>OY759252.1:7241250-9655000 GCA_963662185.1 Eilema griseolum
AAGTTGATTGCTATTTAAAAATAATAGGTGCTCGATCTGGATCTGGAGCTTTGCGCGCGTTTGGCACGAGAGGCGCAAAGCTCGTGAGATCTCTAACGGTGACGAAGCCTGTTAGTGTGGCGTGCTGCCCCAGAAAGGGGAGAGAGCGAAAATGGTGGGGCACATAAAATCATTTGTAGGGAGTCAAGAAATGCGCGCCTTAAAGAGAGCAGACGCCAGTAAGGTGCGCATCTCCCAAGATTCGGCCCGTTATAACCAAGATGGTTGGTAGGGCCATGGGATGGAGGTGGGAATAGTGCTATTTAAATAATATGAAGATTTGTTCAGTTTTAAAGTCAAAATTATCTTTACTCCCCTATAAGCAAATACAAATATTTGACAGTGATATCGTCCGATCACAGTGAGTACAGGATAATCCCTATAAATAGTAATAAAGATATAAAATCTTATCAGAATCAAACAAAACATACCTTATCGTGTTTCTTTAATATTTTTCTGAAGCCTGTATAATTTAGATTCTGGTAGTTTTGCAATAAAATGAGACTCAAATAGAATTCGCTGAACGCTAGTTTTAGTTCTTGGACTTTCCGTCGTGGTATGGCTCTTTTGTCGCCACCTCCTTTGGGTTTTATGGTTTCGAATTGTGATTTGAGTTCACTTTGCAGTGTGGCAAATTTACGTGTCGCTTCGGCGAGTTTCTCTGTAATAGAAAATAGATATGTATATACATTTTAAGAAATATACCTACCCAGAGACCTAATTCATGGAAGTTAGTGTTAATAACTGTCGTAGGTTTTCGGAATTCAGCAGTCAGTTATATCCTAAAAAAGCCAACATACGATTCAAAAACCATAAGCAGGGGTCTGCTTATGGTTTTTGAATCGTATGTTGGCTCCAAAATACATAAATTGGAGGCAATTGGGAAATCGACACGAGGATAATGATCTATTAAAAAAATAGCGGGCAAATTGCAACCTAATGAGAGCAAGGGAGCCAGACACCAAAAGATAATTTGCTGCGCACATAGCAAATGCTGCTTTACATTTATGTAACAAATGGTTCTTGGTATCTCTTGTCAAGAAACATTTTCCTTGGCAATATGCTATGTGCGCTGCAAACAGCAAATGTTGCTTTGGTGGTGTGTGGCCCGTTATAGAACCAGCACGCCGGCGTTTACAACATTTTACCGCCAATGTCCCTCGTCTATACAACGCCTTATCAATCTGAATACTTATAAATAAATCCTTGCATTTCCGGTCATCGTCGAGTTAACTCCAGTACTACAAATGTCCGAATAAACATATATTATCTTTGTTGATATCTTATCATTATTTTTAACAACTATTACACGAGTAGGTGCCAAACCGTTCTGAAAAATTTAGAGACATCAATTTGCCCGCCCTCTTATTGTTCCTTCATTGTGTTTTCTGCTGATCTGTGGGACATGTGGAGAAACCAAGCAACCCACTGTGTGGAATACTTCCTGATTAGCAGCCATAAGCAGCAGCACCTCCTTAAAGATGAGAGATGATGCTTTCGTTGCCTAGGATGCACCGAGAGAAAGTTTTCAAGCCCAACAGCAAAGTTTGTTATAATTCCAGTAATGACGAAACAAACATAGGTAGTATCTTTATTGACGTTGTACGCGAATTTGTAAAAGTGGACTTAATCTTCGAGTTTGTTTACTACAAAGACAGATTATAACTATTACGAAATTAAAAGTTCCAAGAGAAACACTGTTGGGCATGTATACCCCGCCAAGATTTCTGGTTCCAAGACATCCTCATTTACAAAAATGTGCCGGCCGACCTGTCAATCAGCGTGTGATTGACAGGTCGGCCGGTAGAGATGATGGATGAGAGAGGAGGGTGGAGCAAGAGAGTAGACCAGCGCTATTAAGTACAAGCTTTAGATACATACAGGATTGACGCTCGCATGAAGAAAAAAAACAAAAGCATAAATTGGTAACATTTTTCGGTCAAAGCAGAGCACTCGGCAATTCTCCACGTGATAGAAATACCAAGATGCCAAGACGAATATATGTTGTGTACAATTTTTCCGGCTTTCCGCACACATTGTAACGATTCAATTAAATAAAATAGGTATATAAATACACATAAAAAGCGTTAGCAACAAGATGAATTAATACACACAAGTGAGTGATTTCACATAAGTACTTATTTAATTTTTTTCCTTAACCTCGTGCGGTAAGAACCACGGAACATAGTTAAGGAAACGTATCCTCGAAGTTTACACTACCGTTTGTGTGAAACCATGCTGTGAAGATGATCATAAATCGTATCGCGATAGTACCTACTATATACTGCATTCAGTTAGGTACTGATCTAAAGGCAAACAAGCACGTAGCGACTTTTCAAATTGATTGAGTATTAGGGGGTAGGACACGGCCGTATTTCCGCCCAATTGAGCAGTCCGACTGGTGAAGTACCTCCGCCCTACAGAATACCGCGGCTATAATAACTTCGTGTTGTGTTCCCAGTGGCGAGTAGGGTAGCCAGAGCTCACTGGAGAATTTGTGCTGTCAGTGGGAAGACTAAAGGCTTGTCCTGCTTTGTTTTCTACACTGACGGCACAGAAACTCTGTACTTACAGGGTTGGCAGCGCGACTGTGACTCCTCTGGTGTTACAAACGTCCGTAGGCCACGGTAACCACTTTCCATGTGGGCCGATTGCTCCCAAGTGGTATAAAAAAAAATATAGAAAAAATATGTGTTTTAATAAAAAGCGACTTTTTATAAAAACACATATTAAACAATATAGGTATTTAAACTATCATGTTCACTCACACCAGTGTCAAAATAATCGGGATATTTACCATGTTGCAAGCACGATGATCACGAAGGAACTCCTCCGTGATCATGGTGCTTGCAACAGCACCGAAATATCGGAAACTCGAAACAATGCAACATGGTAAATATACCGATCATTTTGATACATATTAAACAAATAAACTAGGCCAATTAACTGACTGAATTGAACTTTCAGTTTTTGTTGAAAGTCATAACGAATTAGGTCACTGTTTTGTGTGACGTGATTAGTGTTAATATCCTACATATATTATAAACTAGCCTTTCCCCGCTGTTCCGCCCACGTGGATATGCTATCTCTGGTTCTACCCAATAAATTGCAATCAAACAAACGTAAGATTTTGGTACAGAGCTACACTACTGGCAACACTACTTTCAATAATTACGAGGTTTATGTGCACTACCTCTTGTTTTTATATTCTATAGTAAGACCATATTAATTGGCGTTTCTCAAAAGCTATTAGAGCGTGGAAAATTTGCCTCACGGAAAAACCAGGAAGCAACGTTTTTATGTGTATGTTCGCGATATTCTCAGAAATAAATAAATCACAATATTATAGATAGATAGATAGATACATAATACTTTAATGTACACTAATACATTTACAGCTGAGACAAGTAGGTAACATGCATATACAGTTTAATGTACAATGGGCGGCCTTATCACTGAAGCGATTTCTTCCAGGCAACCTTGGGATGGACAGTAATGTGACAAGACAAATGATATATGGTGTAGTTATTAGGGTGGTCCTTATTTTTCGACTCTTGAATTATCCCCGGGGCATTTTCTCATTCGATTATATACCTCTAAATATGAAATTAGCTTTTGTGTTTTTTTTTTTGGTTAAGATTTAGAGGTCGCTACCAGCTGTCAAAATGTTTACAAAAAGCGTTAAAGAATATCTTAAATCATGGTTTCATAAATGTTTTATTTAAGTGTTTATATCACATTTTACGTGCAAATGAACATCGCATAGATAGAATAAACAATCGCTTCTTGTCCCCTTCTCCCCTCAACCCCTCTTCTGTACCGACGCGTCGAGATTTAGCCCGCCCCGCACTTCAGTTCTAATAAGTCATCAACGAGAGCGCACGTGTTTTGTTTGTGTAACGTGTTTCAACTTGCAATGGCGTCTACAAGTAAATCTACTAGAAATCAAAGTAACATTTGGCTTATCGGTCAATTATTCAGTGGAGTATACGTTCTTTTGGAGCGAAAAATGGATAAAAATATGCTTTGGTTTGCTTGTCGTCACCACATAATGGAAATTATGTTGTCAGCTGTAGTGGATCAATTTTGTACTGCTCTTGTCTTCTCAATTTCTGTAATATGAATATTGTAATTGGCGTACAATAAAGAATAAAATAAATAAATAAATAAATAATAAATTGCTTGCCCCGTCTAGTGGTCCTGATATACAATTATTTAAAAGATTTAAGAACAATTGGAACTGCATTTACCAAAGCGACTTCAAAACAATAACAGATGACCTTGCCTCAGGCAAGAATTCTTGCAGAAGTGGCCGCCGACAGGATTTCTTTTGCCAAAAAGCAACTACAAGTACATCAACCTCGAGATGACTACAGAGAACTGTTGAATCTCACTATCATTTTCTTAGTACCTCCTGAAAAAGGCATTTTATTTAGGAGACCTGCTGGTCTACATCGAGCTAGATGGATGGCAAGAGCCTTGTACTGTCTGAAAATTTATATATTTAAGCATCAGTTTAAGCTAACGAAGAAGGACGAAAAGGCTGTGAGAGAAATATGCATTTTCACGGTGATCATTTATGTTAAATATTGGTTTCAAGCCTCTACCGCATGGTCAGCACCAAGAAACGACTTGCAATTATTAAAAGACCTTAAAGCTTTTGAAAGCTTTAACAAAAATATAGCTACTGTTGCGCTGAAAAAGATTGTAAGTCATCTGTGGTATTTATCAGAAGAGCTAGTTTCGCTTGCATTTTTCGATGACGAACTTTCAGTTCAAGAGAAGAAGAAAATGGTAGAAGCACTGAAAATTGAAGGTACAGAAGATAGCTTAAAAAGAACAAAACTTGATATCTCACATATCCCCAAAAAAAATATAGAAAACTTCGTGAGTGGTAATTCCTTAAGATTCTTCCAGATCCTAGGTATCTCATCAAATTTTTTGAAAAAAGATGTGGAATCTTGGAACGAGGACACTGATTATGTTGCTGCCAAAAATATCGTTCATTCTTTGCGAGTAGTGAACGACATAGCTGAGCGCGGTGTTGCTTTAATGGAGGAATATAATAAATTAATTACATTCAATGAAGAACAAAAGCAATATTTGCTTTTGTTGGTAAAAGAGTATAGGAAAATGTACCCTAATACAAGTCAACTCTCATATCTTAAAAATAATTGATTCAAATGTGTTCATAATATCTTAGTTCATAGCAACAACAATATTTTGTAATATTTTTATTTCTTGGCTATAAAAATAAATGAATCTAACAACTACAGATTTTGTGTTTTTACTTAAAATTCAAACCTTGGTAGCGACCCCTAAATGTCTTTTAAAAAAATAAAAAAAAATAATGAAAGACTTCCTTATATTCAAATTACGTGGTGCCCCGCAAAATAAAAGAAAAAATTTTTTTTTCGTACGAATAAGGACCACCCTAGTAGTTATCATATAAAACTACATAAAAGGTGTACTAAAACAAAAAGAAAGACAGAGAAAAGCACAGATAAAGGAAAATAAAATAAAAAATACAGCAGCACGTTAAGTATTATAAACATAATCGCACAATCAAAACACAAATAGATATATAAAATAAACTAGTAGATATAATAAAATATAAAATAAGCAATACATACCAATATGAAAGGAAAACAGTAAGTAGCTTTGTGAACATATAATTGCGAGCTACCACAGCGTACACGACGATAAGTAGTGGTTCTTTACCATTCCTTTAAAGATGTTAAGGGTTCTTGCCCATCTGATGTTTCATGGCAATGCATTCCACAAGCGCACATATTATTAATGCATCTCGTATCTCAAGGTGTAACTATATGAGATGGTATACTATACAATACATAGATATAGTAACCATTTGTACAGTTAGGTCACTGACATACAGTAATCTGATATTTGCAATAGCTTAAGCGAGATATTTATCACGATTTTGTAATATATGCATGTTGTAAATGCATAAAGATATGATTAATGATCATAAGCCAATAACGTGGAAATATTTCAGTTGTTGAACCTTTTTTAGAGCTTCAATTTCCTGCAGGCACATGCTTTTGTTTTTTTTTTTACGTGCGCAGAATCCCCACGGATACCTCTCCACCGGAGCCGGTGAGAGAGGTTACGTCGGACTCGAACCGACTAAAACGCACGCCGCCTGTGGGTCGTTTTGGTTGCCGAAGGTGAGGTTGACTGGCATATCCCTCGCACCCCGGCCGACCCAGGGCCATCTCTCACGATCTGGCCCTCTTCTCGGGTGTGGGGACTACAGAGTCCCCAACTCGTCCCCGGAAACGGGGAGGCGCGCCAGGCGCACCGCCGCCGCAGCCTGCTTCTGCCAGGGTGACAGGTGGCTCCACCTGTCACCCCCCAGGCCAGCGCTCATGGGGGGCGGAGGTCGTTCATCGACCTCCGACGCCCGAGTTGCCTTCGTACGCGGGCAGCTTGGCTTGCGATCCTTCGTCGCTCCCGCTGCCGTGCAGGCAGGCACATGCTGAAAGAACGGTGAGATTTTAATTTTGCATGCTGTTTTTGGTGACGTCACGTTGTCGAGCACATAAATATATATCACTATCGACTTGTGCTCGACTTCACCAAATTTACAGCATGCGAAACTTAAATCTCATAGCGGATTTAACTGTCGAGTTTGTCCGATTATTCGAAAAGTTCCTAGACCATGTGTCTACTCAGGTCCAGGTGGGATTCGAGCCCGCGATCTTTCTCTTATTCGCGCATTCGAATCCCGTCTGTATCGAATCAGTTTTTTTTTTCTATCTTAATCTATTTGAATACTTAGCATACTAAATGCCTTAAAATTTAATTCAACATATGTCTACTGTAAGGACTTCCATAAATGTTCATATCGCAACTAGGACTGACGACCATCCCATTCCTATGAGGCATAGAGGGATTTTATTCACTTAACAATGGTCACGCATCCAATGACCGAGCTGTCAAAGGTTGCTTAACCCTGCAATATAGTTAATACTTAGCCACAAGTCCATCATTTCAATTCGCTGAAAGATATTCCACCATTTTTTTATACATATTAGATACCGCGGTTTATGGTAGTGTGCAACACCAGGGGAGTCACAGTTGTGCTGCAGACCTTGTAAAAGCTTAATTCACAATATGATCTTACCTGAATAAAATGTGTTGATTTTCTTTAGTTCCTGATCACAATAGTGGAAGAATGATTCGTCAAAATTGGCAAAGTGTCGTGACAAAACCTCGGGTTCCACATTTTCTGCAGACGGAGCTTCCTCCACAGTAGTGTATAACATTGCTTTCATTTCCTGAAATAATATTTTTTATTAATAAAAGTTTTCCCATTTTTCGTTAGGGGGGCTCACCAAGATGTATAAGACTCAAACTAGCTTCACAGACAAGCCAAACAGATGAAGCACTGCTACAGGTATTTCCTTACCAGTTGGATTTGGGGCACAGATGGCAGTTACCTCCATAACCAAAACTAGGATAAACCACTCAAAAGTAGTAGGAAAGCTGACTTGGGCTCCGTAAGCATGTTTTGGATGCTACCAGGACTGACATTTTGGATGTCGTGTTCGTTGTGTCGATGTTTTTTTTATACCACTTAGGTCCATCTGGTGGAAAGTGGTTACCGTGGCCTATGGACGTATGCAACAACACCAGGGGTGTCACACTCGCGCTACCGACCATGAAGAAACCTTCTGATGCCCCTCTTGAAGAACCCCATATTGTAGGCGCTTGGGAAAACCGCAGCAGGGAGGTCATTCCACAGCTTGAGTGTGCGTGGGATGAAGTTTCTTTCATACCGCACAGTGCGCACCGTCTCAGGTCGCAATGTGTGAGGATGAATTCCCTGCCTATGGCGAGAGGTGCGATGATAGAATGTAGCTACGGGCATCATATAAAACAATTCATCTGAGCACAAACCATTGTATAGGCGGTAGAACACACAGAGTGAGGCAAAATCCCTCCTAAGGCTAAGAGGTTCCACACTACCTGTGATTATGGGATTGTCAACCAGCCTCAATGCCCATCTTTGCACTGAGTCGAAGGGGTCAAGCTGGTATGCAGGTGCTCCAGCAAAAAGGTGACAGCAGTACTCCATGTGAGGTCGGACCTGTGCTTTATAAAGAAGGAGTTGCTGCCCCGCAGTGAAGTACTGCTTCGCCCTGTTGAGCACTCCGAGCTTTCTTGATGCCAACTTAACCTTGTCCCGCAAATGACTTCGGTATTGGACGTCGCTGGAGATATCGACACCAAGGATCCCTATACTCGAGGAGATGGTAAGCGGTGTGCCCAGGTCGGCAATTGCTATACGAATATCTATAGCAGTTATTACATTATCTATGAAAGTCCAATAACTGATCTAGCTGCAATGCTTAGACGTCGCCATAGGGTTGTGGAGGTCAGATAAAGCGGGTCCTAGATGCTGGGATGACAGCTTCAGATGCGACGGGGATTAATGCTAGGATGAAAAAGAGAATGGCAAAGAAAGGGAAACTTTCATGGTCGGCAGCGCGAGTGTGACACCCCTGGTGATGCATACGTCCATAGGCCACGGTAACCGCTTCTCATCAGGTGGGCCGTGTGCTTGTCTGCCAACTAAGTGGTATAAAAAAAAAAAAAAAAGTAGGCTAAGTGCGGACAAAAAGAGTCTCTTTCCAAGGTTTTTTTTCCTTATGAAAATTTTCACTCTTCACCACTGCTAGATAGATAGATAACTCTTTACGTGCCACTGTTTCCCCCACAAGCACCTACACACCATACGGTGTTACGGACAGTCCCGTTTGCAGTGGGTCTTTTGTTGGTGAGGAAATGGCCACCCACGTAATACTGGCATGAGAGGCAGTAACCCATCAACGGACACAAGTCCTCGGTACACTGAGGTTGCTCCGCACAGCCTGTTGAGTCCCCGGTAAGCTTCTGCATTTCTGGGTGGAGCTAGACTGCCTTCTCTAGCCAGTACTCTGCACACACAATGTCGCAAAAAAGCAATGTGTAAGTGTGGACAAAAGAGTGCCTTTCCATTCCAACTCTTTACTATTGTACACTAACATCAGTTCCAGATATAATAGTATGGATTACAATTATATTTGAATATTACATTTTAAAGCATTCAGTATGCCAACTATTCAAATCATATTAAGAGAGGATTTTTTTTTAAATCAGTCAAGAAACAATTAGAACCCTCTATCTTTCTCTTACAGGGGGAATACTCTGACCACTGAGCCAGTGAATCTCACCGGAAGCCATTACTCACACAAGGCATTACCCTTTTACATGTTTTTGAAATAAATCATTCTCGATCCTTTTCCCAACTCAGCTGGGCCCAGATTTCTTGTTTAACAAAGATGCGGCTGAACTACAGTATATTCCATAAAGCGACTGCCATCTGACCTCCACAGCCAATTGGCGATATCAAAGTTCTGTATTTGGACTGATCAGCCTTTTTGAAAACTATTATTGCTTTTATAAAATTTTCAAATAATGGACTATTAACATACATACATATAGTCACGTCTTTGTCCCCGAAGAGTTAGGCATAGGTGAATTAAAACCCACATTTCACCAATCCATGTTTTCAGACTATTTATTTTATAATAAATAATAATAGGAATTCTACAGATGATCCACAGACATTAACATTGTGAATTCATTAAGAAGTTACCTAATTTTCATAAATACAGAGTCAAAATCATCCCTTTTTAGACAAAAAAATAATTGAGCATGTTAATATTAAACTAAAAATCGTAAAAGCAATTGAAGTGGACTCAGAAGAGTAAAAGTAATACAAAAAGCGGGTAGTAGTGATATCTGTTATTGTGTATTAATATATAAATAGCTTATTTGGAAGGTCAGCAAGTAAATATCATTGTCAACTTACCTCATAGTTAATGTATTGTTTACGCCACTCCGGCGTTATGTGGGCACTCAAATGCTCCGCGAACTTCATCTTCGGACGCCTCCAATACGACTTTGTCTTTAGAATATCTCTTATAGACTAAAAGGTTCACTACTTTATCGTCAATAACAAAGTTAAATTTACTTTGTGATAACTGGTAATGGTGACCTCATTGCATTAAGTACACATATATATTAAGTACACAGTGGAATGATACGTTATTACTACATATGAGCAAATTATTTGCTATCTGATCTTTACAGTTGCAAATTTTAACACAAACGAAGACATCTGATTCGGATCATCTGGAAATGAATGAAGTTGGACAATCGACAAGTACCAGTGCAGTGTACTGTTTAGTCATTATCGACTAAATAGTATTTAGTTGATTCATCGATGTTTAATGGGCAAAATTTTAGTTGGGTAATCCAGTAATTCAAATAATTTTGCCTTTTAGCTTGAAATGTGTATTCTTTTTATCTACACTAGTCTGCAGGCCGAGGCCCCATTCACTTGGGTCCTTCGTGCCCTCAATATGATAGCCAAAATAGTGTATTTGTTTGTGGGTTCTCTGAGTGAGTTCACAAAGGTATAATTATTATGCCATTAGTCATAAGTTATAGAATGGGTGGAATTAGTTATAAGTTATAGTTAGTAGAATAGTTATAGTACCTATGTTACGAATTTAGATTTACAATGCACAATAAAATTTACTAACTGCCGAATTGGGCCAACCTGTAACGGTAGTTACATAAGGTAAACAAATGAAATAAAAAATCAAAAGTCTTTAATCAACCACATAGGGGCAGTTCAAGTATTGCGTAAGCATTAAAGGGGGAGGGCGGTACAGATATAGGCTATGTGATGCTAATATAAACCAAGGAAAGGTATAAGTTCTGGGTCCCATGAAGAAAGAGTCAAATCTATTAAACAGCATGTAAACTTGGTTCGAGCTCTTAAATCATGGTGGGGAGCCTTATGCACCTAAACGTGTATAAGACGAAAAATTTAGAAAAATATGGTTAAATTACTCAAACTTCTATTTAACATTCAAATCGATAAGAATATTTCAAATTTATAGGTAGTCGATAATTGTGTTGACATGCCTATTAGCCATCACTACCCATCAGTCAATTTGAAATACCTATGAACGTTTAACATTTTACGATTCGTTCGAAAATATTTATATATTTTGATGGTAAATATATAAGAACAAAAAAGTACAATGTAAAAATGAAAAATTGTGTTCTTTTATAAAACTTAAATCTAAAAGGTTTTAATCGTTTTAAGTATTTTAATCTCGTATTTGCTTTTTCGTACAGAAATCTCCGCGGTTTCTAAACCACGGCACGGATGAAGGACTACCCGAACTTGATTCGGCTAACTAAAGGTCTCGGGTCTCCAAAGTTTCCATTACCCGAGTGCAAAGCTATCCAAGAAGATATTTCCTTCTGACCTGGCTGACCATAAGCCATCTTCGTTTTATGATCACCCTCTTAGGGCTGCGGGAAGCACGTTAGGGGTAAGGTGGAGCCTATCATCTCGGCAATAGCTAATCGCGCACTAGCTATTGCCGGGATGATAGGTAGCCGCATTTTTCACCCATAGGACTGCGCCCCGAGAACCATTAGAAGACGAGATTGTGGTATTAAAGTACGAAACTCATATTTAAAAATTTTTTTTAACATGGGCGAGTAGATTAGCATCACGTTAGCCAATAGACGCTTTTATAGCATTCATCCATGATCCATGACAAATCATGTGACAATTCAGTGAATAAAATGAAACAAAATACTATAAAAAATCACGTAATTTTAATCTTTTTCCGCTTCAAGATTGCTTGTGTTATTATCTCCAAGTGGGAACAATGTCTGATTAATATACTCTGGTATAAGTCTAGCCACTTTCCTTGGTTCTTTTACTAGAGTTTTTGGACACTGCATTTCAGACCAACTTATTGGCACCATGCTGATACCTTGTGGAGAACCTTCTGCTGTGGCTACGGCCACTCCTAGTTCATTTTCTGCTGTTGATAGATGGTACCAATGGATTTCTGTCATGGGAAGCTGGAGTTTGTTATAAGGATATTATTTATTACAGATTTTACTTCTGCACAGATGTTACATTCTATCCCTTTAGATATTTATGAGGATATAAATATATACTAACCTATGTACAAATATATATATTTAAGCATTGCTTAACTAGCTTGTGTTATAAAATATATAATGCGGATAAACATACTTTTTACGTATGTTTATCTGTGTTATATTTTTATACATGGGATCAAAAAAATATCAGTTTTATGAGAGTTTGTGACACACAACATAAACACTAGATATAAAAACCACCCTGAGAGGCTCATAGCTAGGTGGCAACAGCGTAGGTTAACACATTGCAAGAGATATATGTGGTGAATACTAATCAGATCAGTATTTAGTATAGTAATATGACCATTCTTAAGAAATTGAGACTCCTCTCCTAAATATGTTTGAGGGTTGGCAGCACCAGTACGAATCCCTTGGTGTTGCACACATCCATAGGCCACGGTAACCACTTTCCATCAGGTGGGCCGTGTGCTTGTCTGTCAACCAAGTGGTATATAAAAAAATGTTTTATACTGAACAAATCATTCATCTGATAGTTACCTAAACAAATAGATCAGATTTAAGTTTATATTCAAGATTGCCTATTCCATATATCAAAATTTTTACTGAAAAGGATACAACTCTTGCCAAAATAACATCACCAGGTCTGTAGCATTTATAAGGATCCACTCTATCTTTCTCTGTTGCTTTTATGTCTTCTTTCTTTAGCACACCCCTGTATGGCCTAACTAGGACTGAAGGGCCAACACACAGGATCACACATTGTACCATCCTTGGATTAACAACTGTGACTTTGGCAGTCACTATGTCTCCGGCTTTAGGCAGAATACTTGGCGTTTTTGGGCTGTCTACTGACACTACCGTGAACTGAAATATAGAATGTAGATTTAGTATATATACAGAAACTTTTACTTCTCTGATATTATTTTATCATGGATTATAAGGAAGCAATTGCTATCTGACCCCCAACCCCCAGAGGAAAGCTTATGTCAGAGACATGTCCATCAAATAGTAGATGTATTGACTAGCAGATGAAGTTGGGTAAGGCTCCAATGATTTTGGTGGCAACCTCATTGTACAATGTTATTTTCCGTTTGGATTTAGGACACGTGCAATGAAATCAGATGCAAGAAACACTTACATTATTTTCGTTTTTCTCCATCTTCAACACGCCAGCTAAAGAAGCGTAAATGTAACCTCTGAGTTCGTACGTTCCTGGACCAGCTATGTGCTCCTTATTTAATAAGCTTAATCGCATGCCCGGGATACATATTTTGCCCATTTCCCTCATTTTGTTTTTAACTTCTAAACTTGATAACATTAGTTTGTTAAGAGGTTATGTTCCACACAACTGTTTATAATTATACACCTATACCTGTAACAGTACTAACAGTACTCAAACCTGAATTATTCTAGTAACTGATTAACACTTTAATAATATCAACAGCTAAGAAATTAACGAAATAACATTTAACTCTTTGTTTATAAACACGATTTCAAATTCATAGCCTATAAATACTTTGTGTCATGTTGACATATTTACACACATTTTAGTATTTGGTATTCGGAAGTAGGTTTACAGATTGATTATGATAGATATAGTTTCTGAACTGGAAGTCTAATAAAAATCTATTAAAAATCGTAAGTGTTCAAAGTATACAGAAATGACCCTTTGTAAACAAACACGTGATTGAAAATATATATTTTTACATAAAAGTTAAAAACATTGATTGAATTCGATTGTTACTAAATCTGTTTAGTAATAATCGAAATTGGTTGCCCCTCTTGTTTCGTGTTTCGCTAGACGTGTCACGTCAGCCGGTTGTCTGACGTTTTATTGAGTGGAGCGATTCTAATTTAAAAGGATTTTTCTAATATATCTTTATAGTTTGTTAAAGATATGCTTACAAAGTTTGAAACTAAGTCGGCGAGAGTGAAAGGTATATCCTTTCATTCCAAGCGACCGTGGGTTCTCGCGAGTTTGCACAATGGCGTGATACAGCTTTGGGACTATCGTATGTGTACATTACTGGAAAAATTTGATGATCATGACGGTCCTGTGCGTGGAATCTGCTTCCACCAACAACAACCGCTTTTTGTGTCCGGCGGTGATGACTATAAGATAAAGGTTTGTAGTATAAAGTATGAGTAAAGTTATGTATTTTATTCTAAAATATTTCATCATGTAAATGACACGTATCTCGTTGTAGCACTATCAATCTTAATTGTTAGCAATTACTTACATGTACTGTGCAGAAATACCCACAATAATATGTAATATGCAGTGAGATATTCTAAATATTTAATCCTTTTTGATGTACTTAGTATAGCCCAACATCTTAGTCATGGTATAGGTATACGAACCTGGGCGAAAAGTCTGGCAAATCATAAGTACCTTTGATTAGTTTCAACCAGGTCACACAGACCGTGGTGTGACCACAGTCTGTGTGACTTGGTTGACCTGGCTGACTGGCTTCCCATTAACATTACTGTATATCATGAAATGCGAGAGTTTAAATGTTATTATCTTACTCAGAGTTGATTCCAATTGGAATCTTTTATTATAATGTTATTGGAAATCTTACAATAGTTGGTAATTGATTAGGTTTACGGTACAGTTTCCCTGTACGTTTAAAATTTAAAATAGGCCCTGATTTAATTAAATTGCATTTGGCTGGCCACTAATAATAATTGATCATAGGGTCACTGACATCTGTATGATAATGTATATAGCCTTACAAAAAATAATTCCAACAGTTCAGTTTCTCAGTGTCACATTTTGTTTGACACTTTAATTAGAATTATTGAGTCATTTGAGGCTTTTATTTGAGCTGAAGCCCGATCAATAATTGTGCAGTAAACCTTGTAATAGGTACATAATAAGTTCTTAACCATTACAGTTAAAGAAATGATAATATACATTTATAAAAGATGTTCAAACGCGCACTGGACCGAAATCGTAGAGGACATTCCAACTGCAAAAATCCAGTTGGAATACAAACCCACACAAGAACTTCTTGAGCAATAGAGTGGTTAACGCATGGAATAGGCTACCTGAAAATATTGTGACAGCAGAAAACATTAACCAATTCAAAAATAGACTGGACAAACACATAAATCAACAAAAACATTGAGTAGTGATAACAGTGTAGTGAACAATGAGATACAGGCTGATATCAGTTGTTTCAACTGCTGGCCTGTTCTCCAATAATAATAAAATTATGATATTATAAAGTAAATGTGTCATTTTATTTATTCCTTTTTATGCATACAATTTTTTTATATTACAGGTCTGGAATTACAAACAGAGGCGGTGTCTCTTCACACTACTGGGCCATTTGGATTATGTCCGCACCACATACTTCCACCATGAGTATCCATGGATATTGAGCGCTTCTGATGACCAGGTCAATATTTCCTCATATTACAAGACACTTTTGTATAGATGTAATTAATTAATCTTGTCCACACATACAGTGTTGTGAATGTTGTACTATTATACATTTTATACTTTAATAAAGATATTGAACTCCTGGAGGAGGTACAACATAGCTTCACAAAAATTCCACGTTCATTGAAATAGAGACCCTATGAGGAGCGCCTTACAGTTTTAAAAATTGCAACTCTAAAAGAATGCAGAGAAAAAGGTTACATGATAGAGACTTTCAAGATCTTAAGTGGACATTACGACATTGAAGACTTTGACAAATTGTTCACATGCAACAATAATAACCACCTCAGAGACCACCACCTAAGACTATCCACCAGCTTCTCGAATAACAATCCACACAAAAACTTTATAAGTAATAGGGTAGTGAGAGAGTGGAATAAGCTACCACGTGTTGTTGTGACAGCCCAGAACATAAACCAATTTAAAAATTAATCTATTTTTCTTTGATCAACACCTTAACCAAAAAAAATAAACACTATTGGGCATAAGCAGGATACGGGCATTATCAGTTGCTTCGACTGCCTGCCTGTTAAAATAATAATAATAAATAAAAAAATACATGCATTTTATATAAATAAGAAACCACTAGAGGTGGCTCGGGCGTTGGAGGTCGCAAAATGACCTCTTTCCCCATGAGTAGGGGGGGGTGACGGGTAGAGCAGCCTGTCATGCTCCCCTTACCTGTGGATGAGATGGGACTCCGTGGTCCCCACACCTGTATAGGGCCATGTGAAATCAAGTAGCAGTAATTCTCTGAAAGAAAGTTTACAGGGTGACTATAAAAAAGTTATAAGTTAAGTTTTTGATTTCAGACAATTCGAATTTGGAACTGGCAATCCAGACAATGTATAAGTGTGCTCACCGGTCACAACCATTATGTAATGTGTGCACAATTCCACCCCACCGAGGACCTATTAGTGTCAGCTTCCTTGGACCAGTCTGTACGTGTATGGGACTTCTCAGGCCTTAGGAAGAAGAGTGTGGCGCCAGGGCCTACGGGATTGGCAGAGCATCTGAGGAATCCACAAGCTACAGATCTATTTGGACAGGTATAATTTTGACATATGTTATAATTTTTTTAAAGTACATTTAAGTAGGAATTTATTAAAATTAAAAACCCCACTGGATCACTTTTCGAAAAGTTTTCTTCTCAAATAATAAATCCACCATTTAGAGATTTTATGTGATGTTATACCTAGTGACACACAATAAAGCAGACACTGGACTCTGGTGAAGTTCTTGGATGCATCTGTGTTTAAGCAAGGATAATGATGACACCTTGTACAATGAAACCTAAATAATGTCATCATCGCTTCATTTTGTAGATACGAGGGCCAAATACACAACCCTCTTTTTGACAATCACCGTAGTCAGGTAAATTAAGGTATCATTAAACAGACAATGTTGATAATGCTGATTCTATTATTGCATTAACATTATAATAACTTGGAAAATTGAGTTAAGTCCTTATAATCAAGTAAAATTAGCAAAATACAATGAATTTTTAAATTTATTTTTTTAATGTATCCTAGCGAATATTTAATAAAATATATTTTTATTTATTTTGTGTGTTCAAAATATGCTCTTCAGTATTATTATATATTTTGTAATATTTGTTAGTATTAGAAAATAGTTATTACTATTAATTATTTCCAATTTTAATGCTGCATGAATATGCATGTATTTAGTGGGCACCATTGCATTCGCAATGACACAGGATTCGAGAAAAGCCTTATTCAATTATGAAATCAAACTAGATTTTTACGACATTCAATTGAGTTTATTTTTCACAAATTATATTCAACCGTCATTTTTAAAGCATCGGAACCGATAACACGCTAAGATGATGATAACATCAGCAGTGAGCATTTCCTTATATTGTGTGCTGAAATGTATAATGTTATGTGGCTTGTAGCCCGCCTGTGGTCGTAGTTGCTTCGTCTGTTTGCCCGTACTGACTGCAAAATTGCTTGCTTCGTTTCATGTTGCATTACGCCCCTATACGCCAGTCAGTACATTATGTAAAGCCGTTTTAGTCTTTTGTTGCTTTTCGATTTTTGTAGAATATCCCATCGAATTTATATGCTTAATGTCTTTAAATAGTATTAGTTATTACATGGACTTATCTGACCGTTAAAAAGAAAGAATAACTGAATTTATAGCACTATCTACTGGGCCGTTAATGGAACTGAACAGTGGCCGATGGTTAATTTTCAAAAGAGGAGCCATTGGACAAAAGCTCTTATCTTGATATTGTTTGTCATGCGAGCCATTGTGAGCCTGTATCTGCATCTGCTTGATGTTGCACTCATCCTTAAGCCACGGTAACCACTTTCCATTAGGTGGGCCGTGTGTTGGTATTTCATCTAAGTGGTATAAAGTTAATTCAAATATCATAAATACATATAATCACGCCTTTATCCCCGAAGGGTTAGGCAGAGGTGAATTACAACCTACATTTCACGAATAATTGTTTTCGGCCTCGCGTAATAAGGGTGAGGTGAGCCTATTGCTGTCTTCTGGGCACTATTGTTGACTCGAGCCTTGTATCCTGAGTCTGGGCCGTATATATCTGTCTGATGTTAAACAGCCATATCTCTTAGTCGCCTTGTACTACACCGCATGGGAAGAGATGCGGCGGCTCAAATTCTACAATACCTATTGCATTAAAAACATTTGTGTCAGATAATAAGCTTCATGTGTGACTAATAAAACGGTCGTTTTTGTTGCCTTTTATGTGCACTATAGGTTTGCATGTTAGTATATATTTAATAGCATAAATATCTATGTATTTATAGATGTTATAACACATCACCAATGTTGCTGAAAGCAACTGATTTTACAGGCCGACGCCGTAGTTAAGCACGTGTTGGAGGGCCACGACAGAGGAGTGAACTGGGCCTCTTTCCACCCCACACTGCCCCTCATCGTGTCTGGAGCCGACGACCGACAGGTCAAACTGTGGAGAATGAACGACGCCAAGGTATCAAATGAATATGGGCTCTCTGGTAACTGACAATAACTGGAATGCTTGGTTTGTAGGGAATCAAAAGGGGTATTGAACTCTTGTATATTTCTTCTCAGCTGCCACATTTTACTTTACCCAACAACAATTTGAGGTACTTTAAGCGGCTATCCACGCCTTCAAGGTAGGGATCACTGTTCTAAGAACATGATTTAAAATGGAGTCCACAACTTTTAAATTTCGCATCAGGTACATGATGGCCAAATACGCGGATTTAACATGGTAGTCTGTATTTGAAAGGTAATTTTTTACAGTTGATTTAAAAAACAATCGAAGTGTCACTTTTGGCGCCATAAGTAAACTGATAAGAATATACCTAAGTTCTACATAGGCAAAGATAATTTTAATGGAGTAACGGAAGTTTCGCGCATAAATAAGTTAGTTATTTAATTTAATTTAAATTTCGAACTTCCTGTTCTATTTTATCGTTATTCCAAAATTCGAAACAAATTAACGTCGATACATAGACATACATACCATATAGATAAGAACAGTAATACTATAGTAAGTTTGCCCTGTGGCCTAGAACATTCGTATCTTCCCTTCATCGTGCTGTTTCAGATTGAACCTTCATTTGTATATATTCTGTACCGCAAAAAAATCTTGGTGTTGTCTACAATCATAATAACTTGTCTGTTGATTTACAACCTGCATGTTATGCTTTGGTGTTCTTCATATTTACAGGGTGTTAACTTGTCATACAATTGTACATAGTCATTTATACAGGTTGTATATTTTTAAGTTTGGTAAGTTAATTCTTTTTTAATATATTCATACTTGTACAAATTTGAAAGGACTGACAGGTGTATAAATATCTACCAGTTGTATATTTAGCTTTGTTCGAAATTACCTTTGGTTCTAATTTTGAAGTCTTAAATAGAGACAATTGTCTTTGTTATTTGACGTGGTTTGGATTCGTGGAACGAATGAGTATTCAATGAACGCCTCGCCTCTTTTCCAAATGGGAAATACTTTCGCCAAACTAATTAAAAAAGTTAAAAGTTCTCTTTATAAAGAGAAAAAGCCGAATAGTAAATTTTAGTTCTTCTAAATAAAGTCTTAAAACCGCGCAATAAGGCATCTTTTTAATGTTCTTTTTGTCAGAAATAGTGTTATGGCATATAGCTATTCGCGACTGTGAGTTTGCTGCACATCTGTATAGATTTGTAGTTAACAAGTGATAGCTGTACTTCCTCTCAATTCGATATTCCATGGCGTTAGTATGTGCAGAAATATTCATAAAAAAATACTCTCTACCCATCTATAATGTTATCCATTACATCACTACTCTTTACTAACGTCTCGTGTCGTCCAGGCGTGGGAAGTGGACACGTGCCGTGGCCATTACAACAACGTATCGTGCGTGTTGTTCCACGCTCGCCACGAGCTCATCCTGTCGAACGGCGAGGACAGGTTCATAAGAGTCTGGGACTTGACCAAGAGGACCTGTCTGCAATCCTTCAAGAGAGAAGATGAGAGGTATGTTCCTGTAGAATTAAGTATAATGATGTATGGGTTCGCGATCTACCTCCATCCTCAAATCCTGCAAGCCTCTTCACCGGCGGTGAGTAGGGTAGCCAGAGCTCACTGGAGGGTTTTTGTGCTGTCAGTTGTAAGACCAAAACCTAGTCCTGATTTTTTTTTATACCACTTAGGTAGCAGACAAGCTTTGTCTTTTACACTGACGGCACTGAAACTCTCAATGCTTGCAGGGTTGGCAGCGCGAGTGTGACTCTCTTGGTTTTGCACACGTCCATAGACCACGGTGACCACTTTCCATCAGGTGGGCCGTGTGCTTGTCTGCCACCTAAGTGGTATATAAAAAAAAAAATTTTTCCTCTCCGGTTGATGGTAGTCGCTGTCTTAAAGCTCAATGTAAACCAATCCGTATAAAAGTTAGTTGGAGAGAGGATTCTGGACTCTAAAATGCAAGTATTTAGTACGAGTTTTTCTTTTTATATTTGACCCCAATTTAACCCTTTTCTCTTCAAGGTACTGGGTACTGGCAGCGCACCCATCTCTGAACCTATTCGCGGCTGGGCACGACGCTGGCATGATACTGTTCAAGCTGCAGCGAGAGCGCCCTGCCTACGCCGTGCACAACAATATGCTCTTCTATATTAAAGACAAGTAAGAAGTATATTTATTATTGCCTGTTGATCACGGGTCATTTGCAACCGATACGTAAAACTTGTAATTTCAAAACTTATGCTATCTTTTAAATTTAATTGAGTGGTTCTAAATGTTACCTTACGAAAATGTAAGTAGATTTTGTTTTAAATCGAATGGAAATATCACAACTTTAAAACATAATTTTGAAGTGGTTCAGGTCAGTATCTGTAACCAATTGCAATATGCTAGATGGACACGAAATTGAAACCAGCAGTAGCACGACAAAAGTATATTAACTACTAGGTACAATAGTGAATGCAAAAAGTAAACTCATCCTAACACACATTATTATGGTCTTATATACAATTGAACTATTAAAAATAAAAAACAGGCGGCACCAACTGTTCGGGTCGCTCGGACAGTGAATCCTAGTCCGCCATCTTGAAGTAGACACGGCTTAGACCGGTTGGTGCCACCTGCGTAGGCGGAGCCTAATTCCAGTTTGTTCGTCAAACCAGTATATCATCCGATATGACGTAGTATGGCGTGATATTATGCCTCGTTTACTACACCGGTACTAGCATGCTTACACCGGTGCACTTGACTACTCGCTACAATTTTACTGTATCGGACCCCTTGTTAAAATGTTTGTGCTGCCCGTGCGAAGAGGATGTCACTAATGATCCGCTATCGAACTTCTCAGAATAACCCGCTTTTTAATCTTCACAGACAACTACGCAAGTTGGACATGACTACCAACCGCGTCACACCCGTTATGCAGATTAAGGGTGGAGCCAGAAACCAGCCCTATAGGTAACTATTTTTTTCTTTTTTAGATGAGATCACTTTCTCAAAAGCCTCGCAATAGTGGAGCTATGAAGCTAGACATAGCTAGTCTAGCATACTGGAAGAGAGTTCTTAATGAAGAAATTACTCTGCAACACCATACACTGTGCAGAATATACGAGCAAGAACTAAGCGGTTCGGAGACTCGTTTCTTTGCCGCACCACCAAAACCTGGAATTCATTACCAGCATACGTGTTTCCTTCTTCCTACAGTCCTGGGTTCTTTAAGCGGGAAAAAGCATCTGATGAGGTCGCCAAGCTGAGTGCAACCATTGTAACATTTCTTAGTGTCTGTTGACCCTCTTTCCTGAGACTTTGCCTTTAGCTTACCATCAGGGGAGGTGAAGTCATGTTGGCGTGTCCTAGACAAAAAAAAACATCTGCTCATAGTTTATCGACTGATCTTAGATAGAAATACAAAAAGGAGAAATCAATATGAGTTCTATACCCCGAGCAGACGAAAAATTATGGAATTGGTAACACAAAGGTATCGATAGAGTAGAGTATTGTGATTGGCTGGCGTCACACATGCACAGGTTCACAGTAGACAGTCTGCCAATTGCAATGTTCCACACTCTCGAAACTTTTTTTGTGCTCGGGGCACTTATAAACACCTCAACAAAGTCTAGGGAACAAGATGACCCCAAATTTTTTTTTTCGTGTAAATCTTGTTTTGCAAATAACTGGCAGCAAATAAATAAAAATAGAATAAAGTAGATTACAGAGTTGTTCGAAATTTAAAAATAAATTTAAATAAGTAATGATTTTCGAATATGGAGGGAAAACTTTTAAAAGTGTTTGATTGTGCAGTTTCTCTGAGGCAAAATAAAAATTTTTTTTTTTGATTGTAAATAACGTTTATTATCAATAATACGTCTTTTACGTATGGTTTGTGCATTTTTGTGACTGTAGTCATCATTTAAGTCGCGAAGAGATGTTAAGGGCTGTTGGTATGCTGCAAGCTGGACGACCTCAACGCGACGTAGCGGATGCTGTCAACACCCAACCAAGCGTAATTTGCAGATTATGGGCACGCTACAGGTCTACAGGGAATGTTGCCGAACGTCACAGGGGACGAAATAGGGTTACTACCCCGCGACAAGATCATTTCTTGCAAAATTCCGCAAGGCGGCAACCCATGATTACTGCTCGTCAGTTGGTCGCAGGCCTCCAGTCTCAGCATCAAGTGGTTATTAGCGATCAAACTGTCAGAAGAAGACTACACGAAGCCAATCTTCATGCTCGCAGACCGCTTAGGGTTCCAGCTCTTCGACGTGGAAATCGAGGTCGTCGCTTATTGTGGGCTAACGCACATTTACAGTGGACCGACCATCAATGGGCACGGGTTCTGTTTTCCGACGAATCTTGCTTCGGTTTTCATCCTGATTCGAGAAGAGTGCGTATATGGCGAGTTCCTGGACGTCGGAGTCGTCTCTAGAATCCGCAAGAAGTTCATCCTTACCAAGGTGGAACAATCATGGTATGGGCTGGAATTCGCCTTGGTGGAAGGACCGACCTCGTTTGGATACGGGGCAATTTGAATGCAAACCAATACATTCAGGAGGTTATACACCCCATGGTAATCCCTCATCGACAGCAGTTCGGTCAAGATTTTATGTTCATGCAAGATAATGCACGGTCACACACCGCGAGGGTAGTGGTCAATGCGTTAAGCGAGCACAATATGACGACGTTGGAATGGCCTGCTCAGCCTGCCGACCTCAATCCCATAGAGCATGCCTGGGATTTGCTTGGGAGAAGAGCTTTCAGTGATTCTTTGGAAAATCTGAACACTGAAGAACAACTTTTTTTACACCTTCGCAGTGTATGGAGCCACATTCCACAGACGATGATTGACAATCTCATACTAAGTATGCCACGCCGTTGTCGAGCTGTTGCTAATGCTTTAGGAGGTCCTACAGATTATTAAAAACGTTTAAAGTACGGTTAATTACTGTATTTCTTACTCCCTCGTTATTTTTGTGCCTAATCATAGAAGGTTGTAATACTCAATATTGGCACTATTCAATTCTTTCTTAAAAAAAAAAAATTTGGTATGAAAATGTTTTTATTAAAATTAAAATTAAAAACGGTATAAAAATACCCTTCTATTGATATAAAACACTCACTATTACAAGAAAGGGTTTTTAAATAAAAACTAGAAATGTCCTTGTTCCCTAGACTTTGTTGATGTGTGTATAACAAAAGTAGTAATACATTCTCTCTTCCACAGTATGTCTCTAAACCACGCTGAATGGTGTGTACTCGTAAACTGGCGAGTGGGAGACAACAGTTCGTACGAGTTGTACCAGGCTCCCAGGGACGGCAGCAGTGAAGCACCCACCGCGGAACCCGCTAGAGGTACCGGCACCACGGCTGTGTGGGTGGCTAGGAACAGGTTCGCTTCCTTGGAGAAGAACAATCAGGTAATCTCATCGTCCATATACGCAAACTTTATACTTCCGCGTGAAAAAACATCTGATGAGGCCGCCATGCTGAGTGCCGCCACCTTTGTAACATTACATAGTTTCTGTAATGGTGACCCTCTATCCTGAGACTTTACCTTTAGCTTACCATCAGGGGAACTGATGCGAAATTGGCGTGTCCTAGATAAAAATAACAAAACGTTAACTTCACTCAAACGTTCACCGTGCCTCCGCACATCTATATGGAGTTTTTAAGAAGGGGATTAGGAGGTTTCCACAAGGTCGGCAGCACGATAATAATGACCCTGGTGTCACACACGTCCATAGGTCACGGTAACCACTATCCGACATGTAGGCCGTGTGCTTGTTTTAAAAAAATATAGCATACTGAATAAATAAGTTTGCAGTAGGAAATTTCAGAAAATTTATTATACTTTATTAACCTGATCTGAGACGCAAATTTGACTTTTCAATAGAGAAATCACATTTAGTCTGATTTTGTTTAAAAATGACTCATCAGTGCTTGTTTTCAACCATGTTGATGTTTCTCATATACTTTCTCGCTCTTTCCTCTTTCTCTCTACCTCCCTCTCTCCCCCCTCTCTCTCTTTTTGCATCAGCAGCAGTATACTGTTGACGCACCAAGAGGACGACTCAGCTCATTCGCAAACTAACGTTCGAACTAAATGATGCATTGAATGAAGGCTGCCAAGTATAAATGTATACAAAATTATTTATCGCAATATACCTACCTTTAACCTAAGTCTACGTGAATTCATTTTCCACCGCCCCTCAAGATTCCGATACATAAATTTTCTTCGAGCTGGATATTCATCAAAAATGTCTTTTCCTTTTAGCTGGTTATAAAGAATTTAAAGAATGAAGTGTCCAAGAAGATATCTACCCCCACTTGCGAAGAGATCATGTACGCGGGCACCGGCATGCTTCTGCTCCGGGAACCTGATTGCGTGCAGTTGTTGGATGTACAGCAGAAACGTACCATCGCTTCCGTAAGTATGCACCACCATCTTAGCCTGGTTTCCGGTTGCACCTGAGGTTTTCGCCTTAGAACCTGAGACTGAAGTGTGGTTACTCTGTGTCTGCTCTGCCTTTTGTTTTCTCTTGGCTTTTATGCGAGGGACTGACTACAGACCTCTCAACCCCTAGATAAAGCTGCACAGGACCTTGCTTGCTCACATAAAATAAATTGTAAACAGAAGTAAGTTCGTATGTGCTCTTCTATGTGCCTAAACTGAATAAATGAAATTGATTCTTTGATTCTTCTTCCGACAATCAGCAGCAGATCTCGGTGAGGTCCTCATACACTAGGTTTGGACTCAGTTGTAGTCGGTTTCAGTCGGACACTTTTCCGTGATGCGACTACCATATGACCTCCAAAAACTACTGTCAATATCAAAGTTCTGTAGTTAGAAGCTTGTTGAACTTTTTATGTTTTCAAATACCTAGTGGTTCTGTGACATTTTTGACGCACCATTAAGGCCTGGAACTCGTTACCACCTCAAGTGTTTCCTTCTTCCTACAATCCCGGGTCCTTTAAGCGGTTCGTGAAAAGCATATGATGAGGCCGTCAAGCTAAGTTTCACCATTCTCACATAGTATATGTAGGTAATGGTGACCCTCTTTTCTGAGACTGCCTTCAGCTTACCATCAAGCAAGGCTAAGTCTAATTGACGTGTCCTATATAAAAAAAACCTCAACGAATGTTACAAATCTTTGCATGGCAACTGGAACTAACCATCTTAACATGCTTCAAGAGCACTCTCTCTGTTTAAGAATGGTCACCCATTCAAAGTCTAACTTAGCTAGTATTATACTTAACCTTGCAATATTGTAACACTTGCAGGTAAAAGTAGCAAAATGCCGCTACGCAATCTGGAACGCCGATATGTCTCTGGTGGCCCTCCTGGGCAAGCACACCGTGACGCTATGCACCAAGAAGTTGGAACAGCTGTGTTGTGTGACGGAGGGGGCGAGGGTCAAGTCTGGCGCTTTCGACGACTCGACACCACAACCGGTGTTCATATACACCACGGCTAATCATATCAAATACTGCTGTAAGGATGGGTAAGTCGAATAATGTTTTTTTTTACATGCGGGTAATCCCCACGGATATCCCCACCACCGAAGCCGGTGGGACAGGTTATGTCGGACTCGAACCGACTAAAACGCACGACGACTGTGGGTAATTTTTGGTTGCCGAAGCTGAGGTAAACAGGTATATTTCTCGCACCCCGGCCGACCCAGGGCCATCTCTCTCGGTCTGGCCCTCTCCTCGGGTGTGGGGACCACAGAGTCCCCAACTAGTCCTTGGAAACGGGGAGGGGCGCAAGGCGCACCGCCGTCGAGTAAACTAACTCTGTATGAATGGACGGAGATCGTTTAGCAATCTCCGCCGCCCGTACGCCTTCTACGACACGGGAGAATGAATGAGCCTCCTGGGAACCGAAACAGTGGTGGTCGGTGGCGTTCTACATACTCTCGCAGCTCGCTACCAACCATGACCAGCAGCAAGGTCTGCATCGCGACGCTACCCACTTCAACTCCGTCGGCTCCCGGCCTATACGATGCAGGTGCCCATCGAAAACCCCTGCGTCAGCTTTTCCTACACGGTCTTGTCGCTATAAAAGTGGCGTGCCCTACCACCTACCACTGTATCCCTTAGTCTTCTTCTTCGTGTCAATGATAACAATAAAAAAAAAACGTAGAAGCTAAACGCGCCCAGCCCAATATTCGGTGACATTGTGACCGCACCTTCCGTCGCTTCATTCAGGTCGGCAGGTATAGAGGGGCCACGACAGAAGATGGTCCATCGACTGCAGAGGTTTTTTTTATACCACTTAGGTGGCAGACAAGCACACGGCCCACCTGATGGAAAGTGGTTACCGTGGCCCATGGACGTGTGTAACACCAGAGAAGCCACACTCGCGCTGCCGACCCTGTAAGCACAGAGTTTCTGTGCCGTCAGTGTAGAGGACAAAGCAGGACAAGCCTTTAGTCATCCCACTGACAGCACAAATTCTCCAGTGAGCTCTGGCTACCCTACTCACCGCTGAGAACACAACATGACGTTATTATAATCGCGGTATTCTGTAGGGCGGAGGTACTTCCCCAGTCGGACTGCTCAATTGGGCGGAAATACCGCCGTGTCCTACCTCCTCATAAGTGGTGCACCACAATCACAGCCACCACCCCCCATTTTACGCGGTTGCCCCTACAGCAGCCGACTTGAGTTCTCCCTTAGTAATGAACAGTCGCAGTGGTACAACATGGCACGTGTGATTGTCGGCAGCGACTTCGGCATCATCCGCACGCTGGACGTGCCGGTGTACGCGGTGAAGGTGCTGGCGGGCGAGGCGGGCGCGCGCGTGCTGTGCCTGGACCGCGAGTGCAAGCCCAAGGTGCTCAACATCGACCCCACGGAGTACAGGTACTGCTCACTCCCCGCACTTTGGGACATACTGGGGAAGACTTTGACCTTACCTGGAGAGGAAGTACTCCACAAAGGAAACATTCCTTTATTTTTTTTAAAGAAACAATACTGCATTCAAAGATTTTTAAAAACTCACCACAACCGGTAATCGAACTGACTTAAATCTGAAAAAGTAACATCCTGTATTTTTATGGCATTATTTGATAGTGTCAATCAAATCTCTCTAACAAATTTGATAAATTAAATGAAAGGACATAACATCATAACATAAAATCACGCCTATATCCCCGAAGGGGTAGGCAGAGGTGCTAGCACCCACATTTCGTGTTGGTTGTGTGTTCGAGTTTCTTACTGGTATCTTCTCAGTAGAACTAACCTACCGAACCAGCGAAAGAATCATATTCCAATGGTTTATTTGTACATTATTTAATATTATTTATTGACATACTCAATTGTAAAATTTTGACGTTCATATGTGTTCTTTGTGTGCTTAAACTGAATAAATGAAATTGATTCTTTGATTCTTGAAAGGAAATCCATATTTTGACTTAAAAATGGAACTCGGCTTTAGTGCTCAGTAATATATCCTAAAATATTATTTATCATTCCTGTTTACAGATTCAAGTTAGCTCTAGTGACACGTCAGTACGACCAGGTGCTGCACATGGTCCGAACAGCCAAGCTGGTGGGACAGAGTATTATCGCATATCTTCAAGAGAAAGGTAAGGAAACTGATTATAGAGGTCTTTTTTCCAGAAAGTGAAGCTCACTATCACTTTATGTAGCGATATGTAACTCTTTTTCATCCCGGATCCTGTTTCATCAAAAGCATGCACTTTGGAACACGGAGTCAGCTCTTTTCTTGGATTTCTGTGAGGAAAGCCTCATCAATCAGCAAGTCAGTATACTTGCAGGCAGGCAAGCACACAGCCCACCTGATGGAAAGTGATTACCGTGACCTATGAACGTATCCAACACCAGGGGAGTCACATCCGTGGTACCGACCCTGTAAGAATAGATTTTCTGTGCCGTCAGTGCGGAAGACACAATCAGGACTAGCCTTTTGTCTTCCCACTGACTGCACAAAAACTCTCCAGTGAGCTCTGGCTACCCTATTTGAAGCCAGCTAATTCATCTCCACTACTCTTCTCCAGGATATCCCGAAGTGGCTCTCCACTTCGTGAAAGACGCTCGCACTCGCTTGGCTTTAGCCCTGCAGTGTGGGAACATTGATGTGGCCTTGGAAGCCGCTAAGAGTTTAGACGAGCCGGCCGCTTGGGACAAACTGGCTAAGGCGGCTTTATCAACTGGCAACCATCAGGTATGTTTAGTTTGGTCTTAGGGTAACTATGAACAAACAGTAGCTTAGTGGTTGTTATGTGGGATAGTGATCGTGAGGTTGAGGATTTGAGTACACGCGGTCAGAACCTTCTGCGAGATGACGTCCTCGATGGTGCGAAATGGATCAGGGAGGGAGTACCACTTGCTGATCTGATCCGCTGCCGGCAAGTACTTTACATCTAGCATACTCCTAAGTATGTAATAACATTTTTTTTTTGTTTTTGTATTTTATTTGTGCAATAAGGCCGCCAATTGTAATGCCACAAAGATGTACCTATTGTATTTTTCTGTATCCCTTCTTTGTGTACATGCAATAAAGAGATATATTATTATTATTTTAGGGATAATTCTGTCATGAACAATTTCATTGGTGTTCTGGTAAGGGGCCGTTGAAATATTATGTAAGCACTGAAGGGAGAAGGGGGGGTCTTTGTATTGCTTATTTTTGATGACATGGAGGTGGTACGGTCTAGTTAACGTATATGTACGCAGTAGTTATTTAATTTTTCACACACAAAAAAGAAATATGCATATAGGTACCAATGTTTACGTAGGCATTGGGAGGGGGGGGTAGAGCTTTTCTTATTTTTGCTGACAATAGGGAAGGGGGGGGGGGGGGGGTTAAATAATTGTAATAAACCTGCTTATGCTCCTTTTTACATGAACGGCCGCCCCTAACCAAAATGCCCTACCTGTTTACAAATTCTCACTATTCCACCTTCAGATCATCTAACTTTTTAATGTCTGGTCTATCCTATCAAATTGGGTCTCATATCATCAGCGAGTACATGGAACAGTGAGTGAACAAGTCGAAACTGTTTTTTGGTACTGTTCATGCCCTTCAGGCGTCTAGGGTTGGTTGTCCCACTTGGCACCGGGGTTGGTTGCCACACTTGACATTGGGGATTGGTTGTCACTCCTATATCTATTAAGTGCTTATTTAGTTAACAGTATCGCTCATGCTCTAGACCTAGACCTTGATCAATTGAATTACAAACAGTTATCACTGGCAATGGGTGAAAATTTTCTAAAACGAAACCGGTCAATTGATACTTGCCATGCACCATGCGAGCCATTGGTAAGCCGGCAGGAATTGGGTAATAGGAACTCCTCGCGACTGATCTACTTTTTTCTTTCTTTTCACCCACGACGGAACTGGGACAGCATATTCGTTTAGGGTGAGAGGATTTTTGTTTGTGCAAATCTGTGTTGCCATTGTTCTCCAAAACTACTAGTCCGATGTTAATGCAGCTGCAGTATACATTACATTCTATCATCGCACCTCTCGCCATAGGCAGGGAATTCATCCTCACTCATTGCGACCTGAGACGGTGCGCACTGTACGGTATGAACGAAACTTCATCCCACGCACACTCTAGTAGTGGAATGACCTCTCTGCTGCGGTTTTCCCAAGCACCTACAATATGGGGTTCTTCAAGAGGGGCATCAGAAGGTTTCTTCGTTGTTGGCAGCGCGAGTGTAACACCCCTGGTGTTGCATACGTACATAGACCATGGTAACCACTTCCGATCAGGTGAGCCGTGTGCTTGTCTGCCACCTAATTGGTATAAAAAATAAAAACTTAAGCAAATCAATGTTGCCATTATTCTCCAAAACTAATAGCGGACTATTACTTTTGGAAAAAAAAGGCAACATTGATTTGCTCAAGTTATAAATTGGTGCAGTTTTCAGTTAGTTTCGGATTTGATTGGTGCATGTTCTTAGATAGGTGTTACGGTGATAACTCACTAGAGAGCGCTGCAGCAAACATCGTTTGTACAAATCCATGTAGCTATTTTTGTGTAAGGGTTATTTTTTAAATTAAATTAATTTTCTTGCAGATTGTAGAAATGTGCTACCAACGTACGAAGAACTTCGACAAGCTCTCCTTCTTATACCTGATTACTGGCAACTTAGACAAGCTGCGTAAGATGATGAAGATTGCGGAGATCCGCAAGGATGTGTCCGCGCAGTTCCAGGGCGCTCTGCTGCTCGGCGACGTCAACGAGAGCATACGGCTCTTGAAGAACGCTGGACAGGTTAGTTGATGGATTTGGTGATGTGTAAAATGTGGTGATGATGAATCTTTATGATGATAGTTAACTCTTCTATGCTACTCAAAAAAAAAAAAACATATCAATTATATTAAAGAAACATGTTTTAAATAGACCACAAAAAAGCTACCGCTGAGTTTCTCTCACCGCCCTAAGATGGTTGCATAGAAAAATTTGGAGCTCTCAATGCGTGACTCTATAGTTCAGTGGTTAATTCTCTCTGTAAGGGGACTGATCGCGGGTTCGAGTCCCGCCTGAGTCGTTTCACTTTTTACTATCTTAGTCGATAAGTCTACCAAGTATATATTGACTTTTAAATATATTTTGTTAAATTGTCAATTTGATACTAGTATGTATTGCTAAAAAGATGTTTCGGATAATTGTACATTTTGACATTTAGACGAATTTATCGTAAAAAGAATAACTGGAAAGTATTTGTGCTGTCAGTGGGAAGACCACAGGCTTGTCCTACTTTGTGTTCTGCACTGACAGCACAGAAATACTCTATGCTTAAAGGGTAGGCAGCACGAGTGTGGCTCTTCTGGTGTTGCACATGTCCATAGGCTACGGTAACCACTTTTCATCAAGTGGGGCGTGTGCTTGTCTGCCACCAAAGTAGTACAAAAAAATAGTATCACTTAGTAAAGCACCCGGCTTTTGGTTTGGCAAAACGGAGAACGGAGAAAATCCAAGCCCTTCTTAGCCGGGCTACCACCCTTTTTTCGACATGGCATATCAAACCCGGGAACTTTGTGAATTTCAAGTAGATCTCAATAGATTCTTATAAACTCGTAAAAGGGTCACTTATATCAGTAAATCACAATAATTCATCTACTAAGCAGCTTCTAATTTCGTGTAAATATTGCCGCATGACAAAATAATATCCTAACAGGATTCCAATAAAGTGACCTCTTTAAACTTTTCTAAGACAATAAACAATTTTATTATTATTATTATTAAACCTTCTGATCATCAAACTGCGGAATACTAAAGAAATCATAACATATCATTCCAGCTATCCCTGGCGTATCTAACAGCTATCAACCACAAGCAACTAGACGAAGCAGAGCAGCTAAAGGCAATGCTAGAAGCAGCCGAACTGCCTATTCCTGAAGCCAACCCTGAGGCGGATCTCCTTAGGCCTCCGTTACCTGTCCACACAGCCCAGCCCAACTGGCCGTTACTAGCTATGTCTAAGTGAGTTTTTGAAAATGAATTGAGTTATTTCTTGTACATTAAAGTGTTAGTCCTGGTCGCATCTGATGCTTTCACCTCAGGAGTCTGGAGTCTACATTTTCTAGTCTAACTGTGGGTTTCGGTGGAGTGTTTTCCGTGAAGCAACTGCCACCTGACCATCATAATATTGTCGATATTGATGTGATCCAATATAGAAAATATTTGTAAATATTTTAGTGTTAATTAACTTTTGTGTGTTAAAAAATCGCTATAGCCTAGTGGTATGGGTAATGTACCGCTGAGACGAGGTTCGGTCCCAGGTTTTACCATGGCACACACCAATGACTTTTCGATGCTTTTCGAAGTTATGTGTGTATTTATCGCAGGGTTTTAAAAGTGCCCGGTTAATGGCCATAAGCTCGCCACCTTACATTGGGTTACATTGGGACCTAATCATAAACTGGCGAAATGTGGGTGCTAGCACCTCTGCCTGCAGTTTCGGGGATATAGGCGTGAGTTTATGTTATGTTATGTAATTAACTTTTGCTGACCGTACTTTCCAGAGTCATATTCACACAAGTATAACTCCACCAATTATAACAATAGCTAGTCGAATCTGTAGTCGGTGCTGACGAAGTTTTACTCCGCAGGAGCTTCTTCGAAGTGGCCGGCGGCGCCCGCGCGGCGGCCGAGGCGACCGGCGTGGGCGCCGCGGCGCTCGGGGACGAGCCTTTGGAAGCCGCCGGCGCCTGGGGGGATGATGATGACGTGCTCGCGGACGAAAAGGTAACTTCTATTTGACTGGGGGAACTTGCTACACATATTGAATAAGACATTTTGTACTTTATTTTTCACCAGGACGGTTTCGCCACACGGTATTCTCAAAGGTTTCGCCTGACGTGACTTGAAAAATTTAAAATATAATGGAAATGAGTATCTTATTCAATATGTGTAACTTCTATTTATTGAAATAGCTGTTGCTTGCTGTATTGCCCGTTCTCGCGATCTATAGGAACCTGCATCATAAAGCAGCAAAGTGTAACAAAGTTTGTATTCGGGAGCCCAGGGGCAGTCAGCACTTTACTATTTCTTGATTATATCGACTTTTCTGAGAGCGACTACCGTCTTACCTCTCAACTCTAAGAGGAAATCCTGTACCGAAGGCACGTCCGTTAATCAACAGCAGGTGAGATTTAAGATTTAAGTTAAGTCCTTAGATCTCATTCTCTCTTATATGATGTTATAGGTATAAAATATATATTGCAATTAAATTAGCCACGCTATCGCTTTAGGTGAATATCCTAAAATGTTAGTGATAACGTAAATAAAAATAAAAACTTGACGAACAGACCGACGTATGGACAGACAGACAGGCGGACAGACAGACAGGCGGACAGACAGACATCAAAACAGATGAAGTCAAGTTGGCGTCTCCTAGATAAAAAAAAGATAAAAAGCAGACAGACGGACAGACAGGCGGACAATAAAGTAATCTTATAAGGGTTCCTCTGTTTATACTCTTGATGTATGTAATCCTAAAAAATAAGCTGAAATCTTATATTGTCTTTATCAGGCTGAAGAAGGGGATGGCGAAGGTGAAGTCATGGAGGACGCTTGCGATGACGGAGGCTGGGACGTGGGCGATGAAGACTTGGAACTGCCTGAGGAGTTGACGCCGGTATCTGGTAAGTGATCTCTCAATGTTGGTTATAATGAAGGTAAAACGTCATTTACGGTGTTTCTGTGCCGCTTTTTGAACCGATTTTATAAATAGCTGAAGATTATTTCCGTGGCCATAGGGAAGGCCTTTACCTCGGTCAAAGAATTGGCATCGCCATTCAGCGTGGTAATACCGCCAGTCTCTTGAGCACGGTACCAGTAGAGATCGATGGGGATTTAATTGAACTGTATCCAAATTATAATTATTCAATTCAATTCATTTATTTGCTTCGAATATGGTTACATTATAGGTCTTAAAAGCTAGTTAATACAGCATATTCTGCCCCGTAGAGCGTGCAAATTTTAATGTCATTATCTTTAAAAGCATAGTGTTTCAAAATTATATTATATTCATAATTATTAATATATTCGATTTTATTTTCAATGTCAATATTACAGGCATAATGTCAAACAATAAATTATTCAGTTGTAAGTTTTAATGTCAGCAGGTACTTAAGCATAATGTCAAATATATATTTATCCGTCTATAATATTGTGGTATTCTTATCGTCAAGGTATTGTTGTACACTGTAATACATTTTGTTTAATAAAAAGTCATGTACTTGTTTTTTAAATTTTGTCAGTGGCAGTTCTTGTAGCGCTCGCGGGAGATGATTATAAATTGAGATTGCCATACAATAGGCATTACCCCTGAACAACTCCAATCTGATCGAGAGAAGCTTAAATCTATGTTTATTTCTAGATGTCACATTAAAGGAATTATTGTACCTACCTAGTTCAATAAAGAAAATATGTGACCTAAATGTTGCAATGCCTGGAAAAGGCGCTAAGTTTTAAGTACTGATATATAAATTGTAAAATGTACACTTGGTAAGCAATAAATGATTTGATTTGAGTTTTTCGATGCCTAAAGTTGCAGTCTCCCTCTTTTTCTCTATTTCATATTTGTATATATTGTATAGTTAGCATAGTTTTTACAAATTTTATAAGTAATTGCATATATATTATGCATTTTATATATTGCATATTATTATATTTTTTTTGTATTATATAATAGCATATTCTATGTACATACCTAAAGTGAATAAAAAAAAATTATGTTCAGTGAGTTTTCGAAGATAGAAGCATGGAAAAAATTCTCATTAGTATCAGCAATTCTTAGCGTTTTTTAAGAATACATTCACTTTTTATTGTTTTCCGTATAACATACGAGGGGCCTTTGGACGTAAGGTTTTTTTACGGTAGGGTAGGGTTTTTACGGTACAAAGGACCACATACAAGTCTTCGGATTCGATTTCGGGATGAATGTGTTCCATGGAACCATATAATCACGCCTTTATCCCCAGAGAGTTAGGCAGAGGTGAATTAACACTCACATTTCACCAATAATTAAATTCAGTCCCCACGTAATAGGGGGTGAGTCTATTGCCGTCTTCCGGGCACTATTGTTTAATCAAGCCATGCCCTGAGGCTTAATCTGGGCTGTATATATCTGTCTGATGTTAAACAGTCCTATCTCTTAGTCACCTTGTATGACACCACATGGGAAAGAGATGGGGTAGTCCAAATTCTACTCTGCCAGGAACTGATCGGCCGAAATAGTAGATGTTTCTTGGTAGAGCTACAGTGCTTCTTACACTAGTTAGTACAATATATCGTTCCTCCCACAGCGGATATCGACGGCGGAGAAGAGTCCGCGCAGTACTTCGTGGCGCCCACCCGCGGGCCCAGCGCCTCGCTCAACGGGAAGCTGCGGACCGCCCACGACTACGTGGCTACCGGACAGTTCGAGATAGCGCTCAGGTACGTACGGCTCTGGTATGTTGGAGCTCCATTTTGGAGCACTTTCAAAAAGAAAAGTACTTCATATGTACAGTCAGCACCAAAAGTCGATGAACAGAATCAACTTAACAATCATCGACTTTTGGCGCTGACTGTACGAGGTAACAATAAATGCAAGCATCGTACAGTGACGTTGCACGTAGTCAGCAGTTTACACCGATCCGCGCTATTTCTTCATTATATTCATTTAGTCATCATCATATCATTACGACAATCAATCAGTTCGGGTGTACTCACTATTCTATCATTATCGATCATAGCATATCATTTTGGATTAAGTTACAGTTAATATTAACTTCATCTTTTTATTTATCACCTCGGCACGAGTAGTAGCTCGTACATTTGGTCCTTCGAGCCACATAGTTAAAAAAAACACGCTTTAATTTTTTTAATTCCATTTCTTCGTTTTCAGCAGGTATAAATCGATTCGAATAATATTGAATTTGAATTCTTTCGTATTGAAACCGATCGCTTATACAACCATAAATAAAATTATTAGGCTTTACACAGACTACACAATTTTTTTACGACTTATTGAACTATTTCTAGGTTACTGAACGAGCAAGTAGGCATAGTGAACTTTGAGCCGTACTTAGAGCTGTTCGTGTCCATGTACGGTCGCGCTCGGCTCACCTTCGGAGCTCTGACGTCACTGCCGCCTTTGAACGCTCATCTGCACCGCAATTGGAAGGAAGCCAGTGGAAAGGAATTATTACCCGTTATAAGTAAGTGTAGAATAAGTATGTTTTTGAAAGTAAAATTTCTTAACACACGTTACTTGGGGAGTAAGCTAGTGAATGCGTGACGAGAGCGTTACGAAAAGTGTGATCAGGCAAGACGAACGAAAAACTTTCTCTCATAGCCAGTTAGGTTTTTTTTTTTTTTTTTTTTACGTGCGCAAAATCCCCACGGATACCTCCCCATCGGACCCGGTGGAGGAGGTTATGTCGGACTCGAACCGACTAAAACGCACGCCGCCTGTGGGTCGTTTCGGTTGCCGAAGGTGAGGTTGACAGGCATATCCCTCGCACCCCGGCCGACCCAGGGCCATCTCTCACGATCTGGCCCTCTTCTCGGGTGTGGGGACCACAGAGTCCCCAACTCGTCCCCGGAAACGGGGAGGCGCGCCACGCGCGCCGCCGCCGCGGCCTGCTTCTGCAAGGGTGACAGGCGGCTTCACCTGTCACCCCCAGGCCGGCGCTCATGGGGGGCGGAGGTCGTTCATCGACCTAGCCAGTTAGGTTTGGGATTTCTAAGAAACAGTACAGGCCTATAAAACTTGATAGGCATCCACTGTTTGGAGCACACTTTTTAACTTCAATTCGCAGAAATAGCATTTGTGGAAGAACATGTACCCTCTACGATATTGAAATAGTACAGCCGTAGTTTTTTGTTTAAAATAGTGTTGGATATGAACGTTGTGTATTGCTTCCAGCGGTGAAGCTGAGCGAGCTGGTGGCGGCGCTGCAGCAGTGCTACGGGCTGACGACGGCGGGCAAGTTCGCGGAGGCCACGGAGCGGCTGCAGCGCGTGGCGCAGGCCGTGCCGCTGCTGCACGTGGGCGCCAAGCCCGAGCTGGCCGAGGCGCAGCAGCTGCTCGCCATCGCCAGGGACTACCTGCTCGGCCTGCAGATGGAGACGGCGCGGAAAGGTACCGCCGCCTCACCACCTGACCACCTGACAACCTCACCACCTCACCACCTGACCACCTGATCACCTCTCCACCTCACAACCTCACAATCTGATCACCTGACCACCTCACCACCTCACCACCTCACCACCTGACCACCTCTCCACCTCACCACCTCACCACCTGATCACCTGACCACCTCACCACTTCACCACCTGACCACCTGACCATTTGACCACCTCTCCACCTCACCACCTCACCACCTGATCACCTGACCACCTCTCCACCACACCACCTCGCCACCTGATCACCTCACCACCTCACCACCTGACCACCTGACCACCTGACCACTTGACCACCTCTCCACCTCACCACCTGATCACCTGACCACCTCACCACCTGTCCACTTCTCCACCTCACCACCTCACCACCTCACCACCTGATCACCTGACCACTTCACCACCTCGCCACCTGACCACCTGACCCCCTGACCACATCACCACCTGACCACCTGACTACCTGCTACCTCTCTCATAGTACTTGCAGCACGTGAAACCAAGCGAATTGTCATCATCATCTGGTCAGTCGCGGTTGCATCTTAACCTGTACCTTGAAGCCACTCTTCCTCATTGGTATGGTATGGTGGGCTGTTTTCCGCACGTCATGTTTCATTCTTATACGTCAGCAGGCTATTCACGCTGCCGACGATTTCTCGGAGCGTACCTGTATTGTTGAAGTACTAAACCCTGTATATGTATGACTTCTCTTTCCTTATGTGTAAGTTTTATCTAATTCTCGTCCGAACCCTCCCCAAGAATAACCTGCACCAGATCCTCTAAGAATCAGCTGGTATACCAACTTATGCATGAGTTGAACGACTGGAATTCTAGATCTAAGCGGTATATAAATCTCGCTTTCTCTTTTTGATTCGTGATCGATATATAGGTTTTAGGGGACCCTGGTATAGACAGGGATATCTTGTCATCCTGTTTCCATATAATACTTCTAACTACCATAACTATCCGTCATCATCGCCTATTTGCCCTAGTCCTAATCACCTGGAGTCAGCGCAACATATCATTCTACTCCATAATATATTCTTGTCAGACATCATTTCCTCAGCCATTACCTTCACCATATCGCCTTCCAAGCAATCAGTTCATCTTTTGTTAGGCTAACTTCTACTTTTATAACCCCTCGTTTTCACCTAAGTATTAAACATGTATTTGACAAGTTGCAATATGTCATAGGCTTCAGTGTGAACGCAATTGTGTTTTATACTTGTTTACAACTTGTAGGCTATACATACTATGTGAACGAAAAAGTATCTGAGATACATGTATAAAACAAGTATTGTGCTTTGATTAGTCTTCTACAATTCTTCAACAAGTTTTGTATCAAACAAGTTTAGAATTTGTTTCGTGTTGAAAACAAGGGGTAAAGCTCTCTACATTAATACTTTGGATCTTATTTACAACATTATATTCGTATTTTCTCATAGTTCGTCGTTTACTAAAATATAACTAAACCTATCCATTATAATGAATATTTTTTCTATCTACAGCCATGCCAAAAACTACACTTGAAGAACAGAAACGCACATGTGAAATGGCCGCATACTTCACACACTGCAAACTCCAGCCAGTCCACCAGATCCTTACTTTAAGAACAGCTCTAAACATGTTCTTCAAGCTGAAAAACTTCAGAACGGCCGCCTCTTTTGCACGACGGCTCCTCGAGCTAGGACCTAGGCCAGAAGTCGCTCAGCAAGCCAGAAAAATCCTCCAAGCTTGTGAAAAATCGCTCACAGACGAACACCAGCTTCTCTACGATGAACACAATCCCTTCAATATCTGTGGTATAAGTTATAAGCCTATCTATAGAGGAAAGCCAGAAGAAAAGTGTTCGTTATGTGGAGCTAGTTTTTTGCCTGAACATAAAGGGAAACTTTGCCCAGTATGTGGGGTAGCGGAAATAGGCAAAGATGTGTTGGGATTAAGAATTTGCCCGCTACAGTTCCAGAGATAAATTATAATTGTAAATTACGGTTTATATTAATGAAATTATTGTGTAAGATTATAGAATTAAAGTATTGTATCACGTTTTTGGTAATAATTTATTTTTTTATATGATTGTTACAATGTTAAGAGTATAATATTTTCCTTATAAACTAAACGTCTACTGGTTTCACTTCCCGTGTCCTGAAAATTAAATAAAAGATTTGAAAATTGACTTTAGTTAGGCTATAGCTATCATCAACGTAGTTTCCGGCTGCAGAACACTATAGTCCACTCGATTAGGTACATAATTAAAGGTATTAATAAGCTAAGTTTTTAAATAATACATAATAAAAAGACACATTAAGATTGATTACGTTTATTTAACTACGTAATAGAATGGGGTATAGTAACCAAAATTACTATATTATTAATATTTCTGTTTACTGTCCCAGCTAGCTAAATAGATTGGTGTTAGGAGTGGAGTAACGTCGGAACCCCGCAACCTCTCGATCGTAAGGCCTCCTTAACCACTAAGTCGCCGGGCGCATTGTTCATATACGAAAAATATATTATATATTATTCTAAATATACCAATTATATAAGAAAAAGATATCGGGATCAAAATGACACGCGGGTGGAGCCACGGGCGAAAGCTTTATCAATATGTGTAACAATAAATTCCACCAACTGCCATCAATCACCAGTATAAATATAGTATTTTTACGTTATTTTTACGTGCGCAAAATCCCCACGGAGCCGATGGAAGAGGTTATGTCGGACTCCAACCGACCAAAACGCACGCCGCCCGTTGGTCGTTTTTGGTTGCCGAAGGTGAGGTTAACAGGCATATCCCTCGCACCCCGGCCGACCTAGGGCCATCTCTCTCGATCTGGCCCTCTCCTCGGGTGTGGGGACCACAGGACCACAACTCGTCCCCGGAAATGGGGAGGCGCGCCGCCGCCGCGGCCTGCTTCTGGTGCAGGTGGCAGGCGGTTCCACCCGTCACCCCCATGCCTGCGCTCATGGGGGGCGGAGGTCATTCATCAACCTCCTACGCCCGAGTTGCCTTCGTACGCGGGCAGCTTGGCTTGCGATCCTTCGTCGCTCCCGCTGCCGCTCCCGCTGGCCGCCCATGTCGCAGAAAGAGGCGCCGGCCTCTCACGAGTATTAATATAGTTATTCTATTTTTTTATACCACTTAAATGGCAGACAAGCCCATCTGATGGAAAGTGGTTACCGTACCGTACAAAACCAAGGGAGTCACACTCGCGCTGCCAAGCCTGTAAGCATAGAGAGTTTATGTGCCGTCAGCATAAAAGACAGCAGGACAAGCTTTTGGTCTTCCCACTGACAGCACAAAAACTCTAGTGAGCTGCGACTACCCTACTCACCGCCGTGAAAACAGTACAATGTTATTATGGCCGCGGTATTCTATAGGGCGGAGGTACTTCCCCAGTCGGACTGCTCAATTGGACGGAAATACCGTCGTGTCCTACTTTACGTATATTATAGTTCGTACAAAATAGAACATTCCTCACCTATTATTAAGTAGGTCCTGTATTTCATCGAAGGTCTTCCCCTTGGTCTCCGGGAGCAACGTAGCAGAGAATATGAATCCAATGCCGCAGCAGCCGGCCAGGATCCAGAATGCTGTGTAGATTCCGTACGATGCTGCTACCTCTCTGAAGAATCTGAGACATTTAACAACACACAATTTTATTAAAAACCTCTATGGAGTGGCGGTAGTGAACGTGACTGCTATGCAGAGGGTGCGGGTTTGATTCCCACTTAGTGTATATATGTGTATGCATGAATAGTCTGTGAGTTTACGTGCCTCGTGCCTCGGAGAGCCTGTAATGACTGCCATAAATGTTCCCATACGAACATTTATGGCAGTCATTACAGGCATTTGGAGCCCTCAAAAGTCTAACTGGTTATGGAGGTCAGATGACAGTCGCTTCATGGAAAATCGAAGTTCAGTTGCAACACGTTTAGACTGGAAAGCCGACACTGAGTTGAGAAAAGGCTCCGATAATGATGAATAAAAACATCATACGTTCATTAGATGCGCGAGGTACGCGAAAGAGGATAATATAGGAACCAAGACAAGCGTAGATATTTGTCACAAACTTTTCAGTATAGCACATCTTTTTTTGAAAGAATACTAAAGGTAGTTAATAACTGAAATTACTAGTAAGTTTACTAAGAAGATAGGACACAGCAGTATTTTTTTATTTAAGAATATTCACTGCAATTAATTAACAATAGCTCCCTGGAGAGATGGATGACCAAAGGCTTGTCCTGCTTTGCCTCTACACTGACGGCACAAAATCTCTGTTCTTACAGGGTCAGCAGTACGGATGTGACTCCACTGGTGTTACACACGTTCATAGGTCATGGTAACCACTTTCCATCAAGTGGGCCGTGTGCTTGTCTGCCACCTAAGTTGTATAAAAAATAAATAAAAAAATATTAGAACCTAAATTACTAATATTCCCTCTAACCCCTCCAGCTAAGTTAAATTGCTTGTGTTAGGAGTGGGATCACGTCGGTAGTGAGAATTCGAACTCGGGACCTTGCGACCATAAGGCCGACTTCTTAACCACCAACCTTGAACATCAATATAGAATCCCCTATCCTTACTAATAAAATGCATCCGGGGACGAGTTGGGGACTCTGTAGTCCCCACACCCGAGAAGAGGGCAATATCGTGAGAGATGGCCCTGGGTCGGCCGGGGTGCGAGGGATAGGTATGCCTGTCAACCTCACCTTCGGCAACCAAAGCGACCCACAGGCGGCGTGCGTTTTAGACGGTTCGAGTCCGACATAACCTCCTCCACCGGCTCCGGTGGGGAGGTATACGTGGGGATTTTGCGCACGTAAAAATAAAAAACTAATAAAATGCAAAAGTAGCACTGGCTGTCTGTTACGTTTTCACGCCTAAGCCACTGAACCAATTTTGATGAAATGTGTTATAAGGTCGTCATATACCTACTTAGATCTAATCTACCCCTTTGAGAAGAAAGCCGCGTGGTTCCCGGCAGAGTAGAATTTGGACCACCCCATCTCTTACCATGCGGTGTCGTACAAGGCGACTTAGGGATAGGGCCGTTTACCATCAGACAGATATAGGTACACAGCCCAGACTCCGCCTCGAGCCATATATCTGAGTCATCAATAGAGCCCGGAATACGGCAATAGGCTCACCCTCTATTACATGAGACCGAAAAAAATTATTGGTGAAATGTGGGTGTTAATTTTCACCTTTGCCTAACCGTCCGGGGAAAAAAGCATGATTATATGTGTTTTTTTTTTTATGTTTTTTTATATTGGACACGTCAATTAGACTTCGCCTTGCCTGATGGTAAGCTGAAGGCAAAGTCCCAAAAAAGAGGGTCACCATTACTTACACGTATCGTGTGACAATGGTGACACTCAGCTTGGCGGCCTCATCATATGCTTTTTCACGCCCCGCTTAAAGGACGCGGGACTGTAGGAAGAAGGAAACACTTGAGCTGGTAATGAATGATGTTGAGAAGGGACATAAGGCTATGTTTGGTCGCAGTGTCGACATCCACAAGGGCGGAGCCGCGTGTCACAACTAGTTAAACATAAAATATATATAATAACTACCTGGTCCATACGAATCCAGCTAACCAGCACATGAAGGAACAGATGCCACCGGCGAGGTACTTGGTCTTCACCGGGAACATCTCCGCTACCAGGATCCATGGTACAGGGCCCACGCCGAGGGTGAAGAGTATCATGTATACGATGAGGCACAGCAGCGGCAGGAAGGCGATGGAAGACAGGTCAGCCTTGTAGTACGAGTCGAACAGAGCGTATACGCCGATCAGGGTCTGTTAAGTTTATAGAATTAAAATACGTATTTAAAGTATTAAAACTTCTTTGCTGCCAATTCCTTACCAGACCCTAGATTCTACTAAAACAAAACCATTGTCATACCACAGCAAAGCAAACAATGACATTAAATTTTAGACTTTATGTCTATAGCATTAAAATCCAATTCCATTTGTCCAAATCTATTTGAGGAGGTAGGACACGGCGGTATTTCCGCCCAATTGAATAGTCCGACTGGGGAGGTACCTCCGTCCTACAGAATACCGCGGTTATAATAACGTCATGTTGTGTTCCCTGCGGTGAGTAGGGTAGCCAGAGCTCACTGGAGAATTTGTGCTGTCAGTGGGATGACTAAAGGCTTGTCATGCTTTGTCCTCTACACTGACTGCACAGAAACTCTGTGCTTACAGGGTCGGCAGCGCGAGTGTGGCTTCTCTGGTGTTACACACGTCCATAGGCCATGGTAACCACTTTCCACCAGGTGGGCCGTGCGCTTGTCTGCCACCTAAGTGGTATAAAAAAAAATGAAATGAGTTTCATTTCACCTTTTTATTGGTCTTCATCCAGTTCAGTTAACAGTGGTGGTTTAGTGCCATGGTGAAGGGTTTTACAAGACTTACCAAGAATATAGTGAGGCCTAGGGATGTAGTCCACATCAACAGCTTCCTTCCTAAGCGGTCCATCACCAGAGGAGTGATACAGCTGGTCACCACCTGAAGACGTTGTAAAAAAATGCATTAGGCTGATTTGAGGCTGATTTCCTCTGTGAAAACATACATACATATATATAATCCGCCTTTATCCCCGGAGGGTTAGGCAGAGGCGAATTAATACCCACATTTGAAGCTGAGTCTGGGCTGTATATATCTGTCCGATGTTAAACAGCCCTATCCCTTAGTCGCCTTGTACGAAACCGCATGGGAAGAGATGGGGTGGTCTAAATTCTACTCTGTCGTGAACATATATTATAATACACACATCAACAAAGTCTAGGGAACAAGGACATTTCTAGTTTTTATTTAAAAACCATTTCTTGTAATAGTGAGTGTTTTATATCAATAGAAGGGTAATTTTAAACCGTTTTTAATTTTAATTTTAATAAAAACATTCTCATATCAATTTTTTTTTTTAAGAAAGAATTGAATAGTGCCAATGTTGAGTATTACAACCTCCTATGATTAGGCACAAAAATAACGAGGTAGTAAGAAATACAGTAATTAACCGTACTTTAAACGTTTTTAATAATCTGTAGGATCTCCTAAAGCATTAGCAACAGCTCGACAACGGCGTGGCATACTTAGTATGAGATTGTCAATCATCGTCTGTGGAATATGGCTCCATACACTGCGAAGGTGTAAAAAAAGTTGTTCTTCAGTGTTCAGATTTTCCAAAGAATCACTGAAAGCTCTTCTCCCAAGCAAATCCCAGGCATGCTCTATGGGATTGAGGTCGGCAGACTGAGCAGGCCATTCCAACATCGTCATATTGTGCTCGCTTAACGCATTGACCACTACCCTCGCGGTGTGTGACCGTGCATTATCTTGCATAAACATAAAATCTTGACCGAACAGCTGTCGATGAGGGATTACCATGGGGTGTATAACCTCCTGAATGTATTGGTTTGCATTCAAATTGCCCCGTATCCAAACGAGGTCGGTCCTTCCACCAAGGCGAATTCCAGCCCATACCATGATTGTTCCACCTTGGTAAGGATGAACTTCTTGCGGATTGTCGAGACGACTCCGACGTCCAGGAACTCGCCATATACGCACTCTTCTCGAATCAGGATGAAAACCGAAGCGAGATTTGTCGGAAAACAGAACCCGTGCACCATTGATGGTCGGTCCACTGTAAATATGCGTTAGCCCACAATAAGCGACGACCTCGATTTTCACGTCGAAGAGCTAGAACCCTAAGCGGTCTGCGAGCATGAAGATTGGCTTCGTGTAGTCTTCTCCTGACAGTTTGATCGCTAATAACCACTTGATGCTGAGACTGGAGGCCTGCGACCAACTGACGAGCAGTAATCGTGGGTTGCCGCCTTGCGGAATTTTGCAAGAAACGATCTTGTCGCGGGGTAGTAACTCTATTTCGTCCCCTGGGACGTTCGGGAACATCCCCTGTAGACCTGTAGCGTGCCCATAATCTGCAAATTACGCTTGGTTGGGTGTTGACAGCATCCGCTACGTCGCGTTGAGTTCGTCCAGCTTGCAGCATACCAACAGCCCTTAACATCTCTTCGCGACTTAAATGACGACGTAACATGATGACTACAGTCACAAAAATGCACAAACCATACGTAAAAGACGTATTATTGATAATAAACGTTATTTACAATCAAAGAAAATATTTTTTATTTTGCCTCAGAGAAACTGCACAATCAAACACTTTTAAAAGTTTTTCCTCCATATTCGAAAATCATTACTTATTTAAATTTATTTTTAAATTTCGAACAACTCTGTAATCTACTTTATTCTATTTTTATTTATTTGCTGCCAGTTATTTGCAAAACAAGATTTACACGAAAAAAAAAATTGGGGTCATCTTGTTCCCTAGACTTTGTTGAGGTGTTTATTTCTTTTCATTTCATTTATTTTGTGTTTAATGGGAGCGACTGCCGGCTGACATGCCAACCTCGTAAGGAAATCTTGTTAGATTGGGTTGGGCTGAAGATATTTATAGAACCCTATCACACTTAAGCAATAAGTAATCACATCACCTATCGTATTGTAATTATTATATTTTTTTTTACGTGCGCAAAATCCCCACGGATACCTCCCCACCGGAGCCGGTGGGAGAGGTTATCTCGAACTCGAACCGACTAATTATTACTTGATTTACTATTCAGAATAGCTTTAGGGCCCGCTCACGTCATGGCATCTTCAAGCAAAAGGATCCTTCGGTATCATCACTAAGGACGTTGCAGCATGCCAAAGCGTAGTTTCCCACAGTGCTAACGGATGCCGAAGGATGCTGTTGGTATATGATAACTTTTAACATCAAGCTTAGTGTTTAATCCTTGGCTTAGTGGTTAAGTCGTCGGCCTAACGAGAGGTCAACGTGAGGTTTTATATTAAGTAGACTAAGTGTATGTTTGTAAATAGACCAAAAAAAAGAAATTTCCGCTGAGTTTCTTGGCGGAGTCTTCTCAGGTCGGGGCCGCGTTTCGAACCGGTGGTCCATTTACTAAACTGATATTCATGTTCCTTTTTTGTTGACATTTTGTAAGTGCCGATATAATGGTCTATACAGAATAAATGATTTTCGACTTTGACTTCGACTTTGACTTTGTCCCGGGATCGAATCCTGGACATTACACTACCGACGCGAACCCACTTCTAGCACAAGCAATTGAGCTTAGTTGAAAGGGTTAGAAGGAATATTAGTAATTTCGGTTGTAATGTTCTTAAATCTATACTATATCTATACTTAATATTATAAAGCTGCAGAGTTTGTTTGTTTGTTTGAACGCGCTAATCTCTGGAACTACTGGTCCGATTTGAATGATTCTTTCAGTGTTGGGTAGTCCATTTATCGAGGAAGGTTTTAGGCTGTATATCATCACGCTACTACTTAAGGGAGCGGAGCATTGATGATAAATGTTAACAAATCCGGCAATTTTTCATACATATTTTAAAGACTAAAACATACGGGCTCAAAGGGATATGAAGCTTCAAAATATACCCCGAGCGAAGCTGGGGTGGGTCAGCTAGTAAAATATATGTGCGGGCCCTTAATGTTCAGGTTGGTTACCTGTACAACTCCCATGATGATGGTTCCATCTGACGGCGACAGGGTGCTGCCGATCTTCGCTAGCAGTTCCTCCATGTAGAACAGCAGTACGTCTATACCCGACAGCTGGAGCAACATCGTCAGGAATACGCAGATACCTGTAATTGCAAGCGACGGTAGCTGAGTGGTTAAGTAAGTAAGTAAGTAAGTAAGTAAGTAAATCATTTATTGAGAGGCGGCCTAACGTTCGAGAGGGCCCGGGTTCGAATCCTGGTCATTACACTACTGACGTGAACCCTCCCTAACATAAGCCATTTAGCTTAGCAGGAGGGGTTAGAGGAAATATTAGTAATTCAGGTTTTTAATATTCTTCTTCAAAAAAGAAAAATATGATGGGTATTAGGAAGGTAGGTACTCGTAGATATACGATAGAGATAAATTAGGGCTTGTTAAAAAAGCGTATAAGTTACCTTGAAATGTATGGTCAATTTTTGGACAGTGCTTTGTAGACAGTGTGTGTGGTAATTATGTTATACCTGCCACAAAAGCTTGTAAGTTTTAAAAGTCTGTCCAGAAGTTTAAATAAAAATAACAGAACAATTGTAAGTCGCATCGCACACATCAAGGGTTCTGTATTTGTTGGGGACTCTGTACATAGTCCCCACACCCAAGGAGAGGGCAATATCGTGAGAGATGGCCCTGGGTCGGCCTGGGTGCGAGGGTTATGCCGATCAACCTCAACTTCGGCAACCAAAACGACCCACTGGCGGCGTGCGTTTTAGTCGGTTCGAGTCCGACATAACCACTTCCACCGGCTCCGGTGGAGGGGTATCCGTGGGGCTTTTGCGCACGTAAAAAAAGGGTTCTGTATTTATTTAAATCTAAATTTTATCCAGGTCCTCGATTCTACTAAAGCAAGGCCACTGTCACCACAGACATTGAAAAAAGTGGTACCTATTATTTCTATATACCTACCTAAAGTTCAAAATGAAATGAAAAGAGTTTCATTACACTTTTTATTCACTCTAAAAAGTCTTTTAATTTGGGACTTTAACAATGTTGCTTTAAAGTCTAAAATTATATGGATTGATTGCTATCATCAATACAGTAGTGGTTTTGCTTTAGCAAAATCGTGACCTTGAAAATTCGAGTTCGAAACAAAAATTGAGTCTTGAAAATAATCGTAAGTTCATAAATCATTAAATATTGTTTCACATAACTTTAACAGGTACCTTCAGGTAAGTAAAAAACAAAACTTGTTTTGGAAGTTCCCATAAGTTCCTGTATTTATAATCACATTTTATTATATGGGTAATAATAATTATAACAACATATTTACTTATTTACAACATGTTACCATTTCCGGATTCTTGCCCATAACTGACCTCGTAAGGGCTTAGGTACTTCCTTGACGTTTAAAAAGCAGGGTTACTTGATAAAAAATATTGAATTTATTAACAACTACCTGTTGCCGGCGGCTTCATCTGTGTAGACTTCATAAAACCTATGTACTTCTCCATGCGCTTTTCTATCTCTGGACCAAAGCTTTATGAAAACTGATTTAGTGGTTTAGCCGCACGAAGGCAGACGACAGAAGCTACCAAGCAGAGTCAGATGCTTTTGCGTTTAGTATACCTAATATTGTTATGGATTATTTTAGATGAATATTATACTATAGGAATATACAACCTCCCTATGTCAACCGTCGTCACCAGACGTAATCACTGATCACTCTCTCTTTAGCAGAAGAATCCTCCCATTGTGTCGAATTCGAGGAACATCACTCCGTTCTTCCCTGTTCACAATGTTCTTACCTAGAGCCTTAACATTGCCCCTGGTAGCCCAAAGGTCCTGTATCTTCGGCTCCTCTTTGAACTCCCTGGCGACTGTCGCCTGGAGCCCCGCCAGTTCTGCCTGGACACCTTCCTTGGTAGTGCCGCGAAGACTTTGCAATGTGGTGGATGCGGTTTGGATGTCACCTGATGAGGAAATATTGTACGGATATTATATTTTAGGAATAGAAATAGGCACGTTAGAAGTTCCGGTGCCGGCTGTCAATAGGCCTCAGGTCAAGACGGAGGACTAATGGGCGATGTGAACAATTTTTTTTTACAGATTAGGGGGCAGACAAGCACACGGCCCACCTAATGGAAAATGGTTACCATGGGCTATGGACGTGTGCAACACCGGGAGAGTCACACTCGTGCTGCCGACCCTGTAAGAACAGAGTTTCTGTGCCGTCGATGTAGAAGACAAAGCAGGACATGCCATTGGTCTTCCCACTGACAGCATAGAAACTCTCCAGTGTGCTCTTGCTGCCCCAGATGCATGGCTCGAGGCACTATTGTTGCCCTAGATGCAATGCACTATTGTTGCTTCGAAACATGCATCTGAGGCGGAGTCTGGGCTGTATATATAATATGTCTGATGTTAAACAGCCCTATCCCTTAGTCGCCTTGTACGACACCGCATGGGAAGAGATGGGGTGGTCCAAATTCTACTCTGCCAGAAGCCACGCGACTTGGATGTGACCGAGATTAACGCAATTATGATGCTGATAGTCGTATTGTAAGCATCTTTTCCGGTTGTATCTTTCAATGTCCTCGAGGCCTTGACCTCACCTGGGAATCGATGCTACTGTTAAATATGCCAGCCAGTTTAATATACTAGCCTATGCCAGGCTTTCCTTTCATGGTTGCGAGGTCTTACAGCAGTCTGCCTGTGTCTGACCTTTGACCGTGGATCAGCAGCTGTACCATCTTGCAGGTGAGGTTAACCAAAAGCTCAGAGTTTTTGTACTGTCAGTGGGAAGACCAAAAGCTGTCCTGCTTTGTCTTTTACACTGACAGCACACAAACTCTTGTGCTTACAGGGTTGACAGCGTGAATGTGATTCTCTTGGTGTTGCACACGTCCATAGGCCACGTTAACCTCTTTCCATCAGGTGGGCCTGGCTGTGCTTATCTGCCAACCAAGCGCTATAAAAAAAGCATCAAAAATATTTAAACGCACGGGAACTCTTCATAAATTACTCAAGATTCTGACGAACTCACGACTCTTACCTTTATAGACCAGATAGAAGGGGGTCTCCGGTATGAACCAAGTGCAGGGTATGCAGAATAGAGACAGGATCCCGCCAGTGGCTGTCAGTCCCCAGTACGTGCTGAAGGGACCTATGGCGTACGCCAGCAGGAAACCAACGTTGATGAACAGTAAGAAGAACGCGCTTAAAGCACCGCGGATCTTGTCCTGGAGAAAATATTTTGGAGATAAGTTTGTACCGTCTTTACCATAGTGACTGTTCTGATAAGCTCTTCCAACTAATCCCACCCTCTCCTTTCCTATACAGGACAAAACGTGCAGGGCTTAGATGTTACCCTCACACTGTGCAGAATATACGAGCAAGAACCACAGTTTAGAGACTCTTTTCTTTGCCGCACCACCAAGACCTGGAATTCATTACCAGCTCACGTGTTTCCTTCTTGCTACAGTCCCGGGTCCTTTAAGCGGAACGTGAAAAACATCTGATGAGGCCCCCAAGCTGAGTGCCACCATTGTAACATTACTTAGTATCTGTAATGGTGACACTCTTTCTGCTACTTTGCCTTTGGCTTGCCGTCGGGCAAGGTGAAGTCAAATTGGCGTATTCTAGATAAAAAAAAATACATTCATGACTGCACATCCCACTTATCCTCTAAGGAGGGAGGCGGGGGAGGGAAGTATTTTACTCTCTTTGATAAATTCTATTTTTTTACTTTTATAACACTTAAGCGGTAGATAAGCACACGGTCTTCCAGATGGGAAGCGGTTACCGCAGCCTATGGAAGAAATATTTAACTTCATTCAAGAGGGGCTCGAATGCAGCCGGGACTTACATTCAAATGATGATGACACTGTTTGTTGTTTAGATTAAAATTCGCTTACTCCTTCTTTTTTTTTCATTTATTATATTTACAGCTAAGGAGTGGAACTTTCTTCCTAAGTCTGTGTTCCATTAAAACTATAATCTAGGAGCGATCAAGTATCGAGTGGGTAGGTTCTTTCTAGGCAAACTTGTTTCATCTTAGACTATTATCATCACTCACCATAAGGTGAGATGTGTTTTTGTTCACTAAAGAATATTAGATCTGAAATTACCAATATTCTAGAGGGAATATTGGTAATTTCAGATCAGATCCTTCCTAATACCAATCATATTTTTCTTTTTTGAAGAAGAATATTAAAACCGAAATTACTAATATTTCCTCTAACCTCCTAGCTGGAGAGGTTAGAGGCTAAATTGCTTGCCAGGATTCGAACACGGGGCCTCTCGATCGTAAGGCCGACTCCTTAACCACTGCGCTGCCAACATTAACCTGTACTAGAAACGTTGAAATGAAACGTTACCCTATACTTTATAAAAATAGAACTGTTATCCGACCTCCTAATCCCCTGAGGGATGCATGCGCCAGTACCTCCTCTGTTTTAGCAGGTGCTGATCTGTCTTACCTCAGCAATCTCCCCTATATAAATCGGCACCGTAGCGAACTGCATGCCCGTGGCGCATCCCCACATAATCCTGGCGGCGTATAGTGTCTCCAGGTTAGTGGCGACGCCTGCCAGCAGCCACCCCAGCAGCAAAGGAATGTTGGAGCCCATGATGATCCAGCGCCGCCCGATGTGACGCGACAGAGGCACTGTTATTAGAGGACCTGGGTAGATGGAAGAGTTTATTATTGAGATGAATTACATTGAGGTAGTCGCGTGCTTCCCGGCAGAGTAGAATTTGGACCACCCCATCTATTCCCATGCGATGTCGTACAAGGCGACTAAGGGATAGGGCTGTTTAACATCAGACATATTATATATACAGCCCAGACTCCGCCTCAGATGCGTGGCTCGAGTCAACAATAGTGCCCGGAATATGGCAATAGGCTCACCCCCTATTACGTCGGACAGAATACATGATTGGTGGAATGTGGGTGTTAATTCACCTTTGCCTAACCCTCCGGGAATAAAGGCGTGATAATATGTATGAGATTTACTGCAAAAATTAACTATTTAATCTACCATGTAGTGTGTAATTTACCACAAAATATTGTAATTAGATTAAGTAAACATGTTTGTACATATAACAATAAAGCTGCGTTTCTTCTGGATGAGGTCTCGGTATGAACTAGTGGTCCATTTACAAAAAAAATATATAGTTGATGTTTTGTAAGTTCCGTTTTGATGGTCTAATAAAAATAAATGATTTTCATATTGACCTGGATAAAAAGCCACGGTTTGCTCTCCCTCCTATTCTCTGGAAGTGGCTTGTCTTCGCTTTTACGAAAGCAACTCCCATCTGACACCCCATAAGAGGAAAACTAGCGCTAGATGAAGTTGATTGCCTTTTGAAGGCCTGATCTTACCACACACCAATAAATAAATTTTTTACCAGATTATACAGTGGTATTTAGTATAGGTATTTATGGTGGATTATATAAGTAATTATAATGCGTACCCAATAACCCTCCTAGCACGAGCAGCGAGGCTATCCAGGACTCCTCTTGGAGCGTTGGCTCCCGCGACAGGGGCGAGTTGGTGTGCAGTTGGGGGAGGACTGGGGACGTCCATCCCATCGACATGCCCGTACACAGGCTGCCGTAACTTACTGTAATTGACAGAATAAAGTATGGTGTGAGTTAATGATTTCTATGATCTGTTATACAAAGTGCTTCAAACAAAATGTATGTATTTATTCAGTAGTCAGGTTTGAATGGGGTAATTGTACGAGACTCAGAGATTAGATATGAGTTAATGTTTTTTGACTTCACACATCACACCTTGGAATGTCCTCTGTATGAGAACTGTCCCTGAATGTGTTGCTAAGCGCAAATCTTGAGAGCAGCTGAACCAATTACGCTAATTATTTTTTTAGAATATTCTTCGAAGTACGAAGTTTACGTACGAACGGATGGTTCTTACGGGGAGAAAAATTTAAGAAAATTGGCTAAAAATGTTTAAAATAACATTTTATATACTCTCATACAAAAGATTAGTAATAATATTTGGCCGGGGTGCTAGGGATATGCCTGTCAACCTCACCTTCGGCAACCAAAACGAGTAATAATGCTTAAAAGTCAATTTGAATACCATACCAGAAAGTGTTATTGGAGAGGTTCCGGGCAGAAAAAGCAATTATGTCAGTCTGTTTGTATATTACGCTTTAACGCCTAAACTGCGGAACCAAATTTGGAGAAATTTGAAAAAGGGGTAGATTAGACCTTGAGAAATGACATAGGGTATTTTGTCGCGATAGCCAACATCAGCACGTGCGGAGCCGCGGGTACCAGATAGTTGCTAATAATAAATCATCATCATCCATCATATCAGCTACATACACAGTCCACTGCTGAACATAGGCCTCTCCCATACATAGGCCTCTTCCATAATGTAATAATAAATAAGAGTTAAACGAGGTATAAGATATAAATGTAGGTATATGTGATAAAGGCACCGCTTTCAATTTTCTTTTCGTTCCGTACAGCACGTTTAGTATTTATTCTCATCATCATTGTCGTCTTAGGGATTTCCATAGTTATAAGTACCTCTTTTTTTTTACGTGCTAAAAATCCCCCTTACCACCGGAGCCGGTGGGAGAGGTTATGTCGGACTCGAACCGACTAAACCACATGTCGTCGGTGGGTTGTTTTTGGTTGCCGGAGGTGAGGTTGACAGGCATATCCCTCGCACTCCGGCCAACCCAAAGCAATCTCTTTCGATCTGGCCCTCTCCTTGGGTGTGGAGACCACAGAGTCTCCTACACGTCCCGGGAAACGGGGAGGCGTGCAAGGCACACCACCGTCACGGTATACGAGTATATGTACCTCTGTGGCATGGCAGTAGTAAACGCGAATATGGGTTATTTTTAAACTTTCGCGGTGTGAATTCATAATTATACTAGGTATCGGGACTTCTCGCGAATTATATTGTTACGACCGCCGTCGATATCTCGAAAACTAATAATCGAATCTTCAAGAAATAAAAACGCATTGTTAGTGACGAGGTACTCTACCGATTGGCATAGAAAAATCTAGAATCATCAACAAAAAGTCACAACCTACCTACGAGTACCTACACTCTCAAATATAAACAACAATAGGTAAATATCGAGAAATTACTCGAAGGTCAGCGACGGCGGCAAGATCAAAAGAATACTTAGGTTTTTATCGCTCACGAACTTTCTAGATAATTCGATCCTCCTAATTGAGAGGTATAAAAACATGCTCGCATAGCAACACGATTCATTCAGTCTTTGAGATCGATAACGAACACAGCTAACTTAAGCGACCGAAGAAGATTCTACCTGCGACCTGAGCAACGACTGTGGACTACTGTGAACTACTGAGCGACTGGAACTGTTGAAGAAGTACTGTGTGTACTAGTGATCTAATTGTCTAGTTTGTGGTGAGCTAATAAATCTCTTCGTTGAGTAAACGGCATTTAATTGTACACCGTGCACGTAACAATATATTGGTGCCATTGACATCAAAAAATATAAAAATTTCAATAGGGAAGATGTAGGTATTCAAGCTATCCGGAACGTGAAATCCAGTGATTAAGATACTAAAACCAAAAAACACAGTGCCGTTAAAAACTGACATACTTAGTGAGTTTGGTGTGTCGCCAGCCTAACCGTTCATACCTAATAAGTGTAATGGTGGGTAGGCGCTCAAAAAATGTTCCCCGCATACATCTCGACGCTCGAAGACTAGTCAAGTCGTGACCACGGGTGCTGCAACGCATCCGAAACGTCGGCAGAAATAGTAAGTTCCAAGATATAATTCGCGAGAAGTCCCGATACCTAGTATAATTGCGAATATGGGTATTTGCATTGGTTTAGTACTCCGGTCGTAATTCGGACCCGGTTGCCGTACAAACATCTATGGCAGTCGTTACGGGTAATTGGAGCCTTCAAAAGTCTGACTAGTCTAACTACAGAGCCTCGATATCGCCTTGCTCGTGGAGGTCAGATGGCAGATTTACAGAAAATATCGAAATGTGATGTGAAGTGATTGAACATGTAGTGATGAGAATTGATAGAGGAATGTTAAGATGGTTAGCTCATGTTGAGAGAATGAACGAAAGAAGACTAACGAAACAGGTGTATGAGGCGAGTGTGGGTGGTACTGTCGGAAGGGGAAGACCTAGGCGCACATACATGGAACAAGTCGGGGAAGTTGTAGAAAAGGCAGACCTAAACCGACAAGCATGCGTGAAGAATGTAATGAGAGTGAATGAAGCGACAGTAGTATGTCAGGATCGTAGCAAATGGAGATCAGTGTTCTCTGCCTACTACTATGGGAAACAGGGGTGATTTTATGTATGTATGTATCGAAATTCAGCGGCATTTTAGTTAAGACTAAAAAGTCGACCCCAAGTGAGTTGGGAAAAGGCTGATAAAAAAAATGATAATGACAGGTTCCTACTATACTTTTTTTTTTACGTGCGCAATATCCCTACTGATACCTCCCCACCGGAGCCGGTGGAGTAGGTTATGTCGGACTCGAACCGACTAAAACGCACGCCGCCTGTGGGTCGCTCTTCTCGGGTGTGGAGACTACCGAGTCCCCAACTCGTCCCCGGAAACAGGGAGGCGCGCAAAAGATTTAAGGCACTATACTTAGATATTTGATTTGTAGGTAGGTACTTAGCTACATACCTAATTAAATTGCTGATTTCCTACTCAGCAGTGATTCGTTCTGAGATAATGGAACTTGTTGTTTATTAGTTTGTAATTGCAAACAAGGTCGCCATACGCTTGAACTTACAATAAAACGATTTGATAGGACGACGTCTGACTTGCGATAAGTACCTACCTACCTGAACCTCGTTTCTACTAAAGCTAAACCACTGTCATAGCACAGAGACTGCAAAAAGTGCCATTAAATTAGATTTACTGTTATTAGATTAGATAGAATTATATTAATAATGTAAGTAATAGCAACCCTATTATGTTGTTCTATTTTACAATAATATAATGAACTGTAAAAGTGAAACTTTCTTATGACAAATAATTCGAGCCGCCCGAAAACGCTCTATGCTAAAGCGTGGCACGTGGTGACGTCACAGCACACTGCCGCGTAGTGATAATGTAAGTAGTGCAAGAGACTATCGCATTTATCCCAGTATACGTTGCGTTTACACATATACAGTGCTTAATAAGATTGATTTGAAATTTATAAGGAATCTAAAAAGTTGTTAACTTTGCTTTATTTCGATTGTTTATATTTTGAGCTATTTTGGGAATTAAAAATGATGAAAAGTCATAGTATCAGTTTAGTTAGGCAATATCTTAGTTTACTATGCAAATTTTTAGATAAAATACCAAGACATTAAGTAGTGTTGTTAAGAATTCGATGACTCAGGAAACTACCATATTCTCTAATAAGATTAGACCTTATTTCCATACCCTTAAAGTTAAAAATTAAATGAAAATAGCTTTATTATACTTTTTCATTCTCTCTGCAAAAAGATTTTAATTTCAAACTTTAACAGATTGCTTTAAAGTGAAAATTTTAAATGGATTTTTTAGCAGTGTCCGTGGTAGTCAGTGGTTTTGCTTAAGTAGCATCGAAACCCTGCTTGACGACAGGTTGATTGAAATAAATCTATTTTACCGGATCTTATTGTGATTTACATAACATAAACTCACGCCTATATCCCCGAAGGGATAGGCGGAGGTGCTAGCACTCACATTTCGCCAGTTTATGGTTAGGTCCCAATGTAGGTGGCGAGCCTATTGCATATGCTACCTATTGAAACTTAATATAAATCATAATATAATATAAATATTGTGATTTATTTGTGTTATATTATGATTTATACTGAGTTTGGATCTGACACAATTATCAGATGTGTCATACATAATTATACAGAATGGAATTTTGTGACGCTACCTGGAGAGAAAATGCTCTAAATACTGCAGAAAATATTTTTCACTGAAAGGAAATATTTTAAAAAGAAACAAATCTGCATTTAAATAAACCATAAAAAATTACATTCTGTACTTTTATGAGTTCAATCAAGGGTCAATCTTTTGAAAATCTTTCTAACAAACATCATAAATTAAACAAAAGGACATCCATAAAACCATAATACAAACTTATTTTATTGACTAGAATGTGTATTATGTCTGGAACCACCTTTAAATAGCTGTATCTGAGAATACAGAACTAATAATAGATGTATATAAGAATTATATTATATTATCTGTGGTTGTATTAAGTCTAACCAGAGTCACGACATTGTAAGTATAAACATAAATATTTCCTACAGGTGTCAACATACGCTGTTCCGTGTCTAAGTATTTATAATGTTATTCATACGTAGCTTTAATCATGAAAACAATTATGCATTAAGGTTTTTTGCAGGTAATGAGCTCAGTTAGCGCTGTGGTAGGTAATTAAAATTCCAAACAAAAAAAAATACATTTCTCATCACGTCCTTCATTACTATCATCATTCTATTAAAGATTTTATAAAAGATTAACTCGAATCATTGATGTACAAAAAACATTATTTTGTATATCAATGACTCGAATGAAATAATGTTATTTAAATAAGCTTAATCATAAATAGAAAATAATTGGTCAATTCCGTTTTCATTTTTTTTTAAATTCCACTAACGAATATTTAAACCAAAACCTACTTTAAATATAAAACCTTTGCCTTCAGCTTACCATCGGGCAAGGCGAAGTCTAATTGACGTGATTGACTATATAAAAAAAAATCCTACTCGATAGTAGTGCCCCGGGTAACTAAGTAGATCACGGGTAATTTTGTTGTATGCGTCCAATGAGCCAATCAGAGAGTAGTGCCATGTTACCATGGCCCAAGTACCAAGTATAATTTCCCATGACACTAGGTACTGGTAGTGTCAAGAAGTGCCACGGGTAATAAACGATGAAAAGCTCTAATCTCACTACTTCTCAGTTCATATTATCATGATGGAATGGATATATAATACGGTAGATACTATAAAGACGGATGGATTTTATGAAGAGAATATGATAAATTATATGTTTTGGATAGTTATATTCAGCATTGAAAATCTCTAAAAATTTTAGTCACCTTCACCAATATCGAATTGATTGAAACTCATTCGGAAAACACACTCGCCCAATTCTTTTAAAAATAAAATGTGATAAAAGTAAAAATTTAAACATCGTTTATGTTTATTATTATGTTCGCGGAAGTGACTACAACTCGAATCTACAGTACAATCAAGAAAATGATCATGCTATTTAGTGTTATTTCTTTGTCATAAAAGAAAAATTACTTTAGTCAAACTTAAGTAAATTTAATACAATAACGAGTTTGTATTATTTATTTGTTAACTAGGTACTTAGACTATGGAACAAAAATAATAGGATAGGATACGGGTGTACTCATTTTAACCTCTTCGTACATTTAAAAATTCTTATTGGATGCCTATCCTTCGCGAACAAACAGATAAACCGACAAGAATTAAAAAATATATATTTTGGGTAGAGTCTTCAATTTATTCGGCAGCACGAGTGTGTATGATGACTTGATGAGACGCCTCTGTACCCTGGTGTTGCAAGCGTCCATAGGCCACGGTAAGTGCTTCCCATCAGGTGGCCCGTGAGCTTGACTGCCACGACTGAGTGGTATAATAAAAAAAACACTTTTCATAGTTATTTTTTTCTTTTTCGTATCAGCTCCGATGGTATACTACAAAAATCCAACCTCTGGAACTGGTAAAAATAAAAAAATCTATTACAGTTCTTGAGTACCTTTAGAAAAAATACTTGCCCAAAGATGCTGCTAAGTATTGGCGCCATTTCACTTTTAAATGTGCTTTCAAATTATCGAACATAATACGAACACTTTTTAAAAAGCGTTTTCCCGCCTATTTTTCTAAAAAAAAAACACTGCGTACACAAAGACAATGAATTTATGTTTCAAATAGTTTTAATTGACGTAAGACGTCTTAACGGACAGCCATATCGATTAAGTGTGATTTAGCGACCACTCGATCCGAGATTTCCCTTCACATACTTTTTTGTTTTAATAAAAAATAACTGCGTCGCTAATTGTCTTTTGATTTAGTGACAGTGAGATAGTCATCTAACGTTTATTATGGTAAGGTCAAGTTGAAGGTTGGTATGTCATAGTAAAAGAAAGGGTTTGTTGCGATGTTCTTCTATTTATGATTAATTTGCTGAAAGATCTCTCTGGTGTGGTTTTCTACAATGCGATGTTCTTCAAGAAGAGCATCAGAAGGAAGATTCTTACAGGGCCGGCAGCACAAGTGTGACGCCTCAGATGTCCTAAGTGGTACCTATAAAATAAATTCAGATTGAACAATTTTGTATAAAAGCCCTCGTATTAGGGAAGATATTTTTGACCACTGCGACGAGGAGGACCTCTGTATCAATATTGGCAACCAGAATGGTGGGTGATCTTTAAACTTCTTTGTGGTGCAAATTCCCTCGAATACCCTCTTTCCTCCGCTATGATATCGATAAGAACTGCCTGCACTGCTAGACTGCAGGGCTTTTTTTTTTTTACGTGCGCATAATCCCCGAGAATACCTCCGCACCGGAGCCGGTGGAGGAGGTTATGTCGGACTTGAACCGACTAAAACGCACGCCGCCTGTGGGTCGTTTTGGTTGCCGAAGGTGAGGTTGACAGGCCGACAGCCCGGAACGGGGAGGCGCGCCAGTTGCGCCTAGACTGCTGGGCTAGGAACTTTTCAATAGTAGTAATTATTGTTTGAAAATAAATAGTCCCATTCTAAAAGTAGATTCTGTTCAGGCACTTACGCGGAATTAACTTACAATTGAAAATATACCTTGTACGTTTAGTTTAAAGTTCTATTTAAGATAGCAGAGTATAAATAGTGCACATGACATAGGTACGGTCTACTGAACACTAATTGTTTTACCTTTTTTTGTTAAACATCATTAATTTATTTGAACAATAAATTGAGCAACTGAATGACTAATCCTGCGTATAAGTAGATCTAGTTACTCTTACTACCTATAACTAAAAAAAATAAAAAAACCTACTTGGTAAATAATTGGGTGTTTAACTGACTAGTCAAATTAGTTACTTTTACTAAATGGCAAAACGGTAAATTATAAGGACACTTGTGTGTAATAAATTATTGTGATTATTAAGAATTATAAGTATAGAGTTATTTTAATAATAAAAAAATTACGTACTTTCTAATATATATAATACAATAATAAAGAAATTACATACTTTTTTCTGAAATTACGTAATTGTATACGGTCCCACGTTATAGGGGGTGAGCCTATTGCCGTATTCCGGGCACTATTAATGACTCGAGGCATGCATCTGAGGCTGAGTCTGGGCTGTAGGTATATATCCGTCTGATGTTAAACAGTCCTATCCCTTAGCCGCCTTGTACGACACCGCATGGGAAGAGATGGGGTGGCCCTAATTCTACTCTGCCGGAAACCACGCGGCAGAAGATAATAAAGACATTATTGTTATTATATTTAATAATCAAGTTATTTACCTATTATTTTAGGTTGAGTCGATGATTAAAAATAAATGAAAACGAGAAAATGAGAACGGATGCAAATTTAACCACTCTTTACCATTTTAAATTTAATAAGCTCATTTAAATATTTGTTTTAACTATAGGAAAATACCCAAATAGGGGGAAGGTAATTAAGTTAAAAAGAGTTCATTTACCTACTTATATAGGTAGATAATATATTTCAGTAATCTAACTAACTATTAAGGATTTAAATTAAGTTTTTCTCAGTAAATAAAAGATTATTTTATCATTAAAAACTAGTAGATATTGTCATGGTTTTTATTTTTATACGCGGTTAGGCTGTCTTTCTAAATGAACTAGGTATTATCAGCCTGGGGTTCATCCGGGGTCCGTGGAAATGTCGCAAGAAAATAAATTAGGTCAAGAATATTACTAATCGAATCATTAATAGATGCAACTCTACAATTGTATACAAAGCTTGTACTTCAGACTTCTGATTCCGCTCTTTTAATAATTTATTTTGCCTTATTTAGGCTTTTACGGGAGCAACAGTCTGCTGTCTAACCTTGCAACCTCGAGAAGTAAGCCACAATAGTTTACAAATCATCAGCGAGTAGGTGAGGTTGGAATGACATGGGCCCATAAACTCTTATAGCTTAGTACAACAATCAATAATAGTACACCAATAACATATTACATTACAATAAATTATATTAATATTGGTAAATTTCTTTACATTCCTCAAAGTTAATTAAATAATATTTTACAATTATGTCAAGAAATAATTTATAAATATTAAATACAATAAAAATAAAATAACTATTATACAACTTATAGCTAAGAACAATTAAAATGCGTCAATAATGTATCTTAATTACAACTTAATTAATTATTTCTCATTATTTATGTGGGTGCGAGAACCTCTGCCTACCCCTTCAGGGATATAGGCGTGTGTTTATGTTATGTTATTTATCAATTGCTTAAAATTCCACTGGTGAAGTAGACATCTCCGCTCTACAGAATACCACGGCTATATTAACCTCGTGTTGTGTTCCCGGCGGTGAGTAGGGTAGCCAGAGCTCTCTGGAGAGTTTTTGTGCTGTCAGTGGGAAGACCAAAGGCTTGTCCTGATTGTGTATCTGCACTGTTGGCAAAGAAACTCTCTGTTCTTACAGGGTCGGCAGCACGGGTGTGACTCCCCTGGTATTGCTTGCATTCATAGGCCACGGTAACCACTTTCCATTAGGCCGTGTGTTTGTCTGCCACTTAAGTTGAATAAAAAATAAACAAATATTTGTAAAACAGGTTTCATAAATAAGTAGATACTGATCTATTAATAATACTAATACTGCACGATTTGTAGTTTATAGCAGCAGCAGTACTATGAGACTACTAGTTGTTGCTGCCGGCTCCACCCGCGTGGATGACGGTTATGCGACTTTTGGTGAAATCTCCGATTCTAGTTCTTCTCTCTCTTTCTTCTTCTTAATTCACTTTCTATTTAGTTTAGCCGATAACTACACCATATCTTTTGTTTTTATAACATTACTGTCCATCCCAAGGTTGTCTGGAAGAAATCGCTTCAGCGATAAGCCCGCCCATTGTACATTGAACTGTATGCACGCTACCTTCTTGTCCTACTATGAATCTGTTGGTGTATAATAAAGATTTTTTTTAAATTTTAAACTTTATGCACAATTAATAATAATAATAATAAATATTCTACAACATTCTACACAACGCTGTCTAGACCCATGGTAAGCATAGTTTAACTAGCTTGTGTTATGGAATCTAGAATACGGATAAACATACCTAAAAACTTTTTTTTTTTAAATACATGCATATTATACATAGAAACACCCAGACCAATGCAAATACCCATATTCATGCATACAAATATTTGCACTGAGCGGGGATCGAACCCGCGCCTCCTGCGTAGCAGTCGTGTTCACTACCGCCACACCACAGAGACTGATTACATAGGCGGACTTAATGCCACAGGTATTCTATACCAGTCAACCAAAGGTGGTGCAGAGAAAGACTCAGTAGGTGCATTATTGAGTGCAATATTATAGAGAGAATTTACCGTAAACAGGAACAAGAATCTATCTATCTATCTATCTAGTTAACGAATTATTACGATCAACACACGGCAGATTTTAAGACGTTCCTAATGAAGAAAACTTCATCGAAATTCATTTAGTAGTTTTAAGTTAATCGTCCTTCCTCACATCCTAAGAAGCTATTACTTATGCCATTTAAAATTACGGTGGATGTTTTTTTTTCATAATCATCTATTCGAAAAGTGTCACTTTGTTCCAATTTAAGCGGAAACAAAATAGCTCTTTTCCATTAAGTACTTTCAAGCGGAAAAGTGATTTGAATTTGGAACATAAGTATCTATGTATATCATTTTTTTTATACCACTTAGGTGGCAGTCAAGCGCACGGCCCACCTGATGGAAAGTGGTTACCGTGACCTATGGACGTGTGTAACACCAGGAAGCCACACTCGCGCTGCCGACCCTGTAAGCACAGAGTTTCTGTGCCGTCAGTGTAGAGGACAAAGCAGGACAAGCCTTTAGTCATCACACTGACAGCACAATTTCTCCAGTGAGCTCTGGCTACCCTACTCACCGCTGGGTCACGAAGTTATTATAACCGCAGTATTCTGTAGGGCGGGAGGTACTTCCCCAGTCGGACTGCTCAATTGAGAGGAAATACCGCCGTGTCCTACCTCCTACATCATAGAAATCGCACACAAATGTATGAATTATTGACTGGTGCACGGGGGCGCGGGGAAAATAAGAAAACTGGAAACGTACAAGTACCTTATTCAATAATTCTGTCTATGTATTTTGTATAACTGTGTACTACCTACCTTGTCAATTGTATTATTTAAGTAAGATAACATAAACATCATAACATAAACTCACGCCTATATCCCCGAAGGGGTAGGCAGAGGTGCTAGCAACCACATTTCGCCAGTTTATGTTTAGGTCCCAATGCTATAGGTGGCGAGCCTATGGCCATTAACCGGGCACTTATAAACCTGCGATAAACACACATATAACTTCGAAAAGCATCGAAAAGTCATTGGTGTGTGCCATGGTAAGACCTGGGATCGAACCCGAGACCTCGTCTCAGCAGTCCATTACCCATACCACTAGGCTACCGCGGCCATTTACACAGTCAGGTCATAAATTCTGTCACATGTTTAATCTATAGGTATACTAATATTATAAAGCTGCAGAGTTTGTTTGTTTGAACGCGCTAATCTCTGGAACTACTGGTCCGATTTGAATGATTCTTTCAGTGTTGGGTAGTCCATTTATCGAGGAAGGTTTTAGGCTATATATCATCACGCTACTACTTAAGGGAGCGGAGCATTGATAATAAATGTTAACAAATCCGGCAATTTTTCATACATATTTTGAAGACTAAAACATACGGGCTCAAAGGGATATGAAGCTTCAAAATATACCCTGGGCAAAGCTGGGGTGGGTCAGCTAGTATAAAATAATTGAGACAAGTTTATTCATAATGTAACCATTTATATACCAAAATGAACTTAACAAAACATAGATTCTTATTAGAATAAAGTTTATTCAAAATTACCTCCGTGATTTTGATTACAGGTCTTCAATCTGCGCGGCCAGTCGTCTATCGCAGCACGAACAAGGTCTCTGTTAATATCGGAGGCTGCCTTAATCAAGGATGTCTTGAGTGACTCCAAATTGGGATGAGGCTTTGAGCACGCCTTTTCCTCCAAGGGTTGCCATATCTTATAATCTAAAGGACTCAAATCTGGACTGGAGGAGGGCCAATCTTCGTGCCGGATGAAGTCGATTTCACGCGCCGCCAGCCAGTCTTGTGTGCTTTTCGCTCTATGAGCTGACGCCAAATCTTGATGGAATACCCAGTGCCTGTTATTGAACATGGTATGAGAAACAGGTTCCACAAGGTTCATCAGGACTGTATTTTGATACACAACTGCATTCGTTTTTACAACTTTCTCACAAAAATGTACCTCTGTTAAGCCCCAATAAGAAACTCCCAACCATACCATGAGCGAGGATGAAAAATTACCTCGTTGGACACGTGGAATACGGTTGCTCGCTTCTTCACTACTGTGTGCGTACACCTTATCATTTTGTTTGTTGTAGCTCTCTTCTACGGTAAAATTTTTTTCATCCGAAAAAATAATTTCCCAATATTTTTTTCCCGCGTACCGCTTCAACAAAGCACGGCATCTCTTCGGTCTCAGGTCCATTAGACGAGCATTCAAACGATGTCCTATTTTTCTTCGATATGCCCGAAGCCCTAAGTCTTCATTTAACACCCTTTTCACCGTGGTTCTGCTTAACCCCATCTAAAGGGCCAATAGTTTCTGCTTACGTTTGGGATTTCTTTGAATACGCGCCTTTACAGTTTTTATCACTGCTGGAACAGACCGAGGGCGACCACTTCTTGACTTGTCATCTACACTAGAGTCATCATTGTATCGTTTGATGGTACGATAAACGAATCATTTTGTTGTATTAAAATTTTTCAGTATATCAAAAATTTGAATTGGCGCGTAACCGCAACTATGCAACGCAATAACTGCAACACGGGCTTCTTTAAGCGTCCACTTCATATTTAAAAATGAGTAAAATTCAAACAAGTATACATTTTATTTTCATGAACAATTTGAAATTCGAATTCAATAAACTCTTTTGTGGCCAGCATTCTAAAAGAAAAGTTTTTACTGTGTGACAATACTTAAGACCTGACTGTGTAAATATGGTAAACCAAGTATAGATAAGTATTACAATCGATCAATCGCAGTCTACTGACTGGACTGGACATAGGCCTCTCCCAATGCGCTACCGCGGATTTTTTTTTAAATATCCGTTGTTTTAAGTACCTATAACTTGAAGTCGATTAAATTCAATAGGTTCAGGCGGGATTGGGACCCGCGATATTTCCCTTACAGCGGAAACGCTCTGACCACTAAGCCACATAACCTTCGCCCGAAACCATCCAAATTCTTCTATACATAATATATCCGTCTGGCATACTAAATGTTTTAAAATTTCATTCAATAACTTGTAGTATTAGCACAAACCTTAGTGGTTTATTATTACTACTAAACTTAAAATTTATGTCCGTATTATGCAATTTGTTAAATAAATAATAATAAAAAGAGTAATCAGAATATATCTATTTTCTTATAGAAAGGGGATGAAAAGTTGAGTACTTATATGTCTAGAGAGCAAATTCTTTTTTCCTCTGGCGATGGACTTTGAATTCCTCGCTGAGGAAAGCTGAGCTCAGGATTCGCTCCCCTCGTGATTCAAAGTAGCGCCCTCGCCTGCCCTCGCCGGAAAAATACTAATTTGCTTCCTTGTCATACAATATGATAATCATACAAGAAGTCATACAAACAAATTTCTAGAATGTAAACCGCAGAGGCGGCGCGAGTTGTGCGCCGACCCATGCCCGGGGATTGGAGGAGGACTCAGTTGTCCCCACACCCGAAGAGGGCCAGCTTGAAAGAGATGGCTTGGGTAGGCCGGGGTGCGAGGGATATGCCTCCAGCAATCCCACCTCCGGCAACCCTCAGATGGCGTGCGTTTTAGTCGGTTCGAGTTCGAAATAACCTCTCCCACCGAGTCTAGTGGGGGGTATCCGGGGGGATTTTTCACACGATAAAAAAGGTAGTAATGTAAAAGATATCATTTATTTCCATTGCTCAAGCCATAAAGTAAGTAAGTACTTATTATGTAGTTAGAATACATTAATAATTCATTTAAATGAGTTCTGTTACAATCTACAATGAACTTGGATTAAACTCGTTTGAAGTTATCATGGCCTCGAGAGAACTAGCCGAGTGCTTCAAATAACTACATAACATAACATAACATAACATAAACTCTCGCCTATATCCCCGAAGGGGTAGGCAGAGGTGCTAGCACACACATTTCGCCAGTTTATGTTTAGGTGCCAATGTAATAGGTGGCGAGCCTATTGTCTTAAACCGGGCACTTATAAACCTGTGATAAATACACACATGACTTAGAAAAGCATCGAAAAGTCATTGGTGTGTGCCATGGTAAAACCTGGGATCGAACCCGAGATCTCGTCTCAGCAGTCCATTACCCGTACCAATAGGCTACCGCGAAATTATTTAATTATTAATTCTTTTATATACCTACCTATTGTTTAGCTTAACACGAGACAAATATGTACATTCATCGGGGTGACAGGTGGAGCCGCCTGTCACCCTGGCAGAAGCAGGCCGCGGCGGTGGCGTGCGTGGCGCGCCCCCCCGTTTCCGGGGACGAGTTGGGGACTCTGTAGTCCCCACACCCGAGAAGAGGGCCATATCGTGAGAGATGGCCCTGGGTCGGCCGGGGTGCGAGGGATATGCCTGTCAACCTCACCTTCGGCAACCAAAGCGACCCACAGGCGGCGTGCGTTTTAGTCGGTTCGAGTCCGACATAACCTCCTCCACCGGCTCCGGTGGGGAGGTATCCGTGGGGATTTTGCGCACGTAAAAAAAAAAAAAAAAAATGTACATTCATTCACGTTTAGTATCAAGGAACTAATTATTGTAAATTGATGACTTAAAAATGCTGCAGTGGAGTTTGGTGGGTCGTTTGTTCTCCACCAGAGTGGTGCCTTTAAAGCGGTAGTAAACTTAGCTTACGTAGAATTATTATTTACGTCAATAAAAAAACAATATATTGTTCAAGATTGACTTTGAATTTGGAAAAAGGTCTGACACTTTCTTTTCGAAGTTTGGTGGTCAGTCAGCATTCGTTTCAGTAGAAGCCAAGGTAAGCCACATCAAGAGGAGATAAAGTAGGAGTGCAGAACACGAGTTCCAAAGTGTAAGCTTCATATGCTCCCAGGATTACAGCTAAATATGAGAATTATCCATTTTGATGCAGTCATTCGGAAAGTTAAGATGAAAGCTGCACTAGTGCCATCTATCCAAAATAGATTGTAGTGCGTGAGAACTGTGGTCACCAAGTATATTTGCTTGCCATCGTTGACTTTAATTTTCGAACATTTCGTTAGATGTCGCTACATATTTTTAACAAGAGGCTATTCAAATTTTCTAAAGGTTTTATTAACATGGTATATTAGGGTTTATTATAAACTCGTGTCATTACTGTAGGTACTGTTTAAGATACGTAGCTGGGTCTTCTCGATTAGGTACAGAATACCTACATTTCTGTGAGTTCTGTGACTCTACTAGACTAGTAACTTTTTTTTGAAGGTTGTGAGTAGGTACCGTAACAGAATAGTTCAAATTCTTCTACCCCGAGGATGAATCCTCGTAGATTGAGTCATGATTACTAACGTAAAAAAAAGTCTTCATGTAAGTAGGATCTGCAGGCTTTCCTCTCAGCTTAGGGTTTGGTGGTTTAACGCCATATCAATTGCTCTCGTAATAGTCAAAATGAGTCATTGGATAGCAAGTGTAACGCTCCTGGTGTTGCATACCTCCATAGGCTACAGTAACCACTTCCCATCAGGTGAGCCGTGTGCTTGTCTGCCACCTAAGTGGTAAAAATGCTACCGAGATGAACACGCAGGACACATAAAATCAGAGTTATTAATATAGAAATGGCTAAGTAGTAACTAATTAATAAACGTATAGGTATTTACATTATTTACATATAGAGCTTTTTCTAACTATTTATATGGGTAACTACTTTAGATATATGTCATAAAAGTAATTTTATTGAAATTGAATACACTAGATTAATTAGTAGAGATTTTGCTTTTCCATAACTGAAAGAAAAACAGTAGTGAAAGGAATTTCATTTCGCGTATGTCTATGCTGGGGAAAGATCTCTCTGGTGTGGTTTTCCAAGCGACTATAATACGAAGTTCTTCGAGATGGGCATCAGTAGGTTCTTACTAAACAATCTTGTAGTCTGTGGTAGTAGACATGACAAAATTAGTCACTCATTCCAGGGCAACTGTATACGCTTTTTTAATTATAATATTTTTTAATTTATCTGTGTATAAGTAAATCCCTAATTTCATTAGGGAGCTACCTGTGTATAAATTAAAAAATATAGTTAAACGTAAATTGTGCCAGAAAGGCTATTATAAAATCAAAGAATATTTGGATGATGAACAAGCTTGGAAATGAGCTGTTCGCTCAACTATCTCAAGTAAATTTTTGTATTCAGATTAAGTAGACTAAGAGTAAATAGATCAAAAAAATATGCCCGCTGAGTTTCTTGTCGGAGTTTTCTCAAGTCCGGGCCGCGTTTCGAACCGGTGCAGCGGTGGTCCATTTACTATACTGATTTTCATGTTCCTTTTTTATTGACGTTTTGTAAGTGCCGAGTTAATGGTATGTACAGAATAAATGATTTTTGACTTTGACTTTGACTGGGTTGGCTGCAAGAGTGTCATGGTCCCTGGTGCTGCACTCATCCATAGGCCGCGGTAACCGCTTCCCATCAGCTAGCCGTGTGCTAGTTTGTCTCCTAAGTGGTATAAAAAAGTAACAAAGTAACGAACATACGGAGCCATAGTCAAAACCATGTTTTTGTAACGTCATACGTTCAAAAAACGTACAAACGTTGCAATCAATTCGATGTAACGATTTCCGGACGAATCTTTTTTTTATCACCAAGCGATCGCGCTCTTTCCTAGTTTTGTTACGTTTCGGTTCCAGAGCCGTGTGTTTGAAAAAAGAACTTGTAGCTGTGAGAGGATTCACTAATTGATGTACTGCGGGTGCGGAATACAGCGATTCGTTGCGGTGCGTTTGTGTTCTCGGAGCGGATTAAAAAACGCTAGCAATGCGTAGGTAGGGAGATATATTGAACGTCGTTTGATTGAGGATATGTTAGATATTGAATTAAATTTTAAAGCATTTAGTTATGCTAAGGGATAGGGCTGTTTAACATCAGACAAAAATAAACAGCCCAGACTCAGCCTCAGATGCATGCCTTGAGTCAAAAATAGTGCCTGGAAGACGGCAATAGGCTTAGGTTGCGTGGGACCGAATTTAATGATTGATGAAATGAGGGTGTTAATTCACCACAGCATAACCCTCCGGGGATACAGGCGTGATTATATGTATGTATGTATGTATATTAGTATGCTAATAATTATATTGATTAAGATAGGGAAAAAAATAATCAGTTCAGGCGGGATTCAAACCCGCGATCTATTCCTTACAGGGGAATGCACTGACCACTGAGCCAGCGAACCACTCTTGAAACTGATTTTTTTTTCCTATCTTAATCGAATTGAATACGTTAGATATTGTTTTTCTACGTTTTTTTTAATAATGTGAGTACTTATTTATTTATTTTAGAAAAAAATTAAAAATAACATTGAGGACTACAGCGACAAAATAGATGTATACATCAACATCTACTTTTGTCTATGATCTATATATATAATATATAATAGTAGGAGTACTAGGAACTAGGACTCAGCCCTTAAAAATATAATATATCTATGAGAGATAATAGGACTAAAACCATGAGGTGACTCTGACATCAGTTCGAGGAAAGAAATTCCCTCGAAAGGTTCTTGAACTCTACTTTATTCCTTTTGTAGGAGAACAGAAGCCAAGTCAAGATAAGAGAGAAGGAGAGTGACAACTCACTGTTAAGAAACAGAAATAGTTAACCTGGCGCTCGATTCTATTAAAGCAAAACTTCAGTGACACCACAGACACTGCAAAAAATGCTATTAAATTTTAGACTATATTTCTATACAATTAAAGTTCTTTAATTAATTAAAAGCCTTTAAGCGGGGCGTGAAAAAGCATCTGATGAGGCCGCCAAGCTGAGTGCCACCATTGTAGCACTTAGTGTCTGTAATGGTGACCCTCTTTCCTGAGACTTTGCCTTTAGCTTACCATCAGGCGAGGTGAGGTCAAGTTGGCGTGTCCTATTGTCTTGCCTTGTCCAAAAAAAAATTAAATGAAGGGTTTCATTATACTTTTATCATTCACTCTGCAAAAAGTCTTTTAATTTTGTACTTAAGCCACATTGCTCTAAAGTCTAAAATTTAATGGAAGTATTTTGCAGTATATGACAGTAGTTTTGCTTTAGTAGAATTGAGGCCCTGCCCGTTTCCTCGCCCTATCTCCACTGCACCATGTTAGTCAGATAGACACGTGGAGAAGCAAAAAGAAAACATACATAATACTACTAAAAAAAATGTTTTACATTATTATAGATATTATTCCCCTCCTCCACCGAGTGTATTCCCAACCCTAATTGGAGTATAGAAGTCTAATTGTCTAATTGGACTGTAGAAGAACAACCCTATGTTTACAAATGTGCAACATTATTTACTCTGTGAAGCTACAATTGTAATTTATTCATAAATCACAATTGTAGCTTCACAGAGTAAATAATGTAATGCAGTACCCTATCGCCAATTAAAAATCGAAAAAAAATAATAATGGGTACCGTCTGCTGTCAAACTTATTTCGATCTTTAAGACAGCAGTCGGGTTAATTGCAAGTTTAATTGCAATCTCAGAATACAGACTGTATTCTGAGATTACAATTAAAATTTGCCCATTCCCTGTGTTTTTCCTCATCGATGTCACTGTGGTGAGGCAGTCGACAGCCTTGGGCATCACGGCCTATCATGCGGCAGGAGCGCAGGCCGCATGACACGTCATGCACATATAAATGACATTATCCGCCGGGCTCTTGTCACCGCTGGTGTTCCAGCCATACTTGAACCAGTTGGTTTGGTGCGCAACGATGGCAAGAGACCGGACGGTATGTCTTTGGTGCCTTGGAAGATGGGTAGGCCTTTGGTGTGGGACGCAACATGCGTCGACACCCTTGCCCCTTCCCATCTTCCAAGTACGACGGATGCTGCTGCGGCATCTGCGGAGACCCTCAAACGGCGAAAATATGATAACATTACAAACAATTACATATTTGAGCCGTTTGGGGTTGAAACGCTGGGTTCGTGGGGTCCGAGCGCACGGTCGCTATACAAAGAAATAGCAAAACGACTGGTCGATGCTTAGCGTGACCAAAGGGCTGGCCTCTTTTTCGCTCAACGGATTGGCATTGCCATCCAACGGGGCAATGCCGCCAGCCTTTTGGGCACATTACCAGTCGACATCGATGGGAAGGAATTTTTCGATGCTTAATTTGATCCTTTTGTATCCTATTTTATATGCTTGTAAATATTAGTTTATATCTTATTACATTAGTTTACATGTTATTTAAATTCAATTCAATAAAATTTGCCCAACACTGAGTCTAACTAAGAACCGGCCGAACTTTGATGTTGTAGTGTATAGACACGCATTAAACCTATATAAATTGATGTATCATTTAGATTAAGGCATTCATGGAATAAACCTACATGTAATAGCACGTGTATCTATTATTTCTCTTTCCCGTTACTCCGAACCGTACATGGCGACCCTGCCATTGCCTCGGATTACGCGCGACACATTCCTGTGACAAATATGGACAAGATGATTTCATTAGTGCCAATATACTTTGGACTTCTTTGTGATAAACTGTTTCGTGGTGCAGTGTTAAATAAAATAATAAAAAATGGGAAAACAACAGTCTAAAGAACAAGAGGTAATTATCGCTCAAACAGCATCTGGTGGAAATAATAGTGCCAACACCGCACAAAAGGACATATCATTTCACCTCAGCACACTTAATATAATTTTGAGTGCGTTATTAATTGTTATAACAATTGCGATGCTTTATGGAGTCTACCGAATCTATAAGAGATGCCACAAGAAAACTATTAGGAATGAAATTACAAGATACACTAATAGTGTTCGGAGGTCATTTGGATATCCCAGAGGACTAGATCGAAAAAGGGACGTACCCCCTGGCAGCGCGTCATACAGTATTCCCATACCTACCCCTTGATGACAACAGTGCCGGCCCACCGACTTTTCGATGACGATATGATATTTTGTTGACAATTGGACAATACCGCGAGAGTTAATAGTGTGTTTGGTGCCATCTAACCAGTATAAGGTATTTCTAACTTTAATTAACTTACTTTACTAATAACTCTAACTCTAACTTTAATTAAGCCAGATGTAATAATAAAAAAAGTATGATTTTATTTTCTCTGTATCTCCTATTAAAAAGAAATAGAAATAAAATTGGTTTGTAAGTACATTACCATAAAAGTTCGGGCGCCTTGGAGATACACATGCCTAGGATAATCAGCGGAGATTGGAAACTTTTAATCTGCCGGAGGTGAGCTAAATGAAACCAAACGGTTTCAAAATTTACATAAACATATTATTGATTTGTTTACTCACTGATTTTATATAGAATCACTATATACACACATCAACAAAGTCTAGGGAACAAGGACATTTCTAGTTTTCATTTAAAAACCCTTTCTTTTAATAGTGAGTGTTTTATATCAATAGAAGGGTATTTTTATACCGTTTTTAATTTTAATTTTAATAACAACATTTTCATACCAAATTTTTTTTTTTTTAAGAAAGAATTGAATAGTGCCAATATTGAGTATTACAACCTTCTATGATTAGGCACAAAAGTAACGAGGTAGTAAGAAATACAGTAATTAACCGTACTTTAAACGTTTTTAATAATCTGTAGGACCTCCTAAAGCATTAGCAACAGCTCGACAACGGCGTGGCATACTTAGTATGAGATTGTCAATCATCGTCTGTGGAATATGGCTCCATACACTGCGAAGGTGTAAAAAAAGTTGTTCTTCAGTGTTCAGATTTTCCAAAGAATCACTGAAAGCTCTTCTCCCAAGCAAATCCCAGGCATGCTCTATGGGATTGAGGTCGGCAGACTGAGCAGGCCATTCCAACGTCGTCATATTGTGCTCGCTTAACGCATTGACCACTACCCTCGCGGTGTGTGACCGTGCATTATCTTGCATGAACATAAAATCTTGACCGAACTGCTGTCGATGAGGGATTACCATGGGGTGTATAACCTCCTGAATGTATTGGTTTGCATTCAAATTGCCCCGTATTCAAACGAGGTCGGTCCTTCCACCAAGGCGAATTCCAGCCCATACCATGATTGTTCCACCTTGGTAAGGATGAACTTCTTGGGGATTCTGGAGACGACTCCGACGTCCAGGAACTCACCATATACGCACTCTTCTCGAATCAGGATGAAAACAGAAGCGAGATTCGTCGGAAAACAGAACCCGTGCCCATTGATGGTCGGTCCACTGTAAATGTGCGTTAGCCCACAATAAGCGACGACCTCGATTTCCACGTCGAAGAGCTGGAACCCTAAGCGGTCTGCGAGCATAAAGATTGGCTTCGTGTAGTCTTCTTCTGACAGTTTGATCGCTAATAACCACTTGATGCTGAGACTGGAGGCCTGCGACCAACTGACGAGCAGTAATCGTGGGTTGCCGCCTTGCGGAATTTTGCAAGAAACGATCTTGTCGCGGGGTAGTAACCCTATTTCGTTCCCTGTGACGTTCGGCAACATCCCCTGTAGACATGTAGCGTGCCCATAATCTGCAAGTTACGCTTGGTTGGGTGTTGACAGCATCCGCTACGTCGCGTTGAGTTCGTCCAGCTTGCAGCATACCAACAGCCCTTAACATCTCTTCGCGAATTAAATGACGACGTGACAAGATGACTACAGTCACAAAAATGCACAAACCATACGTAAAAGACGTATTATTGATAATAAACGTTATTTACAATAAAAAAAAAAAAATTTTATTTTGCCTCAGAGAAACTGCACAATCAAACACTTTTAAAAGTTTTCCCTCCATATTCGAAAATCATTACTTATTTAAATTTATTTTTAAATTTCGAACAACTCTGTAATCTACTTTATTCTATTTTTATTTATTTGCTGCCAGTTATTTGCAAAACAAGATTTACACGAAAAAAAAAAATTGGGGTCATCTTGTTCCCTAGACTTTGTTGAGGTGTTTACTTAAAGTAATATGATTATCTATCAGTTAATATATTAAGTAAAATTTTGCATATTCTATGTAACCAACTTAAGATTAACAAATGTTAAAATGGTTTAAAATAAATAATATAATGATTAATAATCTCAGAGAAATTTATGAAAAGATTTATAAATTAAAGGAAAATCTTTTAAAGTTGAATAAAAACAGAAGGACTGAAAAGATTTTAAATGAAAAGTTGTTAAAGTCTAACTTTTTATTAGCTGCAGTAAAATGACGTTTTGTGGGTTGCCGGTTTTTGAAGAAAAATAAATAGGGATGTAGCTAAATGAGTGAATCATAAATGAATGAACAGTTTGGTTTTGTGTTTGAGATTTAATATTAAGTTGTAATGTATTTTTTTATTCTATTATTGTTACTATACTAGAGGATTGATCTTTTTTATTGGAAGTATAGGGAGGTACATTTAAAATGAAACAAAAATGCCATAATAATGTACTTTAATCAATCTTTTTCGGAATTACTGTCACTGTCGCTTTCGGTAACACTAATAATAAATCTATCTGTCACTTCATCTATAATATGATCGAGGTGGCACATTTTGTCTTCCAATTTTATAGTGTGAGACACACAGTCACTCCACTTAGCCGGTGTCACTTTGTTTATACCTTCTTGAAATAAATTTTTAACTTCTTGCATTTTATACGTCTTATTATTATTTGAAACGTGACCCTTTACCTGCGCCCATACCAACTCAATGGGGTTCAGCTCACAGTGATAAGGGGGTAATCTTAAAACTGTGATGCCTTTATGTGCAGCATCTCGTCTACGGCATATTTCTCAGTAAGATTTTGCTGTATCACAATATCTATTAGAGTGGCCTTTACCATATTTGGTTCAAATACAATATTTTTATTAGTCAGCCACTCTTGAATTCGTGGTTTTGTCCACGACATCTTCGGGATTGTTTGGATCTTCCTAGAGTGATAGGGCGCATTGTCCATTACGACTACTGCATTTGGTTTGAGTTTGGGTAGAATACCGCGGTACCAATCCTCGAAACACTCTGCATTCATCTCGTCATGGTAGTCTTCTGTACCTTTCTTTGCTTCAAACATAAGAAGTCCGTCGTCCAGGAAGCCTTCTTCTCCGCCTATGTGACTAATTATTAGTCGTTTTCCCTTTCCTGTGGGATTTTTTAATCCCGTAGTCAGGCCGTCTAAAAATGCCTGTCGAGAAGAGGTAATGCTTCCATCAATCCAGGCTTTTTTTGTAGTATGACCTGAAAAGAACAAGAAAAATCATAAGTTTCGATAGCAAAACAAAAATGGTACAAATATAAGAAACTAAGAGTTGACACTTAAACTTTTTAGTTTGGCGAGATATTATTTGTAATATTATTATGTAACCATTATTTGTAAATAAATAAATAAAAAAAATAAAAAATCACGTACCAGCATTGACCCAGGTCTCGTCTTGATAATATATATATTTTCCATCCCTGCGATATTGTTTAATTAAACGCAGGTAGCGCTGGCGCCATGATATGATATCTTGTCTATCAATAAGCACACTCTTGCGTGATCGAGTAACGAATTCGAAATTGAGATGTTTCATAATTTTTCTCAGTGTCTCTTTCGAGAAGTTGGGCAATCCTGGTTCATCATTTACAACTTGCAGCACCTAAAAAATAATATAGTTATTACCTAATTAGTTAATATTACACATGGGATAGGAGAAAACATACATAACGTATAATAAAAAGATGAGTGACGACATGTAAACTAACCTTTGCGATGGTGGGTATTTCATTTCTATGAAAGAACTGATGTACAATTCGTCTAATTGCAGTGAATGTGAAATTATCAAGTTTATCTTTAAAGGTAAGTTTTGGGCCAGTTTTTTCGGGAGGTTTTGGTGATTCGCTGTCGTTCTCCTTGTGCTCCTTTAAAACAGAATAAACAGTGCGGACGGATATTCCCAAGACTTCAGCCACCTTGTCAACGCATTCACTTGTTTTTGGTAATTCAATGTTTGGTTCTGAACATTTCACTTCAAACACATATTTGTAAACGTTTCTGACCCAAAGTTTTTCTGTTGCACTTAGAGCTACACGTGGCCTCTTTTTCTTAGGAGATAAAAACGTGTCTCCATCTTGCGATGTGCCCGGCAGAGCATCCATGTCTTTGATGTATCAAACAAAAAAAACTAAAACTATTAACGAAAACAGGCAATGAAAAACAAACACAACGTAACATAAACTTAACAATAATGATAACAAAAACAACGCGCAGTGGGCAAATCAAAATTATTCGTGTACTCAAAACTGATTTTAGAAGCCGAATGAGCGAATGACAACCGAAACAAAATGGCGGCCAAGCGTCATCGTAGCACCATAACCAAAAATCAGTACTACCAACTTGAGAGAGCGGTTGCTTGAGTGTTATCTTGCTTAATGCGTAAAAGGATCAACGTTTATACAGCCTTTTATTTACATTAATATTAAATAGAATTTAGCATGATCATTATGAGGCAAATTATGGAACGATTAGATATTCCGTAAACTTTTGTGAACTGAATCACATCACTATTGAGATTAAGCTGTCAACATTATTTTACGGAATGACATTTAGAAACGTCATTTTACTGCAGCTAATAAAAAGTTAGACTTTAGAAGCGAATAATTTATACAAAAATTATCTTGTATGTTCTGAGGAATTAGATTTACAAATTAAAGCAAATGCTATAGAGGGGAGTGATATAATTACTATTAAAGAATTGTGTATACATATACAAACAATATATTCAAAGATAGAGGAATTTTGTAAGTGTAGTATTGTTGAAAAACAAAACACCATGGAAAAATTTGACCTTCGTACAGCGGTATCACTATTGCCCGTGATGACGGGAGAGGAAAATGTAACAAAAAATTTGATAGACGCAATTGAGTTGTATAACTCTATGATTGATGAAAACGGTCAAAAAATATTGATAAATTTTATTCTCAAAACCAGACTTTCAGAAACCGCGAAACTTCGACTTTCACAGTCATACGATAGGTGTAGGTTACTTATTGAGGATATGAGAAAGTGTTTGCTCACGAAAAAATCTAGTACTGCATTGCAATCGCAATTAATTCGAGCTAAACAACATTCAGATACAATTGACACTTTTGGCAAGAAAATAGAACAGTTATTTACCGATTTAACTATTACGCAAGCCGACGGTGACCAAGCCGCCTATAAGGTTTTAAAACCTATAAATGAAAAATTTGCAGTAAAATGTTTCACCGGCGGGCTGCGAAATCAAAATTTAAACGTAATTATTTCAGCTAGAAACTACTCTAACTTGAAGGATGCGATTAGAGCAGCTATGGACGAGGAAGTTGCTCAAATTCAACCTGAACCGGAAATGTCTATGTATATGGGATATCGAGGGCGATCAGGTAGGTATAATTATCGTAGTCAAGATAATAACAGGTTCCGAGGTGCGCGCAGAGGAGGCAGTTCTACTATGAGGACTGCTCCACAACTCGAAAATCAACCAGGTCCCTCACACTCTTATGAGACAAGAGGTCAAGGTCATTTTCCCAGGCGAGGGAACCCTAACAGAGGTAGGTACAATACCTATTACAATTCACGAAGGCGAGGAAACAACAGAGATGATATCCGTATGTTTGACGTAAGTGAGGAAGTTATAGAACCACAAAATGAAACGGAAAATTTAAATCTACAAGAATTTTTTCGAGGCCAAAATCAATAATTTGCATACGAGTAATAATAATTACATATACCTATCAATCAACAATAAAAATCACCGATGGCTCATAGATACAGGCGCCACAATATCGGCTGTGAAATATGAAACAGTATCTCAGATGAACATTCCAATCCATTGTCATCCCATCACTATAAATGGCATTGGAGGACAGCTAATTACGGAAGGCTTTGTTTACATTACACTTTCCATAAATGATTGTCAACTCGCTCATAAATTCCACGTACTGCGAAACTTAACATGTGCAAGTGACGGAATACTAGGATTAGACTTTCTTCATAAATATAATACGAACATAGACTTGGAATTTAATACGATTACATTTAACTTAAATAATTCACAATCTTTGTGTTTACCGCTTAGTTCGGGTATAAATAATAAAAATAAATATTTAACTATTCCGGGTCGTTGCGAAAAATTTTTTTACATTAAATCGTGTTTCAGTGTGGAATGCGTGGTCTTACCAAAGGAGCTTTGTAAGGGTGTTTATTTAGCTGGAGGCATTTGTAGGTCTAAGAATGGTAAAATGCCAATACAAATAATGAATACTAGAGAAGAGGATGTTTGTATTAGTTATTTTAATCCAGAATTGGAAAGTTTGGAAAACTACAACTTATTTGAGTTTAGTAGTTCTGAAGTAAATGGGGAACGAGTTAAAAAATTGTTTTCTCAAATAGATTTATCGTATCTAAATAAAGAAGAACGGAGGTCGATACAAAACATTTGTGCGAAATTTTCTGATGTGTTTTTCTTACCGGGAGATAAATTAACATGCTCGCATATAGAGTCCCAGAATATTACTTTGAAACCAGAGACCACCCCTATATATGTAAAACAATATCGTTTGCCTCATTCACAAAAAAAAAGAATTAGCAGGACAAATTAGTAAATTGTTAGCAGACGAAGTTATAGAGCCTTCAAATAGCCCTTGGTCCAGCCCAGTTTTGCTAGTTCCAAAACCAAATGACAAACACGGAAATAAAAGGTGGCGTTTAGTGGTGGACTTTCGGAAATTAAATGAAAAAATTGTCGATGACAAATTCCCATTGCCTAATATAACAGATATTTTAGATTCGCTTACAGGATCAGTTTACTTTAGTCATTTAGATTTAAACCAGGGATTTTTTCAATTAAATTTAAGTACAGATAGTAGACCGTGTACTGCTTTTTCTACTCCTTCGGGTCATTATCAGATGACCAGGCTCCCGATGGGTTTGAAGATAAGTCCAAGTTGCTTCTCTAGAGCTATGACAGTCGCTATGTCAGGTTTACATTATGAAAAATGCCTACTATACACGGATGATCTGATCTGTTTTGGCCGTAATTTGAAAACACATAATGAAAATTTGATGGATATCTTTGGCCGCTTACGTAAATTTAACTTGAAACGGAATCCAAGTAAATGTGAATTTAAAAAAAAAGATATTTTATACCTAGGACATGTAGTGTCTGGCGATGGTATCAAACCGGACCCAGAAAAGGTAATAATTTTACAAAATTATCCAGTTCCGCAAAACTCTGATGACGTCAAAAGATTTGTTGCCTTTTCTAACTATTACCGTAAATTTATACCTAATTTCGCCGAAATTTGTCTACCGTTAAACTATCTGTGTCGGAAGAATATACCTTTTAATTGGAATGATGAATGTCAGAAATCATTTTTACATTTAAAAAAGTCATTAACTACCCCGCCAATTCTCCAATTCCCAAATTTTGATGAGAAAAATACATTTATTTTAAAAACAGATGCATCAGGTTTTGCTGTTGGGTCAGTTCTTTGTAATTCCGATAATAGGCCCATTGCATATGCTAGTAGGCCCCTTAACAAAGCGGAGCGTAACTATCCAACAATCGAAAAAGAATTATTGGCGATTGTGTGGTCGGTGAAATATTTCAGACCTTATTTATTTGGAAGGACGTTTCAAATAGAAACAGATCATAAACCTTTAGTTTATTTATTTAATATGACCAATCCGACCAGCAGATTACTCAAATTCAGACTTTCGTTAGAAGAATATGATTTCGTGGTAAGGTATGTAAAAGGTAGTGACAATGTAGCTGCAGACGCTTTATCGCGTATTTGTGTGAGGAGTGATGAATTGAAAGAGATGAGTGAACATATTATATCAGTGTTAACACGAGCGCAATCGAAAAAACTGAATGAAAATCAAGAAAATCTGACTGATAATCATATTCCAAACGGTTCTAGGATTGATCCCCCGAGAGTTGTCGAGGTCCTTAGGAAACCGAAAAATGACTGCGAGGTTTTGTTACTAAATGAGGACGAATGGAAAAAAGTTGGTAGAAACTGCATGAAAAAAGATGATATGTTCGCCTATGATGAGCCCAAAAATACAATTTACATAAAGCCGACTACTCGATCATGTCGTACACGAGATGTCTTTGTGAGAGAGTTGTGCAAGTTTTGTAAGAAAATAAATGTTAAAAGCTTATGTATAATAAAGAATAAAGATAATTATGATTTTATTAAGGGGTTAGCTAGTGACATAAATGAGATGTCACAATGGGCCGGGCCAACACTACATATTATAAAAGGATTAATAAGAATTGATGACAAAGACACTCAACGTGTCATATTAAATGACTACCACCTGTTACCTAGCAGTGGCCATGCAGGCATCAGGAGAATGTTAAACAACATTCGCCAAAATTATTTTTGGCTGGGAATAGAAAATGACGTCACAGAATTTGTGAAAAGGTGTGACGATTGTCAAAGACAAAAACATTTTAAGCTTTTGAAGGAACCTATGGTAATAACAAACATAGGAAACTCAGCTTTTGATAGAATTTATTTAGATTTAGTAGGCCCATTACTTAAAGATTATGATAATTACGTTTACATTTTGACCGTACAATGCGATCTAACTAAGTATGTGGAAGCTTATCCTCTTACGTCAAAACAAACGGACATCGTAGCGTCGACTTTAGTAAAAAATTTCATACTTCGTTATGGAATTCCTAGAGAGATAATCACCAACAAAGGCACAGAGTTTGTAGCAGAAACTATGCAACAGGTTTGTAATCTTTTGAATATTAAACATTTAACATCTACCGCGTACCATCATCAGACTTTGGGTGCTATAGAGAATAGTCATAAACATTTAATTGCGTATTTAAGAATACAAACAAAAAATAATACAGATAACAACTGGAGTTCATGGTTACCCTACTGATGTTTTGCTTACAACAATACAGTACATTCAGAAACAAAGTACTCCCCGCATGAGTTAGTATTTGGAAAACAATGTAATATACCGAGTAATCTTTGTAATAATCTAGAGCCACTTTATAATTTTTCTAACTATGCTTGTGAATTAAAATACAGACTGCAAAAGTCGCAATTTGAGGCTAGAACTAATTTATGTAATAGTAAATCACTGCGTAAAGGTCGATATGATAATTATGTAAACTCATTTTCTTATAAAAAAGGCGATCTTGTTATGATTAGCAATGAAAACAAAACAAATAAATTGGATCCATTGTATAAAGGTCCTTATGTTGTAATAAGAGAAGAGCAACCTAACGTTGTTATTTTGATTAAAGATAAGGAGTATGTTATCCATAAGAATAGAACAAAATTGTATAATAAATAAATAAAAAGGAATATGTATACCTATGTTAGTAAATTTATATATTTTTTGTCATGTTTATTGTGAAAAAAAATAAAAAAATAATATGTATTTTTTTTTTCTTTTGCAAAGGGCGTGTAGTGTATAGACACGCATTAAACCTATATAAATCGATGTATCATTTAGATTAAGGCATTCATGGAATAAACCTACATGTAATAGCACGTGTATCTATTATTTCTCTTTCCCGTTACTCCGAACCGTACAATGTTTTTCGTGAAGCGACTGTCACTCCATTACCTACCCATAACCCACTGGCGATTTCGAAGTTACTCACGAATATAACCCCTCGTTTTCACCAAGAAACAAGTCGTAAACATGTTTGTTGTTGAAAACGAGGTAAAAGTATAAACTTGACTTGTAAACTTGTTTCATATAAAACTTGTTGAAGACTTGTGTGAAACACAATACTTGTTTTATACATGGGTTGAAGTCTCAACACATGTTCTTCATGTTGTTCAGTCGTCACAGATACTTTTTCGTTCGCAAAGTATGTATAGCCAACAAGTTGTAAACAAGTATAAAACACAATTGAGTTTACACTGAAGCCTCTGACATATTGCAACTTGTCAAATACATATTTAATACATAGGTGAAAACGAGGGGTTAGAAATGTTCGCAAGGCAACCGGGAGCAAAGACTTAACATGCTCACCGAGGAGAGCCATTGGGTATTTGATAAATTTCGGAAACCTATCTTAAAATATGTAGAAATTTATTTAATACCTGTTACAATTCATCATTTTCCCGTAAAACCTTATTAAATAGAAAAAGAACACACTTTCACTTTATTAGCTTAAAAATTGCGCGAAAAACGGTCGGCCATGTGGCATTCTGCGCGTGATGTCATTAAATAATATCTACGAAGAGACCAACCAACGAAAGTTGCCATTACACTAAGTAAATTGTTACAGTTACGTCACGTGAACTGTCAATAGATTTTCTGCGTTTTGCCTCATGTGAAATACAAATAAAAATTTCCATTTTATAATGTTAAATAATCTATTTAAATTCATTTTTTTGTGAAATACATTTTGTATAGTTATTATTTACATATAAGCTATATAATACATTACATATTTTATGGTAATATTGGTTAAATACTCAATTGAGCAATTAGCTTTAATAATGTGTATAACAATAATAATAATAATGTGTATAACTAATAATGTAAAGGAATAAGCTGTTTAACATCAGACAGATATATACAGCTCAGACTAAGGCACAGATAAATGGCTCGAATCAACAATAGTGCCCGGAAGACGGCAATAGCCGGGTGAGCCTATTACGAAAAATCTAAAATTATATGTTTGTAATGACCCCCTCCCCATCTTAAGAGGTCCATGGCTAATAAGTAGGTAGGTACCTATTGTGGCAATGTGCTAATGTGCTAACCTAATTGTTTAACACAACCACGAGTGTGGTATATCACGAAAGAAATTACTTTTAAAGAGACAAGAAACAGCACTAACTACCTAACTATATTATCAAAAATCGAGAATCGAAATACTTCGTTCCATTCTGAGCACAAATTAATCGATTCGTTTTCACAACAATCGAGAACTGTACAAAAAGTCGATGCATCGAATCGATTTGTACGGTTGCCAACAGTCGATCTCGGGCTGTTCACAGATGGCACTGCCGGGGAATCGACACGGGAATCGATCATTGACGCTCACTGATTAGTTGGGCGATAACATGTGGTGGGATTGACTTCATTTAAAACCATTATTGTGTTTTAATTAGATTTGGATGTGTAAACATGGGAATTTGTATGGGCTGTGGAGTTCCGAAGTGATTTTGTGGTAGGAGGTAGGGAATATCACAATGTTAGAATAACAGGATTGGTACAAATGTAGTATGTCAGGATCGTAGCAAATGGAGACCCGTGATCTCTGCCTACCCCTATGGGAAACAGGCGTGATTTTATGTATGTATGTGCAAATTTAATATTGTGTTTTGGTTTCTATCGTGTCTAAGTGTCTAATGAGGTAAATTAGAACTTATTGGATTTTTTACCATTCCCTTAATTTTTACTGAAATTAAAACGTAGAGGTCGAAACCAGTCTGAACCTTTTTTCATACTACTAAGGTGGGAGACAAGCACACAAGCAACACCAGGGGAATCACACACGTGCTGTGGACTCTGTAAGCACAGACAGTTTCTGAGCTGTCAGTGCAGAAGACAATGCAGGAAAAGCTTTTGGTCTTCCCACTGACAGCATAAAACTCTCCATTGAGCTCTGGCTATCCTACTCACCGCCGGGAACACAACACGAGGTTATTATGGCTACGGTACCAGCAGATTCGGCTCATATGAGCGACCGTCTAACGAATATTATAGAAATTCAATAGGATCTATAAAACTTATACATATTTAAACTGCCTTTAAATATATATTTAGTAGGTAATTTTAAATTTCACGTAATTATTTATAATTACTAACATGTCATTGACATTAAAATGACTTTTATCAAACTTAAAAACAAACGTAAATAAAAATCTTATTTAAAAATATACATATTAATAAAAACACTTGTGTTAATAGTGATGTTTGAAACGATCTATCTATTTCTGTATAACATAATCAATTTTTAACCCAAATCCCCATTTAAAAGATAGCTTTTTGATGTCCGGAAAACGAAACTGTCGCCACGTCGACAGTAAAATTTATCAGTGTCCTAAAGAAACATGAAAACAAATCATAGGTTAGTAATCAGTTAGGCATGACACCTAATTTGTGTTCAATTTGAAATCTTAATAAGCCGTCAAAGCGTTCCCGAAATAGTTCACTAACTAATTATGTTCTGTTATAAGGGAGGCCGGCGACAATTGACAAATGTGTTCGGTGCGGTGCGATACATACAATTAGCTGAGGAATGTATCCGAACGCAGCCGTACTCGTTGACAGCGCGGGCTTTCGTAAAACGTTTTGGCGGGAAAATAATCTTTTTGCACATTTATTTTAGAGGTTATTTTCCTATACTAATTATTGTAAAATTGAGTGTTTGCTTTACGAGGGGGGCCTATTTAGAGAAATCTTTGTCTGTTCGACGGCGATAAATCATTTGGGTCCGTGACGCGTCTGGCCGGGAAGGTGTATCTGACAAATTACCCTCGTAGCATCTAGTGGGAGAAGTGGTAACGAAGTGCTACTTTTGTAAGCGCGTCGCATCGTGTAATTGTCCAAATTAATAGATATATAGTAAGGATTCAGTGAACTATTATGTTCGATTCAATCTGATCCATTGCAGTCGGTCCTCGCCTTTTGCATGCTGTCTGTAGCAGGCACCTTTTTCAGATCATAGGTTACTCTTGTTGGGGGCATCTCGCCTTCAGTTCGCCAACTCACTCAAAGACTCTCTTCTTCCCAAAGTCGTCGGTCCTTTTGGTCAGTCACACAGTCAGCCACACGCGAGCCTGGCCAAGTATCCTAAGTATCTCTACGAGGCAAAATAAAGCGATCCGATCTTCTTATCTTTCAATCAGTCAAAATAAATACACATATTGATACATACAAATATTTGACTAAAGTACTTAAAAACTTAGAACGGGAGCAAAGCCTGCGTTAGAACGTATTCCAATAATTCAGTAGCTGTACAACTCGTCAGTGAGGTTGGCTGGGCGGTGGACCCCGAAGATCTTGGTAGGGCTAGTACAAACACCTTGAGATTATGATGCTAATTTATTTAGGTATGTGTATATACATATTTCTCCATCAGCGTTGATGATCTTCGAAACTTAGGGATTTTAATCACTTTCGGACGTAATGAACCTTGAATACCTATATTCGAAGATAACTTCTTTTTTTTATACCACTTGGTTGACAGAGAAGCACACGGCCAACCTGATGGAAAGTGTTTACCGTGGCCTATGGACGTGAGCAACTCGTGCTGCCAACTCTGTAAGTACAGAGTTTCTGTGCCGTCAGTGTAAATAAATCACTCTGTCACTAGACCTTCTTTTTTACTTGCGAAGAATCCCCACGGAGCCGGTGGGATAGCTTATGACGGACTCGAACCGACTAAAATGCAAGGTGCTTGTGGGTCGTTTTTGGTTGCCGAAGGTGAGATTCACAGGCATATCCCTCGCTTCTGTCAGGATTACAGGCGGCTCCACCCATCACGCCCAGGCCTTCGCTCATGGGGTCATTCAATAACCTCCGATCCTCCGTTGCTCCCGCCCCGCCTCCTCTTTCACGAGCATGACTCATGACTTGCTGGCAGAAATAAGCGCCGGAGCCGGCCTATCATTAGACTAAATTAAACTTGATAAAACTAAACAGTGAAATAATGTAACAAAAAATAAATAAATTACCCTCATTGTCGCATTCGGATAGAACGGAACCACATAGAGATAAAGCAAGCTCTTACAAATTGCCATATTTGCGGCGTACGCGCACGTTTGCGTTCCATTACTCAAACGCATCAAAGCCACTAACAGAGCAATAACAATCCAATCCGGTTTCAGAACGCGCGTATTAATTCTGATTTATCCGGGAACATTCAATTAACTCAGGAAGACATCGTTTGTAATTTAGTCTCATCTTGTGAATGAAACCGGGAGTCATTGTGGAGCGATGGTTCCGTAGCAAATATTTTTACTTATGTGTCATATTTCGAAGAATGGTTTTATCTAACCATGCACGACGAAATCATGCGTTGAAAGTTACATATTATACCAACTGAATAGTATGCAAAGTTTTTAAGTTTCTTCTTAACCCCCAAGAAACTTAAAAACTGTGTTGTGGGGAGCAAATTCAGACAAAAAATTATGGCATGTAACGACACGATTAGTTAAGTTTTCACAGAAAATTTAATTGTAGATAATTTTTTTTTATATTTGCAGTTCTAGACTGATTAACTTCTGTTTTAAATAACATACCTGTCCTACTGTAAATCTGTTGGTGTACAATAAAGAATTATCTATCCTATATCCTGGCTGACGGACGAAACTTGGCCGCAACCTTCCTTCTTGGGGATAGGGAGTCAGACAGTACCTAGTCGCTTCCTCAAATCCAAATACATCAAGAGAAAGATAAGGAGAATGATCCCCAGAACCCAAAGATCCCAAAGGAAGCATCTCGAAGCCAGAGATAGCCCTGGGTCGGCTAGGGTCCGAGAGATATACTATTATATCATCTCTGGCAACTGAAGACCGAAGATGGCGTGTGGTTCTAATCCGACATAATAACTCCTGCCAGCTCTAACGGTTTTAGAGGGAGGGAGGATTTTCACAATGTAACAAAAAAAAACTCTAAAGTTCGGAGGCACCGGAGCAGCGGAACCCTAAATCGGCCTTGTCTCAAGATAGATTTGTTAAATACAAATTGGTTATTAAAATTCTTGGCGTGCGTTACCCCATGACAATCTGAAGCTTCGGCATTTTGTCGTTGCAACTAAATTACGCATATTTATGGCTTTTTCTTTCGCTACATTTGTTCTTATAATTGCAGTCTGTTATATATATGTATTTATTTATTTCGAATATAAATACATGATAATAAAGTTTATTAAACATTTCGCCATATTTGAAATGTTAAGAAGTTCTACATTGATGTCTGTGATGTCTGTGATGGAATGCTGGGCTTAGGCTTAGGACGTAGGCATTAAATTTATGTTATTGCGTTTTGCTTCATAACTATTTAATATGTCAGCAAGTTTTTATACTATAGCTGTAATTTCTACACGGTTATTTAGGTAGCATGTAACGTCCAAGGCTTGCTTTTTAGAGACCGGGGTCCGCTACCTACCTACCCTTTCTGTTACTTTGACATACTTGTCTTTGAAGGGAGCGAATCTGTTTGACTTTCCAACCCCGAGAAGAACCGCAGGCCTCGTCTGTCAGTCAGGTAGTGTACCAGTTTGCAGATAAGGTTGAGTTAGATCCTGCAGACCATGACCAGGGGTCAAATTGTTTACTTCTCCATTATGATTGCCCAGTGGACCATTTGATTAGAATCATCAAAGAATCAAAGAATCAATTTGATTTATTCAGTTTAGGCACATAAAGAGCACATATGAACGTCAAAATTTTACAATTATGTATGTCAAGAAATAATATAAAAATATTAAATAATGTAAAAATAAACCATTGGAAAATGATTCTTTCGCTGGTTCGGTAGATTAGTTCTACTGAGAAGATACCAGCAAGAAACTCAGCGAACTACATTAGAACTAGATTATTTTTCTTTTTTAAATTTAACATCATTAAGGTACCTACTCATCCAATTTATAGTAACCTTTACTCATTAAAGTTTTTTTCACTTCTAGGTAGATATCCTGTATTATATTTAGGTAAATAAATAAAGAAAATAAAAATGGAAACAAGTTCAATGCAATTTATCAACGACTTTACAAATGATATGTTTCGTTGTGGGACGTTAAACAGATCTTTTAAGCCGCACTAAACCTGTAATATATTTTATTTGAAACGTCTTGATCCCACTTCTAGTTCAAAGTGATAGACTATAATTCATTCTAATAGAATCACTGAACAATCTTTAAAGAATGCGTAAATAGTACATTCTATATAATATATGCGTCGTTTTGTTGATTGGCTTCGAAAATTACAAGATACAAATATGTAGTCCTCGTATGTTTTTGTTAGGAAATCGCGTGTGTAAAATTGGCTATAAATTTTGTGAACAAGCTAACAGTGTTTTGAAGTATTTTTGGGTTTGTATTATTATTATTATAATGTTATGAGTTTAATTTTTTTTTTTAAATTTTATGAGTTTATAAGTTACGACGATGAAGAAAGTATTTTGATAGGATTCTTTTAAAATTACCGTGAACACGACTGCTGAAAAGAAACTGAAACATGGGGTTATCGAGATTTGTACATTAATAAAATAAAACGTAATGAATTATGGTTTGATCCCATAAAATTAGTTTTATTTCAACGTAATATGGATAACATACCACATATTGCTAACTTATTTCATGATTCCCGAAAAAGTCAAAATACCGAAGAAACTTTGGAAAAAATGACGAATTTTACTTCACAAATTTCGTCACGAAACAGATACTTACCTTATTCTCCTCTCCTTCTTACTCACAACCCAAGCCAAGCACATTATTTTATTATATTTTGCCCAAGATTTGACGTTTAATTTATTCTCGATACAGCGATCTCTATGCTTTGTATCCTAAAGAAGTATATAAATTTATTTTATGACATATATGAGTAGGTATAATTTTATCGCCTATTTTTGTTCCTCTCTCTTGTATACAATTTCTTTTTTATTACTCGCCACGAGTTAACAGAGTCATTCAAAAATAATATATTAACGATAAACTATCCGATTTTACCTTCCAACATAATTTTCGATAACAAAAACTGACGATAACTGCTGAAACTTCAAAGATATTTTGGTAGCATATTTAAATTAATTCACATTTGTTTTGACAGAATTCGTTAACGAACACTTATAAAATAAAGTGCTGTAATGAATCCAGCTAGAATTTTAATTGGACCGGAGGCACGGGTGCGTTCCTCCATTTTTTTTTTCACATAAAAAACTTTTTAATTAATATCTCCAGTGGAACGGACAGCTGTTTTACGGTGTCACTTGTTTATGGTATTAATGATGAAGATTTTTGAAATTGGAAAAGTATTGCGAGATTTAATTTTTAAGGAATTCTAGATTACTTTTTAAACTTTTTTAATTCTGCTTGGAAAATCGTTGTGTTTTTTTCAATAATTACTAATTTCATCTCGGTTTTCTTAAAAGCTACCATAGATATCTCAGGTAAGAAATGAAGTCCCTTTCGACATTATATCGGTATCGAAAGGCGGCGAGGGTAGCGGGGACATGAACCCGAGCCCGAAAAAAGTTCGGGCCGTGAGATCCCTCCCAGCTCAACATGGACATGGCTGCGGAGTAGGAGCTGCGACTTGTGTGACATCATGAGAGAAATACATCACTGGTTGACGTGTCAAATGACTGCACTGATACGTGCCCTTTCTTTCGGTATCCTTCTAGGAAGGTAACTTTGACCTAGAGGCCAACTGCTGACGACTAAGACGCTTCTAACGATACTTCATTTGTCCAGTTCTAATAAGTGGTTTAGGAGCTATAAGGGAACAGATGAACCTGAAAGAAAGGCTATTATAAAATTCAAGAATACCTACTTGGATGATAAACAAGCTTGGAAATGAGCTGTTCGCTCAACTATGCTACTCAAGTAAATTTTTGTATTTAAAGTAAAGTAAACGAAGTTTTTTTTTTAAATAATTATTTATTTATTTGTTAACTGTAGACTAAGTATATGTTTGTAAATAGACCAAAAAAAAGGATTGCCCGCTGAGTTTCTTGCCGGAGTCTTCTCAGGTCGGGGCCGCGTTTCGAACCGGTGTGGTTCATTTAGGTACTAAACTGATATTTATGTTCCCTTTTTTGTTGACGTTTTGTAAGTGCCGATATAATGGTCAAACAGAATAAATTATTTTTGACTTTTGACTTGATTTTTTTGACCTACATACATACATACATAGCCTATCAAAATCATAACCCTACTTTTACATCGCCGTAGTCGGGTAAAAATCCCGCTTTAAAAAGTATTAATATCAAGGATAGCTGTGGTCGTATGCCACTTAGTCTAACAAAACAATACATTCTACGGGGTCTTCGCACCGGGCTTCACACCATCATTAGGAGACCCTGACACGCTGGTACCATCACCAGCCCTGTGTCCACTAGCTAAGTCCATTACCATCTTTGTACGGTAAGCTTCAGAGAAAAGGAACCCCCGCGGCGATATTCTTTAAGTATTGAGGGGGTCTGTTTTCTCTGACGCTGTGTGTACAACGGACAACCTTTTCGTTTATCCCATGTCTCTTACCTGGCCGTTAAGATTATTACATTTACATTAATTTTTACATTGTGTATATAAGCGTAGTAACTATTTATTAATCTGTGATGTAAGTCACCTTTTAAGTAGCTTTCATTTTAACTCATTAAACCTATTAAAAAAAACATATTTCGTTACAATCTGTATTATTTTTATCTTCATCTAGGTATCTCACATTCATTTTACTTTCTTTTTCTTTCTATAGTTTATAAATCTAACTTTCACTATTAAAATCAAGATAAGATTAACTTACGTGGCGAAATATCCCCACGGATACGCCTCCCCCCCGCCCCCGCCAGAACATTTTAGGTACAGTCATCATCAGATCGATCTTGACGAACAAAGTATTCATTATGATCATTAATGCCTTGATTTTTCTCCCTTCCTGCTGACTGATTTTTGGTATACACCTTTAGTTTGAACAAAAATACAATTTAAATCAATAAAACAGTTTAATTTATTCTTAATACTTATCTTAGTATTAAGGGCGAAGTAGTACTTCACTGCGGGGTAGCGACTCCTTTATAAGGCACAGGTTCGGCCCCACATGAATTTCTCCGGTACCCTATTTTCACAGAGCGCCTGCACACCAGCTTGACACCTTCGACTCGGTACAAGGGCGTTGAGGTTGGTTGACAATCCTATACTCGTAGGCGATGTGAAACCTCTCAGCCTTAGGGGGTTCTACCGCCTTTACAATGGTTCAGATGAATACCTTCTATCATCGCACCCTACGCCATAGGCAGAGAATTCATCGTCACACCTTGAGACGGTGCACACTGTGCGGTGTGAAAGAAACCTCATACCACACACGCTAAAATTGTGGAACGCGGTAAACCTCCTGTGGTTTTCCCAAGCGCCCTTAATATGTGGTTCTTCAAGAGGGGCATTAGAAGGTTTCTTCAGGGACGGTAGCGCCAGTGTGGCAAACATCCATAGGCCACAGTAACCACTTCCTGCCGTGTGCTTGTTTGCCTCCTAAATGATATAAAAAGAGATCATTATGAGACTTTGTACCTAGTCCAGAAATATTCTCATGCTAACTGTATCTACTTGTAGTTCTACAGAAGAAAGTAGTAGCCGTGGGCATCATGGCCACTTCGTTAGCCATTACATAAGTGGTAGATGAGACAATAGTAAAACCCTCATTAAACACGTTAATACATTCTATAGTCTAAGTCTTCGCCACTGCTGTGATGCCATTATGTCGTATAACTAGCCACTCTCGCGCAGCGCTGGTGAATAGCCAGAATTACAAAAGACAGTTTTTTTTGGCTAAATTACAACACACACATATGTATACATACTGTGTCAAGATTTTATCAAACCTCAAAATTAGGTGTTACCAATTCCTAAAAATATTTTTCCTTAAAATTTAATTCATACGTACTTACTTGCAAAATTACTCACGCATGTTTTCCTCTAAGGTAGGTAGAGACTGCAGCCCACTATGTACAGTACTCCTGTCATTCCTCCTAACAAGAGAACACTCCTATCAACAGAATCTAATTAATTGTTTTAAATGTTGCATATCTTTACTTTTGTGTGTGGAGTAATAGTTGTCTGAATAAATAAATAATAATTACCCGTTTCGCAAACTGCCTCTACGCTACTGTCATAAATTCATAAAACCTTTCATGTGAAGGTGCTTTTGTTTTAATTATAATCAATTTGATGACGCGTGATGTGATAAAAAGATGACATCTGGACATGATCTTAAATAGATAATGTTAAGAGTATGTTCTACGAGGTCGATCTCGGCCTGCTTGCCAACTTACATGTAAGTACCTACGTTATAAACATCGGAGGTGTCTCAATAGCTCAGTACTTATTAGTTCTACGTACCATTTCTCTTTATAACATCAATATTAAAGTCAAGAACTTGGCAAACACTATAAAAATAAACTATAAATTTTTGTAATATTATTTCTTTATTTATTTTACTTTTATTCTTTATGCACGATGTACATTGGCGGACTTAATGCCGTAGGCATTCTCTACCAGTCTACCATTGGATGGTGCAGCGCTAGTACGTGGTAGGCGCATATTAATAACGGATAAGTTAGGTTCAATAAGATAAATCGATTTGATCGTTCGATAGCATGTAGATGATACTATAGATTAATTACATACACTTACATAAACAGTACATATACTTACATACCATAAATCATAATTATCTGATTAATATACATATATAACATAAATACAATATTATATAAATATATATAAATATATATATAAATATATATAAATATACAAGAGTGGTAAAAACATTATTGTTGAGCCGATAACTCTGCCAATTCCGTGATGATCAACTACCGTACCCTGGACTTGAACACATCGCGGCTTGTGCTCTTCCTGATCTCCTCAGGAAGTGCATTCCACAGACGAACGGCCTCAACAAAGAACGAAGAGCCTAAAAAGTTCGTTCTATGAGTTGGGAATGCAAGGAGCCGATTGTCTGTAGAACGAAGATTTCTATCATTCCTGGAACATAATAGTTGAAAATAAGACGTTAAGTAAGTAGGGATAGAGGGAGAGTTGAGGATATTGTAGAGAGTAGTAAGTGTGCGTAACTTACGGCGAGGACGAATAGTTAACCAATTAAGCTGCGAGCGGAAAGAAGACACGTGGTCATATTTACGAAGATTGAAGATAAATCGAATGCAGTTATTGAGAAGACGGTCAAGTTTGTTGAGAAGGTCTGCATTCAGGTCAAGATAGCACACATCACCATAGTCAATCAGAGGATGGATTAAACTTTGAGTCAACATAGCTTTTGTCCTTGCTGGGAGGAAGTTCTTCAGGCGGTACAGAACTCTAAGCCTACCTGTAATTTTCTGGCTCAAGTTCATTACCTGCACGCGCCAGTCGAGGTTGGAATCGAGGTAGAGTCCAAGGTCCTTTACTGATGAGCTGAATGGAATTATTGTTCCGTTGTAGATAATTGGTGGAGGTGTCGTGGTATTGACTTCATTCAGCAACCTACCACTGCCCAGTCTTATTCATGTCATCATACTCATCATATCAGTTATCTATTATTTAAAGAAAAATTATACTAGACGTTGCATATTTTTCCGGTTGTGTGTAAATTAAACTGTATAAATTCCCTGAAATAGGTCTTAAAATTCCCAACTCACTTATTTCTCCCCTAAATTTAGGAAAAAACTCCTTAGTTGGCAACCCAACCTTACATGTATACTTACTAATCTTGCAATATCGAACACACTTAGTCAATTACATCTGTCTATTAGTCATTTAAATCTACCTAATAGCGCCACCGTATCGAGCTGTACCCCGCAGAGCTACCAATGAGGTTTAAGTCCCTCACAGCAGGGTGACACAGAGTTGACACAGACACAATAATCTCCCGTGAAGCTCACAAATCAAATAAATTTGAGCGCTTTTACACTTGAGGAGCGGTTTGTTTTCCAACTGTGATACTTTGTTTTATGTTGATTAATTCTGTCTAATATTTAATGCGAAAGTTAGCTTTTTATTTTTGTTTTGTTAGTTATACAATTACGTAGACATTTAGATGGGTTGGGCTGAAATAGAGAATGTCTGAGAATAGAGAGATTTCTACATATAATAGATAAATAGATAGATAGATAGATAATTCTTTATTGTACACCAACAGATTTACAGTAGGACAAGTAAGGTAAGTATACAGTTCAATGTACGATGGGCGGCCTTAAAACTGAAGCGATTTCTTCCATATGCTACTTTTTATCCCGGGAATGGGTTTTATGAGTAGCCAGAATGGGTTAAAAATCTTATGCGGGGAGAGTGATGCTACGAGGAGTTTTCACACAAAGAAACCTGGTAGCACTATGTGGGTTTTAGCTCGATGGTTCGCCTTGGCAATTCAACTTGAGACCGCACGTTTTTTTTTATACAACTTAGGTGGCAGACAAGCACACGGCCCACCAAGTGGTGTTACCATGACCTATGAACGTGTGTAACACCAGTGGAGTCACATCCGTACTGCCGACCCTGTAAGAACAGAGATTTTGTGCCGTTAGTGTAGAGGACAAAGCAGGACAAGCCTTTGGTCATCCCACTGACAGCACAAAAACTCTCCAGTGAGCTCTGGCTACCCTACTCACCGCCGGGAACACAACACGAAGTTATAACCGCGGTATTCGTTAGGGCAGCGGTACTTCCCTAGTCGGACTGCTCAATTGGGCGGAAATACTGCCGTGTCCTACCTCCTCAAAAATGTAAACATACTAAGTACAAGGCTCTTTAAATTTCTTCTATTTGGCCTTTTAATATTGTATAACAAATATTTATAGATCCAAATCTAATTTTAGTAGAGCTTCTTCATCTTAGAGTTAATCCCAGTTGGATCCATATCTTTCACCTCGAAATCTGGGGTACGATATCAGCGTATGATGAGGCCGTCAAGCTGAGTGTCACCATTGTCACACGGTATGTGTAAGTAATGGTGACCCTCTTTTCTGAGACTTTGCCTTAAGCTTACCATCAGACAAGGCGAAGTCTAATTGACGTGTTCTATATATATATATATAAAAAAAAACTTCAATATTTTCCGTGCAGTGACTGCCACCTAACCTCCACAACTAGACTTGAGACTTTTTAGGGCTCCATCTATCCGTAACGACTGCCATAGACGTTCGTAAAGCAACCGGGACCGACGGCTTACCTTACTCTCCGAGGTTTTATATATTTCTTGCACGTGTTTTGAAGTTTTACGGTTCCTTATTTAAACTATTTATACTGTTGATTGTGGCACTTGGTGGAATTTGTTGTTATTTTAAATCTCTAAATTTATTATAATTTGACATGGTTGATTTTCATCTGAAATTATTCACATTTGACATTGTTAATTTTCATCTGACTTATTCACATTTGACATTACTTAATTTTTCAATCCGATATTATTATTTCAACATTTATAAGTATTTCTTATAATTTTATATAATTGTTTAATTGACATTATAACTTAAATACATAATAGTAATAATTCATAAATTCAAAATATCTTTAGGGCCATATTTATTGAAGGAGGAGGCGGGGCGGGAGCGGCAGCGGGAGCGACGAAGGATCGCAAGACAAGCTGCCCGCGTACGAAGGCAACTCGGGCGTCGGAGGTCGATGAACGACCTCCGCCCCCCATGAGCGCCGGCCTGGGGGTGACAGGTGAAGCCGCCTGTCACCCTGGCAGAAGCAGGCCGCGGCGGTGGCGCGCGCGTGGCGCGCCTCCCCGTTTCCGGGGACGAGTTGGGGACTCTGTAGTCCCCACACCCGAGAAGAGGGCCAGATCGTGAGAGATGGCCCTGGGTCGGCCGGGGTGCGAGGGATATGCCTGTCAACCTCACCTTCGGCAACCAAAACGACCCACAGGCGGCGTGCGTTTTAGTCGGTTCGAGTCCGACATAACCTCCTCCACCGGCTCCGGTGGGGAGGTATCTGTGGGGATTTTGCGCACGTAAAAAAAAAAAAAAAAAAAGGGCCATATTTATATTGTTTCCCCAAATTTTGGGATTTTTTTTTACTGGTATACATAATTTTACAACCACTCACATGTGAAATATGTTTGAGTGTCGCAATGTTTGTAAAGGAATGTTCTTAAATGTCATTGTAAACCTTTGATGATGCCGTAACACGAAACCGTTAGGTGTAATAAGTAATAAAGTAATGTGGAAAAGTACAAGTGAGTTATCAATATGTATTCCTTATTTAACGTTAGAAAATACTTATCTAAATAAGTTATAGTAAATAAATAAATAAATATTTTACAACATTCCACACAACGCTATCTAGACCCATGGTAAGCATAGCTTAATTAGCTTGTGTTATAGAATCACCCATCCATTATCTAGATTCATGTTAAGCATAACTTAACTAGCTTGTGTTATAGAATCTAGAATACGGATAAACATACTTAAATACTTTTTTTTGTAAATAGATACATATTATACATAGAAACACCCAGACCAATGCGAATTCCCATATTCATGCATGCAAATATTTGTACTAAGCGGGAATCGAACCCGCGCCTCCTGTCGAACCCTCAACCACTGAGGCAGGCATCATTCTATCGCCACACCACACAAGCGGTGTTATATCAATTATTAGTCTAGCTATTAATAAAACTATTAGATTATAACATAAATTGACTCTCAAGACGGAGTTTAACACTATTGCTCAATTCCTCAGTTAAACTAACCACACAATAGTAAAAATATTCAAAAAAACTGTGAGGTATCTAAACGCAGTAGAAGTTGTCGACACCCGTAATGAGGGGGGCGGCGGGGGTCAATTGTGGACACAATGGGCCCCCGGCGCGCCTCTATCATTCACAGAACTAACTCTACGAGATGGAATTTGACAGTTTTTTGTCGAGATTTCGACACGTATACAGCGTGCTACAATTTTTTTTATACCATTTAGGTGACAAACAAGCATACGGCCTACTTTATGGAAAGTGGTTACCGTGGCCTTTGGACAAGTGCAATACCAGGAGCGTGACATTCGCACTGCTAACCCTTTCCAATTCCAATATTCCCTTTAACCAAAACCAAACCCCTCCAGCTAAGCTAAATGGCTTGTGTAAGGAGTGGGTTCACGTCGATAGTGTGGTGTCCAGGATTCGAACTCGAGACCTCTTGGCATGCATGAATCAAATAAATTGGAGAGATTTTACACTTGAGGAGTGGTTTGTTTTTCAACTGTGATACTGTGTAAGCCACCGACTCTTTACTTCCAGCTGTACCAGAAGATATAAAATTAAGTTGTCGCTTGTGTGAGGTGTGACATAATTCTGAGAAGATGATTGATATAAATTCGCAACATGCAATAAAAAAATGTATCTAGATATGTTTACCCGCATTCTAGAACCCACAACAGAAGCTAAAGTACCCTGGACTTAGATAGCGCTGTGAATGATCCTAAAAAATAGATATTTATTTATATAATATTTTTTTTTTATTTGGCAATGCATTGGAGGAAGTATAGAATTTGAATAAATGTTAATCCTTTATAAACAAAAAAAAAATTTTAATTATCTCTACGGTCTTCATACGGCAAATTTAAAAAAAGGCTATTATCCTATTTCACCATGCGTACTTGAGTGCAACCAAGAAATTGATAAAATTATTCAATCACGAACAAACGAACATTCAATCTTGTATATTTATGGATCTCTAACGAAACCACACCCTGTAAACCAATTTCGTTTGGAGAAAAACCGTATCGAAAGGCGGAGATCGTGCATATCATTGGTGGGTCTAAATGTCAGATCTTTTGCTGCGATTAGCCGTGTAAATAGAAAAACGAAGAGAAATAAACTGGTGACTGATTGACGGTGAACTTCGACGATCAGCGCGACGCGACAGGACCGAAGATATCTACAGAGATACGTACCTATACGTCTTTCGCGCCAATTTCAAAATATTGAATCCACCGCTCCATACTCGATTTAAAAAGAAATCGTTTCAAAACAGATACGTCTACCTAAAGCTTTTAATATTGAATTGACATATTCATTAACAAACAAATATTCTTTTATTTGCACTAAACATATATAACATAGGATAAGTAACTAACTACTTTTGATATATCATGATTAATGAAATCTGTGATAATATTAACATTAATAAAAAATAAAAAATAAAACTAAAGTTAAAATGCGTCGTAGAATTCCTTCGCAACGCATGCCTCTTGTGGTACCTAGCGTTCCCAAATTGGGTATTTTCCTGTAATTAAAATAAATTATTTAACTGGGTTTTTTAAATTAAGAATGATAAAAGAGCGGCAGAAGTTGCGACTGTCGTTATTTTATAATTTTTTTTAATCACCCACAGATCCTATAATAGGAAATGATTTGACTATTAAATATTACAACGTCACAATAAATCATTTTTAAAGTTTCCTTGTAAATTACCGTTTTGACGATAAATAAAAATTAAGTAATTTGACTAGTCAGTCTAATAACCGATTGACATAATATAAGCGACCATAGACAACAAATAGTTTACGATTTTTAAAGTCCTTTTGTTTATTTTGTTTTCTTTTTAATTTGTGTGTAAGTTAAGATGTAACGAGCGTTGTGTTTCGAAATACAGGTTAGGTATCACGTCACACTGTAATTATCATTAAATTTAGAACGAACTAAATTATCCTATTAATTCACTAAATAAATGAAATTCCACTTCATAAACAAGTGTAAACCAACTTAATCGAGCCCTATGACTCAGGCTATGAATAGTCAACCCTGTCGCTTCCCGAGGGTGTCGTGAACGCGACTAAGGGGCAGATTTGCAAAACTTCCGCGATGGAGAACTTGTGACCGTGTTTCATATGTAATAAGTGGTAGGCACGTTCAGAAGTAATAAAATGGAGTACAGTCGCCTTCAGAAGGTGCTGAACACTAACAAATCTGCTTGTTGATTTGTTAGTGTTCAGCACCTTCTGTTTAAATAAAAATGTGTTTTTTTTTTAATTTTCAGAGGGCAAATGTAACATTTTCAATTTTTTATATTAATTTATCTAAAGTTTTAGAGTATACTTGAAAGGTATTCTAATAATGTTCCGATATTATTTCGACGTCCCTAGTTTCCTTACATTTTCTTTCTTGCGTTCAAATGCCGTCTAAATGCAGCAGACTTAGATACTTGTTCGTTCACACTGTATCTCAATTCAAATATAAAATTACATACACATAGACTATTCTTTAATGAAATATATTTAGAATTGTGATAGCTATCTATTACCGGAGCGAATAAAAGTTAATAAAAAAACGTTATCGTTTATCTCGATTTAATTTTGATTGTAATTACATTTTAGAAATAAAACAGTAGCGATACAGAGAGGTAATATTTTCAAAAAGCGCTACACGAAAAGTCGTTACGCAACCGACTACACAAACAGAGCTAATGGCGCAAATGGCCCGCGGCTCGCGCCCAAACCCATTAAGTTCAAAACTCAATAAACATCATTGTTCCAACGCTTAACTAGGAAAATAAGCGCGGAGCCGCCCGGGGCCGCTTTAGCCCGATCTTCAACTCGCCACGACCTCTAATATTCATAAGTCAATTTCCTGGCCCATTAATACGTAACGAAGTAGCGCAAATGGCCTTATCGCTTGTGCGCGATTACTTGCCCGCCGCTCTCTTACATAATTCAACGTATTAAACGAAATTGTTTAAACCTTATTGCTCGATTACGTTTCTCCACCCCGGGCACGCCTCGTTTCCCGCCGCCAATCCGCTGACGAGATTCTGCCCCCCACTATGGCCCGTCCCCTCCTTTTCGGTCCCCGCCCGTTTCTACACACCCGGTATCAGTTGACGTCGAGTTGTGATAATCGGATGTTGGGCCGGGACAAACGTCTCGTGAGGACGGTGCGAATTGATACGTGTGCTATATAAACACATTGAAAAAAAAAAACAAATTTTTGAACTAAATTCGAACTAAAAAACTGTCGTGTGCTGTGAAAGTGTTAACTCAATATGTCGTAGAACATTTTGTTTTATGTAAGGAAACTTATAAAATAGGCTTTGATATGACGATGCTTGCGATGGCGCGAGGATCGGAGGAGCGAAGGGATAAGGCCGAGGAGGAGACGGAAGGGGAGGGGGAGGCGAATGGGGAGGTCGATGTCGTAGGTGTCGAAGAGGCAGCGCCTGTAGACCTGACGAGGAGATTGGGGCTCACGAGGCCGCCTGATAGGCCGGCGATAGCGTTCTCCGTGGAGAACATCCTAGACCCCACGAAGTTCACTGGGCGGTCTGAAGTACCGTTGAGGTTTGACGAGCAGTACTGGAGACCACATTATGATAGGGACGACAGTGATTCGGGTGAGTAGATTTTTGAAGCACCTTTATTTGTTTGGTAGGTATGTAACAGAATATTTGAATTCTTGGATTTTGGAGCACTTCAAAAAGTCAGATTAATATAAAATTTTATAGTTATTTTTGTGTTTATTTAATTATTTCTTTGTACGTTTGGCTGGTTAGTAGTGCAGTGGTTGTGAGAGCGACTATACCGGGCATAAGTTCCCAGGACCGGTAAATAGTGTTAAATATTGGGTTTGCAAGTAAATTCTCAGTACCTAGGTAGCACTTTGCAGTCCTAAAAATATCAAATTAACGTTTTCATCTCAGGGTTGGGAGACCAGACGATAGCGATGGGTTGTACAGAAAGACATCTAGGTATGCTACTAAGTCAGCAAATAAACCTACAATTCGCCTGATGGTAAACAGGTACCACATTCAACTAAAGGTACGATTCCGAATTCTGCTGCATGCAGCAGTGTTGTACAGGAGCAGACGCAGAGCGTACCATGAAATAGACTTGAACATGATATTTTTATTTTTATTTTAATCATTGTGGCTTCTCAATGGCGCCGTTGATCTGTATTAAAGTTTAACAAGTAATGTATGAGCACCATAGCAAACCTTCTATAAACATTACATAAGTATATACTTTTAAATTAACATTTATATATTTATTATAATATTTCACAATATTATTCATTCCTGTACAAAGTATTTTCCCTACATTTTCTCAATTTTGTCACCCCTGTCTTGTAGTTGAGTGATCCTTCAGACCAATACTTTTCTTCAATACTCCCTCACACTGCCGCGTGACCGGCCAGCCCAAGAATACTCATGATGCAGTATTCTAACGGCTATGTAAATTGCATCCGATTGATTTGATTGAATGGTGACAGTATGCATAAATGTTTAAGATTTAAGACTAGATTATAAATTAAACTAATCTTTTTAGGGTTCTGTACCTCAAAAATACACACATATTATATATAGAAACACCTAGAATATCGCAAATATACATATTCCTGCATGCAAATATTAGAATTGAGCGGGAATCGAACCCGCGTACCCTGTGTAGCATGAATGCTACAACACAGAGGCCGCCATTATTAATTCATTATTCTTGTTATGTACTCATTCTTTTTTGTTTATAATCGTAATCGTTCACAATATTTAGATGCTTGACTAATTTGAATGATTTTACGGACAATAATAGGTAGGTGTTGTAATTCGGTTCCGTCCGGAATTGCAAAACTGCCAGCAATACTAAGTATACCTATTCTATCCGGTTAGATACTTACTTAACTCAAGGAAAACAATGTTGATGTGTCTTTATAATGTGTTTTGTTTAAAAACCCAGTTTATTAATAATTTTCTGTTTAGAAATTCATTTTAAAAGAGTAATAACCGTTATTGAACCACTAGTTAGACAATTACTTGGTCTAGTTTTTTATTTTTAAACAACTTAGGTAGCAGACAAGCACACAGCCCACCTGATGGAAAGTGGTTACCGTGACCTATGAACGTGTGTAACACCAGTGGAGTCACATAAGAACAGAGATTTTAAGTGCCTTCAGTGCAGAACACAAAATCAGGACAAGCCTTTGGTCATCCCACTGACAGCACAAAAACTATCTAGTGAGCTCTGGCTACCCTACTCACCGCCGGGAACACAACACGAGGTTATTATAGCCGTGGTATTCTGTAGGGTGGAGGTACTTCCCCAGTCGGACTGCTCAATTATTTTTTTAATATGTGTTTTTTAAAAAATCGCTACAAGATTGTTTACCTTATTTTTTTCTCTTTATGTTGCCCATATTGTAAACAAGTAAACAAATCAAACAAAAAAACAAAAACATATATGCACAGTTATCATATGCTTAACCTCTAAACTTAACTAAGTTGTAGAGTGACCGGGCTGTATCCGATGATGGCTCAGACAGGGCACTGTTACAACTCCCCACCATTAGGCTACTCTTCAACAGGGATCCTCTATCCCTGTGCGTTTCATTCCGTTAGTTAAGTATCGTACCGCCCTGGGTCGGCCGGGGTGCGAGGGATATGCCTGTCAACCTCACCTTCGGCAACCAAAACGACCCACAGGCGGCGTGCGTTTTGGTCGGTTCGAGTCCGACATAACCTCTCCCACCGGCTCCGGTGGGGAGGTTCCGTGGGGATTTTACGCACGTAAAAAAAAAAAAAAGTATCGTACCGAATGGAGTATAGTAGTAGGTACTATCGACTATTGATTTGTATGACACAATGCTGTATAGGCCCTCAATTCCACTAAAGCAAAACCAGCAACAAACCAGCAAGCCACTGCAAAAAATGACATTAAAATGTAGACTTTATTCTTATACGTTTAAAATTCAAAATTAAATGAAAAGAGTTTCATTACACTTTTTAATTCCGTCGTCAAAAAGCCTTTTAATTTTTGATTTTAATAGCTTTGCTTTAAAGTCTAAAATTAATTGTCAGTTGGTATTTTATAGTCATCGAAAACCTCTTGATACTTTTTTTTTAACGTGCGGGAATCCACTGGTTCCAGCGGGTGTGCTTATGTCGAACTGGGACCGGCTAAAACCGCACGGCCGCCTTAGGTCATCAGTTGCCGGGGGTGAGCTAGCTTTTGTCCTATCCCTCGTACACCCCGACTGACCAGGGCCATAGAAGACCCTCTCGGGAACCTCTTGATGGATGGAAATGATAACGTTAGGTATATATAACTCTTGATGGTATCATTTGCGGATAATATTCAAAATAATAAATGAATGAATATCATTATTACTATTGTTTCTCAGTTCCATGACTCTCGGGACTATGGAGTCTTTGGAAGGCGTGTGTCGGGCCGAAGACAAGACGTAGAGGCCCTTTTATGAGAATTTAATATGATAGGAATACACACTCATGGCGGATATCATCCCCGAGCGCACAATATGATACACCGGGAGATGGTCCCCACCAGGTGCAGAGACTATTGCTGTGCGGTGCTGTGGCCGCGATGGAAACTAAATTATGGGCTATTATTATTATTTAATTAGGTAGGTAGTTGCTAGAACTGATAGTTGCCTGTATTCAATTTGGAAACTTGTTTTCTTTCCTTTTGCTCAAGTTTACATCCAGCCTGTTCTTAAATTGGTTGATGGTTTGTGCTGAAATGATGTCTTTCATGATGTCTGATTTTAATTTGTTATACTGGGTGGCGCAAAAGTAGTGGCACTAAAGAAAATACCTTTATTTTTTTTATATGACATTTTCTGTTATTCTGTTGTTGAAAATTGTGTAGTGAACAAATGTAAAATACACTGAAAATAAACATGGACCGTTTTACTCCCCAAGAACGTGGAATAATTGTGTCAATGTTCTTACGGAATAATTCATAGGCCGAGTTATCTCTCGTTTTGGCGATTTGCCTTGGCCTGCAAGATCACCCGATCTGACCAGTCCAGACTTCTTTCTTTGGGGTTTTTTGAAATCTCGGGTGTATGTGAACAAGCCACAGACTCTCGCAGCTCTAAAAGAAAACATTCGTCAAGAAATAACGAACATATCGCAGGAAGTGTCACGGCAAACTTGCATAACTATGCAAAATGTCATAAATAGGGCTCAAATGTGTATCAACTCTGGAGGTCACCATTTAAAAGACATCATCTTTAAATCCTAATGGTACGAAATTTAATGGTACAAATATACATTTAAAAAAACCTAAATCTAGTTTTCTAATTTAGAAAAAATGTTATAGCCGAACCAAATAGGGTCTTTACTTTTGCGCCACCCAGTACATAAGTGTCAATTAGCCAGCCAAGCTTTTGTCATGTCATTGTAAATTGAAAATGTTTGTTTGCGATTTACGAAAAAACTACCTAACGGATTTTAATGCATTTTATTTTGTTAGAAAGGTCAGACTTACAATTTTACGTTTATTAGAAGCGGACGGAGCCGTGGGCGGCAGGCTAGTATTGTATATAGCTGTCAAACTGAGGTGGTCATTGTAGCATTATTGATAGGTATGTGTGTGTGTGATATGTGTGGACTGACCTTGAGAGATACAGTGACAAATAGAGTGATAAGAGAGCGATGTGGAGTTATAGAAGATGTAGTGATGAGAATTGAGAGAGGAATGTTAAGAAGGTTCGGTCATGTTGAGAGAATGAATGAAAGAAGACTAAGGAAACAGGTGTATGATGCGAGTGTGGATGGTACCGTCGGAAGGGGAAGACCTAGGCGCACATACTTGGACCAGGGAAGGTTTAGAAAAGGGGCAGGTTAGGAGTACCCTAAACCGACGAGCATGTATGTAATGAGAGTGAATGAAGCCTACAGAATTCCGCGGTTATAATAACCTCGTGTTGTGTTCCCAGCAGTGAGTAGGGTAGCCAGAGCTCACTGGGGAATTTGTGCAGTCAGTGGGATGACTAAAGGCTTGTCCTGCTTTGTCCTCTACACTGACGGCACAGAGACTCAGTGCTTACAGGATCGGCAGCGCGAGTGTGGCTTCTCTGGTGTTACACACGTCCATAGGCCACGGTAACCACTTTCCATCAGGTGAGCCGTGAGCTTGTCTGCGACCTAAGTGAAAAAAATGAAGCGAAAGTAGTATGTCAGGATCGAAGCAAATAGAGATCCGTGATCTCTGCCTACCCCTATAGGAAACAGGCGTGATTTTATGTATGTATGAACCTGTAATGTTGATTCTTATATCTGATACTTTAGCTTACCTTCTAGTGAGATGAAATCATATTAACATATTCCTTATAAAATACAGTCATCCTTTCAACAGAATTTGGCGATACCAGTTTTCATACTAACAAGGTTTTAATAGCACGTATTCTTTAATTTATATTCCATGAATCTAACTCTGCCGTAGCCCCGTAGGTAGTATAGGGTGCGGAAGGGTTGGACTATCGAGTTAAGCCTCGACAGGCCGACGGCTTAGGGTTGGCTGGTTGTCTCACCACCGTGGCTTTGTGCTATATAGTGCTAGGTAGATAGAAACGTAGGTTCATTCTGAAAAAGAGGCTTTTTATTTGTGTTGGGTCGTTTTAATACTCTTTCGTAGTTTTATAGTAGATATATTTGTTTGCGTATTGTTGTCCAAGGCATAGGGTGAATATAGCCAGTGTTTTTTTTTTTTTATACCACTTAGTTAGCAGACAAGCACACGGCCCACCTGATGGAAAGTGGTTACCGTGACCTATGGACGTCTGTAACACCAGAGGAGTCACAGTCGCGCTGCCAACCCTGTAAGTACAGAGTTTCTGTGCCGTCAGTAGAAGACAAAGCAGGACAAGCCTTTAGTCTTCCCACTGACAGCACAAATTCTCCAGTGAGCTCTGGCTACCCTACTCACCGTAGTGTCCTCCGTGTATAGGCATAAATTACTAATATTGTCAAAATCATCAATAAAATATTGACAAGAGCGCACAAAATCGGACGCTCAACTCGCTTAATTTAAATTGTAGGGCCTACCTACAAGTAAAAAGAAAATTAGGAGCGTACTTTAGATCAATGGCGCAATAGACAATTGAATAGTTTCAATAGTAAGTTAGTAAGGGCTTGTATGCTCATTTTTTAAGTGATAATACATACATACATGTAATCCCGCCTCCATCCCCGGAGGGTTAGGCAGAGGTGAATTAACACTCGCCTTTCACCAATCATTAAATTCAGTCCCACGTAATAGGAGGTGAGCCTATTGCCGTCTTCTAGGCACTATTTGTTGACTCAAGCCATGCATCTGCGTCTGCTATGCGTTTAGGATACCTTGCATTTTTTTAGTAGGGCATGTTATATGAAGGAATTCAATCCCGATATTGATTTTCGATATTCGATTTCAAAATCAGAATTCCGATATTAATGTTGATATTGCACATATTCGATAGAAATCGACCTCGAATCGACATGTAAATTGCATAAATTCGGTACAAAGTTGTAATGAGTGGGTAGATTAATGATATTTTCACTGTTTTACTCAAGAAAACATCACCGCGCGTACAGTCGAACGTTATACCGCTGCGCCATAGAGGTCGTCAATAATACTTATATAAACTGATGATTGGGTCTATAGCAAAAGAAAATGAACCTTATTGTTACCTACTTCTCCGGTCAAGTTCCAATTTATTCTGTGACAAATGTATCTTTTCAACTTTCACTCAAATTATTATATCAAATGAACGACTATAGACCATCGAATTGAAGTTTTTTTTGCTTCATCTAATGTTAAGTTGCCATTTATCTAAAAAGCTTGATCAAAAAAACTCTATGATTTAAAAATGTAGCGTGTTGTTGATAGTTTTTTCTGTTACTGGTTGTTTGAAAACTAAAATAATATTATAAAGTGTTCAGTGCTTGGCGCTCCGTAATTTATAGCGCGGGAATTATTTATATAAACACTTAAAAGAAATGGACGCCGTAAATTATATTTTTATGAAATTAAACTTGAATATTTGTATAAAGTCTACGATAGCCTATTTAATATTTATAGATATTCATAAATGATATTTTGTATCAAATGTCGTGCTCAACAACAACTTTGCTGTCAAATAAGATCATACGATTTAACGCCATGCAATTTCTTTCGTTGAGATTTTGTGAAATCTTGGATTTATGCGAAAACACTAGACAGAACATGTTACCAGTGAAATCCATAACTTTATGAAAAAAGTTATCGAAAATTTTATGAAGCGTCGCCTACGACTCGAATGAACCAAGGGGGTCATTTTATTGATTATTTTTATTCCGTACATAATTAGAATATGGCTTTGTTACAATGCAACTAGTCGACCCGCCCCGGATTCGCCCGTACCGTATTGATTGATTGATAGTAAAAATATCTTTCTCAAAAAATAAGTAAGTACTTGTTTTTAATTTCAAATGAAATTGCTTGTATTGCGACAATAGTGACGCTTATATGCGATGGATTTATAGACAGATTAACAGACAGTTTTTATGCTTCGTATTCAACATTAAATATATTCTTATAAATAGCCGATCTATTTAGTTCTAGTATAGACACAACACGACATAATGATTGTGTTATTTGCTCCCTACCTTATATTTATTTTAAAAATAGTATCTATCGGTACTATTAGTAGGTATATTACCTACTCCTAAATTACTCTTAATTCATAACCTGTCATAGCTTATCAGTAAACGTATAATTAGATGTAACTTTAAATAATAAAAGAGATTCGAAAATACTTTATTCTGACCTGCAGTGTACCTACATTGTCAAGATGCTTGCCGATTACTAGGTTTATGGGTATTATATAGGTAGGTAAGTACTTGCAACTCTCAGAAGTACTTTACATAATAGCAGATGGTTTAAAACGAAATCAAATACGAGCTCTTAGGCACAACACGATCACGGAACACAATGACGAACCTTTTAAGAACTTTTTTATGTGAATAATACTTACGGAACGTGACTCAAAACTTAACGGTAAGCTTTTTGTTCAAAAATCATATCACAATTCAAGGAACTAAAGTGCTATCAATTCGACAGCTATTTTCAGCCATTTTCTACGTTAATATGTTTTAGATTGAAGTACGTGACTACATTTTCCATTCAAATTTAAATTTGCCGTTCACGAAATATATTTTAAACTGTAATGCCGCGCGATAAAACATACAATCAACGTTTTCCCGCCAATAGGGCCGCCATTTTAAGTTTGTGCTCGATGACAGCTGATGTCTATATTGACTATGTCACGTGGCACATCATTTATCAATTTATAGGCCCGTTTATTGTGATTGAAAGTCAAATTAATATGTTAGATCCGGTGTATTGTTGGTTGAAATTAATTTATAGTCGGCCACTACAGTAGTACCAGGTAATTGTGTAGAAACTAATAACATGTCGGCAGCAAAAACGAGTACTTATCTACTTATTGCTTTTTTTCCAACAACTTGGTGGCAACTCCTTGTAAGCGTAGGTAATACAAGCCGTAATAAATGCTGTTAATGTCACGAATATCGAGGTGTAATTCAACCTCATTATTAATTGTAATGGGGAGTAACTGCCCTCTTATCTCCTAACACTAGAGGAAAACCTGAGCCAAAGTCTCGTCTGTTGTTCGGCAGGAGAGGTTAACTTGGGTCTCTAAGCCGTTGATAAGGCTCTACACACCTTGTGCCCTATGACCTAAGTAAATAAAGAAGGTTTTTTCTTATAACCAATCGAGACATCTGGCAAACTGTCACTGTACCTGTGTTTGGTTTTGAACCCGGCTTTTGATTTGGCACGTGTCGGATAGAAGAGTGAGAGTTCGAAAGCGTTCCCTCTATCACGCATTGGAAAGACAGTTTGAAACCTTAATAGAGTAGTTAAAACCGTTTGTTTTTATAAAATTTTAAAACTGTAGATTTGGTTTTTACTACTCTAAAATACTCGTAGTATAAACTGTGGACATGCGTTGTGTGATACAGAGAACAAAAAATCTAACTCAAACTCAATGCAAGCCGACCTTAAATAAACTTCCACTATTATTTCTGCTGGACTAAATCAAAAAGCTGTAAGTTTTTAGTTTCGTTAGGTAAGTACCTACATGATTTAAATTATTTTAAAGGCATCATAGATAAGGATCTATCTGCCTACAGAAAAAAGAAAAAGTGGTTGATATTTATGATAAATTTCTTTCGTTAAGGTTTTAAAATAACGGGAAGGAACTCAATAATAAACACATTTCAAATACATAATGCCTTAGTGTCATTCACATTACAAAAAAAAGTACGTTAAATCTTTTCAAAGGAGTAACACCAAAGAGAGAGCACTAACACCAAAACACAGGATTTATTGTTGCTGGCGGTTCCGTCCGCTTGGATCTTGGTTATCGCAACCAAACATAGCCTATGTTGTTATCCTTTCCCATACTCTAGTTCATTCTTGTACTTAATTAAATCAAAATCGGTTAAGCAGAATTGAAAGTGTAAAGATAGACCGACAGATAGACTATATATTTATTTGAATTATGTAAAATAGAGTGTATTTTTAAGGCATTATAATTGATACCCAGTTACTAAAATCTAAATCAAAACGTCAACTGGTCACTCCGGTCCGGAAGCAGTGTAGCTGTCATCGCCATGCAGCTGTGGCGACCTCTAGCGGACAGACTGATTTATTAGCACTAGAGGGGCTCCGTCAATCGGAGTTATGTCTGGCCGAAAAATATTGCTTCCTTTGCTTTATAGCCGAGTTAATAGATGTGTTTATAAAATATGAAATAGGGGTTTTAAATAGACATGTTTGCGAGAAAAATTATAATCAACAGACACTTTATATCGTTTGTTATTTGTTTATATCTACAAAATGGGGTATCCAAATATCTACTAAGTACGTGATATTTCTGTAGAACCTCAGTAGCAACTTATATTCCTAAGTATATTCAAATATACGTAGCCGCGTGGTTCCCAGCAGAGTAGAATTTGGACCACCCCATCTCTTCCCATGCGGTGTTGTCCAAGGCGTCTAAGGGATAGGATAGACTGTTTAACATCAGACAGATATATACAGCCCAGGCTCAGCCTCAGATGCATGGCTCGAGTCAACAATAGTGCCCGGAATACGGCAATAGGCTCACCCCCTATTACGTGGGACTGAATACGATTATTGGTGAAATGTGGGTGTTAATTCACCTCTGCCTAACCCTCCGGGGATAAAGGCGTGATTATATGTATGTATGTAGGTATGTATGTATATTCAAAATAAGTTCTTCAAGCAGGTCGTAAAAGACATCTGACGAGGTCATTAACCTGAATGGTGATTATCCTCAAAGATAACAGCGTATTTTATAGGTAGCTTAGTGGTCACGGAGTCGTCCTTATGATCGAGAGGTTCCAATTTCGAATCCAGGTCATTACACTACCGTCCTGAGCCCACTACTAACACAAGCAGTAAAGCTTAGCTGGAGATGTGAAAGGGAATATTAATAATTTCGGTTCTAATATATATTTTGTTAAAGTAAGTAATCAGTGTATTACCAAAAACTGTCGACGTTTCTTTTTTTTATGTAGTACACGTCAATTAGACTTCGCCTTGCCTGATGGTAAGCTGAAGTCTCAGAAAAGAGGGTCGCCATTAAAGAAAGAAAGAAAGATAGAAAGAAAGAATGAAAGAAAGAAAGAAAGAAAGAGAGAAAGAATGAGAGAGAGAGAGAGAGAGAGAAAGAGAGAAAGAGAGAAAGAAAGAAAGAAAGAAAGAAAGAAAGAAAGAAAGAAAGAAAGAAAGAAAGAAAGAAAGAAAGAAAGAAAGAAAGAAAGAAAGAAAGAAAGAAAGAAAGAAAAAGAAAATATTTTATTTGCGACCACTCACAATGCATGATGGATACATTATTCAAAGTATTTTATTAATTAATTTACTTTACATTGTGAGAGCCCCAAATAGGGCCCCATCTCAGCATAAGATGCTGCGTACACCGCAACGCGAGTTTATGCAGCGCTGGTTTTCAGGTGGGGCCGCTAGTTGGCGCTGACGCTAGGCACATAGTTTTAGTTCGCTACGAGTACAACAGAAATACATCAGAAATAGACAAATACAGATATGAAGAAATACAGAAATAAACATCAAAAAATAAACCACGTATGCTTTTTAACTCACATATGCCACGTTTGCTTTTACTCTCATACGCTTTCTCGCGCCCCGTTTAAAGGACCCGGGACTGTAGGAAGACCTGACAAAGGAAAGAGTCACCGAACCGCTTGATTCTTGATCGGATATTTTGCACCGTGTGCGGGTGACATCTAAGCCCTACTGTGTTGGCTTCTGTAGGAAAGTGTTTCCACATATAACGCGGTGCGCACTGTGCGGTATGAAAGAAACTTCATCCCACGCACACACAAGCTGTGGAATGACCTCCCTGCCGCGGTTTTCCCAAGCAGCTACAATATGGGGTTCTTCAAGAGGGGCTTCAGAAGGTTTCTTCGTAGTCGGCAGCGCGAGTGTAACACCTCTGTTGTTGCATACGTCCATAGGCCACGGTAACCACTTCCTATCAGGTGGGCCGTGTGCTTGTCTGCCACCTAAGTGGTATAAAAAAAAAGTGTAAAAACCAACCTAGTTTACTTGTAAAGATTCCTCTCATATGGCGATAAGATCTGCTGGTCTCGCGATAGCGATTGATCCATTACGCGCTTAGACCGGCTCTTGCGCGATTTGGACGCCGTAAATAACGGACAATAACCATTACTTTCGCTCAAGCGAGCGGACACTGCGAGCTTTAGCCGGCTTATGTAGGATATTATGTATTTGTATGATAAATCTCCATACGTTATTAATAACATAATATAAACCCACTCCTATACCCCGAAGGGGTAGGCAGAGGTGCTAGCACCCACATTCCGCCAGTTTATGTTTAAGTTATTAATAACCATTTTAAAAAATAATACATATATTTATTATTATCATCATATCATTATCATCCTCTAAGCGTTACTTTCAATTGCATCAACGGCTTTATTTACTTTTATTTATTCCTTATTGTACAAATAAGTGAAATAATATGTACAAAGGCTAGCTTAACTCAAGGTTGAGTTCTTTTCCTGTAAACCGGGAGTGCACAGAGGAATTGCAATCCAATGAGAGGCAGTCTTGTGTACGTACATTGACGTCTAAATTTAATAATGTGCGGAGGTATACAAAAGGTTTACCCCTGAGGCATTACATATACATACATATAAAGCTATCATAGACTTACATACTCAAGGTCCGGTTACTTCTTCTCCCCCTTTTGGTTTGCCTTACAAGGCTTTTATAGAAGCGGTATAATGACGAACGCTGTGTGATGATTAGGAAAGCTTGTATCATAGTCTTGTTAACCAATCACCAAACGCAGGATTGGGCTCTGAAGATCTTAGTGTGTACCCTCTACATTCATTCATAATTTAATTAACATACGAAACTCATACCTATTTACATATAATATAAACTTTAGCAAAGTACAAACCACAAAATAAAATATTCAACTTCGACAAAACTTGTTAAAATGAATTCTCCGATGTATAGCAAAACATTTTCACCGCGGAAAAAACTTCATACAAACCCGCAAACAGGAAAAATAAGAATAACAACTCTGAAACTTGCGCTACTCGCTCCCGTCGATTGGACGACGAGGGACAGAGACAGCAGTACCCCCTCACACGGGTAAGAGGGCGACAGACTCAACCCTACACTACCAGCGTCCCTTTGCGCACCAATCCGTGAAATTAGAGTCGTCTAAACGAATCTAACGATTATTTTATTATCCCTTTTACGCTAAGATTTGTTCCTTGCTCACTCAAATAAAAATAAAAGGTGAATAAGGCGTTGCAAGGGTCAAAGGCGGACATAAATTTGGCACCGTTTAGGGTCCAGATTGGCTTATTTTTCGGCCCTTTAAGTCCGACCGGACGGCTAGGAGGATACGCACTGTGCACTCGAACGCGTCCGGTTATACTGCCGGGTTTGATTTATTTTAAAGGATTAGTTTTTTATGAGTAGTAAAGCTAGTTTTACGATTAAGTTTAAAAGTAAGGGTAGAATTTAGAGAAGGTAATGCCAACCAAGATCTTTGAAACATAAGTCAACAGAATTGAACAGAACCTGCAAGTCGATATACTAGTTGACTAACGGTCGAGGCTATGGGGCAGGCTCTTCGTTCAGGGTATGAGGGTCAGACAGTAAAAGTTATGACATCTTAAGAAATCTAGCATAGCAATACGTGTGCATTCTCAATTTATCTGGGGATTCTATGATGGCTAGGGAACGGATAGCTGCTCTATTTTTAGAGTGTTAATCTCGAAAGAATAGGGATGATGTGGAGGCGAGAAAACACACAACTTTACTCTTAATGGTTTAGTTATATATGTTAGAAATATTATAACTGTTCAAAATTTAACAAGTGTAAACTGGCGAAGACTTAGCTCAGTCAGCCTCTGACCACGGCCAGTGTAACGCGCGTTAAGTCTCGTTAACATTATTGTATATCATGGAACGCGATAGTTTAAAAGTTACTGTGGCGAAAGCTTAGTTCGCACTGATGTGTCACTCGTTTTCACCCAGGATCACGGTATAAGCTAAATTCTACATCGGTATATTTATATTTCCGTACTGCAGATTTCGTAGTGGTCATCTTTTACCTCAGTGTCTAATAAAATACAGCATAAAAGTAGTTTAACTTATGCTTCTCTATATGAACACCATGTGTAAATAACTTGATCTCTAGACGATGAAATAATAAGTAATTATTTATATTTATTTTATTAATTTTGTTTTTCACCAACTGAACGCAAGTGTATCCAGTCCCTAGGTTCGAGTTGGCGAAAATCCCAAGATCGTGTCGTCCATCTTAGAATCAATATGAAGCCTTTTTTTACTACATTTACCCGTGCAAAGCCGAACTGTGCCGCTAGTCATTTAGCAAAATCAGTAAATGTTACAAAAGCTTAAAAGTAAAACCATCACGACTCACCTGAAAGTGTTTCCCCAAAAATCAATTATTTCACCGAGCGGAACTGGAAATTATTATCGCAGCCATCCTTCCGGTGCTGCCAGAAGTGTCGCGGCGTGTTAACGAGCGGCTTAATGTTGGTAACACTGTTGCCGCTGACTTTTTAATTACAGCCCTGAAATTGCGTGAAAACGCCCCCAAGCCTGTTTTGAATGCAAATTAATGAAATGTCTACCTTTATTATTGCAAAAGAATGTTTTGTTGGGAAATGTTTGGATTTGTTAAAACTAACTGCTGTCCATAGTTCGCCTTGTTGAATACGAGTGGTCCCACGACCCAAAGAAAACTATTTCGGTTCTGCTATGCTATGTGCTATTCCAATCTATAATCTATCGAAGTGCCAAATTTTATTCAGTTCTGTTCAGCTATTCTGGTGTGATTCAATTAGTCAATACCTAATCTTATTGTAGTCCACTGCTGGAAATAGCACTCTTCAATGTACGCCCTAGCATCCGAAAATAGTAGGTACTTATCCCCCCCCCCTCTCCTCTTATAGATAAATTCACGTGCAAATTATTCTAGACTAGACAGTTATGGGATAATTTTAATACGATTTCAATTAGTGCTATTCAAATTGGTACTATTCGAAATTGGTGCGCCAAATGGTATGCTCCAATTCACGTACCTGCGTGAATTAGAGTAATAAAGTTTTCGGTAGGTACCTAAAGGTAGCCACTAGATCTAAAAACGTAACTTGTAGTTATACATTTTGTAAATATTCTGTGTATTTTTTTTTTTTTTTTATATATAGGACACGTCAATTGGACTTCGCCTTGCCTGATGGTAAGCTGAAGGCAAAATCCCAGAATAGAGGGTCACCATTACTTACACATATTATACTAACTGTGTAGAACTAAACTGATAAATTGACATACTGTGTAGTACCTATATGTATTGTTAGCTTGTATCGAGAAGTAAGCCTCAAAATACCGATTTGTAACATCTACTCGAGGTATTCATTTATTATAAATACTCTTTGATATTACCTATTGCATCTATTATCTATGGTTTATTTTTTGCCGCCAGAAAAAACATTCACGGCCACCGACTTTTGATTTTTTCGTGATGAGTAAATATATAATTATTGATATTTTACAATTGAATATAATATTAAAAGGATTAAATATAATAATGTAATAATAATAATAATAGGATGGAATATAATATATAAGAAATCATTGTCATGAGCATGTAAGTACCTATTGTTATTCGTAAAATGTGCTGGATATGCTAGGAGAAGGAAATAAATAAATGCATTAATTTGTTATATTGTAAAAGGATTCTTATTGATTAAACCCTGCCCTGAGGTGTGGATAATTAATATATATTAAATTTTGACTAATGTATAACTTGTTTACTTATATAATATTTAATCTATCTATCATTTTTCCCTCTCCTTTTAAAAATAATTGTACGATTTTTACCCTATCATTTCTTTTGCTTCTTTCCATTCAAAGGTTGCCTGGAAGAAATCGCTTTAAGCTATAAGGACGCCCATTGTGCATTATAATTATTGTTAAATAATTATCTTATAATACTTTAATAGTGTACAATATCTTATCTTTTCTTACATTTAGGTACAATGTACCTACCACACATTGTACGATCACACAATGTTTAACACAGAACTGCATTTTTCTTAACTAATAGTGGTATAGGTAATGGACTGCTGAGACGAGGTCTCGGGTTCAATCCCAGGTTTTACCATGGCACACACCAATGACTTTTCAATGCTTTTTGGAGTTATGTGTGTATTTATCGCAGGTTTTTAAGTGCCCGGTTAATGGCAATAAGCTCGCCACCTATTACATTGGGACTTAAACATAAACTGGCGAAATGTGGGTGCTAGCACCTCTGTCTACCACTTAGGTATATAGCCTATATATAGGACTTATATGTTATGTAATAAAAAAAAAGAATCCTATTTATCAAACACGAGTCCTCAATGCGTAAATACTTAGTAGTGTTACTCGCTAGGTGCTCCACTTAGGCACTCTGCCTAAGTAGAGCATCTAGTTTAATTTTGAAAAGTAACTTCGTAATATCAACTTCCACAATCAAAATTAACAAGATCATCAAGTTTCATAGCTGAAAATCCGTTAAAATCCTCACGGAACACTCTGTACCTATCTATAAATGGGTACATGGTCGTGAACACGGTACACATTACCAGAGCCAGCCGACCAAGAATACTTCCTAAATTACACATCTCCATTTTCTTCATTTAACAAATTGATAGGCTCCCCAACACACCCAAAAACGTACTTAAAATCCAAGCAGCTAAGTTCAAAATCCTTCACATTAATCGACTGTTGACGCTTACGCCCTAGAGATAAGATTGGGTTGGGTTAATGGAGATACGTCAAGAGATTTTTAACCTTCGTAAACAGGAATTAGGGATGATAATAGCTTGGTTGGAGATGTAGGGGTGTATGTAGTGGGGTGGTTGCGGTACAAGTTTGTAATTAATAAAGCCCTCTCGATTACAAGTGCCTTTCCTCGGCGGATTTGGGTGGAGGGAGGATATACCCTATTCATTTGTGCGAGTTGCGATTGATATTATTAGACTGTATTAGAATAAGTGGGTAGTAATTATTTCCAGTTAACGTAAGGATTTTTTAATAGATTCAGTAAACAGAATTAATTTTTCCACTTCTATTTATCTAAGAATTCAGCTTCACTCAGTCCTCTGTATACCTACCTATTCACTTTGGGTATTGGGGGTAGGATCCTCACTTGAGAGAAATTACTGTTTACTTTCTTTTTTATACAACTTAGGTGGCAGATAAGCACACAACCGACCCACCTGATGGAAAGTAGTTACTATACCGTAGCCAATGGGCGTTATGTAACACTAGGAGGGTCACACGAGTGCAGAAGATAACGCAGGACAGCCTTTAGTCTTCGCACTGACAACACAAAAATGAACCAAAAATAGTTTGTTCTTTCCCAATGGTCTAATCTAACTCTGTAACAAATTTCATCAAAATCGATTCCGTGGACCCACAAAAAGAAAAACAGACAGACACAGAGTTACTTTCATATTTCTAATATTTGTATTTACAGGGCTTCGAAACTACTTTCCTCAAATAATAAAATAGTATTCTAGGATTCCTAAGATAATAGTGATGATTGAAGTGGTATTTTAGTTACAAATAAATAGTTATGTTCAAGATTATCTTGATAATGTAAATGCGTGGTCAACAAAAGCACAGATTAATAAATAGTTACTACGTGTCTCTTGCTTGCTCGCACATCATACATTGTAAACTAAAGCAAATTTAAAAAAGAAAGATAATCTAGTTTTAATATAATTTTCTGAGTTTTTTTGCTGGTATCTTCTCAGTAGAACTAACCTACCGAACCAGCGAAAGAATCATTTTCCAAAGGTTTATTTTTAAATTATTTAATATTTTTATATTATTTCTTGACAGAATTGTAAAATTTTGACCTTCATATGTGCTTTTTACGTGCCTAAACTGAAGAAATTAAATGATTCTTTGATTATTAATTAGACCTAGATTTAGAAAAAAAATGGTCCTCATCTCTGAATCTCGATTTATCTGAGGACAAATTGCATAGACAATCTGTCAATCAGGCAAACAAAATATGACACGATATGCCGTCGACTCGACAGAAGAAGGACTGAATGTCGTTCTAGAATACTCTTCGTTTCAAATGACACGGTCTTTTAGAACCAGGGCCCCGTCCAACCCCCTTCACTTACGATCTCCGCTCCGCCATATTTGTCCCGCCATCTGGTTGTAAGTACGTCCCGGGGTCGTAAGCCTACGAAAGTACGTGTGTAAATCCACTTGTCGTATAAGTAACACCTACTGCGAGGTGTAGGTATGCACGAAGAATTTTCACGTCATCGATGTCCTATCCCGGGTTTACGGAACGATCTTGGTGGGTAGATAGGTATGTATTTACCTATACTCCATTTGGTTAGGTATTTAACTAAAGGTAAACAAACTTGTAGCGACTTTTTATACAACATACATACATACATACATAAAATCACGCCTGTTTCCCATAGGGGTAGGCAGAGATAGCGTGATAAGAGAACGATGTGGAGTGATAGAAGATGTAGTGATGAGAATTGAGAGAGGAATGTTGAGATGGTTTGGTCATGTTGAGAGAATGAATCAAAGAAGACTAACGAAACAGGTGTATGAGGCGAGTGTGGATGGTACCGTCGGAAGGGGAAGACCTAGGCGCACATACCTGGACCAAATCGGGGAAGTTTTAGAAAAGGGGCAGGTCAGGAGTACTGTAAACCGACGAGCATGCATGAAGAATGTAATGAGAGTGAATGAAGCGAGAGTAGTATGTCAGGATCGTAGCAAGTGGAGATCCGTGATCTCTGCCTACCCCCCTTTTTATACAAACACGTAATAAACAAATAAACTAGGATAACTAAATGACTAACTAGTGGTTCGATTTCGGCTTCGGTCTATAAAATAAATTTCGAAACAGATAATTAATAATGAACTGGGTTTTTAAACAAAACATACTAAAAAGATACACCAAGATTGTTTCTATTTATTGACCGAATGGAGCATAGATAATACAATCTTATTTTGGGAAATGGAGGAATGTTGTGTCCTAAGGGTTAAAGGAGTCTAGCATTTCAAGGCACGTGCCGTGTGGTTTCCGGCAGAGCACAATTTTGGCCACCCTATCTCTTCCCCGGCCGGGGTGTGAGGGATATGCCTGTCAACCTCACCTTCGGCAACCAAAGCTACCCACAGGCGGCGTGCGTTTTAGTCGATTCGAGTCCGACATAACCTCCTCCACCGGCTCCGGTGGGGAGGTATCCGTGGGGATTTTGCGCACGTAAAAAAAAAACCCTCTCTCTTCCCACGCGGTGTCGTACAAGGCGACTAAGGGATAGGGCTGTTTAACATCAGACAGAATATATATACAGCCCAGTCTCAGCTTCAGATGTATGGTTCGAGTCAACAATAGTGTCCAGAATATTGCAATAGGCTCACTTCTTTAAACGTGGGACTAAATACAATTATTGGTGAAATGTGGGTGCTAATTCACCTCTGCCTAACTCCCTGGGGATAAAGGCGTGATTATGTTTATATTAACCCTAATTCGATATTGAAAGTCGCGTTGTCATAGCAGATAATGACCTTATACACGCATACCTCGACGTTAGTGTCTGGTACTTTTTGTGTGGCACAATTAGCAAGGTATGCATGCACACATTACTGACTACGGACAGATAAATGATGGCCTATTGCATTTTATTTGTAACTGATGTTAGGTCTGTTTTCCAGTGCTAGATCAAAGCGATGCTAGACGATAATATATGTTTGTAGCTATTTCAAAGCAGATTGGTTACCGGTTTTTAAGATAATAGTGAAGTATACTGTAATGTCTGTGGTAGCCGACTTGACAAAATTAGTCGATAAATTTAAAAATTTAGTTAAACGTAAATTGTGCCAGAAAGGTTATTATAAAATCCAAGAATACTTGGATGATAAACAAGCTTGGAGATGAGCTGTTCGTTCAACTATGCTACTCAAATATTTTTTTGTATTTAGATTAAGTAGACTATGTGTATGTTTGTAAATAGACCAAAACAAAATGCCCGCTGAGTTTCTTGCCGGAGTCTTCTGAGGTCGGTGCCGCGTTTCGAACCAGTTTTCCATTTACTAAACTGTTTCTCATGTTCCTTTTTTATAGATGTTTTGTAAGTGCCAATTTAATGGTCTATGCAGAAATGATTTTTGACTTTTGACTTTTTATTGGTATCCCTTTATTTTATTAGGTCAAACGTATGAAGGGGAAGTCAAAGTAAAGACTTATATTTTGTTACAATAGAGAATAAAATAGAATAGTAGTTATTTAAATTAAAATGAGAACAACCATGATGTACCTCCATATTTAGTATGTTTTAAAAGTTTGTTTTGTATAATATGAAACTTGATTTTTTTTTAATCAGACACTATATACATCATCATCTTTGCGTTAATCTTGGTTGCATCCCAGGTCATCTCGAAGACTGGGGTTCCTTCCAGTCTAACCACGACGGGAACTGAAATTAGATGTTTTTCGTAAAACGACTGCTACAACACAACACTACATCAGATACAATCATCACAGAAAGAACACAGAATTTAGAACCTCCTTTATAAGTGATCACTACTTTGCAATTTCACTTAAATTGGATTTAGTAGTTTCATTTGATGTGATTTCATTTGTACCTACCGATGTATAAGTAACATAACATAATACCATAAACTCACGCCTGTATCCCCCAAGGGGTAGGCAGAGGTGCTAGTACCCACATTTCGCCAGTTTATGTTTGGTCTCAATGTAATAGGTGCGAGCCTATTGCCATTAACCGGGCACTTATAAACCTGCGATAAATACATAGGTACATAACTTCGAAAAAAAAAGTCATTGGTGTGTGCCATGGGATCGAACCCAAGACCTCGTCTCAGCAGTCTATTATCCATACCCATACCACTAGGCTACCGCGGTGACCTAATATTATTACCTACAGCTACACAAAGTAATTTAAACTATTTTTTATTTATTTAATATTTTTAGTAAAACTTACGGCTGAAAATAACATAACCACAAATAAAATAACCTATTCCCAACCTCTATTAAAAATAGCAACAATTTTCACCGGATTCTATCTCTATTCAAGTTATTTTACTACTCAAGCTGTTCACAATATATCAGTCGTTTATCACGAATTTTCCTAATTAAAGTATATTTCTAAAATCACAAAACATCCTAAATCAATAGCTATAATTTAAATCATTTGTCTGGTTGAACAGCACATTCGTTACAAACGTATTTAATTCGAACAACACGGCGCATGCGACCAATAATATATCCATCGTCACCACATCTGCTCCTCATTTCATCTCGCTAATTCGTACTGCTTGTCCTGGACGATATACTTTACCAACAATGTCTTAAGCGACATTATAACACAAGTAAATAAGAACCGTGTGCACAAAAGAGAAGGTTTATAATGGAATGTAGTAATTTGGTGGTTGTTTCTACTTATGTGTATTGTCCTGGACGGTATACCTTACTAGCAATGTCTAAAGTGTCATTATAATACAACTAAATAAGAACCATACACTGAAAAGAAAACGGTTTATAATCGAGTATAGAAATATGGTAGTAGTTACTGATTGGTTTTGCTTAAAAGTGTATGGTGTTTACTACTGTTTGGTATTAAGAGTGATGTTGTTATCTAGTTGTTATTGAGAGGGAGGATTAAAATAGGTACTGCTGAAATAATAAGTTTTAGATGTTTTGAGGCAATTTTACGTCTATTATTCTGACAGCTATTGTGACGTAGCAGTAGAGCTATCTGCTGTTCGATACACTGAGCGGGTTCGATTCTCGCTCAGTGTAAATATTGGTATGAATGAATGTATATTTATACGTTCATCTGGTTTGTCTCTATGTATAAATATATTTACAAAAAAATAGGTATGTCTCTGTTTATCCACATTGTAGATTCCCGAACACAAGCTAGCGCGTGAAGAATGTCGAAGTATATTTATTTTTTCTTTTTTTTGGCCGAGGGCACCTTTTCTAACTGCTATGAGGGTCTCATGAAGGCTACTTTTTCACCATTAAATTAATTAATTTAGTACCTTACATAAAGCTAGGTCACACACCCCAGACTCTGAGGTGAATTCCTCGGATAAGAGCGGGAATAAGGCTAAGTTGATGATAATGACCTTCATGACATAACCGCGTTGTAGTAGTGTTTGGTAAATCGAAAATGAATGACATCAACTTGCATTTTTTACCCGATTACGGCGAAGCCAAAGGAGAGTTATAATTTTGACAGGTTATGTATCTTTGTATGTAGGTTCATCTGTTCCCTCATAGGTCTTCGGCTACCAATTAGAAGTATATTCGTTAGAAGCGTCTTGATCGCCCGCTGGTTATAGGCTACATGACTTGTCCCTGAATTTAATGTGGCGCCATCTAGCGGCTATAAAGTACTGTGTTAAAAAATAAATTTGATATATATGCCTTGTTTGAAATCAAGAAAGAAGAAAAGAAAGAAAGAAAGATCACGTTTTTTTTATTTCAAATGTAAGGGTAGTCGTAATCCACTAGCTCTAACAAAACAATACATTTCATGGATAAGTGGCATACGACCACGGCAATCCTTGATATTTTCTTGTTTAATACTTTTAATTAATAATTTTTCTGTAGTCGGGTTTTAGTTTTATCATGAAAAACTATTAACAGCTAAAGATATTCTGAACACCGGATAACGAAGTACGAAATAAATCTCAAACATATGCCGCAATTTACAAATCATAACAGCCATTTAATGCTTTTATATTGTCTCCGTAATTTAACCTCCAGAAGCCACTAAATATATTAACAGTATAACAGTTATATCGCGTTTAAAGCATATAATTTCACATATAAATCGAGAGTATCGCCACCGTTTAACGCAAGACTTAACGCCATTTTGTATTTCCGAAACTGAAAATTAAACGTTATAAAACACGGAGCCAATTTCGCTAATATTTATACATCCTGTCCGCCATTAAAATTCGCATTTTAGTAATTTTACTAAACACAAAACTGTCCCATCGTAAATTATCTTTTAATGTTTCCGGGCTCGAATTCGTTACCGATGTTACCACATTAAAAATTAATAGCTGTTTTAAAACTATTTCGCATTGGCAACACTAGCCACGCGCGGCGACGGAGAAGGAAACGGAAATGTCTATTATATCATCTGAAAAACATGATTTTTTTTAAGAAAACTGCGTTATGAGGAAACTATAAGCCCGTTATATTTTTAAATCATACTTAATAGAGTTCAGCGCCAACAAACAGATCTTAGTAATTAACTATGACAAATATTCAAAGTTTTTGTGAAAAGTCTGATTGATTTATTTAATAGAATGATCCATAACTCCCTAAGATGGTTGGTCTAAGTTTGGAATAAATGGTTTCAATACTTAGATGTACCGTACCGACTTGGGTTGGCTAGAGTTATTTTCCATGAAGCGAATGCCATCTGACCTCCATAACCTATTAGCGACTCCAACTACATAACTGCCATAGATGTTCGTATGGCAACTGGAACTGATGGCTTAACGTACTTCTCCGAGGCACCGAGGGGCAGATTAAGTAGAATAAGTACACTTATTCTTCTTAAGCTGCCCCTCGGTTTTCAGTTAAGTTTCAGTTTTGTAAATAAACAAAAAAAAATGCCCGCTGACTTTCTTGCCGGAGTTTTCTCAGGTCGGGGTCTCGTTTCGAAACGGTGGTCCATTTACAAATTGATTTTCATGTTCCTTTTTTATTGACGTTTTGTAAGTGCCGATATAATGGTCTATACAGAATAAATTATTTTTGACTTTGACTTTGACTTTGCATGATGTCTTAAGAATGGCTACCCATCCTAAGATCGACTTGGGTAATATTACTTGTCCTTACTCGGATACAACTTAGCCACGAGCCTCTAAACAATCGAATCAATAGTGTTGAGGTTTATTCATTACAACCAGTCACACAAACATAAACATTGTAACTCTTCATAATTATTATTTTTCTTTTGTTTCAGTAAAAGACCATCTCCAACATTCAGACCTAGAAAACGAAGAAGTAGAAACTGATGATCAGACATCTAACCTAGACGACGACATCCTCACACAATCAGATTTAGATGAGAACGGAGACCCTAAAAGCCCTACCAGTTCTAGTTCGAAGAAAGGAAAGGGGAGCTGTTCGAGGGACTCCAAAGGTGGAACGAAGCCCAGAAGGGCTAGGACAGCGTTCACGTATGAGCAGCTGGTGTCTTTAGAAAACAAATTCAAGACTACGAGATACCTGTCGGTGTGCGAGCGACTGAATTTGGCTCTTAGTTTGAGTTTGACGGAAACTCAGGTGTGTATCGCGTTTTAGGTTCTCATTTTCTTTTTTTAAGCTTCTGCTTATTTTTTTATACCAGTTAGGTGGCAGGCAAGCTTAAGACCCACCTGATGGAAAATGGTTATCATGGCCTTTGGACGTGTGCAGCACCAGGGGAGTCACAGGGTCGCGCTGCCGACCCTATAAGCACAGAGTTTATTTTTCGTTAGTGATGGTGATTACCTCATTTGTCATCTAGGGGTCATGAATTTGGTACCCGGGGTTAAGACAAGTGATATTCAGGGCTGTGATTGTAGCAGGTCCTACAATGATAGAGATTTTGACTCTGTGGAATACATTTTTTCATAACAACTTTATCAAACAACAGGGAAAAATGCATTTTATCGTACACTCTGCTCCTTGTTAAGTACCTGCTACAATCACAACCCTGAATATCCCTTGTCTAAACCCCGGGTACCAAAATTTAGTTTGTATTTTAAGACTGCTTTAACACTATTGATCAATTTTAAAATTATTTGTTGAATTTTGGTTCTATTATTATAACTGAATGCTATTTCATAACATAAATAGATCCAAAAATAGATTTCTGCGGTAGTGTCAACATATTTTCAAATCATAGAACAGCGACTAAAAGAATTTCCAGATTGTACTAACCAAAAATTTTTCAACAGGTCAAAATCTGGTTCCAAAATCGCCGAACGAAGTGGAAAAAGCAGAATCCTGGTATGGACGTCAACAGTCCAACAGTTCCACCTCCACCAGCCGGCGGTTTCCCATCAGGGCCTTACCCTGGAGGCCTACTATACTCCCATGGGGTCCCCTACCCGTTCACAGGCCCGGGACCTTACGCACCATACTTCCACCACCTGGCAGCTAATCACCACCACTCTCATGGGAGTTTAGGGCATTCTCACACGTGATTGTGGCAACGACCTGGGTCCCAAGATCCCAGGGTCGAGAAAGAGAACGAAAACAGCTGTGGACTACCAAATTAGTGATGTGAGGTGAACTTTAAACGTTTTGTGAACATTATAAATAGTAATGGTAAGGATGATTGTGATTTTTTTTTAAATTTTTATGACCGAGTAACTGAGTTATTGATCATAGCATATAAAACCAAGAAGTCGTGCCGTTAGCCTCGTTACTTTAGACACACATTATTTACTACTGTGATCATCTTGTAAAATGCATAAATTTTTGGTAGTGCGCCCTATTGACAATTGTTCAATGATGAATGAATGTTTATTGATAATTGTTATTGAACGGAAAATACGTATCAAAAATCCATAAGCTAAAATAAGCTAGCATAAGGTAAGTGTTCATTCTGGTTGGATCCAAGCCGCTTTTCTGCTCTTTCTCCTCGATTTCATAATGTATTTGGCTTATCTTGACTATCTTCCGTAAGCCACGGCTTTTTGACCTCTAAGAGGATATCCTGCAACACAAATTTCATCTGTATGTGTGTTTATTAGCAGTTAAGTTTGGCTTGAACCCCCAAGATATTTCAGCAAATTCTCACATTTTGTGATTGATCAATCACTTCACACAAAACAATTACCTTATAGTTGCGACACACTATGATGGCCGTTTTGACACGACTGGTTTAGAACTTTGACCAGAGGAGTTTAGAAAAAAGCCTAAAATCTCAAAAGCCAATAACATTGTGAATGTTGGACATTTATCTTCAGATTAAACAGGACACTTCTTCTTGATTTTATTAATTCGTGGTAAGTTCCCTCTTCTTCCCGAACGCGTAAAATTAAAAGCCTGAGTATAGTCTGCTGACTGTAGTCAGCTTTTAATGTTACATATTCGATCTGATGCTTCAGTTCGATTTTGAGCATAATTGAGAACCTTTTCACACACATCATCACCACCGTGCATGTACAGTCAGCATACTGTCAAATTGATGCAAAGATGCAATATACCCAAAATGATCATGATTTATGAATGAATGATTGAATGAATGAAAAAAAAACTGTATTATAATATTAATATACTAGTGCAATTTGTTTAAGCTAATATTATGAATCGATTGTGATACATACTTTATAAGTTAATTAAGTAATGTTTAAGAAAAATATCGCTTTATTTTGATTTTATTTGATTGGACTTTCTAAAATAAACTCGAGTTTTTTTTTAAATACGTACATTCACGCCTGTAAACTCCGTATTCCATGGTAGGCAGACATTTTGCCTACTATGATCGTCGTTTTTGACGTAATAGGGGCGAGCCTATTGCCGTCAGGCGAGCACTTTGAGATGGGCTGCATATTTTCTGTGGGATGGAGAATAGCACTACCCTTTAGTGGCCCATTTGATTGGTTATTGAGTTATTCAAAGAATAATCTGGACTATTACGTTTTTGAGGAGATTTGCCTGATGCTAACACACTTATTGGTAGAAAGTTCAATCAATATATTTAAAATTGTAAATAAGTACGCCATGTAAATAGATTTTTTGTATTAAAAACTTATTGTATAAGGATACTATTACTCTGTACATATATCTGCTATGAGTCTAATGCCAGCTACACACCAACTGAACGAAAGCGAACGAACCCAACCAATTTAAATTCGCCGATCATTAGATTAAAAATATACATTATCTAGACAGTACTGCAGCGTAAATAGTAATTTAATTAACGAAACAATGGTCTTGTAATAAGTATACTATTCTGATCCTAAGTCAGCACTTCATCGAAAGTGAAAGTGACGAATGTCTATGATATATATTTTCTGATGCAAATCGATCATTCTAGAAAAAAATTAGCTGATGATGGTAATATTCGTGAATTAGGGTTTCTTTACGCATAAATACATGATATAACCAACCCCCAATTGCTTACTTTCACCATGTTGTCTGTTATATCTACTTATTTGTTCATTCGCGTACGCAGTTAACTTTCGCTTTCATTCGTTTGGTGTGAACCCTTATATCGCAATAAATTGATTTGATTTGATTTGATTTGATTTGAACCCGACATAACAATCAGACCAATTTGTCTTACTTTATTAAATATTTACTAGATAATTTCATCAGTTTTACTTTTATGCGGACCGTTTTTGTAACGTTAAATGTAAGCTCACAATATTGGATCAAGATATTTATTGACTGTCTAATCGCACCCTTATAAATATATTATAACTTCATTATTATTATATTTTTATTTATCTTATTATGAATATTTTAAACCGATGTAGTGCCAGCGGAACAGATTGAGTCTGAAGACGCTTGTTAATAGTTGTAGTTATGTACAATTTGACCTTTATGTATACTATTAGCTTGCCTGTGACAAAATAGCCCAAAGTAATAAAAAAAAGCATCAAAATAACCATAACATTATATGAATGACAACTATAAAAGCCTTATAGCTGTCATTCATATAAAAACTACAAAAGTCATAATAAGACTTCACAAATAAGTGCCATAATTCGCTACGTACCCGTTCGACCTCAAACTTTGGATCTACCCCTTTAGACAAGTGGCAATTCGTTAGCCGACGAATTGTAGAATATAATAACGCAAGTATGAGATTTGACGTTTATGACATGCGATGACGACTGTCAAATACGTCAAATCCCATACATTTCTCAATCTATTCCACAATACGCTGGCCGACGAATTGCCGCTTGTCTAGGGGGTTTATCACAAAGTCATCCGTACGAACCTCATTTTAGGACCTATATGTAGATGGCATCCAAAGTTTGACCTTAACCCATAATTCATTTATCTAGTCTCTGCGTACTGTTCCAAATTCGAAATTCAAAATTCATTCCCGCCTCACTCATTCACCGTGACATTTTTTTTCTTAGCAGGTTGTTTAGTGGTATACGTAAAGGTCATTGATTATGTATAATAATTAAGGTTTTGCTGATGTGATGCTCAATGCTGTAAATATTGTGTAATTAGTTCGGCCATTACATTAACTCGATGTTGACATAAAATAGTTTCAAGTTATAATATGTTTGTTTTATTTATTTTATTGGCTGTTGCTCCCAGAATGCATCAGTTGCGAGAAGTCCCTGTAACGCGATTCCTGTAGGCTTTTTCTGCAAAGGAAGCCGTAGTATAGATGTATTAATATGTTTAAAAAAAATTACTATCTGCATTAAGAACACCTAGAATCCCACATAGAATAACTGTTGTCGTTAGCCGTGGTATAATAGTTAAAATTAATTTCCACCAACTTTCCTTTAGAAAGTGTTCACTGTTCGCCACTGGTATGCGTGAAATACTATCCTACTGAACCCATAAATAAGTCCTTGTCTAAGCAATCTCTGCTGTAGCACACAACAGAGATTGCTTAGATTGCGCAGACAGTTCAGAGATTTCATGATTTTGACTAGAAAACATTATTGATCAAATCGTCGTTGGTAATTTATTGGTTAAAGTTTCGACCTTTTACGATCGACAGGTCCTGCATTCGAATCCTTACTATTCTACCAACTCCTAATACAAGTTTAGCTGAAAAGATTTGCAGAAATACTAGTAATTTCTAACTATTATACGTTTATTTACCTAAATAATTCATTCGTAAATAGAGTGAGCTCACTGGAGAATTTGTGCTGTCAGTGGGATGACTAAAGGTTTGTCCTGCTTTGTCCTCTATACTGACAGCACAGAAACTCTGTGCTTACAGGGTCGGCAGCACGAGTGTGGCTTCTCTGGTGTTACACACGTCTATAGGCCAAGGTAACCACACTTTCCATCAGGTGGGCCATGCGCTAGTCTGCCACCTGAGTGGTATAAAAAAAAAGAGTGACAATAATGGGTGAGTACTTGAGTAAGTATAGTACGATATTTATAAAAAGGTAGGTTTACTCATTAAAAAATATTTCATAATGTACATTCATTCACATTACTAGTGTAAAAATGTCCGGGATATTTACCATGTTTATTATTTATGTTGAGCAACCGATATTTCGGCAATGATACAAGCGCCATGATCACGGTGTAACAGCGCCGAAATATCGGTTGCTCAACATAAATAATAAAATTAAATATCCCGGCGAGTTTTACACTAGTAATTTTTCACAAATTCGTCACTAGGTGACACTGGTCCGTTAGGCCAGACCAGTGTCACCTAGTGTCGTGAGTACTAGTGAATACTCGTGATCGAATAAGACAGCAGCCACATGCTGTTTAAACGTTTCGAACGATTGCACGAACTCGACAGCTGAATCCGCGCTGAGATTTCAATTTCGCATGCTTTAATTATGTATTTATGGTGACATCACGTTGTCGAGCACATAAACATACATCACTGTCGACTTAAACTTGACATCGTGACGTCACCATGCAGCATACAGCACACGAAATTGAAATCTCACAGCGGATTCAGCTGTGGAGTTCGTTCGAGATTGAAACTTTCTCACTTCACAGTAGGTTCTCACTTTATACCTCTTACATGGGTGTATGCGTGAGTTTATGTATGTTTATATCGTTCCTATATAGTCTACGCCCGCCATGACTTAGTAGTAGGTGAATTCTTGTTGTAAAGTACTGGAATTTATACAAGAGAAAAGAGTCATCATCGTATTAAAAGCTACCTACAGATAAATTTATAGATACCTATCATTTGTTTTAAATATATCATTATAATTACATTATAAGAGTATAGTCAATGCTTTTTAACATATTATTAATAAATGGCGTAGCCAGGGGTTGGTGTTTATTTATAGGGTTTAATTCAAACTCTTCGAAATTCTAAGCTCAATAGAGAATTTGTGCTGTCAGTGGGAAGACTTGTCCTGCTATGTTTTTTACACTGACGGCACAGAAACTGTGCTTACAGTACAGGGTCGGCAGCGTGAGTGTGGTTCCTTTGGTGTTACACACGTCCATAGCCCACGGTAACTATTTTCCATCAGGTGGGCCGTGTGTTTGTCTGCCACCTAAGTGGTATAAAAAAATCAAATAAAACTGTCTGCATCTAAATGTTCTGTTTGATAATTTTCACATGAATAATAATTTAACTTTTGTTTTTCCTTAATACCAGCTGAGAAGTGTCTGCTCACAAGTGTCTCTCTGTGCACAGGCACCTATTACTGGGATAAAACCATCAATCCATCGAAGTAAACTATGATAATATTATTTTTATATTGGCAACCACTTCAAAAGATGTCAAGAAAAAACTTTACACACCCAACAATTAGTAATTTCCACGCTACTTACAAAGTTACAAACATGATTGACACAGACCTCCATTCATCCAGATTAACTAGCTAAAAATGTGTTGAGCGATTTTTTCCCGCGCGGCGCGCTTTGACAGGATTCCAAGATGGCGGTCAGTCATCTGTCATTTTTAATTGTATGTCAAACGGCGCGTTCAGGGCGATACGCTATGCCGGCGAGAACGCATTAAGTATATTTAGTTTATTGCGTTATAAACGAAGCTATTATTAGGGGCCCTAATTTTAATTTGGCTACTGTGCTTTTGAGAATATGAATGTTAGGTTAGGTTACCATCAAAATTCGTAATACGATTTATCACAATTTACGAGCCTAAATAGATAAGAGTAGACGACATGTACTTGTTTGGCCAAGTAAGTGGTTTGTCTTTTTGTTCTAATTGAATAAAATCGATATGTAAGAGATTATGTAAAAGATACCTACGTAATTTATAATACCTAGTATCAATTCTGTTGTTGATATTCCGTTGGTCCCAGTTGCATCCAACGTTTGTACTTTGGTGCCCGGATTCTGCTCTCATACTCTTTCCCTTGATTTGGTTTACATTGGTTTTTGCCCGCGCGACTGCTGTGTCAACTATACGTCAGTGCGAAAGTTCATTGCTGAACGTTTATCCAATGTACTGTAATGTAATGTAATGCAATGTGCAAACAAAAAAGTATTGACACTTATTTGCCACAATCCGAACATCTCATCATAAGCGACTGACTTTCTAACGTAAAATCTACTCAATTCCAATCCACAGAATCCTTTTACGGTTAAAATGGAATTGAAAACGTTTAAAATCAATCTTATGACCAACTAAGTGGCCGGAATAGGATGTCATTTACGTGTTTATAGGCCAACGCCGGCTGTTAACGAGCCTATAGAGTTGACATCAAAAGACAAAATCGACACATAAACGGCCATTTTGAGCGCCATGAACTTTTTAGGACTTTTAATGTCTTAATTGGTTTGGGATGCAGTTGTGATAATCTGAATGATTTGATCATATCGTGTGTCTTTGGGCAATCCTGGATTCATTCAAGGCGTGTCATTTATACCCCGTGCTCCTAACTACTAAAGTGGTATAAAAAAAAAGAATATGGTAAAATCCATATTCTTATTCTATGTTCTTTTTCAAATGTTTCAGAAAAGTATCGTCTTTAATAAAATATTGATGTATTGTCTTGTTTTAATTCTGAATTACCTACTTGTTTTTTTAATACATGCAAGTGCATTTTTGTTTGATCGTGAGTATCAAGTCTAATTTGCGTCCCGTCACCTAGCCTATTTGTAACAGATACATTGCTGAATGTATCACAACACCTACTTACAAGTTAGTAGGTACTTACAAGTACTTACAAGTACCTAGTTGCAGTTAATAAATTAATAAATAAACATTTCTGAAAGACACTGAAGTACCGAAACCGCTCAGCACAGTAGCGTTTCACAATAAACTATTTATATCGCATTTCTTCAGACATTCGACAACGAACAAGTCGCAATTAAAAGTGACAAATGGTATGAGTTATACACTCGTCTGTCTTGTCCTAACGCCGTGTCGCTCCGGCAACCGGCTTCAAAGACTTCACACCGCTCTCTGATCTTTCCCTGTCCGTACACTACTTGTTGACAGTGCTGCGGCAATTTAAAAAATATATAGTATCATAAACACATTATTAGCATTTTTAGTCTGTGGTTTGTTTTAATTTTTTTACATTCTGGTGGAAAACGCAGAACTAAATAGTAACTAATACAAAAGGATGTTTAAATGTAAAATAATTGTCTTCAAATTTTAACCGATAAAATACAATATAATTTTAACTCCTCTGACTGTAATAAAAATATTCAAATTAAATATAATGGGTTTCATTTCCCGAAGAACAAAACTTACAAGATGTCTGATAATAAAAAAAACCCGAATACCAACTCGAACAATATCTAAGCCATCTTTTTACTCTGAATGTGAGTAAAAATAAAATATAAATCAGTTAATAGAACGCCGGCCATTAAAGATTAAACAAATTAACATAACATTAAAAGCAATTGAATTTAGAATTTCACGAATGATCCGTGGTCACTCACCACTTTTCAGACGCGCCGTTCAGAAATATGACAGTAAAAAAAAGATAAAAGCAAATGTTCAGTAATGTTATGTTATGACGTGTGACCGTTGGCTGTATAGTGTGTCGTCTAGTACATTAAAAAGCGATAAATGTTCCACAGATATCATAAAAGAGAGTACGAATACAATTTTGTAAATTATTATCTCTCGTTTGTGTGACGGAAATATGAAACGTTACTTAATGCAATATTTTAAACTCTTAAACCACAATATAATATTTTATCTATGCAGAAGTTTTAGAAGAGAACAATTAAAATAAAGCTAATTTTCGCGATTTACTTCACTAAATATATAAGACCCGGTAGGGGCGGTAGGAAAATTAGACCTAATAAATGCTCCTTGACAAGGATTGTATACGGTGCCAACGTTCTCACCTAATTGTTACAGCTTTAAGACTGCGTTCTGGTCATATTCCATCACGGAAATTTGGACACATGATGAGAGTTGTTGATTCGCCTAACTGTTTAACATGTGGCACAATAGACGATGTCCAACATTTGCTCTTGGAGTGTGAACGAAATCGTAGTGCTAAGGAACAACTAGTTTTAGATTTTAATATAAGAATAGAAAATGTAGGTTCATTCCACAGTATTTTATCGGCACCTCATTCTGATGCTGCAAGGTGTGTTTATGAGATGTGTAGAAATGTTTGGTAAATGTAAATAATATAATTTGTTACAATAGGACTGACATGTCTTACGATAAAAGTCCTGTAAATAAATAAAGATTAAAAAAAAAAAAAACGTTCTCACCTCTAGGGAAGGTGAAAATCGTTCAAAGTGGAGAAGAAAACGCAGGCAATGGAGTTGTATGCATGAATATAGGTTTGTTATAGCATTGGTCTGGTCGTGCCTCCGAGAGCACGTTAAACCTTCGATCTCGGTTGCCATAGCAACAAAAAAAGTTGGAGCCGCAAAAGTCCAACAACTGGTCTAGCTGCAATGCTTCGATATCAATTTTGGGTTGTGGAGGTCAGATGGCAGTCGCTTCAAGGAAAATATTGAAGTTGAGCCAAATCCGCAGTTAAACTGATAAAGCGGACCCCACGCCGAGGTGTAAGCTTCGGATGCAACTGGGATTAGAGAGAACTTCTTCCGTGAATCAGCAGGTGTACTGGCACCCGATTCTGCCAATTCTATGTCACAGCAAAACCACTGACACTGCAAAAAATTACATTAAATTTTAGACTTTATTGAAATATTCTTAAAGTTCAAAATTAAATGAAAAAGAGTACATTACATCTGTTTCATTTATTCTATAAGATGCTATTTAATTTTAGACTCTAACAGCATACCCGTCTAAAACACAAACACACACACACACACACACACACACACACACGACAAAATTAGCAGAATTGGGGCCCTGGTTTGTAGGTAAAGTTGACTTAAAATCTAGATGAAGGGTCCATACACCCGATGATGATGATTATGAGGAAGTAGGTATACATAACATCAGAAACTCATGGCAACCTAAATAAACGAACGATTAACTCCGAAGATTAACGGCTAAATGGAATTATCCTAATTTAAACCGGTACGTACAGACATAGAGTATCAACATTTATCTATGACGTACCGGTAAGATGATCAAAGACAATCGCACGGCGCAGTAATGGCCGCCAATTCAAATTAAATTACACTTCGCATATTAGAGTGAAAAAGGACGATGTACTCAGTACATACATACAGTCACGCCCTTTTCCCAGTGGGGTAGGCAGAAACTACAGTTTTCCACGATCCGGCAAACATATTTCGCTTCTTCTACTTTTATAATTGTTTTCATACATGCTCGCTGGTTTCGGGTACTCTTGACATGTCCTTTCTTTATAATGCCTTCGATCTGATTGACATACGTATGTCTACATCGAATTTTCCATTCACCTTCGCTTCATAAATTTGTTTCGTCAGTCCTCTGTGCCTCGGAATATAAATATGAGTACTTTCTATTTAGGACCTTAATAGGAATCAACAGTAACTTTTTTTTTACGTGCGCAAAATCCCCATGGATACCTCCCCACTGGAGCCGGTGGAAGAGGTTATGTCGGACTCGAACCGACCAAAACGCACGCCGCCTTGGGTCGTTTTGGTTGCCGAAGGTGAGATTGACAGGCATATCACTAAGTTATTATGTATGGTATCAGATTGTCACCATCGCTGGCCAAGTTTAATTTTATAATATTTTCAGGTAACGTTTAAAATTAGTCTAAAATTATTTATACTATCGGTCGGTAAATCACGACAAAACACAATTATTTAAAAAAATGTAGATATAAATTCCCTTAACCAACACTTCTCTGCTCCGTCAACATTTGACGCGGCAACTAAACATAATACTATAAACAACCTTTCATCTACCGCTACTCCCGACTGCTCTCCGTTTGTTTTCACTAGTTGTGATGTTAAGAAGATCATAATGTCGATCACTTCCAATGCGGTCGGAGTCGACTGTGTCAGCCGTAATATGATTTTACCTATCATTGACGAAATCCTCCCTATAATTAGTCACATTTTCAACTTTTCGACAGCTAGTAGCACCTTCCCATTCGCATGGAAAGATTCCCAAATAATTCCAATTCCAAAGAAGAGCAATCTCCTACAAATAAACTCATTTCATTTCATTTCATCCTTCTCCGAATACCGACCTATCTCGATAATTTCCTTCCTTTCCAAAGTCCTTGAACGTCTGATACACTCTCAATTAATTAGTTTCCTCTCAAAAAATTCTCTTTTGAACCCCTCCCAATCCGGATTTCGTCCAGGTCACAGTACCACGACTACTCTAATTCATATTACGGAAGACAAAAGATTGGGGATGGAGGACGGTGAGCTAACAGTCCTAGCACTGCTAGACTTTACCAATGCCTTCAATAATGTTGATTTTTACGTATTACTCGGGATATTGTGCTCCCTTAATATATCTCCGGCAGTGATTGACTGGTTTCGAAGTTACCTGTATGGTCGTCGGCAGCGTACCCGTATAGATGACACTGTTTCCTCTTGGTGCTTAACGACTGCTGGCCTCCCTCAGGGTGGCGTTTTATCTCCCCCACTCTTTACTGTTTTTATAAACTCCATTTCAAACCATCTCACTTCTTCCTACCACCTATACGCAGATGATCTACAGATTTACTCCAGAGCTACTCTAGATAAACTAGCGGATGCTGTCGGCATCATTAACAAAGATATGGTTCATATATGTAACTGGGGTAAGTCGTATGGTCTTAAAGTAAATCCATCTAAGACTCAGGTTATTATCATTGGTAGCTCAAGCTATATATCTAAAATAGACTGGTCACTACCACCTCAGGTCTCCTGCGATGGAACAGTGATACAATATAGCGATAAGGTGAAAAATCTGGGGATATATTTGGACAGCAGCTTGTCTTGAAGTCCTCAGCTTCAGGAGATTAGCCACAGAATGTTTGCCTCCGCGGCGTCTCTGCGTAAGTTTCAAAATGTTCTACCCATTGCCACGAAAACTGCGCTTGCACAAACTCTTCTCTTTCCCATCCTTGATTATGCCGATGCCAGTTTTCCAGATCTCACTGAAGACCAACTAAATAAACATGAGAGACTTCAAAATCTTTGCATACGATTTATATTTGGACTTCGCAAATATGATCATATCTCAGAATTTCGTGCAAAGCTCAAGTGGTTACCCATACGCCTTCGCCGGAATGCTCACTTTCTGTATCTATTGTATAATATTTTATTTCATTCATCCTCTTACTCCTATCTACCTAAAATATCGCTTCGAATTCCTTGGAGACTCACACTCTAGAATCTTGAGATCGTCAGAGAATCTGAGGCTGAGAATGCCAGCGCATTCTACGAGGTTCATGGATAAGTCATTTTCTGTCCAAGCTGTCCGATTGTGGAATGCCTTACCTGTAACCGTTAGACGTGCGCAATCTCTGCCCGTCTTCAAAAAACTGGTTACAGACTACTATTTGCGGGAATGATGAAAACCGTTATCTTTCTTCTCCTCTTTGTATATCTCCTATTTTGTATAACATCCGATCAAGAACCAAGCGGTTCGGAGACTCTTTCCTCTGTCGCACCATTAAGGCCTGGAATTCATTACCAGCTCACGTGTTTCCTTCTTCCTACAGTCCCGGGTCCTTTAAGCGGGGCGTGAAAAAGCATATGATGAGGCCGTCATGCTGAGTGTCACCATTGTCACACGGTATGTGTAAGTAATGGTGACCCTCTTTTTTGGGACTTTGCCTTCAGCTTACCATCAGGCAAGGCGAAGTCTAATTGACGTGTCCTCCTTTATTCATGTCTACGCTGTTTTTGGTATATTATATGTGTGGGTGTGTTAAGTATAAGTTTAGTATAATATGTAGGTGCTTAGTTGTAGGTACCGTTTCATTATAAATTATGTTTATAGTAAGTATATACGTAAGTATAGTATGTATAGTACGTATTGTATCTATAACTATATAATACATCAGCGTATAAATAATAATATAACATAAATAATATACGTACACCGGAAGCCGCCCACTATATCTATCTATTTATCTAACTCACTCCATCCCATGGTTGCCTGGTAGAGATTGCCTTGTGCAATAAGGCCGCCATTTGTTATGCCACAAAACTGTACCAAATTTTGTTTTTCTGTATCAATTTTCTGTGTACATACAATAAAGAGATATATTATTATTATTAATAATAATAATATAAATGTGTATCTGTTTCGTTTTTACGTCTAAACCACTCAAACGATTTTGATGTAAATTGGTACAGGGGTAGATTAGACCTTGAGAATACATTAGACTTTGACTTTGCAATACAAGATTGCAATTCCTCTGTGCACTCCCGGGTTTACTGGAAGAGAACTAAACTTTAGTTAAGCTCGCTTTTGTATATTACATCTCATCTTTTTGTATAAATGTCACTTTACGTGTACAATAAAGTTTAAATAAATAACATACATATCATCACGTCTTTATACCTGGAGAGTTAGTCAGAGGTGAATTAACACCCACATTTCACAATTCATTGAATTCGTTCCTACGTAATAGAAGGTGAGCCATTGTCATCTTTCGGGCACTATTATTCACTCAAGCCATGCATCTGTGGCTGAGTCTGGGCCTTATACATCTGTCAGATGTTAAACCGTATATCCCTTAGTCGCCTTGTACAGTACGACACCGCATGGGAAGAGAAGGTTTGGTCGCGATATCCGACATCGACGCGGGTGAAACCGCGGGCAATAGCCAGTTATTAATATTAATATAACACACCTGTTCAGCCGTGTGCTAATATTTGGAGCAAAGATAATCGGTTGGCAGTAAAACTAATCGCAATTGGATACGTGCACTAAAGCTGCATTAGTTTTAATGACGTGTGGAGAATCCCTAATTTAGTTAAAGGGAGGTGAATTATTTTGACTGGGATGGACGAATTATATTATTCTAGTGAAAGACATGACTAGAGACCGGAGCAATGCTTTTCGTCTAACATGTACTTATAACGCACACACACACACACATCGTCCAACACGACACGCATATCATCAAATGGGCAAATTGTCCAACACGTATACCGTCCAAATGGTGTGCGTAAGTAGGTACCTACACTTAACCAAATAAATAAGTATGCACTTTAACATGTGAATTAGGTACCTACCTACTGTACATGTGTAAATTGCACCTCGCTCACTCGCCAGTCAAGTTCAACATTTTTCTGAGTCGTAGAAAACAAAGAAGTGTGATTTCTTCTGCATCCACTCCTATCAACGTAAAATGATTGAACTGACTGTCAGGATGACATAGCTCCTCGACTTGGCAACCTTCGGATGCCAGAAGTAGCCATACTTGCGCCGCCATGGCGTCCTAATGAGACTGAGATTTTATTTCTTTGACTGTAACCGCTGCAGAATAGAATTTGAACCACCCCATTTCTTCCCATGCGGTGTTGTACAAGGCGACTAAGGGATAGGGCTGTTTAACGGACAGATATATATAGCCTAGACTCAGCCTCAGATGAATGCCTTGAGTCAACAATAGTGCCCGAAAGACGGCAATAGGCTCACCCCGTATTATGTGGAACCGAATCCAATGATTGGTGAAATGTGGGTGTTAATTCACCTCTGGGTATTTATTAAAAAAACGCGGATTTTTTGTGAAAATTATTGCCCGTTCCGTTACAATTTTGTTTGCGTTGTGTGTGTACAATTATTTATAACATCGTTCGTTTTATAGTCCGCCATATTTATCCACTGCAGCTTGCATTTGTTCAATGATAGTGTTTTCTCTACATCTGTACATAAAACGTGTTTTAGTCACATCTACTATACTACTTCAATAAAAATTACCGTTGATTCTAGATAGACGAATATGGACCCTAGAACACCGCATTTAAGTTTATTTTTGCTCTAAACTGAAGATACAGTGTAAAAGATTCAAGACAGGAGGAAAAATGGTTGAGATTACTGTGAAGTAGGTAAGTCTTACATTGTTGTAAGGATATATTTAGTTTTGATATTGTAATTTTCTTACACCAGAGAGAGAAAGGCAGGTAAAGTAGTATATAGGAGGTAGGACACGGCGGTATTGCCGCCCAATTGAGCCGTCCGACTGGGGAAGTACCTCCGCCTTACAGAATATATAGACTATAATAACCTCGTGTTGTGTTCTCGGCGGTGAGTAGGGTAGCCAGAGCTCACTGGAGAATTTTTGGGCTGTCAGTGGGAAGACCAAAGGCTTGTCCTGATTTTGTTTACTCTTTCTCTCTCTTTACCTAAATATTGCCAATAGACGCGCGAACTTTGAATACAATGATGATGCCTCAGAACCCGTGACTCGCTGAAAGAATTATTCAAAGAAATTAATATTTTAACAGTTGCTTATCAGTACATTTACGATAATATCCTAAATGTACGAAAGAACCTTAATCCTTTCGAAAAAAAATCTGACGTACTTAATTTTAATACAAGAAACAAAAATAAACTTGTTGTACCAAAACTCAGGCTTCACAAAGTTAGTGATTCATTTGTAGGCAGCCGTATAAAAATATTTTATAAAATTCCTCAGAATTTGATTAACATGCCACTAAATAAATTTAAAATAGAAATGTAAAAATCTTTCATGAATAAAGGTTACTATAAAATAGATGAGTATCTTGATGATGTAAATGCGTGGTCAACATAAGTCTCTTGCTTGCTGGCACAAAGTAAATTGCAAACTAAAGGTAATTTATGAAAGAAAGTCAGTCTAGTTCTAATATAGATCTCTGAGTTTCTTGCTGGTATCTTCTCAGTAGAACTAACCTACCGAACCAGGGAAAGAATCATTTTCCAAAGGTTTATTTTTACATTATTTAATATTTTTATATTATTTCTTGACATACTTAATTGTAAAAAATTGACGTTCATATGTGCTCTTTATGTGCCTAGACTGAATAAATGAAATTGATTCTTTGATGATTTGGGCGGAACATATAGGGTGTTCAACTAGATATTCGGGGCCCAATCTAACCTAAACTGCAAATCAGCACACCATTTGTCCACTCATATACCACCTGTCTCCACCATATCCTATCCAAATATGTGCCAATTCCTCCTCAGAAGCGGTAAGCAACAATACCTCCTACAGAAAATAAGAGGTGCGTTACCTTTTTCCTTACCAAGAGTATACCACAAAAAGTGCGGTGTGGATGCGCACAAGTTGTGGGTATAGCGTGCCCTATCTATTACATGTAAAAAAATAAAAAATTGTAACATAACATAACATAACATAGCTTTCTAATGAAAAAAGAAATTATTAAAATCGGTCCAGTACTTTTTGAGTTTATTCGTTACATACAAAAATATAAATCTTTCCTCTATTATAAATATTATATAATAATAATAATAATAATAATAAAGCCTTTTATTCGGACAAAATATACAATTAAGTTTTAAAAAACCACTGCACTGTTTTTTTTTTTTTCGAAATTAAGTATATTCGACTATTTGATGCTTCTTTATTTTTTGTAAGTCCGTTTGCCAATTGGCAAAGGCCTCCTCCAACCTACTCCATTCTGATCTCTCTATGGCTACTCTACTCCATGTTGTACCTGCAACTTGCCTTATATCGTCGTCCCATCTTTTTTGTTGTTTGCCTCTTTTCCTTTTGCCTTCCCTTGGGTACCAACGTGTTGTTATTTTGCTCCATTTATCCTTTCCTCTGGCCATGTGTCCCGCCCACTTCCATTTCAGCCTTTTTATTTTTAGGGTGACGTCCTGTACCTTGGTCTTTCTCCTAATATTAATGTTTCCTATTCTATCCCTCCTCTTTACTCCCATCATGCTTCTCTCCATTGCTCGTTGGCAGATAGCAAGTCTATCGGTGGTGTTTTTTGATAAGGCCCATGTTTGACTTCCATATATTAGGGTTGGTAGAATGCAGACATTGAATAATTTACTTTTTGTTGCTATATGAAGGTTTTTGTTTTTCATTATTTCGCTTAGGCTCCAATACCTTTTCCAACTGTTTGCTATTCTTCTTTGGATTTCTTTGTTTATATTATCTTTGGGTGATATCAGCTGTCCAAGATATATATACTCTTCAACGTAGCCTATTTGTGTCTCGCCTATGTTTATGTTGCTTTTATTTCCGTTCGTAATTACTTTTGTTTTTTCAGGGTTCAATTTTAGTCCTACCTTTTCACTCTCCGATGCTAGCTCATTTAACATTTTATTTAGATCTTCTGGCGTTTTTGCGAATAACACAATGTCATCGGCAAATCATGGCAGGCATGTGCGTTTACAGTAAAAGTATCTTCTTTCCTTCCCCTTCCCACTCTTCAGAGCACACCACTGCCACTGCAGGACAATCTCAATATCCTAGGTATGGATGTTCACTGCAACCTGAATAACAAAAATGACATCGAAAGTATCATCAAAACAGCCTCACGAAAACTCGGAGTCCTGAACAGAGTGAGACGGTTTTTCACGCCGGAGCAGCGGTGTCTTCTATACAAGACACAAATTCGCTCCTTTGTGGAATACTGCTCGCATCTCTGGGATGGTTCTGCAAAGTACTTACTAGATGCTCTCGACAGGTTGCAGCGACGTGCGGTCCGCATCATTGGGAATCCCGAGATCACGAACACCCTAGAACCTTTACAGCTGCGTAGAGATGTTGCGTCCATGGCTGTATTTTACCGTCTGTACCATGGGGAGTGTTCTGATGAGCTCTTCCAATTAGTTCCACCCTCCCCTTTCCTACACAGGACAACACGTGCAGGTCTTAGATGTCATCCGCACACGGTGCAAAACATCCGATCAAGAACCAAGCGGTTCGGAGACTCTTTCCTCTGTCGCACCATTAAGGCCTGGAATTCATTACCAGCTCACGTGTTTCCTTCTTCCTACAGTCCCGGGTCCTTTAAGCGGGGCGTGAAAAAGCATATGATGAGGCCGTCAAGCTGAGTGTCACCATTGTCACACGGTATGTGTAAGTAATGGTGACCCTCTTTTCTGGGACTTTGCCTTCAGCTTACCATCAGGCAAGGCGAAGTCCAATTGACGTGTCCTATATAAAAAAAAAAAAAAAATCTTAAGTGTGTTAGTGTGCGGCCATCTACATCGTATATTCAAACCTAGATTTTCCCATTCAAGATTTCTTAAAATCATTTCCAAAACGGAGGAGAAAAGTTTTGGAGAGAGAGGATCTCCTTGTCTTACTCCTTTTTGTATCTTAAACGAATTTCCTTTCTTTTCTAATTGAATGCACGCCGCGCTGTTTTTGTATACATTTCTAATCAATCTTATATATTTTTGTGCTATCCCTTGTTCTTTTAACGCCTCCCAAATGTTTGTATGTAATAATGAGTCGAATGCTTTGCTATAATCGACAAATGCTAGGTAATATTTGAGTTGGTATTCCGTATATTTTTCGATGATTTGCCTAACAGCATGGATATGATCAAGTACTGAATAGTCTTTCCTAAAACCTGCTTGTTCTATAGGCTGTTGCTCGTCAAGTTGTCTTTCCATTCGCTTGAGTAGGATCTTTGCAAATATTTTGTACAGGTTGGACATCAAGCTTATGGGCCTGTAGTTTCCGATATCATATTGATCACCCTTTTTGTACAGAAGGATTATATTAGATTCAGTCCATTGTTGGGGTATCGTTTCTGTATTTATAATATCATTGAATATGTCTTTTAGAACAGGTGTTATTGCATGTTTCGTTTGCTTTAGTACTTCGTTACTTATTCCGTCGGGTCCTGGAGCTTTATTGTCTCTTTGCGTTGCTATAGCGAATTCTATTTCCTCCTGTATTATGCTGGGTACGGATGAGATTTCCAACAACTTTATTTCTTTTTCCACAATAGTGCTTTCATATAGTTTCTTGTAGTAGGATGTAGCAATTCCTAATATTCCTTGCCTTCTATTTTCCTTCAAGTTATTGCTATCTTTCATCTGTATGATCCAGTCCTTTTTGCTATTTAACTCCTTATATGCCTTTTTTATTCCCCCTGTCTGTAGAATGTGTCTCTCTATTGTTTCCATTCTTTTCTGTGTTCTATCTTTTCTAATACTTTCTTTTATTTCTTTACTGAGTTTTGCTATTTGCTTTCTATTATAGTTAGTATATTTTCCATTAATTAGGTCAGATCTTTGATTAAGTAGGTTAATGGTTTTGGTAGTCATCCATTCGTTGGGTAGGTCCTTTTTATAACTTCCCTGTTTAATAGCTGTTTTGATTGTTTTTTCTAACCAGTTGTATTTTTCTTGCACCTTCATGTTTGTTGTCTCTTTGTTGTATTCTGTAAGATTTTTCGTTATAGAATTTGCCATTTGTGCTGTTTGGTATTTGGTAGGTTTTGTGTTTATCATATTGTTTCTTGGTCTTGGGATTTTGGGATTTTGGGATATTATATAGTATAGATAAACTGGGCGGGAGCGGCAGCGGGAGCGGCAGCGGGAGCGATGAAGGATCGCAAGACAAGCTGCCCGCGTTCGAAGGCAACTCGGGCGTCGGAAGTCGATGAACGACCTCCGCCCCCCATGAGCGCCGGCCTGGGGGTGACAGGTGGAGCCGCCTGTCACCCTGGCAGAAGCAGGCCGCGGCGGGCGGTGGCGCGCCTGGCGCACCTCCCCGTTTCCGGGGACAAGTTGGGGACTCTGTAGTCCCCACACCCGAGAAGAGGGCCAGATCGTGAGAGATGGCCCTGAGTCGGCCGGGGTGCGAGGGATATGCCTGTCAACCTCACCTTCGGCAACCAAAGCGACCCACAGGCGGCGTGCGTTTTAGTCGGTTCGAGTCCGACATAACCTCCTCCGCCGGCTCCGGTGGGGAGGTATCCGTAAAAAAGTATAGATGAACTGTTTGATACATGTGTGAGTTTGTTTTTTATCTTATTAGTTTTAGGTATGAAAGAACAAAAACGAGTATTTTACGGGAATTGCACCTGCCAACAAACTGCTGTGCAGTTTGGCAGATGTCTTGGAGTAATAAGATATTGTTTTAAATTTGAATAAACATTTTCATTTCATTTCATTTTTTTAATAATAATAATAAACTTTATTTCACAGATATTGTTACAGGGTTAAGCACATAATGGATTGCCGCTATTTTAGAATTTACACAAAATTAGGATTCTCTGAATTCCAAACTAGGTATTGACCTGTATTCTGGAATTCAGTAAGTTGTATTTTTGTGTAAAATTTTATAATGATAACGTTACCTTAGATAATAATGAAAAAGCGACAATATTTAGTATTTAAATAGATAATTTTAACTTTTTTGTTCACTTGCCGTACAGATCAAGTACAGATTCTGAAAGTACAAATTACTTATATTTATGTGTGTGTGTGTGTGTGTGTGTGTGTGTGTGTGTGTGTGTGTGTGTGTGTGTGTGTGTGTGTGTGTGTGTGTGTGTGTATGTGTGTATGTGTGTGTGTGTGTGTGTGTGTGTATAAATGTGTGTATGTGTGTGTGTATAAATGTGTGCATGTGTGTATGTGTGTGTGTGTGTGTGTGTGTGTGTGTGTGTAAATGAGTCACTAATCCAACACCCTGACATCAGAAGGGATCACGGAGAAGAAAATTACCTAATCATATTCTGTGCTCCGTGGAAGGGATTTACTAATTTCGTAGTGCACCTAAAGAAAAACTCCAATAAAATGTAAAACCGTGAAAGGCGGATTGCCATCCAATGTATTTGGCCCGGAGCTCTGATCTTAAGAGAATTTATCGGCTCGCAATCGGCACTTAAACGTCAGAAATCGTTTCACTTCTTTAATAAATTGCCCCTCAAGTCAGTTCGAGACGTTCGTGGAAGTGTGCGTTCGCGTTATACCACGTTAAAAAAAAATTACTACATCTTGTGATGCAAAAAAGGCGGGTCTAAAAAGATCACATTGAGCGATTCTATTCAAAACTAGTAAATTTTGAATTTCCAATAGATTCCTATATAATTCGTAAAATGGTCACTCATATGAGCAGCAACACAGCAATTCATTTACTAAGCAGATTCCAATTTCGTATAAAAATCGCTGCAATACAAAATATTATCCTAATATGATTTTAATGAAGTGGCCTTTTTAGACCTCCTGGACTATCAAATACCTATAAATTCAAAATCTCACACACAACTATAAATAAAAATGCGTTCAACGTACACAGAGCGAAAAAAAAAACTTTATTTCATAAAAGCGTAACACAATGTGTCCGTCTCTGAACAAAATTATAATACCATTCTATTATCACATATATAATACAATCTTATAAGAGACAGAGTGAACGTCAGTGTATGTGCTAGTATTTTTTTTTTTTTTTACGTGCGCAAAATCCCCACGGATACCTCCCCACCGGAGCCGGTGGAGGAGGTTATGTCGGACTCGAACCGACTAAAACGTACGCCGCCTGTGGGTCGCTTTGGTTGCCGAAGGTGAGGTTGACAGGCATATCCCTCGCACCCCGGCCGACCCACGGCCATCTCTCACGATCTGGCCCTCTTCTCGGGTGTGGGGACTACAGAGTCCCCAACTCGTCCCCGGTAACGGGGAGGCGCGCCACGCGCGCCACCGCCGCGGCCTGCTTCTGCCAGGGTGACAGGTGACTCCACCTGTCACCCCCAGGCCGGCGCTCATGGGGGGCGGAGGTCGTTCATCGACCTCCGACGCCCGAGTTGCCTTCGTACGCGGGCAGCTTGTCTTGCGATCCTTCGTCGCTCCCGCCCCGCCTCCTCCTTCACGAGCATTACTTGCTCGCAGAAGGAGGCGCCGGCCGCCCACGTATCCGCGCAGCGAACCATCGCCGCGAGCAAGGTGGAGAGCGTGAGAACCCTCACTCCCAGGGCCGTTACAACGTTACACCTTCCCCTTACAGGTTAGAACCAATTTGATAGATGCTATTTCGGGTACTTTTTTTTTTTTTTTTTTTTTTTACGTGCGCAAAATCCCCACGGATACCTCCCCACCGGACCCGGTGGAGGAGGTTATGTCGGACTCGAACCGACTAAAACGCACGCCGCCTGTGGGTCGTTTCGGTTGCCGAAGGTGAGGTTGACAGGCATATCCCTCGCACCCCGGCCGACCCAGGGCCATCTCTCACGATCTGGCCCTCTTCTCGGGTGTGGGGACCACAGAGTCCCCAACTCATCCCCGGAAACGGGGAGGCGCGCCACGCGCGCCGCCGCCGCGGCCTGCTTCTGCAAGGGTGACAGGCGGCTTCACCTGTCACCCCCAGGCCGGCGCTCATGGGGGGCGGAGGTCGTTCATCGACCTCCGACGCCCGAGTTGCCTTCGTGCGCGGGCAGCTTGTCTAGCGATCCTTCGTCGCTCCCGCTGCCGCTCCCGCCCCGCCTCCTCCTTCACGAGCATTACTTGCTCGCAGAAGGAGGCGCCGGCCGCCCACGCATCCGCGCAGCGAACCATCGCCGCGAGCAAGGTGGAGAGCGTGAGAACCCTCACTCCCAGGGCCGCCACAAGCTCCCGCCTCGGCGTCTCCCACGCCGGACACTCGGTGAGCGTGTGCGGACCTGAGTCCTCGCTCGCGTCGCAGTGATGGCACTCGGACGTTGGCTCTTTCTGCATCCGACGCAGATATTTTCCGAAGCATCCGTGCTCGGTGATCATCTGCGTCAGACGGTACGAGAGGCTGCCGTGTGGCCTCTCTAGCCACTCCCCCATGATGCTATTTCGGGTACTGTTATCTATATTAAATAGAGTTAATTTAGGTAAATTATTTCATTTTGGCAAAGTGTATATATTTAAATTGTATATTATCTGAATAAGAGAGAATCGGGCAATGAAATCGCCAAATCGGTCTAATATTACGTTGTCATTATTTTGTATATAGACTGAGTATTTTTAGTCTTCGTAGAGACTGTGATCTTCGGAACCCAAGTCAATCTCACCTGTTGATTGATGGACGTGGTTTTCCTCTTGAGATTGGGAGATGAGAAGGCAAACGCTCTCATAAAAACCGTATAATTCACACCAAAATGGAAGATAAGGAGTTAGTGGACCTCGAACGGACTCATACGTGAAAAGCCTCATAAGTCATAACCAATCAGGAATAACGCTAAGAAGACAATTTGTGGCGATATCACAATTACCCAGCGCCATCTAGCAACAGCACACCGAAATAGGGCGTCGCTACGAATCCTACATCGCGCAAGTGGAGTTCTCGCGCTGGTAAAATATATGTACATCATCCCAACTACAGTCATTCGTTTGTATAATGTACATACCAGGCAAGGTGATCACGCCTGGGGATCGTCGTCACGTCGGAGGATCCTCCCTTTGTGTCGGAGGAACATCACACTTCGTTCCCCCACAAATTATTTAAGGAGGAGGTTCTTAATGTGATTGGTATTTTTTTCTTATAAATAACCCCATGCCCACGAAATACTTATTATTACTACCGTCAGGAAGGAACTTGGTGATCTAAAACATCGATTGCTGATAAAAGGTACAGTTCACGCAATAGGACAGTGGAAACGCGACATATATAAGACTTCATTTAAAAGCTGCATATTTAGGCGAATCCTGAATGAGCTTTAAGCTTTTAAAAAGAATCATAGAGACGTCGGTGTACACCCGCTGGCGAAACTAACTCATTGTAACAAAAGATAATTGCGTGTCACGGTTTAAAAAAGTTCCCGTTGGATAACAGTAGTCAAAATCAGTTCGACTAAAATGGGTTCCAGAATTTAACTGAATGAAATTTTCATTGAATAATGTAATAACTATAATTTTAATTGATATAAGATCAATTAAAATGAAAGTTAAGTCCTATCATCGTATAATTTTGCGCTTAGAAATGTTGACGGCAAATATTATTATTATGAATCCCGCAAGTAATGGACACTGGGGGACAAATGATGCACGATTGAAACTAATCAAAAATACACTTTCTAAATCAGTACAGCATTGTAATTATGAGATAGAAACACTCAAAACTGCCGGACTTGCTTGAAATGTTTAATGACAATAGAGGAAGCTCGTGTGCCCGGTTAATGGCAATAGGCTCGCCACCTGTTACATTGGGACCTAAACATAAACTAGGGAAATGTGGGTGCTAGTACCTCTGCCTACCCCTTCGGGGATATAGGCGTGAGTTTATGTTTATGTAATAATAGGCTTAAAAAAATGAAAAAAATAGTATATTAGGCTCCAAAGTAGTATAATACTTTTCAATAGTATGATAATATTTTTACATGCATACTTATATATTATGTATGTAAAAATATCGTCATACTATTGAATGAAATTTTAAAGCATTAAGTATGCTAACTATTCTAATCTTCAATTCATCTCTACAAATCAAATACGTGGTCAGAGCGTCCCCCCGTAAGCGAAAGATCGCGGGTTCGAATCCCACCTGAAAAGATTCAATTTTCACGGCGATATATCCGCCCAATTGAGCAGTCCGACTGGGGAAGTACCTCCGCCCTACAGAATACCGCGGTTATAATAACTTATCTCTTATCTCTGCTAAACTTAGTCTGTATGAAATGTCGTGTTGTGTTCCCAGAGGTGAGTAGGGTAGCCAGAGCTCACTGGAGAATTTGTGAAGTCAGTGGGATGACTAAAGGCTTGTCCTGCTTTGTCCTCTGCACTGACGGCACAGAGACTCTGTGCTTACAGGGTCGGCAGCGCGCATGTGGCTTCTCTGGTATTACACACGTCCATAGGCCACGGTAACCACTTTCCATCAGGTGCGCCATGCGCTTGTCTGCCACCTAAAACCCTACCTATACAAAAAAAAACTTAATCGATATCATCATACTAGACTTGCTGGACTTTCAAGTCTAGCAAGTCTCGCCGCTACGTGTACACAGCTCGGGCGCAGTAAAATCCAACGCTAAATCCGTAAGAGAAAATTGCTTCCGACGATTTGTTCGAAGTACGTATTTTTTGCACTCCTCCGCGCATCTACATAATTCACTAATGTATTTCAAAATAGCCACGCTCTTTATTAATATAAACATAAGTAAATTGTTCTGTTTAGTTTATTATTTACCTATTTTATTGGACGGCAGATATATTTTGTTACTTATGTATCATTAGAGAAAGTGTTTTAAATGTTTTAAAACAGTACTATTTTTTTAGTTGGAACAAGTCTGGGATGGGATTTGAAACCTAGAGACAATACTCTTGGGGGTGACGGGTGGAGCCACCTGTCACCTTGGCAGAAGCAGGCCACGGCGGCGATGCGCCTGGCGCGTCTCCCTGTTTCCGGGGACGTGTTGGGACTCTGTGGTCCCACACCCGAGGAGAGGGCCAGATCGAGAGAGATGGCCCTGGGTCGGCCGGCGTGCGAAGGATATGCCTGTCAACCTCACCTTCGGCAACCAAAAACGACCGACAGGCGTTTTTTCCCACCGGCTCCGGTGACATTAAATCGTGACAATACTCTGCAAATTAGGGCCTACCTTGAAGCCCAAAATAAACTCAATTGTAAGTCGGTGGTGTACCTACCAACTTTCAGATGAGGTTGATACTGATTTACAAGCAAGTGTGGACGGAGCTTTGGCGCATGCTTCCCAGTAGTAAAGGTTCTGGAGGGCAAAATGCAGTCTTCTCCGTAAAAGTCAATAGAAATTATATTATAGAAAGTAATAAACCAGACCCCAGAAACAAGGTACAGTCAGCATCAGATCACTCTTGAAGAACAAAGTACTCATAATGGTCTTAGTATCTTGACTGATTGTTCTAATATTTCGTAGATACTTTTAGTTCGGATAATAATACTATTTAAAACAATAAAACAGTTTACTTTTAATCATACCAAAGCACAGAAACTCTCTGTACTTACAGGGTTGACAGCGCAAGTGTAACTCCCTTGGTTTTGCACATGTCCATAGGCCACGGTAACCACTTTCCAACAGGTGGGCCGTGTGCCTGTGTGCCACCTAAGTGGTATAAAATGAGGATATTTTTTTAGACTTTGTAGACAACAGCTATCTGATGCTGCCTGTACAAATCTTTGGATGGAAGTTAATAATGGATTATAGCCAAAGAATAACAATATACTTGACAGTAAAAAAATATAGTAAAATATTAAAATATTTTCGTATCAATTATAAATGCACACCGTATTATAAAACTCCAATCTAACAAACATACAATCTCGCTTATAAACACTACTCTCAACAATATAATGTCTCCCCTATACCCAATTTTCGCCATTATTAGCCGGGCATCGATGCGTGTGATTAAAATATAGATCACGCTGCTTACCATCACAATGGAGGGATTAACGGTTGAAACTATACCGATGTTGCGAGTTTAAAATGCCTCAGTTGATTCAACTAAGTGTGAAAAATTAATGGTTTGGAGATTTCACCCATATGGTGGATTCCTTAGACGCGTTATGGATATCGGTTTAAATATAATATACATATTAAACCCGGTTCGGACATTGGTTGGAGAGTTATTACAGGTCCTTAGGCATTATTTTATTTATTTATTTATTTCATACATACAATGTCGTAACAGGCAGACCCAATGCGACAGAGTAGCAACATAATTTTAATAATTTCATTTACAATATATGTCATTTACATCATCATAATCACACATAATCATGCTTCAAAAACTAAATAATAATTCCACAACATATTATTAATTAAAGTAGATATAATTACCATTTCAAATATTATTCATGAACATGTCATATCAGAAATAATAATTATTCAGTTGATGATGTCAAAGTAATAATTCAAATAATACTAATACAAATACAAAAAATACGTTAGGACAATAATGCAAGTGCAAGAACGAGTAGAATGATTATGACTGTTTTTTATTTACCGCGGTAGCCTAGTAGTATGGGTAATGGACTGCTGAGACGAGGTCTCGGGTTCGATCCCAGGTTTTACCATGGCACACGCCAATGACTTTTCGATGCTTTTCGAAGTTATGTGTGTATTTCTCGCTGGTTTATAAGTGCCCGGTTGATGGCAATAGGTTCGCTACCTATTACATTAGGACCTAAACATAAACTGACGAACTGTGGGTGCTCTGCCTACCCCTTCGGGGAGGTAGGCGTGAGTTTATGTTATGTTAATTTTTTACGATTAGCCTATCCCCGCGAATGGATTTAAGGACGAGGATCGGATATAAGTTCAAGTGGCAGTCGCTCCTATAAAAGCAGACAAGCCAAATCACATAATAAATAACAGTAGGTACTACGTGTCAAATCTAGAGACAAAGTTGAAGAGTGAATCGAATCATTTTTATACAACTTAGGTGGCAGACAAGTACCTGATGGATAGTGGTGACCGTGGCCTATGACCAAAAGAGTCACACTCGTGCACGCGTGCTCATTTATGAGTAGTTATACCGGAAAAAAAAATTAATACCTCAATTTGTAAAGTTTATCAAACAATGTAAAAATCTCTAAAATAGTAAAGTTTAAACCTGGAAGTAAACTCACTATTATTTTAAGAATAACATTTTACATAAGATTTTATGTTTGTGTTTTGCAAGCCCAAAAAGGAAATACCTATACCAAGAGAATATATTACGAAAAATTTCCATATATTATTGTCGCACGTTTTTCAGAATACCAATTTAGTTTCAAAACTGCACGATACTGACATCACTAACCACCCAGAACAATATTTTGAAACTTCGTAAAAATAAAATAGCAGATCCGTTCCGCTCGCGATGACACGAGCCAATTCCGCTTTGCCGCCAGTTAAGCTATAACTACCCCCAATATTTCGTTCTACCGTATTAGCTGCTTACTCGGTCGTGTGATTAAAAATTATGCAATTGCGTGCGAGCGGCCGCCGCCGACGGACGCCCGTGCGCGGAGCGTGCCGCCATTCTTTCTTTTATAAGCTATTTAAAACGATTATGATGGGTCAAGAGAGCTTGAGTTTTTTGAAATAGTATTGTGAATTGCAGAGCAATTAAAATGTGTCTAGTAAATTATGCAATGTTGCTAAAGTCAAATAATAGTGTATACTGTACTCACCGTCATAATAGAAAACAAATAACGGCAATATAATAACTTTTAGTTTCGTTGCAGGTCTTAAGAAAACAAATCAACTAAACCATTTTTACCATTTTTTTGCACTTTTAATCCCCAAAGGTTTGCTGGAAGAAAACTTAATATTGAGCCTTTGTACACCAAGATGTATTTGTGATTGCCTGTTGACGTATTATTTTCTTGTGTACATTAAAGAATTTAAAAAAATGCAAATAACATGACATCAGAAAATCATACGAAAGGATCCGGTAGAAAAAGCATACAATGCAAAAAACTATGTACATATGTATTAAAAATCTACATCTCGTATTATCTCGAAATATGAGATGAGGACGGGACTCTGGCGAAACTCAATCGCCCAAGTCACCTTCAGAAATAACTTACATAACCTATTCCAAGTTACCTTAGTTTTAGAACCTTTCCAAAAAATTAATGAATCAAAAACATGAAATATATTCATTCATTAATTTATCTATGTCTTTAAATGTATAGAATCTTTATTGTTTTTCAGAAACTTTTGAGGTTCAACTGTACATGTATTAAAAGCTTATTATGTTCACAAATGGAGTCACAAAGCAACTTGTCAACCAGCTCACGTAGATCACTTATTTTCCACATATTTTAAAGGCAGATTTACGGGCCCACACTTCCCGACACGTACAAGTCTATTTCCAAGTTGGTCGCGCGGGTGTTCAGCCGTGAAATGGGCCCCTCTTAGCGTATATCGATTGGGGGTTTGTACCCGGTTTTCAATGGAATTAATAGACTCCTTGCAGCATAGGATGACAACGTACGGAAATTTTGTAGAGAACGTTTGGTTGTTTGTTAAGCTCCTTGTTGTGTTTTGATATAGTATAAGTACTATCTGCGACGTAATGATATCTGCTTAATATATATAGCTGCGTGGTGCCCGGCAGAGTAGAATTTGGACCACCCCATCTCTTCTCATGCGGTGTCGTACAAGGCGACTAAGGAATGTAGCTGTTTAACATCAGACAGACCGCCCAGACTCAGCCTCAGATGAATGGTTTAAGTCAACAAAAGTGCTCGGAAGATGGCAATAGGCTCACCCCTATTACGTGGAACCGAATTTAATGATTGGTGAAATGTGGGTATTAATTCACCTCTGCCCAACCCTTCCGGAGATAAAGGTGTGATTACATGTATATATGTAATATATATAAATCATGGAGATGTATTTTACTGATGGCATCCGAGGCCGAGGTAAACTGGGAACACAGGGCCACCCTTCCGGCTCTGGTATGAGCATTGATGGCCCGCTACCATATTGCTACCAATCCCTTTCTCGCAACTCCGTGCGTGGTCAACATAAGTCTCTTGCTTGCTCTCACAAAGTAAATGGTAAACTAGAGAAAATTTAAAAAAGAAAGATAATCTAGTTCTAATATAGTTATCTGAGTTTCTTGCTGGTATCTTATCAGTAGAACTAACCTACCGAAACAGTGAAAGAATAATTTTCCAATGGTTTATTTTTACATTGTCTAATATTTTCATATTACTTCTTGTCATAATTGTAAAATTTTGACGTTCATATGTGCTCTTTGTGTGCCTATACATAGGTTACACTAAAAGTTTCCGGAACTGGCCACTTACATAAACAATATTTAAAAATTTATTACAACATTTGAAAATAGAACTCTTTGGCTGTAGAATACAGTTTGTTTCATCTGACTGTCTTTTGTTTTTACCTTGTGGCGCCATTTAAAAAATTGTGTGTCTGCATCAACATGGATTTAACTCGGGAAAATTTTCGTAGTATGATTTTCTACGATTTTAAGTGTAATTTGACGGCTCAACAGAGCACGCTCGGCTTGAAACAGCTTTTGGCGATGAAGCTCCATGCAAGACGACTGTTTATAGCTGGTTTGCAGAATTCAAGCGTGGTCGTATCAATCTCAGTGACGAATCTCGCGATGGTCGGCCGTCCACCGCTGTGACCAACAAAAACATCGATGCTGTGCGCCGTATGATTGAAACAGACAGGCATGTGACCTACCATGAAATTCGCGCATTCTTAGAAATAGGCATGAGTCAAATACAATCAATCCTACACAAACATTTGGGTGTGAGAAAGCTGTGCTCGCGGTGGATCCTACATAACTTGACCGAGGATCAAAAAACGGACCGCGTCACTTGGTGCAGTGCCATGCTTACCAGATTCAACGAAGGTGCGTCAAATTTGGTGTGGGACATAGTAACAGGTGACGAAACATGGATTTATTGCTACGATCCCAAAACAAAGCAGCAATCGAGCGTATGGGTCTTTCAAGATGAGCCGAAACCAACCAAAGTGGCGCGCGTGAAAAGTGCATCTAAGCGGATGATTGCTTCTTTTTTTAATAAAACTGGACACGTGGCTACTGTTGCTTTAGAAAATCGTCGTACTGTGAATAGTGACTGGTACACGACCATTTGTTTGCCGGAAGTTATTGACGAACTCCGTAAAAATAACCGTAAACGCCGTATCATCCTGCACCACGACAATGCTAGTTCTCACACGGCCAGACAGACAAACGACTTTTTGAAGGCGAAAAATGTAGAACTCATGAGTCATCCTGCATACAGTCCCGACCTGGCACCTTGTGACTTTTATCTGTTCCCAAAAATTAAGAACCAATTACGCGGCCAACGATTTTCATCACCAGAAGAGGCTGTCGAGGAGTATGAAAAACACGTTTCAGAGGTCACCACAGAGGAGTGGCACAAAAGTTTTCAAAACTGGTTTGATCGAATGAAAAAGTGCATAGACGCCAAAGGAGATTATTTTGAAAAACAAATTAATTTTGTACCTTTAATAGTATTTTTTCATATTCATTCCGGAAACTTATAGTGCGCCCCACGTACAACTATCAAATATTTCTTCAAAAGAGCACCCAAATGATTCTATGAGAGAGATCCTAGTGCCTCTTATTTCATACACACTCCATTCAGACATGTTTCTTTTCTGTTTTCATATTAGACTTGTTCATTCATTTCGATGAGACCGTCAAGCGGTGCTTTTCATGTCGCACATAAAGGATTCGTGTCGCCAAGTGAATTGCTGGTGTTATAGTTCAAAGATGTTGTTTTTTCATAAAACACATCTTCTTAAGCTGGATGTTTGTTATTTAAACTTTTTGCACAAATACACAAAGATTGTACAAAGGCGGACTAAATGCCAACCTTATGGTGATGCAAAGATATTTATTTTTTATTTAGGTGCACGAAGTGTTGTGCTAAGAGATTTTCGCAGCTTTTTCAAATTTCAAATTCAAATTCATTTATTTGCTTGAATGCGGTTACAAAGATGTCAGGTCCAATAGTTTTGTGTGGCACATTTACCATTTTATGGCATGCAAACATTTAATTACACATATATCGAATACAATCATTAAACATAATAACATTAAATAACATTAGTTCAGCACATGTCCTATAAGTCAATTGAAATTCTAAATATTAGTCACAAAATTAATGTCAAAACATAAAATGAAACAAACAAGTCATTAAAATTGTGAAGAATGGTACATGTCAATATATTGCGATAAATTAATAATGTCGTAAATGGGTTGACTCAATAATGTGCTAAAATACTCATAGTTTACCCTTACACTTTTCGAACTCCTCTATCGTATAAAAGCATTTTTTTAGGAGCCATGCTTTCAATTCTTTCAGGAATTTAGAGGTTGGCAGTTGCTTGAAACTTTTCGGTATCGCATTATAAATATTACCACACATCGCAAAACAGTTTTTTAGGTATAAAGCTGTATTCGGGACTCTTCCCTTAATTTGTTGACCTTAAATCTAGACAAAACCTGTTACATAACCATTTTCATTTCATTTCATTTATTCATTAACAATTTTTTACAATCGTGTCTGAATGTACAATATTTATTTAACTAAATTAACAAGAAACAAAAACATGGCAATTAAAATTGAGTACCTAAGTATAGTCGATGCATTTCTCATCCCTATTTTTGTAAAGATGCTGCGCACAAATATTTAAAATTTCAATTTGAATGTGAATGGATTTTAGAACCTGATGAATTTATGCACTGTTAAATTATACAATTCAATCATAAATAGTAGGTAAGTCGAATATTAATAAATTTTATAACAGTTGTGAAATAATGTCATTATCGAATTCAATGGAATGTCAAAATCAAATTAAAATTAAAATCCCTATGTCATTTAAACATTTTTTGTCCTCATAAATTTATATAATTCAATCATTTATACTAAGTCAAATATTAATAAAGTTGTGAAATAATAGTGTTAATAATGAATTCCATGCAATGTCAAAATTAATTTACAAATTCTATGTCATTTAAGTACCTACTCATGGTCACAAATTCTTCCAGTGAATAAAAACAGTTACTGAGCAGATATTCTTTAAGTTTTGTCTTAAACAAGTATGTCTTATGGATAATATTTTTAAGTTCAGTTGGTAAGCAATTGAACAGTTTAACTGCCTGGTATGATGCACCATGTTTTACAATATTTAATGTAGGGATGAAAGCAGTCCGTATTACATTTCGTCGTGTGCTTATTCTTAATTTTCTTTCATCATCAGTTTCAAATCTATGTATATTTTTAGACATATTACACAAAACCATAAGTATGTAAAGGCTCGGAACAGTGAGTATTTTAAATTTTTTGAAATATTCCCTACAGGACTCCCATTGGGGAATGCGTACAATAATCCTAATGGCCCTTTTCTGTAGAATAAACGCTCTATTACAATTATACGCGTAACTATTTCCCCAAAACTGTATGCTGCTGCGCAGTCTAGATTCTATCAGGGCAAAATAAACGGTTCTCAATATATTAATGTTGACTTCATCGCGTAAACTTCGCAAGGCATAACAGGCGGATGATATTGATCCGTCGATAGCATCTAACTCCTGTGTCCAGTTAAGATGGGCATCAATAACAACACCCAACAGTCTTGCTGAGTTAACAAGATTTATCTTGTCTTCATTAAAGTTTACGTCTAAAGTATCAGTGACCCGTGCGGTAGTTTGGAATAGTACAATATTTGTTTTTTTAGTGTTTACAATTAATTTATTTGCTGTAAACCATTCCTGAAACATATTGAGTGTCGTGTTAACTTTTGAGTTCAATATGTGAATGTCACTTGCACCAACTACCGCATTTGTATCGTCAGCAAATACAACTATATTATCATCTGGATTTTTTTGTTCAGCATAACTAATCAAATCATTTGTAAATATGATGAACATTACAGGTCCTAAAATAGATCCCTGTGGAACACCAGTATTTACGCGACATATCTGCGAGTGATATGCATTTTGGCATCTATTTTCATCTATGGCTTTAATTTCTACAAACATATTTCGATTCTGAAAATAGGAACTGAAAAATTCAAGAACCTTTCCTCTTACCCCATAATGTTCTAATTTCATCAAAAGTAGATTATGATTAACGGTATCGAAGGCGGAACTCAAATCTAAGAAAATTCCTGCTACCTTCATTTTATTATTTAACTTATTTAGAATATCATCTATTATAGTATCTGTAGCATCTGCTGTACCTACGCCCTTTTGGTAGCCAAATTGTCTACGGTTTATTATTTTATTTTCAGTAAGATGCTGGACAAGTCTAATTTTTATCAGTTTTTCAAATATTTTTGATAGAGTTGGCAGTACCGAAATGGGCCTATAATTACCGGGGTCTGAATATGAACCTTTTTTATGTAATGGAATCACTTTGGCTAGTTTTAACTGGTCCGGAAAGATTGACTCCTCGAAACATTTATTAAAAAAAGCCGATAAAGGACAGGCCAGTAAATTTATATGTTCCTTTACCACAAATATTTGCAGTTCATCATACCCGCTTGAACTTTTATTTGGCATTTGAATAACCGTTTTCTTAACTTCATCCGGTGTAATAGATGATAAAGACATACTATTTTTCACCCTGTCACTGCAATCCTTTAGGTAAGATATCGCCTGATTAGCTTGAAAGGAAGTATCTAAATTTTTAATATTAAATTGTGCTGCAAATACATTGGCAACATCTTTGGGGCTGTCAATAATTTTGTTACAGTGATTTAGTATAATTTTTTTGTCATATTATTCTTACTCACGTTTCTATGTCTATTTACTACTTTCCAGATTTCCCTGCTAACACATTTCGCATTTTCCAGCTGCCTCATCACAGCATTTTGTTTAGCTGCCCTAACAACCTTTTTAAACAAGCTTACATATTTTTTTCTGTAAGTTAAAATACTATTGTTTAAACAGGTACCATTATTTGCACACAGAAAACGTTTCATTTTGCTGGATACTTTGACACCCTGCGTAATCCATTTCATGCTGTTATTGTCACTTATTATGATTTTTTTCGTAATTTTTTTAAAGCTATGCCTATATGTGTTGCAAAACTTATTCAAAAACGTATTTATACCCATTTCACTCCAGTCGTTGATCAGCAATAGTTGTTGAAAAATATTGTGGTTTCTTTTTTTAAATAATCTACGACTTATGGTAATGGTTTGCTTTATGTCCAATTTCCGAGCAAGTAACAAATCACAAAAAATTCCCCCATGCCCATCGGCCAAACCGTTATGGTCTATGTCAGTACCCTTTATGTAAATGTCATCTAAATTTGTCAAAAAGTTATCTATACAAGAGGAAATATTGTTTCGCAAAAAAGTTACTTTTTGAAGGAGGGGTTTAAAATTATAACTTTTAAGGAGACTTAAAAATTCTGTACGCTCTTTGCTCTCTGATAATAGGTCAACATTAAACCTTCGCACATAACAGACGTTCGCTCCCATCTCCGGATACCTTTGTACTGAAAGCACACGATTGTATAGATCCATCCCCTAGCTGTAACTGTAGATTAGTAACAAACGTGGACAATGTTAAATACCTCGGCATTCATCTTGATCAATTTATGAAATGGAAATACCATATTGACCAACTAGTCAAGCGAGTAAGGAAACTCATTTACATTTTTAAACATCTACGTAATGCTGCAGATGAGAAGACGCTCACTTTAACATATTACGCTTTAGTGCAATCAATATTGTCTTACTCCATAACATCCTGGGGCGGTGCGTGTAAGACATCTATGTTGCCACTAGAAAGGGCTCAGAGGTCAATCTTGAAGGTGTTGTCTAGAAAACCTTTTCGATATCCTACTCGTCAACTCTATATAGATTTTCCAGTCCTCACGGTTAGACAACTCTTCATACTTCAAGTAGTCCTTAAAAAACACACTAGTCTTCCATATGATCCGGACATATATAACAGAAAACGTCGTTCGAACAGGGTATGTCCCCAGATACAACATAAAACTACGTTATCAGAACGACACTATGCCATCATTAGCTGTCACCTCTATAATAAAATGAACAAAATGTTACATATTTACCCCCTAAGCTTGTATCAATGTAGGTCTAAAGTAAAAACATGGCTACAAGACCAAAGCTATGCATACTCTGAGGAACTCTTACGATCAGAGTTCCAAATATCGTAAATACACGTCTGTATGCATCACTAAATTTCTGATTGGTTTTATGGGTAACAGTTGCACGCCACACACACACACACACACACATACACACACACACACACACACACACACACACACACACACACACACACACACAACACACACACGCACGCATGCACGCACGCACACACATACACGCTCACAGATACACAGTCAAACACACACATATGCACTCATGCACACACATATGCACTCATACACACACGCACGCACACACACATACAGACACACACAGACGCGCACTCGCTTACGCACACGCACAGCACAATAAACACGAACGAGCCCACGCGCGAGTATCAACAAAAGTTATAATTAATTGTTTTTATAATTTTTTTTTTTTGTTCATCCACCACCTGATCCCCGACAAACAGGCATACCTAGTTTGGGGATTCAGAAAATCTATATCCATATCAAGTAACCATGCGATGGCTACAATTGTGCTGTTTGAGATTATCCTTAACCTACCTGTAACACAGTTATTTTACTAGCACGGGGACGGGAGGGGCTAGTCTTGATGGCTGTTGCGGCTAGACATATTAAGCTTGAAGTGTTCTAAGTGTTGCTTGATGGATAAATGTTAAATTGTTTTCTTTTATTTATCAATAAAACTTATCTTATCTTATCTTAATCAAATACGGTATTCTCGTAACATTTTTAAGATCGAACATTGACGTCGTTCGTTTATGATATTTAATAGATTAAAATTAGATCGAGACTAGAGTTTTAACAGAATTTTAAATACGAGTTTTTTGTTGGCTCCCTGAGTGCCTTGGCGTAGCAGCTACGGCTACGACGTAGCTACGTGTAGAGTATGTAATCCAGATTATCATAAAAATATTTTTCATTGTTATATTATGTATTGTAGGGGCACATCAATAATTCTACTATATAGAAAAAAATCGGTCAAGAGTAAGTAGAGCTTGCGTGCTGATTATAATGTGTAATAATACAATTCTACATTGTAATCAAAGTGTAAAATTTTAAACTAAAATACTATTTATTCTCGAGGGAATACGTTCCTGCGGTGTATGTCATCAGTATTCCACGCAGACGGAGCCGTGTATAACAACTAGTGTACTATATAAATATAACTATTTTTTCTGTTGAATTAGAATAACGTTCTCCGATGGTAATCAACTATTACTCTCTTTTTACCGTGCATTGTAATAACAACCTTAATAAAACGAGATTAAAGTACAAAATATCGAATGATACCAAAATTGTGGTTAGAACGTTCTAGTAAACTTCAAATTCTACACTGTGGACGTTTCGGGTATTTGGAATGTCCACTAGAACAATAATTCAATTAAAGACGACTCGTCTAACAAGCTCCTTCTATACAATAGACCGATCTTGGACAGTTCGGACTATTTTAGTTGACTACTACTACAAATAATACTGAAATACACACAGAATATAGGGACGAAGAGACCATTGCGGCGTAGCGGTAGAGCGTTTGACTGCTAAGTCAGAGGTAGCAGGTTTGATTACCAATCAGTGCGATTATTTGTATGCATGAATAAGTATATGTACAGTCATACGTTCGGATGACGTGATGATTAAAAAAATTTTGTAAATTCATAATTAAAAAGGTAAAATTTTGTAAAAGGATAAAATAAATAGTTTAAGTTTAAGTCGTCTGGATTTTTCTATGTGTAATGTTTATTGAATTTAGTATTAATGCTATCGGGATATTTACCATCTTTTAATTGCGTGTAAGTAATTGCCATAGAGCGTAAGGCATATATAAGTATATGCATAAGGCCGCCATCTGTACGTACCACAAAACTTTATATCTTCTTATTGTAATGTGTTATGTTATTGGTGTACAATACTGTGATTGTGGTTGTGGTGCACCTCTGCAGTCTGTGCCCCTACACCTGCACAATTGCTGACTTGACTAAAGCGACGGAAGATGCGGTCAATATCGCCGAATTTTGGGCTGGGCGCATTTAACTTCTATTTTTTTAATTGTTGCCATTGACACAAAGAAGAAGAAGGTGTACAATAAAGACGCTTATTATTATTATATATTATATAACAATACAACATGGTAAATATCCCAATAACGTTAATACTAATGTTAGTAACCATGATAGTTTAAATACTTATTTTATTTATGTATTATTTTGTGAAACTTAGAACAAAAGATCTATGTTTCACAAAATTGCACTATATCCTACCATTAAACATAGAGTATTTTATTTTATATGTATGTGTAAATTAAAAGTAGAATCCATGAAACAAGTCCTAGAATATTTATTTAAAAAAGTCTCATGATCTATCTATCTAAAAAACTAACTCCAAAGTATTTGCGACGTCAACAAAAAGCCGTTGTTCCTATCCGGGAGTGCGAGTATGCGAGTGAGCGGGTTGTCTAGCAATCGGTGCTATTCCGCGGTGCACGCTTTGTGATGCAGATAACCTTAATCCCTGTCTGACGGCTACGTGTCAACACCAGCCGCAGCCGAACGTTGGATTAGACAGGATACGACGAGACGTTTTTTTATGTTTTGCCTTCTGCTTCTGAAGTCTATAATTGACGTATCCTATATAAAAAAAATTGTGCTTCGAGTTATAGGCGGTACGCGAATGCTCTGTTTATAGGTAAAGAATAAAACCCTTATTATAAAACGATGACCAGTAGGAAAAGACTTGAAATTAGTTTTAAGTACAGGCTGTATTCTAGAATTAAACTCGAGTAAAGGTTTTATGATCGCTTAGGCATAGTATAGCAAGGAATAAATAAAATGTGCTTTGGGTGAGGTACGAACATAAAATCTACACTTCGCTCAAATCGAAATTCATGACTGAGTATCGTTTTAGTATATAGACTTCAGAGAGCATGGTTTGGCAACTGTGTGAAGTTACGATGTAAGCGGTAGATGAGAGTCAGGGAAATTAATATGGTGCAGTAAATGTGTAAGAAGATCCTGAGGAACTCTTGCGTCGGTGGCAGCCCTGATGGCCGTGACATCTCGGATAACCTATAGGTCAGGTGTATTTACTGGTGCAGCTATTATCAGGCCACATGGGTTGCTATGTATCGAAGTTCTTTAACCAATATTTTTACTATCGAACATTTTAACACACAAGTCCCCAATCATCAGGTGTGAGTTTATCGTTGGTAGTAAAATAAAAAATACGAATAAAATTTTACTTAATATGGACCCATCATAAATACCTAACACTAATGAGTATTTAGTGCGAGACAGTTCCTATTTTATTGTGTAGTGAATCTATCGAGGCGAAAAACTAGCTCAATTCAGGAATCAGTAGTACACCGAACAATCAATGTTTTTATACGGGTATATCAATGTTATTCTCATCGTTATTTCGCACCAAGCAACAGTGCGAAAGGATTATGAAGGGCTGAGATAGCAATTTGCGGCGTACTTAATTACAAGATAAATTAGTATGTAAATTAATAGCCATGTTCCTAGCTCTACGGGTGGGTAAATATTACGCTAGGAAATATTACGACCGGATGCCGGATGTGTTTTGAACGCGTATAATTTTACTTGCTGCTGGGTTTATTCTGAGTATACGAGAAGTCAGATTAAATATTATAATATGTGAAGGTTTGTGAAGATTGTTATTTGTTTGGATGTTTGTTACTCAACCACGCTCAAACAGTTGAACAGATCAGGCTGAAATTTGGGATATGGATAGCTTAATTCTAGTTTATTCCTGCCCCCCTAGATAAGTGGTAATTCGTTGGCTGATGTACTGTAGAATAGAATAATGAATTGACAAGTATTTTCGCATTTATGACATACGTTTGCGTCATAAACGTCACAAAAGTCAAAATACGTACACACATACAAGCATATAATCACGCCTTTCACCACAGAGGATTAGGCAGAGGTGAACTAACATCAATATTTCACCAATCGTTGTATTCGGTACCACGTAATAGGGGGTGAGTCTATTGATGTATTCCGGGCACTATTGTTGACTCGAGCCAGGCATCTAAGGCTGAGTGTATATATCTGTCTGATGTTAAACAGCTATCAAAATACGTGTCAAAATTAAAATCACTTCCACTATGTTGCAGAAACGGGAACTTGTTTTATTAAAGATAATATTTTCGCGTTCAGTAAAAATACTGATTGTGCATCTAATTAAGTTCAGAATGATCACCACCATGGTAATTTTTTTTATAATTGGTTTTATATAATTTTTTTTTATAATTGGTGCTCAATCAGTATTTTTGATGTGAATTTGGATTATATTGTCGTACAAAATGTACTCTTTTTGATATACGTTTAAATAACATCCTTTTATTAAGTCCAAGGATTATATGGTTCCTAATTGTGACCAAATCGGTGTCGAAAATTTAAAATTTAAACAAAAGTTTAAGAATAGATAAATTCCTTAATTATTATAAAAATTACATACACACATACATATAATCCTGCCTTTATCTCCGGAGGCCTAACTGAAGAGGTGAATTAACACCCATGTTTCACCAATTATTGTATTCGGTCCCACGTAATAAGGGGTGAGGCTATTGCCGAAATCCGGGCACTATTGTTGACACGAGCCATGCATCTGAGACTGAGTCTGAACGGTATATATCTATAATATGGTGTTAAACAGCACTATCCCTTAGTCCCCTTATACGATACCACATGGGAAGACATGGGATGGTCCAAATTCTACTCTGCCAAAAACCACACAACTACTATAAAATCTTTACAAATCGCTTTGAAACTATGATGATCTGTTAGTAGGTATTTCGCAGTAATTAATCAAAGTATTATTTGCTAAAAGCATCATTTCCACCCTAAAGTTAAATAACAACTTACAATTTGGGGAGAAAACAAGACCAATTACATAAATTATATTTGCACAATGCCCCACATAAAGAACAATGTGTTTGCTGATATAATATTAATAAAGATTTGATTTTGATACCGCTATCGGGAGCCATGTTTGTTTAGCTGTCAAACTTTGTGTGCTCGACGCATGCGCGACACGTGCCATTCAAATAGAGTAACGTTTTAATCTAATAGGCCTAAAATCGCATGCGATAATGCCAGGGGGTGAAAAAACACATTTTGTTGATTTTATGGGAATTCATCTTTATTAAAAATAACTTTGTTATTATGACTTTGGTCTGTTCTCACGATTTTGAATAGCTTGATTACATAACCGTATCCATTGGACGTGAGAATCATTTAAAAATATATAGCTACTTACTGAGAAATAGTAATTCAAATCATTTTCAACAGCCGAATTGGGACTCAAAACTGATTTAAATAGATAATTTGAAGGCTAAGATCGGATTACTTCGATTTTGTAAAGTGCTCTTATAGCACAATGATTCAACATTCATAAATCTTTAGAGTAGTTAAAACAGAAATTTGAATTATAATATGATGAAAATTGACAGTTCTCACTACTTTATAAAGTTAGCAAACTGTCAGTCCGATATATGATAGAGAAAACACTCTACAAAAAAGAACCACGATCTTAGTCGACCTAAATTCAAAGTTAACGATGTGACCAATTTAAAAACCAATACTTTAATTATATTTTTCTTATTTTCATTATCGCCAGTAACACCAACATCGAGAAATCTAAATCTAACCAAAACAAATACTTATTAAACTATATTATGACATCCAAAGTGTAAATTAATACCGCCAAAACAGACACCACAGATGATATTGTTATAACAGATTATTATCGTGGCAACACTATGGGGTGATTGTAGCAATGATATAAGATATCAAATCGCAATTTCGGCACAAGATTGCGTCGACAGATCGGCTTCAACGACGTCCCTTATTTATTTGATTAGGATGTTTTTTTATCAATACATCTCCCCTTAACAATTTTTGTTTTGTTTGACGTTGAAATAATTGTTGTGGCCGCAAGTTATTATAGGATAGGATATGATGTTGAGTTTTTGGATATTTGTGGTAATAAGGTTTTTTTTATTATACCTCTTAAGCGGCAGACAAACACACGGCCCACCTGATGGAAAGTGGTTACCATGGTCTATGGCCGTGTGTAAAACCAAGGGTGTCACTCTCGCGCTGCCAAACCTGTAAGCACAGAGAGTTTCTGTACCGTCAGTGTAAAAGACAAAGCAGAACAAGACTTTGGTCTTCCCACTGACAGTACAAAAACTCTCCAGTGAGCTCTGGCTACCCTACTCACCGCAGGGAACACAACATGAGGTTATTATGGCCGCCGTATTCTATAGGGCGGAGGTACTTCCCCAGTCGGACTGCTCAATTCGACGGAAATACCGTCGTGTCCTACCTCCTACCACGAATAACTCATATAACGATGGCCTTTCAGCATTGGGAGAAGCCTATGTACAGCAGTAGACTACGGTGGGCTAATTGATTGATTGATAACTGTGTAGCACCATAGGATAGGTTTTAAATTAGGCTTAATAAGTTTGTTAGCACTTTTTTAGTATATACTTACCTGCTGATGTTAAGTGTCTTATATGTCTCTCGGATACAAAATTCAAACACTTATATATTTGAAAACGCTTAGTATTATGATGGTAAGCAAGATATTTCCCTTATCTATATGCTAATAACTAATAGTATGATTTGTTTATACCACTTAGGTGGCAGACAAGCATACGGTCCACTTGATGGAAAGTGGTTACCGTCGTCTATGGACGTGTGCAAAACCGCGTGCGTCACACGCGCGCTGCTATATGACCGTAAAGTTCTTATTTATGGGTTAATATCCATAGACTAAATTAAACTTAACGTGCCTCTATCACTCGTTTAAATTTATACTATTTAAAATTGGACACGTATGTTTTATTTATTTCGAATTCACTAAAATTTAGGAAAATAATTATTTATTTAGTGCGTAACTCTAAACTATCATGGTGCTGACGATAATTTATTGCACTTGTTATTGTTAATATTCATACTAATTAATTTTATATTCACGATAAATTAGAGTTTATAGATAGAAAATTCTTAACACTTAGTGTAAAACTTACTGGGATAAAGTTACCACTAGCCTTCCGCCCGCGGCTTTATCCTCGAGGATCTCTTCTCTTTACTTCGGTTCTGCTCAACCGATAGCAATCAAACAAACGTTGGATTTTTATTTTAATCAAAACCTTTCTAATAAAAAAAAACCGCATTACACTCCGTTCAGTAATTTTTGAGTCCATCGCAAGCAAACCTTTATAATTTACAATTATTATAATGTTAAATTTCTTATAGGCCAGCTCCGGCTCGTTTCTGGAGCAGAGGATGGCCATCGCGATTCTGCAAGGCGACGGTGCCAGTGTCATGGGCACCTTGGCGCCGGGAACGATACAGGGTGGGTTATTCGATTTGACATAACATGACAAAATCTATGATTGCAAATAATGATGTGACATTTGTATTGTTGTACTGGTATTAAATAATTTATGTACATAATTTAACATTAGGTTTAAATATACTTATTTTCAAAAAGACACACATTGCCACTTGTCGTTGAAAGAAGCCTGTAGACTAAACTAAAAGAACACCCAGTAGTGAGATTAACAAATTAATAATGATCAATTATGTACAATGATAATCGTGACTTAAAGATATTGAGAGAGTCACTTTTTCTGATGTTTAGTGGTAACTTATTATAAAGCTGTGCTCCCTCAAAAGTAATGCTTTTTTTCCGTCGTCGGTTCGTACTTTTGGTAATACTAGCAAGCAATTAAATATATAATAGTAATAATAGAATACAATGTTTATTGTTTTTGTTGAGTAACCGATATTTCAGCGCTGTTACAAGCACCATGATCCATTACATAAAATCTCTGTGAATTTTACTTTATTAATGTCAAATCATACATTGTTACTAACAAATTGGGCCTATTTTATTGATGGCATAAAATGGTTATTTATTTATATTTAATCGATAATGAAATTGTAATCCGAATTTCTTCTTGTATCACCAAATTAATTTCAATTAATATAAAGCTCCCCAATTAACGATCACCTGTCAGATTGACAGCCAATTTAAAACAAGAACCGGTCAGCCATTATCACGCAATTAAAAGCTGCGTTCGCATTTTGAATCCGTTCTATTATTCGCACCCTTCGTTAATTCGGTATTTCGGGTGCGTTCCGCACTGCACTTGGCCGATAGCTATGACATTCTCTTTAAAACATAATGGAATAAAGAAACAGTAAACTGGCCTCGCATGTTGGGGGAGCACTTCGTTATTGGATTACTACGAAAGAACAGTGTTGATACTGTGTGTGATTTTAATGTAAAGCTAAACGTATTACGAAATTTCTTCAAAAAATGGCCTGACCGTAGTAATTTTGGGAGTTATAATTTTTATTTGGTAAAGTTATACCGAATGAATGTAATTTGAAGATTTGTAAATGGTACGATTATTAAAAACATGGAAGAAGTGAAGAAGAAGTAACCTTCTTTTAGACAACTAATTATTTGTTGCCTCAGCCTCATGATGGGTTCTAATGTAAAATGTAAGTAGCTTACGGTAACATTATGTATACGTAGAAATTAAAATGAAACGTCTACGTATTAAAGTTCTAATTGCGATTAACTGTCACAACAATCAACATTCTTTTTTTTACGATACATCAATTTCGAACATGACAAATAATCAAGACTGTAGAGTCAAAGTATACGCTAAAACCCATAGGTAGCACCATTCATAACGAATCAGCGTACAAAATGATATTATTTGTAACATAATCCGCGAACAACTACGGCACGAGATTGATATTACGCTAGGGTGATATCGACATTAATTTATATGGATACGGTTTAAAAATGTATAATGGGTGGGTTGCCGACGCTAATAAAGCCCCTAGGGAGCGCCATGTTTCCAATGACAGTTTTTGGCGCGAAATGTAATGTATACCCCAAATAGGAAATCGCGTGAGCAATTTTGAAAGTCAATGTTATTATAGGCCGATGCAATAGGTTCTTAAGTCCTATGAAAAATATTTTTGACAAATGACATGACTTTTGGCGCGAAATTATTTGAATTCATTTTTCACAAATGATTGATCAGCTAATTGTAGAGGATGATGTACGGAGTTGTGTTGCCCAATTTGTATTGTTTTTTTTTAAATCGCTTTTTAATCTAAACAAAAAAGACTTATGACTGTTGACGAAATCGGAATAGGTCTAAAAGTAAATATTTTACTTAGCTCACCATAGACGTATGTAAAACGCCTGTCATTTGTAAAAATGAAAGTATTTTAAAGCTTCTGCGTAAAGATAAGCGTCGGGTCCACCTATTCTGTCTCAGGAACTGCCAGCTAACTGTGGCCTTGGGGCATATTTAAAACCAAAATCTGGCTACGGATAAAACTATTAAATCTACTGTAATAAATGAATGCAAATAAAATAAATTATTCGTCACATTATTAAGCTGTTACATCCAATAACAAATTTAGAGTCTAATAAAGAGATTATGCAAATAATTTCGATTTGTATCACGTGTTCGTATACAAATCAAATGTTAAATAATTGTTAAATAGCATGTAAAATGTACACAGGACTTTCTTTGTATTTCGAACTAGACAAACAGGGATAATTTTATAATTTCATATCTAATGTCCGTTTCCTTTATTCAAAATCAACGGCGTGTTAAATTTAAATAAACGGTTCCGTGCTAATACACATTCGAAATTCGAATTTGACTTTGCTGACGTCGCGGTTTCGACGTCTTTATTCAAATTTCGAATAATGAGAAATCAGATGCGCACCAGTGAATGCATTCATATTCAAAATTAGGTCGCAAATGTTTCATGTGTGTCGTACTTTTGTAACAATTAATTAATGTTGCAGTCAAATGTGACAAATTAATAATTTAATGATTGTTGCGTTATATATTTGAATTATTTTAAACCTATCTACCTACAAAATTCGTGTTCTTAAACAAATATTAATTCTAGGACCGTATGCTATGTAGACACCGGTTTGCTAAGAAAATACATCTCTAAAAACAGCGTGAAAAACGTGTTTTGTGTGAGTAAGCTAATGTCAATACTGTTTTTTAAAATGTCTATGCGTGCATGTCATGAGATGTATGTATATGTCAACTTATACCGGGAAGTCGTAGGTAGACATTTTTTACGCCGCGTAGAAATGACACTTGCTACGTCTGTAAAGTTTGTATATAGCCTAGGGCATTCTTCATTCATTCTTCAGGTACAGTCAGAAAGATTTTGACTACAAAGGTTTTTTTGTATCTAGGACACGCAACTTGACTTCACCTCGCCTGATGGTAAGCTAAAGGCTCAAGAAGGAGGGTCACCATTACAGACACTAAGTAATGTTACAATGGTGGCACTTAGCTTGGCGGCCTCATCAGATGCTTTTTCACGCTCTGCTTAAAGGACCTGGGACTGTAGGAAAAAGGAAACACGTGTGCTGGTAATGAAGTCCAGGTCTTGGTAGTGCGGCAAAGAAAAGAGTCTCCGAACAGTGTGAGGGTGACATCTAAGGCCTGCACGTGTTGTCCTATGTTGGAAAGGAGAGGGTGGGATTAGTTGGAAGTGCTCATCAGAACACTCACCATGGTAAAGTATCAAAATGATCTTTACATCAAGGTATTTAGAGCAAATAAAACTTTTTAATTTATTTAAATTGTTTTGTTGTCTGTACTAAAAGGTATTTATCAAAAGTCAGAACAACCTGTCAACAGGAGGGGGGTAAAACCAAGATATTAAGATCATTTTGAGTACTTTGTTCGTCTAGATCGATCTGATGCCGACTGTACGCACGTATTTTAGTTATACTAAGTTTGTTCTATACAACTTGTCTATTACATTTTCAAGGAGGTAGGACACGGCGGTATTTCCGCCCAATTGAGCAGTCCGACTGGGGAAGTACCTCCGCCCTACAGAATACCGCGGTTATAATAACTTCGTGTTGTGTTCCCAGCGGTGAGTAGGGTAGCCAGAGCTCACTGGAGAGTTTGTGCTGTCAGTGGAAGACTAAAGGCTTGTCCTGCTTTGTCCTCTACTGACGGCACAGAAACTCTGTACTTACAGGGTTGGCAACGTCCATAGGCCACGGTAACCACTTTCCATTAGGTGGGCCGTGTGCTTGTCTGCCACCTAAGTGGTATAAAAATAAAAGTCTAGCTATACTAGGTTTGTTCTATACAACTTGCCTAGTATACCAGTATGATACATGTAAGCTATTAGTTAACTAATAGTAGGTGAAGAAATATATTTCTTCTAAGTATATAAAAAGTCTTTGAGTTATGTCCTCCATATCTCAAAGATGTCTTACTTTTTTTAACCACAATAAATCTCAAATTAAGCCACAAGCTTAACAGCCCCGAGCTCAAGTTAACAATTAATGTCATTACCGTCCAAACAACAATCACTAATTACGTAAGCGGCTAGCAAAAACACCTCGTCCCAAACAGACAATAAATCAAGAAAAGTAAAATATCGGTCCCGCGGGGCCCCTCCCAACTGTCACTTGACATAATAGGGTCTTTTGTCGCGTTTGCGATAACGAGCTCGGCATTGGCGGCGGTATTCGCAAAACTGATGTTTAAAAAAAAATTTTTGGTCACCTATTGACATATGCCAACAGTGAAATTACTAGAAGTTAATAAGAGAAATTTGATTAGGACGAGTCAAAATGGTTTTGGATAAGCATTGCGTTAGATATAAGTATTGCGTTAGATATCAATTGAATATTGAATATATTAAATATATGTATATTTTTTTTTTTTTTAAAGAATTTTAGAACCGGAATTACTAATATTCCTTCTAACCCCTCCAGCTAAGCTAAATTGCTTGTGTTAGGAGTGGGTTCACGTCGGTATTGTAATGGCCAGTATTCGAACCCGGGACCTCTCTATCGTAAGGCCGATTCCTTAACCACTAAGCTACCGATGTTCCCCCTGAGCGCCGGCCTGGGGGTGACGGGTGGAGCCGCCTGTCACCCTGGCAGAAGCAGGCCGCGGCGGCGGCGCGCCTGGCGTGTTAGTCGGTTCGAGTCCGACATAACCTCTCCCACCGGCTCCGGTGGGGAGGTATCCGTGGGGATTTTGCGCACGTAAAAAAAAAGCTACCGATGCTTAATAAAGCATATAATTCAATTTATTAGTTGCTTTCCGGCTAAGCTAACTTGCTTAGATACTTTAGAAGTGTGTTCACATTTATATAACATGATTTGAACTTGCAGGCTGCAGTATCGGTCCCCACACGTGTGGAGGGCCAGATCGAGAGAGATGGCTCTGCGATGGAACCTCACCTCCGCTAACCAACAAAGACCTACAATGCCATGCGTTTTAATCGGTTCGAGTCCGACATAACCTCTCCCACCAGTTTCACCGGGGAAAAGGGGGGCTTATCCGTGGGGAATTTACGCACGAAAAATCTCGAATTCGATATCCCTCGATCGTAAGATCGACTCCTTTCGAGCCCCGCTCAGTGCAAATATTTGTATGATTGTGGGTATTTGCATTGTTCTGGTCGTGCCTCCGAGAGCACGTAAAGCCGTCGGTTCCAGTTGCCATGCGAACATCTATTGCCGTCGTAACGGGTAGTTGGAGCCCTAAAATGTTCAATAACTGGTCTAACTGCAATGCTTCGATATCGCGTTTGGGTTGTGGAGGTTAGATGGTAGTCGCTTCACGGAAAATAAAGAAGTTCAACCAAATCCGTTAGACTAGTAAGCGGACACAGTCTTCGAGGTGAAAGCTTCGGATACAACTGGGATTAACGCTAAGATAAAGAAGATGAAGCACAGTATAGTATGCCTTAGTTAGTCTTACTTCCTGCTAATAGGTATGAAAGTTTGTGAAGATGTTTGTATGTTGGTTATAATTTTTGTTCGCGTCAATTTATGTTTGCTATAATTTGGTACAAAAATAGATAGCTTGAAATAAAACTAAGACTTTTTTTTATAGAGTACATGGCAATTTGACTTCACCACGCCTGGGTCACCATTACAGACACTAAATAATGATACAATGGTGGCATTCAGTTTGACGGCCTCATCGGATGCTTTTATACACCCCGCTTAAAGGACCAGGGACTGTAAAAAAAAGAAACACGTGAGCTGGTAATGAATCTCGTGAATTGTGGAGATGGGATAAAAATTATACGAAGGCGAAACCACAGGCCACAGTTAGTGTGTTATAATTACCTTTAAGAAAAAAAAGAAACAGCAGTGTAAACATACTAATAAATCAGGTTACGTAACAATCGGTAACACTAGAAGCGACACGTGTACATCTAATTTCCTCCCCTGCAACACGGAGCGACGCCATTAAGACTCCCGCAGGATTAGCGGAATCAATGAGCTGATGCCCGTTTGGACACGTCATTGTTGGCTAGTCTCGATAATGTATTGCATTAGATATTACTATTTACAATTGGGTATTGGACAAATTTCGGAAACTTAAAAGACGTTTTACTGGTGGTAGAGATTTGACGGCACAAATTTGTCACAAATTTCGACCGGGTTGGTACCACCGTGCAATATTGCGAAAAACCCTTCATAGTAATTCAATTTCGGTTGGATTGCGTTCAGGGATCAGCAAATGCATAGCCGGGTAGGGGTGATGGTGATCGCAGCACTAGTGGGACCAGTGGGTCTTGGCGTAGTCTAGTGAGGATGGTGCGGGGCGACGCGCCGGTCAGGGAGACCCGTAGAAACGGTGGTGCCGCTGGCCGCCCGCGGTATAGTACAGAGGCCCAACTGGGACTAACCACCCTGGAAGGCTGCCTCACCAGACCGCGCATAATCCCGGTATGGCTCGTCGTGCCGGTTGGTGACCGGAAGTGGGGGCCAGGCGACCATATTCGGGGGGGTACGGGGGCCCTTCCGTACGGCGTGTCGGCTCACGCCATGCCTCATAATCATAGACAAAACCAATATCCCGCACTTTGTCACGCGGTGCTGCGACGACAATCACCTCTTTTTTTCACGCCCTTTTCTCCTTTTCATCATGGCAGCGCATTTAAGAGTATTGGGCAACACAGCGGCTCTACAGACTCCCACAAGCTCGCTATTTGAGGTGGAGTCCACTAACATCTGTGGACTCCATGCGAACCTCAACGCCGTCCACCAACACCTTGAGACGGCGAAACCAGATATGCTCTTTCTCACGGAGACACAAATAGGCCGCCCTGATGACACGACCTACTTGCTTTACCCCGGCTATGTTATCGAGGAAAATTTCCGTGCAAAAGCCGGGGTGTGCGTGTTTGTTAGGGCGGATGTTTGTTGTCGCCGTTTGCGCTGCCTTGAGGACCCATCCTTTTCAACCCTATGGGTACACGTAGACCATGGCTCTACGAGTCAGATCTATGTGTGCCTCTACCGTTCCCATACAGGAGATGCTGAGACAACTCGACTCTTTGAATATCTGAGTCAGGCGGCAGATGATGCGCAGGAACGGTTTCCGAACGCCGAAGTGGTATTTTTGGGGGACTTTAACGCCCACCACGAAACCTGGTTGGGCTCCTCCAAAACAGACCATGCGGGAAGAGCCGCCCATGCATTTGCTCTGGCGCATGGCCTGACCCAATTGGTACACGAGGTCACTAGAATACCAAGAAGGTCGGGCCTAGCACCCTCTCTGCTAGACCTTCTGCTGACGAGTCACCCAGACCTGTACAGTGTTTCGGTACAAGCCGCTTTAGGCAATTCCGACCACTGTCTGGTCTGCTCCAAGGTGCCAATTATAGCGCCTTCACGACCCGTGCAGGGGAAGCGGCGTCTCTGGCACTACTCGTCAGCAGATTGGGATGGGCTGCGCAACTATTTTGCGTCCATCCCGTGGGTTGAACGCTGCTTTGAAGGTAAGAAACCCTCGGATTGTGCTACTGCTGTTGCCGGTGAGATCGGTCTGGGTATGGAATACTATATTCCGTACACTGATGTCACCGGTGCCCGAGGAGTGCGCCCTTGGTTCGGGCGCGAGTGTGCGGGGGCTGTTGATCAAAAGCAGTCCGCGTATCGCGCTTGGGTAAGGGCGCGTGCCACGCACGATCCCAATGTGAGCCACTTCAAGGCGGCGTACAACAGAGCCACAAAGGTCTGCAAGAGGGCTTACGTCAAAGCGGATGCCCTGCGCATTGCGCGGCTTGGTCAAGAGCTAGTGGCACATCCAACGGGCAGCCGTGGATACTGGCGACTGGCCAAAGCCGTGCAGGCCAACTTCTGTCAGCCTTCGCTGCCACCGCTGCGCTACCCTGATGGATCCCTGGCCCATGGACCGCAAGAGAAAGCCAATATGCTAGTAAATCTCTTTGCGGCCAATTCCCGAGTCGATGATTGCGGTATACAGCCGCCGACACTACCCAATGGTGACCACGTAATGCCTGAAATACGTATCAGGCAATGCGATGTTCGTGCGGTGCTTCAATCACTCGATGTCCGGAAAGCCAGTGGCCCGGATGGTATTCCAGCGGTGGTCTTACAAAAATGTGCAGCGGAGTTGTCTCCGATGCTTACGCGGCTGTACCGACTGTCCTACAGCTCGGGTACAGTGCCTTCGGCTTGGAAAGAGGCGAATGTACAGCCGATCCCCAAGAAGGGGGATCGCTCAGAGCCAGCCAACTATCGACCCATAGCCGTCACCTCAGTGCTGTGCAAGGTCTTCGAGCACATCATTAACAAACAGCTCATGCGTCACCTAGAGGATCACTCCTTAATTAATGACCGGCAATATGGCTTCAGGCCGAAACGGTCAACGGGTGATCTTCTAGCATACGTTACCCATCTTTGGGGTGAGGCTATGGACAAGCACGGCGAGTCACTGGCAATTAGTCTTGATATCGCCAAAGCTTTCGATAGAGTCTGGCACAAATCGCTTCTCTCCAAGCTACCAGCCTTTGGTCTGCCTCCTAGACTGTGCAACTGGATTGCTAGTTTCCTGCAGGAGCGCCGTATCCGCGTCCTCTGTGATGGACGGGCTTCGGAGTTCTTGCAAATAAATGCTGGCGTACCGCAGGGGTCTGTATTATCTCCCACTCTCTTTCTTCTGCATATCAACGACATGCTGTCCACCGGCAGCATACATTGCTATGCAGACGATAGCACCGTACACGGGAGTTATCACGGACAACCTGCGGCCAAACAGTCTGATATCGTGGAAAAAAGACAGCTTCTTGTCACTGAACTGGACCGGATCTTGAATCACATTTCTCAATGGGGCTCCGAGAACATGGTCGAGTTCAATGCCAAGAAGACGCAGGCTTGTGCGTTCACAGCAAAGGTATCTTCTTTCCTTCCCCTTCCCACTCTTCAGAGCACGCCACTTCCACTGCAGGACAATCTCTATATCCTAGGCATGGATATTCGCTGCAAACTGAATAACAGAAATTACATCGAGAGCATCATCAAAACAGCCTCGCGGAAACTCGGACTCCTAAACAAAGTGAGACGTTTTTTCACGCCGGAGCAGCGGTGTCTTCTCTATAAGACACAAATTCGCTCCTGTGTGGAATACTGCTCGCATCTCTGGGATGGCTCCGCAAAATACCTACTAGATGCTCTCGACAGGTTGCAGCGACGCGCGGTCCGAATTATTGGGAACCCTGAGGTCACGAACACCCTCGAGCCTTTGCAGATGCGTAGAGATATTGCTTCCTTGGCTGTATTTTACCGTCTCTACCACGGTGAGTGTTCTGACGAGCTCTTCCAACTAATCCCACCATCTCCTTTCCTACATAGGACAACACGTGCAGGCCTTAGATGTCACCCTCACACTGTGCAGAATATACGAGCAAGAACCAAGCGGTTCGGAGACTCTTTTCTTTGCCGCACCACCAAGACCTGGAATTCATTACCAGCACACGTGTTTCCTTCTTCCTACAGTCCCGGGGCCTTTAAGCGGGGCGTGAAAAAGCATCTGATGAGGCCGCCAAGCTGAGTGCCACCATTGTAGCACTTAGTGTCTGTAATGGTGACCCTCTTTCCTGAGACTTTGCCTTTAGCTTACCATCAGGCGAGGTGAGGTCAAGTTGGCGGGTCGTATATAAAAAAAAAAAAAACGTAGAAATTTATTTAACACCTGTTACAATTCATCATTTTCCCGTAAAACCTTATTAATCAGAAAAAAAAATACATTTTCACTTTGTTAGCTTAAAAAGTGCGCAAGAAACGGTCTGTCACGTGACAGTCTGCGCGTGACGTCATTAAATAACATCTACGAAGAGACCAATCAACAAAAGTTTCGGTAACGCTAAGTAAAATTTTTATACACTCGAGAGCAATGAATCCGGGTCACTTAAAGAATGTTAAAAATCTCGGAAACTAAAAATGATAGGTTAATGCAATAAATTGTATTTAATAGACAATGTAATACTCCTTAAATGAAAGTAAAAAAAATATGAGTCACCATACATTTTATTAACACAAAATTACATAAAGAAAAAAACTGCTGATCTCTCCTTAAAACAAAAATAGGAAACATGAAATTTTTGAACTTTATTACGATTTTCTTGAATTTTAATACTTCGTATTGCCTCCTCGTGCTTCCATTACTGCGTTTACGCGGTTTGGCATGCTGTACACCAAGTTCCTTATACGATTTTGGGGAATATTCTCCCATTCCTCTGTGAGAGCAATTTTGAGCTCACGAAGCGTGATTGGGGGAGGGTTTCGTTGTTTTACGCATCTGCCTAGCTCGTCCCAAGCATGCTCGATCGGGTTGATATCCGGGCTGCGCGCTGGCCACTCCATACGAGTAATGTTCATCTCTTGAAGGTAGTCATTCACAATCCTACCTGTATGAGGTCTGGCATTGTCATGCATAAATATAGCATCCTCACCTAAATTGACCATAAATGGACCAACGTGATCATTGAGGATTTCTTCCACATATCTTACGCTAGTTAAAGAGCCGTTTTCTATGATCACCAGCTCTGTGCGACTTTCAGAAGAAATTCCGGCCCACACAAGTACAGACCCACCACCGTAGGCTACTTTTTCTTCGATGCATGCTTGCTTGAATCTTTCCCCTGGTCTTCGATACACTCTGTGTCTTCCATCGTGCTTGTAGAGCATAAATTTTGATTCGTCGGAGAACATAACTTTTGACCAATCTTCAATACTCCAATTTACGTGGCTCTGGGCATAACTTAGTCTCGAAATACGATGCCCACGCTCCAGTTTAGGGCCGTTTGCAGGTCTAAGGGGTTTTAAGTTAGATTCAGCAAGCCGACGTCTTACTGTCCATGCACTTGGGTTACTTCCTCCGAGGCGTCGAAACTGATTGGTGAGTTCAGTTCCTGTGAGAAAGCGATTTCGAAGCATGGTGTTCACCAAGTATCGGTCTTCTCGTGCTGTGGTACACCTGGTTCTGCCCGTTCCTGGTCTGCGTAGGTTAGAACCAGTTTCTTCGTAACGTCGGAGAACTCTTTGTACTGTTGACAGCGACACACCGACAGTCCTGGCTGTATCGCGCTGACTCCGGCCGGTTTCCAGCATTGTAAGTATTCTGGTGCATTCTTCAGGCGTAAGCGACATAATTTCAGCTTGATTAATGAATATAGAGCACTATCGACATGGTTTATGTACCCACATAAATGACAGATTACAAACAAAAGCAACACCAAATGCTGTAATTTCGTAGTTCCATCTTCGAAAGTGGCCCTTTTTCAAATTTGATTTTTTTATGATATAACTTTACAATAACTAAGAAGTTTTAATACCTTCATTTAAGGAGTATTACATTGTCTATTAAATACAATTTATTGCATTAACCTAGCATTTTTAGTTTCCGAGATTTTTAGGATTCTTTAAGTGACCCGGATTCATTGCTCTCGAGTGTAGTTACGTCACGCAAACAGTCAACAGATTTTTTGCGTTTTGCCTCATGTGAAAAACAGACAAATAAATCACAACTTTATTTTAGAAAAATTAAATATTTAAAATAAATATTTTTATGAAATACATTTTGCATAGTTATTATTTACGTATAACTATCATATCCAATATATTTCATATTTTTTGGTAATAATTGTCAAATACCAAATTATGAATTGACAGTGTGATAAGGGATCATTGTCTTATGTTAGAAGATGAAGTCACCAAGATGCTGAGATGGTTTCATACACGTGGAGAGACGAAGGTAAATTGACGAAACAGATTTGTGTGTAAAGGAACTCGGTAGAGGGTGACCAGAGGCACTGCCATCTGCCTAAACCTCGAGAAAAAAGTCTTCGCGAGAACCTCACACGTCAATGACCTTGCCAATGGGGTTGTGTCCCGAATATAACCCATAAGAACATATTTCCAGGATAATGATAAACTACCCGCGTGGTTCCCGGCAGAATAGAATTTGCACCACTCCATATCTTCCCATGCGGTGTCGTACAAGGCGACTAAGGGATGGGGCTGTTTAACATCATACAGATATATACAGTCCAGACTCAGATGTATGGCTTGAGTGAACAATAGTACCCGGATTCAATTCGTACGTGCCGAATTCAATGATTGGTGATAATTAACCTCCTCTGCCTAACCCTCCGGGGATAAAGGCGTAATTATATGTATGTATGTAATAATAAACTATATGTTATTTCGGACTATGGTCTATCTTTGTTCTAAATTTTTTAACATTAAATCTTTGAGAATAAAGAGTAAAAAAGATCCATTCTCAAAATATTCTATTTATAAAATTAGTACGATATTGAAACAAAGCCCGTGATCCATCCCACAGAGGGGTGAAATGCGCGAACATTACCAAGAGCAACAACACGAGGGTCCAACACCAACAACATCGATTCACCCCCACCCACCTGTTAACCCCCATTGTAAACCTACCATACCTACCTACATTATTATAAAATTGTATATTACTCACTAGTGTAAAACTCGCTGGAATCTTTATTTTTAAATATTTATTATTAAAAACTTGGTTCCCGGCAGAGTAGAATTTGGGCCACCCCATCACTTCCCATGCGGTGTCGTACAAAGCGACTAAGGGATAGGGCTGTTTAAACACCAGACAGATATATACAGTAAAGACTCAGCTTTAGATGCATTGCTCGAGTCAACAATAGTACCCGGAAGACGCCAATAGGCTCACCCCCTATTACGTGGGACTGAATTCAATTACTGATGAATTGTGGGTGTTAATTCACCTCTGCCTAACCCTCCGGGGATAAAGGCGTGATTATATGTATGTATGTTATTAAAAAATAAATAAACATGATAAATATCTCGGCGAGTTTTACTCTAGTAATGTGAATGACCATGTCAATCTCCAAACATACATTGTGTAGGTATTGGTTGTTTTTGCACCCCAGAAATATAATATATCAGGAGATATATGCTAGAGAAATATATGGGATAAATATTTAGTACACGTTAATACAGTGCACGTTAGTTAGACTTCACCTCGCCTCCTCGCCAATCAGCAGGCAAAGTCTCAGAAAAATTGAAGAAATATGTTGGAGATATTAAAATAAAACATGGGTCAGGTATGTGATATTAAAAAACACAAAACGTATTACAATGCCGTTTATTAGGTATATTGGAAACGCCTTGGTCAGTTTTAAATACTGCCGTATGTTTGATTGCAATTATTCTCCACTGTAAGTTTTAAGCAGAATTTGACGTCAAAATGTTGTAATTACGTTAAACTATTTTGAGAAATAAAGAATTTGAATTAATTGAGGAGATCCGGAGATATGACCAATAACAGCAGAGTCGCAGGGATTAGCTGGAGGGAAGATATGATGGCATACCTAGCCATATGGTCCGCAAGCCAGCGACAGTTTCGCATGACCAGCCGCCTACCAGATGATATAGATCTCGTACAATGGTTAAGAAAGTTGCATTATGAATTTACGTGGTTGTCAGCTGCCAAAGTTGCAGGTCAAACAGTAATACCTGAGTCTTAAGATAATTTTGAGATATTATAGTCAAGATCGTTCTGGCAGTGACTGTACATGGCCTTTGCTTTCCGTCATGGCATTTGGGTCGGACTTACCTTAGCTCCAAGAAGCTTATCCAAAGAAACCCCATTTTACGTGCGAGAAATCCCCACGGATACCTCTCCGATTTATGTCGGACTCGACCCGACTAAAACACACGGCATCTGTGAGTCGTTTTTGGTTGCCGAAGGTGAGGTTGACAGGCATATCCCGTGCACCCGTGACCCAGGGCATCTCTCTCGATCTGGCCTTCGTCGGGTGTGGGGACCACATAGTTCCCGCTAAGTGCACCGCCACCGCAGCCTGCTGCGGCTCCACCTCATCGACCTCCGATGCTCGAGTTGCCTCAGTACGCGGAATTGCGATCTTCATCCAACCCCGCTGCCGCTCCCGCCCCGCCTTCTCCTTCACGAGCATAACTTGCTCATCCAAAGAACCCCTTAGCCCCAAGGACCTTACCCCAAGGCACATAGATGATCCAAATAAAAAAATAAACAAATCATCTCTGTAAGGTAAATTCCTATTTGGTGAAAACCTCATTTGACACCGATACTGTATAATAGAATCACATTATGCGGCTAGGGCGTAACCCCTAGGGGCGGTCGGACATCGATTGTATACTCGATTCGAGTAGTCGAATAACTATTCGATTCTCAAACCGATCCCATTCGAGTGTTTGTACAGTTCATGGTAAAGGAGTGTAATTGAAGATGTAGGTTTTTATTTGATTTGTTGTTAGTTGTTTGTAGAGGGAAATTGGTTTTTAAACAGGCTCCGATGACCGTGTCAATATTGCGGTGGTAATACTACTTTGGAGAGATTGGGGACATATTTTTGAACTGTGTTGAATCTGTAAAATTGAAGTGTTTAATTTTTTTTTTCACTAAGAAACAAGTTGTAAACTTGTTTGATACAAAACTCGTTAAAGACTTGTAGAAGAATAGTCAAAACATATAATGTTTTGACCATAGCCTATGGACGTGTGCCACACCAAGGGAGTCACAATCGCGCTGCCAACCCTGTAAGCACAAGAGTTTCTGTGCCGTCAGTGTAAAAGACAAAGCAGGACAAGCTTTTGGTCTTCCCACTGACAGTGCCAGACACTTTTTCGTTCACATAGTATGTACAGCCAACAAGTTGTAAACAAGTAGGTATAAAATACAATTGCGTTTATACTGAAAAGCCTGTGACATCTTGCACTTGTCAAATACATGTTTTATACATATACTTAGGTGAAAACGAGGGGTTAGCGTTAATACCAGTCGCATCTGGGAGTCCCCAGATGCGACTGGTATTAACTACTATATATATATATGTATATAGAATAAAAAATAGTCACTTTACCAGACTCACTACGAATTTGGCTGATCTTCAATATTAATATGTCTATGAATTGTAATTGTATAAGTTTAATTATGGTGGTCCACTACCATTGTATTGGGTAACAACCTGTAAAGATGGTGGTGTGAGGAACAAAATAAATAAATAATTAATCTAAGTTAAAAATTCTTGTAATATGATCTCTCATACATAAACATAGCGTATAACCGTGTTTATGAATGCCGTATAAAATATATATTTACTTAAAATACATAAATTGTAAATACAACAAACATAATTATTAATTCAAATCAATGCCAATATGTAATTCATGCTTTAAAATATTTGCACTGAGCGAGAGTTGAATCCGTAACCTCCGACATACTGTCCTACCACACCTAAACGTACTGTTATACCACACGACTTCACACGAGTCGTCATAACATTTACATTTCTTTCTTTTATTTATTTATTTTATTACTACTATTTTTTTTTAACTTAAATATGTATAATACTTATTTGTAAACGATATAGTCTGCATCTTCTCATTATACTGAATCGGTAAACTACACGACACAACTAGCTACAGTGTCCAGTAGGTCCCACAAGATGCAAGGGGTTGAGGTTCGAAGGGGATCCTGTTAAAACGTTAATCGAATCTGGACGTAATGGGATTTCTTTCTTGAGGGGCGCATTGCCAAAGGATTAATTTATATCAATTTAAATGGGAGCGCGGATACAGGCCGATGTTTTATTGATTTCGAATAATAGGGATTTTTTATTCGAAATCGGAACTTTTACGGAACATTTTTTAATTCTTTATTATATTGTACACTTGGTAGAGATAATAAGATAAAATTATGCACGAATTGTGTATATAAATGAGTATAATTATATGAGTTCTCTCGTTTCTCTGCGAAAAATCCCCTCAAAGCATTACTTGTTCGCAGAAGGAGGCAGCGCGCAGCGAACCATCACCGAGAGCAAGGTGGTGAGAGTAGGAATTCTCACTCCTAGGGCCGCCACCAGCTCCCGTTTAGGCGTCTCCCATGCTGGACACTCGGTGAGCGTGTGCAGCCGCAAATCCTCCCTCGCGTCCTAATGGTGGCACTCGGACGTTGGCTCTTTCTCCATCCGACGCAAATGCAGCCCGAAGCACTCGTGCTCGGTGATCATCTGCGTCAGACGGTACGAGAGGCTGCCGTGTGGCCTCTCTAGCCACTCCCCCATGATGGGTCTTATCGCCGCTACTACGGCGTGCCCTACTCGCCTTTGACTTGTGAATTACAATTTCAAATTACGTACTTATTCATTTAAGTACATAATTTGAAAAATATCTACATTTAAAATTTCTGATTGAAGTTTCGGACATCTAGACTGTAAAACTCATTGATACATTTTCCTCTCTCTCTCTGATACATAAATAATATCTATCTCCTCTCACTTCACATGGGATATTCGGCAGCTTATGCCTACAATAAAAATATGCGACATCGAGTGTTGTCTTTTTGTGAACACCCCGTATACAGCGTTCCCGGGAAGGTCTAATCCTCAGCGTTTGTTTGTGTCACGTAATGTATGTGAGAGCGGCCGCATGCGACAAATTACAAACATCGATACGACTGCGAACATTGCTATAGTAATGCCGTTAACATGGGTTCAAATCCCGTCCTCAAGCTTTTTCCGATTTAAAATTTCTAGGAGGTACATACTTCCTTGTTGTGTATGGGGCTTATCATCTTCCTTACTTACCTACCTTTGTGTATGGGGCTCATCATGGTCTTCTGGGTCCAAACCAACCCCATCTGCTAGCAGGTACGCCAGCTGATTGAGGTACTAGGCTGATGTGTAGTTCTTCCTCTCAGGTTAATGGGATCAGATGGCAATCATCCCCATACAAACTAAAATCAAAGGAGAAAAAGTGAGACGCCCCAGTGTTACACACATCCATTGGCCACGGTAACCACTTACCATCATATGGGCCAAGACCACAGCACACACAGCATACACAGCACACATACTTGTCTGCCACCTTAGTGGTATAAAGAACAGGAGTAAAAAAAGGATAGAGTGAGTAAACGATAGGCACCTTGATGAAGGCTTCAGATGCAGCCGAAAACTACACTAATAAATACAAACGATTGTTTCATCTAGGAGATAAAACGTTGGTGAAATGGTTCTAAGGTGAAATAAAACACTACAATTTCCACTTTGTTCAACTTGGTGAAATCATCTGGGGGACAAAGAGGAATATCCCCATTTAGCTACTCTATTAAGGTACCAAACTCATTCCAATATATGATGGAGAAAGTTCTGCAAACTCGAAGCAAACCGATCTTAACCGAGGTCTTCCGAGCTGACAAATCAAAAACCGGGCACTGTATACGTAAGTCTCGATAAAAAAACGATCACGATACAAACCCAAATGTTACCAAAATAAAACACCTCAATTCTACTCCACAGTACTGTTGCAACGTGTATATGATCAAATAAAACTAGTACTTTGTCGCAACGCAACAATATCGGATGTCCAGCTCAATCCCATACTACGACGATATTTTTTTGCTTTTGTCCAATTGGCAGCTTACAAAGAACGCAATCCGTGTCTTCGTCGACTCGAATCCGAGTAATGCAACACAATTGACGGTAATATACTTGTAACGTAGACTTAACAACCAGTTTTTATTTGTTTAAGTATTTATTTATTTAATAGGTTTTCACACAGCAAATGTATTACAAATTGTTATAAGTACAAGATATGTTTAGCGAGAAATGTGGCTGATACATTTGCCAATTACGGATAAACCGGCATGCGTAATATTATAACATTGAAGAGAAAAGAATAAAGAAACCTATATTAGCACATTGAGAGAATTGACTTTTTTTTTTTAGGTGCGCAAAATCCCCCGGATGCCTCCCCACCGGAGCCGGTGGAAGAGGTTATGTCGGACTCGAACCGACTAAAACGCACGCCGCCTGTGGGTCGTTTTGATTGCCGAAGGTGAGGTTGACAGGCATATCCCTCGCACCCCGGCCGACCCAGGGCTATCTCTCACGATTTGGCCCTCTTCTCGGGTGTGGGGACTACAGAGTCCCCAACTCGTCCCCGGAAACGGGGAGGCGCGCAAGGCGCGCCACCGCCTCGGCCTGCTTCTGCCAGGGTGACAGGCGGCTCCACCTGTCACCCCCAGGCCGGCGCTCATGGGGGGCGGAGGTCGTTCATCGACCTCCGACGCCCGAGTTGCCTTCGTACGCGGGCAGCTTGGCTTGCGATCCTTCGTCGCACCCGCTACCGCTCCCGCCCCGCCTCCTCCTTCACGAGCATTACTAGCTCGCAGAAGGAGGCGACGGCCGCCCACGCATCCGCGCAGCGGACCATCGCCGCGAGCAAGGTGGAGAGCGTGAGAACTCTCACTCCCAGGGCCGTCACAAGCTCCCGCCTCGGCGTCTCCCACGCCGGACACTCGGTGAGCGTGTGCTGACCTGAGTCCTCGCTCGCGTCGCCGTGATGGCACTCGGACGTTGGTTCTTACTCCATCCGACGCAGATACATCCCGAAGCACCCGTGCTCGGTGATCATCTGCGTCAGGCGGTACGAGTGGCTGCCGTGTGGCCTCTCTAGCCACTCCCCCATGATGGGTCTTACTGCCGCTACTACAGCGCGCCCTGCTCCTGGTCGCCCAAGTCGTAGCTCCCATTCCGCCACCATTTCCCTTTGGAGCCGGGATCTCACGGCCCGAATTTCATCGGGCTCGGGATCGTGATCCCGCTCCCGCGCCGCCTTTCGGAACCGGTATAGCGCCGAAAGGGATCTCGCTTCCAGGATCCATGGTGGCGATCCGGCGAGGAGACTCGCCGCGTTGAATGATATCGTGCAGTACCCCCTTACGATGCGGCACGCCTACTTCTGCTGCGGACGCAGCAGCAGGGGCATGTGCCGATCACTCAGCGTGTCCGCCCACACGGGACATCCGTACAGGGCCATGGACTGCACGACACCCGCGTAGAGTCTCCTGCAGGAGTCCTTCGGGACCCTCAGGTTGGGCAGTAGCCGCGCCAGAGCGTTGACTGTGCCCACCAATTTGGGGCCTAGGCTTCGGAAGTGCTTCCCGAAGTCCCACCGGCCGTCGAGCACGAGCCCCAGATATTTCATCTGGGGCTTGATGCCGATGTGAGTGCCTCCCACTGTGAGACTGGAACCAGGTGGTGGCGTGCGCCGAGGTCCATGAAAGAACATGACCTCGGATTTATGCAGAGCCACCTCAAGGCCCAGTCGCCGGATTCGTTCAACGACTTGAGCAACCGCGGTCGTGGCCCTTAGGGTCGCTTCGCGGTATGTAGCCCCGCTCGCCGTCACTAGCGTGTCGTCCACATAGCACGTGACGGCGGCGCCGTCCGCGAGCTCACCGCGAAGCACCCAGTCGTATCCGATGTTCCACAGGAGCGGCCCAAGAACCGATCCCTGTGGAACACCGCACGACATCTCACGCCGACCGACGCCGGTCGCACTTGGGTAGATAACGGCTCTCTCCGTCAGGTACGCCCCGACTATGCGGCGGAGGTAGAGATGCACACCGTGGTACACGAGTGCCTCCCTGATGCAACTCCAGGGCAAGGTGTTGAACGCGTTCACAGAGAATTGACTAGACATATGACATTTCATACAGACTAAGTTTAGCTGAGATAAGTAAAATGAATTACTTTAATTAAGTGGTGACTATATTGTTATTATTGGAGGTTCGAAGGGCACTAAATATTTTAATTATAAATCTATTCTTAGAATCATATATATATCTATTCTTAGAATCATATATATTAGGTGTGGACTTAGATATTGCATTAATTGTAAAAAAAATAGGTAGGCTAAACTCAATAACTGCACCTTTACAAAAACGGTGAATAATGTTTTTTGAAATTTCGCGGAAATATTTGTCGAAGTAAAATAATTCGCAACGAATTTTATGCCGAATTTGATATATTGTTATTGTCACTGCGCTCGATTTTACGTAAATTTGTTCATAAAATAAGACGAAAGAAACCGCCATTAAATCTGTAAAAAATTGTAACGTTCCAAAAAAAGTTGAACCAATCACATTTGATATCTACTAAAGCGGCGCGAAACTTGCTGCGGGCAAAGGCAGCAAAACTGAACAACCTAGTAAAATATTCACGTGTAGTTATTCCATGCGGCTGCCCGCGGATCACCGCTGCAGATTAAACTATTAACAAAATGGTACCGCCGCGTTTTGAACCGGATCCCATTTCCGAATAACGTTTTGCATAGTTAAACGCACCGTTAGCGCGCCATGATCGTCGCGTGTAAAGGTTTTATTATGAAAAAAAAGTTGAATCTGAGAACTTTGAAAGTGGAACGGTTATTTTGGTCATATAGGACTAGTACAGTAATGATAGTAATGATAGTGACAGAATAGCTTTTCTTAAAGAGATTGTCAAAAAACTGTTTTTAACATTAAACTCACGGTTTTACTATTTTACTTTTTAGTCTAGGTTTAAAAGTAGGTAATGGATTTTGATATGGACGATTGATGTAGGTAACGAAAGAAGAAAAAAAGATTCGTAGTAAATCTAAGCAGCTCGTCAGCCACTCAATGATCTTCTGTAATGTGTTATTACCATCGTAATGTCAATAGTGATGACAGAAGACAGACAGATGAAAACAGAAATCGTACCTACTTTATCCTCGTTCGTACCTATTTAGTGAATAGTACATGCGACTAGTCTAACTACAGAATTTCGAAATAGCCTGTCTGTTTGAGGTCAGATGACAGTTGCTTCACGCAAAATATCGAAGTTGGCTGACCGACTACCCTATCTACCTAACTCTTTTTAATATAAGATACCTATACTTACCGTTTAATTAGATTGTACCCCAACCCTTTGTATTGTATTCCAGAGTTATCTATATACATTTGATGTTGATGATGACTAAAATGTATTTGTGACTAAATGTAAAGTTGTAGTTAATTGTACCTAAAATTTTATTTTATTTTATTTCATTTGGACGTTATAGTGTATTTTCATTGATTGTATGTATTTATTAGTTAAAATTGACATTCCAATACAATGTTTGTTTAGAAATAAATAAATTGAATTGAATGGAAATTTAAATATTAATATTTTATAATGCCTTTACAAGGAATTCAACACCCATTTACTACATTGCAATAACCGCTTGTAATAAAGGAATACAAAAGGCCCTGAGTCATATCAGGAGTGTAAAATATTCAGAACTATATAATGAGTATGTCAACCATTACAATGCGCAAGGGAGAGGGGAACTTTAAAAGTTGTGTTAAACAACTGAAAAGAAACTTTATCTACGTTTCTAGACGGACTGTGTAATGAGCGCACTGTTTCCCGCTCTTTCTTTGTCCTTCTTTTTTTACCTTTCCGTATTTATCTATGGGTAGGGGCCATTATATAAATTGTGAAGTGGTTGTAAGTATCAGTACACTGGCAATATTTATAAAAAATCTTTGATTATGTTATATTTTTTTTTACGTGCGCAAAATCCCCCGGATACCTCCCCACTGGAGCCGGTGGAGGAGGTTATGTCGGACTCGAACCGACTAAAACGCACGTCGCCTGTGGGTCGTTTTGGTTGCCGAAGGTGAGGTTGACAGGCATATCCTTCGCACCCCGGCCGACCCAGGGCCATCTCTCACGATCTGGCCCTCTTCTCGGGTGTGGGGGCTACAGAGTCCCCAACTCGTCCCCGGAAACGGAGAGCCGCGCGAGGTGCGCCACCGCCGCGGCCTGCTTCTGCCAGGGTGACAGGCGGCTCCACCTGTCACCCCCAATGATTATGTTATACTGATACTGAACATTAATAAAAATGGTTTTTTTTTCTGTTAGACTATTTTTCCGCGATGGACGCAAAAACTTTTGAACAGATTTTTGAAAAGCCTAGGTTACTTGGACTTCAAAGCTTACATTTGTTTCATCGCAATCGGTTATGTAGACCCTGAGATATGAACAAAAGTCGTGTTAACTGATCGCGGACGGAGTCGCGGGCGGAAGGCTAGTTATCTATGGTTCGATTTGTAATGTTAAATTACCTAATAGCTTTTTAACGAGTGCATTTTTAATGAGTTATAATGACAAGATAAGTAGGTAAATGTTGTTGTTGTTGTTGATAGTGAACGCGGCTGCTACAGAGTTATATTTTTATATCTCAATCGATTTGCATATTAAATGCTTTAAAATTTAATTCAATAGTAAATAAAGATAATTATAAACTCACGCCTTTATCACCGAAGGGGTAGGCAGAGGTAGGCACCCACATTTCGCCAGTTTATGTTTAGGTCCCAATGTAATAGGTGCATGGCGAGCCTATTGCCATTAACCGGATACTTATACACCTCCGATAAATACACACATAACTTCGAAAAGCATCGAAAAGTCATTGGTGTGTGCCATGGTAAAACCTGGGATCGAACCCGAGACCTCGTCTCAGCAGTCCATTACCCATACCACTAGGCTACCGCGGTTAGTACAAAAAAAAATTTAATACAAAAAAAAAATCAAATGGTATGATTGACCAATGTCACTAATTTATGTTTAGTGTTATTTTATTTTATTCTTTTAAAAAACACTTACAGCTAATACAATGAGATTTAAACAAAAAAAAATAGGTACAAGAAGACCAATTACAAGATTTTATGTATAAATACAGATCTTGTATTAGAAGACAATGTGGAAATTAAAGACGACAGACACAAATAATAGGCAGTACACCACTCATTCACCCTTCAAAGAAGGCATCGCTCATAATTCTTTTGAGTTTTAGTATGCTGGTGTTGAATATGTCAACTTTGTTGTGTGACTGCTACTACGGTACAAGTCACCATCATATGACTCAGCGCAGTCTGATTAGGAAACGTTAGCCTTTTTATGCTTAGACATTGCATAACTATCTTAAAGTAAATATTTACAGCTTACAGGCGTAGCTTAAGTCTACGCTGTAGAACTCTCGTAAAAACGTTGGAATAAAAACATCATCTTACAGTCCCGGGTCCTTTAAGCGGGGTAAAAAAATATCACGTAGCCTAGTGATAACGGTAATGGTATACCGCGGTAATTCCCGTAAATATCATGGAACACGAAAGCTTAAAAGTTAATTTATGTTTACTCTTAGATTAGATGTCACCCGCATACGGTGCAGAGTATTCGATCGAGAACCAAGCGGTTCGGAGACTTTTTCCTTTGTCGCACCATTAAGGCCTGAAATCCATTACCAGCTCACGTGTTTCCTTCTTCCTACAGTACCAGGTCCTTTAAGCGGGGCGTGAAAAAGCATATGATGAGGCTGCCAAGCTGAGTATCACCATTGTAACATAGTAAATGTATGTAATGATGACCCTCTTTTCTGAGACGTTTCCTTCATTACCATCAGGTGAGGCAAAGTCTAATTGACGTGTCCTAAATATATAAAAAGAGATGTTCACTACTTCTACCTTTAATCAAAATAAAATAGCAATCTAAACTGACACCAGTCTTTTAAATTACAATTAAAAGTCATCCCTATAACACGTGTCTAATCTTTCTGCACGTGCAAACTAATTGTACACAACCTGTGTACTTATAGGGGTGGATCATATTTTATAATCCCTTTTTACACCTGTCTATGCCCCTGAATGGAACCACTGGTTCAGAAAGTTTAAATTGCTTTTCTAGTGATGCGCTTTTTGAAAATAGAACTTGTTATTTGATCTTTTTATTTAGGTATAACCATAGACGTATTATGTTAATAGATAACATCATACGTGAAAATGGCGGCTTTCTTAAAATGGCGCAAGCACTAAATATATTTTTTTTTAATGAATTTTTGAAGCATTTAGTTTTTTTTTTGTATATAGGATACGCCAACTTGACCTCACCTCGCCTGATGGTAAGCTAAAGGCAAAGTCTCAGGAAAGAGGGTCACCATTACAGACACTAAGTGTTACAATGGTGGCTCAGCTAGTATGCTAACTATTCAAATTTAATTTTAGATTAAATGAATAATTGAATTGTTTCAGACGGGATTCGAACCCGTGATATTTCCCTTACAGGAGGAATGCTCTGACCACTAAGCCACCGAACCTCGCCTGAAATCATCCAAATCTTCCTATATTTATCCGTCTTACGGCGGCTTAAAAAAATATTGAATCAGTTCAAGTGGGATCACTTGAACTGATTCGATATTTTTTTATCTTAGTCGACTTGATATTAGAATATTTAACTTTATATTATGGTTTCAACTGTCTTTGGGCTCTAGTAGACTCAGCACTATATAGATATTATGCGAACCATCTGAATAGAAACTTAAATTCCATAGATATTGTGACTGGGGAAGTACTTCCGCCCTACAGAATACCGCGATTATAATAACTTCGTGTTGTGTTCCCAGCGGTGAGTAGGGTAGCCAGAGCTCACTTGTAAAAGGCTTGTCCTGCTTTGTCCTCTGCACTGACGGCCCAGAGACTCTGTGCTTGCAGGGTCGGTAGAGCGAGTGTGGCTTCTTTGGTGTTACACACGTCCATAGGCCACGGTAACCACTTTCCATAAGGTGGGCCGTGCGCTTGTCTGCCACCTAAGTGGTATAAAAAAATCGAAATTCTAAATCAGTTATTCTCTTTAGTTAGTCATAACGCATTCGGCTTCTTTTTTTAAAATACTACCCTACTAAGCTGTGGTAAATGTTGTAGGAAACACAATTATAACTTTACGTATGCATGCTATTTAAAGTAAATATTATATTACTGTTTGTTTACCCAAATTAAAAAATATATGTATATAACGCCAAATAGACACTATTAGATAGGCACTGCAACGCCAAATAGACAATTTTAGATAGGTACCGCGACGCCAAATAGATGCTTTTATACTGTCGTCGTCAAGACGCCAAATTGACACTATTATATTGACGTCATGACGCCACATAGACATTCTTAGATAGACACCGCGAAGCAATATAGATATTCTTAGATAGGCACCACGACGCCAAATATATACTTACCAAAAATAATCAACTCATTAATAACTAAAACAAACTCATACAAAACGTTTTACATAACGTTTATTTACTCATACATACAGGGTGTGTTATACCGGTTGGTTTAAATTAACTTGTCTATTAATGCCGGCGCGGCGCGGCGCGTTATCGGCCAATTATAATTCACCACGCAAATGACACCGTCATTACCGGCCGTTCATAACCGGCTTAACTGTGTAGCCGGATCTCCCGGTACGGTTGGCAAAATCATTTTTACTCATACATAAGAACTTAACACTAAGGCCGTATTGTAGAACGACACACAGTCCTGAATCTCGATTTTTCTGGGGATTTCTCTCTTCTTTCCTCAGATAAATCAAGATTCATAATTGAGTACCATTCTAAAATACGGGCCAGGCGTGTGTACAGAATACTCAGTAAACATTTCAAAATTTAATACTCGTACTCGTATATTAATAAATTAGAAACAATAAAACTAAAATAACTATTATCCAACTTATAACCAGCCATTCGTGAACCTAAAGGGCAGGTGTGTAACGATGGCAAGAGACTGGATGGTATGTCGTTGCTACCTTGGAAGATGAGTAAGCCTTTGGTGTGGGACACTACGTGTGTCGACACTCTTGCGCCTTTACATCTTTCAAGCACAGCAGGGTGTGCCGGTGCTGCTGCTGCATCTTCTCAAACGACGCAAATATTGTAACCTGACAGGTCGGACAGGGACGTTTGGGGTTGAAACGTTAAAGACGTGGGGTCCAAGTGCCCGTTCTCTATACAAAGACTTGGCAAAGCAGCTGATCGACGCTACGCGTGACCAGAAGGCTGGTTATTATCTTGCACAGAGGATAAGCATTGCCATTCAACGTGGCAATGCTGCCAGCCGTCTGGGTACATTCCCGGTCGGTGATGACGCGGAGAAATTTCATGACGCATTATGTATGTAAGTTTTATGTTTATTTTATTTTAGTGTATTTTAGTAGGTACCTAATAATAGTTTTTAGTTTTAAATTTCATTTAAGTATTTTTAAAGTCTAATTTTTACTACACTTATAACTAAAAATAATTAAAATGCGTTTTGGAATTTCTCCGCATCGCATGTCTCTTGTGGAAGCGTTCCCAGAAGAGTGGAACTCAGTAAACTATGTATTAACTTTTTTATACAACTTAGGTGGCCGACAAGCACATTGCCCACCTGATGGAAAGTGGTTACCGTGACCTATGTACGTGTGTAACATTAGGGGAGTCACACCCGTGTTTCTGTGCCATAAATGCAGAACACAAATACAAAAAAGGTATCTAAGTATGTTTATCCGCATTCTATAATCCATAACACAAGCTAGTTAAGCTATAATGTGGGTATGCTAGGTATGAGTCTAGATAGCGTTGTGTATAATGTAGTAGCATATTTATTATTTGTACTTTAATTTTCACTTGAAAAGAATCTTCTTTACCAGTGAGCTGGAAATTATTAAGCAACTTTCTATTATTACTCTTCATAGAATGTCAAGGAAAATTATGAAATTGGGATGAAAGACTTTCGCACCGATTTGATACAATGTCAACTATTTAACACAGATAAAGAATCGCGTGCTTCCCGGCAGAGTAGAATTTGGACCACCCCATCTCTTCCCATGCGGTGTCGTGCAAGGCGACTGAAGGATTAGGATTAACATCAGAAAGATATATACAGCACAGACTTAGCCTCAGATGTATGGCTTGAGTCAATACTATTGCCCGAAAGACGGCAATACGCTCACCCCCTATTACGTGGGACGGAATTCAATAATTGGTGAAATGTGGGTGTTAATTCACCTCTGCCTAACTCTCCGGGGATAAAGGCGTGATTGCATGATGCGTATGTATGTAATGTGAAGAAAAAAGATAAAAAATTACCATTTGTGTAATAACATGTATGATTTATCTGCTGTCCGTACAGGGTGGCGGCAAGGCGGGCCGCCACCCGTTAAACAAAGGCAAGCCAATTATTATTAAATATTCGCAGCCCAATTTATATGGTGGTGGTAATCGCAGCGCAGACAATGCCCGTGATAGCTGGCTGGCTAATTAGCCTGCTTTATTAATGTGTTTATGTCATTTTTGGCTAAAAATTGGAACATGTAATGTTTATAGTTTTTGAGTGTTAAGTACAGTCACCATCAGATCGATTCTAACTGGTAAATTCAAGGCATTATTTTCATGGGCGTCAGAGGTTGATGAATGACCTCCGCCCCCCATGAGTGCAGGTCTGGGGGTGACTGGTGGAGCCGCCTCTCACCCTGTCAGAAGCAGGCCACGTGCCGCTGCCTCCCCATTTCTGGTGACGAGTTGGGGACTCTGTGGTCTCCACACCCGAGAAGAGGGCCAGATCAAGAGATTTTAATTTGCCCGTTACCCTCATCTTCGGTAACCAAAAAACGACCAAAAGGCGTCGTGCGTTTGGGTCGGTTCGAGTCCGACATAACCTCTTCCACCGGCTCCGGTGGGGGGATATCCGTGGGCATTTTGCGCACGTTTTTTTATAAATAGAACACGTCAATTAGATTTCGCCTTGCCTGATTGTAAGCTGAAGGCAAAGTCTCAGAAAAGAGGGTCAACAATACTTACACATACCATGTGACAATGGCACGTAATAAAAAAACAAAATAATATTTATTTGCATCGAATATGGTTACATTTGAAAATAGGTCTTATAAACTAGCAGGTACAGCATATTCTGCTCCGTAGAGCAAACTTTAATGTCACTAAACCATAATGTCCGAATTATACCTATCTATTAAGTAATTGCAAATTTTAATATCAGTTGGGACCGGAATACTGTCGTGTCCTACCTCCTGCATCGATCTGATGCTAACTATATCTGCCATTTAATATGCACTTCCCCAGTCTGACTGCTCAATTGGGACGGGAATACCGTCGCGTCCTTCCTCTTACATGGATCTGATGCTAACTATATCTACCATTTAATATGCACTTCCCCAGTCTGACTGCTCAATTGGGACGGGAATACCGTCGTGACCTACCTCCTGCATCGATCTGATGCTAACTATATCTGCCATTTAATATACACTTCCCTAGTCGGACTGCTCAATTGGGACGGGAATACCGTCGTGTCCTACCTCCTGCATCGATCTGATGCTAACTATATCTGCCATTTAATATGCACTTCCCCAGTCTGACTGCTCAATTGGGACGGGAATACCGTCGCGTCCTTCCTCTTACATGGATCTGATGCTAACTATATCTACCATTTAATATGCACTTCCCCAGTCTGACTGCTCAATTGGGACGGGAATACCGTCGTGTCCTACCTCCTGCATCGATCTGATGCTAACTATATCTGCCATTTAATATACACTTCCCTAGTCGGACTGCTCAATTGGGACGGGAATACCGTCGTGTCCTACCTCCTGCATCGATCTGATGCTAACTATATCTGCCATTTAATATACACTTCCCTAGTCGGACTGCTCAATTGGGACGGGAATACCGTCGTGTCCTACCTCCTGTATCGATCTGATGCTAACTATATTGCCATTTAATATGCACTTCCCCAGTCGGACTGCTCAATTTTGAGGGGAATACCGTCGTATCCTACCTCCTCTATCGATCTGATGCTAACTATGTCTGCCATTTAATATGCACTTCCCCAGTCGGACTGCTCAATTGGGACGGGAATACCGTGCGTCGTGTCCTACCTCCTACATCGATCTGATGCTAACTAGATCTGCCATTTAAAATGCACTTCCCCAGTCGGACTGCTCAATTGGGACGGGCATACCGTCGTGTCCTACCTCCTGCATCGATCTGATACTAACTACGAGTATATCCGCCATTTAATACGCACTAACTTAAATATCCCCGACAATACAACATCACCGCAGTCATAATCTAATAACAAATAAACATACTTGTCCCAAAAGTCGCCATATGTGTGCGATGTAAACGCCTGTCATTAAGAATAACTGCAGGGGCGCCGGTTCGATTCCCGGGCAAGTCTCAGAGGAGCAGGGCGTTGTTTTTATGGGAGCTCGTTTATTTTAATGCCTCTAAATAATTCTGAACAATGCAGTGATTTGAGGATTGTAATCTGACGCACATGTGTCAACATTTATGGCATAGGAAGCGTTCTTGTGGTGATATTTGTGTCATATCTGTTTATTGTAGGAAAATAAAAATGTTAAAAAGAGAAAAATGAAATATACTATACATTTAAAAGGTTTAATTTAATTGCTAACAATAACAATTATTGTAAGTATAGCTTTTTATAGCTATCAACTTATTAGATTAGATGATATTCCGTTTTTTATTTTATTTTTTTTATTATTTAAACTTCATGCACACAGTACAAGGGCGGACTTAATACCACAGGCATTCTCTACCAGTCAACTCAATAGGTCGTGCAGAGAATAACAAGGTAGGTGCATTATGAAAGGTAACTAGGTAAAATATATAGTAATACATACATATTTACATAAGTATATAAATAAAATATACATACACATTACAATATCTAACCATACATATATAAATATAATTACAATGAAGTTTCTTCCAATTTATCCAGTATGAGCTTCCGAACTCCAATTTTAAATGTGTATCGGTTTGTGGCGCTCCTGATTCTTGTTTTCTTTTTTTTGTTCTATGGCGATCCTAACGATTCTGCCATGGACAATAAATGTTTTTAAAATTATTAATGGCGAGACGCCAATGTCAAGATTTTTTAAGAAATTCTACCTATACGTTAGCCACGTCAGTAAATTTGTTTCCGTGTTCTTTGGCACCGAAACGAATTTAACTTAAAGTCCACCAGTATGGTGACTGCATATTGCAAATTAGAAATTCATTATCACCTACTTCAGTGTTTAGTATATTACGTAAAAGTCATTGAGGATAGTTATTATACAGCCTCTGTGGCGTGGTGGTAGCGAACACGACTGCTACGCAGGAGGCGCGGGTTCGATCCCCGCTCAGTGCACATATTTGTATGCATGAATATGGGTATTTGCATTGGTCTGGGTGTTTCTATGTATAATATGTATGTATTTACAAAAAAAAAAGTATTTAAGTATGTTTATCCGTATTCCAGATTCCATAACACAAGCTAGTTAAACTATCCTTACCATGGGTCTAGATAGCGTTGTGTAGAATGTTGTAGAATATTATTTATTTATTAATTATACAATTTAATTCATTCATAGCTTCACGAAACACGATATAATATAATAAATTGGTTAGACTGTAATTATTTAAAAGTAAATTTTAACACGACACATATGATACAATTTCAGACGTATAATAGCAAACCTATCAAACTTATTGTACAATATAAAGATAAAATAGTCGGAGAAGTAGAAACAACTTCATTTTTGGGCATTAGGTACTATCGACAAATACTGTACCTGGAAACAACAAATTGAAAATGTTTGCATGAGTTTGGAGAGGTTTGTTTATGCACTATATCGCTTGAGACAAATAGTATAGAAACGGCTCTCAGTGCATATCACGGTTATGTCTCATCAAAATTAAGATATGCACTCATAATATGGGGCAATTCTGTGGAGGCCTACAGAGCATTCATTGTGCAAAAGAAATGTATTCGAGCTATATTTGGTTTAAAGCAAATAGACAGTTGTAAGGAATATTTTAAAAAGTACAATATACTTCCACTACCGAGCCTGTACATATTTGAGATTTGTGTCTTTGTACGCACTCATTTGCATTTATTCTGTAAGCATAATGATGCCGTAATTGGAGCGAGTAGGCACACTCATAAGCTTTTAATACCTAAACAAAGGGTCAATGTTTTTATTAAAAATGTATATTGTATGGCAGTACATATTTATAATAAGCTACCAAATAGCCTCAAAGAAGTTAATACGATTAATGCATTTAAAAGAAAACTGTTTACACTGCTAATTGATAAATGTTTTTATAGTATTGACGAATTTTTTAATTGTGGTAATTTGTGACATTTTGCATGAAAATAGTAATTTATATAATAATTTTAACTATGTGTATTATCGAATAATGAAATTTTTAAATTCTATGACATATTTTGTACGCCGGATATTGGCAGAGTGTGGCTTGTACCTACCTGAAATGTAAACATCTATTTCACCCATATTCCTACAAATAAACTCATTTCATTTCATTTCATTTCATTTCAACGGAATAACTTGACAATATCGGTTCTGTCACCTATAATTTACAAGTCGTTTCTTTTAACAAACAAGCAAACAAATATGTTAAGTTGTATAAAAAACAAATCCTTATTAATGATGTCGGATTACTTACATATTAACAAATTGTCAGTTAAACTTTTGTAATCTAGATTAATTGAATGTATAAAATAACGTAAATTGTCAGATTAAATTAAATTTATGTAATTTTAATTATTAAGTATAAAAAAATGTTCTATTGTAATATGAATAGATTAATATTTATCACTATTATTACATACCTATATATTTTTTGATAATGGATATCAATCTTAAACTATTTTGTACAGATTTCACTCAGCTAGTGAACAAATCATGTCTAGTAAATGTACCTAGGCAGCCTCAAAAGTAGAAACTGCTAACAGCATGATATTATTGACCGAGCGAGTGAAGCAAGCGAGAGTCTGTTTCGACAAGGTAATCGATTTTGATTTTGTCCGCATGTCAGTTTGTTTGACATTTCCGTTCTAGAGGACGTGGATTAAAATACAACTTTTGACTAGAGTTTTTTGATAGGAGAGAAACAGGGCAAAGTTTGCTGAAGCGGTTTTTGAGAAAAGATCGCCATTATTTTTGGTAAAACATCCAGTGCTGTTTAAAAGAAGATATGTATAGTTTTTTCTTTATGGTTTTTTAAGGATACATATTGCAAAAAAGGTGCAAAAAGGTGTGTGTCTGCGAGGTGTACTATTCACAGAACTACAAATTTTTAACTTTTTCAAAAATATTTCAATTTGTTAACCGACTTTAAAATGGATGAGGTTCTCAATTCGCTTGTTTTTTTATTACGAAATAATCATCTGGGCACAACGATGCCACCCTCTATATACCTACCTGAATCCTGATATATAAGCTTCTAACACAACTAAACACGCTCCTAGTTCGATTAAAGATATTTCTCTTTCCCTGAATTAGAAATAAAAATTAATCACCTCAATTAAATAATTCGTAGAACAAGATTACCTAACAAATCAAAGACCCAAAACGCTCCCCTACCTGAGAACACAACAACGATGATATTCCAAGCTTAGACCTACTGCCTGAATACAAACATAACACAACCACTAAAATACTCAACTAGCACCCTTAAAGGTTTGCCATAAAGTCTGATTTAGCTTGAGCTATATTTACAGATCTGTAAAAAATAAATTGGCAAGGTATTCCCGCCACTTCATTTGCGAAAATGTTGGTACCCCTGGCTTAAGTGTTGCTCGTTGTTAAATTAATGAGCCAATCTCAGCCGCCGGGGTTGCCACCTCTATATTTTACAAGGTGGTAATGTGCGTAGTGTGGTGCTTTATTATTGCTATATTTTAACTAGTGAAGTACATTATACTCAAAGCTATTATATTATAAACACTTAAGAGCAAATTACTTTATGTTGATTAAGTTAATATTGTCTAAGGGATTTTTTTAATAATAGGCTTATGTGTCTTGAGTATGAGTCAAAACTCATTTATTAATTTTATGCGTTGTCATCCCATCGCGTTTTGGTGACTTTTTGCTACAAATAATATAATTCACAATCATCCTATAACAGTCAGAACTTCAAGTTCTAACTGACGCTAGGATGATTGAAGCCCGAGGTCCTCTCTCCGAGTCTTGCTAAATCTGAGACTCTTTAACTCTAGAGCGAATAGGTAGGTAGCTTCTAGATATCATGCTACCTAGCAAAACTGAGAATCAAATCAATTAATTAGCCCACCACAGTCCATTTCTGGACATAGGCCTCTCCCAATGTGCGTCATTTTGTCCGATCCTCCGCCAGTCTGTCCCAGCCACCTTTTTCAGGTCGTCTGTGGCCAAACGCGGGTTTTATAACGAAAGCGATAAAAGTAGCTAGCGGTCAAGTTTTGTGGTACCGATATCATTCGATACATTCATACCGCGAATATGAATTTAAAGTGATGTCACGTCCCTATTTGTCCCAAATTAGCTAGTGTTGTCGATACATAATTGACAACAATAGGTGAGCATCTGAGGACGTACAATAGCCGGGGTTTGGAGAAATCCGACCCTTCGCGCCCGAATTGGCGCTGAGCGATGACTTGATGAGCGAAGCGGTGTGGAACACTGATTGATTAGCTCTAAATACGGTCAATGTAGTACGTTTATTATAATACCGATATGTATTTTTGTACCAAAATACTTCAAAGCCGCGGTAGACTAGTGGTATGGGTAATGGACTGCTGAGATGAGGTCTCGGGTTCGATCCCAGGTTTTACCATGGCACACACCAATGACTTTTCGATGCTTTTCGAAGTTATGTGTGTATTTAACGCAGGTTTATAAGGGCCCGGTTAATAGCAATAGGCTCGCCACCTATTACATTGGGACCTAAATATAAATTGGCGAAATGTGGGTGCTAGCACCTCTGCCTACCCCTTCGGGGATATAGGCGTGAGTTTATATTATGTTAATCAAAATACTTCCTGTTGTCTCTGTCTAAGCCGTGAGTACATACATCATAATCCATCAAGAAAAAATCACTAGTGTTATTCTCCTATAAATGCTCCAACAACCATCCACCCAAACATAACATAATCAGGTTCAAATCAGGTATCGCAAGCAGGCGTATACCATTGATGGTGGGTAGTTTGCGACCTACAAATGTGGCAATTATCCTCGCTGACTAATGTTCGCCGGAGCGTGATTAAGACGAACCCGAAGATAATGAATACGCGGACTGCTTTACGTGTTCCGATAGAGAATGGGGATAGATGCTGCTATTAATAGTGTCTATAGAGAGAATGGAATAGAATGATTGATGTAAGATTTTGATACAAAATTTTACAACTGTCATACATACATACATATAATCACGCCTTTATCCACGAAGGGCTAGGCAGAGTTGAATTAACATCCACATTTCACCAATTATTAAATTCGGTCCCATGTAATAGGGGGCATTGCCGTCTTCCGGGCACTATTGTTGACTCAAGCCATGCATCTGAGCCATGTCTGATGTTAAACAGCCCTATTCCTTAGTCGCCTTGTACGACACCGCATGGGAAGAGATGGAGTGATCCAAATTCTACTCTGCTGGGAACCACACTGTCATAAACGTCAAAATACATGTTAATCCCGTATATTGGATATTCTATTCTATTCTGTTCTACAAACAAATTACCAGAGAATTGTCACTTGTCGAGGTGGACTGATAAAATTCAGCTCCAAGTGGGTCAGATTGTATTCTATACGAAAATGAATTGAGAAGTCAATTTAATGTTGCTATGAACCCACTTCTAACATTTATTTTAGCTGGAGGGGTTATTATATATTTCTATATATAATAACCGCGGTAGCCTAGTGGTATGGGTAATGGACGGCTGAGACGAGGTCTCGGGTTCGATCCCAGGTTTTACCATGGCACACACCAATGACTTTTCGATGATTTTCGAAGTTATGTGTGTATTTATCGCAGGTTTATAAGTGCCCGGTTAATGGAAATAGGCTCGCCACCTATTACATTGGGACCTAAACATAAACTTGTGAAATGTGGGTGCTAGCACCTCTACCTACCCCTTCGGGGAATATAGGCGTAAGTTTATGTTATGTTATGTTTATGTCTAAATATAATTCTGCAGGTTCAGGCGTCATAGAATTCCTCCCCATCGATTTCAACCGGGAGGGTGGCCAGAAGGTTGACGCCGTTTGCCACGTTGAATTGCAATACCAATCCTTTGTAAATTTCTTGAAATTTCTCTAAACAAAAGACGGGCACTTAGACCCCATGATCCCAGCGTCTCGACCCCAAACGGTTCAAATATGTATGTTTCCAAGTAGCATTTGATGGAACTATAATGAACAGTATTTTTTACCTTTACTTATTCTATAAGACCTAGTTTTAGTCAAATTTGATGATTCTAGCTCAACAGGAAGTATTCATTTCCTTGCGATTGGTAGAAGGTATTTAGAACATTTTCTTAAAGCAATAACAATACATTTGCTATCTAAACACGTAATAGATGCCAAGTCTAAAACATTTAGGGAGCCCCAAGAGGAAACAGTTGATAAGTAGTGCTGTAGTCTTATTTGTTCACTTTGTACAACACTTTGTTTCCCTGCCGACCCTATCAATATTGGCTACCGATATATTAGGTGTTGGGCCAGGAACTAGCTAGAAATATTTGATTATTTTGAAATGTTTATATGAAGTCGTTAATCAGGTATAATATATTAACCAAATTTGAGTGGGTACATATTAATACACCCATTTCGTCATAAGTATATCTGGAGGCGACCCTCGCCAAGTACTTTGAGCTTTTTCTAAATACATACATACATATATGCCTTTATCCTCGGTAGGTTAGGGAGAGGTGAATTAACTGAAGAGTTTTTGTGCTGTCAAGACCAAAAGCTTGTCCCGCTTTGTCTTTTACACTGACTGCACAGAAACTCTGTGCTTACAGGGTTGGCAGCGCGAGTGCGACTTGGTGTTGCTCAACCATAGGCCACGGTAACCACTTTCCATCTGGTGGGCCGTGTGTCTGTCAACCAAGTGGTACAAAAAAAACATTTTACAAATAATTAAATTCGGTTCCATGTAATAGGGGGTGAGTCTATTTCCGTTTCCCAGGCACTTGACTCGAGCCATGCATCTGAGGTGGAGTCTGGGCTGTATATATCTGTCTGATGTTAAACAGCCTTATCCCTTAGTCGCATTTTACGCCACCGCATGGGAAGAGATGGGGTGGTCCAAATTCTACTTTGCCGGGAACCACGCTGCTACATAGAAGTGGGTATACATAGAAATGTTAATACACCTATTGCGTCATAATATATCTAGTGGCGACTCTCGACAAGTACTGTGAGCATTTTCTAAATAAGACAATAAAAAAGACAATTTTTTAGGTTTTATGTATATCAATAAAACCGAATAATTCTTATCTAGCCCCGAACTTTAGTAGCCTCTTACCGCAGCTCCACCTGCGCAAATAAATTCCCGGTTCGTCGTTCCCGGCGAAACAGAATTTGGGCCACTCCTTCTGTTCCCATACGGTGTCGTACAAGGTGACTAAGGGATAGGATTGTTTAACATCAAACAGATATATACAGCTCAGACTCAAGCACAACTACAAGACTCGTGTCAACAATAGTGCCTGGAAGACGACAATAGGCTCACTCCTTATTACGTGGGGCCGAAAACAATGAATGGTGAAATGTGGGTGTTAATTTACCTCTGCCTAACCCTTCGGGGATAAAGGCGTGATTATATGTGTGCATGTATGTTAAATTTTAAGGAATATAGTACAGCATCCAGCCCTTAAAGGTAATAGACAGACAAAGCTTAGTATTACAAGGCTAGTATCAAATAAATCTGTACCAGACATCTACATCAGATTAATATTATTTTTTAGAGTCGTTTACAGAGAGGGGAGGTCAACAGGGAAAGTGGCTTTCTGTTAAATTTGAATGCCCTACCGTTATCCAAGAGGTATTACGAATTCATCTTACAATCCTCGGCTTACCACCACCCAATATTGAGGATCAACTTTATGTGCTAAAAGATAAGGTGCAAAATTGATTGAAAATATTATATTTTGCTAGCAAATATAACGTGGTAGGCGATACAGAACTCAATCACTCTACTAGTCGTATTTGATTTGATAAGAACTCTCGAATTTGAATCGTATCGAATTTCGCAGAAGTTTACGTAGGTAGGTACAACGTAAGTATGTTTATATTGAACTTCTACTGGCAATTCTGTAATCTATGGATTACATAACATAAACTCACGCCTATATCCCCAAAGGGGTAGGCAGAGGTGCTAGCACCCACATTTCGCCAGTTTATGTTTAGGTCCCAATGTAATAGGTGGCGAGCCTATTGCCATTAACCAGGCACTTATAAACCTGCGATAAATACACAGCATCGAAAAGTCATTGTCATGGTAAAACCTGGGATCGAACCCAAGACCTCGTCTCAGCAGTCCATTACCTGTACCACTAGGCTACCGCGGTTATTTTATCTATGGATTACATTACTTGCGATATCCATTGAAGAAGACTGTGCGAACTTTCTGTTTTAGTATTACATCCGAGGACTTTGGAGACCGAGCGACTCCCGTCTGATGTCACTACCCCGAGAGCCTGGGCTGTCTGGAACCTACGACAAGCAAGTGTCGTACCGACTTGCAGACTAGTTGGTCTCATAGAGCCGGGTGTGCGGGTAATGGTCTTAGACAATTTTATATCCTGACATCTGAAGATCCGGGAAGAGAATTCCCGAGTGAAACAAAAATTGTAGGCTTTATAGACCCAAAGAAAAATCCGTACCGATCCATACTGTTTACCTAATTAACTTTCAAAGCAAACTATTTAAACCATAAAGCTAACTGTCCAAAAACCAAAACAGTCAAAAAAAGGTTATTTGATAGCATAACTCTAACTAAATAGTTCATTCAAAACAAACCATCAAAAATGGTATTGCCAGTACTATAAATTCCAACACATCTCCCAACACTAGGGTACATAAAACATGAAAAGGAAACAGCCGAATCTCGCAGTGTTATCAAAACGCTGCTTAAGGGAGGCTCGCCGTGAAACAGAGCGAGGCGGGATCGCGTAATAATTGATGAGTGCATTAGAGACACGTGTCCGCCATCTTTTATTCAAACGCGCGAACTCGGTTTCTGAACGAGGCAAAGCGCGCCGTACGAAGGAAAGATGTGAATGTTAAACATAATCTGTATGAATTGAGAATTGGTACCAAATTAACGGGATCAAAATTTAAACAGCGAATTATGGTGGTTGGAGAATGGATAGATTGAGAGAGATGATAAATAAAAGAAAATGTTTTTATTTATTTTATGACTTTTAATTAGTATTTTCACAGCAATTTCTTCCACACTACTTGTTTATTTATTCCAGTTCTTATAACGTTTATTCTTATTTCCACGTATTGTTTTACCACACCACATCCCTGGCATGTGCGTACAAATATACATAGCGTCCATAGGCCGCAATGCGGCTTAAGGAGCAACCAATTTCACAAATTCTCAGCCTAAGTATTTACACTAAACTTACGTGCTTTCTTATGTCTAAAACAAACTTGAAACTCACTCTTTTTACACGTGTAGACACCCATCCTCCAGGCGGCGCGGCTTGCCATACTGGACAATGATATTCTAGGTATATTAAAGTATGTATGCTTCTCCAAATCTGCAATTTCAATGAATATGTCACCACTGTCACAGGGGTTAAATGCAAGGCGTATGTATTATCCATTTTTGTTCTTTTTTTTGTTTTTCGGTTTTTCGTTTTCTTAACAGCGCTATCGTGACCCAAAGTAACATTGTTTAACAAGCTCGTGTCTAGATTTAGCATCTAGAATGCGCTTAAACGTACTTAGATACTTCTTTATTATACTTCTTTACTTCTTTACTATTATGATGAAATATCTACCAAAGTATTAAAAGCCGTCACACCGGAAATATGTAATCATCTGTGTTATATTATAAATCAATGTATAACGACAGGCATATTCCCAGATGCACTTAAATTGGCAGTTGTAAAACCACTCCTAAAAAAAGATGACCGAGAAATACTGAAAAATTATAGGCCTATATCACTAATTCCAACTATTTCAAAAATTATGGAAAAGTATGTTTATAAAAGGATATATGACTATCTAGACAAGAAAGATATAATATGTAAGGAGCAATACGGCTTCTGCAAAAATAAAACAATTAACCTAGCCGTATATAATTTTCTCCACGAAATTTTGAGCAACGTTGATAAAAGAACACAAGTAGCAGCTATCTTTTGTGATATGACGCAGGCATTCGACTATGTTCGACATAGTATTCTTTTAGAAAAGCTTAATGCCTATGGTGTAAGAGGTAATCTATTGAACTTAATTAAATCATATTTACACAATAGAAAACAACGGACAGAAATAAATAGAATCAACTTAAATACGAAACGAGAGGATAATTACATCTCAAGGGAACGTAGTGTGATTCATGGCGTCCCTCAAGGAAGCGTATTGGGACCCCTACTATTCACAATCTATATAAATGACCTACCAAAATCTAACCCGCATACTATGACACTTTTTGCAGACGACAGCACGGTGATAATTCCTTGTGACGATAATGACATGAACAACCATAAAATTGACATTTATAATACTTTGACATATATTATTCAATGGCTTGAAATGAATAGTCTATTAATCAATTTGGAAAAAACTAAAATCATAAACTTTAGCCAACGCCCTAAGCCGTTTAACGGTAAAATCACATTTAACGGCAAAACCATTCAGGATGTACCAACAACCAGGTTTCTTGGCTTAGACATAGATCAAAGGCTGGACTGGAAAGTACATGTTGAAAAACTCTGCAAAAGAACCTCTAAATGTGCATATGCGTTACATAAACTGTCAACCACAGTAAATACAAAAGCTTTGGTGACCGCCTACCATGGACTAGCTGCGTCTATCCTACGGCACGGTATAATCTTTTGGGGAAATTCCACAGATTTTGATGCAATATTTAAGGTTCAAAAGAGGTGCATTAGGTCAATGTTTCGATTAAAAACAACCGATTGCTGCAAACCGTACTACAAAAAATATAGCATTTTAACTTTGCCATGCATGTACATTTTTGAGGTTGCGGTGTTTGTCAAGACTAATCCCGATTTATTTCCACGACTTCAGGATTCCGTTGCGCGAAATAGACGTGATAACACTCGACTTCGGCTCCACAAAGCACAAACTGCACTTATGCGCAGAAGTATCTTTTGCATGGCGCCAATTATATTTAATAAGCTGCCTAAGAACTGTAAGGAACTTACCACTAGTTCATTCAAAAAAGAAATTAAAGGCCTACTCCTGCAAAAGGCATATTATAGCATAACAGACTTCCTGGCAGATAGTATTCACTAACTAGCATTAAATAGTAAATACTGCTATTATATAAATTATAGTAAAATACTTATTAGGTAGGCCTAATATTCTGACATTGTCGACTGTATTTTGACAACTAACTTAATATATACTTGCCATTGTTTGTTGCATTGAGTACATTTTCTATTGTATTTTAATCTATTTGACATGATTATTGATAAGATATTGACATTTTTACTGTATTTCTGATTTGACATTACATTACATAATGATTTGAACTGTTAGTGAAAATTGAAAGCAATTAATGCGCATCTTATGACTAAGCGTCTCCTCACGCATATATTTGTACGCCGCTATATGGGGCAAAACTTGACTGGACTATATTATATACTATTACTGACCTATTGCATGCTTTTGTATGTACACACATGTTTTCAACAAATAAAACGATTCTATTCTATTCTATTCTATTCTATATATGCATACATAAATATTATATTATTTTAAATGAGATGGATGGACTGTGTGAATGATGATATGGTTAAGAAGGGAGTGAATGTTAAAATGACTGCAACTAGAGATGAATGGCAAATTGCAAATGTTGCGCCGACCCCAAATAAGCTCACTGAAGAATTTGTGCTGTCAGTGGGAATACTAAAGGCTTGTCCTGCTTTGTCTTCTACAGACGGCACAGAAACTCTGCACTTACAGGGTTGGCAGCGCGACTGCGACTCCTCTGGTGTTACAAACGTCCATAGGCCACGATAACCACTTTCCATCAGGTGGGCCGTGTGCTTGTCTGCCAACTAAGTGGTATAAAAATAAAAAATTGGGATAAGGGCAGGAGGATGATGATGAGAAATACTCAGACCAATGACAATAGGTACACAATATTCATACATACAAATATTTGCACTGAGTGTGAATCGATCCCGCACTGCCGGCGTAGAAGTCGAACGTTTTACCGCTACGCTACAGAGTCCGTTAAAGTCATCGCAAACGGGAAATCAACAAACAAAACCAATGCATGCCGCTAGCGTAAATATAATTGTAAGCTAGTTCGAAAATCCCGTCCAAGTTGTCGTCAAAGCTTTTTAATTCGCACATCCAGTTGCCTGATAGACTGGGAAGACCCTCTTAACTGAAGCACTTAGTAATTTCGTCTAATCCGATATACAAGTTTTAATACCCTGTCCCGCTCGCCCGCGGCTACAAAAAAGGGACTGTGTTAAGTCTCTGAAAAACTGCACATTTTCACACGCTCGCACTCTTATTTGGGGTGACCAAGCGACTGAGTCTTTTAGACAAGAACCCTTCTGACGATGTGTGACCTACTGTAAATAGTCAACGAAAATGTTTACTTCTGCGATAACTTTTTTATATATCATTGTATAGTAGGTATTATATATAGGTACCTATACCGATGTTACAATATGTGATATACTGGTCGGTTTAACTTTTTGAAACCCACTGCATCGGAACTTGAAAAACGATCAGTAATAATATACGTGTGAATGCTGTGGCTGCCTTGAAAGGTTAAACATCATGCAGGGAATAATGTGTGTATCTAGTGACAAAATTTTTGTATGTATTAACCAATGGCTGTCCTATTAAATTAAATAAATAAATAAATAGCTAAATAATTCCAACTTAATGTTGAATAGTGAATGAAACATGATAGACATTATAAAGGAGGTAGGACACGACGGTATTCCCGTCCCAATTGAGTAGTCCGACTGGGGAACAGTCCTACTTGACCGGAGTCTGCAGAATACTACGGCTATAATAATCTTGTATTGTGTTCCCGGCGGTGAGTGGGGTAGCCAGAGTTCACTGAAGAGTTTTGTGCTGTCAGTAAGTAGTGGGAAGACCAAAGGCTTGTCCTAATTGTGTCTTTTGCACTGACGGCATAGAAACTCTGTATTCTTTCTGGGTCCGCAGCACGAGAGTGACGCCCTTGGTGTTGCACACGTCCATTAGACCACGGTAACCACTTTCCATCAGGTGGGTATTGTGCTTGTCTGTCACCTAAGTTGTATAAAAAATTGCCTAATCAAAAAGTATTTTTCTATTCAAATTAATAAGTTGAAGTGTTTGTTTATAATGTTAAGATAACATTTTTTTAACATATGCATACCTACATATAAAAAAGCAACTTTTATAATTCTGTCGATCTTTTTGTCTACTATTTCTTTCTGGTCTCCGAAGCGGCTGAGTCGATTTTTATGGAATTTTGACTGCAGATAAATTATGTTATAACGCGTGACTTTATCTATCTATGTCAGCTTTGCCAGAAAAGCCATTCAGCCAACCGGCATCAAACCTCAAGGCTTGAAATACCGCTTTGAAATACCTACACAATAAATAAAAATGCCTCCTATCCTCATACATGGGCAACCTACTTCTAAATTACGAATGGAAATTTCGAACATTCATCTCCTATCGCCATCTCCCTCACTCGTATGCTTTATTAAGAGATAACGTATAACATAATAGAAGTTATTTCGCGCCGGACTCTCTGTAGAGGGACGCTTTTAAACGATTTAGCATTTAAGAACCTTTCCTGTTCGCTATTAATCGAATACACAATACGGAGTCTTTAAAAATAATGTTATTAATACAATCGAAAAAAAAAATATAGTCGAAAATAATATTTATCAAGAATTATATTTGGATCTAACTAACATTCGATCATTTTAGTTTTTTAAGGTACAATACCATATTACATATACATGTTACCTAAATAGTTCTTTCTGTCTTTAATTCTTTATTGTACACAAGAAAATAATACATCAACAGGTAATCACTAATACATCTTGGTGTACAAAGGCGAGCTTAACTCAATATTGAGATTTCTCCCAGCAAACCTTTGGGGATTAAAAGTGCAAAAAAATGATAAAAAAACCCAAGTGTACAACAGCAGAAAAATACATATAATACATACTAAGAATAAAAATATTATACATATACAATACATACAGCAGACATATTACAATACATATATACCGACTTGTATATAATTCAATTACACAAATATTCAATAGATAATACATAAATATTACTATAATATTGATTGATTGATTGGTTGACTTTTGATTTGGCATTTCGACAAAAAGAATAACACAGATATGACAGATATTATAACCACCATCAGTGCAAGGGAGGGGGGAGGGCATATGTGGGGTTTTGGCACAAAAAGGCGCCTACTGTAGTAGCACTGTACTGTGAAATTTTCTATTCTGTGCCATCGATTTAGTAGTATAAGCACTAAGGTAGAGTTCTTTGGTAAGTACGCACCTACTCTTTACGCTAACATTAATTTTTAATTCAAACATCACAACATAATTAAAACATTTCGTGGCGCCAAAGCTTAACTTCGACCAACGGCAGTATAACAATGTTGTTTTTCGCATCGCTTGAACCAGACCACAGTCTACAAAAGAAACAAGTACAAACTTGGCGCAGTCAGACTCCTGTACAAAAGGGGGGACCGAACAGGCTGCGCTCGTTACCATTCATAATTCACGTGGCAAACTCTTCGTACGTTTTCCTATTAGAAATTTTATGAGTTTTTTATTTCGTCACTCACTTTGCTACAGTTCGTTTTCTCCCGCGCCGAAAGTTTGCGCGCGTTCTTCGTTTGAAAACTCGAGATACGTTCTAAAACTCATTTAGTTTAAACATTTTGAAAAGGTAGGTATTAAAATAAATTATACAGTATTATAAAACTGAGTGTTTGATAGCATTGATTTGCAAATTTGCAATTATTTTCCGCAATCTCTTTTTTTTTCACTAGCATTTAACAAACATAACACTAAATACCGAATGTTGCTGCTAAATTTTAAAATCATTTTGATAACATACTTTCTCCGTTTATTGAAGTAAATACATTCCGTACTCAACCTAGACTCTGTGGCGTGGCGGTAGTGAACGCGGCCGCTTCAAGGGAGGCGTGGGTTCGATCCCCGCTCAGCGCAAATATTTGGATGCATGAATATGGGTATTTGCATTGGTTTGGTCGTGCCTCGGAAAGCACGTCTGTCGCGGTTGCGTTACGCACATCTACGGGAGTCGTTACTGGTATTTGGAACCCTAAAAAGTTCAACAACTGGTCTAACAGCAATAATACTTCAATATCGCTTTTGGGTTGTGGAGGTCAGATGACATTCGATAATATCGAGGTTCAGCCAAATCCGCAGTTAGACCACTAAAGCGGACCACAAAACGGAAGACATTCTGTATTAATCCTAATTAATTATTCATTAAAATTTTCTTTTTGTTCTGTTCAAAAAATACACACGTCCTAAGAACCTTTCAATTATAAGTCATGCCATTATTTTATGAGGCTTTTATGTTTTTACAAATAACAATAAAAATATACTTTAATACAGGTCTCCGTGATACTTTGAGCTTAAGTTGATTGCGGCAACCCCGTCTATTCACAGCAGTTGACTTCAGTGAAAACTTTGATAAGACTGTAGCGAAGTTTCTGAACGGTACAGTGAGCGCGAGCGGTACAGCTAACTTTGGTAATGATCGTAAGAAACATGACATTTATAGAGTAGCTGTTGTAATGTTATGATCTCTCTCATCTTGCAGGTTTATCAGTGGTCTTTCATAATTTAATTCTACTTGCTATCCAACTAATATTTTATATATGAAAGTATATGAAGATATTTGAATATTCTGCTGTTGTACACTTGTTTTCTTTTACCATTTTTTTACACTTTTAATTCCCCAAAGTTTTGCTAGGAGAAAACTCCATATAGAGTTAAGCTCGCCTTTGTGCACCTAGATGTATTTGTAATTGCCTGTTGATGTATTATTTTCCTGTGTACAATAAAGAAATAAAATCATAACCTAACGGCTGGTACAGACAGGGATAGATATAGTCTGGAATAACACTATAGACTTTTATCCCAGGAATCCCATGGGTTACAGGAAAAATCCACTTTGGTCAATACATATTACAATCCCATGTATCGCGATTACACTTCAATTTAATCATAGGTATTGTCATTAATCATATTTTTTTCCTCCGTGTCTTCAATACTGTCAATATAAATATGTTAACAGAATTGCGAGGATATTGACTGTCTTATCTCTGTTTAAATTTAGTATACCGCTTAAGTTAGGGTGAATTACTAAAATGTATGGTTATAATTAATTGTGTCAGAAGCACCTTCTCATTTCATTAAGATCCAAGGTAAAAAAAGTAGTTCATAATCTAATCACCGCTGTGCGTAGCCTATATACTCCATTCAAGGTAGGACACGATGGCATTGCCATCCAATTGAGCAGTCCGACTGGGGAAGTACATCCGCCCTACAGAATACCTTGGCCATAATAACCACGTGTTGTGTTCCTGGTGGTGAGTGGGGTAGCCAGAGCTCACTAAAGAGTTTTTGTATTGTCAGTGGGAAGACCAAAATCTTGTCCTGCTTTGTCTTTTATACTGACGGTACAGAAACTCTTGTGCTTACAGGGTTGGCAGTTGGCAGCGGCCATGGTAATCACTTTCCATCAGGTGGGCCGTAGTGTTGTAAAGGACTCGAGTCTTGGAGTCTCATTTAATAGAACTTGAGCTATTTTTGATGACTCAAGTCTTATAAATAAAACTCAGAACTCAAGTTCTTCAGAATTTTGAGTCTTTTGTAAAAAGACTTGAGTCCTGCTAAAAAGGACTCAAAGACTAAGTCTTTTAAAAGAACTCATGACTGAGTCTTCTAAATCCATGGTTGTATAAGCATTAAAATCACAATGAAATTAATTTGTCAATTATTTATTTATACATAAGAGTATTGAATGCAATTTTAAGCATTTAGTATGCTAACCTATTTAGATGAAAAAACAATGATAAGACTATTTTAATATATTGAGCCATTAAGACAGGCACATTGAAGCCCTTATCGTTTTATTACCCAATCGGTTTCGTCGTTTGGTAATTAAATTTCCTGATTTAGAAAAGGCCTGCTCACTTGGAACACTTGTCGCAGGAATACTTAATATGTCTAAGGCCATTTTGGATAATTGAGGAAAATATGTTTTATGTAGCACCCACCAAAATTTTTTCTAAGCTACCTGCCTTTGGTCTGCCTTCTAGGCTGTGCAACTGGGTTGCTAGCTTCCTGCAGGGGCGCCGTATTCGCGTCCTTTGTGACGGACGAGCTTCAGAGTTTCTGCAGGTTAATGATGGCGTGCCCCAGGGGTCCGTCTTATCACCCACTCTCTTTCTTCTGCATATCAACGACATGCTGTCTACCGGCAATGTTCATTGTTATGCAGACGATAGCACTTTACATGGGAGTTATCATGGACATCCAGCGGCCAAGCAGTCAGATATCGCAGAGAAAAGGCAGCTTCTTGTCACTGAGCTTGACGGGGTCCTGAATCACATTTCTCAATGGGGCTCTGAGAACCTGGTCGAGTTCAATGCCAAGAAGACGCAGGCATGTGCGTTTACAGCAAAAGTATCTTCTTTCCTTCCCCTCCCCACTCTTCAGAGCACGCCACTGCCGCTGCAGGACAATCTCAATATCCTAGGTATGGATGTTCGCTGCAACCTGAATAACAAAAACTACATCGAAAGCATCATCAAAACAGCCTCACGAAAACTCGGAGTCCTGAACAGAGTGAGACGATTTTTCACGCCGGAGCAGCGGTGTCTTCTATACAAGACACAAATTCGCTCCTGTGTGGAGTACTGCTCGCATCTCTGGGATGGTTCAGCAAAGTACTTACTAGAAGCTCTCGACAGGTTGCAGCGACGTGCGATCCGCATCATTGGGAATCCCGAGATCACGAACACCCTAGAACCTTTACAGCTGCGTAGAGATGTTGCGTCCATGGCTGTATTTTACCGTCTGTACCATGGGGAGTGTTCTGATGAGCTCTTCCAATTAGTCCCACCCTCCCCTTTCCTACACAGGACAACGCGTGCAGGTCTTAGATGTCATCCGCACACGGTGCAAAACATCCGATCAAGAACCAAGCGGTTCGGAGACTCTTTCCTCTGTCGCACCATTAAGGCCTGGAATTCATTACCAGCTCACGTGTTTCCTTCTTCCTACAGTCCCGGGTCCTTTAAGCGGGGCGTGAAAAAGCATATGATAAGGCCGTCAAGCTGAGTGTCACCATTGTCACACGGTATGTGTAAGTAATGGTGACCCTCTTTTCTGGGATTTTGCCTTCAGCTTACCATCAGGCAAGGCGAAGTCCAATTGACGTGTCCTATATAAAAAAAAAAAAAAAAAAAACGTCAATATCTTCTGATTCCGTTGGTAATGATAGGTATCTTTGTATTTCATCTTGTTGCGGAATTTGTTTTTTATATATAGAAGACAACAGTGATTTCTTAGCGGGCTGTGTTGGCTCTGTTGTATTAGTACCTGTGTGTACCAAGTAGTTTTCTTGAAAGTACTTTTTAAATTGTTCAAGTGGTTCTTGGTTATCATGTTCGACAAAGTATTCATTCTTCAGACGCGGATCCAAAATAACAGCAAAGTTGGCAAAATCTGTGCGTAAGAAGGGAATATATTCCATGAGCTTGGCATGTATGTCAAGAGAACATTTTTTCAATGATTCGTCACTTGACTCCTGTGATGATCAATAGTAGTGCGATCAGAAATTACATCAACAATGGGAATAACGTAATAAATGCTAGGATACTGGGACTTAGACAGCAGCAACGTAGCATCATAAAAAGGTTCTAAGAAGTTAATCAAACCTTCTACTTGGTTCCATTCCACCTTAAACTTTTCGTACGCTTTGTTATTTTCACATATATGGTATAGTATGATTCTCATTTCAAAAGCACGCTTCAGCATCAAATAAGTGGAATTCCACCGTACGGGCATATCTTGTAAAAGTGCTAATTTATCTACTTTTAAAAAGTCACAGGTTTCAAAGTACATTTGTTTCTGTTTTGGCGAGAAATTTATAGTTTTGACCAAATGTGACACTGTAGATACAGGTTCGTCAATACACTTTAGTCCACTTTTGACTGAGAAATTCAAAACACGCGCCAAACATCGTGTGTGTTGTACATTTTCATAGTCATTGCTAAATAATTTTAGCATTTTCATAAATTTTACATTTGTCGGTTCGTTGTCTGTAGTTATAGATAATTTTTTTTTTTCTATATCAAAATACGCCAATATATGCTGTACTTTATTTAATATAACAATACTTGTATGAGGATATGGAATTATATCAAAGTCCAACGTTAATGACGTCAATTTTGTTCCAAGCATAAAGTGAGCGGTTACTACAATATATAGTTTATTTGTCACCGAAGTCCAAAAATCAAGAGTTAAGCTAATCTTATTGGAAATTTCATTTATGAGTTCCTTCAGCTGCACTTGCTTCTTTCTGAATAAATCTTCAATATTAGAAACAAGTTTAGGACGATTAAGTAAAATGTAATCTGAATTTAGTTCACTAATCAACTTGCGAAAATGTTCTTCTTCGACAACCCAGAACGAGTGATTGCCATGCACTATAAAATTTAAGATCAGCCTGTCATAATACGAAGATTTTTTCTTCTTACTCAAATTGTTTGTTTCCGATGACCCATCTGCCGATACAGGCTTATGTTGTAGATCTTGATGTTTTTTTTAAAATCGTATGTGATGTTCTCAATGAAAATTTTTTAGCACACAATTTACACTCCCAATTCGAATCTGCTTTGTCGTAGCAATCCAACTTCAAAGATTTTCGTTTTCGTTTTATTTGTTCGTCAGCCATAGTTATGCTTCTACTAATGGGACATAATATGTGCACAACTAAGAAAACTAAACAAATTATGCAAACGGAACACAACAACAATACAACGTTTGAACTGATACGGATACAATACTTACAAAATAATTCTTCTCAGTGACATGGTTTTATTTCTATCTACCCTCAATATTAAAATAATTTAGCGTGAGCAGTACAACTTCATATTTAACTTAAAGACCAAATTAGAATGGTACTTCGTTTCAACTTAACTTTCACTTATGAGAGGTCAATTTAATTTGGTATAACCAGACTAAATTGGGTAGATAGTTTGCGCAGGTTACGTACTCAGGGACTGACGTTAAGTTAGCTGTCCTTTAACCGTTAAAGTGTGATTGAGTAACAAACATACAAACATTTTCACAAACTTTCACATTTATAATGTTACGACAGCCGTCGATATCTCGAAAACTAATAATCAAATCTTCAAGAAATAAAAACGCATTGTTAGTGACGAGGTACTCTACCGAATGGCATAGAAAAATCTGGAATCGTCAACAAAAAGTCACAACGTACCTACAGGTACCTACACTCTCAAATATAAACAAACAATAGGTAAATATCGAGAATGTACTCGAAGGTCAGCGACGGCGGCAAGATCAAAGGAATAGGTATTTGTCGCTCGCGAGCTTTCTAGATAATTCGATCCTCTTAATTGAGAGGTATAAAAACACGCTCGCATAGCGACACGATTCATTCAGTCTTTGAGATCAATAACGAACACAGCGAACTTAAGCGACCGAAGAAGATTCTACCTGCGACCTGAGCAACGACTGTGGACTACTGTGAACTACTGAGCGACTGGAACTGTTGAAGAAGTACTGTGTGTACTAGTGATTAAATTGTCTAGTTTGTGGTGAGCTAATAAATCTCTTCGTTGAGTAAACGGCATTTAATTGTACCCCGTGCACGTAACAATTGGTGTCAGAAGCGGAATGCCGTTATTACCACGTGAAGACGAAGGGCGTACTCCACGGACCAGACGTCAAGTGGAAATGGATGCCGCACGTCAACGAACCCTCGAAGAGGAAGGGAGTCAGGCCGATGCTGCTGTCTCAACGGGAACTACGGCAGCACCAGATGGAACCTCATCAGATACCAACATGATGACGCTGCTGGCTTCTATGCAGCAGATGATGCAGGCCTCCAGGCAAGAGATGCAGGCTTCTATGCAGCAGATGATGCAGGCCTCCAAGCAAGAAATGCAGGCCTCCAGGCAAGAGATGCAGGCTTCTATGCAGCAGATGATGCAGGCCTCCAGGCAAGAGATGCAGGCCTCCAGGCAAGAGATCCAGGCCTCCAGGCAAGAGATGCAGGCCTCCAAGGAAGAAATGCAGGCTACTATGCAGCAGATGATGCAGACCTCCAGACAAGAGATGCAGGCCTCCAGGCAAGAGATGCAAGCCTCCAGGCAAGAGATGCAGGCCAACCAGGAAGCTGTCATGGGTAAAATCGATGCAGGCATCCACGCACTGGGGGATAAGGTGAAGAGCCTCGAAGATGGCTTGCAAACGCTGAGCTTGAAGACTGGGACCATGGATGACCGCTTGCAAGTCCTAGAAAAGAAGATCGTCAGGCTGGAAACCTGCGGACCTGTTACCGTGACCTCACCATCATCAGCAAAGTTCGACCTACCACACTTTGATGGAACTTCCTCGTGGACAGCCTTTAAGTACCAATTCGAGATATTGGCAAAAACTAAAGCCTGGAGCAACGAGGAGTCATTTATGGCCTTGACACTTGCATTACGAGGAGATGCCTTAATAATACTGGAAAACCTGCCGCCTGAAGGAAGGACTCTGGGGTCTTTGATGGAAGCTTTAGACACACGTTACGGTGGCAAACACCTGGAGAATGTCTACCGAGCGCAGCTCCGGGAGAAGAAACAAAAGTCTAGTCAAAGCCTCCAGGAATGGGCTGTAGAAGTTGAAAGACTCGTTCGTCGGGCCTACTCATCGACACCCATTATGATCGAAACCACTCTGCTGGAGGCCTTCCTAAACGGCATACGAGACGCAGAAGTGAAAACTAGTGTACAGTTGCGTCACCATCAGACCTTGAAAGAAGCACTGGCTTATGCTCTCGAGGTGGAAACTGTACGGCAGAATGCCGGAATAAGTAAGGTCAGGGAGGTCAAAGAGGTGGTTGCAGAAGAGAGGAAGCCACGGTATGTCCCAAAGTGTTATTCCTGTAGAGGAAGGGGCCATATTCAAGCAGAGTGTCCTTCGAGAAAACGGAGGAGGGTCACGGACTCCGGGACCCAAGTGGATCAAGAGGTTCCGTTAAACTAAATGCCGCCAGGGCCGCGGGGCGGGCGCTGGCTGGTCGACATGAGGCCCCAACCATCACTATAACTCAAGTTTGCAATGGAAATAGTTTGATCATCGAAGCCACCTTAAACAATCAACATTGCAGTTTAACAGTGGATACTGGAGCTTCACGTACAGTTATTAGACCAGAATTGCTGAAACGCACCATAAGGTGGGAAAAACGATTTCCAAGGTGCCAGCTTCAGACCGCTACTGGCCAGCCAGTGACCGTTCTCGGTGAAACAGACGTGGAGGTAAGAATTGGCGACCAAATATACCAGCAGTCAGTGCTCATTGCTAATATTACTGATGACTGCATTTTGGGACTGGATTTCTTGAGGAACCACAGATGTGTCTTGGATATACCTAGAGGAGTGCTGAGATTCCCTGATCAGGAAGTTTGTTTACAAGGATCGCACCCGTGCTCTCTTTACTGTTTAACGGATACAACGTTAGCTCCTAAATCGGAAACATTAGTCAAAGTGAAGTTTCCCGCGAAGACTGAACAAAGAAGATGTCTTATTGTGGAAGATGCCGGCAGTCATCAAAATTTAATAACAGCTAGAACCTTACTGATACCGAACGGAATCGCTAGAGTGAGAATTCTTAACCTCAGTGATGAAATAGTTCTCCTGAAGAAGAATAGTGTGGTCGGAAGATGTGAGGAATTAAAGTGCCTGAGGCGGTTGAACAACACTTCGACTCAACAAGGTGGTACACAAGTCTCCGAAGATCACATCAAACAACTTCTTGAGAATTCGAAGGAAAATTTAACAGCATCAGAATTGCACCAAGCCAGAGACCTGCTGCTACAATTCAGAGACATCTTTGCAACCGGGAATGACTGTGGAAGGACTGGGCTCGTGAAACACCGGATTGACACAGGTGACTCCAGGCCCATAAAACAGAGACCTCGACGTTTACCGTGGGCCAGAGAAGGGGAGGTAGCAGAAATGATTAAAGACATGGCTGACTACGAGCAAGCTTTTAGTATACTTAAAGAACGCTTGTGCGAAGCTCCTATATTGGGTTATCCTACCAGGGAAGGAAGATTCATTGTGGATACGGATGCCAGCAATACCGGCATAGGTGGAGTGTTGTCACAAGTGCAAGGAGATCGCCATGTTGTAATAGCATACTTCAGTAAATCGCTATCCAAGCCGGAAAGAAATTACTGTGTCACTCGTCCTGAACTTCTCGCTGTGGTGAAGTCCTTACAGCATTTTAATAAGTACCTTATAGGACGAGAGTTTACACTAAGGACAGATCATGCTGCACTACAATGGTTACTACAATTCAAGAATCCGGAAGGTCAAGTAGCAAGGTGGATCGAGCAACTACAGGAATTTCCCTTTGTGATAGAACACCGAAGCGGAAAAGGGCACGGCAATGCCGATGCTTTGTCTCGTAGGCCGTGTGCCGAAGATTGCAAGCATTGTCAGAAGAACGAAGCCCGTGAAAATATTAAAGTCATAAAGGTGAATGGACTTGACGACGAATGGACCGGAAGCAGTATGAAGCAGGCGCAAGAGGATGATGATGATCTACAGCCTATACTGCACTGGAAGCATCTTGGAAACAAACCCCAATGGAGTGATATATCTGCTTACAGTTCCACTACCAAAAGTTATTGGGCCCAGTGGGACAGCTTAACTCTGATAGATGACGTGCTGTATAGGAAATGGGAATCCAACGACGGCAAAGAGGTGACTCTACAAGTAGTGGTACCACGAAGCAAGGTGGCTACACTCTTGCGGCACAGTCACGATGGTGTCTCTGGCGGGCATCTCGGAGTCAAGAAAACCCTAGTTAAAGTACGACAGCGGTTTTACTGGCTTCATTGTCGGGAAGATGTCGAGGATTGGTGCCGTAAATGCACTGCATGTGCTTCACTTAAAGGACCGCCGACAAGAAGCAAAGGAAAATTGAAACTGTATAACGTCGGAGCACCATGGGAACGTATCGCCATTGATGTTGCTGGACCTTTTCCAACGACTGAAGAAGGTAACAAATACATCATAGTAGTGCAAGATTACTTCACTAAGTGGCCGGAAGTATTTGCGACACCCAACCAGGAAGCGGTCACTGTGGCAAGGAAACTGGTTCAGGAAGTGGTCTGCCGGTACGGCGCACCTATGGAGATTCACTCTGACCAAGGACGGAACTTCGAGTCTGCTCTATTTCAAGAGATGTGCAAGCTCCTTGGAATGAACAAGACCCGTACGACTCCAGCGCATCCGCAGTCAGACGGAATGGTCGAGAGGTTTAACCAGACGTTGGAAAATCACTTGGCTAAAGTTGTCGATGAACACCAAAGAGATTGGGACCAGTACATCCCACTATTCCTGATGTCCTATCGATCTGCGGTACATGACAGTATGGGACACACCCCAGCGAAAGTGAACTTTGGTCGAGAGATTAGGCTACCAGTGGATGCAATAACCGGTACGCCACCTGATAGTCCTAAGCCCGTGACGGATTACGTGAGTGAACTTCGAAACCGACTGGACGAGGTGCACAGAATAGTACGGGAAAACAATTTGAAGGCAGGTGAAAGGATGAAAACCCGGTACGATAGAAATGCAAACACCCACGGTTTCGAAGAAGGAACACTGGTATGGTTTCATAATCCGCTGCGCAAGAAGGGGAAATCTCCAAAACTCCAAGCTCGCTGGGAAGGGCCCTATACGGTTATTACGAGAATCAATGACATTACCTACCGCATTAGGAAGGGGGTTAGGGGAAAACCAAAGGTAGTCCATGTGGATAGGTTGACGCGTCATCATGGAACAAATGATGCTCGGGACGAGCATGACTAAAAGGGGGGTAATGTTACGACAGCCGTCGATATCTCGAAAACTAATAATCAAATCTTCAAGAAATAAAAACGCATTGTTAGTGACGAGGTACTCTACCGAATGGCATAGAAAAATCTGGAATCGTCAACAAAAAGTCACAACGTACCTACAGGTACCTACACTCTCAAATATAAACAAACAATAGGTAAATATCGAGAATGTACTCGAAGGTCAGCGACGGCGGCAAGATCAAAGGAATAGGTATTTGTCGCTCGCGAGCTTTCTAGATAATTCGATCCTCTTAATTGAGAGGTATAAAAACACGCTCGCATAGCGACACGATTCATTCAGTCTTTGAGATCAATAACGAACACAGCGAACTTAAGCGACCGAAGAAGATTCTACCTGCGACCTGAGCAACGACTGTGGACTACTGTGAACTACTGAGCGACTGGAACTGTTGAAGAAGTACTGTGTGTACTAGTGATTAAATTGTCTAGTTTGTGGTGAGCTAATAAATCTCTTCGTTGAGTAAACGGCATTTAATTGTACCCCGTGCACGTAACAATAATATTAGTAGGATGATGATTATTATTATTTATTATTTATTATTATTATTATTATGATTTTATGCTGGTATAAAGTAAAGAGTAAAGGGTTTAGTATGAAAATAACAAAATAAATAGTAAGAAACACTATATTTAGCTAAGAACAATGTTATAATATTTTTTTTCCATCCATATTGAAACATTTCTTTAGATTACTCAGAATCTTCGAAACTAGGTAGACTCACATCATCTGTCATGTTCATCACGGACTCTTCTGATCAAATTAATAATATTCAAAAATAAGCTTGTCCGCTTTTCAAGTTGAACTCGTTCCATTTCATAAGCTACGAGTCTGGCAAATTCTTTAACCCGATAATCTTCGGGTTCCTCTTGATCATAGGTTATCTCAGGTAATTCAGACACATTGGCTCTCACTAAATCTCTGTCAAATACACTTCGGCGATAAATCATTGCATCTTCAACTTGGTTCGAGGTTACCTGAGTTTCCTTATCAGCGTATGTTTTGCAAAACTCGTTAACTTCTGTTGAAGATTTCACTTTTTTTGCACGCGGAGGTATATAACTTAATATACTGGGAGAAGATGGACGTAGTTTATCCTCTTGGCTAGACATATTGATTTATTTAATATTATTTGAATACGGGAAACAAGCTACTAATAGATAATTAATTTTAAAGCGACACTGACAACAATATGTTTGTTGTCTGTGTAACAAAAATATATTTGCCTACCGTCTTTCACCTCATTAACTATTATGTATCTATTGGATAATGTGATACAATACACCAGCTTAAGTTCATGACTCAGTCTAGTTCAAAGAACTTAAGACTCGAAAGGACTCTGAAGACTCAAAAGAACTCAAAGGACTCGGAACTCATGTGACTAACGAGTCCTAGTCTTGAAAAAAGACTCAAGTCTCGAAATGAAGACTAAAAGACTTGAGTTTTTTACAACTCTAGGTGGGCCGTGTGCTTGTCTGCCAACCAAGTGGTATAACATAAAAATTAGGTAAATACTTAACTAAATTTAAACATTCTTGTAGCGACTTTTATAAAAATACATATTAAACAAATAAACTAGCCTAACTATTTAACTAACTAGTGATTCAATTTCGGTTATTTGTCTTTAAAATGAGTTTCTTAACCTAAAAATATTAAAAAACTGAGTTTTTTTTAAATGAAACATATTAAACACAGCAACATTGTTTCCGTTTAGTTAAGTTAGTACCTAACCGAATGAAATATAGATAACTATATTTTAATCTGATTAATATTTCTGCACAGATTTACTCCCGCTCCTCATATTTCGGACACTGAGTCTCGTCAGATTAGGGGTGTGCTGAAGTTTCATAATAAAAAAAAATCTTGTTTCAAATTAAACGGGTAAAATAAATATAACACACATTTTTTTATCTAATCTCTTTTTAGAGGTATAAAAAGAGAAGAGATAGACAATCTGATTATTTGCTAAAAGAGATCTGATCCTGAAGTATACATGTTTGTAATAAACATAGTTCTGGTGACGAAGCAACAATCTTGTAATGCATGCAATGGATAAAAGGTACGAGTACGTAGGTATGTAAGATCAATTGAGTGGTGTATACCTACTAAAATGTAATTTAAGATAGTGAACAAATAAATGATTACTAGTAAAAAACTCGCCGGGATATTTACCATGTTTGGGTATACATCTACATAATAATAATAATAATTTATTTCTTGCATAAAATGGTAACAAAAATGTCACAGCATACAAAGCTAAAATTAAAATACACAACATAGTTCAGCATTTAGTGCAAGAATGTTATTCTTGTATTAATGGAATGCAATTACAAAATATATAAATTCTAATATAATATTAGTAACTAATTGTAGCAACTGCTGCTGAGCTAGGCTTGAAGCCTGTATTTCTGCAGACAGCGCCTCGAAATCATGTTTATTTTTACTCTAGTAATGTGAATGACCATGTCAATCTCAAATAATAAATCATCATCAAATTGTTAAAAATTATCTAGAGTGGAGTGCAAAGATATCAATGTCGTCAAGGTATGTTGTGTCAATTAATTATTTAGCTTATCGCAATCCACTGCTACTGGACATAGTCCTCCCCGAAGGCAAACCATAGCTTCTAATCCTCCACCTTTCGCATCCAGTCACACTCAGCTACCTTCTACAGGTCGTCCCACCTTCCGTTTGCCGACTTACCTGCAATCTAGGACACGTATGTTCCAACGGCCCTCGGGTCCTGTGCTGCTCGGGTGCTGTGTAGATGTCTTAAAATACTACTACTATTTCATTTGTTATGTAAGGATGTTTTTACATGCGAGAATTCCTCACGGATACCTCCCCGCCGGAGCTGGTGGGAGAGGTTATGTCGGACTCGAACCGATTAAAACGCACGGTGCCTGTGGGTCATTGTTGGTTGCCGAAGGTGAGGTTGACAGGCACTCCCTCGCACCCCAGCTGACCCAGGGGCATCTCTCTCGATCTGGCTTCCTCGGGTGCGGGGACCATAGGGTCCCCAACTCGTCCCCGCCTCGGTCTGCTTCTGCTACAGAGATAGGCGGCTCCACCCGTCACCCCCAGGCCTGCGCTCATAGTGGGCGGAGGTCATTCATCGACTTCCGACACTCGAGTTACCTTCGTACGCGGGCAGCTTGGCTTGCTATCTTTCATCGCTCCCGCTGCCTGTTATGTAAAGGTGTATGTATTAGTGTCCAAATAATCTTTATAAGCCATTCTAACATAAGATTCTCACTTCTCTAGTCCCCTAGTAGGTACGCCGTGCCTCTTCCAGATGCAACAAACGTAATCTTACCGAGGAATGTCTTCACGACAACTTTACAATTTTATATCTGGTAACCTATTTACAAGTAAACCGCATAATATGAAAAGCATAATATATCGTCCCTATTTGTATCTAAAATAATTTCACAACTGCGTCCACCCGTGCGAACCAACCCTACTACGGGGTAGTAGTAGCCTGACGACCTCTATTAATTAAAACGCTGTGTAAACCGGGCTTTATCGGCGCCCGGCCGCGCCACCCAATTAGGACGAACTGACGAGGCTTGCGCCAAAAATTATGCGGCTTATCAACTCCCGCGTAATTTTGACAAACGACCGTTCGTTCGGTAACACGGTTCGGTGGGTAGTGATCGATTATTTGATGTATTTCTAAATGTTTTGGATTTGAGTTTTATTTTAATAGTTATATTGATGGAGTTCATTGATTTACTGGTGTATGTAATGACCGTAAATCGAAAAATGCATCCACGGTTATGTTCAAAATATTAGTTATGTCATTTACATGTAAAAATAGATAGGTACATTTAGAGTATGGTCTATCAAAATCTTTTATTATGACTATTTCAAAAATACAAAGGTTAATTATGACACTTTCTATAGGTTTTGTATTGTAGGTTGATTTAATAGACAGCACTTAAATTGAAACTAAAATTATATTTAAAACTTTATTCACCCTACATAGTCACTGACTTGACATAATCAGATGCAAAGGCAAGCTTATCAAATGTCATCAAATTATATAGTTGAAATCTAACCCCAGACATCTTCATCTTCCCATACATTTCTTAAGGTTTCGCCAACGTCACTCTGTAACATCGTACCAATATGCTATTCATCAGGCGAGGCGTCGCTAAACACCGGCAGTCGCACAAGATAACCGCGCAGTAAACCGACAACAATGCCCTGACTCGCACTCAATAAAAGATGATAACACATGAAATATGAACTGACGACACCCCTCTCTGAAAAACAAAGAAAATATAAAACAAACTCTATCTTTTAAACTATAAAGTTCACTTTATGTCAATCAAAGTTCTAAGTTATGATATTTCAAAAGCGAAGACAACGTTAGCATAATATACGCGCTCCAATGAAAACAAACCGCATCTAGCTCACGAATACAGCCAAATTTCCCAAAGAAAACACACCAAGTTACAACGTTTCGGAACGAAGCGGTGACGGCGCGAAACAAAAGCGCGGGAATCGCCGCCATTGGCGGAGGAGGTGGGCGGACTCCCGGATAATATGGCGGAAATATTACGAGCCGAGGAGGTATTCAAGGTGCACCGGGAGAACGGGAGAGCCCCGGGGAGTGGGAGGCCACCCCAAGAGAGGTTAATTACCCGCCGGCCGATAAGGCAGCGGCTCGCTAATTACGTACTTATGGCGGACTGAAATTAAGTTATCGTTGGCAGGAAAACGACGTTCACTTTGTTTGCGTTCCGTTTTACGGATAATATGTATTCTGCGGCGCTCGAGAGTAATGGAACAAAATTGGCGGCTATTCAGTTTATCTTTTATGTCTGAGTTTAGGAAGCGTCGCCTCGTTCTCAGATAATGAAATCATTGTTCAAACAGTGAACGCTCTGGGGGCTCTTCTTTAATCGTTTACTTAATATTTGCTTTGTTTTATATTTAAACGAAACTCACTCGTATGCTTTTGTTGAAAACACAAAACCTCAATGATAATCATAATATACTGAAATCAGAAGGAGAAGAAAATAACATATTATTTTATACGAATCTGCGAGCAATTTTATGTTTGTAGAAGTCTTTCATTTTTAAGTAGATATTAGATAGATAGCGAAATATACTCAAGTGTGGCAAACAACACGACTGGCAGCTGAGCCCCCAAATAAAAAGCGATAAAATAAAAAGATGCCGGCGACAAAACGTAGATACTTATACATGAGCCAAATTTCTTGGAGCAGCTCACCTTTTGTACGGCTGACTTAATGCGCTGAATATAAGAGCGAAATTTGTTTAGCAAAAGTGTGGGTAGAACGCAAAAATAATTTGGTAAGTTTATACATATTTACCACAAAAGCGGCTCAGCGAGAGATCGCGGGATCTGTTCCCCGGTTTTATTTTTCCAAGCTCTAAATGGAGTCGGTGGAGCATTTAAATAAGCTTCGCCGCCTGAAGTATGGTAATGTTAGTAATACGCGGAAAGAAACCGCGCGCCGTTGCTTTCAGTGTCCGCCATTTTGAATTTTCTTTTATTGCGTTCGTTCTCGACATGATCTTTTGTAATATAATTTTTTCTACTGTTGTGTACTTTACTTGCTTCATATTTTTCTCAGATTATACAACGTCCTTTGTGGCGTGGCGGTAGCGAACGCGACTGCTACGCAGGAGGCGCGGGTTCGATCCCCGCTCAGTACAAATATTTGTATGCATGAATATGGGTATTTGCATTGATCTGGTTGTTTCTATGTATAATATGTATGTATTTACAAAAAAAAAAGTATTTAAGTATTTTGATCCGTATTCTAGATTCCATAACACAAGCTAGTTAAACTATGCTTACCATGGGTCTAGATAGCGTTGTGTAGAATGTAGCAGAATATTTATTTATTATTATTATTTATTATCCCGTTTATTTTGATACTGATGTGAGTGACCATGATAGTTTAAATAACTTCCATGGAATTCTATTATTCTAGAAGGGCTAAAATTCGTGAAAATCCTACTAATACTAAAGAACAAGTTACCAATAAATTAATAGGTAAGCATATGAATATAATGTGATAGAGGTAATAGCAAGAAAGGTTACTGAAAACTTACTACTTGCTGCAAAACGCGCACAACCATTTTTAAACATTGTTTTTTTTCACATTATATCGTCTCATTAGGTACTTAAATAAATTAGTTGAGTAGGATAGGTCTACGATTTCTTACAAAATAAATTGACACCCACATCTAAGACTGGAATAGTAGGTAGGTACTTTATACAAGAACAGTTTGAGTACTAAATATTTCCTTAAAAAAATACTTCAATGATTAATTTTAATCATATACTTTTAATCAACTACTAATTAATTTAATCAATTACTTCAAACCGGGGAAGCCTTGTGGCATGGGTAATGGACTGCTGAGACGAGGTCTCGGGTTCGATCCCAAGTTTTACCATGGCACACACCAATGACTCATCGATGCTTTTCGAAGTTATGTGCGTATTTATCACAGGTTTATAAGTGCCCGGTGAACGGCAATAGGCTTACCCACCTATTACTTTGGGACGTAAACATAAACTGGCAAAATCTGGGTGCTAGCACCTCTGCCTACCCCTTCGGGGATATAGGCGTGAGTTTATGTTATGTTTATGTACTTAATTACTTCAATTGCTTTTTTTACAAAACAGCCTAGATATTTAGCCCACTAATGGCATTAATTCAAACAAAGCATCAATTCAACTATATAAAAAAAACCACATCGCACACAAGATTACCGTAACCAACTACTGTAAACAATCCAATTAATTACGAAGAAAATTTCTCGAACACATTCCACTTCCAAGCCCTAATTATTGTTCACGAATTAATTAATATAACATGTAAACGACACATTCTGAGAGGCCACATGTAAGCTGATCAAAGCTGCCGTTGCTTTTTTGTGTCATAATTAGTAACAAATTATGTAACAAAAAGTCGGGTGCGCTCTCTGGGAGAATGGCGTGAACTTAGTCACGGATCGTCTCGCGTAACGATTCGGAGTTATTTAGTTATAGGCTCTTTTCTAATTATGCGGTGCAGTCTTTCGCAGTGCGATATCGGTTCGGTATGTGTGGACGTACTGAAGACTTGCCGACCGTCTATATTTCTATGGAGCGTTCCAGATTTATGTGGTAATAGCGCGGTACAGATACTGCATCGATCTTAGAAATAGAAATAAAATGTTTAAAAAAGGAATTGCAACTGCGTCCAATGTTTTTTTTTTACGTGCGATTAATCCCCACGGAATACCTCTCTGCCGGAGCCGGTGGGAGAGGTTATGTTGGACTAGAAACGACTAAAACGCACGGCGTCGGTAGGTCATTCCTGGTTGCCGAATGTGAGGTTGACAAGCATATCCCTCGCTCTCCGGCCGACAGTAGTCAACAACAAAAAAAAGTACAGTCAACAACTACCTCTATTGTCTAGCTTATACTCGGGTAATACCCGAGACGTTATCTCTAAGTTCTTAGAGGCGTTTCCTTTTATTGTTTTACCACCTCTACGATAACGTGCTTTCTAATGAGGTCCCCTCATCGGTCCAAACAACACCATCTCGAACTAATGGCAGAAAGCAAATCAGCTTAGTTAGAGGGGTTAATGAGAGATAGCCATTTCTAACAACTATTATTAGGTGGGTATTTTCTAAAAATGATTTTGCAATAAAACATAAGAAGCTTTGTAACAAAAATGTTTCAACTGAACTAATCGTAATGCATATTGCCTGCCATATAAATATTTTACGACATTTCACAAATAGATTCATTGTAAACTAAACATAGTTTAACTGTCTTGTGTTATGGGATCTAGAATACGCATGAGCATACCTAGATACATTTTCTTGTAAATACATACATACATGTAATACATATGAAACCTAGAAATACCCAAATCAATGCAATTATACATATTCAAATATTTGCACTGACCAGGAATCGAACCCGCGCCTCCTGCGTGGCAGATGAATGCTCTGCCGCTACACCAGAAAGGTCGTCACCTGACAGAAACTTCACTGTTTAGTAATTACTCTAAATGAATTGTAAATATATAAATTTTTGACGAATCGACTTTTCTAAATTTAAGTATAATTCTGTTTAAACCTCGCTGTATACGTACCGTCTAATCATTCTCAGTTCTGAAACAGTCACGTTTGGCTGAACGCGCGGCGCTCTAACTGGCCCGTTGCTTGAGCCCTCCTACCTAATTGGCTTCCGTAAGTTGTAAATCTAACGTATACTGCGCCGACGTCAACGCACCCGCTTTGATCACGCGGCAAGTGAAACGGAACGCGACATGTGAATGAATGAACTGAACGATTTTTGAACGGAGCGTTTAATGTCAAATGTGGCGGGAATTCCGCTGCTGTTAAGTTTTATGACTTTATTCTGCTCAAGTGGTGATATATTATACTGCGAGATATTATGTTTTTAAATAACTTTTTAAACGTAAATAAAATTTAAACTAACTACCGGATAGAGTGCGCTTCAATGTTTCCGGTAATTAGTTAGTAAATATCTATAGGTAGGTACGGGTAACATTTCAAGTGAGAACTCACTAATTATTACAGAGATACCATAGGAAGTTACTTCCCTAAATTATTTATCGTTTTAAACTTTAAATTACGTGCTCGGTAAATATCTCGGTATAGAATCTTATTCTGTATGGCCTGTCTCCTGACATTCTTTTGCATAGGACACGTTAAAATTATTTCACCTCTCCTGATGGTAAACTTATTGCTATTGCATCAGGAAAGTTACAAAAAATTACATCAAAGTTACAATAAATTAAAATTAAATAAAAAAAAACAAAAAAAATAATTTTGCAAATTCCGCAAATGTCGGAGATATGCGCGTACAAACATTAAAAAAACATCCGAATGTAGAACCTTCTCCTTGTTTAGAAGTCCGTTAAAAACAATTACAAATACCAACAATTTTTTTTTTAAATATATATTCCACGACATTCTACACAACGCTATCTAGACCCATGGTAAGCATGGCTAACTAGTTTTTGTTATGGGATCTAGAATGCGGATAAACATACTTAGATACTTTTTTGGCAATGATACTTACAATGATGGCCATCAGCTTGACAGCCTCATTAGATGCTTTTTCATGAACCGTTAAAGGGACCCAGGACTGTAGGAAAAAGAAAACACGTATGCTGGTATAGTATTCCAAGACCTGAAGAAGAAAAGAAAAGCTAGCTAGCTAGATTGGTGACCTGTAATTCAGGTTTTTATTTACCACAGGCACCAGCGATCCACAACCCAATGTGCATACAGTAATCCTTTTGTGTCATATTTTGCATTTATTGGCTTGTGGTGAGAAATAAACAAATTTTATTTAAAAAAAATATAGATCTTATCTATTCAACTCTTATTCTGTACGGCCTGTCTGCCAGTAAACTTGTCTTAGTAGTCCTTATTTACGATATCATCACACCATCACACAAACAGACACAGCTAATGCCATCAGCAGTCATGCCCGTTAATCGTTCTATCATATCACTCAGTCGGTCAGGAACAATCAATTAGAATCCGATCCCCTTTCAATTATGCCTCGGATCGGTGGGTAATTGCCTCGTAGCCCCACCTACCGGCGCGAGGCGGCTCGAATTATGTGTGATGGACATTCTATTGCTATAATCACTTTTTGATCGTGAATTGAGGTAATTATTAATATGTGTTCAGTACACGTTTTATGACTTCTGGAACGTCGTTACCTATTTCGATTTTAACCGACTCCAAAAAAGGCGATGGTTATGGATAACCGTTCGCGCCGGAGCCGGTGGGAGATGTTATGTCGGACTCGAACCGACTAAAACGCACGACGTCTGATGGTCGTTGTTGGTTGCTGGATGGGAGGTTGGCAGGCATATCACACACAGCGCGGCCGATCCAGGACCATCTTTCTCGATCTGGCTCTCCTCAGGGGAGTGTTCATCCTTTCATATAGTGTCTATAGCATAGGTATAAGGTTTAATATCTTTACAGAGTAGAGTAATAAACGTTAGTTTTTTAATCTTAATATTCTACTTAATTTTAATTTATACAATGGAATGGAAAAGGACTCTTTTGTCCGCATTTAGCCTCCTATTTAGGGCCATTGTGCGTGCAGAGTACTGACTAGAGCAGCCAGCCTAGCTCCGCCCAGAAACGCAGAAGCTTACTGGGACCTTCACAGGCTTCGCGGAGCGACCTAACTGTGCCGAGGATTTGTGATCGTTGAGGGGCTACTGCATCGCATTCCGGCGGTTTCCTCGGCAACGAAACACCCTTCAAACGGGGCTGTTCGTAACAGCGATAGTGTATAGGTGCTTGTTGAAGGGACAGTGGCCCGTTATAGTCCCCATAATTGTTCTTAGACTTATTCTGTCTAGCTATAGGAGACGTTACGAAACGACCCCAGACTCCGGGGTGAAAACTTCGGATACGACTTGGATTAACGTTTAAATGAAGAAGAAGAGGATAAGTTTACTCAAACAATTTGTTTAAACGCTAGGAAACTATCAATTTATTGAATATTTGATTCTATACGCTCGTCTCCCGTCTCCATAGCAACACGTATCACTCGCGTCTCGGCACCTGAGCCGCCGACAGCGCGTGATGGATGACGCGCATCGCCCCTGACCGCCCCTGGGCACAATCCACTCCCTGTGATACCCCTGTGACACCCCGCCGCAATTAAATTCAGATAATGATTATGTAACTGCCGTTCTTATGAGATTTTTTTTGCGGTTAACGTGTGAACTTTGACGGGAACTTCTGATTTACAAAGTACGCTTGCTCCCGAAGGGTAGACAGAATTTTGTATCTGCAATTCTTAGATGTCTCAAATTATTTTTTTATCACAGTACTTTATGACCGCTAGAGGGCGCCACATTGGATTCAGTGAAACGTTATATAGCCTATAATCAGCGGACGACTAATATGCTTCTAACGATACCTCATTTGTCCAGTTCTAATTAGTGGTTGAGGAGCTATGAAGTAACAGTTGAACTTACATACATAGTCTGTCAAAAACATAACCCTCCTTTTGCCTCGCCGTAGTCGGGTAAAAAGTACCCTATGTAGTTCTAATTGTAAGTTAGGTAAGTAATTGTAAATGTAATTCTAGACTACTGCTACTCCACAGAAGTCACTCTTTAGCGTAACAGTAGAATGGCAGAGCATTACAAGTTGTTGAATCCTGCTCATTACAAAAATATTTGTATACAAGTAGCTTAGTGGTATGGGTAATGGACTGCTGAGACGAGGTCTCGGGTTCGATCCCAGGTTTTACCATGGCATACACCAATGACTTTTCGATGCTTTGCGACGTTATGTGTGTATTTATCGCAGGTTTATAAGTGCCCGGTACCTTTTACATTGGGACCTTGAGAGAAAACATAAACTGTCGAAATGTGGGTGCTAGCACCTCGGCCTACCCCTTCGGGGATATAAACGTGAGTTTATGTTATGTTATGTATGAATATTTAAAATCTATAATGTTTCTATGTATATTAAGTACGCATTTACAAAAAAAAAAACTAAGCAGGTGTGTTTTATCCGCTAATCTGATATATCATAGTATATGTTGTTGCCCCGTAGTTGTACCAGAAAAAAGTGGACTTCAGACTACAAATCACATTTACGTGAAAAGGATAATGTTATGTTGCAGTCCAGCACTAATCCGTTCAAAACTTTACCCTCAGCAACTCAATAGGAAGTCCTTGCTCTTAAACAAATCTTAGATGAAGGACAAACGGACGATTGCGTTTCGCCGTAGTACCTAAGTCAAGATTACGTTACCCAATGGACTCACAATAAAAAGTTTTAACTTTAATTAATAATGAAAAAATTTAAAAAGCCCCCCGTCACAAAAACCAACCCCCAAAAAAACGAAAATAAGTTGTGTTAGTTAGCCCTATAACTTTAATATACCTAGTAATACATATTTTGATACAAGCCTTGTCATGTCGGGTGACGCTAACTGATAGAGCACTACGTCATATAATCGGAACGATCCAAGGTCCTCCCGACAGTGACAACGCTTGAATTAAAATGTGTATTACTAGGTATATCAAGGTTATTGGGCTAACTAACACAACTTATTTTCGACTTTTTGGGGTTGTTTTTTGTGACGGCGGTTTTATAAATTTTTAATTTAATTTTTGTTTTACACTTTTTAAATTGATCCACTCGTCAAGCTCTTTGATTTGATACATGGGGAGTTGTGAAATAAAATGGAATTCGCCATTTTGTGGTGGCAGCCATCTTGTATTTGAAATTTGTCATATTGTATGATATTCTACTAGTCAAACCCTTTCATTTGATACCCATATTGAGGGAGTTGAGAAAAAATATGTACTCCGTAATTTTGTAGCGGCGGTCATATTGTACCGGTTGTTTTAAAACCTAGCTAAGAACACTCCCGACTAATATACCTACCTTTCAAACAAAAAAACAAAATCCAAATCGGTTCATACGTTCAGGAGCTACGATGCCACAGACAGACACACAGATACGTCAAACTTATAACACCCCGTCGTTTTTGCGTCGGGGGTTAAAAAAACATTCAAACTGTTTTACATCTTAAAAAAACTAAATACATACGTCATTCGAAATACAAACGCTTGTCAGTGTCAAGTGTCAACTGGCGCTGTCAGTTGAAAACTCAAATAAAAAATGGTTGTAACGGATTTTACAAATTTGTGGTAGTGAGCATTATGATATAATGATATGTTGGTGTTATGATGGACGCTGTGACCGCCGCTGGTTTGGGAGTGGTATTTATTGCAATACTTCTCGTGTTTAGATGGAAATGGATTGGTTTGAAGGTGGGCTCTGAACCATGGATAAGTATTGTTAATTTCTAATAAGTATTTGTAATGAAAAAGTTGAAAATTGTATCTTTACTTTGTAGAAGTAAAGATATACAGACACCTTTCTCCCTACGGGGTAGGCAGAGAGCCCAACAGCCCGCCGTCTGCTCTGTCCTTAATCACTTTTTAGCTAATAGAAATTTTAAAATTTGACGTTTGTAATCTATTCCCGCCTACGATAAAGATGACGTTTCAACTATGTGGAATTACTAGCTGTCCAGACGGCCCCTACCCTGCATCTTATTGGCTGTTTCTTTTGGCTCTGTTCCTATGGATCATAGCGTGATATTAGATAACTTACAATTTCTCTTAGGACTGAGAAATTGCACTGCTAGTTCCAACCTTTAAAGCGTTTAATACTACAAACAAACTCTAGTAGTGCAGTTAGAAGTGCATCAGTCTACAATAAATAAATAATAATTCATTGTCTGCGATATACAACACGTTAAATCGGTCGTATTTTATTAATAAGGCAAACTAAACGTAGCTTGTGATATGGTTTTATGAATACATACATTCTATCTAAACATAAATCTCTGGTGCCTTTGTCTACAACCAGTGTAAGACTTTACCACCTTCAATCATCTTTTAAATTTTCTGAATCTTTGTGTATAGTTTTTAAAGAACAAAGGAAGGAAAAAGTGTATTCGCCGCTAAGAAAATCCCATTTATTGTAGCACCGCAATTCCTGGGCACACCGCTTACCATCTCCTCGAGTATCGGGATCCTTGGTATCGATATCTCCAGGGACGTCCAGTACCGTAGTCATTTGGAGGACAAGGTTGAGTTGGCATTAAGGAAACTTGGAGTGCTCAGCAGGGCGAAGCAGTACTTCGATACGGGGCAGCAACACCTTCTTTACAAGGCACAGGTCCGGCCCCACATGGAGTTCTGCTGTCACCTTTTTGTTGGAGCGCCTGCATACCAGCTTGACCCCTTCAACTCGGTGCAAAGACGGGTGTTGAGGCTGGTTGACAATCCCATACTCGCAGGTAGTGTGGAACCTCTTAGCATTAGGAGGGACTTTGCCTCGCTGTGTGTGTTCTACCACCTAAACAATGGTTTGTGCTCAGATGAATTGTTTGACATGATGCCCGTAGCTACATTCTATCATCGCACCTCTCGCCATAGGCAGGGAATTCATCCTCACACATTGCGACATGAGACGGTGCGTACTGTGCGGTATGAAAGAAATTTCATCCCACGCACTCTCAAGCTGTGGAATGGCCTCCTTGCTGCGGTTTTCCCCAAGCACCTACAATATGGGGTTCTTCAAGAGGGGCTGGATTCATGGTCGGCAGCGCGAGTGTGACACCCCTAGTGTTACATACGTCCATAGGCCACAGTAACCACTTCCCATCAGGTGGGCCGTGTGCTTGTCTGCCACCTAAGTGGTATAAAAAATAGTAAAAAAAAGTCACGTAAAATGTGTTTCACACAGGTGAATAATAACTGGTTATATACAGGAACTGGTAACACAGACATAAGTAATTACCATCGAACCCGTGACCTACGCCGTAGCGGTGTGCGACTGCTACGGCGTAGGTTACCATTGTGGTAGCAATTTTTTTAAAGTTTTGTCTGGCCACACAGACGACAAGTCGCAGGCACATCTAGTATATATGAGTTAGCTTAACTTTTGATGACAGAGGATCGGATAAAATGGTACACATTGGGAGAACTGAACTTTTGAAGTATTGAAGGTTGAATTTTTTGATACTTCAAACATGGGCATTGTCTCAATATTAAGGACACTTGTCGTCACTCACAAGTCGCCGGGGTCGCCGCACCCACAAGTTTGTATGTAGACCCGATCAGCTCCCACTCCCCCTTCCTTTGAGAAGGTGTTATTAACTCTCGAACTTCACCAACCTTACTCTCACCGGTAACGTAGTGGTATGGGTAATGGACTGCTGAGACGAGGTCTCGGGTTCGATCCCAGGTCTTACCATGGCACACACTAATGACTTGTCGATGCTTTTCGAAGTTATGTGTGTATTTATCGCAAGTTTATAAGTGCCCGGTTAATGGCAATAGGCTTGCCACCTAATACACATAATCACCAGGTACATTGGGACCTAAACATAAACTCGCCAAATGCGGGTGCTTAGCACCTCTGCCTATCCCTTCGGGGATATAGGCGTGAGTTTATGTAAACTTCACCAACCATTTATTTAGAACCGTATTTGTAATTATTTAATCAGCTATAGACCGACCTTGAGCGCTGTACCGGCGGAACTGGCAGCGGTATAACGCGCACTCTCGTCTCGTTCTCTTTCGTACTCTTTTTTTTACCTCTTCCTCCGCAGCGCCATCCGTACGATGGGAGCGGTACAGCCCTCGCGGTTGGTCTATTAGTGTACCGGGATAATATTTTATTACCTTTGAGTGCAGGCTCTTCCAGACATCCCGCCTGGCAGTCCGATGCTGGTACACCGGCTCTGCCCCCACCATAACGTCGTGCAGAGGTACCAAGTGGAAGAGAAGGACTCCCTCGACGAACACCTGGATGTTCTTACTAGGAAGCTTGCCGAAAAGGTTTTGTATGTTTCTGCTAATATAAATAAGAAAATTTTGTCGGTGGTTGGTGAATAAATCATGGAACTTACTATTTCTGCCGACGAGACGTTTCGAATGCGATGCAGCAGGTGTTACTCAATTAAGTTAGAAGAGAAGAACTAACCTCGATAAAAAATTTCCGCTGTCACTACTTTCACTACTGTCACAGTATCTACTGCTGGATCTAAAGCCGTCCAGTGTCTCATGAGGGTCCTGTTTAATCCAAATCAAAAAAAAATCGTATGTACTTTATGCACGAAGTTCGCACCATATTATTTGCACAAAATGGGGCTAAAATGCGTGCGCACTCATTAGACAAGTCGCATGCGCATGCGCATGAGCTGGTGACGTCTACTGAATATCTAAGTCACCGTCAAAAATATCTACCGGACGTACATAAATAGCACAGCTAACATATCTAATATCTCTATACAGGAGGGTCGCCTTCGACTCTCGAAATCCAAAATCCGCCAGACTCAAAATGAAATTGAGAACCTTCATGCCATTGATCATGACGTAAGAATCAAGTATAGGGAGATTATGGAGTCCCTGCGTAAAGACCTACTCTCGAACGAGAAAGAGTGTAAGAAGCTGCAGGAACAGATTGAGTGGGTCTCCAGAAGACGCGGGGAACTTAAGGATGAGGTGAGACCTTTTTACTGCTGCTTCTGTCATGTTGTTTTTTTTTATACCATTTAGTTGGCAGACGAGCACACGGCCCACCTGATGGGAAGCGGTTACCGTGGCCTATGGACGTATGCACCACCAGGAGTGTCACACTCGCGCTGCCGACCATGAAGAAACCTTCTGATGCCCCTCTTGAAGAACCCCATATTGTAGGCGCTTGGGAAAACCGCAGCAGGGAGGTCATTCCACAGCTTGAGTGTGCGTGGGATGAAGTTTCTTTCATAGTAGTTGATGGTATATCAACTCTCAAATTTAGTTTTCCCAAAGTACTGCTCGGAATAGGAGATGGCGCTGGTTTGGCTGGAGTGCAAGGGGAATACCTTTTGGGCTACCTTACATCCTGGAATGTGACAGCTGAGACGCGTGTGACGTTTCAGTCGGTTCCGGTCCAATATGAACATGATGGCCCCCGCCAGACGATACCGTAGGAATTTCCACATGAAAAAAGAAGAGCACTGCTACCTGAATTGTTACTACAAGTTATTATCATCTTAGCGTGGCTCCTGGTTGCATCTGGTGCTTTCAACTTGGAGCACGGTTCCGGAGGTCTACCTCCTTTAGATTTGGTGTTTATGATTTCTATCATCACCTGTCCTTGTGTCTTGGATACTTTAAAAACCCGCCGTCGTTTGATTGGTATGTCGACTTATCCGGGAATGACTGCCGTCTGATGTCCCAACCCCGGAAGGAAAGCCTGCACCAGAGTTGGGCCAGTTGTTTAACTTCATCTCGGAAGGTGTTGGTACATGGTAGGGTCTTGGACACTCCTCCACTCTCTCACTCACCAACAATAACTAACTACTAAAAAGAACTGACTGACTTATATAACCCTGTCACCAGGTTCGTCGGGGACAGAGGTTATACGGGGAAGCGGCTGCAGAACTAGCAAGCAATTTAGCTGAACTTCAACGCGGTCGAGTCCCGGAGCACCGAATAATAGACAAGCCTCAGCCGCAACACTCGTTGACATCGCTTAGGCTTCGAAAAGAACCTCTTTTGCCACGATTCAGTTCTTGCGAGACACCTAACATTAAAAAATCACCTGCAATGATACCCCAGGTATTTGCCCAAGCTCAAACATAATCGGGTAGCCAATTACAAAATCAAAATCATGATTAATATTTTTTTCCAAATTTCTTCGCCATCTCCGGGCTTCTATAGTCTATGTGACAAGAAATGGAGATACTTTATATTTAAAAATGAAGTTTCAATTTATCACCTTTTATATTTATTTCTGAATATTGTATTTCATAATACTTATACAATATACTTTTACTGTAAACATGGCAGTATTACTTATTTATCGAAAGATGGGTTTCATAGAGATCCTATAAAACATGAAACTAACGGTGTGAAAAGATATAATTTTTATTTATTTATTTTATTTCCAACAGCGATACAGTAAGTAAATATATACATTATAAACTAAAAGTAAGGCTAATAACAGGTTTTCCTTTACTATAACACAAAGTTTAACTCAGCTTGTGAACGGACAGATATTTATAAATACATAAACATATATATATATAATATAAACTATACACCTAAACTTTAAGTAGCAGCTTTACTGTCAGCGAACAGCGGAATGCCGCGACGATCAAGAAGTTGTGGAGAATATGAGTTTTGAAATGCACTAGCGCAGATGCACACATGCAAATGTTGCTATCTTGACCAACTTACGCACCCCACCGTCCGCCTCACAGAAGTGAAGTACAGTTTTATAAAACTTGATCAGTTTATACATCCTTCGTTTAATTTACATTATCTTTTAGAGTACATATTATTTGTTGCTTGTATGTCCCCTTAGAACATGAAAATAGGTCAATATATAATTTTAATAACCTTTAACTATCGTGTTCCTAACTAGAAATAAATCCATAAAATAGAAATACCTATACCTACCAACTAATTTACTGTCAGATAAATACTTGCTTAATTAAAAAAAAGAAAAAATCTATCGACACAAACAAAACGCAATAAAAATGACTTCAATCGACGCATCCAAAACAATGACAAACCACCGCAGCACTCTGAACTGGGCCCCCTTTTATTTTATATCTCTCGTTAATTCCGAGGGTTAAAATCCCCGAAAAAGTGAGCACTTGCCTTGTTTACAAGGTTTTAGATTTTAATTTAGATTGGGGTTGAGTTCCATGGGGTAACAAAACGTCATATACGTCACTCTTTTGGCGGGAGAATGGGGCTCTTTTTACTTGCACGATTCGGTCGGTGGGCGCTTCACGAGGGGAGCTCTGGACGTATCCATTAAAATCGCATTCGTGTGTGATCACCTAATACAATATCATCAAGTCCGTGCCGGGGGTGCTTTGTGAATAATTTCGCGGCAATCTGCTCCCGTTTGTATCGGATTTGTATAATTTCATAATTGTTAAGGTATGAGTATCCGATATTGTTAGAAGCTACACATTTTATTGAAATGCTTACTATAATTATCGCATTCATAACTATTAGATCTGAAAACGGCATCCATTATGCCATTTTTAATTACTAACAATCAGGGAAATAAGATGAAAAGCTTAACTCAATATTGAGTTAACCTCGCTTTTGTACACCAAGATGTATTTGTGATTACCTGTTGATGTATTATTTAGAATTAAAGAAAATGTAACTAAACTTACCAATCATAGCCTTAACCAAATCCTGAACCTTGGACACTCAAACGCTCTACCGCTAGCCGTACACACAGGGCTTTTTGTCTACCAATGTTTGCTTAATCAAGTTCACAGCAGGCCAATGTTTGAAGGAATCTCACTCTTCTTTTCAACGACGAACCAACTCAAAGGTGAGTATGTAAGTACTACACCTAGTCATAAGACATAACAACGTAACATCTTTTTTTTTTACGTGCGCAAAATCCCCACGGATACCCCCTCACTGGAGCCGGTGGAAGAGGTTATGTCGGACTCGAACCAACTAAAACGCACGCCGCCTGTGGGTCGTTTTTGGTTGCCGAAGGTGAGGTTGACAGGCATATCCCTTGCACCCCGGCCGACTCAGGGCCATCTCTCACGATCTAGCCCTCTCCTCGGGTGTGGGGACTACAGAGTCTCCAACTCGTCCCCGGAAATGGGGAGCCTGCTCCTGCCAGGGTGACAGGCGGCTCCACCAGTCACCCCCAGGCCTGCGCTCATGGGGGGCGGAGGTCGTTCATCGACCTCCTTTGTAACATCTTAATCACAATGTCACTTGGCCTTGTCTGATGGTAAGCTGAAGGCTAAGTCTTAGAAAAGAGGGTCACTATTACTTACATATACCATCTGACAATGATGACAGCTTGACGGCCTCATCATTTGCTTTTTCACATCCCGCTAAAAGCACCTGGGACTTGTAACGACGCGCTCTGCGAACGTCGTCACACCGGTTTTGATTCTATTTTTGAGCGAAGGGTTTCGGAGGGCGGAGTGAATGACATTTTGACGTATCGCTGTCAAAAGCACCTTTCTTCCTATATTGAGACTGGATGGTCGATATTCGTGGCTTCGTAACTTAATTTCAATAAATCTCATAAAAATGGGAGTGTTTTGGCCTAAAGGATGATAGTTTGTGTCCTCACAACTATCCTCTTGTGGAGTTATAGTTTGTTTCTGGTGAGTTGTCATTTTTTAATAAGATTCCCTTTGATGGAAATTCGCCACGCTCCTAATTTGAAAAATAATTGTTAAAATTCTATTGTTTCAGCTCTGATCTGAAAATATTATGATTTCTTTTGCTATTGGCATTGTTCCAGCAGATTGAGGCGGTAAGTCGCGCAAATTTATGGAAAGTTGGGACCTCGTGTTCACATATAGGAGTTGTTCTAATGACATGCAATTTTATTACAGGTTTCCAAATTGGAACCGCCTTTTTCTTTTTCCTTTGGACTTTTTCTTTGGACCTTTGTCTTCGGACATCTGCATTTCTTTATGGAGGGTTTGGACTTTTCGCCTCAAACCTGGATGTACCGCATGGGCTTAAACTGAAAACTTCGCCTGCTACGAGCTTTCTCGCTGCTGTGTTTACATATACTCGCCGAGGGATGCCGTGAGCTTACTTTAATTATATTTTAAATCTAAACTTCAAAATAACCTAAAAGTGCATTGGTGACATAGAATCATATTGACATAAGATCATTTTGACCTAGCTTATAAAACTCTAATTTTAAATTTAAGGTTAGATATACATTAGGAATGTATCCTTGCAACTATTTCTAAATGCACACTGGAGTGGACAATAAAACCTTAAACCTCACAGTTTGGTTTCATTTAGCTCACCTCCGGAAGATTAAAAGTTTCCAATATCCGCTGATTATCTTAGGCATGTGTATCTCCAAGGCGCCCGAACTTTTATGGTAATGTACTTACAAACCAATTTTATTTATATTTCTTTTAAATAGGAGATTACACACTTACTTCTTTCATTGTCATATGACACATATTTTTTTATTATTACATCTGACGCTTGCGAACCAATTTTTTTTTACCTTGTAATAACAAATTTTTTAATTATTACAATTGGCACTCGCGAACAGGGACATGACAGTGTGCATATATCTTTATTCCTTGTCACCTTTGCATTATTTTTTACTTTATCATGTTAAGAACAGTGTTTTCTTCATGTTTTTTACTGTTACATAACTGTGTATTACAGTAAATCTTTGTTATTGTTTACTTTGCAAAACTAATCATACTACAAGTTAGTACTATTGTTTGTATCTCTCAATTACAGGTGAATGTTTCAATTTGTATAACATGGTTATTGTTATAACTGTTTTATCTTATATAGCTTTTGTTTATTACAGGTAAGATTTTCCACTTAGTAATATTATATAATTACTAGTTCTTAACCTTTATTTACATGTGTGAAAACATAGTAATATTTGACCATTTGCTGTTTACCTTAAGTAAACATAAATAATTTATTTTGTGAATCACTAATGCATTTTTATCTTTATAGGCATTTGACCTAAATAACTTTTGCAACAATAACATTCCATTCTATGAGTTTGTTTGACTTTTGAGTTTAGCGTTTTGCTATCAATGCAATTAACTTCATTCATAATTTAATTAACTTTAATTAGAAACTTTAATTGATACTTTAATTAGAAACTTATAGTGTATTTAATACAACTTTTTATTAGATTTTCACATCCTTTTATAAATCAAACATGGATAGGGAAATACAGGTCCCGCCTTTGTTTGAGAATATTGTTAATGATGTTCCAGTTGGTACTTCTACTCATGAGATGCCTCATGTCATGGCTGATTTGTCTGAAGTTGGTGATCATAGTCGGAGAGCCGCATCTTCATTTAATATGATAAATTTTATTCAGGTTTGTTAGATAGTGGAGCTTGTAGTTGTGTACTCGGTTCTAATATTCATCAAACATTTTTGCAATTAGGTTATAAATTTAAACCTTATAGAGGTAACGCTGTTACTGCTGATGGTTCTGCACACAATGTTATTGGAACTATGGTTTTACCTATCACTTGTGATAACTTAACTAAAAATGTAGATTTTTTGATAATACCTTCTTTTAAACCTTCAATTATTTTGGGGATTTGACTTTTGGTTGAAATTTAATCTTGCTAAAGACTTATGGAATAATATCACTTTTGAATATGAATCCACTACTTGTGTAAATGCAGTTACTTCTGTTTCTGAACTTTCTCCTTCTGAGAAACACGAGTTAAATAAAATTATTTCACTTTTTGAAAATATTTCTTATGAAAAGAGAGGCTTAGGTCTTACTCATTTAGTTAAACATAAAATTTTTGTTTGTGATAATGGAAGCCAATTTACAGCTAAGCAATTTGTAGATTTTCTAAAAAGTTATAATATTAGTAAAATATTTTATAATACTTTATATACACCTCAAAATAATCCTGTAGAGAGATATAACAAAACAGTCGAAACATGTATTTCTTGTTTTGTTAAAGATGATCATAGAACTTGGTCAAAATATTTGCCTCATGTTCAATTAGCTTTAAATAGTAGTGTGAATCTAGCTACAGATTTCACTCCTAATTTTCTCATGTTCGGTAGAGAACTTATTTTTGATGCTTCATTGCACCGTTTTAGTAATTCTTTTGATAACCTCAATCAACTTGATGTTGTTGATAGGTCTTCATTTGCTTTTTCACTTAAATCACTTAGTGATATTTTTATAAAAGTTCAAGCTTCATTGCTTAAAGCTTATAAGCGTAATGCGCGTTATTATAATATAGGAAGGAAGGTCATTTCTTTTGAGGTGGGAGATATAGTGTGGAGGAGAAGTTTTGTGCAGTCTAATGCTCCTGCATTCTTTTCGGCTAAGTTAGCACCTAAGTTTGTTAAGTGTGAAATAATAGATAAAATTTCCTCTAATGTTTATGTTTTAAAAGACCTTAATAAAAACTATACTGGTCGTTATCATATTAAAGACATAATTAAATATTAAAATTATTCTTGTTTTGACAATGTCTATCTTTGTCTTTGGTACTTTGTTTGAAGTATAATCCCATTGTAAGGTGATGTTTGTGAGGCTAAGGGATTTTGAAAGGAGATGTATGTTAGGAACTTCACAACAATTTATTAATTTCAATTTTAGTTTCCTTCAAAAATAACTTAGGTCATTTTAGGACTTGTTATTGTGTAACTCTACTCCATATTAACAAATTGTTCCACATCGAAAGATCTTATATTTTTATTTATCTTTGTTGTATAGGATTATTTTCCTGTATATATTTTTATGCACTTGTATATTTAATATTGTATATTTTGTACAAATTTAGGAATTTAGTTTCTACTCTAACATAGGAGTGAAATTTAATATTCATTTTCTACATTAAATTCACTTGACTTATTTCCACTCACTTAGGGAATGGAAAATTAAGTTTCTTGAACTTTATTTTTGTACAGTTCTGGGTTATTTTCTTAGTATTAAGATTCTCGGATTGGACGCATTTTATGCATTTTTTACACACCTTGTTATACCATTTTTTGGGAAACTTGTGTCTTACTGGACTTTACAATTTTTTGTGCTATTGTGTTTCATACACATAGTCACACCTTACGCTTTGCGCACGGGAAGCTGGTGGTGTTGAGCCGGTCGTAATTGTCGTTTTTCTCTTTTTGTACGATTGTGTTTTTATACACATTGTTACATTTTTTATGCTTTGCGCACGGGATGTCGGTGGTGTTGTGCCGGTCGCAAATGTCATACTTTTCTTATGCGGTTGTGCTCAGAAAGTCAGTGGTGTTGTACTGGTCACAATTGTCATATTTTCTTTATATTTTGCTTGTGCTCGGAAAGTTGGTGGTGTTATGCCGATCACAATGCTTATAAATATATTATTACGACCCTTTTGTTGTGATTTTGTTTTGACGTTTTAGATGTTGGAATAGGAATTTGAAGTCGGCGGCTTTTCAACCTAACCGACAGTGGGAAAACTTCATTGTTTTTACCGATTTTCTTTCAGATTCGGCAGCGTTGGTGCTTAACCGATATCTTGTTAGTTTCATATTTTTGTTTCAGGAATAGCTGGTATAGAGTCGGTGGCGTAGGAGCTCAACCGCACTTTTGTATTGATGCTAGAAGGCTGGTTAAGATCAAGGATTAGATTCGACGGCGTTGGTTGCCTAATCGATATCTGGAATAGAATTGAGTAGGGATTGTTTAATTTGTTTTATTGAAGGATTTATTTTCACTTTTGTGTTGAAATAAGTTTTTACTCTTTTCTGAGTTTGGTTCTTTACTTTTCGAGTGTTTTCACATTCTTTGATTTTTAGGAATGCTTTCCCATTCTTTAATTTATAATTATTTCTGCAATACCCATTGCAAGATGCTTTCGCATTGCCTTTTTGTTTATTGAAAAATGTTGCAAGACATTTTGTCTTTTGAGGTTTTTTGGAATTTTGTTCTGGACTCTCATAATTTTCTTTAGAAAAGGAAGTTTCTTTCTTTCTTTTTTACTTTTGGGGAGGGATGTAATGTAACGACGCGCTCTGCGAACGTCGTCACACCGGTTTTGATTCTATTTTTGAGCGAAGGGTTTCGGAGGGCGGAGTGAATGACATTTTGACGTATCGCTGTCAAAAGCACCTTTCTTCCTATATTGAGACTGGATGGTCGATATTCGTGGCTTCGTAACTTAATTTCAATAAATCTCATAAAAATGGGAGTGTTTTGGCCTAAAGGATGATAGTTTGTGTCCTCACAACTATCCTCTTGTGGAGTTATAGTTTGTTTCTGGTGAGTTGTCATTTTTTAATAAGATTCCCTTTGATGGAAATTCGCCACGCTCCTAATTTGAAAAATAATTGTTAAAATTCTATTGTTTCAGCTCTGATCTGAAAATATTATGATTTCTTTTGCTATTGGCATTGTTCCAGCAGATTGAGGCGGTAAGTCGCGCAAATTTATGGAAAGTTGGGACCTCGTGTTCACATATAGGAGTTGTTCTAATGACATGCAATTTTATTACAGGTTTCCAAATTGGAACCGCCTTTTTCTTTTTCCTTTGGACTTTTTCTTTGGACCTTTGTCTTCGGACATCTGCATTTCTTTATGGAGGGTTTGGACTTTTCGCCTCAAACCTGGATGTACCGCATGGGCTTAAACTGAAAACTTCGCCTGCTACGAGCTTTCTCGCTGCTGTGTTTACATATACTCGCCGAGGGATGCCGTGAGCTTACTTTAATTATATTTTAAATCTAAACTTCAAAATAACCTAAAAGTGCATTGGTGACATAGAATCATATTGACATAAGATCATTTTGACCTAGCTTATAAAACTCTAATTTTAAATTTAAGGTTAGATATACATTAGGAATGTATCCTTGCAACTATTTCTAAATGCACACTGGAGTGGACAATAAAACCTTAAACCTCACAGTTTGGTTTCATTTAGCTCACCTCCGGAAGATTAAAAGTTTCCAATATCCGCTGATTATCTTAGGCATGTGTATCTCCAAGGCGCCCGAACTTTTATGGTAATGTACTTACAAACCAATTTTATTTATATTTCTTTTAAATAGGAGATTACACACTTACTTCTTTCATTGTCATATGACACATATTTTTTTATTATTACATCTGACGCTTGCGAACCAATTTTTTTTTACTTTGTAATAACACATATTTTTTAATTATTACAGACTGCAGGAAGAAGGAAACACGTGAGCTGGTATTGAAATTCCTTAAAACAACACCATTATGGATTTCAAACGGTCGAAATACAATAATAAAAAGCTTGATAAAAACTGGACCCCATTCAAATAGAGGGGTAGCCATTTAAAAACATAATTGAGGAACTTAATTAATTAAATACCAACATTCAATTATGAAGCGAATACATCTGTCACTATTAGCGGTGTGAGTGACAGCACTGTCTATTTGTACTCCTTTGCCTAACATTTGTTCGCCGGGGGCAAGTGTTTATTCAGCCACTAGTGCTGGTACATTTATGTGGCGATCAATAGCGCAATGATGCATGTGTTTAGGTAATTTGTGATTGTTTGCTTTTAAATTACTCTCGGATAAAGTTTTGAGAAACTGTTAACCGATTAATTTAGTGTATAATCGGGTTCTGTAGTTGTCTTTACGGGCATTAGAAGGTTCCTACAGATTGGACAGCAAGTATGGTGGGGTTCTTCAAAAGGGGCATTAGGAGGTTTCTTCAGGGTCGGCAGCGCGAGTGTGACGCCTCTGGTGTTGCACAAATCCATAGGCCACGGTAATCACTTCCCATCAGTTGTCATGTCATGTGAAAAAAAAAGTCTAAGACGCCCAAATGTTGCACACGTCTGAGGACACGGTAATCACTTTCCATTAGGTGGGCCGTGTGATAAACTGCCACCTGAAAGTCTTCAGAACACCAATGAGTATCCAACATTATATGCATGTTGGTCATCTTTAAGTATATTCTTTTTCATAAGTAATTGTTAGAATTCAATTCAATTTAAAAATAAAATTAGTTATACATACCTACCTATCTTTTTTTTACATCTTAGGTGGCAGACAAGCATACGGCCCACCTGATGGAAAGTGGTTACCATGACCTATGAACATGTGTAACACCAGTGGAGTCACACCAGTGCGGCCGACCCTGTAAGAACAGAGATTTTGTGCCGTCAGTGTAGAGAACAAAGCTCCAGTGAGCTCTGGCTACCCGCTGGGAACACAACACGAAGTTATTATAACTGCGGTATTCTGTAGGGCGGAGGTACTTCCCCAGTCGGACTGCTCAATTGGGCGGAAATATCGCCGTGTCCTACCTCCTCACGTTTGCTCCTATCTAATGTTTGCATATCACGACGAGTGGCAAAATGTGTCTTATGCTCGTAAATTGTTTGTCACCTTTGTACTTACTACATTTTATGCCAATAAATATATGTTATTATTATTATTATTGCAATTAAAATAAAGCCGTTGTGTCCCGATTGCCTCGGAGTCTCAGAGTCCGGTCTTTTCTCCTCCACTTTACATAGTCCTGGTCATCCATGGCAGTGAGACCATTGATGCCCAACCGATGATTACTAACAAGTATCCTTCGAAATTGATTATCATGATACTGTGGGAAGTTTATGGGATTTTCGCGATTTATTCTGTATTTTTGACATTTACCCCGACGTTTCAGCTTCGTTTCGGGTCTTCAGTGCCTCTTGCTATATTGCGACCATGTTGTTTGAAAAGTAGCCGAAACGTCGGGTTAAATGTAGCTAATACCAACAATTGGGAGAATCCATTATAAAGCGGTTTTAATTCTATCATAATCATCATCATCATCATCTTAAACTAAAAAAGTTATCTACAGTTCAATTTATAATTTTAATTTTGGTACTCGCATTCGCCCCACCTGACCTTAGTAGGGACCTTCATAAGCTACATCCATCAACTTGGTACACTGTACGCCGGATGGCACAAACACAAATGCAGCAAATCTTTTGTCGTTCGCTTCTAATTTGATGGTCCACTTGCTCGCAACACTGACTCCCTAGTCCCTACCACTTGTAAACCCAATCTCTTCGATAATCTTGTATTGTCTTCGAATTACTCTTATGAATAAATACTTATAATACATTCCATTTAAAGGAAAAACCGCGGTAGCCTAGTGGTATGGGTAATGGACTGCTGAGATGAGGTCTCGGGTTCGATCCCAGGTTTTACCATGGCACACACCAATGACTTTTCGAAGTTATGTGTGTTTTTATCGCAGGTTTATAAGTGCCCGGTTAATGGCAATAGACTCGCCACCTATTACATTGGGACCTAAACATCAACTGGCGAAATATGGGTGCTAGCACCTCTGCCTACCCTTTCGGGGATATAGGCGTGAGTTTATGTATGTATGTTAAAGGAAAAAAGGCCTGAGTAAATACAACTTAAAGGATATTTTAATAATAGAATTGAAGTTTGAATATTTTCATGTTTGTTGATCAACAAGTTTATGCTCACTAAGCAAATAGGTACTTGGACACATTAGGTAGGTACTTTACAGCTAAATTAAAAAAAATATTTATTTCTGATCATCATCCTCTTAGCGATTTCTTAGTTGCGGCCAAATTTTGCACTCTAGAGCCAGAGAGTCTCCCATAGTACAGATACTTATAGTTTTTGATTAGCATGTCGACTTTGACCTCCCCACCCAGAGGGGAAAACCTGCACCAGAGCCTCGATCGTTGTTCAGCAGGTGCACTGACTGGGCTCTAATAATGCTATCGAAGCCGTTAAGAATACCTACACATAGATTCGATGGGGACTTTATGGTCTCCACACCCGAAGAGGGCCAGCTCTTAAGAGGGTTCTCGGTCGGCCGGGATAAGAGGGAGATATCTCCGGCAACTAACAATCCTCAGCCGGCGTGCGTTTTAGTCGTTTTAAGTCCGACATAACTAGAGTTGCCACGAATAGTGATTTGGCCGAATACCGAATATTCTGCAACGCTGTCGGCCGAAGCGCCGAATATTCGGCCGCCGAATATTCGGTACAAAGTACATGATTGTCGAGCGTGTAAAGAATAATACGACCTGTCTAACTCGTTTTTTTGAATTGAAAATTTGAAGCCCCTCCACAAAAAGTCTTTTTAAATAGTATGTTCTAGCTTGTCCTTTTACTGGTGGATAAGATACACGAGATGGATTTTTATTGGAAAACAAATCGTCTAGATCGGAAAGCTGATGCTTACAAGTGGTGGCCCGCAAAAAAAAACAATTTGAGGAGGTAGGACATGGCGGTATATCCGCCTAATTCAGCAGTCCGACTGGGGAAGTACCTCCGCCCTGCAGAATACCGCGGTTATAATAACTTCGTGTTGTGTTCCCGGCGGTGAGTAGGGTAGCCAGAGCTCACTGGAGAGTTTTTGTGCTGTCAGTGGGATGACCAAAGTCCTCTACACTGATGTCACAAAATATCTGTTCTTACAGGATCGGCAGCACGGATGTGACTCCACTGGTATTAGTACACGTTCATAGGTCATGGTAACCACTTTCCATCAGGTGGGCCGTGTGCTTGTCTGCCACCTAAGTTGTATAAAAAAAATAAAAAACCAATGCCCAAACCTCTCGAAATTGGCTAAAGTTTATCTTTCTTCACCCGGGAGTAGCGTGTATAGTGAGAGGTTATTTTCTGAAGCTGGTATCATTCACGACAAATCACAATAAGTTTTTATCCATAACAACTTACCACTGATGAATTTTACATATTAAAGTATTGTAATTCGGTAATAAATACAAATCTTGAGTAATATGATGTCTTTTTTGTACATGATTTGGTATTCGGTATTCTTTTTTTTTTTTTTTTTTATACCACTTAGTTGGCAGACAAGCACACGGCCCACCTGATGGAAAGTAGTTACCGTGGCCTATGGACGTCTGTAACACCAGAGGAGCCACAGTCGCGCTGCCACCCCTGTAAGTACAGAGTTTCTGTGCCGTCAGTAGAAGACAAATCAGGACAAGCCTTTAGTCTTCCCACTGACGGCACAAATTCTCCAGTGAGCTCTGGCTACCCTACTCACCGCTGGGAACACAACACGAAGTTATTATAACCGCGGTATTCTGTAGGGCGGAGGTACTTCCCCAGTCGGACTGCTCAATCGGGCGGATATACCGCCGTGTCCTACCTCCGCCGAATAGTACCAATTATTCGGCCGAATACCGAATACCTAAAAAAGTAGCCGAATAGGCCGAATACCGAATAGTTGCCGAATATTCGTGGCATCTCTAGACATAACCTCCTCCACCGGCTCTGGCTGGGGATATCCGTGGGAATTTTTCGCACGATAAAAAAAAAGAAATATTAACCTAATTCCACCTAAATACAATGTTAAACTGAAAGCACATTAAAACGTTATTTTGGCAGCAAAGGGTGACAAATTTAACAAGCCATAAAAATTCAACCAAGCATTATCTTGGTGAATTAAGATCCCAATTGTAAAACGCTTTACAAGCAAAATTATGTTGGCGTAAACGGTATTTTGCATACTTTGACTACTTACGCCATCTGTGTTTTGTTAGCGTAAATTGAGAATTTTAATTTGATGGGGTAACGACCTCACTTAGAATTTTTAATTTGTTAAGTAAAGAGACTAACCAGTACAAGGACTATTAGGCTATTAGTGCTATTACTGTGTTATATCATCTGGCTCAGAAAATAAGCAGGGTTGCAAAATAATTGTTTCAAAAAAAAACTCGCACTATACTTACCTACTCCATAATAGGTTAGGTTATATTTTTATGTTATATAATAATATAAAAATTCAGTTTATTAATAGTGTAAAACTTTAATAGTGTAAAAAGAAATAAAAATCTCAGTTTATTAATGTTTTTCTATTTAGAAACTCATTTTAAAGACTGAAAACCAAAATTGAACCACTAGTTACTTTGCATAGTTTATTTGTTTGGTATTCGTAGAAATTCGTTACAAGATTGTTTACCTACATTTAGTTAAGTACCTACCTAACCAAATAGAGCAATGGCATACTTGTAAAGACTAACTATAGTTGTAGCACGCTATGATGGCCGTTTTGACACCACTGGTTCGGCTCGTTTTCTTTTTTAGTGCGCTTAATATTGGACAACGAACTGTTAGAAGAATAACTAAAGAAAAATATGGCGAGAGAAGAAATATGCACAGCAGAAAATAAACTTCACACACCAAAAAAGAGAAAACAATCAAAGCCAGTATTGTCAAAACGGCCATCATAGCGTGCCGTAGTCAGTAGACTAACTAGTAGACTAACTTAGTCTTTATACAAATAGCAATAGAGTATAGATTCCTGCACATTTTTTAAATTTATGGGTTGTTTACAATTTAACTGCTTAATACAATTGAATGAATTTAATAGTTTCAAATAATACAGATGTAATGTAGAGAGAGAAGTATTAAACTTCATATAGACAGTAGCTGCTTTGATAGGAAATATATGATTGCCTATACCTATTTGTTGTTTTTCAAAAGTTCACTAATGACTAGGCAAACGCTATAATGAATGAATAGGCAAACGGTTGCAGGGAAAGTGTTTATGAATGAAATAGATAGGTACTCAATACATGTTATAATGCCCAGAGAGACAATGTTTCTAAAACTCGCAAGTTCGGAACATTCAATAAAATCAAGATATCTATGTCTAGGGACAGAGTCACAGAAACATGACTCACAAATAAGGTCAGAGAATTGTACAATCCTCTTCTTATGCTCTACTTGGTAAATAATATGCCTTTAGGTACATAAAAGTGCATGAGGAGTAACACACTCCCCGCGAGTTAGTCCCCATCAGTTTCAAATTCGCTAAGCACCATACACGTACCGTGTTTACGTTAAACAAACCAATCTACCACTTTCTTGTCGAAACGACTCTTGCTATTCAGTTATCGACCTTATTCTACTAGAAATAAGGCGTTGCTATCACTTTTGGAGAATCGTAGTTCGTAGTGTTATATCTAAAGAATATTAAAAGTTACGCCACCCTTCTAAGTAGAAGCTTTTTTTCTTTTGTCCTTAATGTAAAAAGAAAACGCGAAAAGTTTCGGGACGCGACGAGTTTAAATTTCTCCACCCCTAATGCGCTTATTACGAGTGGGAAAAAAATGGATGGTTCTCAAACTTTTCAAATATGCACGAGTTTTTATTGGCTGTAGTTAATCAAGTTTTTTATTGTTATTCTTTGGGCAGCGATGGATGTAAAACATGAATCATAATCAAGGTGAAAATGTGTCGGTTTCAGATGTTTTAAGATAGACTAAATAAAAAAGACAAACTTCAATTGGCATTTCAAAATATTTTAAAAACTCTTAGGTTCGAATAGGTATGTATCGTAAGTGTTCACTTTTGCATATAAAGTGCTTTCAACTTACAATGACCCTGATTCTGTTGCACATAATATTATTACACTATCAAAGCGATATACATTCGTTCCGAGTTTCTCTTTATGTGGTATAGCTCTAAACAAAGTCGAGAAATTTAAGTATTTGGGCCACTGGGTCACCGAGGACCTTAAAGACAGTGTGGATATTGAAAGGGAGCGCAGGGCGCTTTCTGTCCGATGCAACATGTTGGCCCGCAGGTTTTCACGGTGTGTGGGGACTGTCAAAGTTGCGCTTTTTAAAGCGTGCGGCCTGTGGGTGAACTATACGCATCGGGCATACAGCGATCTGCGCGTTCAATACAATAACGCGTTCCGGGTGCTGATGGGGCTGCCGCGCTATTGCAGCGCCTCCGCGATGTTCGCGGCGGCTGACACAGACGGCTTTGCGGCAATCATGCGAAAATGATGCGCTTCTATCATGCGCCGCGCGCGCGGCAGTCCCAACACCATCCTGCGCATGCTGGCAGACCGGTGGGACTCTCCGATGCTGGCTCGCTGGATACGGCTGCACGCAGTCGTATCGTGATCTGCCACCATCATCGGGGAGTCCACCCGGACCTGCCATTTATAATTTAAATGTATTATTAATGTACTAATACTAGATTGGAAGTTTGCAATTGTACTAGATATTTGCTATGGATGATGAATCTGAAATAAATGATGATTATTATTATTATTATTATTATGTCTAAAATGAGTTTTATTTAATTTAGGAACTTTGCTTACTATTTCACATCGACGTAAAATTTTAAACTTAAAAGTTTTTACATGTGAATTAATACACATGTATTTTACAAGTCGCAATATGTCACAGGCTACAGTGTAAACGCAAATGTGTTTTATACTTGTTTACAACTTGTTGGTTGTTGGTTTGGTTACTATGTGAACGAAAAAGTATCTGAGATACATGTATAAAACAAGTATTGTGTTGTGATTAGTCTTCTACAAATCTTCAACAAGTTTTGTATCAAACAAGTTTACCTACAACTTGTTTTACAACTTGTTTCATGGTAAAAACGAGAGGTAACAGCAGGTAAGTAAGTAGGAATCGGGAGTGATAACTAACAACAAATATTATAGGTAGGTAGATATAATTTTATTTATTATATTAAAAAAACTGAATAAAATTTTGAGATCGACTGTCCTTCGTAGTAAAATCATCCACAGCACAGAGGGCGCGTCGTCATTTACATTTTTATTTTATTTACAGCTAGCAATCGCAAGGCACAGATAATTTCGCTCTCGAGCCTCGGATAGAATAAATTGAGAAGGTAAAATAAAGCTTTACAACACGGCCCTGAATTAAGTAGACAAACAAATAGGAACTGTAAATATGTGTAATTGGGGTGTTGGATTAAAAACCTAACACCTGGAAACAGCCTTAGTCACCTTGTATGACACCGTATGGGAAGAGATGGACTGGCCCTAATTCTAGGTAGGTAGTTTTTATTATTCAATGTGTACCATGTGTGCCTACAGATATCAATTAATGTTTTGCTGAAACTCATCTTACTCACATCTTCCATTTTCAGGGTTTATGGAAATAAGATGTATCGTACTTCTATCGCCGGTGAATACATTTTTGGTAGCATTGGTAAAACTTTTAGAACATTATTTTAAACGAAGTTCTTTTCTTTTCCGGAGTTAACTCGCACTAGATGACGACTTGGAGAAATTCCAGCATATTTTTTAGAAGTCTTTGTAGAAAGGTTTAAGTCATTTTCTACAGTTTCGCTTCGATGATCGCCTGAACTAAAAGGCTGGATCGAAACTGGGACATAGCCTGCGGCATTGAAAACTCGTTTACCCCTTTTTTTCGGGTCCATCTTAGGTAGGTACTTTGGAAACAAAGCCGTATTTTTACCACAAGGATATTTGCAGCAATGCCTATTTTATTATAAATAAATTTAAAATACATAAATTGGACTCAACAATCGATCGATTTAACTATGAACTAGTTGAAACAAAGTCTCAGAAAAGAGGGTCACCATTAATTGATAATGGTGACACTCAGCTTGACGGCCTCATCATATGCTTTTTCACGCCCTGCTTAAAGGACCCGGTACTGTAGGAAGAAGGAAACACGTGAGCTGGTAAAGAATTCCAGGGCTTAATGGTGCGACATAGGAAAGAGTCACCAAAACGCTTGTTTTTTGATCGGATGTTCTACACCGTGTGCGGGTGACATCTATGACCTGCACGTGTTGTCCTGTGTAGGAAAGGGAAGACTAATTGGAAGAGCTCATCAGAACACTCACCATAGTACAGACGGTAAAATACAACCATGGACGCAACATCTCTACGCATCTGTAAAGGTTCTAGGGTGTTCGTGACCTCGGGATTCCCAATGATGCGGACCGCACGTCGCTGCAACCTGTCGAGAGCATCTAGTAAGTACTTTGCTGAACCATGCCAGAGATGCGAGCAGTATTCCACACAGTAGCTAATTTGTGTCTTGTATAGAAGACACCGCCTGCTCCGTAGTGAAAAATCGTCTCACTCTGTTCAAGACTCCGAGTATACGTGAGCCTGTTTTGATGATACTCTGGATGTAATTTTGTATTGCATCTACCGTTTGTAAAATAACATAACATAACATAACATTAACTCACGCCTATATCCCCGAAGGGGTAGGTAGAGGTTGCCTGGAAGAAATCGCTTCCAGCGATAAGGCCGCCCATTGTACATTAAACTGTATGCATGCTCACTACAAATTTTACTGAAATCTATTGGTGTACAATAAAGAATTATCTATCTATCTATCTATCTATCTATCTATCTAGCACCCACATTTCGCTAGTTTATGTTTAGGTCCCAATGTAATAGGTGGCAAGCAATTATCGCAGGTTTATAACTTCGAAAAGTCATTGGTGTGTGCCATGGTAAAAATGAATGTAAAAATATCTATAAATGAACTGATCAACTAATGCACGAGCCCTTTGAGCCTGTGATTAATGTAGGAATTTTTTTTTATACCACTTAGGTGGCAGACAAGCGCACGACCCACCTGATGGAAAGTGGTTACGGTGGCCTATGGACGTGTGTAACACCAGAGAAGCCACAGTCGCGCTGCCGACCCTGTAAGCACAGAGTTTCTGTGCCGTCAGTGTAGAGGACAAAGCAGGACAAGCCTTTAGTCATCCCACTGACAGCACAAATTCTCCAGTGAGCTCTGGCTACCCTACTCACCGCTGGGAACACAACACGAATATATTATAATCTGTGATCTGTGGTGGGGTTCCTCCGCCATCGCGCCTCGCGTTTACCACTTAAGGGACCTAAACCACGCTTTGCGCAACCTGAGTATTTTATTACAAAGTTTTCCGATAACTATACCACATCATTATGAATGATAGCAGTAGAGCATACGACTGCCACGCAGAGGGCGCGGGTTGGATTCCCGCTCAGTGCAAATGTTTGTATGCATGAATATTTGTGTCTGGGTGTTTTTATAGAGATATAACATAACTTAACATAACATAACCTCACACCTATATCCCCGAAGGGGTAGGAAAAGGTGCTAGCACCCATATTTCGCCAGTTTATGTTTAGGTCCCAATGTAATAGGTGGCGAGCCTATTGCCATTAACCGGGCATTTATAAACCTTAAACACACACATAACTTCGAAGTCATTGGTGTGTGCCATGGTGAAACCTGGGATCGAACCCGAGACCTCGTCTTTGCAGTCCATTGCCCATACTACTACGATATGTAATGGGAAAAGTATCTTTATCTGCATTCTAGATCCCATAACACAAGCTAGTTAAATTGCTTACTTTAGTAATTTAAGGCTTATATAGAATAGCGCTGTATAGAATGTAATAAACTCGTTTACCTCTAAGAGCCCTGAGAGATTGCTCTCAGCTAATAATCTTTCTTTACATCCATAGCCCCCGCCACGTCCGGTTCCGAAAGGCGGCGCGGGAGCGTGGTCGCAATTCCGAGCCCGAAGAAATTCGGGCCGTGAGATCCCGGCTCCACAGGGAAATGGTGGCGGAATGGGAGCTACGACTTGGGCGACCAGGCGCAGGGCGCGCCGTAGTAGCGGCGGTAAGACCCATCATGGGGGAGTGGCTAGAGAGGCCACACGGCAGCCTCTCGTACCGTCTGACGCAAATGATCACCGAGCACGGGTGCTTCGGGAAGTATCTGCTTCGGATGGAGAAGAGCCAACGTCCGATGCCATCACTGTGATGCGAGGGAGGACTTAGGGCCGCACACGCTCACCGAGTGTCCGGCGTGGGAGACGCCGAGACGGGAGCTTGTGGCGGCCCTGGGAGTGAGAGTTCTCACGCTCTCCACCTTGCTCGCGGCAATGGTCCGATGCGCGGATGCGTGGGCGGCCTGCGCCTCCTTCTGCGAGCAAGTAATGCTCGTGAAGGAGGAGGCGGGGCGGGAGCGGCAGCGGGTGCGACGAAGGATCGCAAGTCAAGCTGCCCGCGTACGAAGGCAACTCGGGCGTCGGAGGACGATGAACGACCTCCGCCCCCCATGAGCGCAGGCCTGGGAGTGACAGGTGGAGCCGCCTGTCACCCTGGTAGAAGCAGGCCGCGGCGGTGGCGCGCCCGGCGCGACTCCCCGTTTCTGGGGTCGAGTTGGGGACTCTGTAGTCCCCACACCCGAGAAGAGGGCCAAATCGTGAGTGATGGCCCTAGGTCGGCCGGGCAACCAAAACGACCCACAGGCGGCGTGCGTTTTAGTCGGTTCGAGTCTGACATAACCTTTTCCACCGGCTCGGGGGGGGGGGGGGGGGGGGAGGTATCCGTGGGGATTTTGCGCACGTAAAAAAAAAGCCCCCGCCACGTACATGCGGACCGGTACAGCGCTTGCAGTGACACTAGGTATAGAATATTTATTAATATTATTTTTATACTACATAGGTGGGAGGAAACCACACGGACCACCTGATGGAAAGTGTTTACCGCGACCTATGGATGTGTAACACTAGTCACACTAGCGCTGCCGACCCTGTAAGCACAGTGCCTGTGCCGTCAGTGTAGACAAAGCAGTGCAAGCCGTCTTCCCATTGAAAGCACAGACTCTCAAGTGAGCTCTGGCTACTCACCGCCGGGAAAACAACACAAAGTTATTATGGGCGCGCTTTTCCATTCGGACTGCTCAATTAGACAGAAATACCGCAGTGGAATACCTCAAATTTTTTTATTTATCGTTATGGTTTCCGGCAGATCCGGTTTCCGCGTGGTTTCTGGCAGAGTAGAATTAGGGGCACCCCATCTCTTCCCATGCGGTGTCGTACAAAGCGACTAAAGGATAGGGCTGTTTAACATCAGACAGATACATACAGCCCAGACTCAGCCTCAGATACAAGGCTCGAGTCAACAATAGTGCCCGGAATACGGCAATAGGCTCACCCCCTATTACGTAGGACCGAATTCAATGATTGAAATGTGGGTGTCACCTCTGCCTGACCGTCCGGGGATAAAGGCGTGATTATATGTATTTATGTATCCATTATTTATCATTAGCTTTTGCCAGCGGCTCCGCTCGCGTGGATGTCGGTTCCCGGCAATTATTCGAATTTTTCTCACCTTATAAACCTTTCCTAGACCTCCACGAACATTTCAAGACCAAGATACGATAAATCCGTTCAGCCGTTCTCGAGTTTTAGCGAGACTAACGAACAGCAATTGATTTTTATATATATATAGATTATGGAAGAAATAAAATTCAAAACGAATGTTACATGATCTTTATTTTTATTTCTATTCCTATGAGCATGTAATAACATTTTTTGAACGTTGCGTACCTTTAGGATAATTCAATAAATCGCCACAAATCGTCTCTGATTCTCATCCTCGACTACTACGAAACAGTCATGAAACTTGTCGAGGAGTCAGCTTGCAGTCAGCCTGCAGTCGTTGGAACAGCACACTGACTGCAATCGGGTTGCAGTTGCAGACGTACTAAATGAGTTTAAACTGTAAATTTGCAGTCGGAGTGCTGTTGAAATTAAGTCTTATCTAAAGCGTAACACGAGATTTTGAGTATCGTAGACGAGGCCATATATTCTGATTACTTAAATTTATTTTTATACAAAGTCAATTAAGGCATGTAATTTGATGATCAAGTCAATCAAAATTAGAGTAGTATTAAAAATATACCTCTAGGGCTTTTCATGAATACTTTTCTGTTGTATCGTGCAAAGGATAATTGAAGATGACATGAAAACCGAAAACCGATCGCCAATTCTATTAATAATCATATTTAAAAATAAATCAGTCTCGATCTGATAAAATCAATGACATAATTTCGAAAAACAATTTTCAAGAAAGAATCGGTTTCGGTCTCGTGTCTCCCTTTTTATCCCTCCTGAGGGAGAGATCAAGATTACATCAGTCCTTTATCTCTCCTAGGCTTAAGAGACATCAGAAATTATTATTAATTATTATAAAAAAATATATAATAATATATTAAAAAAAAATTATTATAAATAAAAGAAATTATTATTAGTAAAATCATCCACAGCACAGAGGGCGCGTCGTCATTTACATTTTTATTTTATTTACAGCTAGCAATCGCAAGGCACAGATAATTTCGCTCTCGAGCCTCGGATAGAATAAATTGAGAAGGTAAAATAAAGCTTTACAACACGGCCCTGAATTAAGTAGACAAACAAATAGGAACTGTAAATATGTGTAATTGGGGTGTTGAATTAAAAAACCTAACACCTGGAAACAGCCTTAGTCACCTTGTATGACACCGTATGGGAAGAGATGGGCTGGCCCTAATTCTAGGTAGGTAGTTTTTATTATTCAGTGTGTACCATGTGTGCCTAAAATAACATAACATAATATTAACTCCGCCTATATCCCCGAACCGCCACCCACATTTCGCCAGTTTATGTTTAGGTCCCAATGTAACAGGTAGCGAGCCTATTGCCATTAACCGGGCACTTATAAACCTGCGATAAATGTGTGTATTTATCGCAGGTTTATAACTTCGAAAAGTCATTGGTGTGTGCCATGGTAAAAATGAATGTAAAAATATCTATAAATGAATTGATCAACTAATGCACGAGCCCTTTGAGCCCGTGATTAATGTAGGTAATTTTTTTTACACCACTTAGGTGACAGACAAGCGCACGACCCACCTGATGGAAAGTGGTTACGGTGGCCTCTGGACGTGTGTAACACCAGAGAAGCCGCAGTCGCACTGCCGACCCTGTAAGCACAGAGTTTCTGTGCCGTCAGTGTAGAGCACAAAGCAGGACAAGCCTTTAGTCTTCCCACTGACAGCACAAATTCTCCAGTGAGCTCTGGCTACCCTACTCACCGCTGGGAACACAACACGAATATATTATAACCTGTGATCTGTGGTGGGGTTCCTCCGCCATCGCGCCTCGCGTTTACCACTTAAGGGACCTAAACCACGCTTTGCGAAGCCTGAGTATTTAATTACAAAGTTTTCCGATAACTATACCACATCATTATGAACGATAGCAGTAGGGCATTCGACTGCTACGCAGGGGGCGCGGGTTGGATACCCGCTCAGTGTAAATGTTTGTATGCATGAATATTTGTGTCTGGGTGTTTTTATAGAGATATAACATAACTTAACATAACATTTTTTTGTTTATACCACTTAGTTGGCAGACAAGCACACGGCCCACCTGATGGGAAGCGGTTACCGTGGCCTATGATGGACGTATGCAACACCAGGGGTGTCACACTCGCGCTGCCGACCATGAAGAAACCTTCTGATGCCCCTCTTGAAGAACCCCATATTGTAGGCGCTTGGGAAAACCGCAGCAGGGAGGTCATTCCACAGCTTGAGTGTGCGTGGGATGAAGTTTCTTTCATACCGCACAGTGCGCACCGTCCCAGGTCGCAATGTGTGAGGATGAATTCCCTGCCTATGGCGAGAGGTGCGGTGATAGAGTGTAGCTACGGGCATCATGTAAAACAATTCATCTGAGCACAAACCATTATATAGGCGGTAGAACACACACAGTGAGGCAAAATCCCTCCTATGGCTAAGAGGTTCCACACTACCTGTGAGTATGGGATTGTCAACCAGCCTCAATGCCCGTCTTTGCACTGAGTCGAAGGGGTCAAGTTGGTATGCAGGTGCTCCAGCAAAAAGGTGACAGCAGTACTCCATGTGAGGCCGGACCTGTGCTTTATAAAGAAGGAGTTGCTGTCCCGCAGTGAAGTACTGCTTCGCCCTGTTGAGCACTCAGAGCTTTCTTGATGCCAACTTAACCTTGTCCCGCAAATGACTTCGGTATTGGACGTCGCTGGAGATATCGACACCAAGGATCCCTATACTCGAGGAGATGGTAAGCGGTGTGCCCAGGAATTGCGGCGCCACAATGAATGGGGTTTTCTTAGCGGTGAATACACATACTTGTGTCTTAGTGGGGTTGAATTGGACTAGGTTTAGTCGTCCCCAATCGGATACTAAAGAGAGAGTAGTCTCAATTTCAGACACAAGTTGTTCGCGACTCTTCTCCACCTCGGACTGAGGGATAACATAAACTCACGCCTGTATCCCCGAAGGGGTAGGCAGAGGTGCTAGCACCCACATTTCGCCATTTTATATTTAGATCCCAATGTAATAGGTGGCGAGCCTATTGCCATTAACCGGGCATTTATAAACCTGCGATAAATACACACATAACTTCGAAGTCATTGGTGTGTGCCATGGTGAAACCTGGGATCGAACCCGAGACCTCGTCTCTGCAGTCCATTGCACATACCACTAGGATATATAATGGAAAAAGTATAGATCCCATAACACAAGCTAGTTAAATTGCTTACTTTAGTAATTTAAGGCTTATATAGAATAGCGCTGTATAGAATGTAATAAACTCGTTTACCTCTAAGAGCCCTGAGAGATTGCTCTCAGCTAATAATCTTTCTTTACATCCCTAGCCCCCGCCACGTCCGGTTCCGAAAGGCGGCGCGGGAGCGGGGTCACGATCCCGAGCCCGAAGAAATTCGGGCCGTGAGATCCCGGCTCCACAGGGAAATGGTGGCAGAATGGGAGCTACGACTTGGGCGACCAGGCGCAGGGCGCGCCGTAGTAGCGGCGGTAAGACCCATCATGGAGGAGTGGCTAGAGAGGCCACACGGCAGCCTCTCGTACCGTCTGACGCAGATGACCGAGCACGGGTGCTTCGGGAAGTATCTGCGTCGGATGGAGAAAGAGCCAATGTCCGATGCCATCACTGCGATGCGAGGGAGGACTCAGGGCCGCACACGCTCACCGAGTGTCCGGCGTGGGAGACGCCGAGACGGGAGCTTGTGGCGGCCCTGGGAGTGAGAGTTCTCACGCTCTCCACCTTGCTCGCGGCGATGGTCCGATGCGCGGATGCGTGGGCGGCCTGCGCCTCCTTCTGCGAGCAAGTAATGCTGCCCGCGTACGAAGGCAACTCGGGCGTCGGAGGACGATGAACGACCTCCGCCCCCCATGAGCGCCGGCCTGGGGGTGACAGGTGGAGCCGCCTGTCACCCTGGCAGAAGCAGGCCGCGGCGGTGGCGCGCTTGGCGCGACTCCCCGTTTCCGGGGTCGAGTTGGGGACTCTGTAGTCCCCACACCCGAGAAGAGGGCCAGATCGTGAGAGATGGCCCTAGGTCGGCCGGGCAACCAAAACGACCCACAGGCGGCGTGCGTTTTAGTCGGTTCGAGTCCGACATAACCTTTTCCACCGGCTCCGGGGGGGGGAGGTATCCGTGGGGATATTGCGCACGTAAAAAAAAAGCCCCCGCCACGTACATGCGACTGGTACAGCGCTTGCAGTGACACTATAGAATATTTATTATTATTATTTTTATACTACTTAGGTGGGAGGAAACTACACGGACCACCTGATGGAAAGTGTTTACCGCGACCTATGGATGTGTAACACCAGAGTCACAGTGCCTGTGCCGTCAGTATAGACAAAGCAGTGCAAGCCTTGTCTTCCCACTGAAAGCAAAGACTCTCAAGTGAGCTCTGGCTACCCTACTCACCGCTGGGAAAACAACACAAAGTTATTATGGCCGCACTTTTCCATTCGGACTGCTCAATTGGACAGAAATACCGCAGTGGAATACCTCAATTTTTTTTATTTATCGTTATGGTTTCCGGCAGATCCGGTTTCCGCATGGTTTCTGGCAGAGTAGAATTAGGGCCACCCCATCTCTTCTCATGCGGTGTCGTACAAGGCGACTAAGGGATAGGGCTGTTTAACATGAGACAGATACATACAGCCCAGACTCAGCCTCAGATGCATGACTCGAGTCAACAATAGCGCCCGGAAGACTGCAATAGGCTCACCCCCTATTACGTGGGACCGAATTCAATGATTGGTGAAATGTGGGTGTTAATTCACCTCTGCCTGACCCTCCGGGGATAAAGGCGTGATAATATGTATGTATGTATCTATTATTTATTTATCACTAGCTTTTGCCCGCGGCTCCGCCCTCGTGGATGTCGGTTCCCGGCAATTATTCGAATTTTTCTCACCTTATAAACCTTTCCTAGACCTCCACGAACATTTCAAGACCAAGATATGATAAATCCGTTCAGCCGTTCTCGAGTTTTAGCGAGACTAACGAACAGCAATTGATTTTTATATATATAGATATAGATTATGGAAGAAATAAAATTAAAAACGAATGTTACATGATTTTTATTTCTATTCCTATGAGCATGTAATAACATTTTTTGAACGTTGCGTACCTTTAGGATAATTCAATAAATCGCCACAAATCGTCTCTGATTCTCATCCTCGACTACTACGAAACAGTCCTGAAACTTGTCGAGGAGTCAGCTTGCAGTCAGCCTGCAGTCGTTGGAACAGCACACTGACTGCAATCGGGTTGCAGTTGCAGACGTACTAAATGATTTTAAACTGTAAATTTGCAGTCGGAGTGCTGTTGAAATTAAGTCTTATCTAAAGCGTAACACGAGATTTTGAGTATCGTAGACGATATATAACGCGACAGTGGGCCATATATTCTGATTACTTAAATTTATTTATATACAAAGTCAATTAAGGCGTGTAATTTGATGATCAAGTCAATCAAATATTAGAGTAATATTTAAAATATACCTATAGAGCTTTTCATGAATAGTTTTCTGTTGTATCGTGCAAAGGATAATTGAAGATGACATGAAAACCGACCGCCAATTCTATTAATAATAATATTTAAAAATTAATCAGTCTCGATCTGATAAAATCAATGACAAAAACAGTTTTTTCGAAAAACAATTTTCAAGGAACAATCGGTTTCGGTCTCGTGTCTCCCTTTTTATCCCTCCTGAGGAAGAGATCAAGATTACATCAGTCCTGTTGTCTCTCCTAGGCTGAAGAGACAACAGAAATTATTTTTAAAATTATATTTTGAGTACTCGTAAATGTCAAGAGTTACATTAAAACCATAAAAGAAAAAAATATTTGTTAAGTATATATTACAAAAAAGTTAAATGGCCAGTATGTACAAATATAACAGAACTGTGACAGGAGAGATACAAGTACTCAGATTATAATTTTAAAAATAAGTTCTGAGGTCTCCCCAACCTAAGTGAAACAACAGGACTGAAGACGTCCTGATATCTCCTTTAGGGGGATTATCAAGGATTATCAACGAGACCGAAAACAAAAAATCAAGAAAAATCTTATGTTCAATTTTAACATTAAATTTGGAAAATATTACGAGTATGGGACCTCCTGCTCATTGAAATCGTAATTGTTTTTGATATTTGGGAACTTCGAGATTAGATTGAGACCGAATTTTGAATGAATTTTTATTAAAATTGGCCGTCAGGCACATTTGTTAGCTGTTTTCGGTTTCAATATATTGAAATGTGAGTGAACTTGTAAGTATTTTTAACACCATTCTAATTAAAGAACACCTCAGCTATAATACCTTTTATAACACTAACAAAACATAATACACATTAACCGCTTCCTTTGAGGATTACAAAAATACTAATACATTAGAACCTATATTAGTAGTTGTGTTTACTTTGGTTCTATATAGCTCTGTGTAGTGCATCGTAGAATTTCATTAGTACAATTAAATCAACAAATACACAAGGTGATCTATGTGTGAATATTTACAAAGTGCTCATAGATTTGTGCAGTATTTTAAAACATATACTAACAAAAATTAGGTACCCTGGTTTTACACATCGGGAAAGGTAGGATTTTTTTTTTGTTTTCGGACTTGTCTTTTCGAAATATATATCGGAGTCTCACAAAGAAAATACAGGGAGGTAAAAATATCGTTTGAATCGATACTGTCGATGAGTGTTTCAATTCAATACAAATATTTTTGCCTATCCCTAGTTTGTGTATTTGCAGTAGCAACGCATTCTCGCCTAATAGACGCAAGGTATGAGGGTCCTGTACGAATTTCTAAAGCTATAATAATGAACACGAAATAACTGTGTAATTTTAATATTTACTTTAAAACTTAAAGTTATAGATAATTACCGAATCAGTCGAATGTAGTTTTAAAGAAATAATTATTTATCACACAACCTATAAAAATTAAAACATACAAAATACTTTTACAATTTTCTTCAAACAATTTTGTAAGATTACAGAATTTTCGCTGTACAGTTACAGTTTAAAATTGAAAAGCGAGAGAGTTACAAAGTCTGAAGTAAAAAGTGTCAGTTGACCACAGAATATAAAAAACAAGTGCAAGTGAATCGAAACTCAACATAACACCCGTGACCCCACCATGTGATCGGCTAAAAAATAACATTTATACACTTTGCTCTCTGTTGAAAATGGTAACCAATCACATCACTGTGTTATGTTACGTCACATGACCAATACATGACCAATGGCCAACAATGATTGGTCACGTGACCAATTATAACTGGTCATGGTCACGGGAGTTCCAAATTAGCTTGTAAAGTCTAGTTTTTACATTGCATGATATTAAAAATATCATTAAACTTCCATATTACATTACATAGCCCATATTACATATATTACAAGAATCTACACTATTTCATTTATGACGATTATTTAAGAGTTTACCGTCATCATAGCTTATTGCAGTAGGTACCCGGCTTTTGATGTGAACGTCAGGAAGAAATGAGAATCCTACTAAGATGAGCTTGCTTCGGATGTTATAAATGTAGATCGTTAGATTTCTTTATAGAGTTGTTAAAACAAAAGTTTTATAATATTTTATGAAGACAAACGATTTCTAACTAAAAAAAGAAGCAACAGCGCCAGGGAGCGAACGCGCTAGAGGGCAAGGAAAACTATACATCGGATATATTTCGTTCGCCTCGTTTGTGTGGCTAATATAGCAATATTTTAGCTCGCGACATGAACTAAACTATGAAAATAGGCGAAATGATATCACTAATCAGTCAGAGAAAACACTACGAAACTGAAGCACGTCAAGATCAGCCAGATTCTCTATTTACTTTTCGACATACCAAAAAAAGTCTGGTACAGCAGTTTAGGCTAATTATTATTATCTATGTATATAAATATATCTACTTTTAGTAGTTGCGAGTTGTTAAGACGACCACAATTCTGAGGTAGTAAGTTATGCATAATAATATAACCGGCTCGAAGGACCATGTTTATGATTAGACTCCGAATTATAATAAAATAAAAATGCAACGATTGGAACTGTACGTGTGTAATCCTTTCTCCAGGTCGACGACAAGTAATTAGGGTCACAAGTTTGTTAGGGTTATAAGTCTACCTACTATATGATGGCGCCGCACAGAAAAATGGTTGCAACCAGTGCGTCGCTTGTATTGCGGTCACAAACCTTCAGGTAATTGCCCTGAACAACTATCTAATCGTACATTCTCGCAAAATCGGCCCAGCTTCTTGAGAGATTAGTCAGAGCAAACAAACAGATAGACAGACAGTTTGCGAGGAGTATACTTGCGTTCACTTGTCACTTATGTAACGAAAAGATTACGTCGAAGCTACTTTCCATGTTACAATTATTGAAATCATTTTTAATAAGTATTATTTTAATACACATAAGTGGAACCGCGGGTTTCATGTAGTTAATAATAGCTGTGTGTGCAAGAACATCAGACAAAGATGTTTAACATCAGATAGATATATACAGCTCCAACTCAGCCTCTGATGAATGGCTTGAGTCAAAAATAGTGCCCGGAATACGGCAATAGGCTCAGGGTAGCCAGAGCTGGAGGGTTTATGCTGTCAGTGGGAAAACTAAAGGCTTGCCCTGCTTTGTATTCTACGCTGAAGGCACAGAACCTCTGTACTTACAGGGTCGGCAGCGCGAGTGACTCCTCTGGTGTTACACACGTCCATAGGCCACGGTAACCACTTCCCATCAGGTGGCTTGTCTGCCACCTAAGTGGTATATAATATATATAATGATTGGTGAAATGTGGGTGTTAATTCACCTCTGCCTAACCCTCCGGGGATAAAGACGTGATTATATGTATGTGTGCAAGAAAGATAATTTATGCTCATCAGTGGTTCCTTTAGTTTCTTTGAAGTAACTATACGAATAAAATTCACAGTAGACCTTTCCAAGGAACTGCCAAAGTAGCTATTGGGAACATACGTTCATTTTAACATTACAGACACTCCAAGATATAAATAACTAAAATTGAAACTACAAATAAATACTTTAGATTGTAAACTGAACTAAGAAAAGGCTCAAAGGACGTGGTGTGGTTCTCTTAACCCAAATTGTGGTCTTCTTAACCCTGATTCGCAGTTTTATAACGTAACATTGGTATAACATAATTAAATATAGCATCTTCAAGTTAAGTTACTGTCCTTTGTCATCGTCCATACAAAATTCTGCGTCTAACACAACCTGAAAACAAAATCATTGGTTATAAAATTGTTTTCTTAGTCATCACTAGTATTTGGCTTCAGCTTATACAGTTTTTGTGGTGGCGATTGGGGTCTGTCCCTCTAATCGACAATCCCTGTAGCATCTAAAGCTTGTACCTTGAAGCCTGGGGTTCTCTCTTGGTTTGGCATATTTGACTTTTAAGAGAGCGATTGGCGCTGCCCCTCCAACCCTGAGAGAACAGCCTGCGCCTGGCGTGTCGGCAAAGGGGCCATTCAAGTATTGCGTAAGCAGATTTATTACAATTATTTAAGAACCCCCACCCCTTGTCAGCAAAAGTAAGCAAAACTCTAACCCTCACCATGCTTACGTAAATATTGGTACCCATATGCATATTTATATTCTGTTTGTCTTTTTAGTTTAATGTATGGGTAATGTTAGCTATATTATGTGTGAAGAATTAAGTAACTACTGCTTACGTAATCATTATCTAGACCCCCTCCCCTCTTTTGTTTTTTTTTTATCTAGGACACTCCAACTTGACCTCACCTCTCCTGAAGCTAAAGGCAAAGTCTCAAGAAAGAGGGTCACCTTTACAGACACTAAGTAATGTTACAATGGTAGCACTCAGCGTGGAGGCCTCATCAGATGCCTTTTCACGCCTCGCTTAAAGGACCCGGGATTGTAGGAAGAAGGAAACACGTGAGCTGGTAATGAATTCCAGGTTTTGATGTAATACTTGAACGAGTCCTAACAGATGAACCTGCTTGCAGATACACCGGCCTCCAGTTGCGTCGGTTTCCAGATGACGTTACGTCGGGCCCCACACACAATTTTTTTTATACCACTTAGGTGGCAGACAAGCACACGGCCCACCTGATGGAAAGTGGTTACCGTGGCTTATGGGCGTTTGTAACACCAGAGGAGTCACGTCCCTGTAAGTACAGAGTTTCTGTGCTGTCAGTGTAGAAGACAAAGCAGGACAAGCCTTTAGTCTTCCCACTGACAGCACAAATTCTCCAGTGAGCTCTGGCTACCCTACTCACCGCTGTTAACACAACACGAAGTTATTATAGCCGCGGTATTCTATAGGGCGGAGGTACTTCCCCAGTCGGACTGCTCAATTGGGCGGAAATACCGCCGTGTCCTACCTACCCTAAATGTAATTTTCTATACTGACCGCTTGCATCCCCGCGACGGCTCGATCGGTCTCCTTCTCAGAATCATCACCGGCGTCTTCGTCTTGTTCTTCCACTACTTCCATCTGGGCTTCTTGCATCTCGCCATCTAGTTATAAAATAACATTTGTGTACTCATGGCAGTATATCCTATACAAAATGGAGCAGTAAAAGCTGGAAAATTGTTCCTTAAATCCAGGATAAGGACTTCAGATACTAAGGAGACTCAACGCTATGATTATATTATATATTATGAACTGATTTATTTTTAATTTATTTCTAAGTTTCTTGATTAATTAGTGGATAAGATGTACTAACATAGTTTATTAAGTTGTGATATATATATATATATATACTAACAATCATTGTATGGAATTTTATTCTGAAAATAAATGATATTATTATTATATTATTATTATGCCAGCATTCGATTAATACTAACAAATATTGAGCCTTTGTTGCTTATAAATAAAGAAAATTCATTCATTCATTCATTAGTGACAGCAATAGGCATATTTTATCAACTTATTTTGGTTTATGAAAAGGTAACCTGTTTTCATCAACATGTATTACATAGCCTAGTGGTATGGGTAACGGACTGCTGAGATGAGGTCTCGGGTTCGATCCCAGATTTTACCATGGCACACACCAATGACTTTTATAGGCGTGTGTATTTATCGCAGGTTTATAAGTGGCCGGTTAATGGCAATAGGCTCGCCACCTATTAAATTGGGACCTAAACATAAACTGGCGAAATGTGGGTGCTAGCACCTCTGCCTACCCCTTCGGGGATATGGGCGTGATATGAGTATATGTTATGTATTGAAAGGGTTCTGTAATCATACAAAATAAAGCACTACATACTATACAGTGTGTATTTTAACTGAGATTCGAAACCAATGAAACCGTAGGAGATACAAGGAAGCTGTCTAAAGAACCAGAAGTTCTTTATTTGTAAAAACAATTTGGCGTATTCACTTAATTTATTAGTCAAGCATGAGCTCACCATAAAAATGAACATTATCAACCCATTTTCAAATACATATTCATATAAACACGCCTTTATCCCCGGAGGGTTAGGCAGAAGTAAATTAACAGACACATTTCACCAATCATGAAATTCGATCCCACGTTATAGATGAGCCTATTGCCGTCTTTCGGGCACTATGGTTGACTCCAGCCATGCATTTGAGGCCGAGTCTGGGCTGTATATATCTGTCAGATGTTAAACAGCTCTATCCCTTAGTCCCCTTGTACGATACCGCATGAAAAAAGATGGGGTGGTCCAAATTCTACTCTGCCGGGAACCACGTGGACCAAATTACCAAATCATTTTCAAATAAGTATCATTATACATTGCATCGAAAGAAAAAATCTCGAATTTTTACAATTCGGTAAAGCTTTGAGCCTAAAAACTTACCATCATTAGCAGTATGAATTAACTGAAGTGTTCCATCCACGATCTGCCCGGAGATGACCCCTGAGAGCCCAGTCACGTTGATCTGCTGGCGAACCTTCTTAGCCTCGAGCTCCAGCTGCTGTTGGAGGTACAGCTCTTTATGGTGCACCTTGTTGTGATATTTTAGGTGATGTGCCTTGGTGAATTTTTTATTGCACGGGCCGCAGCTGTGGATTATAAAAAATACTTTTTTGTACTATCTAGTCGCGATTTATGGCAAAATCAGATCAAAACTTTCGCTATACATGATGAGAATTCGGTTCCGGATCTGGTATGATAGGTAGGTTTTATTGTATATCTACCGTTCGAAATACCGAAGCTTTTTATGTTAACGCGTTTTGTAAACGTGGTGTGAAACGGATTTAGCTAAAACTTTGCTACAGTACATCTGGGAATATGACATTTTTATAAATTAACGAAACTCGCAATGCATTGTATAATACTTTGTAACATCATCTGTACACATGCTTCTACAAATAAATTTATCTTTATCTTTAAGGAATAAGAGTAAGAAGACTAACGAAACAGGTGTATGAGGGGTGTGTGGATGGTACCGTCGGAAGACCTAGGTGCACATACCTGGACCAAATCGGGGAAGTTTTAGAAAAGGGGCAGGTCAGGAGTACCCTTAACCGACCAGCATGCGTGAAGAATGTAATGAAGCGAGAGTAGTAGGTCAGGATCGTAGCAAATGGAGATCCGTGATCTCTGCCTACGCCCTTTTTTTTACGTGCCCAAAATACCCACGGATACCCCCCACCAGAGCCGGTGGAAAAGGTTTTGTTGGACTCGAACCGACCAAAACGCACGACGACTGTGGGTAGCTTTTTGTTGCCGAAGGTGAGGTTAACAGGCATATCCCTCGCACCCCGGCCGACCCAGGGCCATCTCTCTCGATCTGGCCCTCCCCTCGGGTGTGGGGACCACAGAGTCCCCAACTCGTCTCTGCCTACCCCTATGGTAAACAGACGTGATTTTATGTATGTATATATGTAAGAATAAATGCCATATAAAAAATATATAATTTAGATCCAATGAATTCACATCGATAGTCTAATCACACATATAAACGGTACAAAATATACTTACGCATACTTCTTCTCTCCGGTATGTGTCAGCATATGATTTGCAAGTACATACGAGTAGGTGAACGATTTTCCACATAGCGAACACTGGTATGGTCGGACGCCCATGTGCAACCTGTATAGAGGAAGAACATTAGTCAGACGATGCTCCTGTTATTGTCAATATTTCACACAATTAAATGCTTCATCGATAAGGCCGCCCATTGTACATTGAACTGTATACATGCTACCTACTTGTCCTACTGTCAATCTGTTGGTGTACAATAAAGAATTATCTATCTATCTAACTTGGTTATTCAGTATCATAGAGGTATCCTGGATGTGGAGGTCAGATGGTAGTCGCTTCACAGAAAATATCTAAGTTCAGCTGCACCACAGTTAGACTGGAAAGACGACCAACTGAGTTGGGAAAGGGCTCAGAGAATAATGAATAACAACATTGCATTCTCTGCAGCAAGCTGAGAATCTGACAGAAAAAATCTCACGACCATTTTATTTTAAATGGATATTTTCAAAATGCATCATTTACTGAGCGTATTAAATAAAAAATGGTGAAAGAGCGGTTAATGTAGTGTCGGTTCTCATTTTATTTATTTTTAATTATCCACCTAACCAATAATAGTAAATGAATTAACTATTAAATATTGTATCGGCTTACACCCTTCCTTCATCAGTTTTCGAGTTTTAATAACCCACCTTTTTATCGCCTTCAGTTAAATTGAAACTATTCTACTTACCTATTTAACTATCATGGTCACTCACATCAGTATCAAAATAAACGGGATATTTAGCATGTTTCATTGTTTTGAGTTTCCGATATTTCGGCGCTGTTGCAAGCACCATGATCACGGAGAATGAAATGAAACATGGTAAATATTCTATCCATCTTCTTATCTTATCTTCTTCTATCTATTCTTCTATCTACTTACCTGTTCTAGAGTTATATAAAAAGCAATCCGCTCGGCGTTCTACATCCACATGGTATCATCTATATTGATGTTTGAAGACATTGTCCTCTTACTTAAAGCAATCAGCAGAATCAATGGAGGAGATCAAAGCGGCGATATTTAATAATCCATTTATACTTTAACTTTATTTTAAAGATTATTTAATATAGAGTCAAAATACAATTAATTATTTTGAACGCTACCACAAGAGGCTTGCGATGCGGAGGAATTCCACAACGCATTTTAACTTTTGTTTTATTTAATTTATATTATAATAGATTTAATTAGTGAATATAGATAAGTAGACAGATCAATGTTAATGATTAAATAAAGAAATGTTCTATTAGAAATTGAATGCATCTAATAGCAGAAACGAAAAGCTTTAAAAAAAATGATTTGAAAAAAAAAAGAACTATTCATTGAAATGGATGGTTCTTCGAGCTCAATAAATTAATGTTCGAGTATTTGGAGATTTGATTCCACTCGACATTACTAATGTAATTATGAAAATACTAGTAATTGGGTGAACTTAATAGTTCTTTTAAATTGATTATGAATATTATTAGTTTCAAACCATTGGATTTCTAGTTTGAAAACTTCAAATTCGGTTTGAATTTGTTCGAATAGCAAATACAGGTAGACACAGGATGTAATGTTCTTTAATTAAAGTAACATTATTCAGCCTTGCGGTATGCAATATTTTAACCTTTAAAATCAATACAAGGCTCCTCAAGAATTGTCTTTGGTAGATGATTAAATATTCTAGGAGCCATACAGAAAGTGCTCTTGTTTAAGTTGGAGTTCCGTTCGAGAATTTTATATACCGATAGAAAAATCTACTTTACATACTGGATTATGAATTTTCGCCTTAAGTAGACTAGACTAAAACATACCTCTCGTGCTTCTGCCTAGTGCCGTAGTCTCCGAACCGCCTGTCACAGATCCGGCACTTGTAGGGCCTCTCGCCCGTGTGGCGCTGCATGTGGCGCTTCAGAGCCTCGCGCATCACAGACGCGAACCCGCACACGCTGAGTACCGACCATTTGTACTACTAACTACCAAACCTAAGGTGCAATCCCTCCATCTACTTAAGGATTTCGGTTTTCGATTGCATCTTGAGTAGGTAGTCAAATGAGTGGGTGGTTACGAGGAAAATGTCTTGTTAGGATGATTACAAAATAAGAAAGAAATATTTATGCAATTTAAGGTCTGGTTATTAAATTTTATTTTGTAGAAATTATTTAGTAATTACTGCCTAAACCATTCATAATCAAATTTACTGCCACTATTAAATAATGGTGTCCATAAAAAAAGTAGACAATCCCGAAAAATTGCCATGTGTGATGATAAATGTTGCACATCCTTATCAAGAACATTTTCCACGTAACACATTACCTTATATCAGCTTTCATGTTTAGTACGTTGAACGAAGAAACGCCTTCGAAGCCGCACACACTGTTTTAGAACTATTATTTCGGACTATTGGGTGACTCCGCAAACATAGTTACAAAAGCATACAATTTCTTTTTACATTAAGTAATATCTTGAAAATAGACGATTCGTAGCCGATATGGAAGTACTGAAAATAATATTTCGTAATAGCGAAATATCGTAATGGCGAAATATCGCAATAGCGAAATATCGCAGTAGCGAAATATCGCAATAGCGAAATATCGCAATTGCGAAATATTACAATAGCGAAGTATCCGTCCGGTTCTTATATCAGCAGCTAATTAATTAGCAGTTTAGAAGGTGTAATACTAGTCCACATTTAAAATCAAAGCTCGGTCATCCAACAGTCCCCGCCCGTCCCCCGCCCAAACTCGCCTTTCGTGCTTCTGGCGACTGCCGAAGTCCCCGAAGCGGCGGTCGCACACGCGGCACTTGTAGGGGCGCACGCCCGTGTGCCGCATCATGTGCCGCCGGAGCTCCATGTTCAGAACGCACGCGTACCCGCACACACTACCGACAACATCAGCACTTTAGAACTCGTCCTAATACAAACTTAACATCGCTAGTTCGCGCGAATGTTACGCGCGAATTTACGATCAAATCACTGATGTGCGGACGTACCCAAGGTTAGGGTGAAGTTCTTTTTTATATAGGACACGTCAATTTGACTTCAGCTCGCCTGATGGTTAGCTGAAGGATGAGTCTCAGGAAAGAGAGTCACCATTACAAACACGTGCCATGTTAAAACAACAAAAATGTACATAGATTTTGTATATCATGTGGTGATTTGGCAAAACTCTGACTTTGCCCATGTACTAATTCTAATGTGCCTATTTTTGTGATGGCGATAAAATTTTTAGTCATGGCAAGATTCATATCGCGTGCTTTTCGCGATCGCGATCGGTTTGTATTAGGGCGATGTTTAAGGGTTAACCATACACGATATATATATGCTTTCCTAACTTGCAACTTCCTAATGTGCAAGCAGTAACCAATATTTTGCATGATAATGTTAAACTTTTTTTTAATTGAATCACGGGTGCGAGTGCGTTCTTTAAATTTTTTAATAAAGTTTTTTTTTTTAATCTAAACAGTGTGTACGGCCGTTTTTCTATGGGCGCAGGTGTTTATAAATTTAGCTATCCGATTAAAGATCCCACCGGCACCCATATATATTGACGAGAACATAAAACTGATATAAAGATTATTTAAAATATACACTAAGATGCTTATTAAAATGATAATATGATAGTGATGATGATGATTTACTCTATTTATCTTATAGTATTAATTACAACTTACAATATCAAGTTAGTTTTGAGATCTATAGTATTTTTTTTTAAATTTATTAATTAAATTTAAAAAAATATATTACTAGGTTGGCTATTTTGGGAACATGTCTCCGAAATATCTTCAAATTGTATTATAATCGATTAAATCTTGAGGATTTTTTAATGAAAATGCTCGATATTGGCATTTTGCTATAATAATAATGTTATTGAAATTTATTTTACTTGAAATTGCGGCGAATTTACAGCAATCTACAAATGAGGTCGCGAGCGCGCTAGAATAGTTTTTTAGCGTGCGGAAACCAAACCCCTAAAGATACCTCCCCACCGGAGTTACTGAGGATGGTAATATCGGACCTGAACCGACCAAAACCGCACGGCATTCACGGGCCATCAGTTGCCGAGGGTGAGGTAGTCTCTGGTATATATCACTACCGTCCGAGACCGCGTCGGGAACACTAGCATAGCCTTGAATAAAAATCTACGTTAATCCATGTTTATCAGGCCATTTTTCGGATGGTTAATATTGATAAATTTTTGGTTAGGCTGTGTAACGACGCGCTCTGCGAACGTCGTCACACCGGTTTTAATTCTATTTTTGAACGAAGGGTTTCGGAGCGCGGAGTGAATGACATTTTGACGTATCGCTGTCAAAAGCACCTTTCTTCCTATATTGAGACTGGATGGTCGATATTCATGGCTTCGTAACTTAATTTCAATAAATCTCATAAAAATGAGAGTATTTTGGCCTAAAGGATAATAGTTTGTGTCCTCACAACTATCCTCTTGTGGAATTATAGTTTATTTCTGGTGAGTTGTCATTTTTTAATAAGATTCCCTTTGATGGAAATTCGCCACGCTCCTAATTTGAAAAATAATTGTTAAAATTCTATTGTTTCAGCTCTTAATCTGAAAATATTATGATTTCTTTTGCTATTGGCATTGTTCCAGCAAATTAAGGCGGTAAGTTGCACAAATTTATAAAAAATTAGGACCTCGTGCCCATATGGGAGTTTGTTCTAATGACATGCAATTTTGTTACAGGTTTCCAATTGGAACCGCCTTTGTCTTTGCCTATTCTCTTTTCTTTGGACCTTTTTCGGCGTTTCTTTGTCTTCGGTCAACTGCATTTCCTTATGGAGGGTTTGGACTTTTCACCTCAAACATGGATGTACCGCATGGGCTTAAACTGAAAACTTCGCCTGCTACGAGCTTTCTCGCTGCTGTGTTTACATATACTCGCCGAGGGATGCCGTGAGCTTACTTTAATTATATTTTAAATCTAAACTTCAAAATAACCTAAAAGTGCATTGGTGACATAGAATCATATTGACATAGCTTATAAAAATCTAATTTTAAATTTAAGGTTAGTTATACATTAGGAATGTATCCTTACATCTATTTCTGAATGCACACTGGAGTGGACAATAAAACCTTAAACCTCACAGTTTGGTTTCATTTAGCTCACCTCCGGAAGATTAAAAGTTTCCAGTATCCGCTGATTATCTTAGGCATGTGTATCTCCAAGGCGCCCGAACTTTTATGGTAATGTACTTACAAACCAATTTTATTTATATTTCTTTTAAATAGGAGATTACACACTTACTTCTTTCATTGTCATATGATACATATTTTTTTATTATTACATCTGACGCTTGCGAACCAATTTTTTTTACTTTGTAATAACACATATTATTTAATTATTACAGCTGTACTCGCGCTTGTGATCTCATTTGTACTTTGCATTTTCTTTACATATAAATACTGAATGATTCAAGTTATAGAATGAAGATGACATGGATGAAATAAAGAAAGCTCCAATACATACCTGCATACAAATGGTTTGATGCCTAAATGTCGTCTAATGTGCGCCTGCAGTGAAGCATTGGAAGTGAAAGAAGCACCACATGTTTCACATGTATGCCTGAAAACAAATATGATACAATAATTATGAGATATCCCGGGGAGTTTTACACTTTTAATGTGTTATATTCACTTTTAATCACAAATGTAATATGATGTTATATTTATAACTAGCTGACCCACCCTAGCTTCGCCCGGGGTATATTTTGAAGCTTCATATCCCTTTGAGCCCGTATGTTTTATAGTCTTCAAAATATGTATGAAAAATTGCCGAATTTGTTAACATTTATTATCAATGCTCCGCTCCCTTAAGTAGTAGCGTGATGATATATAGCCTAAAACCTTGCTCGATAAATGGACTTTCCGACTGAATGGACTACCCAACAATGAAAGAATCATTCAAATCGGACCAGTTGTTCCAGAGTTCAAACAAACAAACAAACAAATTCTGCAGCTTTATAATATTAGTATAGACTAGCATCGCACCACAGTTACAGCAGCGGGGGGTCAGGTTATATTCCCACAGGGAAAAATGTAGCATTTCATCTCCTCTAGTTTTAGTTTATTAATTAATCTTTTCGTTTTATTTGGCACGGTTCAGCTACACTATTACCAAAGAGACCTAAAAATTTATTTCTGTGCAGTTAGTGTAGGTTGTCAAAGAGTTAAAAATAACACTGATATACAGTGTTATTTCTGCCGTAATAGTAGCCGCGTGGATCCCGGCAGAGTAGAATTTGGACCACCCAATCTCTTCCCATGCGGTGTCATACAAGGCGACTAAGGGGTAGAGCTGTTTAACTTCAGTATCTTCAGACAGATATATACAGCCCAGACTCGGCCTCAGATGCATGGCTCGAGTCAACAATAGTGCCCGGAATACGGCAATAGACTCACCGCCTATTACGTGGGACCGAACACAATGATTGGTGAAATGTGGGTGTTAATTCACCTCTGCCTAACCCATCGGGGATAGAGGCGTGATTATATGTATGTATGTATGTATGTTATTTTAGTTACACTCACGTCTTTTCGTAAATATACTTCTTCTTACTCACTCCCTTCCTCTTAGGCTTGGGATTCAGGATGTGTTCAGGTATAGGCTCCGAGAACGCCAGTATGGTTTCCTTGAGAAGCATGTCTTCACCATCTTCACTCTTGGCCTTAGTCTTCACATCTGAGGTCTTGCGGGGGCGGCCGCGCTTGCGGGCTGGTTGCTGCTTGAAGTTAGAAAATCGTGTTTATTATGATTTTACATCTTCCTAATTCATGGGAACATGTATTGGTTAGGACAGCTGGGAGAACCTGGAATAGTCTGGTACAGAAAAAAACATGACTGGAATGCAGCAGGCCTTTGCCAAGCGACACAATTGCAATCAAAATAGTAAATATTCTGAACGAAGGAATATTTAAATAAATAATTTTATTTATATTTTTAAACTATTGCGGTGTGAATTTTAATTATACAACGCTTCGGGACTTTTCGCTATTAAATCATGTAACTTACTAGTTCTGCCGACGTTTCGGATGAGTTACAGCACCCCTGGTCACGACTTGACCAGTATTTAATCGCGAAAAGTCCCAAACCATTGTATAATTATTTATTTTTTATTTATTTATTTTATCACACGTAACAGATTACAACCAATAAGAAATACAATAATAATACAAAGCAATAGGATTAGAGTCCAGGTTGCATTCCACAAGAACGCGTGTACAAATGAGTTAAGATGAAGAAGTTTCTAACAGTAACACGTATAAAGCTAGTTTACAATTTTATATTTTTGACACATTAGACATGATGGAGTTCCTAACTACTAATTATGAAATTTAAATCTAAATTTATTTAAACAAATGTTTTCGTCTTATTAACTAATAAGACAGGATCTCACATACTAAACAAAGAGATTGATTCTCGAATAATCCCTAAGACTGTAAAGATGTTCAATTTTTTTTAAATCCCCAACTTCATTATTGACTGTAACAAAATATTGTCACAAGCTAAGTGACAGTTATGAGGAGTCAGTGTGTCCTTGTGACACAAAGGCCTCTTCCAGCTCCTTCCAATCTGCGCTTAATATGATTAAAGTATTAAGTACTTACTACTGGTTCCGGAATTTCAGGCTCCGATTCTGGTTCGTCTCCTTCCGGCATGTAGTTAGAGTCATCCTCTACACTTGCATATTCTAAAACAATTTTTATTTTTATTTTACATTCAGATATATTTAAATCTTACTATTATGTTTATATTAATAATAATAAAAATAATAATAAAAATTAATGTACAGAATATGTATTTTCGTATTAATGTACAGAATATGTACTTTCGTATTAATGTACAGAATATGTACTTTCGTATTAATGTACAGAATATGTACTTTCGTATTAATGTACAGACATCAGTATCAAAATAATCAGGATATTTAACATGTTGCATTGTCACGGAGGAACTCATTCCTCGGTGATCATGGTGCTTGCAGCAGCATCGAAATATCGGAAACTCAAAACAATACAACAGGATAAATATCCCGATTATTGTGATATTGATATGAGTGACCATGATAGTTTAAATACCTATAATGTACAGACAGATATTCTGATTTTATGTATTTGTAGAGATATAAAAATTAGAGTGGGCTAACTGTGAACTCTAGAAACAGGTCAATGTCTGTCGTATTACCAACTGCTAATGTATCTTTGCAATCCTGTATATTTAGGTATAGGTGCAGATAGTAGTAAACCCTTAAATTATTGACGGACTGATCATGGAGTCCAAGAGTTCATGGTATCGGCTCTGGTGTATAACAAGGACTTTACACTATACTGGTATATATTCTATACATTACGCTCTTAAAATCTGTTAAGTTCAGTTGAAAACATAACAGACTGGAGGAGGAGCTGGGGAATTATTGTCTGTTAGTGGGAAAACTTAAGGTTTGTCCTGCTTTGTCTTCTGCACTGATGGCACAGAAACTCTCTTTCTAACAAAGTCAGCAGAGTAAGTGTGACTCTCCTGGTGTTGCACACTTTCCATCAGCTGGCTTGTGTGCTTGTCTGCCACCTAAATTGTATATAAAAAGAATTCCTTACCATCCCCACCAAAAGTATCTTCATCTTCTGGTTCCTCTTTCAAATCAAGAGTGCCAGTCGCCAGCAGTGTGGTTAAAGCTTCTGGTTCCTTTTCATGACTTTTTGGTTTTTTACGTTGATATGGAGACAACTCTGGAATTAAAATTAAATATTTATCACATGTCAGAAGGTGAAAATGAGTTAGAAATAGTTCAATACTTGACTTAATTATGCTTTACAGTATAAAATTACCTGCTCCATATAATATATGACATCAATTGTGATTTTATAATACTGTATAATTGTATGATATAAATAAAACAGTAAAACCTACCAATTTGTCCTTGTTCATTAGGATATTTCCTTGGGCGACCCCGCTTCCGAGGGCCAGGGGCTTTAGTTACAACTGCACTGCTAGGAGTTTTCACCAGAGTCCTTGTCCACTGGCCTTGTGGATCATGTTCTACAGGTAATTCATATTGAAGAAGCAATCCGTTCTCCTGCTTTATAGTGATGGTTTCTGTCTCTGTGGGAGCTGAGAATAATTCAAAACTTACATTAAATCTATCTAAGCATACTATAGCGTGTTCTGAGGTATCTTTTAGTTTGTAGTCACTTCAAGTGACGAAAAAGAGTAATCATTTTAGTCTACATGAATTATTTTAGGTCTATCTTTATATTTACTGACATGAAAGATATCTTTATCAAAGTGCATGTCCCTAAAAAAAGCCACGCCTCAGAAAATTTGGCGGGAACATAATTATTGTGATGAGGTTTGTTATTTACAACAACAAAAAACCAACCTTTGGACGAAGACCCTGCTGATACGATTTCGGAGCTTTTCTTGAATTCTTCCAAGCATTCTTTTAATGTTTCGTTGGAAGTCAAACATTGTTGTTTGAACTGGTATGAAAAAGTCAGACGATCCACACAGTTCAAGCATATTAGCGTCGGTAAATTATCATTTTTAGATACCTAAAATATAAATTATTAGAGCGTTAAATAACTAGTAAACCAAACAAACAATAAAATAACATCTCCTGGGATGTCAGTAGAAAATCACAAATTCGCTACAAATTACAAAATCTACAAATAAACCAATATAGCAACATTATTGTAGTAAAAAATTAAATAGGGTGGCCATCGCAACCATTTTGGTGTGGTAATTTTTACGTACCTCCACGCCACAGCAGTAGGTGTACTTGTCGCCAAGTTGTTCATTATTTTCGTCCCAATCGAAGAGGGAAACCATATCCCCGGTTTCTAAACATACTCGACATGTTAATTGCCAATCCATTTTAGATTAAATAACCCCGAACGAGCACAAGAAACGCTATAAACATAAGAAAATGCGGCGTATTCTCCGACCGGAAGCTTATTGTTGACAGTAATGCCAACATTCTGAACCTAAAAATTAATGTCAATTCAATACGGCAAAGGTTTCGTTCCTTTCAGCCAAAATGCACAAGTATGATTTCTGGTTTTTGTACTATAACTGAAATATAAACATAAAATTATAAATGTTACTTATGTTTACTTCACAAACAGTTTTTAAAAAGAGGTTATACAAAAAATATAAGAAGACTGAGTCTCAAGTGGGATGTTTTTTTTTGGACTTCAACCTTCGTTGTCTTATACCAAAAGCGATTTGAATAATAAATAAGTCCCGTATGTAAATAGTAACGATTTCTAGGTTGTGACTATAGGTAACGCAAGAATGCATCAATTTAATGGATGTCAGTTATGGACAGATTGCTACACGTATTTGAGCATGCAAAATGAGGTAACTATGACCAAAAGCTGTTAATGGATCTCATTAAAACTTTCAGGGAAACTTTGAGGACCACGGAAGCATTCAACTATTAATTTGGATTAAAATAGAAGTGGACTTCCAAGAAATCCTGCGACAAACATTCAACAACACTTATTACAACTTATTATATATATTACACTTATTTACATTTACTGGAGATCTACTAAACTGATTGAGGTCCACTGTCGCCTATTCAATTGGTTTTTTAAAACAGACATATAAATTTATTGACATACATACATACTCACGCCTGTAAATCCCCGAATCGTGAACAGAACATAAATGCTGCTGCACAGAATATATTGAATATTAAACTCTCTTTATTAGGCTGCCGTGAGTGTGGAAGTTCTTCACGCTATCGTTACATTTAACTCATCCACCATAGCATTTTGTCTTCATGACATAGACTTATTGTTGGTTTTAGACCTGTCAGTGTCCCTTAAACGTAATAACCAGCATTTTGTGGTCATCAGAGATCGAATTAGGTAGTGTAATATTGTAGGATCTCATGACGAAATCTAAACATGGATATGCCAATCGTGCGGGATTACAATTTTGATATTAGTTAATCACATTTAATATTATTATCGTTTAAAAATGTTATCGTCTATTGTTCTTAGAAAACGCATTATTTTTACATAGCAAAGGCAACAACTGTAGAGAGTATAAACATGAGGAAGATACAATACTGCCCTAATCTTCCTGTCTCTCTTTCGGAAAAGGGATAAAGTGTTTCGGTAGTAAATGTATTGTACTGGTCTTCGGTTTTCTCTCTTTCTGATTTTTGCTGGGGTCCTAGTTGGATTGTATATGAAACTTTATTTTGGTGGAAATCGGTAAGTATAACATTCATATTCAAACATTAAATTAGGTTAAAATGAGTCAATTATATTGTTTGGTTGAAAGCTAGTAAATTACGGTTAGCAATATTTTAACTACATCTATGTTATTTCATTGGTATTGATTTTACTCTTAAATTTAAGTTTCATAAAGTACATTTAGTACATATATATTCACATAAACTAGTCCTGCTTACTCTATTAACCTGCTTCTCTAACTGTAATTTATTTAACAAGTGTATCATATCACTCTCACGTGATACATGAGCTATAGCTTGACCACAACCGCTGTACCGCGCCTTAGGTATGTGCGCGGTGAGGCGGGGGAGAGTACCGACCATTCCGTTGTGTCAGTTGGCCGCCAACGCTTACGGCGGTAGCTAGTGTCACTTGTAGCGGACTCTGTGTGTCGGATGCACAAGTGATTAGTATTGCAAGATGGGTCGTGCGTTATCTCGTGATGTGAAGAACATAATTTTTAAGGTAGCCGAGTATTTTAAGAAAAGAAAAGCAGACAAAGAAAGTTTTGAATATAAAAGTGATGCAAACATTGCTAAAATTGTAACGGATGCTACAATTTTAGCAATGTTTGCGTCAAAAATATTTATTAGGGAATTTAAATAATCTTAGGTCTAATCTACAAATAAATCTACAGTAGTCGTACATTAAAACTGTCAAATGATATCGTAAGATCCGTCCAACAATGTCAATCTCGTGTGAACTCATGCTCTTTCTTACCCGTCCCCCGCCTCACCGCACATACCTAGGGCGCGGTACAGCGGCAGCGGTCAAACTATAGCTTAGTCTGTCATATGATTTCAAATACGTTCACACAGACTAGCGCTGCTTAATGGAAACCAGAATCCACCCCAAAGACGTTTGCAGTACATGTGGGCCTGTACCGCATCCGCCTGGTGGCGAGGCATTACGCGGACTCCTCGCGTTTATAATGCAGGACCTGTCGCAAACCGTAATTGCAATATACTCCTATAGACAGATATATGTAGTAAACTTTTTGGTCAAGCCTTTGAACTCTACTGTATTAAAAAATACGTACCATATTATATACAAAACTAATACATGTTTTTTTCTTCTCTACTTTTTACTTAAGAAATAATTAATGCATTATTTATAAAATACCTGTTTACTTTTACACATCTAATAAGAGATACGTATAGAATATTTCCGAAATCCCGCAACGCCGCGGACGTATCCATACTTTATAATGTTTGAGATCATTAACGTCAAATTGTACTACCTAATCCGATAACTGGTGATCATAAATGACGCCAGTTACCTCGCGCTAGGTACTTGGCCAACATACCATCTGTCGCAATCAGTCAATCAGTCGTGTAAAGTATAGTATATACTAGGTCCTTGGCTCATTACTACTAGTTCACCCATATTACGCGGCGTGCAAAGAGAGTAATACTAATACATTGTGTGTCCGTAATATGAGATAACTTATTGTTGTAAACGTGTTCCGAACCGTTAGCTTCACCGACAGTCATCTACTGTCGACGCACAAGCGTCGAGTAGAGATTTAGAATATTTTTCTACAACCCAAAGAATGTTTCAGACTTTCAGCTTTGGGCAACGTAACTTACTAATATTTTTTATTCTATGCTTTGAGTTAAAGCAGTACCAACTTACCAGAGCTAACACTCTGCTGCCCCTTCCCCATTTACTATAAACGTCAGATTCAGATTAGTGCAAATGCAAAATACAACAACAATAAACACGATGAAATTAAATCTGAACTCAGTGTGCGTATAATAAAGTAAATTAAAATGGAATTATTTAGATCGGAGCTGTTTTATATATTCGTCAGAAAAGAATCAAGTCTATGGTGGAATAGACTAACAGGGGCATTTTCAGTCCGATCAGGTAATGATTAAAAATCTATTCATTTTGGCAACTGGAAAGGTCTTTGACCTAGATCTTTTATAAACATTACTTTAATTAATCATCCTAAACACTTCAAACTACCTTTGCGCATAAACAGCGTAATATTTAAACCTTTGAATGTAACGTTTACCCTGCAAGTACAATCTATTGTTTTAGCATGGGACCTCTCAGACATAGAAGACATCGAGTGCTTAGGCATCACAGATGGGATACTAGGCAAGGTTGAGCATTCTAATGTATTCGAACCTCGCCTAATGATTATAAAAGAGAGTGCTCCAGTAGGCACCATATATTTCCATCATACTATATATAAAATCAAATCAATATGCTTTTTGAACATGGGGTCTACGAATCAAGAAGTGGATCTTTCCCCTTGCACTAAACATGGTTCATTAAATAATGTAACCAGCTCCAATAAGTCTTTGAATAAGACAATGGGGGCTAGGCTGTTCGAGAATTCAGCATTTTTGAATAAGACTGTTGGTGCTGTGAAGAATGTAAGCAACACCATCAAGACTACGACTCAACAGGCTGCTACACAGGTAATAAGATCTTTAATAAATAAGGTGTTTTGTATGAACTATTTTCAAATAAACTTCATCCTAACATTGAAATAAAAGTAATTATCTATACTAATAATAATATATAATATTATAAAGAGGAAAGATTTGTATTTTTGTATGTAACGAATAAATTCAAAAAGTACTGGACCGATTTTAATAATTCTTTTTTCATTGGAAAGCTACATTCTTCGTGAGTAACATAAGCTACTTTTTATCCCGATGTTCCCATTGGATCAGGATTTACGCGGGCGAAAACGCAGTGCGGTGCTAGCCTAAAAAAAAATTGCAACAATAGTTCAATTTAAATTTAAATGAGTAAGACTCTTGCCTCAGAAATACAAAAACTGGTTAAGGAACCATCCCAATGAATGAACTGGGTTCAGAATTAATCCCTGATCAGGGTAGACAGAGAACACAAATATTTCCAGGCAACTACAGTGATTTCTCTTCCATTAACATTTTCATACATGCTGGTGGTTATAGCTTCATTAACATAAAGGAATGTGCAAATTAAATAAGTTACAATATTTACGATTATAAAGAAATGAGTTTATAAATACAACTTTTTATAAAAATTCATGAGGCATTAATAAAGTGTCTCAGAAATTTTTAAATGAGGTTCTATTCTGTGGTACATTTTTTAATAGTAAAGATTCTTATTACCAAAAATCAGAGGTATGTAATTTTTGCCTAAATTAGCATGCAATATTTTTTTTGAACATTTATAGTGTATAGTGTAGGCATTATATAAATAACTAGCTGACCCACCCCAGCTTCGCCCGGGGTATATTTTGAAGCTTCATATCCCTTTGAGCCCGTATGTTTTAGTCTTCAAAATATGTATGAAAAATTGCCGGATTTGTTAACATTTATTATCAATGCTCCGCTCCCTTAAGTAGTAGCGTGATGATATATAGCCTAAAACCCTCCTCGATAAATGGACTACCCAACACTGAAAGAATCATTCAAATCGGACCAGTAGTTCCAGAGATTAGTGCGTTCAAACAAACAAACTCTGCAGCTTTATAATATTAGTATAGATGATAGGCATCGACACTAATGGTTATTTATATACTACAGTATGAGTCAATATGTCTAGGATAATTCTATTTGTTTGTTGGAAAATGTTATGTTGAATCATAAGCAGTCATGCAATATGGCTGATTAATCATAACATATTATTCTCTGTATTCAGCTTATATGACTTAAGGAAATTAGTCTTTCATTACGAATCATACATTATAAGTTATTTATTATGAGGAGGTAGGACACGGCGGTATTTCTGCCCAATTGAGCAGTCTGACTGGGGAAGTACCTCCACCCTACAGAATACCGCGGTTATAATAACTTCATGTTGTGTTCCCAGCGGTGAGTAGGGTAGCCAGAGCTCACTGGAGAATTTGTGCTGTCAGTGGGATGACTAAATGCTTGTCCTGCTTTGTCCTCTACACTGACGGCACAGAAACTCTGTGCTTACAGGGTCGGCAGCGTGAGTGTGGCTTCTCTGGTGTTACACACGTCCATGGGCCACGGTAACCACTTTCCATCAGGTGGGCCGTGCGCTTGTCTGCCACCTAAGTGGTATAAAAAAAAATGTCACTCCAGTAGTGTAACAATAGGTTATTCAATTTAATTAGCATATAGCAGTTCACTGCTGGACATCACATTACATCACATCCCAATGGTGGGAGGCTTTGGCCAACTGTTTCAGACTGGTTCGTACAGGGAATTTATTTTGAGTTTTCCATCCCATGCAGTGATATCGTCTGCATATTTTTCCATTAATCACCTCTTACTCCACCTGTTGGAAAAGATGGAGTAGTGTTACTTGTATTCTTTCTCCGTCACCACATAGATAACAATTGGTTACAAAAAACAAATTTTGTAATATCATCATTCTCAGGTCATTTGGGGTTGTCTTCCAATCTTAACTGTGAAGCAGTTGAACTCCAATGTTTTCTGTGAAGTAACTGCTACTGACCTTCAAAACCAATTGGCGATTTCGAAATTCTGCAGTTAGACTATCTGTTACAGCTGCCATAGATATTCGTATGACTTTGGTGACTGATGGCTTAACATGCTCTCCAAGGCACGACCAGAGCAGAGCAATGCAAATAGCCATATTCAAGCATTCATATAAATATTTGCACTGAGCGCGAATCGAACGCGCGTTCCCGTAACAGTCGCGTTCTTAAATTTGCAATACTAGTCCAGTATTTGTTACGATAACACTCTGGATTAGCAGGATTTATCAGTTGTCTTGATAAAATGGGACTAGATCTCTAATATGAAGTCAATCACGCTGCCCCCCTCCTTGTCATCACTATGGCTCTACTAGGGCGACAGTCATACGGGTCCAAAGCCTACGTTACACTTGATAGAGAATACGGCAATAACCAGTATTGGACTTCCGGTGCCGAAGATCCGTGACAGTATTTCCGTCGAGAGCAGCGTAGTCATAAACAATAGATAATTATAATAGATATTTTAATTCATTTTTATTCGTTCCCAATGTAGGTGAAACAGACAGTAAAAAAGCAAAAAGACCCGAAAGTCTCAGAACGTTTTGAAAAACGACTAGCAGATGAACTTACGAAAATCTTCGACGATTCCGATAGCTTTTTTTATTCCCGAACCTTGGATTTGACGAACAGTCTCCAAAGACAGTACGAGATAGAGAAGATTCTAGAAACTGATGAAGGTGTGGGCAAACCAGTTGTGGATATAACTAAATGGTGGAAACATGTTGATGATCGCTTCTTCTGGAATAAGCATATGTTAAAGGATATTATTGCACTTGGGGTGAGTATCAGCGTAACAATTTAATAATAGTTTTTAGAGATAAAAAGAAATATATGTAACCCTACCAATCTCAACTGCCAATTTTATACCTGGATGGATGAGACTCTAGGTGAGACTCTGGCGCTGGCTTTCTTCTTAAGATTGAGATGGGTGTCGCTTCCATTAAAAATGGTCTGGTTAGTGGTTAGGCGTGGGTGCTCGTCAGTGGTGTAAGCCGAAATTTCGATAAATTCGATCAAAATCCGCGATATTTCGATAGCAGATCCAATGCTTTAACTATGAAGCGGCGACAGTAGAGGTACTGTCGCCGTGTCTTAGTTAAAATACGCTTACAAACAACGATAATTTTATTTGTACAGGAATTTTAAGTTTAAAATCGACCTTGTGAGTTGCGAAACTGCATCGCTTCATATTTTGTTATGCAGTTCTTCACGCTTGATAATCGCCAAGTTATGTCTGCAACATGTATTATTTCTTAACAAAGTCAATGTCAAAATTGCATGCACATAATTTGAGTACGAATATAGGTTCGGGATTAACTTTAATAGCGTTATTTCGTCAATTACACGCGATTGTTCCAGTGCGTAAATGTAATTGGAATAGGATTTGCTACTGGAGCAATCGTGTGTTCTCCATTATTTGCGCTCCAGTGCTGTTCTTATGCGAAGAAAAAGTGATCTTGTGCGTGACTCCTTGGTGGTGTACGCAGTACGCACCGTCTCTATCAGAGCATTTACAGCTAAGCGAAGCACTGTTGGTGCGTCACGATAATGGATGCCCAGCTTAAGAGTCCTATCGATTTAAAACAATATTTCTCAAATAAAAATTTATGCACTCTTTCTATTACTTCAACTTTATAAAGAGTTTATTTCCTTCCAATACCAGAGCCCACACTGCGACCAATGGATCCTTCCAGTAATCCAGGGCTACGTCCACCTATCACAAATAGCTGTGGAACCGACAGATGCTAACCCTCTGAACACAGATCACAGTAATAACGCGAGCTCTTGCGACGAAACCTTCACCCTTGGCCTTATATCCAGGCGGTCGAGGTACCAGGCTGGAACTAGGTGAGTGTACTTTAATGCTGATGAAGGAGACTCAGTTTTGATGCTTTGTGTTTATTATATACTGTAGGAAGTGAACATGAAGATTAAAAAAAACCTGTTTCAATGGATCCTTGTCCTCAATCGGAATTCAGTACAGATGGCAATAAATTGTGATAGAATTCTTGAACAATAAATTTGACACTGCGTTTCATGCAAAAAAAGATTTATATTTCTATTCAAATATACATACATACATACAGACATATGATTACGCCTTTATCCCCGGAGGGTTAGGCATAGGTGAATTAACACGCACAATTCACCAATCATTGTATTCGGTCCCACGTAATAGGAAATGGGCCTATGCTGTTTCCCGGGCACTATTGTTGCTTCGAGCCATGCAATGCATCTGAGGCTGAGACGGGGTTATGATGTTAAACAGCCCTATCCCTTAGTCGCCTTGTACGACACCACATGAGAAGAGATCGGGTGGCCCAAATTCTACTCTGCCGGGAACCACGCGGCCTATTTTCTATTGGCGGTATTTCTATTCATAATATTAAATTCAATAATTTGCTGTTGTCTGTTTCTATTCCGAATAAAGAGAAGCGTAAAGTGGTATCTAGTTTACGCCTTCCTTCTTGATTTAGTTTTAACATTTATTCAACTAAACTTGACTTATCAATCCTGAAGCCTATATTTTACCGGTCTCAAGTATAGGAACTGAGTTTTAAACCTTATGCCATTGGATTAGCGATGTACTTAAATGATAATTTAATATATTTTCAAGGTACAACCGTCGTGGAATAGAGCCAGGAGGCAAAGTGGCCAACTATGTGGAAACAGAACAAATTGTGTCTATCATATGTACCGACAGCATACACAGAGTCTCCTTTGTGCAGGTAGGTGTATATCATTTTCATACTTAACAGTGTTGGTGTCATTGCCGGACTCCATTAGGAGGCATTGACTTGAAGCAGGCCGCGGCGGCGGCGCGTCTGGCGCGCCTCCCCGTTTTCCGGGAACGAGCTGGGGACTCTGTAGTCCCCACACACCCGAGGAGAGGGCCAGATCGTGAGAGATGGCCCTGAGTCGACGGGGGTGCGAGGGATAGGCCTGTCAACCTCACCTTCGGCAACCAAAACGACCCACAGGCGGCGTGCGTTTTAGTCGGTTCGAGCCCGACATAACGTCTCCCACCGGCTCCGGCGAGAAGGTATCCGTGGGGATTTTACGCACGTAAAAAAAAAAGGAGGGATAGACTCAAGAAACACTGTCCTGACGACGTAGATCTGTGCCAATGGTCTCACTACCATGTCTATCGTTTCTTTCTTTAAATGTGCGTAAAATTCCCGCGGATACCCCCCACCACCAATAATTGTATTCGATCCCATGTAATAGGGGGTGACCATATTGCCGTATTCCGGGCACTATTGTTGACTCGAGCCATGCATCTGAGGCTGAGTCTGGGCTGTATATATGTCTGATGTTAAACAGCCCTATCCCTTAGTCGGCTTGTACGACACCGCATGGGAAGAGATGGGGTAGTCCTAATTCTGCTCTGCCGGAAACCACGCGGCAAAGATAATAATGTTGATGTAAAAAGAAATTATTATAATTGAACAAATTACAAGTTTAACCCAATTTAGTTAGTACACCGTTACTGTACTAAAAATATGTTACGCTGTGGTGATTTAGGGTCAGATCACATTGACACTGAGCCAAAGCGCGTCGAAGCGACACGTCTGCGCTCTAATAATATTCGACTGTATGTTGTGGAAATAGAGATCATTATGCTATGTAAGAATCAAAAACTTGATTTGATTTGATGTGCTGCGCCTGTCAGAGAAGACTTAGCCATTGCTATATACTTTTTTTTCAACTGCGACTGTATAAGGCTATAAGAGTAATATAGTAAGTAAGAGATCTCACTAACATTTTTGCAAATTAAATTTTATGACAAAAAAAAATAGATATAAACAATTACTCCTTTTTTCTTAATAACTCTTGCTTGACAAAAAAATATAATAGGTATTTCAACATCGTTTTCACAAAAAATGAATGTAAGACAGTTTACTTGTATTTCCTATGGTTTAGAATTTCGTCGTTATTTGAACGATATTCATTAATTTTATTAGTATTATAGTTATCAAGATATTTACCAAGGTATTGTTCTGAGTATCAAGGTATATATATCAAGTATATATCAGTATATATCAAGTTATCAAGGTATTGTTCTGAGTGTCCGATATTTCGGGTGAATAGTGAAAAAGTTTTTTAGGAGTACAGGAGTACAGTAGAGTTCAGAACTATACAACATGGTAAATATCCTGATAACTTTAATACTCATTTCTCGAGTGACCATGATAGTTTAATTTTTTTTTTACAGGTACGCGGATCAGTGCCAATATTTTGGAGTCAACCCGATTTGAAATTCAGACCACCACCTCGATTAGACAAAAGTTAGTATTATTATTAAATTTAAGTCTTCCCTTGAAAATAAGGATATTGAAAAAAATCATACAGTATTCCGTTCACCCGTACATTATTCCCAAAATATTTTTTTATACCACTTAGGTGGCAGACAAGCGCACGGCCCACCTGATGGAAGTGGCCATAGGCCACGGTAACCACGTGTGTGACGTGTGTAACACCAGAGAAGCCACACTCGCGCTGCCGACCCTGCAAGCACGAGAGTTTCTGTGCCGTCAGGGTAGAGGACAAAGCAAGACAAGCCTTTAGTCATCCCACTGACAGCACGAATTCTCTAGTGAGCTCTGGCCACTGGGAACACAACATTATAAAATGAGCCGGTATATTATGTTGTACAGAGCTCACTGGAGAGTTTTTGTGCTGTCAGTGGAAAGACCAAAGGCATGTCTTGATTTTGATTTCTGCACTGACGGCACAGAAAATCTCTGTTCTTACAGGGTTGGCAGCACGGGTGTGAGTCCCCTGGTGTTACACACGTTCATAGGTTACGGTAACTACTTTCCATCTGATGGGCCGTGTGCTTGTCTGCCACCTAAGTTGTATGTTCTACCACAGTTCGCTACACCAGCGTACCATAGTAGAAACAACATAATAATTTGAATTGTTCAATCACCAGGCGACCAGGAATCTCACTCAGCCTTCAAGAAGCACTTCGCCGAAGAACTGAAGATATACAAGCAGGTGTGCATCGTGAACTTGGTGGAACAGCAGGGGAGGGAGCGCGTGATATGGGAGGCGTACGGCAACCATGTGCTACAGTACAATAGCCTGGATATTATATATGCCACGTTTGACTTTCACGAATATTGGTGAGTGTATGCTTCTACAGCCGCATGGTTCCCGGCAGAGTAGAATTTGGACCACCCCATCTCTTCTCATGCAGTGTCGAACAAGGTGACTAAAGGATAGTACTGTTAAACATCAAAAAGATATACAGGGAGACTATTTATACTGTAGATTGATGACACTTGGTGGAATTTGTTGTTACACATATTGATAACTCACTTGTACTTTTCCACATTACTTTATTGCTTATTACACCTGACCGCTTTCGCCTTACGGCATCCTCAAAGGTTTACAATGACATTTAAGAACATTCCTTTAGAAACATTGCGACACTCAAACATATTACACAAGTGGGTATTTGTAAAATTATGTATACCAGTAAAAATGAAATAATGCCAAATGTGAATAATGAAATTTAATTTTTCAATCCCATATTATTATGAAATGCTCAATAGAGTCACCAGCCCGATTTTGCTGCAACTTAAAACCTCATTATAAGATTTTTGAAAAATCAATGGTCCTAGCTGGGAATCGGCATTCTCAAAGGCTTGTATTGGCGGTTTGTATCAGGTGAAATATAAAATACAGTGGAAAAGTACAAAGTGTCTTATTCAATATTTGTAGCAGGTTCCAAGTCCCATCAATCAATAGTATTAACGGCATGCTCCCACTTTGCTGATTTAAAGTGAGAGGATGGTTACTACCCCAGTTGAGCCAACCTTCTTCAGCTATGCAAGGTTCTCTATTCAAGGTCTTTTCATTTTCTATGATCCTTCCTTACATACATTTTTTTGCTTCTTTACTTTCATAATTATTTTCATATTATATTGTTACGTGCACGGGGTACAATTAAATGCCGTTTACTCAACGAAGAGATTTATTAGCTCATCACAAACTAGAAAATTTAATCACTAGTACACACAGTACTCTTCAACAGTTCCAGTCGCTCAGTAGTTCACAGTAGTCCACAGTCGTTGCTCAGGTCGCAGGTAGAATCTTCTTCGGTCGCTTAAGCTCGCTGTGTTCGCTATCGATCTCAAAGACAGAATGAATGGTGTCGCTATGCGAGCGTGTTTTTAAACCTCTCAATTAGTAGGTTCGAATCATCTAGAAAATACGCGAGCGATAACTACCTACTCTCTTTTGAAGTTTGCCACCGTCGCTGACCTTCAAGTTCATTCTCGATATTTAGCTATTGTTTGTTTTTATAAATAACAAACAAACAAAATAGGTCGTGACTTTGTGTTGACGATTCTAGATTTTTCTATGCCAATCTGTAGAGTACCTCGTCATTAACAATACGTTTCGTATTTCTTGAAGATTCGATTATTAGTTTTCGAGATATCGACGTCAGTCGTAACAATATGCTCACCGTTTACTGAACTCTTGACCTGATTTTTCCTTAAAACATCTTTTTTATGCTTTTTTTTCTAAGAAAATGCACCTTTTGAATAACCTACTGTTTCCTTTTCAGCCGCGGCATGCACTACGAGAATGTCAGTATTCTCATCAATGCGATCGCTGACGTCATCACCGAGATGAGATTCTGTTGGAGAGATGACAAGGGACTGATATGCGCTCAGAATGGTGTGTTCAGGGTCAACTGTATCGACTGTCTTGATAGAACGAATGTTGTTCAGGTATGTTTATTTATTTAATAGGTTTTTCCACAGCAAATGTGTTACAAATTGTTATACAAAATATGTTTAGCGAGTAATGTTTTTTGTGTTGTGATGTGTGTGTTCATTTTTATAGTAACATTTTACTTTTATCGCCATCTCGGCATCATGCGCGTTGTGCAATTTTATTTGCACAATCATGTGCAAATTACCTCCATGATATAAGCTTAGTATTATTTGCATGAAACGTCGCAGCTCCGGCCCTTTATTACTTATGATATAAAATTAAATCCTGTTTCTTTTTTTTTTATTCCACTTGGTTGGCGGACAAGCACACGGCCCACCTGATGGAAAGTAGTTACTAGGGCCTATGGTTGCGTGTAGCACCAAGGGAATCACAGTCGCGCTGCTAGCCATGTAGCTGTGCCGTCAGTGTAAAAGACAAAAGATAAACTGTTGGTCTTCCCAATGACAGCACAAAAACCCCCCAGTGAGCTCTGGCTACCCTACTCACCGACGGGCGTAAGGTGTAGGGCGGAGGTACTCCCCAGTTGGACTGCTCAATTGGACGGAAATACCGTCGTGTCATACCTTCTCCTATTAATGTGAAAAAAACCTGGACCAAATCGAGGAAGTTTTAGGAAAGGGGCAGGTCAGGAGTACCCTAAACCGACGAGCATGTATGAAGAATTTAATGAGAGTGAGTGAAGCGAGAGTAGTATGTCAGGATCGTAGCAAATGGAGATTCATAATCTCTACCTACCTATGGGAAACAGGCGTGATTTTATGTATGTATTTACCTATGTAATTTTATATCATGAGATTCAACTGGTACTAAAGACGTTTCCATTCGTCCAGACGGCTATCGCGAAGTACGTGCTGGAGTTGCAGCTGTGTCGGCTGGGCCTGGGCACGCCGGGCAGCGGCCTGCCGCCCGCGCTGCGCCAGGCCTTCCTCACCATGTGGGCCGACAACGGCGACGTGATCTCCCGCCAGTACGCCGGCACCAAGGCGCTCAAGGTAAAAAAACTGGTGCTGGTGGAGTAACTGAATGGGGGTGTCGAGTCTACCAATAAAAAGCGGTCATTAGTCAACTGATTCCGCGGGCAGTGTTGACCCCGAGGGACAAAATAGGGGTCAACTAAGCCCTCGGGTAGAGTTACTACATGAGTGGTTCGAGTCAACCAAAATAAATCTATCAGTGGCTGGAGTTGACTGGATTGGTGATTTGACCCGATATTAATAAGGGTCAACAGAGCCTGCTTATTGAATTACTGAATAATGGTTCGAATCATCCAATAATAAACTCAGTAGTTAACTGAACTCGCGGGCTGTGTTGACTATGTCAAAGTCAAAAATCATTAAATCGGCACTTACAAACCGTCAATAAAAAAGTAACATGAGAAACAGTTTAGTAAATGGACCACCGGTTCGAAACTCGGTCCTGACCTGAGAAGACTCCGGCAAGAAACTCAGCGAGCATTTTTTTTGGTCTATTTACAAACACACGCTTAGTCTACTTAATCTAAATACAAAAATTTATTTGAGTAGCATAGTTGAGCGAACAGCTCATTTCCAATCTTGTTTATCATCCAAGTATTCTTGGATTTTATAATAGCCTTTCTGGCACAATTTACGTTTAACTATATTTTTAAATTTATCGACAGGTAAATCTATAATAACATTAGGGAGCTTTTTAAAAAAGCGTATACAGTTGCCCTGGAATGAATGACAAATTTTGTCAAACCGACTACCACAAACTACAAAATTGTTTTTGTGTCTGGTATTTATGTTATGCCGGTCACAAACTCTGGAGAATTTTGAAATATTTTGCCGTACATACATGAGGTTCTCGAAAATGTATTGTGACACTACGGTTAGAATGTCTATCTCTTTAAACTTTTCTCTGAGGGAGACTGGGCCTAAATTATAAATAGCTCGTACAGCCCGCTTTTGTAACACAAATATTATGTTCAAATCTGCAGAATTACCCCAAAGGAGAATTCCGTTACTGAAAATGTGGGGTTAGTTAACCATTTCCCTCTAGGTAATATTGTGTAGTTGAGTTTTTTTTTAATACCACTTTGGTGGCAGACAAGCACACGGCCCACCTGATGGAAAGTGGTTACCGTGGCCTATGGACGTTTGCAACACCAGAGGAGTCACAGTCGCGCTGCCAACTCTGTAAGTACAGAGTTTCTGTGCCGTTAGTGTAGAAGACAAAGCAGGACAAGCCCTTAGTCTTCCCACTGACAGCATAAATTCTCCAGTGAGCTCTGGCTACCCTACTCACCGCTGAGAATATAACACGAAGTTATTATAACCGCGGTATTCTGTAGGGCGGAGGTACTGCCCCAGTCGGGCTGCTCAATTGGGCGGAAATACCGCCGTGTCCTACCCCCTAATAAAAAATTAAGTACTCAATTTATAAAAAAAGAATCTGATATCCATAACTCATCGTCACCAAGTATTTAATATATGTCATCCTTTCCCCAGGGTGACTACACAAGGACCGGCGAGCGGAAATTCACTGGTTTAATGAAAGACGGAGTTGCATCCGCTAATAGGTAACCATAGCCTTTTCTTTTTAATATTAAAAGTCAGGATACAAACTGACAATATTCTTTTCAGGTTTTTTATCTGTCATTTCAACGACACCATTACACAGTGTGCCATAGACATTTTACTAGGACAGGAAATCAATATGGCAACTGTAGAGGAGTTTAGTCTGTGGCGGGATGTTAAGACGGCGTCTATGATTTTGTATGAGAATATTGAAGCTGACCGGTCAAAGTTAGAAATGATGCCTTGTTACTTCGGGGGTGTACTGACATCTGAAATGGCGGGAGCTGAGATCGTTTATGGATTGGGGAGGTTAGTTTTATACTAATACCCATTCTGTTGTTGCAAGTACTTAATTAATTTTGATGCTTAATCCGGTAATCGAATCTCGGACCTCATCATCATACACGCTAACACTACACCATTATCATCCTTTACTTGAATTTATTAATTTTCAAGTAACTATCACTACTAATGTACCGGATAAACTACTAATGTAATAGATAAGCTACTAATGTACCGGATAAACTAATAATGTGCCGGATAAACTACTAATGTACCGGATAAAGTACTAATCTACCAGATAAACTACTTATCTACCTGATTTGTTGACATTAATAATTTCTTCTCTGCCCCCTTGAGTGATAGTGTGATGATATATAGCCTATAAATTTCCCCGATAACCGGCCTATTCAATACAAAAATAGTTTTTCTATACGAACTAGTAGTTTCTGATATTAGCGCGCTAAAGCAAACATACAATCTCTTCAGCAGACTTATAATATTTGGAGATGCAGGCGTATAAATAGCTGTATAAATAGCTCTCGGCGCGGGAGTAGAATGATTACGATTAATTCGTGGAGTGAGTAGCAATACAATTCGTCTATGATGGACAAGTAGAAATACTGATAAAATCAAATCACTTACCGGATGCTGCCTTCTTCAATCTTGATGCTGGTGGCCACCAACTGTTCCAGGTGTCAGGATACGTAACGTATATTTTGCACTAGCAGTAGTTGCTGTGTGGGCGGCGAGCTGCTCCGAAGATCAGAGCGCGACTAATCGGAGACTCAATTGTATGAGAGGTGGCGCGCGGCCAATAGCCCGTAATCGATCTACCTACTATACCATGTCATTACAAGTAACCCCAAGTTCACTAAGATTAATCCAGCTAAGCTGTTGTATTGATACCCGCCACAACAATATTTTTCACCGTAACGTAACAGAACGTAACGTAACATAACGTAAAGTAACGTAACGTGACATGACATGACATAACAACATAACATAACAACATAACATAACAACATAACATGACATGACATGTCATGACATGACATAAACTCACGCCTATATCCCCGAAGGGGTAGGCAGAGGTGCTAGCACCCACATTTCGCCAGTTTATGTTTAGGTACCAATGTAATAGGTGGCGAAGCCTATTGTCATTAACCGGGCATTTATAAACCTGCGATAAATATACACATAACTTCGAAAAGTCATTGGTGTATGCCTTGGTAAAGCCCGAGACTTCGTATAGATTAAACTAACAGATTTAAAAAAAAAACGCTCAAGATTGAAGGCAGATCAAAATGAATCGAAATGTTGTTCTGCTTGTTCCAGGTACTACCTGTCTACGTTCAAGGACGCGCTCCGGCAGGTAGCCATTGACGTGATGACGGGGGAGTCCCGCGACATCCCCGAGCAGCTGATCGGGCAGGACGGCTGCCGGTGCACCTCTGTCAAGCTACTCATGTATAATGTACGTAGTTCATTCGCTACACAGGAGACGCGGGTTCGATCCTCGCTCACTGTAAATATTTAGAATCGAATAGAATAGATCTTTATTTACTAGAACATTGTGATAAGGATGTTACAAATTATGTCTTATGACAGTTGGCTTGTAATTGGGCATGCATGCGGTGTGGTGACGGAGTAAGAATACAAGTATCACCACCCCATCTCATCCGAAGGGTGTCGTAAGAGGCGACTCATGGAAACATACGCAAACCATTTTGTAAGGAGGTAGGACACGGCGGTATTTCCGCCCGATTGAGCAGTCCGACTGGGGTAGTACCTCCGCCCTACAGAATACCGCGGCTATAATAACTTCGTGTTGTGTTCCCAGCGGTGAGTAGGGTAGCCAGAGCTCACTGGAGAATTTGTGCTGTCAGTGGGAAGGCTTGTCCTGCTTTGTCTTCTGCTGACGGCACAGAAACTCTGTACTTACAAGGTTGGCAGCGCGACTGTGACTCCTCTGGTGTTACAGACGTCCATAGGTCACGGTAACCCCTTTCCATCAGGTGGGCCGTGTGCTTGTCTGCCAACTAAGTGGTATAAAAAAAAAAATATATATCACTGCGAGAGAAGGAAAACTCGAAATAAAACCCTGTAACAATCCGTCTGGCCAGCGTGGAAACAGTAGGCCAAAGCCTCCCAACATGGGGAGAGGCCTAGTCCAGCAGTGGCCTGCGATGGGCTAGTTGATTGATTGATTGATTGGGCATGCAAATTTTCCTTATAATATAAAACACTTTGGCGTACAAAATGATACGAAATCAAAAGGATTATATATATGGGTATTTGCATTGGTCTGGTCGTGCCTTAGAGAGGACGTTAAGCCGTCACTCCCGCTTGCCATATGAACATCTATGGCACTCGTTACGGGTAGTTGAAGCTTTAAAAAGTTCAAGAACTGGTCTAACTGCAATATTTCGATATCATCATTTTTTTTATATATATACCACTTAGATGGCAGACAAGCACACCACCTGATTACCATGGCCTATGGACGTGTGTAACACCAGAGAAGCCACACTCGCACTGCCGACCCTGTAAGCACAGAGTTTCTGTGCCGTCAGTGTAGAGGACAAAGCAGGACAAGCCTTTAGTCATCCCACTGACAGCACAAATACTCCACTGAGCTCTGGCTACCCTACTCACCGCTGGGAACACAACACGAAGTTATTATAACCGCGGTATTCTGTTGGGCGGAGGTACTTCGACAGTCGGACTGCTCGATTGGGCGGAAATACCGCCGTGTCCTATCTCCTACATTAGTTATGGAGGTCATAATATGGCAGACGAGTCACGGAAAATATCGAATTTCAGCCAAATCAGCAGCTAGACTGGTAAAGCGGACACCAGACCATGAGGTTTTTTTTAACGTGCGAAAAATCCCCACGGATACCCCCAGAACCGGAGCCGGTGGGAGAGGTTATGTCGGACTCGAACCGACTAAAACGCTCGACGCCAGTGTGTCGTTTTTGATTGCCGAGGGTGAGGTTAACAGGCATATCCCTCGCACCCCGGCCGACCTAGGGCCATCTCTCTCGATCTGGCTCTTTCCTCGAGTGTGGGGACCACAGAGTCCCCAACTCGTCCCTGGAAGGCGCACCGCCGCCGCGGCCTGCTTCTGCTAGGGTGACAGGCGGCTCCACCCGTCACCCCCAGACCCGCGCTCATAGGGGGCGGAGGTCATTCCTCGACTCTGAGGTGAAAGTTTTGGATGCGACTGAGATAAACGCTAAGATGGAGAAGAATATATGTAGATCATTATACCTCTCGCCATCTTTGGTCCTAAAATATGCTCTATGTACGCAGTACGAGTTTTTTGGGGGGTCTTTTAAGGATAGCACAATGTGCTACGGCGGTGAAGGAGCTGAGGACGCACCAGGGACTCGTTTCTCTCCTCGTAATTAGAGTCCTAGATATTGCGCGAGGAATATGCCAGAGGGTACCTCTCCCGTGCGGTTTTAGTCGGTTCGAGCCCGGCGTAACCAACCTGCTGGCCTCGGTACACGTTAATAAAATGGGTCCTAGATATGTGGCGATAGGATACATCATAGCGTTGTTCCTCTTTGTATCCGAGGCTTTCAACTCGGAGCCCAGGTTTCCGATTAAGAAAGAAAGAAAAAAGAAAAAAAAATCTAGCTAGACACTTAAGATACACAGTACAGAGAGAAAAGCGTTAAATAAAACAATCATGGAATTTAGTTCGTTACGCGCGCGAGAGAGAGATTAGGTCCAGCTGAAAACCAGCGCCTGGTAGCTACCAGGTGCTGGTTTTCAGCTAGACCTACATAAAGGTGAAACACATATTACTACACTTCCTTTTGATTTGACTAAATTTTTATGAGAGCGCTGCTGCCTAACCTCTTAACCAAAGAAAAAAGCTTCACCAAAGCTTTGTTCGTTGATCAGCAGGTGTATCTGCTAGGTTAGCTTGGCCTTGAAGGCCTGTTCCTCAATCACGAAGAGGTATATCAGCGCTAATATTGAATATTTGGTTCCCGCAGGAAGTAGACACAGTTGCGATGGCTCAACACGTGAAGTCTCTGATAGACGACTGCAAGAAGCTGCTAGTGGATTCGGAACCTGTTCTAGGCTCCTGGGGACTCATCGATGCTGATCCTAAGTAAGATATTACTTTATTACTCCACTATTCACTACCATAACAATAATGCCCACAGCTACATTCTATCATCGCTCCTATCACCATAGACAGGGAATTCATCCTCACACATTGCGACCTGAGACGGTACACCTTGTGCGGTATGAAAGAAACTTCATCCTACGCACTCTTAAGCTGTGGAATGACCTCCCTGCTGCGGTTTTCGCAAGCGCCTACAATATGGGGTTCTTCAAGAGGGGCATTAGAAGGTTTCTTCATGGTCGGCAGCGCGAGCGTAACACCCCTGGTGTTGCATACGTCCATAGGCCACGGTAACAACTTTCCAAAAAAAATTAAGACTAACGTTTGAACTGAAATATTTACACTGTAAGAGAGAAGAGTTAAATAAATATTCTAGGACGTTCGACATAATGCTATCTACTACCAAAGGAAGTTAACTGTATAAAAAAGCCATGGAAACCGTGCAAAGGAGTAAAAGCCAGAAAGCGAATCTTTGGCTAAGAACAACGCTTATATAACGATGATGATGAGATATATATTTTTTTTTTATACAACTTAGGTGGCAGGCAAGCACACGGCCCACCTGATGGAAAGTGGTTACCATGACCTATGAACGTGTGTAACACCAGTGGAGTCACATCCGTGCTGCCGACCCTGTAAGAACAGAGATTTTGTGCCGTCAGTGTAGAGGACAAAGCAGGACAAGCCTTTGGTCATCCCAGTGACAGCACAAAAACTCTTCAGTGAGCTCTGGCTACCCTACTCACCGCCGGGAACACAACACGAAGTTATTATAACCGCGGTATTCTGTAGGGCGGAGGTACTTCCCCAGTCGGACTGCTCAATTGGGCGGAAATACCGCCGTGTCCTACCTCCATCATATCCTCATAAATCCCCTTCCCTTCTTAGTAAGTAAAACAAAAGAGACAATTTAAAAATGTTCCGGTATACAAAGGTTTATTGGTACATTTTGATAGAATACCCCTGCAATGGAACGTGTATAGCATTTTGATTTGAAGTTTAAAGTATTCTTGTATTTAAATATATGGGTAAATTCTAAAAAAAAAATATGGACAGATATATACAGCCCAGACTCGGCCTCAGATGCATGGCTCGAGTCAACAATAGTGCCCGTAATACGGTAATAGGCTCATCCCCTATTACATGGGACCGAATACAATTATTGGTGAAATGTGGGTGTTAATTCACCTCTGCCTAACCCTCTGGGGATAAAGGCGTGATTATATATATGTATGTATTAAATACTAATATTGTCTCCTCGTCCCCAGTACCGGTGACCCTCAAGAGACAGAGATGGACAGTGTCCTGGTGCTGAGCAGTGATGCATACTACGTAGCGGACTATGACGAGACTTCCGACAGACTGCTCGCCGTACAGAGGGTCTCGCTAGCTGACGTCACGCATGTGGAACTGGGACCTTTTGATGCTAATTCGTCGGTAAGTTTTGGTGTTTTACTATCAATTATGTAATATTCAGAAAGAAGGAAACATAATAGCTAACCATCAGGCGAGGTGAAGGCAAGTTGGCGTGTCCAAATAAAAGTAGACTAACATTTGAACTGAAATATTTACACTGTAAGGGGGAAGATTTAACTACACATCTCGTGTATGTATAGTTAAATATATATATTCTAGAACCAAAATATTTATTAAATTTCAAATCAATCGCTGTATATGTGTAAACACAACGTAGACTGAGATAAATGCGATATTCTCTTGCAAACCATACATTTTCACTTCGCGCTAGTGCGCTGTGACGTCACTACGTACTACGATTTTGTATGGAGCTTTTTCGGGCGGCTCGAGATATTGAATTTTTGAAATCAAATATCTTTAAAACTATTTATCATAAGAAAGTTTCACTTTTATAGTTCATTATAACATAACATAAGCTCACGCCTATATCCCTGAAGGGGTAGACAGAGGTGCTAGCACCCACATTTCATCAGTTTATGTTTAGGTTCCAACGTAATACGTGGCGAGACTATTGCCATTAACTGGGTACTTATAAACCTGCGATAAATACACACATAACTTCGAAAAGCATCGGAAAGTCATTGGTGTGTGCCATGATAAAACCTGGGAATCGAACCCGAGACCTCGTCTCAGTAGTCCATTACCCATATCACTAGGCTACCGCGGTTCATTATATTATTGTAAAATGTACAGTTTCTTCTTTCATGGTGGTTTTTTTAAATGTTATCCAATTAATTGACACTGTCCAGCTGTTCGGCGTGGGTCGCAAGAGCGGCAACGACCCCGTGTACTGCATCCGCATCAACTATACGTACAACTGCGAGACTGGTTACTTCCACATGTTCAGATCCACGACGCTCAGGTTCTTCAACAATATGGCCGTTGTCATCAATACTAAGGACGAGATGATCGGTAAGTTTTTTTTTTATACAGCTTAGGTCGCATACCAGCACATGGAAAGTGGTTACCGTGACCTATGAACGTGTGTAACACCAGTGGAGTCACATCCGTGTCCGTGTCCGAACAGAGATTTTATGTGCTCTCAGTGCAGAACACAAAATCAGGACAAGCCTTTGGTCTTCCCACTGACAGCACAAAAGCTCTCCAGTGAACTCTGGCTACCCTACTCACCATCGGGAACACAACACGAAGTTATTATAGCCGTGGTATTCTGTAGGGTGGAGGTACTTCTCCTGTCGGACTGCTTAATTCGGACGGGATTACCGTCGTGTCATACCTCTTGAACTTGAATGCCAACTTGACGTCACCTCGCTTGATGGTAAGCTAAAGGCAAAGTCTCAGAAAAGAGGGTCACCATTACAGACACTAAGTAATGTTACAAAACTGGCACTCAGCTTTGCGGCCTCATCAGATGCTTTTCACGCCTCGCTTAAAGGCCCCGGGTCTGTATGAAGAAGGAAACACGTGTGCTGGTAATGAATTCCAGGTCTTGGTGGTATTCCAAAATTGATCTATTATCCGTTATATCTGTGATATACTATTGCTAGTAGTATTAGGGACACATATCTTGGACCAAGTCCCGAGATAAATGAGGCCCTGACGCGCATGGTGTGTTTTGTAATGACCTAAGCTTGGTGCCTAAGTCGTCTACCGCCGTAGCACTCCCCAAAAGACATCGCGAAAACCGTGTACTGCTCGTACAGAGCACATTTTAGAACCAAGATAGATGGCGGGAGTTATAATGGTCTACATATATTCAAATCGATTAAACATATACATATACTCTTCTTCACTCTAGTGTTAATCTCAGTCGCATTCAAAGCTTTCGCCTAGGAGTTTGGGGTCCAAAATATTTGTCCCGAGTTTGACACTGATTATCTCCTCCCCATATTCACGTGAAATATTGGTCCTGCGACCCTTAAGAATCTCATCCCTGGATAAAAAAGTTACTTATATACTAGAACATGCTATAATTTATCTCTAAGCTCGGGTGTTCTGTTTCGTTCTCTTTATAGCACAGACTTACAGGTTAGTGCTTATGTGTATAGAGTAGTTAAAACCTTTTGGGTAAACATAAATCTATACTAATATTTATAAAGCTGCAGAGTTTGTTTGTTTGTTTGAACGCGCTAATCTCTGGAACTACTGGTCCGATTTGAATTATTCTTTCAGTGTTGGGTAGTGCATTTATCGAGGAAGGTTTTAGGCTATATATCATCACGCTACTTCTTAAGGGAGCGGAGGATTGATAATAAATGTTAACAAAGCCGGCAATTTTTCATACATATTTTGAAGACTAAAACACACGGCTCAAAGGGATATGAAGCTTCAAAATATACCCCGGGCTAAGCTGGGGTGGGTCAGCTAGTACATATATATAATCACAGCTTTTTCCCCGGAGGGTTAGACAGAGGTGAATTAACCCACATTCACACATCAATCATTGTTTGTCGCCACTGCCGCATGGGAAGAGATGGGGTGTTCCAAATTTTACTCTGCCGGGAACCACGCGGCGTTTGGGTATACATATAACATATTAAAACTATAACTTTGCTTTTAATTATTCTAAAAAGATATCAAGATGTAGACGTGTCTGGGGCCATAGAGATAACACTCTACAAAGTTCTTTATTCTTCTTGCCGACATGCTAGTTCAAACCTGGATACTGTACCTTTCTAAATTTGCTTTAATTCAAATATATATTTATTTGATAAATCAGGCCGCGTGGTTCCCGGCAGAGTAGAATTTGGACCACCCCATCTTTTCCCATGCGGTGTCGTACAACGCGACTAAGGGATGGGGCTGTTTAACATCGGACAGATATGTACAGCCCAGACTCAGCCTCAGATGGCTCGAGTCAACAATAGTGCCCGAAATACGGCAATAGGCTCACCCCCTATTACGTTAGACCGAATACAATTATTGGTGAAATGTGGGTGATAATTCACCTCTGCCTGACCCGCCGGGGATAAAGGCGTGATTATATGTATGTATATATGTATGATAAATCATCCATTAACTAAGGAAAATGACTACTTAAAATGCTAACTTGAATCTGAAATATTATATTTATGTTACAGAATCGTTGCACGCCATTTGTGAATCTATATTGGTGGCGCGAGACGTAGCCAAGTTGCCACCTATACCGTTCCACGACGGTCAGAAACTAGAGAAAAGGAAATCCAAGGTAAGCACTCGCCTATTTCATAGGATATATAGCCTAAAACCTTGCGAGCGAGGACTCAGGGCGAGCGAGGACTCAGGTCCGCACACGCTCTCCGAGTGTCCGGCGTGGGAGACGCCGAGGCGGGAGCTTGTGGCGGCCCTGGGAGTGAGGGTTCTCACGCTCTCCACCTTGCTCGCGGCGATGGTCCGCTGCGCGGATGCGTGGGCGGCCGGCGCCTCCTGCGAGCAAGTAATGCTCGTGAAGGAGGAGGCGGGGCGTGAGCGGCAGCGGGTGTGACGAAGGATCGCAAGCCAAGCTGCCCGCGTACGAAGGCAACTCTGAGGTTGACAGGTGGAGCCGCCTGTCACCCTAGTCGAGAGGTATGCGGGAAACATTTTTTTTTTTGAGCGCCTACCCACCATTACACTTATTATGAACGATTAGACTGGCGACACACCACACTCACTATGTCAGTTTTTAACGGCACTGTGTTTTTTGGTTTTAGTATCATTTCGGTAACCAAACACGACCCACAGGCGTCGTGCGTTTTAGTCGGTTCGAGTCCGACATTGTCATCCCACCGGAGCCGGTGAAAAAGTCACCGGCTCCGGTGGTGGGGGTTCCTGAGATTAGCAATTAGCCCATCGCAGTCCACTGGTGGACTGTCCCTCTCCCAATGTTGGGAGGCATTGGCTTACTGTTTCCACGCTGGCCAAACGGGTTGGTACAGGGTTTTGTTTTTATACCACTTAGGTGGCAGACAAGCACACGGCCCACCTGATGGGAAACGGTTACCGTGGCCTATGGACGTATACAACACCAGGGGTGTTACACTCGCGCTGCCGACCACGAAGAAACCTTCTGATGCCCTCTTGAAGAATCCCATATTGTAGGTGCTTGGGAAAACCGCAGCAGGGAGGCCATTCCACAGCTTGAGTGTGCGTGGGATGAAGTTTTTTTCATACCGCACAGTGCGCATCGTCTCACTTCCTTCTCTCGCAGTGATATCGTCTGCGTATTTTTCTGTTAGTCGCCTCTTACGACACCCTTCAGATGAGATGGGATGGTGATACTTGTATTCTTTCTCCGTCACCAGTAGTCACCACACGGATTAGATGAATTACTACTACTGAGATTAGCACTTACAAACAAACAAACTCATCAGCTTTTTATTATTAGTGTAGATACATACATACATACATATAATCAAGCCTTTATCCCCGGAGGGTTAGGCAGAGGTGAATTATCACCCAAATTTCACCAATATTTGTATTCGGTCCCACGTAATAGGGAGTGAGCCTATTGCCGTATTTCGGGCACTATTGTTGACGAGCCATGCATCCGAGGCCGAGTCTGGGCTGTATATATCTGTCCGATGTTAAACAGCCCTATCCCTTAGTCGCCTTGTTGTGGCCCTAATTCTACTGTGCCGGAAACCACACAGCATACAGTATAGATAATGTTTTGTTATAGATCCACCCGGTACACGGGCTATCCGGCGGCGCTAGATCGTCTCTGTACCTCGACCTATCGCGCCTGCCGTCACTCACGCGCAACGTGAGCGAAACTCAAATTGTTGCGGACATCAGGAGTGTTGGTAAGAATATGTTGTCTGCATTTTATCATTATTCTTTCTTTGTAACCATGTAACCTGGGATGGTCACAGGGACCTGGTCCTCGTACTAAAACAAAACTACTGACACATGTTTCCAAAAGTAAATTTATCTTTATCTTTATCTTTATCTTTATCTTTATCTTTATCTTTATCTTTATCTTTATCTTTATCTTTATCTTTATCTTTATCTTTATCTTTATCTTTTATCTTTATCTCTATCTATCTCTAATCCATATAATTTTAGACTTTAAAGCAATGCGGAGAGAGTTTTTGAGCTGTCAGTGAAAAGACAAAAAGCTTGTCCTGCTTTGTCTTTTACACTGACAGAAACTCTCTGCGCTTACAGGGTGGGCAACGCGAGTGTGACTCCCTTGGTTTTGCACACGTCCATAGGCCACGGTAACCACTTTCCATCAGGTGGATTTCCGTGTGCTTGTCTGCCACCTAAGTGGTATAAAAAAAAGACATTTTGCAGAGTGAATGAAAAAGTGCAATGAAACTCTTTCCACTTAATTTTGTATTTTAACCCTGTAGAAATAAAGTCTAAAATTTAATGCCATTTTTTGCAGTCTCTGTGGTATGACAGTGGTTTTGCTTTAATAGAATCGAGGAAAATAAACACTAGTCGACTAATTTTATTGTTTCTCCTGGTCCCTGTGACCCTAGCAAGGTTACACCATTCTATAATCAAATTGTTAAAGCTGGTGACCACTCTGAACACTCGCCGAGTCTAACCTTGTGCGCATAGACGAGTGATTACAGTAAGATTAATATTCTACCAGCAGTACTATAGTTGCGGCACGCTATGATGGCTGTTTTGACACGACTCGTTTTGCTCGTTTTCTCCTTTTTTGGTGCGTGTAATTTATTTTCTTCTGTGCCAGTGTAGCCATATTTTTCTTTAGTTATTCGTCTAACAGTACGTTGTCCAATATTAAGCGTACCGCCACCTTCTGCGAGCAAGTAATGCTCGTGAAGCAGGAGGCGGTGCGGGAGCAACAGCGGGAGCGACGAAGGATCGTAAGTCAAGCTGCCCGCGTACGAAGGCATGTCCCCCATGAGCGCAGGCTGAGGCAGCAGTGTGTCTCGCGCAGCCTCCCCATTTCCAGACAACGAGCTGGGGACTCGTGTGATCCCCACACCCGAGGAGAGGGTCACAGATCGAGAGAGATGGTCCTAGGTCGGTCGGGGTGCGAGGGATATGCTTGTTAACCTCACCTTCGGCAACCAAAAACGACCCACAGTCGTCGTGCGTTTTGGTCGTTTCGAGTCCAACATAACCTCTTCCACCTCGTCCCCCCACTGGTGGGGGAAATCCGGGGGGGATTTTGCACACGAAAAAAAAAACGCACCAAAATAGAGAACATAGCGTGCCGCAACTATGTAGTTGCGGCTTTAAAATTGGCTCGTCGGGAAGACTATAGAATGTCCGGTTAAGATCGGCTTGCTTGTTGGCTTCGGCTTCCATCGTCATTTCTTTTTATCGATCATTATACCTATAGCACGGCCGTTAACATCTTAATCATCCAGCTATCTCCCCATCCGTTTCCTCTTTAGTAGCTTTCCTTACCTAATCCTTTATCCTCGCATGCTAGCTTCCTGCCTGGCTGGGACGAGTGCGGTGCTGAACCAGATCATAAATATAGTGCAACCGCAAGCCCGCTTCATTGTAGTTTCGCCCAGTAACAACCTGTTCCACTGCACTAAAGGCGTTAGTTAGTTCTTTTTTTAATTTTTTTATACCACTTAGTTGGCAGACAAGCACACGGCACACCTGATGGGAAGCGGTTACCGTAGCCTATGGACGTATGCAACACCAGGGGTGTCACACTCGCGCTGCCGACCATGAAGAAACCTTCTGATGCCCCTCTTGAAGAACCCCATATTGTAGGCGCTTGGGAAAACCGCAGCAGGGAGGTCATTCCACAGCTTGAGTGTACGTGGGATGAAGTTTCTTTCATACCGCACAGTGCGTACCGTCTTAGGTCGCAATGTGTGAGGATGAATTCCCTGCCTATGGCGAGAGGTGCGATGATAGAATGCTACGGGCATTATGTCAATCAATTCATCTGAGCACAAACCATTGTATAGGCGGTAGAACACACACAGTGAGGCAAAATCCCTCCTAAGGCTAAGAGGTTCCACACAACCTGTGAGTATGGGATTGTCAACCAGCCTCAATGCCCGTCTTTGCACTGAGTCGAAGGGGTAAAGCTGGTATGCAGGTGCTCTAGCAAAAAAGTTCTTTGCCATATAGGTACTATTATTAATTATTAATAGTAATAATTACATAAACATTACATTGGTTCCTTTATCCCAGATAGCTGAGATGTAGCAAAGGTCTTCTAAAAAATATGTCACAAATATGATTAATAGTTTAGGAGTCCAATTTAGTTTAATAGGACCATCCCTATCTCTTCCCGTGATTGTCGTAGTCAACGATATAGGGATAGGGCTGTTTAGTAAACAAGCAGTCCATGATAAAGTGCCCGCTTGACAGCAATTGGATTGCCCTCTATTACGTGGGACCGAAAGTCATAGTTGACAAAATACGGGTGTTAACACATCTCTGCCTATCCCTTCAGAGATTTACAGCCGTGAATATATGTTTGTGCCCATGTAAAAATGACATTAAGTAATATAAAATATTATATTTAAATTTAAAATAAGTCACGTTACTGATCGTAAACATTTTAAATCGCCATTTTTACTTAGTATGTGTCATTAAATTCCCATTTACACTTCCAGGATCAAAAGCCTTGACCAACATGACGGAACAATTCAGCAAGTTGAACAAACTTAGTCACACTTTGAATGCGCGCGCTCGTCCTAGCTTACAACTCAAATTCGACCAAGGCACCTCCCGGACCAAGAAAATATTCACCCTTGGCCAAAACAAGAACGACAACAAGAAAAAAGGCAGCTTGTCTGACGGCATGAGCTCCGATTACTCCTCAGATGACGAAAACAGAACAAATATATTCGAACCAACATTAGACAACTTCGAAAATACCCAACATTATATTGGAAAATCACAAAAATCTGAGGCAGAAAACGATTGTGATTTGGTTGAAAATCCTTTGTACTCGTCCAAAATTGAACCTAGCGAAGAGAACAAAACGCAAACAGTATTCATACCTCCGGATATCGTTACAAATTCTGATAAATCTACTTCAAAAACACCGGTCACAGTCAACAAAATTAATCCTTTCAACAATCCTTTTAACACAGACGCTTCTAAAGCACCAGAGATTCAAGTAGACAGTGACTTCGCTAAACCGGCCCCTCCCAACTCTTTGTTACTCACTCAGAAGCTATCCCACAGTTCAAATGAGCTGAATTTAAACGATAACCAGTCTGAGAGCGTGAATTTCCATGTGAGGTCGAATTCTCAGCATGAGATTACTCTGAACATCGCGCAGTCGCACAGCGAGTCAGCTCTGCGACAGATGAAGAATATCCCTAGTCCGGCGTCCGTGTCCACTAAGGACATGGTGTTGTCGCCGTTGACTAAGTTTGCGAAAGGCGTTCAAAATTTAGGAGCTAATTTGGATCCGAGGAAGATAAAGGTAAATATTTGCTTTTTACTATTAAAAAAATGTTTAGCACTCTTGTTTAGTAGATTTTTAGTAAATTCATGTGGTGACGGAGAAAGAATACAAGCATCACCACCCCTTCTCATCGGAAGGGTGTCGTTAGAAGCGACTAACATAAAATTACGCAGACGATATCACTGTAAGGGGCCGTTCAAGTATTACGTAAGCAGATTTATTACAATTATTTAATCCCCCCACCCCTTGTCAGCAAAAACATAACTCTAACCCCAATGATTACGTTTACATTGGTACCTATATGCATATTTCTTTTCCAAATAGGTTTTTTAGAGTAATATATGGGAAACAGTAGGATTGATAGAGGCATATGTCCAGCAGTGAACTACGATAGGCTATTTGATTTGATTTAATTTAGTACTCAAAGCTCTTACGCTTTCTAATCGTAATTCGGTATTATAATCTTTCTTTTCAACTTAATTGGAGCTGACTTTTTACCAACGAATCGTTTAAAGCTCGATATTTTCAGTAAAGCTGCAGTAAAACCTCAATCTGACCTTCACAGCCCACTAGCTATATAGAAGTTCTGTAGTTATACTAGATGTCGGACTTTTTAGGGCTCCAAATATTCGCAACGACTACTATAGATGTTTGTATGGCAACTGGGATTGGCAGCATAACATTTTCTTACAGGAGCGACTACGAAATATCCTCCAACCTCCGCTCATATTTATATTATACCTATTTCTCTATAAATATTCTTCACTTACAATAACTGTATTTTGTTTTAGGGCAACAACACAACAGTAAAACACATAACTGAACAACAATACGAAGAGCACAGAAAACTACAAGAGAAGTGGCAAGGGTGCAACACGCGTCTTGTGGCGCTCTAATGGCGTACTCCAATATATGATTTCGAGGTGATAGGAGGATTTCCACTTTGTTCGCCGGGAGATATTTCTACTTTGTTCTTCTGGGAGATAATTCCACTTTGTTTATCTGGTATATATTTCCACTTTACCAGGGAAATATTTCCCCTTTACCTGGGAAATATTTCCACTTTATCTGCGAGATATTTCCACTTTGTTCACCTCGGAGATATTTCCACTTTGTTCTCCTGGGAGATATTTCCACTTTGTTCTCCTGGGAAATAATAATCCACTATAAAGAGACTTTATATTATAGTGTTCGTCCACGAAACCACGTGGTCGGTGATGTATTTCTTTGTTTATAAATTGCACAATACGAGAGGTAGGTATAGTCAACGACAAAAGTAGCTTTACACTAAAATATTTATAACCAATGGAATACGTAAGCCAATCATTTATGTATAAGAGGTTTTATAGTCGCAGAGGAGGATCTTAATATTGGTAATAAATTTCCAGTTTTGTTTATTATTTTACGAAAGGTTTATAGAGATGCATTATTTTTTTTATATATTGAGCACTTTTGACGTTGACTGTACATTGAAATGAGATGTTTTTTTAATAAATTGGCTGTTATATTCGAATATTTGCAACCGTTCAGTATTTAATAACATAATTAGATTACAGTACCCGGCTCTTGATTTGGAAAGAAGAAAGAGACAGCTAACATCGTATTGCTACAGATTTATATAGTGTTATCTCTATCGCACAACACATATCTACAGCTTGATATTTTATAGAGCAGTTAAAACTGGAGTTAGAATACATAACGTTTTAACTACTCTATATAGGTATCAAACTGTCAGTTCAAAGTAAGTCGATCTTAGATGGATGTTCACTCTTCTTCATAACGTGCCAATTCAAAAACTGAGTACATTAAAAAATATGGTCCTTTAGCGTTAGAACTATTTGAAGAATTCTCGATTAATCGCTTTAATTGACTTCGTTTTCATCTAATAATATTCTCCAATCGATTTTGTACTCCTTGATTTCATTATCGATTAAAATCTTAATCGCTTCCGCCAATCGTATTTCTGTTTGGTCTTTAAAGTATCAACTACATTATTACTTTCTAACTTAAGGCTGTAAGCTTATATAGCACTTATATAGAGCTCAATAAAAGTGAAATTAGCGTGAAACGTTTATCGTAATCAGTTTTAGAATAGTTTAAAGCTTATCATAGTAAAATGTTGACTCCAATTTTAAATAGTTTTTAAAAATAATATGATGATAAATTGATGTTGTAGTTTTATATAATTGACATTCCTGTAATATTAATAATAAAGTTAGGACCTTCAGTGTAGGGGTATTATTATAGTATGTTATTACCCAAGACGTATTATTAATAGTATTTTTGTGGGTGATAAAAATAATCAAAGACCTTTTTTTCTTCTTGTAATCTATGTAAAAAGTTATTATTAATTTAGCTCTTGTTCATTTATTATTATGTATTATTTTGATAAAATCATGAAAAAATATTTTTTGTTTGATAAACATATTTAAGAATTTTATATATAGAATATTTATTTCTGTTCATACAATCCTGACGTATATGTATGTTACATAAATTTTAAATATTCTTAATATGCAAATCGTTTTTATTTTTCTTATCATATCATCTAACACTATGAGTACACTAATCGCCGTGTAAATAGTTACTACAAACATAATTTTCCAGCTACCATTATAAAAGTACCAAAATTATATGTATAGCCTATTAAGGTATAATTACCTCGCCCCTTATCCGAGACGGGCTTATGCAGAGATGAATTAATAACCAAATTCTACCAATTTCTGTATTCAATCTCACATACTTTTTCGAGAGCCACGCCTCTAAGGCTTATTTTAGTATGTCTAAAGAATAATTACTCATTAGAATGCAGTATTATTACTATGTTTAAATTTGTTCAGAATTCATGTTGTTTATAACAATGAGATTAGCAAAAAATCATGTTTTATTAGGTACATATTTCATTATTTATTCACCTATCTATGTATTTTTGGAACAAGTATAAAACATATTCAGAAAACCTATTGTATATTTGAACTAAGCTCTGAATACAATTTCAATAGACTATTTTATACTTTTTTAAACACATACAATTTCTAACTATTTACTCTATAAAGCTTCTACTGCCACCACATATAAGTACCATTTCAACTGATAATGCAAAATCGTATATATCGGAATCATAATATTGTCTCAAATTTCTTAAATAAAAATTAAAAGTGAGAGTAAAATAGTGTTTTAGTTAATTTTGTGTGAAAATTATAGTTAATAATTAATTTTAGTATAATCGTAGTAAAAATAAATCTTTTTAGAGGTTTTACATGATTATTCCCAAATCTCGACAATGCGCGTTTAGAAATTTTCAAAGCCATTCCTTTTGATCAGTATTATTAAAAATTTGAATTTTAAAAAGAAAACTTGATTTTATGGTGATACAATCCAATATTTGACTTTCCAGTCATCACAGAAAATGAAAAGTAAATAAATAAATATGCCAAGACATTCTACACAACGCTATCTAGACCCATGGTAAGCATAGCTTAACTAGCTTGTGTTATGGAATCTAGAATGCGAATAAACATAGTTAGATCCTTTTTTTGTAAATACATACATATTAAAAACACCTCGACCAATGTATACACACATATTCATGCATACAAATATTTGCACTGAGACGAATCGAACCCCCGCCCCCTGCATAGCAGTCGAATGCTCTACCGCTACGCCACGGACAATGCGTGTTTTGATCAAATATAAGAGATTATATGTCAGTTTTATTTTATACTGAAATGGAAGATGTTTCTGATACAATCTTTAAAGATATCCAGACTATTAGGGGTATAGATGGTATTATCATGTAGGTTTGTGTTCTTGTTAGGAAACGCGCATTAAAAATATAAAAATAATATAATAAAGTATAAAAGTTGCTGATTCACAAAATTCAATGTTCTATTTATATAATGTTTATATTATATAATCAACGCTATATATATAGTCAATGTTATCAAATAGTTATATGTCTCAAACTTACACATGAATACTTATTTTTCAAGTAAAATAAATACTACACTACAGAATACCGCGGTTATAATAACTTCGTGTTGTGTTCCCAGCGGTGAGTAGGGTAGCCAGAGCTCACTGGAGAATTTGTGCTGTCAGTGGGATGAGTAAAGGCTTGTCCTGCTTTGTGCTCTACACTGACGGCACAGAGACTCTGTGCTTACAGGGTCGGCAGCGCGAGTGTGGCTTCTCATCATTCATCAGGTGGGCCGTGCGCTGGTCTGCCACCTAAGTGGTATAAAAAAACTATTTTATGAATTAAACGTCACATTTAACCAAAATTAGAATATTAGATGACCTAACAATGTTTATCAGAATAGTTTTCTATAATCTGTCGACCCAATGTTATAAAAGCTTTAATTTTTTAAATATCACGCTGCTAGTAATGAGATAATTATATTGTTGATGTTAGGAATGTAGCAAGTATTAAGAAACAACGTGAGTCGTGTGCTTGTCTGCCACCTAAGTGGTATAAAAAAAAAAACAACACAGTTGGCAATCTATTATTCGAGATGGAATAAAATCCATGTTTAGAGTATTTGTCATCTGTGATTGACCTACATTTTGAGGAAGGGCTTCTCTAGAAATTATCTGTCTATGTATCACTAAAAAGCGGAGAATGTACAGACCGTGAAGTTATATTAGCACTAGTGATGCTGCTCAATGTACTGTCAATATCGATAGAACACCTTGTAAATATCGATAGCGCTATAGATAGTATCTGTCGTGGCAATACTATCGCGAGCAATATATCAATTGTATTGCTGATATTAACGTTGATTATTGCCTATCATTATGATCAAAAGTTGCTATTGATAGTGATAGTAGTATCTTTAATCAACAGTTAGCAATAATATCAGAATCTATATTATCGGATCTGTGGTATTTAACGGTAACGAAATTAATAATATCTAGTTTCTCGGATAGTAAAACCTATATGATATTCAGCAGTACTATCAATAGTAACTATCGGTGGTGGGACTATCGAACATTATTAGTATTATTAATAAATTATATATTAATAGTATTATTATTTATTTATTGTTATGTAATTTGTTTGGGTATTATTTTATATAGTTTGGCAGTATAATAGACATGAACTTTCAATGTTATGTTCGTCCAATTTGTAAAAAGAAATCCTTTTGCATGAGTAATGTTTATAGTGATAGTTCAGTATGAAAAATACCAAGAGAATTTCTGTGAGATGAATAATTTTGAAATAATTTCCATTAAGTACGTTTTGCTAGTACAATATAGGTTTTTAAACTATCATGGTCACTCACATCAGTATCAAAATAATCGGCATATTTAGGTACCATGTTTCATTGTTTTGAGTTTCCGATATTTCGACGCTGTTGCAAGTACCATGATCACGGAGGAACTGCTAGTACAAATTGTTAGATCATTTTGACACTATATTTAGATTTTTAGTGCTGGAAACATTTTTAGTTATTATTTTTTATATTTTGACCAGTAAAATATTATTTTGAGAAATTCGTACACAATATAACACTTTGGTTTAAATTCATGTAGTTATTTTTATCTTGGTGTAGTAGTTGATCTCTTACCAATATTGAATTTTAACTATTTCTTAAATAGCTTCTTTGTATACGCTTTCTCCAGAATTCTCGGTATGATGGGGAAGTCATGTGCTCAGAGTCTTTTCTACTAATGATTTACTTACGTGACCAAATTGAAGCGTTTTATTGATCAAATAGACTAGAGCGTGATCGAAGAAATACAATAACGTGTTAGTATTTTTCACCCCTCGTTTACACCTAAGTATAAAACATGTATTCGACAAGTTGCAATATGTCACAGGCTACTGTGTAAACGCTAATGTGTTTATATTTACAACTTGATGGCTATACATACTATGTGAACGAAAAAGTATCTGAGATACATGTATAAGACAAGTATAGTGTTTTGATTAGTCTTCTACAAGTCTTCAACAAGCTTTGTATAAACAAGTTTGCAAGTTATATCGATAAACGAGGGGTCATGTCGACAAGTATCTTGTATTGCTGCGCGCGTGCGAAGATTAGTTTTCATAAAATCAATATAACATCTATCTATACCAGTAAGAGAGCTACAACTCAAGATAATACACGAAGTAGAGCCTAAGTGGTAATATTCATTATCTTGGTATTTTTCTGGTCAGCGTGTATTTTAACTAAAGTAATGTAAATGGAAATTAGCATCAATTAGTTACATCTGTGATTTATTTACGTACAGAAATAACGTTTTATTTATTATCTGAATAAAAATAAAAATAATGCTTTTGTGTTTAATGGTTTTATTTGGTAGCAACACTCCACCCATAAATTTGAGAACAGGTTCACAGTGTCCTTTTTAATTGCGACCCGACGGTATGAACACAATAAAATATTATTATAAAAAAGATAGAGTTGTTAAAACCTTTTCCTTGTATCTAGTTTGGTTTCGGATCTGCCCATACTCCATTATCATCGTCTTACTTTTGCCAGACGCATCCGAAACCTTCACTTCAGAAATCCTGTGCCGCTCCTAAAACATCCATATTTATCCTACTTAAAAAGTAGGTACATAATGTAAAAAAATAAATGTATCATTCAAAACAGAAGCAGGAATTAAATAAAAGTCTGTGTATAGCAATAATCAATTTCCTTTATTTTTATTATCAATATCTCGATTAGCACAATATCTGGTTATAAGTGGGTCTGTCGAAGAGGGTAGGTAATTCATATAAACACGTGGAAAAGTGAAAAAATAGGTTCAAGATGTTACTTCGCTATTATTGTCACATCAATCGGTACGGTGTCGGTGTCTAGTCTTGTTTTTATCTTCAAGAGTGCAAACGTTCTTAGCTTTATAATTTTTTTTAACAATTCATAGTAACTCATTGTATATGCAATGATATCTCCTTTGATTATATATATATATACATATATATATTTATATATATATAATCAAAGGATATCTCTAATCTAAAGGTGGGACTTTTGAAGGATGTTTGTGAAATGAAAATAGGGACAACAATGCATAAGATGCAAGTGAGTATCATAATTAACGTAAATATATTTATATTCTACTTAGCGTTATATATTTGGTGCTTAAAATATATTTTAAGATTATTAATATTGATCTTTGAACTTAGCAAAAATAAAAGAGAAGTTCATACAAATATATGGATATTATGAAACAGCCCTCAGTTTAGTTAAGAAATAATTTTTAGTATGAAATTCGCCGGGATATTTACCATGTTTATAAGTAACCGATATTTCGGCGCTGTTCTGTTACAAGCGTCATGATCACGCTGTACTGACGACCGCGGAGCTAGTTTTTATTGGACAGACCATACCGTCACGTGGTTCCCGGCAGAGTAGAATTTGGGACACCCCAACTCTTCCCATGCGGTGTCGTACAAGGCGACTAAGGGATAGGGCTGTTTAACATCAGACAGATATATATAGCCCAGACTCAGATACATAGCTCGAGTCGATCATAGTGCCCGGAATACGACAATAGACTCATCCCCTTTTACGTGGGACCGTATACAATTATTGGTGAAATGTGGGTGTTAATTCACTTCTGCCTAACCCTCCAAGGATAAAGGTGTGATTATATGTGTGTATATCGGTCTACCCTCTTCCGCACTCGTTTGTTACGCGCATCGCCCCTACTACTGTCCGGGATCTCGCACTGTACTCGAACACGCTCACGACACACAATACTGAATTGACGCCACAAGTTTCGAAAATTTGGTTTGCTCAGGTCTTGGTGAACATACGGATCACTGGATGCCAGCTATGGTAAATATCCCGGCGAGTTTTACTCTATTAATGTGAGTGAGCATGTCAATCTCAAAAGAAATAATCTATTCATCCTAAGAAGTAAGATATATTCATATACTTTAATTGAAGTGCAGTAAATATATCTAACTTTATAAAATTTGCCAGATGGTTGACTTGATTGTACCATTACATGTTTAGAGAATGTTTGTTAGTACAAGTCAACGGTAATAGTCACGTGGTACTTTATACACTTTTCATTAAATAATAAACGAAATATTGAAAAATAAAATGATAAAATATTAAAAAATCCGTATACTATCTAAAAGATCAAACCAAGTTTTATACCAGGCGATACCCATTTGCCAATCATAAACCAAAAGAAAATTAATGGGTACCGCCTGAAGCTATCAAACTTGATCTTTTAGACAACAGTCGGGTTTTATAATATTTTTATCATTTTTTTTAAACTTTTTAGTTCTTATCTGACATATGTATATCTTTGTAATCTTCTAATTCTCTTCATTTTGATACCCCACTCGATAAATTCGAATGCTTTTTTTTGATAGCACACATTTTAGCATCAAAAACCCACCGCACAATTTTTGTATCCTATGACACTCGCGAGATGAATACCTAACATTTGAAACCCCACTCATTGCAATCCGTCCAGCTGTTAGACCTGTAGAGGAAATAAAGAAAGCTATATGCATACATACATACGCGCGTAAACCATTACTCTCGCTGGCGTATTCGAGTCGGGTAAAAAACAAATATCAGATATTTCATCTGGCCACCCTAAGCTCAGTCGTTTTTATTAGGTAAACATTCAGATCCCGTACCTTATATACTCTTTGTCCCCTACTCCGCGAGCTTTGAGATATCTAAGTGAATAATTTATTAATGATTATAATTATTGTGCAGATGAATTTTCGTGCAAAGACCAAGATGTACTGGTAAATTCATCTATAATGATTAGTTCCTCGGTGTTCAAACGGTAAAGAGATTAGCAAGAGGTCCCTAAAGGAGGTGTTCTTCATAATTTATAGAGACAATATATTTACTACACTTTTACCCAAGTTTCATTAACAAGTACAAATTTGAAATAGGTAAAATGGTGGTGCAAATAACTACAGTATAAATGCATTATATAAAGGGACGCTAGTAGGTAAGTAGATTATTAAAGTCTAACTGTACAATAGTTAAGAAGGATAAAAGGTACAGTCTAATAATCAAAATCAATATATTTGTACTTGTAAAACAGGTGATTTGATGAAGATTTTGAAAATCTACAAGTCAGGTGAAAAAATACCGATACCATTTTTCTACTGATTTCTTATTTCTAGTTTTGTTGACCCTACGAGAATCGTTATATCGGACTTAAACCGACCCCACCGCACTGCCACGCCGGGAATATCCCTCGCATTTTTTCCAAGTTTCCGATATTTCGGCGCTCTGTTGCAAGCACCATGATCACAGAGGAACTGAAGTATTGGTGGTGAACAGAGAAAAAGTTTTTTAGGAGTAAATATATCAATCTACCCTCTTTCGAGTTCTTTTACTACTAATCTGTATCAGCACTACCACTGGTTTCACTCTCACTACAAAATCGAACCCGATCTCGACCACGTTCACGAGTCACGACACACGAAACAACCGGGAACAAGCTAAAGAAAATCGCGAGGGGATACAGTAAGCATCGTGGTTCGTGAACGTGATCGGTTTCGAGTTTGTAGTGAGAGTGAAATCATTGGTAGTGCAGATACAGATTAGTAGTAAAAGAACTCGAAAGAAGGTAGATCGATATATTTACTTCTAAAAACCTTTTTCTCTGTTCACCGCCAATACTCCAGTTCCTCCATGATCATGGTGATTGCAACAGCGCCGAAATATCGGAAACTCAAAACAATACAATATGGTAAATATCCCAATTATTTTGATACTGATAGTGACCACATAACCATTTTATTAATTGTATTATTTTTTGTGTGAGTTAGTTTTACACTAATACCTACAAATAATATAAAAAAGGGTAAAGGTATTTTTCACCAGAATGTGTGTTTGGTATCTACAATGGGAAGGTTAAAGCTATTATTTCACAGCCTTTGACTAAGGAGTGCGTTTAAGGTACTCTTTATTATAGATAGCGATATATGAAGAAATTTTAATATAATTTTTATATAAATGTTTTGATAAATACTGTAGTTTATGGTACTCGATATATTAAGTATAAGGCAACAGTTAGGCAGTACTGCATCCTATTGTATGACATAACATAAACTCACGCCTATATCCCCGAAAAGGTAGGCAGAGGACCCACATTACGCCAGTTTGTGTTAAGGTCCTAATGTAATAGGTGGCGAGCCAGTAACCGGACACTTATAAACCTGCGATAAATACACACATAACTTCGAAAAGCATTGAAAAGTCATTGGTGTGTGCCATGGTAAAACCTGGGATCGAAACCGAGAGCTCGTCTCAGCAGTCCATTACCCAGACCACTAGGCTACCGCGGTGCTATTGTATGTTCTTTTTATAAAATTGTGAAATGAAGCACATTTGAACATAACCGTATTTCGGAACCAATAAAGTAATAATAGGCAATTTAGCGTGTTTTTATACTTATAACTTAAATATATCTTTTTGAAATTACATAGCATTCAGTGTCCTCTTAAATCAAGCCATTGTAAGCGAATATACGCGTGCGCGCATCCTCTTTCACTTCCTATTGGATCAGATCGGAAAGGGTGCTAATTGGCGTTGAATGTGCTGTACCGTACCAAAAATGGAAATACCTGTCTGAATTTAATACTTACTCAACAGTTATCGAAAGTCCCCTCCTTCAGTAACACTTGTATGCCCACAGGAGTGTTTACAGGGTGTTACAGAAAGGTACAGTGTCTGGGTATGTATGCCTAACTGAAGCCCAATACAAAAAACTTATGATGATCTAATTTGTAGTTATATAGTTTCAAAGTTTAGTAAATGAGTTTTATTCTGAAAAATGTTGGATAAGAGTTGATTATAGACACTTGCAGTTATAATAAGAAGTGAATCGAAATGTGATACAAGTGCAACGTGTAATAATTTAGAGATAATTTCATCACTTCTGTACTTTTAATAAGTTTGTAGTTGTTTATTGCAATGTGGTTTAGATTCGGCTCATACCAAAACCCTTCACCATGCTATAAGATTAATATTATTTTCTGTAAACACTTGTTAACTGACAAAGGTCAGTTTTTCCAGTAGGTATTATAAATATTAATTTATGGGTCAGTCGCAACACTATATTGTGAACAAGGCAGTTGACGGAAACACACACGAAAAATTTCAGTCGGAACGGCTATATCTACAACCAATGATTAATTACAAAGAATTCAAGCTGTTACATACACATATACATTCGCCGCGGATCATACGCTTTGGAACACCAATACTTGGTCATTGAAAAAAACTGTTGATGTAAATGCGTGGTCAACATAAGTCTCTTGCTCTACCGAATCAACTAAAGAATCATTTTCCAATGGTTTATTTTTACAATATTTAATATTTTTATATTATTTCTTGATATAATTGTGATGTTCATATGTGCTCTGTATGTGCCTAAACTGAATAAATGGAATTGATCTTAGATTGTATAAAAATCGGTTAACAACGACGGAAATTAGATATAAATATGCAGCTGCAACGTTTCGTTATCAGAGTGTTAGCAGAGGTGATGAAATTTTCTCTAACCTATATATCTATACAATAATTATATATTTATCTTTACGTTCTATTAAATACTTCTCTGATTTTTTCTAACACTATAATATGGCAATTTTCAATATTCTTTTATTGTCATCAGATTATGTATTTCATAAAGTGTTATATTGCATTTAAATTGTAATAACGCTTTAAAAACAATTGTGTTCTAACTCTGAAACATTCACATTCCATCATATACATATACCACTATCGCGCGTATCCAGTAGAATGTGCGTGAATTCGCGCGTATAGTCAGTAGATTGCGCGTGAATTCACGCATATTTAGTAAAAAGTGCGTGAATTCGCGCGTATTTTTTTTTCATTTCAGAGGAGATAAAGAAGATTACGTAGTTTAATTTGCTAAATGAATTTTCACAATATCGCTTCTCAGTATATTGCGTTGGCATGAGTTAACCCTGATTTATTCATTTTTATGAAGTTTGCTTCTAAAAAATAAAGTAAGAGCGTTATTACAATCCTCATGAAGAACATTTAATAATAAAATGGACTTGTATAAACAATAAAATATGTATAAATATATGCAAATAATAAGCTTATCTTATGTCTACGCAGTGAAATTAATGGAATATGGATAAGGCACCAGGGTATTAGTTCAATCTACGTTTTTATATTGCGAACAGAAAATATTTCTCGGGTGACCGTCAGCTAATACTATATAATTATAATATAACCTATTGGAAACTAAGCTGTGTACTAAGCTTATATCCATAGCAAGTCGCTACAGTTGATTCTGTGAGCATACGCGATTTTATAACCAGAAAATTCGTTGGCATAATGTTGATTTGAAGCTTTAAATGGACCGTCTCAACATTTTAAGCAAGCTTTTAAGGTCAGCCGCTGCTTTTTGCATGTTGTTTCGTGCAAATACATCCACAAATCTACAGTGCGGGAACTCGTATACCTACGTGAGCGCGCATAAGACAGCGAACGGCTTAAGACTTTTATTGTTTGTTTTTGTTACAATTTTTTGCACATCATACCATAACTATGTCAAATTGATATATTATTTTCGACCTATGATTTCATATATTACTATCAATTCAATTCAGTTTCGGCAAACTATTTATTAATCTGTGGTCTCGGTACACAGTTTAATTTTTTTTTCACATTCCGTGACATGCTACATGCATTCTTTCTAAATTTCTACACAGGGATAGGATAAAGAAAATAAAAATAAAATAAAATAAAAAATAACATTTACTATCAAATAAATAGCAACTACCTAATATCATGAATGGGATTACAATATAAAATCGGCTCACGTGAAATTACTGCATAATATTATTTGGTTATGTAAATATAAAAAGTAAAAAATGGACTATAACATCTGTGGAATTATTAAACAGATTAGCAACTGCTGTTGTCAATAACATGTATACAGAATAGGGTAAAGAATACCATTCACATCAATAAACTTACATTATAGATAACATAATTCCTCATTTTTATATAAGTTTATTGATTTAAGGGCGAACTCATTAAATCAAAGTAACTCTCCTTTATTTAGTGTATTCTGTTTTTTACTATGATCTGCCTGAGAGAAGAGAAATTATTTTTTCAATAATTACAGAGGGTACTTTGACTTTTTAGGTTGTGAATGAATGATATTCTTTGATTACAAAATGTATTCAATTTGCATTGGTTAACTATCCAAACCAGGGATATCCATCCAACCAAGCAATGTTTAACACAATTATAAAAGTTAACAGCAAACTACTTAACACAATACAAAAAAGAATCTTGTTCTTATCAATCTTTTTTACGGAAATTGAATATGGTTTTCTCATATTGTTTGAAGTTCAACTTTCCAAATGTATATAGTAAAATCAATAATTGCATGAACTGAAGGAGACACTTTTTTAATTTTAAATTTATTTATCTTTGATTTGCAGTAAACCTATGCATTGACAGTGACAACTATAGTTCCCATTTTAGTCATTTCATGTAATCATTGGTTTTACTATACAGTATAATATCTAGGATATTGTAATGATCTATGAAGTATTAGATTATTTAATTAGGTATGTCAGAATCAACGTGTTAGAAAGTCTCACTTAATAATAATTAACTACCTAAAACAATGTTAGTGTTTCAGTCTGTAAAACATACTACATTAATATTAATATATAAATTAGTCGTATGATATTTTTTTCTAATTAACATCGATTGTATCGCCACTTCAGGACCAGCGCGGTACCATTATTATTACACAACATGGCATAGTGACGTCAGACGTCAGCTTGCAGTACTGTGTGACGTCTCCGTGCCATGAGACTTTATCGTACCGTGACGTAAGACGTCACAGCACCGGGCAGGTATTGTAATGATGCGTCATTATCATTATTTGTGAATGTTTTCAATCAGTTGCTTAGTTTTTTGGCATCGGTCTCGCGCTGATTGTGATTTGGTCAACCCCCCATTATTTATTTCAATAGTTTCACAATTTTGTGCATTTTTAATATATTTTATAAAAAAGTTGGTTAACTTAAACATATATCAGATTACAGTTTAGATAATTCCAATAAAATAAACACATAAATATAAATATTGGCCGTGACGTGCGGGTGCATAGACGGTATTCCTAACCTTTTATCTATAAATTAATTGAACCTAGCCATCCGAAGATAGATAAGTCTTTCAAACTGCCGTAACTTGATGATACAGGAAAGTTAATGTTTGGGCGAGTTATTTTCTTTACCAAATAATTTTCGTATGGCTATCTAAATGTTGTGCGACTTAAATGAAAATCGAAATAAAATATGTAATAATATCTTATGACGAATAATGATACCTTGATATCATAATAATATGCTTCTTTCCTAACAACTATATAAATTTTATACAAACTTACAACTTTTAACATATAACTTTCATAGTACATACGTAATTTTGATATACATATACATAATATTTACTTAGCAATATATTTTAACAAGACATTTATGTTCTGACGAGAAAGTAATGTAATGTGAGTATATATATAAGTAGATATATAAATGTCAATAGTGATAATGTATTTTTCGATAATGTGTCGCTACATTTTTATAAATTCCTCATTATATGAATATCATTAGGAACTTAAAATTGTTTTGATGGCAGAGGAAGTACAGATATTGCTATATTCGATATTTTTCCACATTTGCATTCATATAATGGTAAAAAAACAGGTGATATATACTATCACCTGTTTTTTTACCATTATACAGGCAAGCAAAATGGCGTGCTTTATTAATTCGATACAACAGAATGAAATATATTACTTGTTCTGAAATACTCAATAGCCTTAGAGAAAGATACGTATAACACATTTCTTTGTTATAAAAATACTCTAAAGACTCACCACTGTTCAAATATAGCACTTTATAACCAAATAATAAATTATACTTTATAACAACGTACTAAGCACCAACTTGGTATATTTTATACTTAATAGTTAGAAACCAGCGCCATCATCCTTCTACAAGCATGTGTCGACAGTCAATATAATATTACAATCGGGTTTTTGAGCCGGTGGAAGAGGTTATGTCGGACTCGAACCGACCAAAACGCTATTCGATCTACAAGCACGATTGTACAGTCGTAATAACGATCCTGTCAATATATATTGATGATATTGATGGTGACCCAATATAGATTTGTTCGTGCCTTTTTTGCATCACAATATTTATTGACTGTATTATTCTGGTCTATTTTTAAATAGGAAGCACAGAAAGAGTTTTTATCTTAAAATTTGTAACCTGTCAGGGGAATTAACTCTGTGTGCTGTTTTTAACGGTGAATAGGGATGCGATATAAATATATTTAATAAGAATATGCGAGACAGCTCTATGTATTTGGTGTCAACTTAATTTCTAAGAAATCACTTAACCCGAATCACATAAAATACCTAAGTAGACTAGTCTTATAGCAATACCACATAAGACTAATCGGTCGCGAATAATCAATGATAAAAAAAAACTTAAATGCAGTTTACTAGAAATGGCAAATATCTGTATGTTCATAATAATTCAACTAACAATATTTATGTTCAACATGCAAACAATAGTAAACCTAACTATATGTATACAGAACACATTTTTCAAATACCTCAATATATTTAACTTTACTTACTTAACATTTGTTTCACTCAAAACACCTACGTCACAAATTTCTATCAACGATGACGTCATCACGATTTTAAAAGTCAGAACATCTGGTCACACACTGGCACACTTTTATGTGCTTCACTGTGTTATGCTTTGGTATAGTCAGGAGTGTTTAAGGGGTTATAGCACCCTAAAAATAAAAATTTTTGTTTGAAAACCTTCCCGAAAGTAGAACCTGACTACGACCATGGATAAATGAAGCGTGGCAAGTCCGAGTGCGGCAAGTCCGAGTGCGGCAAACTCTAGGGGCTTCGTGCCAGCGCGTCCCAGAGCGCGAGGCCGGCGGACAGCACTCGCTACGTGGGGCCCCACGCCGCCAGGCTCGAGCTCACGATGAAAGGGGCCAAGCGCCCGGCGGATATGCCCGCCACGATGCCCGTCACCAGCATGGCGGCTCCGATCATGCCGGCAGTTGCTGCATGTTCAGGGGCTACGTTCCTGGAAGTATATCAATAATTTTAGTATGTTGGACGGTAGCGATGGTAGTTATAATAAGTATTGTTACTATTATTTATTCAATCAGGTAAACGTTAAAATATTTGATCTATTATTTAATTTAACCATAATGTAGCGTCGGATCGTATTTGTAGGTACCTAAGTAGTGAGTGAGCGGCGACGAGCTTCAAGAACTTTATGGTACTTTAGTTCGTGCGAAATTACTCTCTATGTTATGTACTCTCTATCTATGTTACTTTAATATTTATTTTGCCATAAATGTCTCGAATATTTTCTATTGAATATTTTGAATTGAAATAACGATTATGCCAAATTATGCTTTATTTTAAGTGGGTAAGAGCTACATTCTTACGTACTCTTTTACGTTCTAATAAGTAACTTAACGTCGCTGTTGATATTTTTGAAGAGTGAAATAATTATTGTTTTGATATTTAATCAGTCCGGATCAGTTATGATTACTTATGACCTATGGCGTGACGTCTTTAAAGTTTATGTCGTGAGCGCGAGCGTTATTATGGTTTATTGTTGTGATTATTATTACTCGTACATTATATATATTATTCGCGTGTGTATAAATAAATATAAAGTTAGTTTTAGTGTAGGATAGGATATTTCTATTGTTAATATTTATAATAGGTTAGTTTGATTGAACAGTGTAAGTGTAAATTAATAAATAGGTAGGTACTTCATAATGCCTCGATAGGCACAAATGTGGAACTATTTTTATGTGGTGGACGCTAATGAGAAAAAGGCGGAATGTCTTTACTGTAAAAAGATATTTTCTTATAAAACGACAATATCCAATTTGAAAAAATATTTGCATCACAAACATTTAATCCAATACGAGTCAATATTCACGATATTCTGATATTTTTTATTAGAACGTAAAAAAATAACGTTATTTTTTTTCACGAAACGATATAACGCGATACTAATAAGTAGCCGTTCCGAACACTACTATTGGACGGTCCATGCCTGTAGACGGGGGCGCTGTATGTGGATATCAAATATATCTAATATCTTAGAGATACCAGTCAACTTCACTGTCAAGCTTACCCTACTGATTGACTGACGAAGACTCTAACGCATGCTTTCTTGGGTAATGGACTGCTGAGACGAGGTCTCGGGTTCGATCCCTGGTTTTACCATGGCACACACCAATGACTTTTCGAAGTTATGTGTGTATTTATCGCAGGTTTATAAGTGCCCGGTTAATGGCAATATGCTCGCCACCTATCACATTGGGACCCCTTCGGGGTTATAGGCGTGAGTTTATGTTATGTTTAGTAGTATAGAGACGCTACTTATTTCTATTAGAAATCTCTTCCAGCAGACCTGCAAGAGGAGAGCGATGATGATAATACATTCATGAAGCAGAACTTTCACTAGGAGCCGGTTCTATTAGTGAGTACAAGGGACACTCAGTGGCAGCAATCTGCCAGTGAATCTGAATTGTTGGTTGTAGCTGGCGCTGATAAATTTATATTCATGTATTACACAAAAACAATGAATACAACAAAAAAAAAATGAATCACTGACCTGGAAACATACATCATGCCTAACGAACTGGCATGTCCAGAACTCCAGCCCAAGAGCGCAGACCCGGTCCAATACACCCAGTGGTTGGTGATCAGCACGGGTAGTTGCCGGCCTTCCACTTGGTAGTTGCAGAACAGGAAGAAAGGAATGAACACCAGGCGGATTGTCGTGAACAGCGGGAGTAGACGGGGACCAGGCTGAAACGTCCAAATGTTATTGACATTAAAACTGGTGACAGGTACTGTGGCGCGGCGGCAGGTGGCGCGTGTTCGATTCCGCTCAGTGCAAATATTGTATGCATGAATTATGGATATTTGCATTGGTCTGGTCGTGGCTGGGAGACACGACGGTATTTCCGTCCAATTGAGCAGTCCGACTGGGAAAGTACCTCCGCCCTATAGAATACCGAGGCCATAATAACCTCGTGTTGTGTTCCTGTCGGTAAGTAGGGTAGTCAGAGCTCACTGGAGAGTTTTTGTGCTGTCAGTGGGAAGACCAAAAGCTTGTCCAGCTTTGTCTTTTACAATGACGGCACAGAAACTCTCTGTGATTACAGGGTTGGGAGCGCGAGTGTAAATCCCTTGGTGTTGCACGTGTCCTTAGGTCACGGTAACCACTTTCCATCATGTAGGCCGTGTGCTTGTTGGCCACCTAAGTGGTATAGAAAAAAAGGTCAACATCGGGTCTAACTGCGATAACTTCGATATTAATATTGGGTTTTGGAGGTCATATGGCAGTCGTTTCTGGAAAATAATGAAGTTCAGCCGAATCCGCAGTTAGGCTGGTACAGTTGACCCCAGGCCCCGAGGTGAAAGCTTCAGATGCAACTGGGATTAACGCTAAAATGAAGAAGGTTGTAATTAAAAGAGATATTTGACGCTGTGCGTGATAGGACATGTGTTGTAATTTAAAAAAGAAAAATAATTTTAATAGAATTCAATAGGAGAAAGTAAAAGATTCACCAAAAAAAGTAACAGATCTCTCTTTTCCTTCAATGTATTTTATTTATTCTTTAAATAATTGACAGCCTCTGTGGCGTAGCGGTAGTGAACGCGACGGCGCGGGTTCGATCCCCGCTCAGTGCAAATATTTGTATGCATGAATATGGGTATTTGCATTGATCTGGGTGTTTCTATGTATAATATATATGTATTTACAAAAAAAAAGTATTTAAGCATGTTTATCCGTATTCTAGATTCCATAACACAAGCTAGATAAACTGCTTACCGTGGATCTAGATAGCGTTGTGTAGAATATTGTAGAATTTTTATTATTATTATTATTAATTAAATTGATTGTGCTAGGAGTGGTTTCGCGTCGGTAGTGGATTCGAACCCGGAACCTCACGATCCTAACTCCGACTCTTTAACCACTAAGCTAGCGGCGACGCTGATACATACAGTCCTTCCTTTTTCCCAATGCAGTAGGCAGATGTCTACTAAATAAATAAATGAATTGATGATGAAAAAATAAATAGTTAAAAACACTTACGAATTGAAATAAGCTAGCTGTAATGTTTCCAATCATCGCTGTCAAGTTGAATGTTAGGTAGCATGTTATTGAGACGAATATTTTGCCTAGGAAATCACTGTTTACTGGCGTGATAACTGAAAGCACGAGAAACAAGATATTAACATTTACAGTTTGTTTAACAATCTATTTTTAGTTTTGTATTAATAATTGTTATTGTTAGAAATTACATAACATAACATACATAACATAACATACATAATATAACATACATAACATAAACTCACGCCGATATCCCCGAAGGGGTAGGCAGAGGTGCTAGCACCCACATTTCGCCGGTAAAAAAAGCGAGCAACATGCGCTTGTACGATAATGCTTTCGACTACTTTGGCTACGATTCTCATCTTCAGTTAGTGAGCTAACATAGTTACTGATGCGTCCTCACATGGCTAATATACTAAATTATCAGTAGCATTGGTCCCAATGTAAGAGGTGGCGAGCCTATTGCCATTAACCGGGCACTTATAAACCTGCGATAAATACACACATAACTTCGAAAAGCATCGGAAGTCATTGGTGTGTGCCATGGTAAAACCTGGGATCTCATCTCAGTCCATTACCCATACCACTAAGCTACCGCGGTTATCTTCTTATACTATTGACGAATTTTTAAATAATGGTAAATTGTGATAATTTATCTTTTTTTTGCATAATGGATATGATAATTTTAACTATCGAATAATTTAATTTAATTTATAAGACATATTTGTACGCCACGCGGTGGTCGAGTATGGCTTGCACCTAAATGCAAACATCCAAAATTTATGTACCCACTCACCCATTTTCTGACAAATAAACTTTCATTTCATTTACAAACGTTTTTACAAATTAAATACCTATAAGATATATGTCGCAAGACTTAGGTGCACACAAATTTATTAAAAAAATATGCGTGTGTTTTAGTAGAGCGTCACTTTACCCACTATTCAATGTGTCAACGTCACTTTTTAACGTTCACACAGCGTTGAGTGGGTTAAGTTTCTTTTTTTTTAATTACCATGGTCATACATATTACTGGTTAAATGTATTGGTTATGTTCATCATAGGGTGCTTACATAGAGATACAGGTTACCGGTACCGTTTACCTGTACCAACAAGTTTCCATAGCCAAAAATAAAATTGAGCAGTCCGACTGGGGAAGTGCCTCTTGTCCGTCAACCAAGTGGTATAAAATAATTATAATTCGTCGTAAAGTTTTTATTTATACCACTTAGGTGGCAGACAAGCACACGACCCACCTGATGGGAAGTGGTTACCGTGGCCTATGGACGTATGCAACACCAGGGGTGTTACACTCGCGCTGCCGACCATGAAAAATTCTGATGCCCCTCTTGAAGAACCCCATATTGTAGGTGCTTGGGAAAACCGCAGCAGGGAGGTCATTCCACAGCTTCTGTTTCTGTCACAGCTGTTTTACAACTTTATCACAACGTATATGCGCCTATATGTTTAAAAACATATGAGCGTGAATACTGTGCGACGACACGGATAGATTTTCCCGTACCGGTAACCTGTCACTCTTAGTTTATATAAAGCTGATAACCCGGGACCGCCCACCTACAATTTTGATCTCATTTTCGTAACCAAAGAAAAAAAAAATATACTTGTAATTACAGACTACACTGTACAATTAATATAGAAGAATATTGTTTTCTTTATATGTACCTTCCATTACAGCTGGGAACACGGTGAGCGAGACAAAGAATGTGATGAAAATGTTGTACAACTGCACTGCAGATTGCAGGAATATCGTTCCGTATGGGATGCGCTGCTTGCCGGGGCTAGCGTTTGGATTGGTGGCCGCCAGCGCTGGGTTCACGTGCATTGTGCGTTGTTGTAATGTGTCGTGGTAGCGGTAGAATCTCTGGAACATAATCATTAGTTCGTTTAATATTTTTATGTTATTAATATATAGGTTTCTGGCAGAGTAGAATTTGGACCACCCCATCTCTTCCCGTGCGGTGTCGTACAAGGCGAATAAGGGATAGGGCTGTTTAGCATAACACAGAAATATACAGCCCAGACTCAGCCTCAGGTGCATGGCTCGAGGCAACAAAAGTGCCCGGAAAACGACAATAGGCTCATATTTATTATGTGGGACCGAATTCAATGATTGATGAAATGTGGGTGTTAATTCACCTCTACCTAACCCTCCGGGGATAAAGGCGTGATTATATGTATGTTGTATGTGTGATTAAAAATACTTCTATAGTTAAACACAGGACTCGCCTGACAGTAAGTGGTCACAGATTTCGAATTTGGCTAACACCAAAAGTTCTCTTTGCTACCCACAGTTGTTTTTTTTGTTAGGTGGAGGTATCTACTTTCTGTCATTATAAACATAGGTTTAGACCTCTTTAGAGGAAAAGATGAGGAAGAACCTGGAGAGCAAAGTATCGTACTTTAATCAGCAGATGAGATTGACTTGGACCCATTAGAACTTCTGTCAAACAACATGTACCGGCTTGCAGAGATTAACTTGGATATAAATATCTTAGCGCCCCTGGATGAGAGAATCTGCGAAGAAGGGCATCAGAAAGTTTTTAGAGGGTCAGTATCACGAGTGTGACCTTTGGTGTTGCACACATCAATAGGCAACTGTAATCACTTCCCGTCAGGGGAGCTCGTCCCCTGGGTTGGGGTATACCTGCTAACCTCTCCTCTGGCAACCGGCAACGACCCACAGACTGCGTGTTTTATAGTCGGCTCAAATCCGACGTATCTAATTATTAAAAAAATAATCTAGTTCTAATATAGTTCGCGGAGTTTCTTTCTGGTATCTTCTCAGTAGAACTAACCTACCGAACCAGCGAAAGAACCATTTTCCAATGGTTTAATTTTGCATTATTTAATATTTTTGTATTATTTCTTGACATACCTAATGGTATGCCTAACAACATAACACAAACTCACGCCTATATCCCCGAAGGGGTAGGCAGAGGTGCTAGCACCCACATTTCGCCAGTTTATGTTTAGGTCCCAATGTAATAGGTGGCGAGCCTATTGCCATTAACCGGGCACTTAAAAACCTGCGATAAATGCCTGCCCAAACTGAATAAATGAAATTAGATTCTTTTATTCTTTGATATAACCTCTCCCCCACCGGCTCCGGCGGGGGAATATCCGTGAGGATTCTGCACGCATAAAAAAGGGGGGCTTATCTGCTACGTAAGTGGCGAAAAAGCGAATTATTCTAAGAACTCACATTAAGCGGCAAAGCAAAGAAGGTATCGAAGCATATTAGCAGCACGAACATCCCTCCTATGAAGTAGTAGATGGCAGCGGTGCGCAGGTTGTTGAACGAGCTAGTCCCGAGGGCCAGGAGGGCTACGAGAGTACCGCACACGTTGGAGCCCAGGACTACGGCGCCCGTATAACTAGGAGGCAGGCGGGCCGCCATGCCGTACACGGAGTTTTGGAAGATTGCGTTGAACGCTGGAATTGAATAAAGACATACATAACATACACTATATCCAAGAAGGGTTAGACAGAGGTGCTAGCAACTAAATTTCGCCAGTTTATGTTTAGGTCCCAATGTAATAGGAGGCGAGCCTATTGCCATTAACCGGGCACTTATAAACCTGCGATAAATACACACATAGAAGCTTCGAAAAGTCATTGGTGTGTGCCATGGTACAACTTGCGATCGAACTCGAGACCTCGTCTCAGCAGTCCATTACCCATACCACTAGGCTACCGCGGTATGTAAGTAATAATTCATAAATATATCGATTTAATCAACAATGTCCCATCACTTGTTCTTATTCGGCAACAGCTGTCACGCGAATCATCCTATAATGAACAGGCTATAGTTTCCTCGATAGGTATGTGTACACGCAATGTGAATGTGTCTAAACAGTGTAAGTTACTTACAATTTAATAAAAATACGGTGACAAGGGTGATCCAAAAGAAAGCTACTGTCCAATCTGAGCTGTCCATCATCGCCAGGACTATTGTGATAACGAATATTAGAACTTCCATCGTCAACGACCACACGATGCGAGTCGTTAAGTTACCACTGAAACAAACAAACAAACTTGCAATTAGTTTTACATAATACACTAAGAAATATTTCTTTTCTTAAACTAATATTAACTTTAGTTTAAATCTGAAGAACTCGAAATGTAGGTCGGAACTTGAATAACGACCCTTTCTAATGAGCATACTTTTTTTTATACCACTTAGGTGGCAGACAAGCACAGGGCCCACCTGATGGAAAGTGGTTACCGTGGCCTATGGACGTGTGTAACACCAAAGAAGCCATACTCGCGCTGCCGACCCTGTAAGCTCAGAGTTTCTGTGCCGTCAGTGTAGAGGACAAAGCAGGGCAAGCCTTTAGTCATCCCACTGACAGCACAAATTCTCCAGTGAGCTCTGGCTACCCTACTCACCGCTGGGAACACAACACGTAGTTATTATAGCCGCGGTATTCTGTAGGGCGGAGGTACTTCCCCAGTCGGACTGCCCAATTGGGCGGAAATACCGCCGTGTCCTAGCTTCTACAATACTGTACTGTAATCAACTGAGCATATAAGCGTCATTCGTACCACTGCAGAAATGCGTTGTAACGGCTGCGCCATTATTGTGGCTGCAATATTTTTTAGTTGCTTTGTATACCTAATAATCTGTGTTTGCATGCCAACTTTATTTCGAAATGTGCTTGCTTGATTGCTATATTTTTTGTTTCCATCTTTCGTTGTACCACATTACAAGCAAATAAATAAATGAATTATGAAATTCTCCTATACATATGCCTTGGGGCTAAGGTGTAGCCTTCTACTGAATAATTATAAATGATTTTAGCATCATTCATTGCTTCCGTTAATTCGTAAGAATTTCAAGAAGCAGTGTCGGCGACACTGCTGCCTGGCTGGTTCAATTTTATTTACATACTAGTCGTTGCCGGCTTCACCCGGATGGAACATTGATCCCGTTACCGCAACCAAAGGAAACCTATTCCCGGGATATAAAGCAGGCTATATATATTCAGCCATAGAATAACATACATTCGAAGATCATCTTAAGCTTCCACATTTATAATATTAGTAGGATTTAACTTACCCAATTTTAACAAACACATTCAACCAGTTGAAGATTAGATTGGGTATTTGGGAAGCCCATCCCACATACGTCAAGAAATTAACAGACAGTTCAGTCTCACTAATTAACTTATGTCTTTTGAAGTAATCTGTTGCTGTTATGAACATGTTCCATCCAATTAAAGTTCCCAAACCATGGACAATCAATGTCATGTATATTAAGTTCCATTTGTCTTTGGGTGGTGCCAGGTCCATGGCTATACCTGAAAAGAAATAACGATTATTTAGTACTAATTAACAGTCTACAGGGCTCGAAGTCGAACCTATTTAAAGAAAGCTCCTGCACTATATACAGGGCTTTCTGAGTTCACTAAAAGACACTACTGGGCGTCTAGACTAAGTCACATCCAATCGGCGGTGAAATAGTATTTGATAATAGTCATTAATGGGACTTCAAAACATTAATGAAATTTAAGTGAGTCTTTGTAATATGAAATAAATGATCTATTATATTGTGATTATCACCACAGCAGTATTACGCGATCAATTGATTAATAATAGGAAATGATTCGCTTCAAAGTGATTTTACCAATAGAATGCGACTTTGTCTGCAGACCCAGTTCCATTCGGGCTATCGAATAAGTGTCAAGTAGTACCTCGTGTATATAAAATGAATGTAGCAATACTTAGGTGCACACAAATTTACAGAAACTTGCGTGTGTTTTAGTGAAGCGTTACTTTACCCACTTTGTATAAATGTGTCGCACAGCTATATGAACTGCCGACACAGCGTTGGGAAGTGGGGTAAAAAAATCTCATAAGAAAACTTGGCCTAACAAACATATGAGATGCTTTCGTAATATATTGGCGTGAATTTTAAAATTCATATTTTTCAGTATTTTAGGGTTGTTTAAGTCCATAAAGAAAAGTAGTTTGTGAAACTATCTGCCCTTTGTCAGCCCGGTATGTACGCGTATCTAAACTTCATTAAATTCTTACAGAGCTGCGTTGCCATCCAAAGAGGCAAATCAACCAGTGTGATACCCATCACCCTTTCGCACTGGGTACAGGTCTGGGCGCACCTGTAGTTTAAGGACCATTGTTTGTATACCTATTGTAACTTGTTCTAATAATTGACCTTAATAAACTATATAAATTAAAAAAAGCTAACAAAACAAAGTTTCTTTTGCTAATTAAACTATTTTCAATCTTTGCCATTATCAATTGTATGTGGTGTATGAGAGTGTATGAGCGGATGCAGACCCTTGTTGTTGTTACAAGTTTTGGGTGCAACCGGGATTGGCGTTCAGATGATGAAGATGATAACTATCATCAATAATAAATCAATCTAAACAGTAAATATTTCTAATTAAAATAATCTTCAGATTTCAATACATATAAATATCATCCAAACACAAAAGAGAAGCTTATAGGAATCGTTTAGTACAATTATATAGGTGGTGTTCTCACGTGTCCTCAGTGTACACGAGAGTTCACCGCGAAGATCGGCTATGTTAGTCATCTTCGAGCGCATCAGCGCCGAGCCGACTAGGAGTTGAAGTGGTCGCCATGGCCGAAATCGGTCGGAAGCATCAAGCATCATATCACAGTGGTCAGTGATTGTGCTAAGTAACTGACACCCTGTGCACGGAATTGCGCCACGGTAACCACAAAGACGATTGCCTGCTGTGAACCACCATGGGCCATTGTGTATTGGACGCTTTATGTGCACCCTTCGTCAAAGTTATGTACACATCTAATCACATAATATAATCGGAACAAACATGAACATGAAATTACCCTTCAAGTTGAGCGTGTCATTGGGAAGATTGGCGCCCTCCCACGCGGGTGTCAATTTTACCGGCTCGTTGCGGAGGAAAGGCGCCTTCTCGTCCGCACCATCCCAACCTGGAAAGAAAGATATTGAAATTTTAATTATAAACATGTTGTGAAATCACAGTATGTTGATACTAGCTGCGGCTCCGACTGCTTGGTAATCTAATCTCGTGCCCGCAACCCATGGGAACCTATTCAGGGATAAAAACCAGTCAAGTGCAAATTGGACTCGCACACTGAGGGTTCCGTACAAAACTGAATTGAGGGACGAACTAATAAACATACGAACGAATTATACAACGATTCGGCACTTTTCGCGATTAAATCATGAAACTTACTATTTCTGTCGACGTTTCGGATGCGTTGCAGCACCCGTGGTCACGGCTTGCCTGGTCCCGAACCGTTGTATAATTATGAACTCACACCGCGATAGTTTAAAAGTAACATAATACTACATTAACGGGAATATATTTTTGTTGTTTTGACTTCGAAGTTTGATAGTTTTACAGCTTCAAGACGTTATAGACCTGAGTACGGTATGTGTTACGAAATTCAACTTGGTACATCCACGCATACATGAGAAAAAAGGTCCTGACAGACAGACGGTCAAAGAAGTGATCCATTTGGGTTCGGTTTCTTTTTGAGATACGGAACCCTAAAAAGTAGCTCTTGTGTAATTCCAGACTATATAATGAAAATAAAATATGCAATCTCAAATTTCAGCCCGATCTGTTCCGAATTCTGGATCTTGGATTCACGCGAATACGATTCTACTGTCTCTCTGTTCCGTTCGGATTCCAATTGTATTTTTAAATGTTATTAGTCTTTGTTCACATTATTGTTTTTAAAAACCATGCACCCCATTCGAGTGCGCAGAGACAGCAATATATGAGCAAATTACTAACACACATATTTTCAATGTTGTACAAAATAAACGCTACATATTTTTAACGACAATTTAAGTTAATTTTTAGTGTAAAGGAGGAAAATTGTGGCGTGGCGTGCAATTTACGATGCTTAACTACGTACAGAGGGGGGTTGCAGTGGCTCGTTCATTCCACCCGCTTTGGCACAAGCGTTGCAACATTTTTAATACTAAAATTTCTAAAGGATTTTGTGAGCACATTTTTACTTTGCTGTGCCGTAAAGCCGTTGTATGAAATCCTCTAGAAGTAATACACTGTGAGTTTTTACAAAAACCGTGAAAAAGTAGGCTTGGCATATTAATAGCCTCTCCAAACTCTTATAATCCACTATCCATTCATCCACTTACCGTTGGATGGGAAACCCTTTAGATAAGATTGATAAATTCGTAACACTATTTAACGAATCACTTTCGAAATTAAGATCTCCAAGATCAAATCATCAAATGGAGCGTCATCTAATTTAATAATAACATTTCTTCTTATTACAAGAAGAGAGACTGCAACTTTAGGCATCGAAAATTTCTCCCCATCGATCTCTACTGGTACCGTGCCCCAAGGGCTGGCGGCATTACCGCGCTGAATGGCGATGCCAATTATACTGAACGTTCATCATAATACATAAGGATTGAACACCTGTGTGGTCTATAAGATTCTATAGACTTCAAGGAAACTGTGGGCCTACCATGATGTTTCCTTCGATTTCAGGTTTCAGGAAGACAAAGATGGGGGTATATATAGAAAACGAACTCCTTCATATACGTTATAGATTTGACTTGACAGTTAATTAAATTATTATTCGAAGTAGGTCAACAATGCACAATGTACCAGTTACGGTAAAAATGTTAAACACTAGTTCAGACTAATTTCCTTTGCAGCAATTACTCATGTTATACGTACTTCAGACGTATTAAAATTACACTGAATTTCTTTAATGTTTCTGTACACATTTTACGATTACTACACGGTACAATTTATTTGACTTTTCTTTATTATTGTTATGTTCAAGTTTTACGATTTATTCCTATCCAATTCGACATTTTTAATACCACTGTGTGTGTGTTTATCCATGTGGTGACGGAGAAAAAATATAAGCATCACCATGCCATCTAATCCGAAGGGTGTCGTAAGAGGCGACTAACGGACACGCAGACGGTATCATTGTGTGAGAGCGAAAACTCGAAATAAAAAACCCTGTACCAACCCGTCTAGCTATGGACAGCGATTAACCTATCGCTTGAATACCACAGGTATTTCTTTTAACGATTTTAATTTTGGGCTCCCAACAGTACCAACTGATATCAACAATAAAATATCAAAACGAGTTTATCGCAGAATTAGGTGCAATTAGTGAAAAAATACCTGTTTCTCGGATGGTTCGTAAAGTAAGTTAGCTGATTACAATACTAATTACTACCTCACCTCTAATAAGTGATGATGTGGTCTACGAAGAAGCACGCTGGCCTAGTAATCTTTAAGCCATCTAGCCTCGAGAGACCCAGGCTTTCCGGTTTCACAGATGCAGGGAGTTCCACTCACAAATAAATCAATTATATCAGAAATTCTTCGTAACCCACGTAACACAGAACGTCCTTTGCACATAAGTTCCAGTTTCTATTAAACAACAATGGGTATTATCGCGCTTACATTTTGTAATAAAACTTTTATCGTTTACAAATTGTACATTTCTAATCATAATGTTTATTAGTTTTTGTATGCGGCTGAAATATTTATTGGAGATGAAAATATTTCGTTAATGTTTTTTTGGTCCGATGTGCTGGTTATATTTTGGACTCAAGTTACGAGAGAAACGAGGCTCTAGCGCTCGCAGATTGTTTTGATATAGTATAGGTCAATATGACTGGTGGACTCCGTGCTACCCTCAAAAGACACTCAAAAACGTGTACTGCCTATATAGATAAATAGCGGGAGGTATTTCCGTGGGCGATTGTAACCTGAACTCCTGACCCTGAGAGAAAAGCCTGCGTTCCTTACTAGCAGGTAATTCAAATCTCTATTTAGACAAATAAAATTAATTTCAACAAAATCGGTTTAGTATTCAATCGTGAAGAGTAACCACGGTACGAGCATGTAGGTTACCTATCATGTTCATCGTGTTATTAATTCCTAGCTGCCATCTAACCGTGAGATTAAATTTTTGCAGCTCGCTTTAATTAAACGTACATAATACATGTGAATATTCTTTGTGTAGGAGTAATTGTATCTCATTCTTGAGATATGCCATTTATTGTTCTTTTTAGCTCATTACAGTCATAACACTATGAGTTAAGATTAGACCTCATTCGCATGTGAGTTGAGATCGTTCGTTACTTCGTGCGTTTGCACACCTGCAGGCGCCTTGTTCTGTTCTTTGCAGATCGTTTGTATTTTTTACGAATATTGTGCACATAATTTACATGATATTTGCTTCATATTATTTGAACGATATTAACGCACACATGCATACATTCGTACTAAACAGCGGACGTCCCAAAACCCAAATTAGTGTAAGTGTTACGCAGAGGTGAATTAACACCCACATTTCACCAATCATTGAATTCGGTCCCACGTATTACCGTCTGCACGAGCCTATTGTCGTCTTCCGGGCACTATTGTTGACTCAAGTCATGCATCTAAGGCTGAGTTTGGGCTGAATATATCTGTCTAATGTTAAACAGACCTATCCCTTAGTCTCATATCATACCTATTTGGATCGTGATCCTGCAGCCATGTTACCTACGTTCTAAATACAATAAATTTATGTGGACACTTATGTCAACATAATATTATTATGTATGCATTCATATTATTATGTTCATGATGAATATTTTGCTTACCGTGGGTCTAGATAGCGTTGTGTAGAATGTTGTAGAATATTATTATTATTATTTACTGGCAAAAATAACTTAACAATACATACAATAAATGCACCTAGCATTAATCTTATTGTATAACTAATATAAATGATTAAAGACGCCCTTGTTTTCAGTGTGAACTTTAATTTTAAAATAAGATATGGTGTAAAGATATAAATTTTTAACTTACTTTTACAAGTATTAAGGAATGTTCCATAGGTATTCTCGCTCATGTTTGGGTGATAAGTTTTCTTAATGTACACACGCTGGAATAGCGCTCATATTTTTAATACGTATGTAACAAATTATTCATATTTTATGTCAATATGGAAATGCAAGATATCACTCTATAACTCACTGTTACAAAAGTAGAAGATTTTATTTTTCTTGCATGATTTGATTTGCATGACACCAAAAAATTGATGTGTTTGAAAATGGTTTTTAACACACGCAATTACAATTACAATACGTATTTTTCAATCACTTGGCCTTTTCTTGGTCTCACTTGGATAAAAACTTATAATATATTATTATTCAAGATATCCTCAATTATATGAATAATTGACAAGTAATTTAAACTACTACAATAATAGCTGACACGCGTATGCTCCTAAAGAACCAATAGATACTAGTTGAACTTTGTTTCGATAATACTTGGTATTATTTTATGTAATGTGCTGCCTCTAATAATATTTGAGAGTTGCTAATAGTAAGTATACAACATTATGGATGTTTAAGATTACTTAACCATTACTCATTTGTTATCACTGGAGTTTAGTGTACACAGACGCACTTTGGAGCCCAGGGTAAGTTCTACTCCTTCATTATTTGTTTTTTTTTTTACCATACAAGGTGATTACCGACTCTTTCATTAATCAGAAAGTATACAAATTGCTTTAAAGATTTCGTTCGCTACAATTCAACATACAAGTTTGTAAGTATAGATGAGCAAACGATTCCGTGTAATGAAATGTGTTTATTGCAAATCAAAGGCAATTTAGCACGATTTTACAATATTGCAGGGCTGCAGGGACGATGTCGGCATCCTTCAGTTCACGGAAATTGTTCGGGTACAATACAAATAATAAAGACAAATAAAATGCAATTATGACTCATCAAGAATGCGCACGTATCTAATATTACAACGCAACGGTGTAATTTGAGACAATGTTCTCTTAATGCTAATAGGTAATCAATATTGTTGATGAAATTTTGGAATTTGATTAACTGCGGATGAGAACATCGCTAATGGCATATTAATTTGCGATGTTCGCACTGACACTTCTGAAGATATAAAATTACATTAGCAAGAGAAAGAAATGACAAGGTTGATGGAACACCTAAGGTACCTACTTAGATTGCAAGGCACATACTGACAACGCTTTTTAAATTACTTAGGTGGCAGACAAGCAGACGGCCCGCTTGATGGGAAGTGGTCACCGTGGCCTATGGACGTATGCAACACCAGAGAAGTTACACTTGTGCTGTCGACCCTGAAAAAACCTAATGCCCTTCTTGAAGGATCTCATATAGTAGTCGCTTGGGAAAACCGCAGCATGGAGTTCATGCCACAGCTTGAGCGTGCGTGGGATTAAGTTCCTTTCATAGCGCACAGTGCGCACCCTTTCCGGTCGCAATGTGTGAGGATGAAATCTTTGTATGGCAAGTGGTGCGATGATAATATATTGCTATGTGCATCACGTCAAACAATTCATCTGAGCATAAACCATTGTATAGGCGCTAGAACACACACAACGAGGCAAAGTTCCTCCTAAGGTAGAGAGGTTCCACATCGCCCGCTTGTATGGGATTGTTGACGAGCCTCAACGCCCTTCTATGCACCGAGTCGAAAGGGGTTTAGTTGGTATGCAGGCGCTCCGGCGACCAACAACGACGGTATTTTTTGATGCCCGCAGTTCAATTCAAGGGTGTATGAAAGTCTTAATAATAACACCTTCGAGGTCGTTTAACGGTTGAGGCTCTAGCGTAAGCTTTTCTTTCCGGGTTGGGAGTTCAGATGGCAGTAGCTCTATTCCAATAACCAAATGAAAATGGATAGAGGGAAACACATACCAGGGTTTTTGATATGAAAGCCTTATGATGATGATAAGACCCTAAAAATATATGTTTGCATGTTTGGATCAATTGCTTTATGATTTATTTTTTTACTTTTTTATTTATTCTGTGTTAAAAGTTATAACAAAATACGTCATTGATTTGTGTGACGTGATAGTCGTAAGTTTAGGGATATTATTTCGTATAAATGTTATAAATGTTTATACATCTTTATCACTCGCTTGGCACAAATTACAAGAAAATTGCTTATAAAATATATCGTTTTAAAATTAACAATTAAACGTAAAGTAAAGTAGCAAGATTATTTCTGTGCCACCCAGTTCTATTGTAAATGTGTGTCTGTCTATTGTTAGACAATACACGTTAAAGACAAATTACTAAAACTTGTGAGTAACCTGTTAATTTTCAACAGCCATTATGGTATATACCTAATTAACAAAGGGTCGCTACATTATCGTAAGTGATTACGAAAAGGAACCATCCACTTATCTCAACTAAGTGTAGTAAGCAAACATGGTAAGGTAAATACTGACTGGAGTGATGTTACAGCTACAGGGCGTCATGTAACATTTCCAAAGAATATAATTGTTGGTTAATTTTGTCACTCTGTGAACTAAATTCCGGTTAGAACTAGGGGAATGAGGATTCCAGTGATTTCGTGAAATTTCTAGGGTAAGACATTCCGCGACAAAGAGTATTACGGTAGATGGTGAACATTCGAGGACCAACGAAGACACGATGTTGCGAAGAGGGAACATTTTAAAAGTAAACTGTCTTCAAAAATTCTCTATAATTTTGTAAACAGCGTTAACGGCGTAACAGCGTGACGTATTTTTTTTATACCACTTAGGTGGCAGACAAGCACACGGTTCACCTGATGGAAAGTGGTTACCTGTGGACATATGCAACACCAGGGGTGTTAAACTCGCGCTGAAGTGACCTGATGCCCCTCTTGAAGAACCCCATATTGTAGGTGCTTGGGAAAATCGCAGCAAGGAGGTCATTCCACAGCTTGAGTTCGATGATGGAAAGTGGTTACCGTGGCCGATAAGGCAGTGGTACTTCTCCAGTCGGACTGCTCAGTTGGACGGAAATACCGTCGTGTCCTAACCTCCTCCTAAACCCTCGTAAACCCTATTCCTGTCAGCTTCCCAATGGGCCGGATCGTGTGTGCATGACAAGCTAAATCGTGGTACCTTTCATTGTCCTCCAATTTCGCCTCTGAACATTTTCGTGCTACTGATAATTTAGTATATTACCCATGTGAGGACGCATCCATAACTAGCTTACTAACTGAAGATGAGGATCGTAGCCAAAGTAGTCGAAAGCATTATCGTACAAGCGCATGTTGCTCGCTTTTTTTACCGGGCTGACAGCAGAAATGCTTGCTTTGTGAATATGAAGACCCATAACGCTAGTCAGTACCCACCTTAACGCTAAGAGGAACTCCCGTTGTCATATTTACGAACAATGTGTGAAGTCTCATATAGGTTTACGTGTGCTTGTCTTGACATACAACGATGCTTTTAGAGCAATTCCATTTTAACTTGTATTAAGATTTAGTAGCTTTTAAGTATGTGTTTCAATGGACAAACATTATTTGATTGTGTGGGTGATTAAAAATTAATTAAAGCTATAAAATTAAAACGGATACTATATTAATTACACCTATTTACTATTATTTATTTAAGTTGTTCTCTGTAAATTAAAAAAAAATACAGGAAGCTACTATAAGAAACTATTCCATTAAACTGTACTTTAGCCTAATGAAATTTTGAAGTAATTGTAGGAACAACATGTGCTAACTTTTCATAGTTCTAAATTTACTGATAAATTCTATCTCGTGGACAAAACTTGAATTAGCGACCAGTCGCTTTCTAAGGGAATACTGCAGGCCTACTATAAAACATTCTCAGTTGCAAATCGAATTTTCGTAATCGGTTCCATGAAACAAATTCATTTGAGGAGGTAGGGTACGGCGGTATTTCCGCCCAATTGAGCAGTCCGACTGGGGAAGTACCTCCGCCCTACAGAATACCGCGTTTATAATAACTTCGTGTTGTGTTCCCGGCGGTGAGTAGGGTAGCCAGAGTTCACTGGAGAGTTTTTGTGCTGTCAGTGGGATGACCAAAGGCTTGTCCTGCTTTGTCCTCTACACTGACGGCACAAAATCTCTGTTCTTACAGGGTCGGCAGCACGGATGTGACTCCACTGGTGTTACACACGTTCATAGATCATGGTAACCACTTTCCATCAGGTGGGCCGTGTGCTTGTCTGCCGCCACCTAAGTTGTATAAAAAAAACGGATCCAAAGACGGTACTTTTTTTTATATAGGACACGCCAACTTGACTTCCCCTCGCCTGATGGTAAGCTAAAGGCAAAGTCTCGGGAAAGAGGGTCACCATTACAGACACTAAGTGTTGCAATGGTGGCACTCAGCTTGGCGGCCTCATCAGTCGAACACTTCACTAGAAGATCTCTAACTGATTTCATGATACATATTATACTTCTTAAACTGCTACATTTTTCGTACGTGTTGCGAACGGGTCCTAAATTTAGAATGTGTCATTGTCACCTTGGACGTGGGTTCAAATTTCGTCCTGGATGTTGACTTTTCCGATTTAAATCTGTACTTTAGCTTTTGAATATTATACTTTATTCTTATGAGACCAGTGATCCTTTGTCGCACGGTAATATAGTAGAATGTTCTGTTAACACTCGCGTCTCTCTATAGTCCCAAGTTCTTCGAAACGGGCGTAAAATAGCATCTGTCAAGGTCAAAGCATTCAAAGTAGTGACCACTTGATACTAGATAGAAATAAACACTATAGAAATATGGCTTTACTCAGCTTTAAACAGAAATTTAGTAAATCGAAAGACAATAAGCATTCTAAGTGACTATAGCCTGTCAGGCAGTCTATTCCAAAGAAAGGAGATCTTATCACACCACTATTGTCCGCATCTGTAGTAGTAGTCCATATCAACTGTACTTCACCTTTGCTGCTTACCATCTAGCAGGGTGTAGTCAATTGACGGGCTCAATATAAAAAGGACTAGTCTCATTAATGAGAGCTTAAGCACCACAGGCAAAGGTATTATAAAAATGATGCTCTGAAATAATCTCTACACTGTGTACATAGCATCTGCGAAAGCGCTTTGACTTACTTCCCTAGTTTCAAAGCAAAGTGCTCGAGCTTAGAATTCACTTTACAGAGATATGCGTGCTCGCTAAGCATAATATATAACATTTCATACTACTGTTGAGAATTGTTTCAGACGAAGTACTTTCTTAGGACAGCATTGACAGACTATTTCGGGCTCGTCCTCTTTATCGTGGTACCGAAGATTAGGACGAAATGGGTAATACACCTCTGCCTAACCTTTCGGGGAGATACAGACGTGAATATTGTGTAAAACCGATATGAAATTTGCATAATATCGCTAAAGTTTGTTGTTAACATTTAAGTAACTACATAATTACCTAGTTAACACAAATTGAATGATACAAGATGATGCTGCGGGAAATACACTATCGCAATGGGTTAATCCTGTAAAGGTAGTTGCCATGTATGGAAAAGTAAATAAATATATTATCTGTATAAAGAGGCCACCGATAACATCCGCGGTAGCCTAGTGGTTTGGGTAATGGACTGCTGAAACGAGGTCTCGAGTTCAATCCCAGGTTTTACCACGGCACACACCAATGACATTTCGATCCTTTTCGAAGTTATGTGTGTATTTATAGCTGGTTTACAAATGCCCGGTTAATGGCAATAGGCTCCCCACCTATTACATTAGGACCTAAACATAAAACTGGCGAAATGTGGGTGCTAGCACCTATGCCCACCCCTTCGAGGATATAGGCGTGAGTTTATGTTATGTATATATATAAAGAGGCCACAGAATCACAAGAACAAATTGCACAAGAGATAAGACATCTCAATATAGAGCAAGTTAATTAATTTGCTGATGCCGCCTAGAGCTTCTATAACTATTATAAGTGCTATAGTGTCGTGGTGTCAATCAGATCAATCAACTGTGATTTGATTACGAGTCATTTAATTGAACTGAATTGACAAGTGTTATATTCTCGAGTAATATAGTTGTCGTCTTGCAGGGGAGTTATTTGGTAGTTAATTCGAGATTCAGTAAAACTAAACTATATCATTTAAACGTTTGAGAAGCAAATAACCCGATTTAGACAGTGAAGCGTTAAAACTAGTGAACTCCGACCTCAGTTATTAGACTTATTAGGGAGTGTAAGTTCCATCAATGATAGCGCAGTCGGTAATTCGATAGATAGGTATGAGTACGATAGAGAGCTTCCTTGTGGCAAAAATATATCATTATTTAAAAAAAATACAATATTAGAATAAATAAAAATGATTTCTCATTAGGGTAATTATCTTTAGTTTTTTCTTACAATGGAGCAGCGACTCGATTTTAATCAACGTTCAGTACTAAATAAATGAAATAATTCATTTCCGACATGAATATAACATTTATTGAAAACATACAAAAGCTCGTTTATTTGTGAGTTATGAAATGACGCATTTAGTAAACGGATGTCACATACAATAAAGATACTGAAATGAAACTGGACAAGATAATAAGATATAGAAACAATGGCACGAAGATGTCTGTGGTAATTTCGGCCTCGGAAACAGGGACAGTAAAGAATGAATGAAATTGGAGTATCAAACAGAAACCTATACCGAGCAAAATGTCTACAGAAATGCTAATCTAAGCAACACTTACCTAAGAACTTCTACAGAAACTAAAATTTATTGATTGAAGAAACGAAACGAACTACTAATTTATGAATCATTCATTTCAAATGGCGCGGCTACCTACCGAGGAACTGATAGCCATTGAAGTCAGTGACTCCTTGAGTACAAATAAAAGGCAAGACATCTCAGCTAGATCGACTGATGACCTGAAAAAGGTAGCTGAAACAAACAGAAAGCGGAAGGCGAGGTGTAAAAAAAAAACTAACTAATAACAACAAAAAAAAATTGTCAAGTATGTAAACACCTCAACAAAGTCTAGGGAACAAGATGACCCCAATTATTTTTTTTCGTGTAAATCTTGTTTTGCAAATAACTGGCAGCAAATAAATAAAAATAGAATAAAGTAGATTACAGAGTTGTTCGAAATTTAAAAATAAATTTAAATAAGTAATGATTTTCGAATATGGAGGGAAAACTTTTAAAAGTGTTTGATTGTGCAGTTTCTCTGAGGCAAAATAATATTTTTTTTTTTATTGTAAATAACGTTTATTATCAATAATACGTCTTTTACGTATGGTTTGTGCATTTTTGTGACTGTAGTCATCATGTCACGTCGTCATTTAAGTCGCGAAGAGATGTTAAGGGCTGTTGGTATGCTGCAAGCTGGACGAACTCAACGCGACGTAGCGGATGCTGTCAACACCCAACCAAGCGTAATTTGCAGATTATGGGCACGCTACAGGTCTACAGGGGATGTTGCCGAACGTCACAGGGGCCGAAATAGGGTTACTACCCCGCGACAAGATCGTTTCTTGCAAAATTCCGCAAGGCGGCAACCCACGATTACTGCTCGTCAGTTGGTCGCAGGCCTCCAGTCTCAGCATCAAGTGGTTATTAGCGATCAAACTGTCAGAAGAAGACTACACGAAGCCAATCTTTATGCTCGCAGACCGCTTAGGGTTCCAGCTCTTCGACGTGGAAATCGAGGTCGTCGCTTATTGTGGGCTAACGCACATTTACAGTGGACCGACCATCAATGGGCACGGGTTCTGTTTTCCGACGAATCTTGCTTCGGTTTTCATCCTGATTCGAGAAGAGTGCGTATATGGCGAGTTCCTGGACGTCGGAGTCGTCTCCAGAATCCGCAAGAAGTTCATCCCTACCAAGGTGGAACAATCATGGTATGGGCTGGAATTCGCCTTGGTGGAAGGACCGACCTCGTTTGGATACGGGGCAATTTGAATGCAAACCAGTATTGGTTTGCATTCAAATTGCCCCGTATAAAAACGTTTAAAGTACGGTTAATTACTGTATTTCTTACTACCTCGTTATTTTTGTGCCTAATCATAGAAGGTTGTAATACTCAATATTGGCACTATTCAATTCTTTCTTAAAAAAAAAAAATTTGGTATGAAAATGTTTTTATTAAAATTAAAATTAAAAACGGTATAAAAATACCCTTCTATTGATATAAAACACTCACTATTACAAGAAAGGGTTTTTAAATAAAAACTAGAAATGTCCTTGTTCCCTAGACTTTGTTGATGTGTGTAATTGCATGGTATTTGCAACACAGCAAGCTATAGATAGGCATGGTGACCACAGTTATCGTATTTCATCGGAATCTAAGCGGGACGAGACGGTAATAAACAGGTCAGTGTGAGATTACCGAGATTGAGTGGCTCTAGAAAACACAACGCGTTTTTCATGAAGGTAGATCTCCCACTGAGAGGGTTGTCTTAAGGTTTTTTGATTTACGAGCTTTTTAGAATATATCTATATTCTATTATGAATGTTAGAACAATATTTTTGATATTCATATTGGTCCGATGAGCTGTTTTATATTCAAGACTTTCAGAAGCCAAACTGGGGAAAGTACGCTTTTTTCGCGTTTGAAGAGGAATCTGGAAACTATTGAAGCTCAACTTCATTTACGAGTATGGATAAATCACATTATTGTTACTATAACAGAAACCAGACAATAATAGGAAAGTAAATGTCAGCCAATCATGTTATGGGTGATTTTGAAAATGAAATTTTTCACATTGTGGCAAAATCATAGCTGGGGAACACTTCTCTTTAAATTTATACACCGTGAATTTCATAGACGATAAAGCACACGATCGCTGTCTATAATGTCACAGAACAGACGACAAAATACGGTTAAATTTCCTACTTGAAATATTAGCGTGTGTTAATTCATCTCTGCCTAACCTTCCAGGAATAAATGCGTGATTATATGTATGCATGTTCTGTCACTATTTACACCATTGATATACAAAAAAATGATTTACACTAAAATAATTTGACGGCTAGAAAATATAATGAGCATTCACTCGTCAGATTAATCAACCTTAAGTATGTATACATTATATATTAAGTTTATGGTACACATACACTGATTGACAATCGCAACTTTGAACATTAGTTGACATAATGATAAACAGGCACAAGATTGTATTGAACGGAAACAACATCATACGAAGCATATAATGCCAATTCTTGCTTCATTGAAATTCCAACAGTTAACGCGATGAGAAGCGACGGGGGTCTAGGGAAGACAACAAGCTATGATTGATGGGATGACAGCCACTTGCATCCCAACAGGATCATATACTTTAAATAAATTTATCTACTGCGTGGGTGCGCAGCGCAATCCACAATATGTCTACCTACTTTCTGTTTAATGTATTTCACTTTACTCTTCTTAGTAAACTTTCGATTAAAAAAATTAGATATTCCATTTAAAATGTTCGAATCGGTCAATATGAGGACACTATATTATAAAGTTTGTTGATTCATTCAGTTCAAGATTCGGTTGGCACCCGTAACCAACGTTAGTTTGAGTTAGTCCATAGTTAGTTCACAAGTATGACAACTAATACTTGTGAACTCGGGATGCGCTGAGGTCTTTCTCTTGATTTTTTTCTCGTTCGCGTATGAGGGTAGGCGGCAGCTACCCTCATAGGTCCAAAAGTAAAGTTTGTGGAGTCTCGTCGGTCAAACAGCAGGGGGATTGACTTGCAGCTAAAGCAGCTTGGACCCCTGAACATTCTGGTAGCGCCTCCGAACGCACCATTACATCCCCAAAAATATTATCATCTTGATATTTTTTACAAATTAACGAACATATAATGACAAAAACTGTGACGCACAGCGTTTTCTTGGAGACGGGCTTAACCTACAAATCTAAACGTGGAGTTTAGTACCCGTCATTATATTGAAGCATTTTGAAGTGTCATTTCTAACCAAAGCCCTCACATGTTCTCACTATTATAATTATTTATTGTAGTCTGATATACAAGATATAGAATTTGATAACCTTGGTCTCGTTTATATGCTATATAGCGATACGCGAATTTGGGTCATTGACTGAATAAAAATATATAGCCGATAATCTTAACGTGCAACAAGTATCACGAAATGCGTTAAAGCATTAACTCTTAACGATTACTGTAATATTGGTGCCAATATACCAACTATACTACCTTCCGCCAGTACAGACTAATATTCGTTTTCAATTCATGAGAGGTAGCTTTCTACGTTCGTTCACATCATAAGCAAAGGGTATTCCACGAGTGTAAAATATACCGCAGTTATTATATTACAGTAGGTACAATCACAATCTGTATATGAGTAAGACCTTGTATAACAAAAAACCATATTTTTCCTATGCGATACTACATTTTTTTTATACCACTTCGGTGGCAGATAAGCACATGGCCCACCTGATGGAAAGTGGTTAACGTGGCCTATGGACGTGTGTAACACCAGAGAAGCCACACTCGCGCTGCCGACCCTGTAAGCACAAAGTCTCTGTGCCGTCAGTGTAGAGAACAAAGCAGGACAAGCCTTTAGTCATCCCACAGACAGCACAAATTCTACAGTGAGCTCTGGCTCCTACTCACCGCTGGGAACACAACACGAAGTTATTATAACCGCGGTATTCTGTAGGGCGGAGGTACTTTCCCAGTCCGACTGCTCAATTGGGCGGAAATACCGCCGTCAAGAAGTTTAGTTATGTTAGTCTTCTTCATTCTAGCGTTAATCCCAGTTGCATCCGAAGTTTTAACTTCGAAGTCTGGGGTCCGCTTTACCAGTCTAACTGCGAATTTGGTTAAACTTCGATATTGTCCGTGAATCAACTGCCATCTGACCTTCACAAGCCAAACGCGATATCGAAGTACTGTACTTTTTAGGGCTCCAACGACTGTCATAGATATTCGTATGGCAACAAGGAACGACGGTTTAATGTGCTCTCCGAGGCACAAGTAGACAAATACCCATATTCATGCATACAAATGTTTGCATTGAGCGGGGATGGAACCTGCGCTTCCTGCATGGTGGTTGCGTCCAGGTCAAGGCTTTTAGTAGTTGCTAGGATACTGTTGTGTGAAACGGGTGTATATCGGGTCATGTAATGGCCGACACTTTTCCTCCTGATTTAGCTAATTTTAGCCTTTTCCGGGAGTTTTATCCTAAGTGTGCCGGTTTACAGGTTATGTTGGCTTAGCCTGTAATCAGGAGAAAAAGTGTACGCTTTGGGTAAATGAAGTATGAACCGCTAGCTCGATAACGATAAGACTGTGGTGTGACACTACTGACTTTGAATTGCGTATTTTCCTATAGTTAAAATAAATTATTTAACTGAGCTTATTAAATCAAGAATGTTAAAATAACTGTACAAGTTGCGTCGGTTATTTTATCGTTTTTATGTATTTATTGTGGCGTGGCGGTAGCGCTACGCAGGAGGCGCGGGTTCGATCCCCGCACAGTGCAAATATTTGTATGCATGAATATAGGTATTTGCTTTGGACTGGGTGTTTCTATGTATAATATGTATTTACAAAAAAGAAAAGAATTTAAGTATGTTTATCCGTATTCTAGATTCCATAACCAAAGCTAGTTAAGCTATGCTTGCCATGGGTCTAGATAGTATTGTGTAGAATATTTATATTATTTTTAATAAACCACCCAATCGATAATAGTAAATTATTTTGATAACTTACCGTTTTGACGTTGAGTAAAAAGTAACTAATTTGAGTAGTCAGTCAAATACCCAGTTGATTGATTAATAGATTTTAAACCTGTCAATATTCTATAAAGGTGTGAAAATAAAAAGACAAATCCCTTGAGAACATTAAAATATTATGATGGTATTTTAGTACGAATATTGCGTGCGAGCGCACGCAGGCAGTAAATCCTAGAAACAAAGTTACGAGTTACGACCAATAAAAATATATTGCCGTTGGTATTTATGGTTAAAAGGTGGAGCACGACTAAAATATAAGGTAACTGTTCATTACAACCTTCAAATAATTTCAATGAAATGTTTTAAGTGTTTTGAAAAACATTTGAGCAAAACTTCTTTATTTGCAAGATTTATAACTTCAACTGTCACCTTAAGGTTTAGTCTCAGGAATTATAGACATCATTAAGGCTACAATGGCAGTTTAAACAACCTGGGATTGTAGAAAAAAAAGTCTTTACGGAGCGGCTAAGAAAATAGGAGGTATATACACGGCGGTATATCCGCCCAATTATTGAGCAGTCCGACTGGTGAAGTACATCCGCCCTACAGAATATCGCGGACATAATAACTTCGTGTTGTGTTCCCAGCGGTGAGTAGGGTAGCCAGAGCTCACTGGAGACTTTGTGCCGTCAGTGGGAAGACTAAAGGCTTGTTCTGCTTTGTCTTCTACACTGACGGCACAGAAACTCTGTGCTTACAGAGTCGGCAGCGCGAGTGTGGCTCCTCTGGTGTTACACACGTCTATAGGCCACGGTTACCACTTTCCATCAGGTGGGCCATGTGCTTGTCTGCCACCAAAGAGGTATAAAAAAAAATAAGCGCTGAAGCTTTTGGTCCTAAGAATCAAAGAGCAAATCATAATGGCATAATGGTTCACAAAATTGGATCAACTGATCACCAGGAAGGACTACATAAACCAAAAACAATGAAGACGTAAATCTTTGAATAATATAACATAAACACACGCCTATATCTACGAAGGGGTAGGCAGAGGTGCTAACACTCACATTTTAGGATTAGGATTTTAGGCTTGCCAGTTTAGGATTAGGTCCCAATGTAATAGGTGGTGAACCTATTGCCATTAACCGGGCACTTATAAACCTGCGATAAATCTGTGAATATTTTAGAATTTATCAAACGTCTTCCAATGAATGACCCTTGGCCTACAGTGCGATAGGCCTAACGTTTCGACATACTAAACAGCGAGAGCCACACAAATGTTTATCTAATAACTGCGTGTACTACACACGTGTCTGTACATAACTCACGTCTAGGGTTGCCCAACGTTTGAGGGACTTGATAATAGACATTTTTGAAGAAGAAAATCAAGGGTATTTCAAAATATTCACGTATTAATAGCCTGGTTAGGTCTCGCTGCATGGTTTTTTTCTTCCAGCTGAGAATGCTATTTATTGTATGTAAGGCTAGAAAAATGACAATCGTCATAAAACACGGCGAATAATATTGTATCTATAATAGTAGTTATAAGTGTGCAACATACAATGAAAATAAAAATATTTTTTGCTTTTTTTATTTTCAGTTATTGACTTGCAATAACCTGACGATATCATTAATTGAATGAAATTTTAAAGCATTTAGTATCGAGAGGAGTTAGAATGGTATCGGGCGAAGGTTCTGTGGCTTAGTGTTCAGAGCGTTACCCCTGTAAGGGAAAGATCGCGGGTTCGAATCCCGCCGGAACGGTTACAATTTTTACAATTTCTTAATCGATATCATTAATGATTAAAGTGTAATTGTAGTGATAAGTCTTGTGCTTACACTACCGAGTAATATTGTGGGTACTATAACTACTGTGCTCAATCTTCTGAAAAGTTTTGTGAACCTACAATTATTTTAATACAAATATTGTGCACTGGCTTTAAATAGTGACAGTCTGGTAGAAGCAGGCCGCGGCGGCAGCGCGTCTGGCACGCCGCCCCGTTTTCCGGGGACGAGTTGGGGACTCTGTAGTCCCCACTCACCCGAGGAGAGGACCAGATCGTGAGAGATGGCCCTGGGTCGGCCGGGGTGCGAGGGATATGCCTGTCAACCTCACCTTCGGCAACCAAAACAAGCCACAGGCGGCGTGCGTTTTAGTCGGTTCGAGTCCGACATAACCTCTTCCACCGGCTCCGGTGGGGAGGTATCCGTGGGGATTTTGCGCAAAAAAGTGTCAGTCTGATTGGCGTTTTCGCATAGTAAAGAGAACCTACGTTCTCTTTATGCTATGTATATTTTGGTTAAAAGTGTGCTTAAAAAATAAATTGTATTTAGGCGTTTGGAGGTTTTTGACAACCTCATTTCCATCTCGTGTGTTTGCATTTTCTTGCGTGGGAACCAAAAATACTTAGCGCCATGTGTGTGGGTGGTATGTTCCGTTTGCTTCTTCGTGGGTATAAAGGCATTTAGCATATTAATAAATAATTTATATTTGAGATAAAACAATCAATCTATTGCAGTTCATAAGTTTCTTTCTCCCAATGGGCGACATAGCATTCAGCCTTTTTAAGCAACCTTTTTACGACTCACACAGACCATCTCTAAGTCAAAGTAAAAAATCATTTATTCTGCATAGACCATTAAATCGGCACTTACAAAACGTCAATAAAAAAGGAAACATGAAAACCAGTTTAGTAAATGGACCACCACCTGTTCGAAACGCGGCGGCTCCGACCTGAGAAGACACCGGCAAGAAACTTAGCGGGCATGTTTTTTTTGGTCTATTTACAAATATACACTTAGTCTACTTAATCTAAATACAAAAATTACTTGAGTAGCATAGTTGAGAAAACAGCTCATTTCTAAGCTTGTTTATGATCCAAGTTCACTCTCCATCCGCCCAATTGAGTAGTCCGACTGGGGAAGTACCTCCGCCCTACAGAATACCGCGGTGCTAATAACTTCGTGGTGTGTTCCCGGCGGTGAGTAGGGTAGCCAGAGCTAACTGGAGAGTTTTTGTGCTGTCAGTGGGATGACCAAAGGCTTGTCCTCTACACTGACGGCACAAAATCTCTGTTCTTACAGGGTCGGCAGCACGGATGTGACTCCACTGGTGTTACACACGTTCATAGATCATGGTACCTAACCACTTTCCATCGGGTGGGCCGTGTGCTTGTCTGCCACCTAAGTTGTATAAAAAAAAACTCACTGAGGGTTGTACGACCTTCCGTATACCGGTATACGGTCTCTAATCTAGAACTCGTTAGCTAAAGAATCTTATTCTACAGCAATAAGTTTAAGTTAGAAGAAACAACCCTAATGCTAGTTATGAATAACGTCACTGCATCCATATCTTTTGATTTACTGTTAAGAGTCGCCTTTGACTCCCTGCGTTCTTAGATTGCAGCGTTACTAACAAAACGAACCATGACCTATTTCTACTCCTTTTACAAATTATTATGCTGTACGGTATTCAACTGTGTGACTTTCATTTAAAGCTAATATACTAGTATATGGTAAATTGCATATATTAAAGATAACGCGGTAGCCTAGTGTGTGGTCTGGGTAATGGACTGCTGAGACTAGGTCTCGGGTTCGATCTCAGGTTTACCATGGCACACGCCATTAACTTTTCGATGCTTTTCGAAGTTATGTGTGTATTTATCGCAGGTTTATAAGTGTCCGGTTAATGGCAATAGGCTCGCCACCTATTACATTGGGACCTAAACTGGCGAAATGTGGGTGCTAGCACCTCTGCCTACCCCTACGGGGATATTTATTTATTTATTTATTTGGGCGTGAGTTTATGTTATGCAAATATAACTATTTCGATAATAATTCCCTCTAATGTTGATGATGGTGATTGTTCAAACGTGATTTTTTATCAATTTAATTATTATTTGGTGTCTTTATTTTTCAATTTGCTTTTAACATCTAGTGTCAGTGCATCATTAGCAATCTACAGATAGCCGTCTAAATTCATTAACTAATTTTATCAAAACTCGGCATCCCACACCCCTCTCCTATTCTCATCTCAGTTCCGGAACCGTGACAATGTATTTTATGCCACTGAGGTGGCAAACAAACACATGGCCCACCTGATGGAAAGTAATTACCTATGGACGTGTGCAACACCAGGTGCGTCAAACTCACGCTGGCGACCCTGTAGGAATAGGCAGGGAATTCATCCTCACATTGCGACCTGAGACGGTGCGCACTGTGCGGTATGAAAGAAACTTCATCCCCCGCATACTCAAGCTGTGGAATGAACTCCCTGCTGCGGTTTTCCCAAGCACCTACAAAATGGGGTTCTTCAAGAAGGGCTCAGGTTTCTTCACGGTCGGCAGCGCGAGTGTAACACCCCTGGTGTTGCATACGTCCATAGGTAACCATTTTCCATCAGGTGGGCCATGTGTTTGTCTGCCACCTAAGTGGTATAAAAAAAATACTGTCTAATGCTCTTTTTGAAGAACCCTATATTGTAAAAACCACAGCAGGGATGTGGCAGGGAGGTCATTCCAAAGCTGAAGTGGGCGCGGTATGACTGATCTAAACAGTTTGAGTACCTATATATAGAAGTAGGTATACAATATCTATACTTGATTGTATTATGTATTTTGTTGAACTGGACCATCTATTGAGCGTCTCTTAATCGAGTAAATAATCAGTACTTCAGTAGCTTTTTCATCAGCGCGCGGAGGGAAAGGTACCGTAAATAGAGTTCATTATAAATGTCAAGATTTCATTTAAATTTCAAATGTCGAATCATTTAAGAATATTTAACATTCGAAATGTCAGAGTTGAAATCTTCAGATGATGTTTCCAGATATCAGATTTAATATTATTTTGTACGTTTAAACATTTATCTCGTTGGTGATTTTATCAGGGGTCGAGGTTAGCACAAAATGATATGATCACTATATCCGTTTTTGACGACGCAAAACCATTTTATCGACACGTGCTCGTTTAAAGTATGGACGCGGCATACCTAAGAGTCTCCTATACTTGATGAATGACCGTGTTGGTAAGTGCATGGGTTCTATTAACATCTACGAGGCCTCAGCCTTACCTGCTAACTGCTCTGAGAGTTGGACGGGTCGGGCTATGAGGTCGAAGCCTCAGATGCAACCAAGATCATCACTACGAGGCTGATGACGCTTGATGAAAAAAGCCAGTCAAGTGCGAGTCGGACTGGCGCACCGAGGGTTCCGTATCTTAGGCTACATAAACAGTAATATAGTTTGAATGCGTTGATTTAGAAGATTGGTTATTGTAAAATTTCAAGACGTTATAGATAAATTAGTATGTGGTATGAATTTATTTTCTTCAATCTTTGATTCCTGAGAAAAAGATATTGACAGGTAAACAGACTGACGGGACAACGATGTGATCCTATAAGGGTTTTTTTTCCTTTTGATATACGGAAGCCTTGACTCTCGGAAAATCTTGACATTAATGTAACAAGATTATTTATTTAACAAGACTTTGCCTCTAATTGGATTTCAATTCCTATGTGCACTCCCGGGTTTGCTGGAAGAGAACTCAACATTGAGTTAAGCTCGCCTTTGTGCATAATATTTCACTTGTGTATTATTGCCTTGTAAGTGTACTATAAAGAATAAAATAAATAAAAACACAAATATTGTTAACCTCGTTCTAAGGTATAAGAATTTTTCTTCACTTCAAGCGTCTCATCTTGTGAATAGCAGTAAAGTATTAATAATAGTGTTACGACCGCCGTCGATATCTCGAAAACTAATAATCGAATCTTCAAGAAATAAAAACGCATTGTTAGTGACGAGGTACTCTACCGAATGGCATAGAAAAATCTGGAATCGTCAACAAAAAGTCACAACCTACCTACGAGTACCTACAGACTTTGTTGAATAAAAATAAACAATAGGTAAATATCGAGAATGTACTCGAAGGTCAGCGACGGCGCGGCGGCAAGATCAAAGAATAGGTATTTGTCGCTCGCGAGCTTTCTAGATAATTCGATCCTCCTAATTGAGAGGTATAAAAACACGCTCGCATAGTGACACGATTCATTCAGTCTTTGAGATCGATAACGAACACAGCGAACTTAAGCGACCGAAGAAGATTCTACCTGAGACCTGAGCAACGACTGTGGACTACTGTGAACTACTGAGCGACTGGAACTGTTGAAGAAGTACTGTGTGTACTAGTGATCTAATTGTCTAGTTTGTGGTGAGCTAATAAATCTCTTCGTTGAGTAAACGGCATTTAATTGTACCCCGTGCACGTAACAATTGGTGTCAGAAGCGGAATGCCGTTATTACCACGTGAAGACGAAGGGCGTACTCCACGGACCAGACGTCAAGTGGAAATGGATGCCGCACGTCAACGAACCCTCGAAGAGGAAGGGAGTCAGGCCGATGCTGCTCTCTCGGCGGGAACTACGGCAGCACCAGAAGGAACCTCGTCAGATACCAACATGATGGCGCTACTGGTTTCTATGCAGCAGATGATGCAGGCGTCCAGGCAAGAGATGCAGGCCTCCAGGCAAGAGATGCAGGCCTCCAGGCAAGAGATGCAGGCCTCCAAGGAAGAGATGCAATCCTCCAGGCAAGAGATGCAGGCTTCCAGACAAGAGACGCAGGCTTCTATGCAGCAGATGCTGCAGGCCAACCAGGAAGCCGTCATGGGTAAAATCGATGCAGGCATCCATGCACTGGGTGATAAAGTGAGGAACCTCGAAGATGGCTTGCAAATGCTGAGTAAGGAAGTGGCTTTGAAGTCTGGGACCATGGACGACCGCTTGCAAGTTCTCGAAAAGAAGATCGTCAAGCTGGAAACCTGCGGACCTGTTACCGTGACCTCACCATCATCAGCAAAGTTCGACCTACCACACTTTGATGGAACTTCCTCGTGGACAGCCTTCAAGTACCAGTTCGAGATATTGGCAAAAACTAAAGCCTGGAGCAACGAGGAGTCATTTATGGCCTTGACACTTGCATTACGAGGAGATGCCTTAATAATACTGGAAAACCTGCCGCCTGAAGGAAGTACTCTGGGGTCTTTGATGGAAGCTTTAGACACACGTTACGGTGACAAACACCTGGAGAATGTCTACCGAGCGCAGCTCCGGGAGAAGAAACAAAAGTCTAGTCAAAGCCTCCAGGAATGGGCTGTAGAAGTTGAAAGACTCGTTCGTCGGGCCTACTCATCGACACCCATTATGATCGAAACCACTCTGCTGGAGGCCTTCCTAAACGGCATACGAGACGCAGAAGTGAAAACTAGTGTACAGTTGCGTCACCATCAGACCTTGAAAGAAGCACTGGCTTATGCTCTCGAGGTGGAAACTGTACGGCAGAATGCCGGAATAAGTAAGGTCAGGGAGGTCAAAGAGGTGGTTGCAGAAGAGAGGAAGCCACGGTATGTCCCAACGTGTTATTCCTGTAGAGGAAGGGGCCATATTCAATCAGAGTGTCCTTCGCGAAAACGGAGGAGGGTCACGGACTCCGGGACCCAAGTGGATCAAGAGGTTCCGTTAAACTAAATGCCGCCAGGGCCGCGGGGCGGGCGCTGGCTGGTCGACATGAGGCCCCAACCATCACTATAACTCAAGTTTGCAATGGAAATAGTTTGATCATCGAAGCCACCTTAAGCAATCAACCTTGCAGTTTAACAGTGGATACTGGAGCTTCACGTACAGTTATTAGACCAGAATTGCTGAAACGCACCATAAGATGGGAAAAACGATTTCCAAGGTGCCAGCTTCAGACCGCTACTGGCCAGCCAGTGACCGTTCTCGGTGAAACAGACGTGGAGGTAAGAATTGGCGACCAAATATACCAGCAGTCAGTGCTCATTGCTAATATTACTGATGACTGCATTTTGGGACTGGATTTCTTGAGGAACCACAGATGTGTCTTGGATATACCTAGAGGAGTGCTGAGATTCCCTGATCAGGAAGTTTGTTTACAAGGATCGCACCCGTGCTCTCTTTACTGTTTAACGGATACAACGTTAGCTCCTAAATCGGAAACATTAGTCAAAGTGAAGTTTCCCGCGAAGACTGAACAAAGAAGATGTCTTATTGTGGAAGATGCCGGCAGTCATCAAAATTTAATAACAGCAAGAACCTTACTGATACCGAACGGAATCGCTAGAGTGAGAATTCTTAACCTCAGTGATGAAATAGTTCTCCTGAAGAAGAATAGTGTGGTCGGAAGATGTGAGGAAGTAAAGTGCCTGAGGCGGTTGAACAACACTTCGACTCAACAACGTGGTACACAAGTCTCCGAAGATCACATCGAACAACTTCTTGAGAATTCGAAGGAAAATTTAACAGCATCAGAATTGCACCAAGCCAGAGACCTGCTGCTACAATTCAGAGACATCTTTGCAACCGGGAATGACTGTGGAAGGACTGGGCTCGTGAAACACCGGATTGACACAGGTGACTCCAGGCCCATAAAACAGAGACCTCGACGTTTACCGTGGGCCAGAGAAGGGGAGGTAGCAGAAATGATTAAAGACATGGCTGAGAGCAAAGTGATCGAACCTTCTACGAGTCCATGGTCATCACCTGTGGTACTAGTAAAAAAGAAGGACGGTAGCACAAGGTTTTGTGTGGATTACCGAATGTTAAATAATGTCACTAAGAAAGACAGTTATCCTTTGCCTAGAATCGATGATACCCTGGACTTGCTTAGTGGTATGAAATGGTTTTCAACCATCGATTTAAAAAGTGGCTACTGGCAGGTGGAGATCAGTCCTGAAGATAAAGAGAAGACAGCCTTTAGTACAGGAGTTGGAAACAGATTATGGCATTTTAATGTTATGCCATTTGGGTTATGTAATGCCCCGGCCACGTTTGAGCGCCTCATGGAAAGAGTAATGGTGGGTCTACTCGGAGATGTCTGTCTGGTTTACCTGGACGATGTCATAGTTATGGGACGCAGCTTCAAAGAAAACCTGAAGAACCTGGAAAAAGTTTTTACTCGAATCCGTGAGGCTAACCTTAAACTGAGTCCAAAGAAGTGCGCTTTATTTAAAAGGGAGGTCAGCTATCTTGGACATGTGATCTCCACAGAAGGAGTTAAAACCGACCCCGAGAAGATTAGAGCTGTTCAGGAATGGCCTGTTCCAAAGAACAAAACGGAGATTCGCGCGTTTCTGGGACTATGCGCGTATTACAGACGCTTTATTAAGCATTTCTCGGATATTGCTAAACCACTACACAGACTAACGGAAGATAAACGAGACTTCGTTTGGGACTTAGACTGCGAGCAAGCTTTTAGTACACTTAAAGAACGCCTGTGCGAAGCTCCTATATTGGGTTATCCTACCAGGGAAGGAAGATTCATTGTGGATACGGATGCCAGCAATACCGGCATAGGTGGAGTGTTGTCACAAGTGCAAGGAGATCGCCATGTTGTAATAGCATACTTCAGTAAATCGCTATCCAAGCCGGAAAGAAATTACTGTGTCACTCGTCGTGAACTTCTCGCTGTGGTGAAGTCCTTACAGCATTTTAATAAGTACCTTATAGCACGAGAGTTTACACTAAGGACAGATCATGCTGCACTACAATGGTTGTTACAATTCAAGAATCCGGAAGGTCAAGTAGCAAGGTGGATCGAGCAACTACAGGAATTTCCCTTTGTGATAGAACACCGAAGTGGAAAAGGGCACGGCAATGCCGATGCTTTGTCTCGTAGGCCATGTGCCGAAGATTGCAAGCATTGTCAGAAGAACGAAGCCCGTGAAAATATTAAAGTCATAAAGGTGAATGGACTTGACGACGAATGGACCGGAAGCAGTATGAAGCAGGCGCAAGAGGATGATGATGATCTACAACCTATACTGCACTGGAAGCAGCTAGGAAACAAACCCCAATGGAGTGATATATCTGCTTACAGTTCCACTACCAAAAGTTATTGGGCCCAGTGGGACAGTTTAACTCTGATAGATGACGTGCTGTATAGGAAATGGGAATCCAACGACGGCAAAGAGGTGACTCTACAAATAGTGGTACCACGAAGCAAGGTGGCTACACTCTTACGGCACAGTCACGATGGTGTCTCTGGCGGGCATCTCGGAGTCAAGAAAACCCTAGTTAAAGTACGACAGCGGTTTTACTGGCTTCATTGTCGGGAAGATGTCGAGGACTGGTGCCGTAAATGCACTGCATGTGCTTCAGTTAAAGGACCGCCGACAAGAAGCAAAGGAAAATTGAAACTGTATAACGTCGGAGCACCATGGGAACGTATCGCCATTGATGTTGCTGGACCTTTTCCAACGACGGAAGAAGGTAACAAATACATCATAGTAGTGCAAGATTACTTCACTAAGTGGCCGGAAGTATTTGCGACACCCAACCAGGAAGCAGTCACTGTGGCAAGGAAACTGGTTCAGGAAGTGGTCTGCCGGTACGGCGCACCTATGGAGATTCACTCTGACCAAGGACGGAACTTCGAGTCTGCTCTATTTCAAGAAATGTGCAAGCTCCTTGGAATGAACAAGACCCGTACGACTCCAGCGCATCCGCAGTCAGACGGAATGGTCGAGAGGTTTAACCAGACGTTGGAAAATCACTTGGCTAAAGTTGTCGATGAACACCAAAGAGATTGGGACCAGTACATCCCACTATTCCTGATGTCCTATCGATCTGCGGTACATGACAGTATGGGACACACCCCAGCGAAAGTGAACTTTGGTCGAGAGATTAGGCTACCAGTGGATGCAATAACCGGTACGCCACCTGATAGTCCTAAGCCCGTGACGGATTACGTGAGTGAACTTCGAAACCGACTGGACGAGGTGCACAGAATAGTACGGGAAAACAATTTGAAGGCAGGTGAAAGGATGAAAACCCGGTACGATAGAAATGCAAACACCCACGGTTTCGAAGAAGGAACACTGGTATGGTTTCATAATCCGCTACGCAAGAAGGGGAAATCTCCAAAACTCCAAGCTCGCTGGGAAGGGCCCTATACGGTTATCACGAGAATCAATGACATTACCTACCGCATTAGGAAGGGGGTTAGGGGAAAACCAAAGGTAGTCCATGTGGATAGGTTGACGCGTCATCATGGAATAAATGATGCTCGGGACGAGCATGACTAAGAGGGGGGTAATGTTACGACCGCCGTCGATATCTCGAAAACTAATAATCGAATCTTCAAGAAATAAAAACGCATTGTTAGTGACGAGGTACTCTACCGAATGGCATAGAAAAATCTGGAATCGTCAACAAAAAGTCACAACCTACCTACGAGTACCTACAGACTTTGTTGAATAAAAATAAACAATAGGTAAATATCGAGAATGTACTCGAAGGTCAGCGACGGCGGCAAGATCAAAGAATAGGTATTTGTCGCTCGCGAGCTTTCTAGATAATTCGATCCTCCTAATTGAGAGGTATAAAAACACGCTCGCATAGTGACACGATTCATTCAGTCTTTGAGATCGATAACGAACACAGCGAACTTAAGCGACCGAAGAAGATTCTACCTGCGACCTGAGCAACGACTGTGGACTACTGTGAACTACTGAGCGACTGGAACTGTTGAAGAAGTACTGTGTGTACTAGTGATCTAATTGTCTAGTTTGTGGTGAGCTAATAAATCTCTTCGTTGAGTAAACGGCATTTAATTGTACCCCGTGCACGTAACAATAGTAATACTCGAATCATAGCGGATAAAATTCAAGAGGAAATTTGTGGTCACCTATATTAAATTGACGCAAATTAGCATTTACAGATTGTCTCGTACCGTATACTGAAATATTACCTACTTGTATTGCAAACTCTATGTGAGAGTAATTAAATACGTCTAAAGGAAGATAGATAAATAAAAACTACGTTGATATCCTGTGAACAGCTAATTGTCTTAACAAATTCATACATACATAACATGGTACTGCGCTTACTTGATTTTTTTTTATATACTACTTAGGTGGCCGACAAGCGCACGGCCCACCTGATGAAAAGTGGTAACCGTGGCCTATGGACATGTGTAACACCAGAGAAGTCACACTCGCGCTGCCGACCCTGTAAACACAGAGTTTCTGTGCCGTCAGTGTAGAGGACACAGCAGGAAAAGCCTTTAGTCATCCCACTGACAGCACAAATTCTCCAGTGAGCTCTGGCTACCCTACTCACTGCTTGATATGAATAAAAATATGATTGCATCCATAAATATAATCAAATAAGGCAGAGGTGATAACATTTTTCTACTTGCTACAATCCTGACATAGGCCTTAAAATAAAATATAATTTCAGATATTTTAGGATCATATTAAATCAAATAAAGGATATGAATGAAAACAAATGATAAAAATAACGCCCTTTCTTATTTTCCTACTTTTATAACCAACTAATCATGCACCCAACCACTTACAATCAATTTACTACAATAGCACAGTATGACGTCATCATTATTACTTCATACAAGTTTCCACGTCACTAAACTACCCTAATAACATTTATTTCGCTGCTGACCTACCCATAGAAGACTATATCAGAAGATGTGCTATAATAAACACAATATTTCGAACAAAATATGCTCGATGACAGCGGTGAGCGTCAAGCACCTACCTACCACCCACGCAGATGGATCGTCGACCCACGAAGGTCAGAAATACATTGTACGAGGTCTATATTTGTGAGAAAAGGTTCGTTCATACAACAGTATGCCTCCATTTTGTAAAAGGATGAAGTATCTGGTTGTCATCGGGTATTTTGATCGAAGGATTATTCTAATAATATTATATGTAAAAGCTTGTGAAGATATTTGGATGATTTTATTTAATCTCGAGCTCGAGCGGTTTGCATATCTGTCCGAAATTTGGTACAGGAGTATATTATATACTGGAATAATAGCATATAGGCTAGCTTCCAACCCTGGGAATAGGTTTCCATGAGTTATGAGAACGGGGTCAAAATTCCCCGCAGATGACAGCTAGTGTAGTGTAATTTATTTATCTAAACACAAAATGTTTTTTAAGAGTAGTACGTGATGCTAAGGCGCGCGGCGGTTGCAGGTAAAACCAGTCTGACAAATCATCGGTTAGGAATAAGAGGTAATTATTGCTGGTGAAAATTCCTGACCGTATAAAATCATTGCAAGCTTAAACAATTCGAGGAGAAAACAAAACTTTTCACTTCCATAGAAACATGTACTTCAAAGATGAAACTATTTGTAGAACTAGTCAAAACATTCAATTTCTACAAGCCTAGCGGTTACAAAGAAAACATTACGTAGATACTAATGTCAAATGAGTACCTACACATCTAAATATATATAACTCAAAGGTGACTGACTGACTGACTGACTGACATAGTGATCTATCAACGCACAGCCCAAACCACTGGACGGATCGGACTGAAATTTGGTATGCAGGTAGATGTTATGACGTAGGCATCCGCTAAGAAAGGATTTTGATTAATTCTACCCCCAAGGGGATAAAATGGGGGATGAAAGTTTGTATGAAACTTAGTCAATTTTAAACTGATCGGGCTGAGACTTTGCACACATAAAGCTACTATGACGTAGGCATCCCCTAAGAAAGGATTTTGAGATGCAAGTTATATAAGACTAGCTGTTGCCCGCGACTCGGCTCGCGTGGATGTTGGTTATCGCTTTATGTTGAGTCCCGTAAAAAGTCCCGTCAAAATCGGTCCAGCCATTTCAGAGATTAGCCGGAACAAACACACAGACAGACAGTCTTTATTGGTAGGTAGCTGATGTAATAAAGAGTAACGTAGGCTACTTGTATTTTAGAATTTTTTTATGCTCAATAGTGTTGACACAACACTAAGCGATAACCGATATCCACGCGGGCGGAGCCGCGGGCAACAGCTAGTACGACATAAATCTCGATTGTATCGTCATTTCAATTTAAAAGTATAAATGAATTCTCTTATGTACACTTTGTATGAAATGATCGTGCAATTAGTAAAGTAATTAATTAAAGCAATTATTGATTGATGAATGATTGTATGACACTTATTATATCTTTAGGTAGTAAAGTTTTTATGGTATTTAATAACAATTAACGATCTTTACTATGTTGTGAGCTGACATTGCAGTGAATGTTCGACGCAGCGAGTTCCAGTGAATGAGTCAGCAGATTGATCGTGTTACAATAAAGTGTTCACACACGATGCATTTCATAGGTATTCGTTCAATTCAATTCGAGGGGATTCGACAGATAAAATGAGTTGGTATTGGCCGGGAAGGTTTCGTGAATAGAGTGCGGAGTAAGACCTACGTCGGAGTTGACGGAAATTACACAAACAATCAATCAATTAATCAGCGCACCGCAGTCCACTGCTGGATGAAGACCTCTAATAATGTGCGCCATTTTATCCGATCCTCTGCCTTCCAAACACAATGCTATTTAACTTTTGCTAATACTAAGTTAACCACGCAAATGATGGATTTTTACGTGATGTGTATTCCTGTTTATTCCATTTTAGTGGGCATTTCCATCAAGTGTGGCGTAGGCTGGGTGTTGTCTCCACTACAACAGATTGATTCGGCAGATAGTTTAGATATGAGATTGCATAATGGACAGACACTTTCCACAACCACAACCTTTCTTAAAAATTATATCTATGGGTGAGGAGAGACGATGATGATATGTGTCATACAGCATACAGAAATGTATGACCGTGTCATCAGTAAAAAGTGTAAAGGTAGTGCTAATTCAACGTGGTGTGACTTGGCCTTGAATATTGGATTGAATAATAGATACCTACTGCGTGTTTGCGCTTAGTATCCCCAGAGACGAGACGCAAACCAAAGTTGAGCACTTATGTCATTTTTATTTATAAAGCGTGTTTACGATTGATATAATATTATAAATGAAGCTACAGAAGTAGGAAAATAACAAAACTATTGGGGAAAATTGGAAAAATGTAATTGCACTGACATTAATAGTTTTGCAAAAAATGCAAGTCAAATAATTAAATAATCACTTTAGCCGTGACAATAAACCAGTTTTTGTAAGCTTCGCACTATGTTTATGCGCATGTGTGTGTGTGTGTGTATGTGTGAGTGTTGGCGTGTATGTACGCGCACGTGTGTGTGTAAACACCTTAACACATGTCAAGTCACAGTGTCAAGTGTTTTTTAAAACATTACTTGTCCTGCGGTATATAGAATTCAAATATTTTGCAACTCTTCGTATACATGTCCATATAATATGAGATAATCCTATAACACTTGATACATTCACGATGCATTGTTCGCCGGAGGCCGCGTCCGACTATCGTTAGGCGTGAACTCTCAACGTGTGCGTGCTTGACTATAATTTTGAACACTAATGAACATTTAAAATTATAGCCTTTATTAAACCGCTCACAGTATTTCTCTATCACCTGCCATTTTTTATATAACATTAACCAAAAGCAATTACGAAAGTAGGAAAAGCGAAGGTAATGCCAGGATCGTTGTGAGTGGAAAGATGTTATTTTTGCCTATACTAATGCTAAAGATGATAAGATGCTGAAGATTAAGTTAGGCTGGTCACCCTACCGCCTGAACTTAATCTTTTCAAATTTTTTGTATTGATCAGATAAAATGAAGTAGGTATAACTATCAAAAGTGTTTAATGTCAAAGTCGAGCTGAAAGCTACTATGGGGCGGGAAGATTGGGGCCACTATTGTATGTTGGTGTTGGTAATAATAGCTCTCTTTTTCGAGACTTCGAAAAAACATTAAATGACGGAGAAAGTATGTTTTCACTACAAAAAACTGTTCCATTGTCGTCAAGTTCTGCTAGCTCTTTTATAGATGACCCACTTTCCTTAAACTTTCCAATTTAAATCGAAACTTCTCAAGTTCACGACCACTTTATCACACCGAATCATAAATAGTCTAACTAATATAAATTGGAATCGGAAAAAGGCAATGCGCAGATCGAGAACTAAACCTGTGTCCCTTTCTCCTTAGTATACTAATTGCTTCAAAAGAAGAAAGCTCCATACACTTCTGGAGGAATACCTATTTTGTAATTTCCCTCAGAAAAATATATTAAAATCATAACGTCAGAAGCGCAAAACGGCAAAATGGAATGCGAATTGTCAAAAGCTCAAATCGTAAAAAGCACAAAACTATCAATGTCTTTGATACATCAATTAAAATAAGTACCCAAATGGCCGCTATCCTTTCATTAATATAATATTCTAATACACAGTGTCTTTAAAGAGATTACCTTGAGAGATACGATGGCCATTTGTACCATAAATTTTAAGTGTCTATTTAATGTCCAATTCATTGGTGTACAATAAAGAAGACCTATGTAATATTACAGTTTCATTCCTTATTTTGTATTGAAAATGCCGTTTTACTTTTTATTACTAGCGAGAAGGCAAACGGAAGGTGAGACACCCTCTAGCTAGGTGGACTGACGACCTGAAAAAGGTGGCTGGGACAAACAGGAAATTTGACACACACACAGAGAAACTTGTGCAATGAAGCTGCCCAAGTCAGTTGGGAGGATTTAGCAGAGGCAAGCACCATCGATGATAAGGTTCGTACTTTTAACAAAACAGTTATTGGCCTCTATGACATCCATGCACCCGTGAGGAGGGTGAAATTAAAACATAGACCAGCTCCGTGGATAACGAGTGATGTTCGAACCGCTATGAAAGGGAGAGACCGGGCTTTTCGTAAGTTCAAAAAGAATCGTTCTGTCATCAACTGGGATTCTTATAAAACTGCCAGGAATCGGTGTAATCAGGTGATACGCAACGCTAAACGCCGACATATTCTTGAAAACTTATCTTCCTGTACATCTGTCGATGTCTGGAGGTTTCTTGGGACACTGGGCATTGGTAAGCCAAGACAGCTGGAGCTACCCAAGACAATTGAGTTGGATGCCATTAACCATCATTTCTCTACCTCTCACACAATTGATGGCCCAACCAGGCGTCAAACGGTTAACTCTATCACCGGACTGCCCAGTCCCAATTACGAACCTTTTCAATTCACTCCAGTCACGTCAGCGGAGATCAAGAAGACTATTCTCGCAATTAAGTCAAAGGCAGTCGGCTGTGATGACATTAGTCGCCGTATGATAACCACTATCATGTTCCAACTCCTTCCCGCTATTACACACATCATCAACTTTTCACTTGACTCTGGTCAATTTCCTGACTTGTGGCGTAAAGCTTATGTGCGTCCTCTTCCTAAAATCTCCAATCCCTCTCTTCCCAATCACTTTCGTCCTATTTCCATTCTCCCTTTCCTATCCAAGGTATTAGAAGCCTGTGTTCATCGCCAGCTGTCCAACTATGTGCACTCCAATGGGATACTAAGTCCATTACAATCCGGGTTCAGACCGGGACACAGCACTACAACCGCACTCCTTAAAGTAACGGGAGATGTCAGGGACGGAATAGAGAAAGGTTGTATCACAGTGCTAGTGTTAGTGGATTTCTCAAATGCGTTCAATTGCGTGAATCACGACATCCTTTTAGCCATACTAGCCCATCTTCGGATCTCAGCCGACGAGCTGGAGTGGTTCTCTTCATATCTTCGTGGACGCCAACAGTCGGTTTGCGCAGACGTAATTTCATCTAGCTGGCGCAACCTTGACTCTGGTGTTCCGCAAGGCGGTATTCTTTCACCTCTTTTATTCTCTATATTCATTAACCTCATTACCTCTGAACTTCAGTGTGCGTATCATTTGTATGCCGATGACCTACAGATATACAGCCAAGCCCGCGTGGAGAACCTTTCAGAGGCTATTGATTATATATTGGTGTGACAGGTTTGGTCTTTCTGTTAGCCCCGATAAATGCCAGGGTATCTTAATTGGAAGTAGCCATAGGATGAATAAGGTAGACAGTGCAACTCTGCCAACAATAAAGTTCAACGGAAGAATTATTCCTGTCACGCATAGTGTCAAAAATCTGGGATTTAATGTTGACTCCACCTTGAACTGGCAAGTTCAAGTTACAAAGGTCTGTCCGAGGGTTACAGGTATTGCTGCGTAGTCTTTATCGCCTCAAAAATTTTCTACCAACCAAAACCAAGGCAATGCTAATGCAAACGCTAATCTTTCCAATCGTGGACTATGGTGATGTATGCTATCTCGACCTGAATGCAGATCTGCTCAATAAACTCGACCGCCTTCTCAACAATTGCATTCGATTCACCTTTAACCTTAGGAAATATGATCACGTCTCAGCTCATCGTTCGGAGTTAGGATGGTTGCCGATACGTCAGCGACGCAGCTTGAGGGCGGTGATGATGATACATAAAATTTTAGCCACTCCTAATGTCCCCTCTTATTTATCATCTCATATTCAGCTACTTGGTTCTCATCACAACAGAAATCTGCGGTCAGCTGACAACCGTCTTCTCCACTGTCCTACTCATAGTTCCAGCCTAATTCATTCTTCTTTCCTCGTGCAAGCAATTCTCCTCTGGAATGCGCTTCCTCTCGAAATCCGGATGACTACTAACCGTGCAACGTTCAAGTACAAAGTACGTCAGCTCTACTACAGTAGCCCCTAGTCATAGTAATGTGTAAAACCTTAATGTTAGAAATACTTTGTCATTATGTATAATTACGTAAGTATAGGTAAGTTTATATTATATAAGTATATATATAAGTAGTAAGTATAAGTAAGTAATATGTAAGTAAATATAAACACCTCAACAAAGTCTAGGGAACAAGATGACCCCAATTATTTTTTTTCGTGTAAATCTTGTTTTGCAAATAACTGACAGCAAATAAATAAAAATAGAATAAAGTAGATTACAGAGTTGTTCGAAATTTAAAAATAAATTTAAATAAGTAATGATTTTCGAATATGGAGGGAAAACTTTTAAAAGTGTTTGATTGTGCAGTTTCTCTGAGGCAAAATAAAAATTATTTTTTTTGATTGTAAATAACGTTTATTATCAATAATACGTCTTTTACGTATGGTTTGTGCATTTTTGTGACTGTAGTCATCATGTCACGTCGTCATTTAAGTCGCGAAGAGATGTTAAGGGCTGTTGGTATGCTGCAAGCTGGACGAACTCAACGCGACGTAGCGGATGCTGTCAACACCCAACCAAGCGTAATTTGCAGATTATGGGCACGCTACAGGTCTACAGGGGATGTTGCCGAACGTCACAGGGGACGAAATAGGGTTACTACCCCGCGACAAGATCGTTTCTTGCAAAATTCCGCAAGGCGGCAACCCACGATTACTGCTCGTCAATTGGTCGCAGGCCTCCAGTCTCAGCATCAAGTGGTTATTAGCGATCAAACTGTCAGAACAAGACTACACGAAGCCAATCTTTATGCTCGCAGACCGCTTAGGGTTCCAGCTCTTCGACGTGGAAATCGAGGTCGTCGCTTATTGTGGGCTAACGCACATTTACAGTGGACCGACCATCAATGGGCACGGGTTCTGTTTTCCGACGAATCTTGCTTCGGTTTTCATCCTGATTCGAGAAGAGTGCGTATATGGCGAGTTCCTGGACGTCGGAGTCGTCTCCAGAATCCGCAAGAAGTTCATCCTTACCAAGGTGGAACAATCATGGTATGGGCTGGAATTCACCTTGGTGGAAGGACCGACCTCGTTTGGATACGGGGCAATTTGAATGCAAACCAATACATTCAGGAGGTTATACACCCCATGGTAATCCCTCATCGACAGCAGTTCGGTCAAGATTTTATGTTCATGCAAGATAATGCACGGTCACACACCGCGAGGGTAGTGGTCAATGCGTTAAGCGAGCACAATATGACGACGTTGGAATGGCCTGCTCAGTCTGCCGACCTCAATCCCATAGAGCATGCCTGGGATTTGCTTGGGAGAAGAGCTTTCAGTGATTCTTTGGAAAATCTGAACACTGAAGAACAACTTTTTTTACACCTTCGCAGTGTATGGAGCCATATTCCACAGACGATGATTGACAATCTCATACTAAGTATGCCACGCCGTTGTCGAGCTGTTGCTAATGCTTTAGGAGGTCCTACAGATTATTAAAAACGTTTAAAGTACGGTTAATTACTGTATTTCTTACTACCTCGTTAGTTTTGTGCCTAATCATAGAAGGTTGTAATACTCAATATTGGCACTATTCAATTCTTTCTTAAAAAAAAAAAAATTGGTATGAAAATGTTTTTATTAAAATTAAAATTAAAAACAGTATAAAAATACCCTTCTATTGATATAAAACACTCACTATTACAAGAAAGGGTTTTTAAATAAAAACTAGAAATGTCCTTGTTCCCTAGACTTTGTTGATGTGTGTATTTAAAAGTATGTGTATGAATTTCTTATGTATTATAGTGTGTATGTATAATGTATGTATTATTATTGTGGTCATAGTGCACTGCACCTACCTCAATGTATCTCTGCATCACCCTAAGGTTGACTGTTAGATAATGCCTTTGGCATTAAGTCCGCCTTTGTACAAAATTACTGTGCATAAAATTGAATAAATAAATAAATAAACAGGATGCGGAGTCAAAGTCAAAAACCATTTAGTCAGCATAGATCATTAAATCGGGACTTACTACCATTTACTAAAACCAGTTTAGCAAATGGACCACCGGTTCGAAACGCGGCCCCGACCTGAGAAGACTCCGGCAAGAAACACAGCGGGCATTTTTTTGGTCTATTTACAAACATACACTTAGTCTACTATGGTCAATAAGTATTAATATTTCGATAACACAAAATAAATTTCGGTTTTATTTTATTATTTTACATTCTTGTAATTTTAAATATTAACGAAGTATCGCCAGCAAATAAGATAATACTAGTTTTGTCCCTTACGTAGGAAGACAGAGAACCTGCAATAGGGTAATTGAAAAACTAATGAAATTAACATTTATGATTCCTTTCCTAATACCCTTTTGTAAAGAACCACTTTACCGCGGGATTGCCCTAGTAATGCAAGTGTGGTGTTCTTTACCATAAATATTATGTACTAGCCTTTCGTCGCGGCTCCACCTGCATGGATCTCTATCTCCAGATCTACTCAACCGATTGTCATCAAACAAACGTAATATTTTAGGTCTGACCAAGCCTTTTCTAACAAAAAAATCGCATCAAATCCGTTCAGTAATATTTTTACATCCATCGCGAAAAAACATTTACAATTATATAATATACAGATATAGAAGATAGAGCAACCCAATTTATTGTGGACCTAAACAACCCATCTGCTAACGGCCTTATTAGACTAATATTCGGACCTAAAACAAACGTAACCTGACTCAGCTTTTACCCATACGCGCAGGCGACAAGTGGAGGTGACAAGCCAGTGCCTTGTAATTAATCTAAAAATAGACAATAACATCATATTTAAATGCACCCAAAAATAGCTGTCATACACACACATGTCTGTACGACAAGAAGTAATGGGATCTCCAAGGTGGAAGATGACGCCATTTTGTGCTATTAAGAGGATTATGTATGACCTATACAGTACACAAATAGCAAGATTCGATAAATAAACGATTGTTAACATTCGTTTTGTATCGATGAACAATTTTGCCCCACGCTTTTTTTAGACCATCGATAAAGCACAAATCTTATTAAACTATCGCGGTGTGAATTAATAATTATACAATGTATCGGGACTTCTAGCGATTAAATCAGTCAAGTCGTGACCACGGGTGCTGCAACGTATTCGAAACGTCGGCAGAAATAGTAAGTTCCATGATTTAATCGCGAGAAGTCCCGATACCTTGTATAATTATGAAAGCACAAATCATTGAGATCTTCGGAGCTTTAACTAATCTAATCTGCAAGTCAATAGATACAGGTTTTACTACCAGGGAATGGAGTTAAACGGCAGTTCCTTTCGCAAAAGATAAGACAAATCAACATCATCACAAAATTAGTCTCGGTTGCATCTAATGTCTAGGATTTCGGGATTTTAAACCAATCCAAAACACGACTTTTACGAGAACTACTACTGTCTGACCTCTCAATCTCGAAAAGAAAGCTTGTGCCATGGCCTCGTCCGTTGTCAATTTGGTTGATCTGGCCCCAGAAGGTATTTGTAGCGTACCTGAACACCTAATTGGGGATATGAAACTGTGAGTAGGTATGTCTTTCATTACTTTTTTAATATAGCCCGGAAGTCCGAGTCTTCTAAACACCGCATAGAATAAAAGTACACATCGTAAAATATTAGCAAACTTAGCACAGTTCGTAAGTACATACGCGCACACAAATATTTAATTAAACAACTTCAGACTCTTAAGTCCACAAGAGTAACGAAACATACTTCGGAATTAATTGAAGGTTATAACTAAAAGGCCTGGGTAGGCGGGTACCGAGGTACTGTCAATAAGCAGAGACACAATTAACATGAGTTTTATTCTTCTACTTACGACTAAATAATACATTAAAATATCGAAACTTTTAAGTCGAAGTTCGGACAGGCTTTTATGAAACTAGATTGAAAGCCTACCCTAAATGAGGTGAAAGAGCCCTGAGGATAAGAATGAGTATCTAAGAATAATTGGCTTTTCTGATCGGCCTGCAACTGCCATCAGGTGTTCCCCGATCACAGAATATTAAAAAATTATAACTATCACTTACGTCCTTGTCTGTGTCCAGGCATCACGACGGCGCTCCTCTGGTCCGGCCTCAGCAGGCTCTCGGCCTCAGCTCCTGACTGGTGCGACATCTCCATAGCTCAGGAGGCGTGGTGGAGAACCAATATCATAAAACTGGTGCGGGCATCTGTGCACTTCGTCGGTGGAATCAACGACTGCGTCTATAGGACAAAATTAGAAATCAGTCAGAATATCAAGTGGGTATGTTGCAAGATGCGCTGATTGTACATGGATTTTATTACTTTGTTTTGTAGCACATGAATATAGTGACTATATAATAGACTTCCTAGCGAATTTATAGGTACAAATATGACTAACTACTTATCCTAACTGCAACATCAATGCAATGTTAGCATTAAAAACAAGTGTTCAATGAAAACTTGGGATTCTGGCATCGATGCCTTTTGTGTTGTCTACGGAGGAAGGATTTTTGGAAATAAACCCTAAGGTGGTAAAACAGGACATTTCCAAAGTAAGTTTTTGATTAGATATAAACTCTTCCTAATTTTACCCCATAAAGTTACATTACAAGTCGAAAATTAATTTACACAAGAAATTTCTCTCTTTCGTAGGAAGAATCACAAAATTCACTATTAATGCTAATAAAATATTGTGTACCACCCTGCAGATTGGTTTGCACTTGAGTTCGAGGCATCTTTTTAAGAATATTTCTCCGCCAATTTCGAGATAAGCTTTAAAAATCCGAGCTTATTTCTGCGCGAAGCCTTCGTCCAAGATTTACCCGTATTCAGATACTATTGTAGCTATAGCATATAATCTTCTTATCCCCATAGTAATACAATTGTACCAATAGTATACAATAAAAAAAACGTATCTATTCCTTTATCGATATAGTCGGCTATTCTTTATTAAAAAGATTATTAATCAAGGATTCCGAGCGATAATTAGAGTTATCGTGCAATAAAATCAAAATCTTTTAACCTATTGATTTATATCCTTGCAATTAGATATTATTATAAGTAGTATTATGTAATCTTTGAGAACAATTGTTGTTTATGGAACGCTATCTTAATTCATGATTAATAGCTACGAGTTCATGTTTCGGTCAGAAACTAGACTACTAGTGAACTAGTAGAGAAAGCGCGCAGTTTCCGGCGAAGAAGCCATCTTATCATCACCATCCAGCATAATAAGGCTGCAAATTGCAAGCCTTAAATGCAATCGGATGTTGGGGTTCGAAATTTACTTTCTTAATACGTAGGTACTTCTTGATTGGTTTAAAAAAATATATATCTACGTAACTATGATAATAGAGTTCAATTCTCTATGGAATAGAACTCTAGTAACTATGTAGCATTGAGAATCGAGAGCTAAGTTTTATTTAATGTATTTTCACTACTGAAATTCAGTCTTGGCCATAAGTAATTTAGTTAAGCCAAATTCTTAAGACTCTTGCTCTCACAAGTTTCTGTCCCAACCAATTATTTTGAACCGTCAACGTTTTCGCTGGTCATTGTATGCAAAACAATATAGAAACAATTATTTAGGCACGAAATTATTCATGAGTTCATCGTGAATTTGGAACGAAATTATAAAGTTGAGAAGTTTCCTTATGCAATTAAACTTGTGGAGACTATAAATAACCTACCTAACTGAACGCTTAGCAGGATGATGGGCCATCCGGTGCCTCATGTGGGCGCATACTGCGTACGGTTTCGTGAAAAAATTCTATGTATTAATATTCTATTTCATCGGGAAGGTCGCAGAAGGCGACTAGTTCTATTCTCCATCCACCAGTAAACTTACAGACCATGAAAGTGATGCGTTTGACGGTAATAAAATATTACAAGGCACCGAAAATCACTTGGCGGAATGTGGTTACACCTTCGGGGATTTACAGATGTGTGTATGTATTAGCTTAACATTATTTGCACGAAACAAGACGCCCGCATTGCTTGTATATAATACTACATAGTATACGCAAGAGGAAGAGGGACAATCTGAGACTTCCCGCACATGCAGGCCGATTATAATATAACCCATTTGGTTTATTTGAACAGTACCATCAATTGATCACAATTAACTCTTATATCAAAGCTTAAATAGTTTTGTTATTAGAGTTGCTGATGGGGGAGAAATTGTTTGTAGTCAGAACAGATTGTGATGAATTTATAACTAATACTTGCCAGTAGGTTATATTATAAGAGTCTGTACCCGGTAGGCCAGGAGCAAGCAAAAAGAAAATGTCTTGTTGGATATTCTTTTAAGAATGTGCTCAAATGTTGTTCTGAGTTTCAGTTTCAAATATTTGCACGTCTGGCATGAGGAGGTTGGGCTCATTTGCTATTCAATGCAAAGTCATTTGTTTGAAGAATGACTGTGATGTCGGTTTGGCCGATGAACCATTGATTCAAGCGATATGAGAATTTGCGGAATGCTTTGACTTAATATGGGCCAAACGTAATTTTTGCAATAATCTATACTAATATTATAAACCTGCAGAGTTTGTTTGTTTGTTTGAACGCGCTAATCTCTGGAACTACTGGTCCGATTTGAATGATTCTTTCAGTGTTGGGTAGTCCATTTATCGAGGAAGGTTTCAGGCTATATATCATCACGCTACTACTTAAGGGAGCGGAGCATTGATAATAAATGTTAATAAATCCGGCAATATTTCATACATATTTTGAAGACTAAAACATACGGGCTCAAAGGGATATGAAGCTTCAAAATATACCCCGGGCGAAGCTGGGGTGGGTCAGCTAGTGTATAATAATTTCCTTTTAAATTGAAATCGGAAATAATTTGTTTTATGTTTAAAGGCAATTAAAATTATTCATTATTCTTTAATATTTCTGTAGGTAGTTCTCTAGGTTACCCTGTCTACTCACGATAGGTTCAGATAATACAGATGGCAGAGATCGCGAGTTTTATGTCTCATCCGGAACTGTCGGGTAATAAACCTATAATTATTAGGTTTCTACATATAATTTTGTAGTTTCATATTGTAGATCCATATCGTTTAGTTGTAAATGAACACGACACAGGATAACAAATAGCGTTAACAGACCAAAACTAATGAATGATTAAAAGGTATTTTCTGGTAAAACCAAAGGATCAATTATTTTCCTTTATTCGTGGATATGGAAATACTGAATTAACTACGATAATTAAACACAATCGTGCCTATAAATGCGCATAATACTACATATAACTCGGTAGCCTATATTTATTAAACCACAAACTACCGCCGAACAGTTTCCTTTGTTTGACAGTATTTTGTTATACGGTAACACATGACCAAAGCAGTCTAAAGAGATAACTACAGTCACCAGTTCTTGTTATCAAACACAGACATCCGTTTTGGCGTCTTTCCATATGCCGGCTGTACACGTTGGGTCAACATGAGTCTCTATATCTACATGATCTGGACACAGAATAGTAGTAGGTATTCCCGGAGACTAGACCAACTCTCCAAACCACCACCTCCCCCCTGTCATTCCCTCCCCCCGCCATGCCCTGTCTCTCGGCTTCAGGGTGGCCGTCACGGCTAAAAAAAAAAAAAAAAAAAAAAAAAAAAAAAAAAAAAAAAAAAAAAAGTTTGGTGTCTATTCGGGGGTTTTCGGCCATGCTGAGTCGATTGCGCTAATCCGTTTTCGCGTACGACGCACCGTTACAAAGTTACAGAAACGTAATCTGAGGTAATTGACGAACAATTGATAACGGCCGACCCTTGATAACGACCAGCCGTCGTCGCTCAATGTTATCTCGGGTCTGTTGTCTTTTTTGTCAATGTCTGCGTCATAGCCAATGATGACTAAACCTATGATGTAAATGGGTATGTATATGATTTAAAAAAAAGTCCTTTCGCAGTACTAATGTTCTTTATTATTTTCAAAACAATATTTGAATAACTTACTTAGTATGATATCGTTATACAGCGTATTGTTAGTGAACAGGTGCTGGAAATCGGCTAATGACATACCATAATGTTTATAGTATAAATACATTAAACAATATTCGCCACATACTGGAGTGTAATCGTTTTGGATTCGATTAGTGTTGTAATTCCATACTCTGCAATTTCGATCTAAAAACGTACGATGGAAACCTGTGGGTGCTCTACCATAGGAATCAAAGTACTGACCAACTCCATTCGCGTCTATGTGTATAGCAACCCAGTGAGAACCAGGCTTATTGTCGCTATCTAAGTTGCTTATGATATATGTAGGCATATCTACATGAATCGGCAAGCGATTTGCGGCATAAACATTACATTCACTTTTTGAATCCACTTGTCTCAAGTATCTCCGTATTTCTAATGTATTCATGATCGCGTTACGATGTTATCAGGCTCGTAGATTATAAGCAAATAATGAGATCAACAATAATTTAACATATTATAGGGTCTACAAAAACTTTTGTTTTAACTGTAACATGACGTACGAGCTCCCTTTGCTCGCTCCCGCGCATAATAATTTCATTCATAATGAACATTGACCAAATTGGTCTGGTCTATGACAGAGTATCTTAACATACACTGCATTTCGAACATTCACGGTAACATAATATATACAAACACATTGTTAATAAAACAAAGAAATACTTTGTATGAATATATTTTATTGAAAGGATCAATATACAATAATGCAGACTTATTTCTAAAACATATTTAATTCTAATACGCGCTTAATTCTAATACACACTTAATTTTAAAACATTTAAGTTTACTTAACTACTATAGTCAACAGAAATGTTACGGTTTTTATCGATTTCTATAACATTATCAAATTCTGCATAGACAATACAATTAATAGTTTGTGTTAAAGCCGTATCAAAGCGAACTTCTATTCTTACGCTACCATGTTTTATAAGGTTCCAGTGATTAGAAGCATTCGCTGATAAGTCAGGTGTTAAATCGAACGCTAGCAGACAAAACCCTTTGGAATATTGATCTCTAGATATCCCGTTGCCTTCATTAAGGAAATGTATACCTGTACCCGAGAACAACGTATGATAACTAGAAGTAAAAATATTATTCCCAAATGATGGTTGTAAAGCTTTTGAAGGTATTTGTTGTCCGTCTATGTATAAACAAAATGTACTAATATCAAAATTTTCAAAGTTAAATGGGTTTTTAGAGAGATTTCCATTGAATGCTGCATTATTCACAAAACCAACTATACACCGTTTAGGTACTTGACCAAGGAATATGTTATCAAGAGTTTTACCCTGAACACCTGATGGTATCGTTAAAACTTTAACTTCAGCTCGTGTGATAGGATATTTAGCTGTCGTAGATGATAACACTTTTTGATGTGCAAGTAACACAGTTGGATTAATTCGTGCTCTACGAACAATCAGGGTTGCATCTGTAATAGTAACTTTAAATTTAAGGTCATGCGAAGAAGCCATTAGATTAAAATTTTCCCTAGAGCGAACTAATTTTACACACATATCAACACCATTAATCAAAAATTTTTCTTGATTAAATATATCACCATGAAGATGACCAATCATTTCTATTTCTCTACTTTCACTAGCCATTTGTTGTCTCTTTGTAAATCCCTCATTTTTATCATCCATCTCGTCCATTTTCCCAGCTACGTCTTCATACCAAAGACTGCATGATAGATGCGAGTTTTTAGCTGCAGGTGCATAGTTCAATAGTGTTTCTATGTAAGCTCGATAAGCATATGTATTATTTGGAGGTGATACAAGTTTTTGGTTTAAGTACACATCGAGTTGACTAAAAAGCGAATGTAACCAATTGTTAACTGGAGCAACTACTGCACTAGTAGCAAGTTTTGTATTATCCTGGGTTAATATTTTCGCTTTTAGTTGAAGTAAAGTATGAGATAAATCAACGTAGTCGTCGCCTGCTCCGGGTATTTGAAATTCAATAGGTCCATCGTCAGCAAGGGACGAAATGGGCTTATAGTGTATCCATATTCCACTTTCAATACTAGTTTGAGTTGTTGGTAATGCAAATAAATCTAGTTCAGACTTAACACATTCACAAGATTGACTATGTAAAAAAGACATAGTTAATTCGAAAATATATCTTTAATATGATCACTTTTCAATTTTTTTGCGGCTTTCACTCTCGCTGTTATCGAAGGAATGAATGTAGAAAGACGTTTCCGTTTCGTTATATATCCTGATCCAGACATGTTGATGCTATTTATTTTCTTATCAGCTCTGCGTTTCAAATTGGTACCGACCTCTTTGAGTCGGGATTTAATTGATTCCTCCATAGGACGTGCACTGACCATATCCGACAACAGACCAACGCCAGCATTTAAGGCTTCTTTACCAATTGCTTTAGCTCCACTAGATAGTAATGGAAAAACAGATCGAAATAATCCCCCAAGAAAACTTCCAATACCATGTCCTTTTTGATATGGTGCTCCCCTATAGATCACTCCTATACCTGATCCAGCTTGATGGGAATAATAGTGTTGGTAAGGACATGAGATATTATCATGTTGAGAATACATTATAATTTTTGAAAGTGAAGTTTAATGCACACTGTCCCAAATTGGAATGGTATCTTTTGACCAGTGGTTGATCTTATATCTATTTCAATGGTATCAAATTCTCTACGCATAACAGGCAAATAATGGGGTGGAGAAAAAACATGCATTTTATTAGCACCATAAATGTATTTCGAGGGATCTAATGGTATAATTCGCAGAAGTGGAGTCATCACATCCCCAACAATTTGTGGTTCAACTATATCACAATAAACAAATATTTGCGATGGTAAGCCTAAGTGTAAATTAGCCGGACATTTTCCTATATTTTTTTCTACTAAGTTTCTATTTGGTTCAAAACCTAATTGAAGGGCTAATCTGGATGATAATGTTATGGATTTTATATTTTCATCTGATACACTAACCACAACAAACTTTGATATCTCATCATAACGAAATCTTATTTTTTCTCGAATATTATTCATTGCCTTTAAAATGTGATTAATATTGTCATAATTCGTTGCTGGAATGTGTATTTTGTAATATATTAGAGATTCTTTTTTTTCATTAGGCATTTGTGCTAATTTTGCAATGTATATAACATTTTCATGTTCTTGAACCGTAAACATGGTGCATGGATACTGGAATTCCACAACGCCAACCTTCCATTCTCCTTCTAGTATTATTGGTTTCGGTAATTTTGTGGAAAAAAATTGATGTTTTGTTATCTGGAAAGTATTCCATGGAACTATTACTTAGTAAAGTTAGATAAAAGCTTTGTTTGTTCATATTTCTTTCAAATTAGTAGCCAAGACCCAGCTATTAAATTTGTCTGGATAACCTCTCCACTTGACTAACACTTCTTTTCTAACACCAGAATATCGAGAACGTATTATTTTATCTACTTTAAAATTGGCAGTGGGGTCAAAGATGATTTTTTGTAACTCTTTTTCATAGAAAGTTCCTATTATCTCTTCGCCCTCTAGGTCTTTAAGAGTGTATACTAACCACGGAGACCGGCGAATTACGGAAGATATTATGAATATTTCATCACTCCAGTTAGATTCATAACCTTTTTGAAAAATATGTTTATGTTTCGTTATTCTGACAAACTCACCAACGCGAAACTTCGATAAAGCGATGTTAGAAGGTTTGTCTTTTCCTTTCTTGTAATATAAATTTTCCCATACAGTAATGATATTATCACGATTAACTTCAGATGGACACATTTTGATACTAGAATGATAACTATGATTATACGAGTACAGCAAATCTTGTAAAACATCAATATATTTATGCGTGTTCTTATGTGTGAAATACCGCCACATTTTCATCTTTAGAGTTCTCTGGAATCTTTCTACAATGCTTGCTTTAATATCAGGATTATTAGTAGTATAATAATTAATATTTTTTGAAGTAAAGTATTTTCGTACGTCTTTGGATACGAATTCTGTCCCTTTGTCAGATTGTATATGTGTAGGTGTAACTTTAGCTTCCATGAATATACTCTCGAAACATGCTTTGATTGTTTCAGAGTTTTTCTTTTTCATTGGTCTCGCAAAGGCATATTTACTAAACACGTCAATAACACAAAGAATATAGTTGAACCCATCATTATAATTTGAGTAAGTTCTCATATCACTCAAGTCAGCCTGCCACAGTTCGTTAATATTAGATAAAATATATTTATTTCTTGAAAAGTTTCTTTGTACAGGTTTATGTAATGTATATGTTTCTTGTGACTCTAACCAGTTCTTCACATCATCTCTTTTTAATTTACCTTTCATTGCTTTGGTTAATTTGCTAAGGCTACTGTACCCTGCAGGATGTGAAGAATCATAATAAATCTTATTTAATTCTAATATGGGGTCCATTTTTCCCAATCTATTTTTCTTTTTATCTTTTTACGAAATTTACTTTCAGTTATTGGTGTAGAAAATAATTCATCTGCTGGGATTGAATCTTGATGCTCTTGTGATTGTAGCTTTTTAATATATTCAGATCTTTTTGTGTTACCAATATATATAAGCGGTACTTTGATTTCCTTTAAAGCTGTAGCGAATTTTTGCCATCCAGTAGGTTCACTATTTTTAAGTGTCCTCAATGAATCATTTACCAAATCAACAATATTACTTTCAGGAACTTTTTGACCATCTATAACCACAGTGCCTGTCTCATCCCAATTAATCTTATATTTATTCAAAGAGAGTAAGTTCAACAGTGATTCCCCCCTTTTTATATAGGATTTTGGTATAAGTTTTAAAATGTAATTAGATGTGTATGGTCCTTCATTAGTTTCTTGCAAACTTACTTCCTTTACTGATGTGTTAGAATGGACTGTAGATATACACTCGAGAGCAATGAATCCGGGTCACTTAAAGAATGTTAAAAATCTCGGAAACTAAAAATGATAGGTTAATGCAATAAATTGTATTTAATAGACAATGTAATACTCCTTAAATGAAAGTAAAAAAAATATGAGTCACCATACATTTTATTAACACAAAATTACATAAAGAAAAAAACTGCTGATCTCTCCTTAAAACAAAAATAGGAAACATGAAATTTTTGAACTTTATTACGATTTTCTTGAATTTTAATACTTCGTATTGCCTCCTCGTGCTTCCATTACTGCGTTTACGCGGTTTGGCATGCTGTACACCAAGTTCCTTATACGATTTTGGGGAATATTCTCCCATTCCTCTGTGAGAGCAATTTTGAGCTCACGAAGCGTGATTGGGGGAGGGTTTCGTTGTTTTACGCATCTGCCTAGCTCGTCCCAAGCATGCTCGATCGGGTTGATATCCGGGCTGCGCGCTGGCCACTCCATACGAGTAATGTTCATCTCTTGAAGGTAGTCATTCACAATCCTACCTGTATGAGGTCTAGCATTGTCATGCATAAATATAGCATCCTCACCTAAATTGACCATAAATGGACCAACGTGATCATTGAGGATTTCTTCCACATATCTTACGCTAGTTAAAGAGCCGTTTTCTATGATCACCAGCTCTGTGCGACTTTCAGAAGAAATTCCGGCCCACACAAGTACAGACCCACCACCGTAGGCTACTTTTTCTTCGATGCATGCTTGCTTGAATCTTTCCCCTGGTCTTCGATACACTCTGTGTCTTCCATCGTGCTTGTAGAGCATAAATTTTGATTCGTCGGAGAACATAACTTTTGACCAATCTTCAATACTCCAATTTACGTGGCTCTGGGCATAACTTAGTCTCGAAATACGATGCCCACGCTCCAGTTTAGGGCCGTTTGCAGGTCTAAGGGGTTTTAAGTTAGATTCAGCAAGCCGACGTCTTACTGTCCATGCACTTGGGTTACTTCCTCCGAGGCGTCGAAACTGATTGGTGAGTTCAGTTCCTGTGAGAAAGCGATTTCGAAGCATGGTGTTCACCAAGTATCGGTCTTCTCGTGCTGTGGTACACCTGGTTCTGCCCGTTCCTGGTCTGCGTAGGTTAGAACCAGTTTCTTCGTAACGTCGGAGAACTCTTTGTACTGTTGACAGCGACACACCGACAGTCCAGGCTGTATCGCGCTGACTCCGGCCGGTTTCCAGCATTGTAAGTATTCTGGTGCATTCTTCAGGCGTAAGCGACATAATTTCAGCTTGATTAATGAATATAGAGCACTATCAACATGGTTTATGTACCCACATAAATGACAGATTACAAACAAAAGCAACACCAAATGCTGTAATTTCGTAGTTCCATCTTCGAAAGTGGCCCTTTTTCAAATTTGATTTTTTTATGATATAACTTTACAATAACTAACAAGTTTTAATACCTTCATTTAAGGAGTATTACATTGTCTATTAAATACAATTTATTGCATTAACCTAGCATTTTTAGTTTCCGAGATTTTTAGGATTCTTTAAGTGACCCGGATTCATTGCTCTCGAGTGTATTATCTTCATCATCAGTAATATACTTCACCGATCTTTTCGAGTCTTGATTTATTATTGGTATTTCATAGGGCTGTCGCTCCTCTTTAGTGAAGTTTAAATATCTTTGTAGAGTTTGTAAATATAAAATACACTTCTTTCGATCATCCATATCGCTATTTAAAATGTTTTGCATATCTGTGTCTAAACGAGATAATGGAGTATCAACCGCGTTAGGTTGTTTTAACTTTTCTAATAGAGATGGATCGATGAGTAACATTTTTTTAGCATTATCCATTTTTCTTAGACAAGTGTACTAACCAAGGCACTTAGAACAGAACCCAATATTAGTGGTAGAAATGCACCACCTTTTTGTATTATTAAATGTTTTCTAATTTTGTGTGATCCCTTCCGTACTATTTTTCGTAGAATATTTTTGTATTTTTTCAATTTTGATCTTTCTTTTTCTTTCAATTCTATTTTTCCTTGTAAAACGTTATGAATACATTCACAAATACAATTTATTTCTTCTTCATCGCAGGCTTTTAAAAGAGCTTTTTGATATTTTGGTTTAAGTGTAATCAGAGCGCTTAATAGGCCTTTATGCGTCTTTGTGCTTCCATGCATTGTTAGTAACTAATGGATATCTGTTGATTTCTACTATATTTAAACCCTTTTGATGGTATGTAAACAGTGCAATATCCATCACATGGAAATATCTTTGTTTTAATACGACACATGTCATTTGTTTCTTGTTTTAAATCAATCATAAGATATCCATGTGCATTGTTGGTTGCGTCTTTGTAAGAATCTTCCAAGTATTTTGGATTTTCTGGAAATACTTGTCGTGCCAAGTATCGTATTTGTGTTTTATCTCTTGGATTTTTAAAATAAATTATATAACTTGAATTCAGAGATATGTCTCGTTGACCTTTTCCCTGATGAAATAAATTTTGTGATATGTAAAACACACTTAAATTTCTATGATGACTTCCTTTTGTGAATATATCAACAATACGTCCATCAGACTCTCTCATTAAGTCATCAATTATTAGGAGTTGAGGATCCTTTCCACTAAACATAGTTAGATCTGGTATGCCTTGGATGTAATTAACGTTTCGTATATTGTATAAAGGTTGCATTTCATCAAAACACCATGTTATTTGATCAAAATTTGTGTTACAAACATCTTTAACAAATTTTATAAAATTTGTTACAAAGACTGACTTTCCACATCCACTTGGACCAGCAACTATCGCAGTAAATGGATGATTGAAGTGGATCATTTTGAAAAACGTCTAAGTAAGTTACAATTCAGACAAAGAATGAAACAATTTGTTAAGAAAATAAGCATTTATATATTTTATTTAAAAAAAATATTACTTAAACAGACTTATAATGATAAACATTTATAACACAATCATATAAACAAATTTACTATATTTTATACATTTATTATACAATCTTATAATAGACAGACTTATAATGATAAAAATTTATGGCACAATATTATAAACAAATTTGTTAAATTTTATTTTATATAATTATTACACAATCTTATAATAGAGAGACCTATAAGGACAAACATTTATAGCAATCTTAAAAACATATTTATATTACAATTAAAGCATGAAGCAAGCCGTGTTGCGGCAGTAGGTTGTAGAATATTTATTATTTATATTTACAACATACATAAAAAATTAAATGTTCTTAATTTTATAGTGCCCCCAAGCTAGGGTATTGATAGCGTCTTCCAATATGTATCGTTTAGTGTCATTGTGCGAAAGAGATATTTTATTAACTTTTTGTGTGTATATGGTATGTTTTATTGACTTAAATCTTAACATTTCACTATAATGTATTTTTTCTTCTAACAAACAGCTTTTATAATCATTTAAAGTAAATTTTTTTGTAACACATTTATTAACACCCTTTGCTTTAGCTATAAATTTATTTTGTACGTCCATAGCATACATTTTTGCTCGAAGTCCTACAAACTCTTTAAGAATTTTGCCATTGTTTTCGTCTTTAAAAAATCCTAATCGCTTTTTATTTATTAGAGGTAATCCATATATATTGTCAGGAGGATAATCGGATGTATCAAAGTAATTTTCTAAATTTTCTTTAATATCATGATAAAAATTATTGGTAAATATCTGGTATACTAAACTATCAGTATCTGTATATAATAGTTTAATATTTTCCATATATTTTTCTTTCATAAAATCATAATGAAAGTCATACATTAAAGTTTTTGAAATATCTAAAATACAAAATCCAAGGTAAATCGGTTTGTTGTATAAAACTTGTGTTTTGTTTAATTGTACAGCGATTAAGTCTTCTGAAAATACAGATAAACTATGAAATTCAGGTCTTGCTATTAAAGTTTCAGCTCCCTGAGTTTTCCCACAATTTGTCCAATGGTTCACTAATTTTACATTTACTCGTTTTAAAACATTTTCCATTGTTTTACCAAAAACAGAGTTATTCATTAATTTAAAGAAATCTTTTTCAAAATCTGAAGTTGCCAATGAACGCATGCGAGTGTTCAAATCTATATAAACTTTTAACCACGCTGATTGATTGAACTTAAGAATTTTGTGAATTTTAAGCAAACGAAGTCCTCTTTTCAAACATTGTTTAAGATTCCTATAATGAATGACATAGTTCTTTTTATCATTTAAATTTGGAATCAATTTTTTGTCTTTACTACCACCATAACATATATTTTCAGGACATAACGGCAGATCCGAATGTAAGTCGTGTAAATGTTTTGGATATTCTAAGTCCACTTCCAAAATGAAACCATAATCAGCATCGTCAGGAACATGAAAGTTAGTATTAACATCAACCCATTCAAATTTTCCAGTAGGGAGACATTGAGACATAGCCCAACCGTAAAGGTTATTTGCATCCAGATACATTAGAAAAGAAGATGGTACAGAAGGATCATATTCTGACATATAAGAATTATTTGCTTTAGCATGTCTGTTACTACATTGAGATATACCACCGCGAATATTTTTTGCAATAAAAGTAATTTTGTTTATATCAGTTAACAACTCTAAATTTATTTTAGTATGTACTAACATGGCATCCCAACTCAAACCCGGTGCTGTATAATAATGGGCTGGGTCTAATTCATATGTTTTAAGACACACATCTCTAAAATTTTCAAATATATCGGCCAACAATAAAACATCTGTTTTTAAATATAAATCAGAGTATTCTTTCATATTTTTACAATGGAAATGATTCCAAACATCTTGAGCATGCTGGTAATCATTTTCAGTAACATGCATATCAGTTAACGAACTATAAAATTTGTCAGGAGTAGGCAGACATGTTAAGTTTAAACATTCGAATGAAGTCATGTATTCATAAGGATAAATACCTTTACGTATTAAGCGCCGAAAGTCTTCCTCACATGGAAAATTTAATTTGAGTTCTTTGAATTGTTCCAATAATAAATTTTGAGCCAATTTTTCTAGACTACTAGACATGAATTTAAAAGAATCAAGAAATCTTAATTTCATAACACGGTTATTAATATTTAATATTTTTGAAAAAGAAATGTACTTTTCTTTATTCTCAGGAATGATTTCTATATTACCATCTTCAAAATTGAGACCATGAACAATAAAATGCGAATCATAGTTACCCAAGTTATGTAGAAATATGGGTACGAAGTTTGGTACTCTATACTTTTTAGAACAATGTGTATGTCCAACTCCTTCATATAAACCAGTAAACCAATTATAACAAATCTCAAAATTTTCATTTAAACTGTGATTACAAATATAACAGACTTTAGTTTGATTAGACATATTAATATTTTCTTCCGTTAATGGTAACGGACTTTTAACAAATGTATTTTTTTTACAGATATTAACTAAATCATCTTTTATCATTTTCATAAACATAAGTGCACAATCTTTACCAGTATGTGACCTATACTTGGAAAGCCTATCATCATATGAAAATTTAATGTAATAGCCAAAGCTATACGTTTCATGTTTTTGGATGTTTTCGGTTGATGAATTATTTGGGTTATTAGAACATCCGTTAATAGGATTCAAAAAAGCTTCAAAGTCAGCGTATATTACGAAGGGTACTCTTAATTTTCGTTCATAATTATTAAATGATATTTGGTTCGAAGGTGTTAACTCATTAAACCAATTACTTTTTTTATTAGATTCCGATGGTAGTTTTGTTGAAATGTGGAAACAATCTTTTTCTTGATGTTGTTTTAAATTATTATGCGATGTAAAGTTTAACAAACAACCATCACAAATATGAACTGCACATTTACTTGATGAAATTTGTTGAGCTACTAACCTTGAAATATTTTTTATATAACAATAATGACCTCTGTTAGCCTGAGTTATGTATAATAAGTTTAAATGGATGTTTTTTTTTTCTTTTGTAAAATATAACGGGCCAACCACAATATTTTTCTTTTTTCTAGAATCGTAATCTAAACCAAAAACATTTATACTAATATCATTAAGTTTTTCAAATTTATTAATGTCTTTCAATTTTACAGGAAAAGAAATATTACCAAATTTTAATTTATTTTTATAAGGAATATAACATGTTACCCTGTCAACATGGGTTTTAGCTGGATATAATGCTGATAAAACTGCCCATCGAAAACATTCGTTATCCCTATTTTGTACATTTATTACTGCTTTTTTAACTTTTATGTCTAATGGTAGGTCTATGTAGAAAGAGCCCCGCAATGGGTTAAATTTATTAACATTCATATCCATGTAATTTATTTTTAGTAAACTCCAACCACTATCTTTTTTTTCAAAATTAGAAATTTTAGTACTTATTTCAGAAGTTATTAAAGAAAAAATCATATCTTTATCATCACCACGACTGAAAACGTAATTAGTTATTTGGAAGTCGAACGTGTTACGTAAGTTTTTAGTTAGCTGTATAAAGTCTGCATTGAGGATAAAATTTACTTTTACAATAAAAAGATCTATGATACATCGTTCAAGTAAAGTAAATACGACATCTTCGATTTCTTTTAAAAATAATTCAGGTGTTTGAAAAGGTTGCGGATTTTTGTCAATAATGATATCAGATTTAATTCTATACGTAATAACTCTATTTCCGAAAGCACTTTCAACTATTTTAACATTTCTTAACTCTGAATCATTCTTTAAAGAATTATTTTTATGTGTATTACTTTTCAAATGGTTACTCAAAAATTTTTTTTTTATCGACACATTGCACTGTGAACATTTAATTGTATCATAACTTTCTGTACTCACAGTTTGAAAAAACACTGATGATGTGGATGGTGCTTCAAGATGTATTCTTTTTGCAGTTGAGTCTTCTTCTGTTGTTGTCACAGATTCTGATTTTCTTTTTCCTTTTCCAATTTGTGATATATGAAATTCCTGGTTGAATTCAGATGACATAAAATCTAACGACACTTCCTCAGCAAGCACCACGAGTTCCGAATTATATAAATCACAGTTTAATGTATCCATGGTGTATCACTATTAATCTTTATATTTGACACAAGGATTCTTGAATACGCACTGTTTTACTAGATAGATTGTACTACACAATAGTTCATACACTATCAAAACTAAATTAAGGTAGAAGTCTCTGTGTATCTTCACTACTTCAATTATTCATGAAGTATTTAGCACAATCTTCGGTAGCAGCGAGCTGTTTAGTGATATCGTATATGATATCACGTACATTGTTTAGATTCTTGTCCCCATCGTTTACTGTATAATATTTTACACGCAGCTCGGCATGTTTCCATAGCTCCGTCGGTGCAATTTCTTTAGTCTTCTTCAGATCGTAAATTTCAATTTTTATGAGGTGGGATGCATTATCTCCATCGTCATTGTTTGTAGAGATATATGCTGTACCCCCGTTTGATAAGCGTCCAACAGTAGATGACTTTTTGGAGGCCTTCTTCTTCTTCTTCGATTTCTCAAAGAATTCCTCTATGTCTTTCTTCCTTTTTAGTAGAATGGCGTTCTTTACTTTGTACTCCAGAGTACCTTCTTCGTCACTGCGCTCATCCTCTTCCCCTGGATAGTAAAACTGTTTATATGTATTATCTAGAAACTGAAACAATATAAAATATCTTTTTGAAAAATTTGACATGGACACACGAATAAAAAAGTATAAATGTAATTAAGAACACTATTTGAAATATGATAATACTTACAGCCATAGTAACCACAACGTATGAACAGCACACTGTAATGTATGAAGAATACTATGATATTCAGTTATCAAACTTGTACTTTGGTCTTTTTATTATAGTGTACTAACTTATCCACTGTTGACGACAACGTTTTAACTGAGTTTAGTGAGAGAGAGGACTCTCTTTTATACACAGCCCATATCTCGTTGCTTTTAGAAACGTAGTAATGATATCCTCAGATAATTTACCTTCAGATAGCGAACCAATTTGTTTGAATTGTAAGCTAAATACCTCAGATAACTGAACTTTTTTGTTGTATTCGATAACCACAAATCTCTACCTACTTAGTCATATTCCCAGATAACAGAAATGACGAGATGGATGATAAAAATGAGGGATTTACAAAGAGACAACAAATGGCTAGTGAAAGTAGAGAAATAGAAATGATTGGTCATCTTCATGGTGATATATTTAATCAAGAAAAATTTTTGATTAATGGTGTTGATATGTGTGTAAAATTAGTTCGCTCTAGGGAAAATTTTAATCTAATGGCTTCTTCGCATGACCTTAAATTTAAAGTTACTATTACAGATGCAACCCTGATTGTTCGTAGAGCACGAATTAATCCAACTGTGTTACTTGCACATCAAAAAGTGTTATCATCTACGACAGCTAAATATCCTATCACACGAGCTGAAGTTAAAGTTTTAACGATACCATCAGGTGTTCAGGGTAAAACTCTTGATAACATATTCCTTGGTCAAGTACCTAAACGGTGTATAGTTGGTTTTGTGAATAATGCAGCATTCAATGGAAATCTCTCTAAAAACCCATTTAACTTTGAAAATTTTGATATTAGTACATTTTGTTTATACATAGACGGACAACAAATACCTTCAAAAGCTTTACAACCATCATTTGGGAATAATATTTTTACTTCTAGTTATCATACGTTGTTCTCGGGTACAGGTATACATTTCCTTAATGAAGGCAACGGGATATCTAGAGATCAATATTCCAAAGGGTTTTGTCTGCTAGCGTTCGATTTAACACCTGACTTATCAGCGAATGCTTCTAATCACTGGAACCTTATAAAACATGGTAGCGTAAGAATAGAAGTTCGCTTTGATACGGCTTTAACACAAACTATTAATTGTATTGTCTATGCAGAATTTGATAATGTTATAGAAATCGATAAAAACCGTAACATTTCTGTTGACTATAGTAGTTAAGTAAACTTAAATGTTTTAAAATTAAGTGTGTATTAGAATTAAGCGCGTATTAGAATTAAATATGTTTTAGAAATAAGTCTGCATTATTGTATATTGATCCTTTCAATAAAATATATTCATACAAAGTATTTCTTTGTTTTATTAACAATGTGTTTGTATATATTATGTTACCGTGAATGTTCGAAATGCAGTGTATGTTAAGATACTCTGTCATAGACCAGACCAATTTGGTCAATGTTCATTATGAGTGAAATTATTATGCGCGGGAGCGAGCAAAGGGAGCTCGTACGTCATGTTACAGTTAAAACAAAAGTTTTTGTAGACCCTATAATATGTTAAATTATTGTTGATCTCATTATTTGCTTATAATCTACGAGCCTGATAACATCGTAACGCGATCATGAATACATTAGAAATACGGAGATACTTGAGACAAGTGGATTCAAAAAGTGAATGTAATGTTTATGCCGCAAATCGCTTGCCGATTCATGTAGATATGCCTACATATATCATAAGCAACTTAGATAGCGACAATAAGCCTGGTTCTCACTGGGTTGCTATACACATAGACGCGAATGGAGTTGGTCAGTACTTTGATTCCTATGGTAGAGCACCCACAGGTTTCCATCGTACGTTTTTAGATCGAAATTGCAGAGTATGGAATTACAACACTAATCGAATCCAAAACGATTACACTCCAGTATGTGGCGAATATTGTTTAATGTATTTATACTATAAACATTATGGTATGTCATTAGCCGATTTCCAGCACCTGTTCACTAACAATACGCTGTATAACGATATCATACTAAGTAAGTTATTCAAATATTGTTTTGAAAATAATAAAGAACATTAGTACTGCGAAAGGACTTTTTTTTAAATCATATACATACCCATTTACATCATAGGTTTAGTCATCATTGGCTATGACGCAGACATTGACAAAAAAGACAACAGACCCGAGATAACATTGAGCGACGACGGCTGGTCGTTATCAAGGGTCGGCCGTTATCAATTGTTCGTCAATTACCTCAGATTACGTTTCTGTAACTTTGTAACGGTGCGTCGTACGCGAAAACGGATTAGCGCAATCGACTCAGCATGGCCGAAAACCCCCGAATAGACACCAAACTTTTTTTTTTTTTTTTTTTTAGCCGTGACGGCCACCCTGAAGCCGAGAGACAGGGCATGGCGGGGGGAGGGAATGACAGGGGGGAGGTGGTGGTTTGGAGAGTTGGTCTAGTCTCCGGGAATACCTACTACTCAGAATAAATAATAGCACTGTCTGGGCACAGTACACTGAGAACTTTACTATGGTCTGGATTTCAACGACGACTGCTCGTGAAAATAATAAAAATTCTTGAAAAATCAGTTTTTTTAACCACATTTTCACGTGTGAAATCCTATCTTAGTTATAATTCATGGCAATAAACAATAAGCATGTTTTATGAGAATCATTAAGTAAAACTGGGTCCCTTCCCCTAGCAATTCAAGGGATCAAGCCACCGAGGACAAGGCTGGCTTGTTTCCCGAAGCAATTGGGATAATTTGGTTAAATTAGCAATTACGAGAGCGATTGATTTTTAAGGAGCCCCGAAGCTGAACACCTGTGCCTGGAAAAACCAAGATAACCCAATCCATAAGGAAGGAGAAGTAGAAGAGCAGACCGACTGAAAAGTGAAAGCTTCGAATGAAACCATGATCACTCGGATGGTATTGGGCCAAAGTGTACAAGCGGCTTGACAAGATATACGTTCTCTGTTGGTTCACTGTATACGTGGAAGATGGAAGATTAAGTAGCATGTCATGTATATACCTAAAATTAAACAATAATAACTTTATCACAATTTGATAACGCTCACTCGCTCCAAAAATGTTCAGAATGTATAAGACTTACATAATTTTTACTATACAATACAACATACGCATTACGTGTTATACCTCTAGTGCAATGTACTCTGTAAAACTTAGGTGTAATTCGGGACGCATATCTTGGACCTAAGTCGCGAGACTAACGAGACCCTGGCGCGCGTTTATTCTTTCGTAATAAATCTACGTTTAGTGAATTTGCGCTCGTCCACCACCGTATCACCCAATTCTATCTTCAAGACACCCAAGAAACATGTATTGCGCGTATTGAGGTATTTTTGAGCACATTTTAGGTCCAAGATATAATTATGTGAAGTGAAGTGGAGTGAAAAGCATTCTACTATGCTCCAAAATTCGTTTTATTTCTATGTGCGTACAGTAATATCATCATAGCGGGGCTTGTCAATAAGAACCGTAGAGCCTGCGTAGGCGCATCAGGTTTTCATAGGCGTAGGCCGCTGCACTGACATTCAGTTGGAATGTACTAATTATATTATACACATGATAATGCTGAGAATTTCTCTTCTTTTATTTCAAAAGTTTTTCGTGATAAATTATTTTTATCAAACGCACAATAATAGGCTGATAAATATTGAATGATAAGCAATTAGGAATTAGTTTACATGAAGATATATTATCAGCTTCTGTTTGACCTTGGGTTCGTGATAAATCTGATGATATACGGGAAATTAAACAGTGTTATATGTGTAGGTACATAACATATAAGATAAGGCACGAAGTTAAAGGAATAAAGTTCCCGACTGAGTAGAATTTGGACCAACCCATCTCTTCCCGTGCGGTGTCGTACAAGGCGACTAAGTGATAGGGCTGTTTAACATCAGAACAGACATATACAGCCCAGACTCAGCCTTGGATGCATGGCACGAGTCAACATAGTGCCCGGAAACGGCAATAGGCTCACCCCCTATTACGTGGGACCGAATACAATGATTGGTGAAATGTGGGTGTGAATTCACCTCTGCCTTACAGTTGGGTGTAGGATGGACGACGTTCTCTATCAACCCGAAAATAGGGAGTCGGAAGCATCGCGACGGCAAGAGTGAAAGGGTGACAAGCAGCCACACTAGTCATTCTCAGGCCTGCGCTCGTAGGACTAGCCCGCCTCGTGGCTGCTTTCATATGTGGAAAGCCTTCGAGCTGGAACTTGCTGTAGGTTTCCCCGTCTCTGTTGCTCATGGTGGTGGAGGTGAAGACACCGCGTGGAGAGTCCCACGCACCCCGCGAGACACGGCGATCTTATTTCGATGACACACAATATTATATGCAAACACAAAGCATGCATATCACTTTAGTGCAATGTCTAGGTAACAAAAACGGGAATGGTGATGCGTAATATGTTTATCTTTGTTCATTCCAATGAATATTTCTTTGTTTGTTTTTCCCATAACATAATATGTTCTTATACCCCATCATCATCTTAGCGTGGTTCCTGGTTGCATCAAACGTTAGGACCTGGTGGCTCCCTTATTCCTATTTTTATGGCTTATTCAGTTTTTATAGGAGAGACTGCCGTCTGCCCACTCAGACCTGAGAGAAAACTCGACGAAAAAGCCTTTTCGTATATAAGCAAATGTACAGGTTTGCAGGTGCTGTTAAATTAGCCTCGCAAATCTTCTTGGGCCATATAGACCCCAAACATGCTAAGGGCATACGTAATCAGGGTCAATGCAATACGATCGAGGTGTCCCAGTCCCAGATAAGACTCCAGGCCATAACCGAGCTGAACTCATTCCTAATACCAAAATTAGCTTATCCAGAATACTACACTACAAAAAGAAAATTAATGTAAAAACCAAAATGATGATGCGTAATGTGTATAATACGAGCATCTTTGTTTATTCAAATGTATGTTTGTTTGTTTTTCCCATGTGTTCTCATACCAATGAATAGAAATAGAAACGTAGGACCGTTATAGTGCACATGTCGAAGAAGCGATAAAAAAAAACCGGTTAAATGCAAGTCAGACTCGTGCACCGAAGGTTCCGTAACTTAAGCTGCTACATTTATGTACATAATAAATTTTAAATGCGTCGACTTAGAAGTTTGATTTTTGGACAGCTTCAAGGCGCTATAGACCTTAGTATGTGGTATGAATTTCAACTGGATACGGAGAAAAAAGTCTTGACAGACGAATGGACAATGAAGTGTTCCTTTAAGGGTGCCGTTTTTTCCGCTTGAGATACGAAACCCTAAAAACAGCATTATATATTATTATTATTTTATATGTAGGTTCTCTGAGGGTCAGCTTTCAAATATGTGTTTACGGTATATGTTTATCAGAGGCGATTTGTAACAGATATTAACGTGTGACGTTATTGCATGCCAATCTGGCTGAAATATGGTGGAACCTAAATGTATATACTTGTAACCTGTGTACCCATATATCGCAATAAATTGATTTGATTTGATTTGATTTATCACTTTATGATTACGAAAAATACCCTTAATACTACTAGTGGTGTCATCGGGATTGAATAATACTATTTTTAACACTACCAGTGGTACCATGGGGATTTAATAATATCCTTGACATTTCTGGTGGTGACATTGGGCGATATCACTGTTACGCGGTGAATTTTTGTAGATGTATAAACTCGACTCCGTATCTTAGTTGCGACTAACATAAAGAAGACAATTTTTTTACTACTTATATAGCAGACAGGCACACGGCCCACCTGAAGGAAAGTGGTTACCGTGGTCCATGGACGTGTGCAACACCAGTGGAATCACACTCGTACTGTGGAATGTTAGAGCAGCAGTACTATGCGTCAAGTGGTCGACCAATTAGTCGCATGTGTCACTGCTGCCTCATCACTTATAGCTGTAGTCGTTATTATCGAACCATCGATCTGACATTTTATTAGACCGATGGTTCGATATTCAAAGCTCGCAATTGGAAGCCCAGACCCAAATCTTCGTTTCTATAATAATTTTTCTTTTGGATTTTATTCAGCCCATTTAGTGAGGCCAAACATGTGTAAAAACAGAAGTAAAATGGAGACTAGCGTATGTTTGTACAACTGTTGATTGGATGTATAATCCATACTCCATACTAATATCATAAATGCGAAAGCAACTCTGTCGGCATGTTACGCTTTCACGTCTAAACAGCTGAACCGATTTGGATGAAATTTGTTATAGGGGTAGATTGGACCTTGAGGAAGGATATAGGCCATTTTTGTCGCGATGTCTTATCACGGGTGGAGCCGCGGGCAACAGCATGTATAGTAATATCGAGTTGATTTATAGTTATAATGAGATAGTGTTAATTGCAATGTTAACATCACAGTTCAAAGGTTCTGAAGGGTCATAACTCATAACATAATCCTTTCCATAATCATTTGATAACATACATACATACATGTTATCACGCCCTTATCCCCGTAGAGTTATGCAGAGGTGAATTAACATCCACATTTCACCAATAATTGAATTTGGTCCCACATAATAGGGGATGAGTCTATTTCCATCTTTCGGGCACTGTTGTTGACTCAAAGAATGCATCTGAGGTTATCAGGGCTGTATATATCTGTCTGATGTTAAACAGCCCTATCCCTAAGTCGCCTTGTATGACACCGCTTGGGAAGAGATGAAATGGTCCAAATTCTGTTCTGCCGGGAGCCACGCGGCAATATTGTTTGTTAACATCATTGGAATATTTGCTTTTTAAACCTATTCCAGGTTCAAAATACTGATATGAATAGGCATTCAACTGTGCTTGCTTCAAAAGACTGAGTGTCAATGTTACAAAGAGAACTATTACATGAATCACTTAATTCTTTGTGTCATATGAAACATAATGGACAGGATGTACGCAGACCGTGGCAATGCATAATGGAGACATTATTTATCTTTTTATTTGTTGGTGATTATTAATAATTATTATTATTAGTATATATGGACTGGTCTATTTAGTTCTGTTACTATTTTTTTATTTATTTATACTACATAAATAATTGAACAGAATCCACAGATACATAATCATTTATAGAAAAACTAAGCATTACTTTTTATTTCTTTAACATGCTAAATAAGGTTCATTAAGTGCTATTAAGATAATAGTTTTGAGTTTATTTTACATTTTAATTGAAGATATTGTTTATCAGCCTGCATGATGAAACTTCAAGACTTTATCAAGCCAAAACCTGAACGGAAGTTGTTTGACAAATGGAAATAATTTTGAAATTTACAAGACACAGTTACAATTTGTAATCCTATAAATATTTTAAAAATGTATGGGATTTAGTTACTCCTTAATGTTCTAATATTTGAATGCCTATCAGTGAAATTTGATACCAATATCACTTAAGTACAATGTAAGATAGCTTTGGTGTGGTTATCAACAGTACCTATATAACTATAATTTAATTATATTTTATAAAAATACTGTTTATGTCAGTTTTATAAAAGAAGAAAGAGGGACTGTTAAATTATCTTAAGTGCTACACAACTACTTTAATAAATAGTGTGAGCTAATATTTTAGAAGTAATTTACTTAACGAAAGTACTTATTTATCATGGCTAATAACAAAACATAAAATATAATACTTAGTAAAAAAATCAATTTTCAGCTGAAATTGATTTTTTTTTCAATGAAAATAAGACCAAAATAATAGGAACCAATAAGAATTCAACTTTCCAAACCTTTTAACTTTGTACATTGACCCACATAGAGAAAATAGTCAACCATTAAGTTTATAAAAAAAAAAACTGACATAGTACCGCATTCCAACTACGATAAGAGAAAAAATGACTGTGACCTATCAAATCAGATAGGTTTTAAACATGAAATTATGACATAATAGATACATGTTTCACCACTTTAATAATAACAAACATGTAGTCAAAATAAAACAAATGAATATCATCCCGCTTTTACACACCTAATGAACTATCAACGTGCTACAGAGCGCGTGGTTGCCAAAACACATGGTGTAAAACACTCACCAAAGCATACTATGCTGGATACAACATAAATAAACTTTCAAATTGTTCATAACACTTTGTTAAGCTTACTTAAACTTTTTTATTCATAATAATTGAATTAAAGTATAAATCCAAAGAACGTGCAACACATCCGACAACCACCCCCGCTGGCGTCGTTCGTTGCTCTTAGATATGTGTTGCTATATAAAAACTATCAATCAAGTTTTAAGAATATTGCCTGTTCTTGTGTAATTTAATGATTTTAATAAGGATAAAAGTCTTATTTTTTGTGTTCTTTTATATATTATTATTATAATATTGGATAGGAGTATATTTTACGCGAATACTGTAATTAAATAAAATAGATGGTAATTTTAATATTTGTCTCCAGCTGGCTGTCAGACTTATGTCATTAATGTCATATCTGATCTGATGTCATGTAACTATCATTTCATGCATAAAATTTTCATGTGTTCTATTTTTAAATTATTCATGTAGGATTGATCTAGTCTCAACAGCCTGCAGATTAAAGAAAGTTCCTTTGTTTTTTTCTAAGCTTCATTACATCTCTTTGTTCACTACCGCTAATAAATAATGGTTAACTCAAGCTTAGCATATGAAATTCTGTTGTACATTAATTCATTTTATTTCGGGCTATTTTCGACATGTGAACTCGGCACTCTCATTCTGAAATCAGTTTTGATTTACGGGAAGTATGAAGTGGAGAAAGATCCCACTAAGCTAGGACGGGACTATGGGGTCCTTATAGCACTGTTTATTGTAGAAGCCACTCGCCTAATATTAGGGCGAAAAGGCAGCCTAAGCGAAAAAGGTAAGTACTTAGACCTAAAAATGTTGAGACCATCGTATTTTACTACAGTTCAATAAAATTAATTAAACAATTATTAAAAATGATAAAAAAATATGATGAATGAAATATAATCGAATATGTATACAGTACCTAGGCATTGAGTTATACATATAACTCAATGACAGTAGGTATATTTATTGAAAAAATATATTTTACAAAATTGTTTGTCCTCACAGATCTGCCAGTGTTGTTCTCAGTATTGCTGACAGTGCCTTCAATAATGGGTGTGCTGTACCTTCTCATATTCCAAGTGGTGGTGCTCAGAATAGAAATTATCTGGTGTACACTTATGTTATGCATTCAAATGGTAGAGTTTGTATTTGCTTCCATGTTCATAGTAAGTCTTTGCCGAGGACCTTCATATGATTAAAAAAAATACAAGCTTTATTTATTGGTGTCTATGAATTAAGTGGTCAAGTGCCTGTAGCTCACAATATTTGCACTGGCTTTTGAGTGTGGTTTCGCAAAATATAATTTATGTTATTATTACAGATTTTTAGTACTTGGTAGTAATACCAGCAAGATTTTCACACAAATTCAATAATTATTTTGTTGATGTACTTCTAAGGTTGTTTGTCATGCAAACTTATGTGTATTGCCAGCATTATAAGAAAGATTTTCAAATAATTATAATCTCCAAAAGTGCGGTTTACTGGCCAATATACTGTTCCTATTTTGAAAATTTAAATGTTAGTTTAAGTATATAGCAATTTATGACACAACTGATGAAATTTTATAATGGGAGCCCTGGGACACAATATGGCTGATAAGTGCAGTATAGTTATAAGTTTGTGAACTTGTGGTATTTTTAACTTGGGGCTTTCGTGATATATTTTAGTATTAACTTTGATCTTGTTGTACTAGTCATATTTATTAACAATTTAGATCCAAATGTTGATACTGATTTTAACATAGGTTAAATTAAATAATATTTTTCTTATTGTAACAGAATAATCTACTGTGGTATCAGATAACAAAACCAATAAATTTAGATGGAGTTATAAATCTTGTTACACCAAAATTTTCTAATATTAAAAATAAATGTGTACCAATGTTAACTTTAACAATATTTTGTAGCACAATTTATAATAAATAGTATTTTGTTACTTATATTACAAGACTGTGTTAAGGAAAAAATAAAACAAAAGAAATGTGTATCATGGGATGTTGAAGTTTCACATTTTGTGAATTTAAATTTATACAATGTGTTATGTATTCTGGTTAATGTTGCTAATTGAGACGAATAAGGCAAATTCGAACTCAAGAAAATATTAGATTTTTCAAACATGTCACAACTATACATAGTATTCTGTTCCTCTATAAACAAATGGTTTATTTGGACTATGTACTTAGTTGTTTACTTTAACAAAAAGAAGGAAAAATAAACATTTGGTATAATTTAATATAAATTAAAAAAAAACACTAAAGCAAAGGTCAATCCATTTTATCTAAAAGAAAATTAAAACATGCATCATAAATGTAATGACCAATAGGCCAAACCTTCCCAACACTGGAAGAGGCCTATGTCCAGTGGACTACAATGTGCTAATTGATAGATTGAAATGTATTTATTTAATTTATGTACTTACACACAAAAACAAATATGTATGTAGTGGTTTTTGTTAATTAAATAATACATAATCAAACATGAAGCATTGTTCTAATGAATATGTGTGATTAAAATTAACTTTTCAATTAAAAGTATGACCATTTCAGTCACTATAATATGGATAGTGAAAAATAGTTTTGAATAATAACAAATTAAGATTTTTTTTAACATAGAAAATTTTATAACAGTATTGTAACATAAGAAACATCTCAAATTAACTTATGACACCATAGCTGCCTTTAGGTCCTGTTCTTTGTGTCCATACTGTCCATCCTACAGAATACCGCGGTTATAATAACTTCATGTTGTGTTCCTAGCGGTGAGTAGGGTAGCCAGAGCTCACTGCAGAATTTGTGCTGTCAGTGGGATGACTTAAGACTTGTCCTGCTTTGTCCTCTACACTGACGGCACAGAAACTCTGCGCTTACAGGGTCGGCAGCGCGAGTGTGGCTTCTCTGGTGTTACACACGTCCATAGGCCACGGTAACCACTTTCCAACAGGTATGCCGTGCGCTTGTCTGCACCTAAGTGGTGTAAAAAAAAACATCTCAAATTAACTTATGACACCATAGCAGCCTTTAGCTCCTGTTCTTTGTGTCCATCCGATAAATGTAACATAAGTGATAATGTGGCCTTTATAATATATTTATGTCATAGTTACTATCAATATCTTCCATTGTGCAGTAGATACCAGAAAGTATATCAATAAGTGTCTCTATTAAAATGTATTTAATGTTGTATTTTCTTAAATTATAAGCCAAAATATATTATAAACTATTTATTGGAAATATTCTAGTCTAATAAAGCCAACTTGGAAACCAAAAATACATGTTTTACAACAATATTCTAATTATAATAATGTGCATTGTTTTATATTACACTTATTAAAAATGTTATAGGAATAAATATTTGAGTGAGCTATGCCTGTTTTATTTTACTTAAATTATATACAATTTTACTTTTATATACTCAATATTAATTTACTTTTACATAATATGTAAACAATTTTCTTTTTAAATAAAATGTATACAATTTTACTTTTACCTAAGATGAATACAATTTAACCTTTACATTCAAAGTATGTTGGAGGTAGGACATGACGGTATCTCCCGTCCAAAATTGAGCAGTCCGTCTGGTTAAGTACCTCCGCCCTACAGAATACCCCGGCTATAATAACCTTGTGTTGTGTTCCTGGCGGTGAGTAGGGTAGCCAGAGCTCACTGGAGAGGTTCTGTGCTGTCAGTGGGAAGACCAAAGGTTTAAATTGACCCCACTGACTGGTGAGGGCGTGAAATGTTGGCGCGGTGGTCAGGGAGACCTGGTGAAACGGTTATCCGTTGGCCGCCCGCAGGCTGTACGATATAATATGGTCTGCAGCGCGAGTGTAACATCCCTGGTGTTGCATATGTCCACTTTCCATCAGGTGGGCCGTGTGCTTGTCTGCCATCAAAGTGGTATAAAAAAAAAACCTGAGATGGATACAATTTTACTTTTACCCAAGATAAATACAATTTAACCTTTACATTCAAAGTATTTATACATTTTAACCTGCTCTTTCTTTTAATTACTGATGGGACATTATGGTACTAGAAATCTACATAAGAACAGCTCATTGCTTGCTTGTTCTACATTTTGATTGCAAAAATGTTTGCTATGCAACCAATACTATACAATACTACAGATTGAGAGATAACTTATCTCTCGAGCTCCATCTAAATTTACATACATAGATTCAGTTCTATAAGAGTAGTATAGTACAATATATATGTATATACTTATATATAATACTTCTATTCATTAATCATCTGACTTCTGGTACTCAGCTTGTAAATACAGAGGCACTCTACCTTTTGCCATTTTATCTCTCTTATGTACCCTCAACTCGTGCCTCATCAGAGCCTTTCTAGTTCCATACTTATTTGCACACATTCTACAATTAAAATCTTTAAGTCCAGCATGATCAGCCTTAAAATGAGAATCCATATCTCTTTTAGTGTAGAAACCTCGAGCACATTCAACACATTTGTAAGGCCTGTCTTTTTTATGAGTTAAAAGATGTCTATTCAAGTTACTTCGTGTTAGGAATCGTAACTCGCATCTATCACAAGAGAATGGTTTGTCTCCAGTATGTGTTCTCATGTGGATTCTAAGGGACTCCATAAAGCGACCTCTGTACGGACATACTTGACATTGAAATGGTAGCTCATAATTGTGAAGCTGCAAATGTCGGACTAAGTTGTCTTTTCGGTAAAGTTTTCCACATATGTCGCATACTAAGTGTGATGCTGACTGATGCCTAGCTAAGTGCCTTTTATACAGGTGTGCTGTTAGCAACCGAAGGCATATAGGGCATTGAACCCGAATGGATTTGTGAGCTTTCGAATTCTTATGTGTAACAAGTTCATCAAAAGACTCAAAGAATACCTTGCATAGTTTACAGTTATAAGATTTTATGTTAGGTTCGTCTTTGTAATTGACTTCATCATCAGCAACATCGCTCATACTTTCCATAGTTTCCAAGTTGTTGTATGCCTGTACAGAAGATTTCCTAAGTAATTTATCAGTATCTTGAGCTGATTTTCTAAATAAAACAGCATTCCGTAAGAAAATATGACATGTTACGCAGATGTGTTTCGAATAATCATCATCTTCATCCAATTCTATACCACCAAATGTGCGTAATGCTTCACAAATGTCAAAGGAGCTTTCCTGATTATAGATTGGAATATTAGCATCTTTCATACACACTCTACACTTGGTATCAGAAATATTACTTTCGTTGCTATTGACACAATTTTTCAGATCTGTTTCAATAATTTTCATTTTATGATTTTTTCTACGACGTCGCTTTTCTAAAAACCTCTTCATAAAATACACAGACGACATGTTTCATGTGTTTGGTGCATTAATTTTTATTGTTTTAAGTGATAAAAGCACTGAAAAACCTAATGAGAAAACAACAAACAGGCAACAGCTGCTTTTGACAATTTTGACATACGGGTTGAACTTTTAATCTTGGACCAAGATATCAAATCTATACGGCTCAAATAACCGCGATTTTATTGTAATATAATTTGAAGGAAGAAAAATTAAAACAAGAAATGTGAGTTTTAAATATATAGAAGAATTCATTATGGAGAATTTGTGCTGTCAGTGGGAAGACTAAAGGCTTGTGCTGCTTTGTCTTCTACTGACGGCACAGAAACTCTGTACTTACAGGGTTGGCAGCGCGACTGTGACTCCTCTGGTGTTACAGACGTCCATAGGTCACGGTAACCACTTTCCATCATGTGCGCCGTGTGCTTGTCTGCCAACTAAGTGGTATAAAAAAATAAAAATAAAAAAATTCATATTTATCTATATGACAAAAATAGCAGCTACTTAACAAATATCATAAGAATTTCGATAATTAACTTCTCTTACGTCGCGTCGTCCTAAACTTCCTGAGATTTATACAGATTAGGATTTCCAGGAGAGCTCCAGGATGTTGAGATAGCTGAGTATAATACTCCATATTCTGTTTAATATACCCATATTATTAAAATTATGAGTAGGTAGAGAAAATTTAAGTCCACTCTTTCTCACTCAGACCCTATTTTTATAAAGGACACATCAATTTATTAGAATTACATCACTGCTCTCTTTATTAGAAACTATTAGTTTCATTGATAAATCTTGTAATCTACCAAACACTTAAAAAATAAATATGACGTTATCTCCCTAAGAATTTTATTTAACATTTATACAAAATAAATATTTAAAATTAATATAATTATAATAGTATATATAAGATAATACTTCATGTTTTGATTTTTTTAATATAGTGAACACAGTAAATACTTGACTTGAATATTTCTCCAGTTCTAATCTCTTCAAAGTGCAAGACTTCCTTGAATATTTTTTAAATACAATATATAAATAATGGCAATCCTTTTATTGATCATTCTCATTCCTATGTTGAGCTTCCAAGTAAGCGGGCATTCTCCCAAATAGCAGTTTCTCTCTTTTGTGCACATGCCTTTGGTGTTTCATCATAGCATTTCTGTACCCAAAAGCTTTGCCACAAATATTACAGACATGGTTTTTAATCCCCAAATGATCAGCTTCAAAATGCCTCTGAAGCATTAGCTTTGTATGAAAAGCTCTTTTACAAGCCTCACATTTGAATTGAGGCTCCTTATGTTTAAGCATATGACTATTTAGATTACTCTTAAATAAGAATCTAGCCGGACATTCCGTGCACATATATCGATAGTCACCAGTATGTGTTCTCATATGAGTTTTTAACAGTTCTGAGTATCTTGCTTTATAAGGACAAAATTGGCATTTGTAAGGAAAGTCATTTCTGTGTCGTAGGCTGTGATTATGATAAGCACATCTTAGTCTAAAAGATTTTCCACAGACATCACAAACATACTTCTTGTGGTCAGGATCATGCATTGTCATGTGTTCTTTATAATAGGATCTGTTTATTACTTTATTACATATATTACAGGTTACTTTGGCGACATATTTAATCTTCAACTTCTTCTCTTTTTTAACCTGACAGTTGCTCTCACTATCCCATTTTTCAGCAGGTTTTGTATCATACGCACTGCTGTCACTAAAATCTTGATCATTATTTTGGTCAGAAATGTGTTCTTGCTCTTGTTTTACCGGCTTTTTAAGAATCTCTTCAGATTGTTTTGCTAATTTCTTAAATAATATAGCGCTTTGCACAAATTCATGACACATATCGCATAAGTATTTTGGATGCTCATCACTTTCATTTATGTGAATATCACCAATTATCTGAAGAGCTTCTAGTATTAAATCGGTATCTTCGTTCCCGTATATTGAAATAGAACCATTTTGTAAACATACTCGACATTTAGATTTCATGTCTTCGCTAATTTTTACATGTTTGTTTACATTTAGTTTGCTATAATATTCCTTGGGTCTTAATATAATTTTGCGCTTAGATTTCTTCATTAAATAATATAGTGTCAGCATGATAATAAATAAACGTAATATTCACTATATTCTTATACAGTTTTCACCGTTAATATTCAATGATAAATTGATAAATTCCAATTGATCATGATCATAACAAAAACAAAGTAAAAAATATTGATACCTATTGATTGGACAGCAACTCTCAAAATGTCATTGAACTCGAGGGTATGTTTTGGAGCTAGCTTCCTGCACTACTCGTCTCGTCTACTACTACTGGCAACACTGGTATCTGTACATACACATTCCCTCCGTAATTAATAAATCCTAAATAATAGATAAATTTATAATTTCAGTATAAGAAGTTGTGTAATATAGTTTAATCATAGTGCTAAACAAGTGTTATTGTGGACAACAACTTTAACAAGACCTAACTACTGTAAGAGGAAAAAGGGTACAAACAAAACAAAAGTGCGAATTTGTAACCACTGGACCATATAAGTGTGCAAGTGTACATAAATCCAACAACTACTCAACCAATGTAATAATTAGAAGTACAGTGACAGTATCAAGAGAGGTATTTACAGTTGTGTGGTGAAAGATTTAGTTTAACAAAACAGTTAAGAAAAAATATTTAAAATACGACTACTAGTGACTCATGGTGGCGAATAGCAAAACCAGTATAAAAAGATTTAAGCTCAAAGGATTTTTGCATTGACGGGTTAATTTGGCTCGTGATATTGAGGGAACGGTGGCGGTCTGTGCCATCTAGCGACGAATAGGAGAACTTTAGCGGTCAATGCCATCTAGTGACCAAAAGCAAAGTTATTATTAATGATACCAATTTAATCTACTTCCTCTGTGCCCTTGAGTAACATAGGTAATACATTTTTTTGTCTATCACTTCCGAGATAAAACAAACGCGCGTCCTACTGAATATTTTCACCCCAAAAAAACGTATTCCCTAAGCTTATTCAATGAATTTAGAGACAGGAGCTTTGAATTGAACTATTTATGAATTACTATGAAACAATCTGAGATGTTAAACTTGAATCATCCTCATCTCGGAAGATTTGCTACAATGTCTTCGCCAGGGACAATGGAAGTAGCAGGTATTACACCAATATTACACCTTCCGTTGTCCACGAGAACAGAAGTGGTAGTACCTCCATTGATACATAACTCCTCGCATCCTTTTTGACGAAGGATTTTTTTTATACCACTTAGTTGGCAGACAAGCACACGGCCCACCTGATGGGAAGCGGTTACCGTGGCCTATGCACGTATGCAACACCAGGGGTGTCACACTCGCGCTGCCGACCATGAAGAAACCTTCTGATGCCCCTATTGAAGAACCCCATATTGTAGGCGCTTGGGAAAACCGCAGCAGGGAGGTCATTCCACAGCTTGAGTGCGCGTGGGATAAAGTTTCTTTCATACCGCACAGTGCGTACCGTCTCAGGTCGCAATGTGTGGGGATGAATTCCCTGCCTATGGCAAGAGGTGCGATGATAGAATGTAGCTACGGGCATCATGTCAAACAATTCATCTGAGCACAAACCATTGTATAGGCGGTAGAACACACACAGTGAGGCAAAATCCCTCCTAAGGCTTGATTTGATGGAGGTAGGACACGACGGTATCTCCCGTCTCAAATTGAGCAGTCCGTCTGGGGAAGTACCTCCGCCCTACAGAATACCGCGGTTATAATAACCTTGTGTTGTGTTCCCGGTGGTGAGTAGGGTAGCCAGAGCTCACTGGAGAGGTTTTGTGCTGTCAGTGGATAGACCGTAGGCTTAAATTGACACCACTGACTTGTAGGGGCGTGAAATGTTGGCGCGGCGGTCAGGGAGACCCGGTGAAACGGTTATCCGCTGGCCGCCCGCAGGTTGTACGGTTCCCGAACCTGGGGATCACTTAATCTCCGCCCCAGGAGGCTGAACCAGCAGCCTGTGTAAAGTGCCCGATGCTGTAGTCGTGCCGGAGGAGGAAACCATTCGCAAATTATGAATAAATAAATAAATAAAAACCGGAGTGGACTCGGCTACAGTATTTGGGAGGGGACCGGGGGCCCTTCCGCCCGCCGCGCCAGCCACTCACACAACCCCAGCTTGTCAGTGGTGGTACGAAGCCTAGCTTTGTCTTCTGCACTGGGAGCACAGAAACTCTCTATACCTTCCTCCCCCCCACCCCCCACATAGGTCATGAAAGGAAAAAATAAGAATAACGTTACTACAGCGGTACCATCGTCCACAATACATGTGGATTTCTGTAACATCAGGGGCCTACACACCAACCTCAACGCGGTCCATCTACATTTAGAGACCGCGCAGCCCACCTTGTTTTTTCTGACGGAGACGCAAATATCATGCCCAGCCGATACAGCCTACTTAATGTACCCGGGGTACAAACTCGAGCATAACTTCCTGAGTCGCGCCGGGGTATGCTTGTACGTCCGGGATGATATTTGCTGCCGCCGTCTTCAAGGCCTTGAAGACAGGGACCTGTCAACTCTTTGGGTACGTACGGATCACGGTGGCCACACCCGTATCTTTGCGTGCCTCTACAGGTCTCATAGCGGTGACTTGGGTACAGCTCAATTGTTTGAGCATCTGCAGCGGTCTGCGGACAAGGTAATTGAGCAATACCCTACCGCAGATTTAGTATTCTTGGGGGACTTCAACGCTCACCACGTAGAGTGGCTGGGGTCTCCTAGAACTGATTTTGCGGGAAGGGCTGCTCATGACTTTGCACTGAGCTACGGATTCTCTCAACTGGTGCATTCTATTACTAGAACACCAGAAATAGAGACCCATAGAAGCTCTATACTGGACCTTCTGCTGACTTCACGCCCGGACGAATACTCAGTAACTGTGGAAGCACCACTTGGTACTTCGGACCACAGCCTCGTTCGGGCGCAAGTGGCTCTCACGCGGCCTGAACCACCGCGGCCACCTCAATGGCGGCATGTCTGGCACTACAAGTCGGCAGACTGGGATGGACTGCGAGAATTCTTCGCGTCGTACCCGTGGAGGCGACTTTGCTTCACTTCAAATGATCCCAACTCCTGTGCAACAGCAGTAGCTGATGCGATCCTAGCGGGTATGGAATGCTATATTCCGAACCGCTGGATCGCAACAGGAGAGAGCAAACTCCCTTGGTTTGATAGGCCCTGCAGAGAAGCAAGAGACCACAAGCAATCTGCATACAGGGCTTGCACCACGGCTTTAGCCAATAAAGATCCTAATATCACTGAAGTGAAGCGAAAGTTGAATGCCGCCTCGAGGTCTAGTAAAAAAGCTACGGCCAGGGCTAAGTTTGAGTTCATCGGCAGAATTGGCAAGCGGCTTGCGCGCTACCCATCTGGCAGTCGTGCATTTTGGTCGCTCGCCAAAGCTGCCGAGGGAAACTTCTGCCAGTCTTGCCTTCCACCGCTGCAAAAATCCGATGGTAGTCTGGCCCCATGGCGCTAAGGAGAAAGCCGATCTGTTGGGTAATCTCTTTGCGTCAAACTCGACTATGAACGACGGGGACGCCGAACCACCCATAATTCCCAGCTGTGGTGCTTCCATGTCTGAAGTTAAAATCACGCAACGGGCGGTCCGGCGTGAGCTTAAGTCCCTAGATGTTCGGAAGGACAGGCCTATCGCTATAACCTCCCTACTCTCGAAGGTTATGGAGCGTGTCATTAACACACAGCTCCTGAGATACCTTGAAGGAAACGATCTACTGAGCGACCGACAGTACAGCTTTCGCCACCGTCGCTCAACCGGTGACCTTCTTGTGTATCTCACAAACCGGTGGTCGCAAGCCATCGAGAGTCGCGGTGAGGCACTAGCGGTCAGCCTCGATATAGCAAAGGCCTTCGATCGGGTCTGGCACAAAGGTCTTCTTGCGAAGTTGCCGTACTATGGACTCCCCGAGGGACTTTGCGAATGGATCGCCAGCTTTTTGTCCAACAGAAGCATCCAAGCTGTCGTTGACGGCAGCTGCTCGGACCGCATGAACATAAACACTGGTGTCCCACAAGGCTCCGTGTTGTCTCCGACGCTGTTTCTGCTGCATATCAATGACATGCTGTCTGATAGCTCCATTCATTGTTATGCGGACGACAGTACCGGGGACACGTGTTACACGGGCCGTGCAAATATCCCTCAGTCCGAGGTCAAATCAAATCAAATCAAATCAAATCAAATCATCTTTATTTCAAAGAACATGGTTACAACATCAGGTTTTATAATTTTCACAAGTACAGCACATTCTGCCGTGTGGCGTTGAAATAATAATACCTATTGAGGGATACAAGTCAATCACAACTAATTTCGCTGTCGTTAGGACTCCAGCCAGTCATATTAAAACAAAATTCACAATGTCAGAGCAAAAATAATAAAAAAATAAATAAATAAAGAATGGATCAGTGTGAAACTTTAAATAAAATGCAAAATAAATTAAATTAAAATAAAATGAGATAAAACAGCTAATTGTTGGATAATCAATTTGAAAGAATTCCATTAAAAATTAAATTTAATCAATCAATAAAAAATTAAAAATAAATAAATAGGATGAAATTACAATAAAATACCCAATGTCGAAATAAAAATTTGAAAATTCAATTAATTAATTAATAATTCACTTTTAGCTGCTATTTCATCTTTTAAATATTCGTCTACCGCGTAGTAGCCCTTTTCGCTTAGGATTCCATACAATTTCCTGCGGAATGGGGCTCCTTTGAGTTCTTTTAACCAGTCTGGTAGATGGTTATACAATGTTATGCACATATTAAACGAGTTTCTTTTGCACAACTCTAAGGTCACCTTTGGGATGTGCAATCTATTCCTATGCCTTGTTCGGCTGTTTGGCATGTCTCCCAATTTAATAAACAGGTGTGAATGTTTTTTCACAAAAATGCACATTTCCAGTATGTATAAACATGGTAGGGGAAGAATTTTATGTCTCTTAAACAGTGGTTTGCAACTAGTTAGCCTATCTACCCCATGCATTGCACGGATGCATTTCTTTTGGGCTACAAATGCCCTATCCGCTTCCACAGAGTTACCCCATATGACAATTCCATAGCGGAGCACCGAGGATACGTATGCATGATACGTTATAACTGCTGTATGTAAATTAACAATTTGTCTAATTCTACTGAATACGTATACAAAACGGTCAATTTTAGTCAATATCTTATTGATGTGCGACTTCAAGTTACAAAACTTGTCCATCGCAAAGCCCAGGAACGTACACTCGTTACAAGTACTGATGATATTGTCCTTGTGTGTGATTTTAAGGTCTGTTACTTTACTCTTATACGTTTGGAATTGCATTATGTTTGTTTTAGACGTATTTATTTTTAAGTTATTAATATCTAACCATGTATTCGCACTGTTTAGAGCTTCTTTTATATTGAATTCAAGATCGTCATTGTTTTTGCCTTTGACAATTAAAGTTGTGTCATCGGCGAAAAGTATACACTCTTGATTTACAGCTTTTGGGAGGTCATTTATATAGAGTAGGAACAGGAGAGGAGAGATCAGACTACCCTGTGGTACACCGTAGCCATTATGCCGATACTCTGATCTGAATTTTTTTTGTTCGTGTTGTTCAATTTGTCTTATTTCAACGCACTGTAATCGATTTTCTAGGTAGCTCTTAATCAAGTCATTGGCGGTTCCTCGTATACCATAGTTGTACAGTTTGGCCAAGAGTGTTTTGTGGCAGACAAAATCAAATGCCTTCGTCATATCAAGAAAAACGCAAGCAATTTTAGATTTAGCGTCAAGGGTCTCTGTGATCTGTTTCACTAATGAGAAGCATGCCAGGGAAGTTGAGCTTGATTTCCTAAATCCGTACTGTCGATCATCGAGTATGTCACATGATGTTATAAAGTTCTCTAGTTTAGAACAGAACACCTTTTCAAAAATCTTTGCTAAAATGGGGACTAGAGTTATAGGTCTGTAGTTGCTGACATTTGTTCTTTCCCCTTTTTTATACAAGGGCTTAACAACAAAGATTTTTAGGCGATCTGGAAACTTTCCCTCTGATAGCGATAGGTTGATAATGTGAGTGAGTGGAACAACTAAACTGGGGGCACACTTTTTTAATACTTTAGTGCTTAAATCGTCATAACCTGTGGAGTAGGTGTCTTTTAGATTTAAGATTATTTTGTGTATTTCTAGTTCATCCACCGGTGTCAGGAATACACTCTTGGTATTATGAGGTATACCAACTGTGCAATTTTCGTTCGTGGCTTGCGTGTGTGTGTTTGTTTGTGAAATGTAAAAGTTGTTAAACATGTCACATAGTTCTTTGGGATCTTCATATAACGTGTCGTCTATTATTAACGTGTCAATCGCTGGCTGTTGTTGTTTTTTATTGGTTTTGTCTTTGATTAATTGCCATGCGGCTTTGCAAACGTTTTTCGATGAGGCGATAAAGCGCTGACTATTGATTTGTTGTGCTGTATGTATGCATTTACGTAGTATAGCAGAGTAGTGTGTGTATGTGTACTTATTCCGCTCTTTATTGCTTCTACTTAAACGATATTTGGTATAAAGAATTCTTTTTTTAACGCAGCATTTTTTTAGACCTTTTGTTAGCCATTTATTTTTTATTGGTTTATTTGTACATTTAATTTTCTTTATTGGGAAACATAGGTCATAGAAGAGCGTTAATGTGTCGTGAAATGTGTTAAAAGCTTCGTTCGTATTTGTATTAACTAACACATCGGAAAAGGATAGCTGGGACAAGTAAGATTTATAGCTATCTATGTTTTCCTCGCACAAATCTCTCACTGTCTTGAACCAGAATTCGGGGGCTTGTCGTACCTTGTGGCATTCAAGTGTGAAAGTAATTGACTGACCCGTTTGGTGGTCAGACAGGTTCAGACAATGAAGGTTAGCTGAAACTTCGAGAATATTACTCACTATTAAATCTAAGCAAGCGTTGTCACGTGTAGGTAACTGTATGTGGCTTCTTAAATTATTACAATTCAATACAGAGTTAAGTTTGTTTGTCAATGGATTGGATTTCATTGTATCAATATTCCAATCACCGCACAGTATGATATTTTTATCTCTTTTCCTACTGAGTTTACTTGCAAGAAGTTCCAACTTATCTAGAAAAATACTAGTGCTTGAAGCTGGTGTCCTATAAATACATACCACAATTAAGTTATAGTTAACGATCTCGGCTACACAGTACTCAAAATGGAACGGTATGGGTGGGAACAGGTTATCAATTGCTTTATACTGTAAATTATTTTTTATAAGGATACATGTGCCACCTCTTTGCTTATTTGTTCGGGAGAAAGAAGCTACCATTTGAAAGTTGTTTATGTTACAGTTCCGTTCCGCAACTTGTTTTATAAATGTTTCGCTTATGCAGATTATTTGCACGTTATATATATCTTCTAACGCAATCATTAGTGCATCCTGTTTATTTAGTAAGCCCGCAATGTTTTGGTGAAAAAGTGTGAGGGTATCATGCTTAGTTTCGGGGTCGAAAAAAATTTAAGACTGGTTTCGAGGGCGGGGTTTTGGTGGTAAAGTATGATGTGATTTTTGTTTGTTTTTCTTTGGGGCGTTGTGGGTTACTAATTATGTTTGCGCGCCTGCCCTGGAGAAGAGTCGCGAACAACTTGTGTCTAAAATCGAGACTACTCTCTCTGGAGTATCCGATTGGGGACGACTAAACCTAGTCCAATTCAACCCCACTAAGACACAAGTATGTGTATTCACCGCTAAGAAAACCCCATTCATTGTAGCGCCGCAATTCCTGGGCACACCGCTTACCATCTCCTCGAGTATCGGGATCCTTGGTGTCGATATCTCCAGCGACGTCCAATACCGAAGTCATTTGCAGGACAAGGTTAAGTCGGCATCAAAAAAACTCGGAGTGCTCAACAGGGCGAAGCAGTACTTCACTGCGGGGTAGCAACTCCTTCTTTATAAGGCACAGGTCCGGCCTCACATGGAGTACTGCTGTCACCTTTTTGCTGGAGCACCTGCATACCAGCTTGACCCCTTCGACTCGTTGCAAAGACGGGCATTGAGGCTGGTTGACAATCCCATACTCACAGGTAGAGTGGAACCTCTTAGCCTTAGGAGGGATTTTGCCTCACTGTGTGTGTTCTACCGCCTATACAATGGTTTGTGCTCAGATGAATTGTTTGACATGATGCCCGTAGCTTCATTCTATCATCGCACCTCTCGCCATAGGTAGGGAATTCATCCCCACACATTGCGACCTGAGACGGTGCGCACTGTGCGGTATGAAAGAAACTTCATCCCACGCACACTCAAGCTGTGGAATGACCTCCCTGATGCGGTTTTCCCAAGCGCCTACAATATGGAGTTCTTCAAGAGGGGCATCAGAAGGTTTCTTCATGGTCGGCAGCACGAGTGTGACACCCCTGGTGTTGCATACGTCCATAGGCCACGGTAACCGCTTCCCATCAGGTGGGCCGTGTGCTTGTCTGCCAACTTAGTGGTATAAAAAAAAAAAAAAAAAAGGCTAAGAGGTTCCACTCTACCTGTGAGTATGGGATTGGCAACCAGCCTCAATGCCCGTCTTTGCAACGAGTCGAAGGGGTTATTGATGCCAACTTAACCTTGTCCTGCAAATGACTTCGGTATTGGACGTCACTGGAGATATCGACACCAAGGATCCCGATACTCGGGGAGATGGTAAACGGTGTGCCCAGGAATTGCGGCGCTACAATGAATGGGGATTTCTTAGCGGTGAATACACATACTTGTGTCTTAGTGGGGTTGAATTGGACAAGGTTTAGTCGTCCCCAATCGGATACTCCAGAGAGAGTAGTCTCGATTTCAGACACAAGTTGTTCGCGACTCTTCTCCACCTCGTGTCTCCGGTACTGTCGTCCGCATAACAATGAATGGAGCCATCAGACAGCATGTCATTGATATGCAGCAGAAACAGCGTCGGAGACAACACGGAGCCTTGTGGGACACCAGCGTTTATGTTCATGCGGTCCGAGCAGCTGCCGTCGACGACGGCTTGGATGCTTCTGTTGGACAAAAAGCGGGAGATCCATTCGTACAATCCCTCGGGGAGTCCATAATATGCCAACTTCGTAAGAAGACCTTTGTGCCAGACCCGGTCGAAGGCCTTCACTACATCGAGGCTGACCGATAGTGCCTCACCGCGACTCTCGATGGCTTGCGCCCACCGGTTTGTGAGATACACAAGAAGGTCACCGATAGAGCGACGGTGGCAAAAACCGTACTGTCAGTCGCTCAGTAGATCGTTTCCTTCATGGTACCTCAGGAGTTGTGTATTAATAACACGCTCCATAACATTCGAGAGAAGGGAGGTTATAGCGATAGGCCTGTAATTGGTTGGATCTGTCCTGTCACCTTTCTTAGGTACAGGGTGCACGAATGCAGTCTTCCACGAGGCCGGGACCTGCCTCGCGGAGTATGAGAGTGCGAAAAGGCGTGTAAGTACAGGGCACAGCTCGCGGGCCCACTCGACTTCCGAACATCTAGGGAATTAAGCTCGCGCCGGACCACCCGTTGTGTGATTTTAATTTCGGTCATCGAAGCACCACAGCTGGGGATGATGGGTGGTTCGGCGTTCCCGTCGTTCATAGTCGAGTTTGACGCAAAGAGATTACCCAAAAGATCGGCTTTCTCCTTAGCGTCATGGGCCAGACTACCGTCGGATTTTTGCAGCGGCGGAAGGCAAGACTGGCAGAAGTTTCTCTCAGCAGCTTTAGCGAGCGATTCTGCCGATGAACTCAAACTTCGCTCAAGACGTTGCCTTTTTACTGGACCTTGAAGCAGCATCCAACTTCCGCTTCACTTCAGCGATGTTCGGATCCTTATTGGTTTTTTTTTTTTTTATCTAGGACACGTCAGTTGGACTTCGCCTTGCCTGATGGTAAGCTGAAGGCAAAGTCCCAGAAAAGAGGGTCACCATTACTTACACATACCGTGTGACAATGGTGACACTCAGCTTGACGGCCTTATCATATGCTTTTTCACGCCCCGCTTAAAGGACCCGGGACTGTAGGAAGAAGGAAACACGTGAGCTGGTAATGAATTCCAGGCCTTAATGGTGCGACAGAGGAAAGAGTCTCCGAACCGCTTGGTTCTTGATCGGATGTTTTGCACCGTGTGCGGATGACATCTAAGACCTGCACGTGTTGTCCTGTGTAGGAAAGGGGAGGGTGGGACTAATTGGAAGAGCTCATCAGAACACTCCCCATGGTACAGACGGTAAAATACAGCCATGGAAGGTTCTAGGGTGTTCGTGATCTCGGGATTCCCAATGATGCGGACCGCACGTCGCTGCAACCTGTCGAGAGCATCTAGTAAGTACTTTGCTGAACCATCCCAAAGATGCGAGCAGTACTCCACACAGGAGCGAATTTGTGTCTTGTATAGAAGACACCGCTGCTCCGGCGTGAAAAATCGTCTCACTCTGTTCAGGACTCCGAGTTTTCGTGAGGCTGTTTTGATGATGCTTTCGATGTAGTTTATGTTATTCAGGTTGCAGCGAACATCCATACCTAGGATATTGAGATTGTCCTGCAGTGGCAGTGGCGTGCTCTGAAGAGTGGGAAGGAGAAGGAAAGAAGATACTTTTGCTGTAAACGCACATGCCTGCGTCTTTTTGGCATTGATGAACTCAACCAGGTTCTCAGAGCCCCATTGAGAAATGTGATTCAGGATCCCGTCAAGCTCAGTGACAAGAAGCTGCCTTTTCTCTGCGATATCTGGCTGCTTGGCCGCAGGATGTCCATGATAACTCCCATGTAAAGTGCTATCGTCTGCATAACAATGAACATTGCCGGTAGACAGCATGTCATTGATATGCAGAAGAAAGAGAGTGGGTGATAAGACGGACCCCTGGGGCACGCCAGCATTAACCTGCAGAAACTCCGAAGCGCGTCCGTCACAAAGGACGCGAATACGGCGCCCCTGCAGGAAGCTAGCAACCCAGTTGCACAGCCTAGAAGGCAGACCAAAGGCAGGTAGCTTGGAAAGAAGCGATTTGTGCCAGACTCTATCGAAAGCTTTGGCGATGTCAAGACTAATTGCCAGTGACTCGCCGTGCTTGTCCATAGCCTCACCCCAAAGATGGGTAACGTATGCTAGAAGATCACCCGTCGACCGTTTCGGTCTGAAGCCATATTGCCGGTCATTAATTAAGGAGTGATCCTCTAGGTGCCGCATGAGCTGTTTGTTAATTATGTGCTCGAACACTTTGCACAGCACTGAGGTGACGGCTATGGGTCGATAGTTGGCTGGCTCCGAGCGATCCCCCTTCTTGGGAATCGGCTGAACATTCGCCTCTTTCCAAGGCAAAGGCACTGTACCCGAACTGTAGGATAGCCGGTACAGGCGCGTAAGCATTGGAGACAACTCCGCCGCACATTTTTTCAAAACTACCGCTGGAATACCATCCGGACCACTGGCTTTCCGGACATCGAGTGATTGCAGCACTGCACGGACATCGCGTTGCCTGATATGGATATCAGGCATCGCGTGGTCACTGTCGGGTAGTGTTGGTGGCTGCGTACCACAATCGTCGATTCGGGAGTTGGCCGCAAAGAGATTAGCCAGCAGATTTGCCTTCTCTTGCGGCTCATGGGCCAGGGATCCATCAGGGTTACGCAGCGGAGGCAGCGAAGGCTGACAGAAGTTGGCTTGCACGGCTTTAGCCAGTCGCCAGTAGCCACGGCTTCCCGTAGGATGCATCACTAGCTCTTGACCAAGCCGCGCTATGCGCAGGGCATCCGCTCTGACGTAGGCCCTTCTACAGACCTTTGTAGCTCTGTTGTACGCCGCCTTGAAGTGGCCCAGATTGGGATGGCGCGTGGCGCGCGCCCTTACCCAAGCGCGGTACGCAGACTGTTTTTGTTCAACAGCTTCCGCGCACTCGCGCCCGAACCAAGGGCGCACCCCGCGGTCACCGGTGACATCGGTGTATGAGATATAGTATTCCATACCCAGACCGATCTCACCGGCGACAGCAGTAGCACAATCCGATGGGTTCTTACCTTCAAAGCAGCGCTCAACCCACGGGATGGACGCAAAATAGTCACGAAGTCCATCCCAGTCCGCTGACGAGTAGTGCCAGAGACGCCGCTTCCCCTGCACGGGTCGTGGGGGCGCTATAATAGGCACCGTGGAACAGACCAGGCAGTGGTCGGAGTTGCCTAAAGCGGCTCGCACCGATACACTGTACCGGTCCGGATCACTCGTCAGCAGAAGGTCTAGCAGAGAAGGTGCTAGGCCCGACCTTCTTGGTATCCTAGTGACCTCGTGCACCAATTGGGTCAGGCCGTGCGCCAGAGCAAATGCGTGGGCGGCTCTTCCCGCATGGTCTGTTTTGGAGGAGCCCAACCAGATCTCGTGGTGGGCGTTAAAATCCCCCAAAAATACCATTTCGGCATTCGGAAATCGCTCCTGCGCATCATCTGCCGCCTGACTCAGATATTCAAAGAGTCGAGTTGTTTCAGCATCTCCTGTATGGGAACGGTAGAGGCACACATAGATCTGACTCGTAGGGCCATGGTCTACGTGTACCCAAAGGACGGAGAAGGATGGATCCTCTAGGCAGCGCAAACGGCGACAGCAAACATCCGCCCTAACAAACACGCACACCCCGGCTTTTGCACGAAAACTTTCCTCAAGAACATAGCCAGGGTAGAGCAAGTAGGTCGTATCGTCAGGCCGGTGTATTTGCGTCTCCGTTAGAAAAAACATGGCAGGTTTCGCCGTCTCTAGGTGTTGGTGGACGGCGTTGAGGTTTGCATGGAGCCCACAGATGTTAGTGGACTCCACCTCAAATAGCAAGCTTTTGGGAGTGTGACGAGCCGCTGTGTTGCCTATTTCTCTGAATTGCGCTGCCATGAGTTTGGGTGGGAGAAGGCGTGAAAAAAGAGGTGATTGCCGCCGCAGCACTGTGTGACAAAGCGCGGGATATTGGTTTTATCTATGAATGTGAGGCATGGCGAGAGCCGACGCGCCGAACGGAAGGGCCCCCGTACCCCCCCGAATATGGTCGCCGGGCTCCCAAATCCGGTCACCAACCGGCACGACGAACCAAATCGGGATTATGCGCGGCCTGGTGAGGCAGCCTCCCAAGGTGGTTAACCCCAGTTGGGCCCCTGTACTATACCGCGGGCGGCCAGCGGCACCACCGTTTCTACAGGTCTCCCTGTTCGGCGCATCGCCCCGCGCCATCCCCACTAGACTACGCCAAGACCCACTGGTCCCACTAGTGCTGCGACAACCACCACCTCTGCCCGGCTATGCACTTGCTGACCCCTGAACACAATCCAACCGAGATTGAATTGCTATGGAGGGTTTTTCGCAATAGTGCACGGTGGTACCTACCCGGTCGAAACTTGAGACAAATTTGTGCCACCAAGTTTCTACCACCAGTAAGAGCCGTGGTCCAAGCCTTGTATGCAGATTGCTTGCGGTGTCTAGCTTCCCTGCAAGGCCTATTAAACCACGGGCGTTTGCTCGCTCCTGTCGCGACCCAGCGGTTGGGGATGTAACATTCCATACCCACTAGAATCGCGTCAGCGACTGCTGTTGCACAGGAGCTTGGATCATCAGAAGAGAAGCAAAGTTGCCTCCACGAGTAAGACGCGAAGAATTCTCGCAGTCCGTCCCAGTCTGCCGACTTGTAGTGCCACACATGCCGCCACTGAGGTGGCCGCGGTGGTTCAGGCCGCGCGAGTGTCACTTGCGCCCGGACGAGGCTGTGGTCCGAATTACCGATAGGTGCTTCCAACCTTATGGAGTATTCATCCGGGCGCGTAGTCAGCAGAAGGTCCAGTATAGAGCTTCTGTGGGTCTCAATTTCTGGTGTTCTAGTGATAGAATGCACCAGTTGAGAGAGCCCATAAGTTAGAGCGAAGTCGTGAGCAGCCCTTCCCGCAAAATCAGTCCTAGGAAACCCCAGCCACTCCACGTGGTGGGCGTTGAAGTCCCCCAAGAATACTAATTCCGCAGTGGGGTACTGCTCAATTACGCTGTCAGCCGGATGATGGTGCCGCTGTGGTAAAGTTTCTCTTGCCTTTTTTTGTTTTCATGTTTGAGATGGGGGGAGGGGGGAGGGGGGGAGAAGATAAAAGGGATTCTGTGCCTCCAGTATAGAAGACAAAGCAAAGCGTCCTACCCCCACAGACAAGTTGGGGTTGTGTGACTGGCTGGCGCCTGGCGCGATGGGCGGAAGGGCCCCCGGTCCCCTCCCAGATACTGAAGCCAAGTCCACTCCGGTCTCCTCCTCCGGCATGGCTACAACACCGGGAACTTTACACAGGCTGCTGGTTCAGCCTCCTGGGGCGGAGATTAAGTAATCCCCAGGTTCGGGAACCGTACAGCCTGCGGGCGGCCAGCGGATAACCGTTTCACCGGGTCTCCCTGACCACCGCGCCAACATTTCACGCCCCCACCAGTCAGTGGGGTCAATTTAAGCCTTTGGTCATCCTACTGACAGCACAGAACCTCTCCAGTGAGCTCTGGCTACCCTACTCACCGCCGGGAACACAACACAAGGTTATTATAACCGGGGTATTCTGTAGGGCGCAGGTACTTACCCAGACGGACTGCTCAAGCACGGGAGATACCGTCATGTCCTTCCTCCAATAAAAAAAGGATCCATAAAGATCGCTTTCAAATGCAAATCTTGGGGATTTTTTTATTTAAACTTCATGCACACATGTACACAGGCAGGCTTACCAGTCAACTTTATAGGTGGTGCAGAGAATAACAAAGTAGGTGCATTATAAAAGGTAACTAGGTGATCACAATTATAACTACTTATAAGCTATAAGGTATCCATACCTACATTATAATAGATACTAATATAATATGCATACATAAATAAATATATTATATAGTAATACACACATATATAAATAAAATATAACATACACATACTTACAATGAAGTTTTTTCAATTTATTTCCAAACTCCAGTTAGATGTTACTTATTAGTTTTTATAATGCTTACAAAATGTTCTCAAAACATGACTTTTCTTTGACCTGCAAAGCCACACTGGCCTAGGGCTTTACTTCACCAGTACTGGTATCATATGGTATAATTTAGTAATGAATCATTTATGAGTATTTTATTTGAGTCTGTTTAGGTGTAGTACTGTAGGACTCTAGGAAAATTAAAAAAAAACAGTTCATTATGTAAACAAATGTAGGTAAGTATTTAAATATGTTTGTACCTAATTTTTTTATTTATTTATTTGGTGTATTTTTTATTTATGCATATTTAATTATTTATTATTTACAGGCTGGTTTTGTTAGTAGTATGTAACAGGAATTGTAATAAATTACAATTAATTATTCTTATAACTGTTTCATGTATGTACACAATTGTATTTAATAACTTCAATAAATATTACTACATTTCTAGTTAACATACATATAATAATTAAGTTAAAAAACTAAGTTGTTTTCTTATGTTTCTCTGTTAAATACGATGGGAGACGGCCTCTCTTATCGGAGATTTTTTCTCTTTTGTGCACTTTAAGCTGATGGCTTAACATGTTGTCTCTGTGACCGAATCCTTTACCGCATATATCACAAATAGTATTCTTCAATCCCAAGTGAACCGTTTTAATATGTTTATCAACATCCCGTTTACTATAAAAACCTTTATTGCATGTGTCACACTTAAATTTACATAGCCCTTTATGCCTTTGACAGTGTTTGGTCAAATTACTCTTAGTTATGAATTTTGCAGGGCATTCGGAACATTTGTAGTTATAATCACCCGTGTGAGTCCTGACATGAATTTTAAGAAGCCCCAAGTGTAAACCACGGTATGGACAAAACTGGCATTGGTATTTCAGGTCACTACCGTGGATTAGCGTGTGAGTTTTAAAGGCTGATGGGTGTTTAAATACCTTCCCACATTGATCACATATGTACTGCCGTGTACGGCCACCATGCTTTGCTAAGTGCTCTTTATATATCTCTTCTTTAACATTTTTGTCACAAATCGGGCATTTTTTTAATATCTTGGATTGTTTATCATTTGTTTTTTGTTTTATCTGTCCTTTGGTTTTAAATGTTATTTTATCATGGACCCTTTTCATATGGTCGTTAAAGTAATGAGTGCTGAAGGTCTTTTTACATAGCGCACAGTCTACAAATCTTTCTGCTTGTTCTTCTGCAGAACCATGGAGTTTCAAATGGGCTTTATGATATGACTTGTTGACTTGTTTTCCACAAATTTCACATTCCACTTTGCCATATTTCTTCTCATGCTTCTCTTTATATTTTTCTCTGTGTTGCCTTATATGTGCATTATAATTTTTTTTATGAATTGACTTTTGACAAATGTCACATTGCTTATGATTAGGTGGTATTATTGGATGTTTCTCGGTATTATGTTTTTCAAGATCTTGTTCATTATCAAAAGTAATGTCACATTTTTCACATTTTTTTGGTTCAGACACAATTATCATTACCATCTCACTGTCTATATCAGTATTTTCATCCTCTTTCACCAACTCTGTTTCAATGTCTTCTTTAGCAGTGGTTCCTTGCGTGACTGACTCAGATTCATACAATAGTTCATTCTGGTGGAGGTCATGATCTGAGTCTGAAAATTCTTTACATTCAAGATACTCTTCTTCTATAAAGTATTCATTAGATAATGAGTCCTTTGGTTCTATAGACTTTTCTTGTACTTTGCCAATAGTATCTTGAATCTCGGCACTAGTGTCGATAACATTTGTGTCACTTTCTGATGCAGGTTCACATTTTAAAATCATTTCATTATCGGACCCTGAAGAATCCTTATATTCAAGATATTCTCCTCTAATAGTGGATTCATTATCTGTATCATTATGATTATCCGGACCATAATCCTCATCATCATCAGAAAATTCTGCACTATCATCTTTTAAGTGTTGTAAGTAAGTAAGTATTTCATCAGATGCCTTGGCTGTTTTTCGAAATGTCATTGCGGCTTCCAACAGCGAGAGACAAGGATGGCATATATGCTGTGGGTGTTCATCACCATAGCTGATTTCTATACCTCCAAACTCCATCACATCTTTTGATTTGTCATCCTGCCCAAAAATAGGAATATTCCCTTGTTTCAAACATATTCTACATGTTTCTATAGGTAAAGGCTGCTGTGCTGTGCTGCTGTGAAATTTCTCAGTCACTATTGATTTGTCTTGTCGGCTTGCCTTACGGGTTTTCATTTTTTACCTTTACATTAAGCAGTTTGACGGAGAAAATTTTACAAGTTTACTATAATAAAAATTATAGTAATAACACTGTAGACACAGTTAGTCGAAGAATAGAGTAATAAGTATAGTTTGCAGTAAAGCTTTTAATTTTAAGCTTGTTTACGCCGAGTAGAGTACAACAGAAACAGAACAGGTACAGAATTAAATTGGAATTAAACATATTCTGTGGAATTGAATATTGATTGGAATTAGGTATTGTATTCTCTTTGGGAATTAGCTTTGACCAAAGAGAATACCAAAGAGAATACAATACTACGTAAGACATAAGGCTTTCACATTGACGTTGACATTGTTGACAAGACCAAAGAGGAAAGACAGCGTTTTTTTTTATTATAATTGAATTTAACAGCCTCGGATATAAGTCCTTAAACCCTAACTTAAGTTCATTGATAAGTTTAATGGACACAGAGCTCGTGAACGCTAGACCTTCGTCATTTTATAAAAGCTGAGAGTTTGTCAGCGCAATAGGTGTACCAGAATCTCATGGCAAATTCCATAATAAAAAATGGTAAAAGTCAGGAAATTGACTTGAAACTTTTTAATTTTAATTAGTTTCTCGTATATAGCAATAGACATACCTAGATATTAATAATATGATGAGCTGCTAAATTGTAATATTCTTACGATAATAATTTGTAGTTTTAATGGTAATTCTTGATTTCCTAAATTCAATTTCTTATTATTATACACCCGAAAACGCTCCATACAGAATTATTATAATCATTGTTATTTATTTTTATTATTTCTCTTTATTAAAATACAAAACTTACAAATTATATTTTTAAATATATATAAAAAAAACATCTATTTAAAAATATAAAAAATAGTGCTCCACATGGTACAGGGACCAAGCTACCGGAGGTTAGGACTCCAGGGAAAGAAGAAGCTATTAAGCTGGTGTTTGTGTCCTGTGATCTCGAAATAAAGTTTGTTTTTATTCACATTCACATTGGGTGCCAAAACGACGTCTTTTGGTGGTCTGTTCCACTCTCTGACAACACGGTTGGGCTTCAGGTTCGAGTCTGGATCGCATTGTACGTAGTTTTAGTGGGTGACCCCTCAGGTGATTGTTTTCATTGAGGCTATACATGTCTTGGCTGGTATTAATATCATAATAGTTATTCAGTAGTTTATAAGTACAGCATTTTGCCGCGTGGTTTCCGGCAGAGTAGAACTAGGGCCACCCCATCTTTTCCCATGCGGTGTCGCACAAGGCGACTAAGCCCAGACTCAGCTTCAGATGCATGGCTTGAGTCAACAATAGTGCCCGTAATACGGCTATAGGCTCACCCTCCATTACGTGGGACCGAATACAATTTTATTATTGGTGAAATGTGGGTGTTAATTCACTTCTGCCTAACCCTCCAGAGATAAAGACGTGTTTATATGTAGGTATGTATTTTATAAGTTTCGATGAGACTTCTGTCTTTTCAAGTTATGTGAGGCAAAGGTACTTCAACCGTTCATCATAGGATTTGTTTTTCAATACTCCAACCGTTTTGGTAACTCTCCTTTGTACATTTTCAAGTAGTGATATAACCTTTTTATAGTAGATATCCCAAACAACATATGCATATAGTCATATGCCAGTAGTGGTCTTATGTATGTTTTGTATACTTTTACAAATGTTATTGGTGTGAGACATTTAAAGGATTTTCTTACCAAATAAAACATGGAGTTAGCTCTTTTCACAATTACGTTGATATGTGTTTCCCATTTCAAATCGATGCTTATTGTAACACCTAATGTGTCTGTTGATGCTGTCTTAAATAATATGGTTTATATGGGTTCTTTTTACCTATGCGTAATGTGGTACATTTTGTAGCATTAAGAGACAATAACTAGTGTTTACAGTCCATCAAATCTAAGAGGTACCGTTTGACGTTTCATATTTTTCAAACCGAAACAACTTTGTTCATACGTACATTATTCAGTTTCGATAACCTTTTTCATTAAACCATGAATTTAGAAAGATTTCATTATTGTATCTAAAAATGTACAATTCTTAATATCTAAATGTAATTGAAAACTTTCAAACAAAGCAAAATAACACATATTTACACAGTAAATAATTTCTAATAGTTATATTCTTGACCGCATTACAAAGTTACGTAGTTAGGTCACTGCACGTAGTGTTGCGACTCTTCGGATACACTTGTATGCAAAAAAATCGTTTACATATACGAAAAATCGAATGTATTATTTACAAATTACACTTGACAACCAAACAAATATTTTTTCATGTGAATGGGATTTATCTCACATATTACGATTACATAACTAAATAGTTATGTAATCGTAAAATATGAGATAAAACCCATTCACCAAAAATACGTATTTATAAATCAAATATATTTGCTTCTTTAAAAAGTTGTCGAAAGCGATTTGTCGATTTTTGATTTTCGCGCCCAAATAAGTCGGGGTTTCTCGCTCTAACGCTGTCGAAATAGTAAATGGAGTCAGGGATAGTGTTTTTTACATTTATTTTTGTGTATGATAGTATGGGTTTGCATATTACAGAGAAATAAACAAATTTTTAACAAGCACATCCATTGATTTTACAATTACAATTTTTTCTTCTAAGTCTTATTTCTACGTCTAAAACTAATAAAAATAAGGTATGTAGAACCCATTCACAAAAATGTTGTTGTCTGATGTTATAAATTAACGACGTTACTGCGCGACCGCATAATGCACTGAATACACAGATACCCTAAAATAAATTAATTTAATTATTTTTAGGTCAATAGGCAAAATCGCAGGTGTCCAAGTCTCTACAATTTTTTTTTTCTGGCAACACTGCCAACTACAAGCGCACGCGGTCCGCTCGGTCGGTTCGGCGTCAGCAGTCTCTCGCCATCTTGGAAGCTGACTGTGCGCGTACTTGCTTTCTCGTTTGTGTTTTACAATTTGTGACTTGGCTATTACTTTTCTGGACTGATCATTCTTTATCCGTTTACCTTGGCAATATTTATACTGGACTCCGAACTAAGCAAGTGTTTATTAATAATGTCGAAAAGAGGACGTACTTTGAACAGCCAGGCTCGTGAATTGGTGGTGAAATTACACGAGTATTTTGAGCGTGAATCTCAAAATGGTGGACTTCTACTGCCAGTTACACAAGTTCGGGATCGCGTCGGTGAAGCTCTCGGTATTGGTAGCCGCACCGTTGGCAAAATATTAAGTGAAAAATATGGGCCTTCGGGGAGTGACAGTAACGTACTTCACACACCGAAAAAACGAAAAAGAAATAAACCTGTGACAGGCATCGATGAATTCGATAGTCATGCTATTAGAAACCATATATACGGGTATTTTACAAGAGGCGAATTTCCAACATTGGCAAAGTTATGTGCAACTTTAAAAGATGCCGGGCTGTATAAGGGAAGCATAGAGTCGTTGAGAACGGTAATAACAGGAATTGGCTTCAGATACAAAAAAGTTGACAAACGAAAAATTGTTATGGAGCGACATGACATAATTATGCAGCGACTAACATTCCTGCGCGAAGTTAAACAAATTATAAACTGGGATAATGTAATATTTTTGGACGAAACTTGGCTAAATTCCAACCATTCTGTGCCGAAAACATGGACTGATGATTCTGAAGCTTCGTGCTCGAAGGTGCCGATAGGAAAAGGTGGACGCCTCATAATATGCCATGCTGGGTCAGCGTCTACAGGCTTCGTGGAAAACTCTTTATTAGCTTTCCAATCCAAAAGCACTAAAGAGTATCATGAAGAAATGGACGCAGTAAGGTTCCGAGAGTGGTTCTTAAATTTATTACAGAATATCCCTCCTAACAGCACAATTATAATGGATAATGCCCCATACCACTCTGTGCAAATTGATAAAGCACCTACGTCAGCCAATAAGAAAGCAGATTTGGTGGCATGGCTGCAAAGAAAAGGAGTGGATGCCGACATGTCACTATTAAAAGCTGAATTATTACAGTTAGTGAAATTGCATAAACCACCAAAACCGACATATGTAATTGACCAATTGGCCGAAGAGCACGGGCACAAAGTCATACGACTTCCTCCGTACCATTGCCAATATAATGCCATTGAACTGATTTGGGCCCAAGTTAAAGGTAATATTTTATAATATTATAATAATAACACGAGTACTTCTAACATTTATAATTTAAACAATGGTTTTCGTCTGCTATCAAATAGTTACATTATTGTTTTACAGGTTATGCAGCAAGACACAACACAAAACCACCCTTCAGTGTCAAGAAAATGGAAGGTTTATTAAAGGAAGCATGTGCCCAAGTTACACAGGAAGATTGGAGTAAAGTAGTACAAAAAACAAAGAAAATAATAATGGACGACTTCGAAAGAGACGTACACTTTGATAATGTAATGGACAATCAACTGGTCATTAATTTAAATGACGATGATGACGAAGACGACGATACTAGTACTAGTAGTGAATAAAAAAATATCCTAAACATTTCTTTTATTTAATTATAACAATTGATTTCTTAAAATTCGGATATTATAGTAATCGATCTCTTAAAGTTCGGATATTATAGTAATCGATTTTTTCATCCCATCCCTATCATTCAATTGTCAGAACTGTCAAACGGTACTTCTTAGATTTGACGGACTGTAGTCCAATCAAATATGGCGTCTCAATCTCTGGATATCTTGCGATTGGAATAGGGGATTTCCAAATAAAAATGTGTTGTTGGCAAAAAATGAGTAGGGTAACTTTAGCTATTCTTTAAGTCAGTCAGATACAGTTAAAGAATTAGGGGTGCAGGGACTGACCCCTGGGGCACGCCGCTAAGCGCCACATGTGCTGCTGACGTCGTATTTCCTACACGTACCTACCTACACATATATTTGTGCCAGGCAGACACGAAATGTTCTTTATCCAGGATAGCACTTTGCTTACATAATACTCATTTAAATAAAAAAAAACGAAATTTTGGCTTGATGACATTAACGTTGCCATATAAAATTATTATTCATTTTTTAAAATCGAGCCACGATTTTCTGGTAGGTAGACCTATATACAATCGCATTAAAACCTCATTAGGTTGCAAAACAATTACGATTCGGTTACTCCTGTGATATCTTTCTGTCATTTCTCTATGTCTTATTGTGATAGAAATATCTATTATTGACTGTTTAGTGTTATTTTCACCACAAGTATTATATTCCACTGCACTTAAATGTCGACTGAGCTTGTGTGTAGGTACTATACCTACTTACTTATTGCTATATTTTATTATTAATCAAATCAATAAGAGGACTGCTTGTTACAATTCATAGAGGCTTTTAGTTTTATTTATAAATACAATCAATCAACAATAAATTAATACTAAATAAGAAGAAACTGACTTTGTTCGCAACATCATCAAGGTAGGTGTATCTAAAATCATGCGCACCTGCATTATTTGTGTCCGTGAGGTAGGATGAACCGAACGAATTCCCTGCTGTGGTTTATCCAAAATGCACATGCATACATATAATCAAGCCCTTATCCCTGGAGGGTTAGGCAGAGGTGAATTAACATCCACATTTCACCAATCATTGAGTTTGGTCCCACGTTACAGGGGGTGAGCCTATTGCCGTCTTCCGGGCCATTCATCTGAGGCGGAGTCTGAGCTGTATATATCTGTCTGATGTTAAACAGCCCTATCCCTTAACTGCCTTGTATGACACCGCATGGGAAGAGATGGGGTGGTTCAAATTGTACTCTGCCGGAAACCACGCGACTACAATATAGGGTTTCGGTAAGAAGTACTTTAAAAGGTTCCTATAAGGTCGGCAGCACGAGTATGACTACCATGTTGTTGCTGGTGTTCCACACATCCACAGTCCATGGTCACCACTTTCCATCAGATGGACCGTGTGCTTGTGTGCCACTTGAGTGGTTTAAAAAATTGAGTAAATGCAATTCAACGAGAACGTGAATTGATGGTGGTCGCCGCTTGCGCTTCAAACTTTTTTTTTTTACCGTGTTTTAATAGTGTTGTTATTGTCAGGCTTTACTATCTCAGCATATAAGGTGATATTATATTTTTCTAAAACCTTGAGAAGTTCATTTAAAAAGGTAATAAATTAAAGGCATTAAAACGCCTACACATAATATATTTTCATAATTTTTCTTCTCAAGAATTATTGCTAACAATGTATTTGCAGGCGCTTTAGAACCTGTTTCTTGCTTGGTATCCGTAACCTGTGTTTGTAGTAAAATTCTATGCATAAATTAGCGCCCAATTTCACATTTTCAAATTCGTAAAAAACTAATTTAATAACTCATTTGTAATACCACCCACCGAGTCTGGTCTAATTAATTACGTATTTAATATAATTCCACTAAACACTAAAAGGCGATGTACCTACGGAGTTTAGGCATCAAATTTTCTTTAATTCGACTACTATTGTGAAAAATGGTTTCTTTACCTGTTATTCTGTGCTCTAACTAATATTTTGTAACGCCATCTATCAAAGCTTAAAGGCAATAAATAAGTTCTAAATACCACCACAGTGTTTACGCGCGCTGTAAGATACAGTCGGCTATTTGAGCGTGACGTAAGACAGCGCCCATTACCCAACGCAGTGTCGACAGTTTACATAGCTGTACGTCACATTTATACAAAGTGGGCATAGTAACGCTTCACTAAAACACACGCATGTTTCTGTAAATTTGTGTGCACCTAAGTATTGCTACATTTCTTTTTATTTCTTCTGTGTTTAATTAAAATCTTTTGAAGTTTAGTTTTTGCATGGAAACCCACCTTGAGACGGAGCGGGTTCGAACCCCGCATAAAAAATTCATTTTTGTATTTTCTTTCATTACTTTTTTAAATTTTTTCATCATTATTTCTCAACGATTTGTTGTAGCTATAATAAAAAAATTGTAGATACATAGGTAGTTACCTACCTAAGTATGTTAATCTCAGAAGTGACTGGGCCGAATTATACAAAATTTTCATTGTCTACTCACGAGCTACATTAATTTTAGACAAGTTATTAGTGTGCTGCGTAAAAATACAAAGCCAGTTATGTGTCAAACTTATAATTATTATTTCATTTATTGAATTTCCGTACACGTGCGAACAGAATCCGGACGCTCGTGCGAATGGTGGCTTATAATTAAGTATTAGATTCAAGTCATAATTTCTGTCTCAACGCGGCGAGTCTCCTCGCCGGATCGCCACCATGGATCCTGGAAGCGAGATCCCTTTCGGCGCTATACCGGTTCCGAAAGGCGGCGCGGGAGCGGGGTCACGATCCCGAGCCCGAAGTAATTCGGACCGTGAGATCCTGGCTCCACAGGGAAATGGTGGCGGAATGGGAGCTACGACTTGGGCGACCAGGCGCAGGGCGCGCCGTAGTAGCGGCGGTAAGACCCATCATGGGGGAGTGGCTAGAGAGGCCACACGGCAGCCTCTCGTACCGTCTGACGAAGATGATCACCGAGCACGGATGCTTCGGCAAGTATCTGCGTCGGATGGAGAAAGAGCCAACGTCCGAGTGCCATCACTGCGACTCGCGTCGCAGTGATGGCACTCGGACGTTGGCTCAGGACTCAGGTCCGCACACGCTCACCGAGTGTCCGGCGTGGGAGACGCCCAGGCGGGAGCTTGTGGCGGCCCTGGGAGTGAGGGTTCTCACGCTCTCCACCTTGCTCGTGGCGATGGTCCGCTGTGCGGATGCGTGGACGGCCGGCGCCTCCTTCTGCGAGCAAGTAATGCTCGTGAAGGAGGAGGCGGGGCGGGAGCGGCAGCGGGAGCGACGACGGATCGCAAGCCAAGCTGCCCGCGTACGAAGGCAACTCGGGCGTCGGAGGTCGATGAACGACCTCCGCCCCCCATGAGCGCCGGCCTGGGGGTGACTGGTGGAGCCGCCTGTCACCCTGGCAGAAGCAGGCCGCGGCGGCGGCGCGCCTGGCGCGCCTCCCCGTTTTCCGAGAACGAGTTGGGGACTCTGTAGTCTCCACACACCCGAGGAGAGGGCCAGATCGTGAGAGATGGCCCTGGGTCGGCCGGGGTGCGAGGGACCTGACTGTCAACCTCACCTTTGGCAACCAAAACGACCCACAGGCGGCGTGCGTTTTATTCGGTTCGAGTCCGACATAACCTCTTCCACCGGCTCCGGTGGGGAGGTATCAGTGGGGATTTTGCGCACGTAAAAAAAAAGGTAAGTATATCTCTTCTTTTAAATTTGCTACTGTCTTGGAGGAGCACATCTAAATTGATAAATTTTGTTATATAATCTCAATGTAACGACAAGATTGACAAGCACCTCAGATAGTCTGATGTAAGAAACATAGATTTATATATTCTACGACAAGCACCAGCGAAGGTGACGCCATCTGAGATTAAATTTTGCCTGTACCTCCTCATTTTGAAAATGGTGCACCTCTGCAGTCGATGGACCACCTCCTGTCGGGCCCACTGTGCCCTTACACCTGCACAATTGCTGATCTGAATGAAGCGACGGAAGGTGCGGTCAATGTCGCCGAATTTTGGCGAACATTTAGCTTCTATTTTTAAATTGTTGCCATTGACACGATGAAGATTTAAAAAATACATCATATACATTTACCTACAGAGCGCATGCCTGGAATAAAAAACAAATAAATATTTTTTTAAATGAATGGAATAGGAATGATTGAAAAGGATAATGTAGTTACGGTAATCGTCTATCTTTGATTGCATTGACGTGGAAGTTTGACTTTTTCAAAGTTTTAAGGTGTTGCAGATACTCAGGTATTTGGTATCAATATCAACTTGATATCTCCACGCATTCCTGAGAATACGGTCTTGACAGACAGACGGACAGACAGATGGACAACGAAGTGAACTTATAAGGTTTCCGCGTTCTTCCTCTTGAGGAACCCTAAAAACTTTTAATCTAATCCCTCCAGTCGAACCACGTCGCGTGTACAGCGACAGCTAGTAATTTAAATACAACACAAACGTAAAAATTACCTAATTCCACTCAAAAATTGTTACAGGTAGGAAAAATAACCAAGAATAAAATGTTTGCTTTTTTTATACCACTTGGCAGACAAGCACACGGCCCACCTGATGGGAAGCGGTTACCGTGGCCTATGGACCAGGGGTGTTACACTGGCACTGCCGACCATGAAGAAACCTTCTGATGCCCATCTTGAAGAATCCCATATTGTAGACGCTTGGGAAATATATCGTGTGTGGTATCTACTGAAACGGCTTAATTAGCACATTTCAAAAAATGTATAAATTATACCCATTGCTTGCCCGAAAATAATATAAATAAAAATATATGTGTAAAACTAAAATCAAGGATAGCCGTGGTCGTATTCAGTAGTCGGGTTTTAGTTTTAAACTTATTAATCTTTTACATCTTAACACAATAATTCACAATACAAAGTACTATCATTCATATTATACCTACTTGCTAACTGGGCCCGCGACTTCGTCCGAATGGACTTCTTAAGCTGCTGTTTTGGTCGTTTCTATCTATGTAAATAAAATATTCTTATGCGTTTAATTTCTACGTATTTTTCAGACACAATTATGGACTCGAAACTTCCTCCAGACACTAGGCACTTGGTATACCTCACGCTAGTCCTGCATGGCCTTGGAATTTTAACCTCGTGGAACATGTTTATCACAGCGAAAGACTATTTCGTTGACTACAAACTGAAGAATGCGCCAGAATATTCTGAAAATTTCCTGGTCTACGTGGGGTGGGCGTCACAGATACCGAACCTATTCTTCAATTGGTTGAACGTGTTTGTCAAAATTGGGTAAGGCTAGTTTAATATTTTAACTAGAGTTTAACTAGCACCATTAAGACCTGAAATTCATTACTAGCTCACGTGTTTCCTTCTTCGTAAAGTTCCTTTAAGCGGGGCGTGAAAAAGCATGTGATGAGGCCGTCAAGCTGAGTGTCACCATTGTCACACGGTATGTGTAAGTAATGGTGACCCTCTTTTCTGAGACTTTGCCTTCAGCTTACAATCTGGCAAGGCGAAGTCTAATTGACGTGTTCTATATAAAAAAAAGGCATACACTACTCTTGATCCTTGTGGTGAGGGAGAAAGAATATAAGTATCCTCCTGTCATCCGAGGGGTGTTGTAAGAGGTGACTAACAGAAAAATACGCAGACGATATCGCTGCGAGAAAAGGAAAACTCGAAATAAAACCCTTTACCAACCCGTCTGGCCAGTGTGGAAACTCTGATATCTTTAGTAGATACAGTAAGCCAAAACCTCTCAACATTGGGAGAGGCCTATGTCCAGCAATGGACTGCGATGAGATAATTGATTGATTGACTACTCTTGACGTAACATCCGCTGCAGATCTTCCTTATTGGAACGCTGATACTTTTTTTTATACCACTTAGGTGGTATACAAGCACACGGCCCACTTCATGGGAAATGGTTATCATGACCTATGGACGTGAGCAACACTAGGAACGTCGCACCCGTATTGCCGATCCTGTAAAAATCTGATGCCTTTCGTTAAGAACCTCATATTGAAGTCACTTGTGAAAACTGTTATTGCATATAGACATAAATTAAAATTACTAATAACAGGCCGTGTGGTTCCCGGCAGAGTGGAATTTGGACCACTCCATCTCTTCCCATGTGGTGTCGTACAAGGCGACTAAGGGATAGTGCTGTTTAACATCGGACAGATATATACTGCCCAGACTCAGCTTCAGATGCATGGCTCGAGTCAACAATAGAGCCCGAAATACGACAATAGGCTCACCTCCTATTACGTGGGACCGAATACAATTATTGGTGAAATGTGGGTGATTATTCACCTCTGCCTAACCCTCCGGGGATAAAGGCGTGATTGTATGTATGTATGTATGTACTAATAACAGGCACTGGTTTCACTACCGGTATGCCGAAGTCCGGACGTAATGGAAGAGTAAATCTAGGCAAGTGAGCCCCAGATTAGCAGGCAAAGGTAACAAAGTGCAAGTGACATCAAATGTTCAAATGGAAAAGATCCTAAACGACGTCCTAAACACTTGACTAAAAAGCGATTTTCTTGTGAACTGTTATTGTGGCTTCACACCTTTCAGCAGTCGAAATGTTAATTTATTTTTATTTTGTTCTAGAGGTAGCTTATCAACTCGTATATCGCTGACGTTAATATTGGAAGCCCTGATATTCGTGGTCACGGTTAGCTTGGCAATGGTCGACAGTTCAGGGTGGCCTATTGTATTTTTTTGGATCACCATGATTACTGTATTTTTCTTGAACAGTAAGAGTTTCCTGTATTATCTGTAATTTTTTTTAATCTCTTACCAAAAATAGCCACAAATGTTGCAACGCTACGTACAGCAGCAGCGGACTTTATACGCTTATACATATAATATACGGCCTTAAAGTTCAGACCTTATCACAAAAACTACCGTTCGACCTTATTTTAAGACCCATTTATTAATGAGGTCGTATTGGGACGTGAGTGTTTGGTTATTAACGTTAGACCCGGCTAAGATTGTATTGCTTCCGTTTTGTAAAGCACTCTCTTATTGAAAAATATACTTAATAGAACTTTTAGACGTTCGCTAGCGAATTCACGTGCTAAATATAGTATATTTTTTAAAGAAAGAATACAATTTTTCAGCATTGAATGCCATCTACCAAAATTCAATATATGGTATAGGAGCTCAACTGCCGCCGAAGTACCTTGGGGCTTTAGTGCTAGGTCATAATATCTGCGGGACGCTGGTGGTGCTCCTATCCTGGGCTACCAGCGGATTTGAGAATATCCGCACTTCGGCCATTTACTACTTCATAGGCGGCGCTTTCGTGTTGCTAGTTTGTTTCGACACTTTCTACGCGCTACCATTAAATGTGAGTCTCTTTACAATGATTTCTATAAGTACTAGTAGACTGGAGTACTTGCTTCGACACACTGTACGCAGTGCACAACGGTGACGGCAACGGCTCTCTGACACAGGGATCTCCCCTGCCACATACGCCCAATTTCGGCAAAGGCGGCAGTGCCCCTGTAGAACGGTGCTCGGAGGCTCTTCGCAGAAGAAATGCCCGCTGAGTTTCTTGCCGGAGTCTTCTCAGGTCGGGGCCGCGCTTCGAACCGGTGGTCCATTTACTAAACTGATATTCCATGTTCCTTTTTTGTTGACGTTGCGTAAGTGCCGATATAATGGTCTATACAGAATAAATGATTTTTGACTTTTGACTTTTGACTTTGACTTTGACTCTCCACGTGTCTCTCTAAAGCAGAGGGCAGTGGAGGGAAAGCAGGCAAAGGGCAGGTTAGTATGTACTGCTGCCTGTTAATCCAGTAGGCTTCTGCACTTTCCGAGGTAGGATGGGGATGGGGCCAACTCAAAACCGTAGATGGCCCACAGTTAAGGTGCGAAGGAAATGCCTCATTGGGTAATCTTACAGCCCGGCAATAGAGACGCGAAATAGTCTGCGGTTTTAATCGGTTCGTGTCCAGCATACTCACTACGTGCTCTCCAAGACATGGTGGGGTCTCAAATGAGTTATAAATGGTCCTCCCATCATAAAACTGTCCTGGTTAGTGACACTTATCCTTGCATTGTGCTGACTATTTAGTTACGAGCCATAACGAGCCCTCCCCGTTTGTCTAGCTAGAATAGGATAAAGTCCATTTTTTTATACCACTTAGGCGGCAGACAAGCACACGGCCCACCTGATGGAAAGTGGTTACCGTGGCCTATGGACGTTTGTAACACCAGAGGAGTCACAGTCGCGCTGTCAACCCTGTAAGTACAGAGTTTCTGTGCCGTCAGTGTAGAAGACAATACAGGTCTGTGTGGCAAATGAGAATTATCGTATGTAAACATTTTTGGAAATTCATTAGGTACTATTGTATTTCAGAGATTCTACCGTTACCACACCTCGGGTCGTAACCAAATGAAAGATAACAATAAGAAGGGCCCTACTCCGTACTGTGTGATTTTCAAGAAAGCGGGGTTCCAGTTATACAATATATTCATGACATTCTTCGTATCCCTTTCTGTATTTCCGGCTGTGATATCAGGTAAAGCCACTTACGTTAAATTAAAAAAGCGTGATAAATAACAGAAGTCCATATTCTCTTAATATAAAATGTTCGTTCAAATCTCGATTTAATCTTAATTTCCCAAATGTCAAAAATACCGCGGTAGCCTAGTGGTATGGGTAATGGACTGCTGAGGCGAGGTCTCGGGTTCGATCCCAGGTTTTACCATGGCACATACCAATGAATTTTCGATGCTTTTCAAAGTTATGTGTGTCTTTATCGCAGGTTTACAATTGCCCGGTTAATGGCAATAGGCTTGCCGCCTATTACATTGGGACCTAAACATAAACTGGCGAAATGTGGGTGCTAGCACCTCTGCCTAGCCCTTCGGGGATATAGGCGTGAGTTTTTTTTTAATGTCAAAAATGAGATCACGTTTTCTATGAAAAAAAAGACCAAATCTTAATAACAATTTTCCAAAGTAAAGGCTCGATCGCCAGGTTACGAGGGATATGTTTCTGGTAACTTCACTTCCAGTAGCCCTCTTAACCTCTCTGACCCCAAGTCCGAGATAACCTCCCGTTTTTCGGGAACGAGTTGGGGACTCTGTAGTCCCCACACACCCGAAGAGAGGACCAGATCGTGAGTGATGGCCCTGTGTCGGCCGGGGTGCGAGGGATATGCCTGTCAACCTCACCTTCGGCAACCAAAACGACCCACAGGCGGCGTGCGTTTTAGTCGGTTCGAGTCCGACATAATCTCTCCCACCGGCTCCGGTGGGGAGATATACGTGGGGATTTTGCGCATGTAAAAAAAAAAGTCCGAGATAACATCTCGGAGTTGTTCGGGAGATCGTGTGACGTTTAGAAATATTGTGGTTAATTTGTAGTGAAGTTAAGTAAAATCAAATCAAGTTAAAATAATGTTAGATAAAAGTGACTATGATAGCCTGTATAAATAATTAATTATTAAGTTATTTGTGTCTGGCTGGCGGGAGACATGAGAAATAAAAAGTTGGATTATCAAATATAATAATTATAATCGTGAAGCAGTTTGCGTTACATACATTTATAAGGGTATCCTCAGGGTTTAATTGAAAAACGAACACGATGTCAATGTTCTTTATTGCAAAAATTGTGTTAAGAATGTAGAACGATACAAATTTTATCCAGATCCAGAAAATTTGCGTACCAAACATCTATTGAAACACTCGCGTTTGTAAAAACTCTACGACTTGGTTCCAGATATCGAGCCAATACAGAGTGGTTTCCTTGGCAAAGATTTTGTTCGAATCACTTGCTTCCTAACATTTAACTTCATGGCTATGCTTGGCAGCATGACAGCTAGCTTTAAGCAATTTGTAAGTTTTTTTCCTTTTCCTTTTGACTTCATACTCGAAGATGTACCGTAGAAATATAGGAGTGTCCCACAGATCTCTGGGGTCAAATCGACCTCACCTGTCAACTGATTAAGGTATTGAGAACAAATTAAACGGTTTTATTGATTTAAATTGTATTTTTCTCCGAACTAAAGGTGAGTATCAAATATTTGAAGAATCAGTTAACAGGAAGGGAGGAAAACCAAGGTATTAAGATCATTTTGAGTACTTTGTTCAGAGTAGCATTTGGACCACCCCATCTCTTCTCATGTGGTGTCCTACAAGGCGACTAAGCGATAGGGCTGTTTAATATCAGACAGATATGTACAGTTCAGACTCAGCCATTCATGGCTTGAGTCAACAATAGTGCCCGGAATACGGCAATAGGCTCACCCCCTATTACGTGGGACCGAATACAATGAATGGTGAATTGTGAGTGTTAATTCATCTCTACCTAACCCTCCGGGGATAAATGCGTGATTATATGTATGTACGTTCTTCAAGATAGATTTAATGCTGACTGTACATCGTACACCCAGGTACACCTGTCTCTTGACGGAGGAACTCGCAAGATTTCCTCTTGCGGTTGATAACTCAGTAGCTTTGTTCCCATACTAGGCATACAAGGCCAATTAGGCAAAGTAAGCGTATGTCTGGCGGACTAATTTTGCTTTTGTGGGAATAACTGCTGACTTAACCCAAACCAAGCAAATCTGCACTAGAGCATTATAATTCAATAGTTGACGAAAGATCAGATTGACTTGGTCGGGGGATTTGTTGGGGCTTCATGGGCTCCTGTAGGAGGTAGGATACGATGGTATTCTCGTCAAAATTGAGCAGTCCGACTGGGGAAGTACTTCCGCCCTACAGAATACCGCGGCCATAATAACTTCGTGTTGTATTCCCGGCAGTGAGTAGGGTAGCTAGAGCTTACTGGAGAGTTTTTGTGCTGTCAGTGAGAAGCTCAAAGACTTGTCCTCCTTTGTCTTCTGCACTGACGGTATAGAAACTCTGTTCTTATATGATCGGTCTGAAATACCAGGGTCGTCAGCTCGAGAGTGACTTCCCTGACATTTCACACGCCCATAGGCCACGGTTAACACTTTCAATCAGGTGGGCCGTGTGATTTTTTTTTTTTTTTTTTTATACCACTTAGTTGGCAGACAAGCACACGGCCCACCTGATGGGAAGCGGTTACCGTGGCCTATGGACGTATGCAACACCAGGGGTGTCACACTCGCGCTGCCGACCATGAAGAAACCTTCTGATGCCCCTCTTGAAAAACCCCATATTGTAGGCGCTTGGGAAAACCGCAGCAGGGAGGTCATTCCACAGCTTGAGTGTGCGTGGCATGAAGTTTCTTTCATACCGCACAGTGCGCAACGTCTCAGGTCGCAATGTGTGGGGATGAATTCCCTGCCTATGGCGAGAGGTGCGATGATAGAATGTAGCTACGGGCATCATGTCAAACAATTCATCTGAGCACAAACCATTGTATAGGCGGTAGAACACACACAGTGAGGCAAAATCCCTCCTAAGGCTAAGAGGTTCCACTCTACCTGTGAGTATGGGATTGTCAACCAGCCTCAATGCCCGTCTTTGCAACGAGTCGAAGGGGTCAAGCTGGTATGCAGGTGCTCCAGCAAAAAGGTGACAGCAGTACTCCATGTGAGGCCGGACCTGTGCTTTATAAAGAAGGAGTTGCTGCCTCGCAGTGAAATACTGCTTCGGCCTGTTGAGCACTCCGAGCTTTCTTGATGCCAACTTAACCTTGTCCTGCAAATGACTTCGGTATTGGACGTCACTGGAGATATCGACACCAAGGATCCCGATACTCGGGGAGATGGTAAGCGGTGTGCCCAGGAATTGCGGCGCTACAATGAATGGGGTTTTCTTAGCGGTGAATACACATACTTGTGTCTTAGTGGGGTTGAATTGGACTAGGTTTAGTCGTCCCCAATCGGACACTCCAGAGCGAGTAGTCTCGATTTCAGACACAAGTTGTTCGCGACTCTTCTCCACCTCGGACTGAGGGATATTTGCACGGCCCGTGTAACACGTGTCCCCGGTACTGTCGTCCGCATAACAATGAATGGATCAGACAGCATGTCATTGATATGCAGCAGAAACAACGTCGAAGACAACACGGAGCCTTGTGGGACACCAGCGTTTATGTTCATGCGGTCCGAGCAGCTGCCGTCGCCGACGGCTTGGATGCTTCTGTTAGACAAAAAGCTGGAGATCCATTCGCACAATCCCTCGGGGAGTCCATAATATGGCAACTACGTAAGAAGACCTTTAGACCCGATCGAAGGCCTTTGCTATATCGAGGCTGACCGCTAGTGCCTCACCGCGACTCTCGATGGCTTGCGCCCACCGGTTTGTGAGATACACATGAAGGTCACCGGTAGAGCGACGGTGGCGAAAACCGTACTGTCGGTCGCTCAGTAGATCGTTTCCTTCAAGGTACCTCAGGAGCTGTGTATTAATAACACGCTCCATAACCTTCGAGAGAAGGGAGGTTATAGCGATAGGCCTGTAATTGGTCGGATCTGTCCTGTCACCTTTCTTAGGTACAGGGTGCACGAATGCAGTCTTCCACGAGGCCGGGACCTGCCTCGCGGAGTATGAGAGTGCGAAAAGGCGTGTAAGTACAGGGCACAGCTCGGGGGCACAGTGCTTAAGCACCATCGCCGGTATACCGTCCGGCCCACTCGACTTCCGAACATCTAGTTACTTAAGCTCGCGCCGGACCACCCGTTGTGTGATTTTAATTTCGGTCATCGAAGCACCAAAGCTGGGGATGATGGGTGGTTCGGCGTTCCCGTCGTTCATAGTCGAGTTTGATGCAAAGAGATTACCCAAAAGATCGGCCTTCTCCTTAGCGCCATGGGCCAGACTACCGTCAGATTTTTGCAGCGGCGGAAGGCAAGACTGGCAGAAGTTTCTCTCAGCAGCTTTAGCGAGCGACCAAAATGCACGATGCCAGATGGGTAGCGCGCAAGCCGCTCGCCAATTCTGCCGATGAACTCAAACTTTGCTCTAGACGTTGCCTTTTTACTGGATCTTGAAGCAGCATTCAACTTCCGCTTCACTTCAGCGATGTTCGGATCCTTATTGGCAAGAGCCGTTGTCCAAGCCTTGTATGCAGATTGCTTGCGGTCTCTAGCTTCCCTGCAGATTCCCTGCAGTCGACCCAGCGGTTGGGGATGTAATATTCCATACCCGCTAGAATCGCGTCAGCGACTGCTGTTGCACAGGAGCTTGGATCATCAGAAGAGAAGCAAAGCTGCCTCCACGGGTACGACGCGAAGAATTCTCGCAGTCCGTCCCAGTCTGCCGACTTGTAGTGCCACACATGCCGCCACTGAGGTGGCCGCGGTGGTTCAGGCCGCGCGAGTGTCACTTGCGCCCGGACGAGGCTGTGGTCCGAATTACCGAGAGGTGCTTCCACCCTCATGGAGTATTCATCCGGGCGCGTAGTCAGCAGAAGGTCCAGTATAGAGCTTCTGTGGGTCTCAATTTCTGGTGTTCTAGTGATAGAATGCACCAGTTGAGAGAGCCCATAAGTTAGAGCGAAGTCGTGAGCAGCCCTTCCCGCAAAATCAGTCCTAGGAGACACCAGCCACTCCACGTGGTGGGCGTTGAAGTGCCCCAAGAATACTAATTCCGCAGTGGGGTACTGCTCAATTACGCTGCCCGCCGACCGCTGCAGATGCTAAAACAGTTGAGCCGTGCCCAGGTCACCGCTATGAGACCTGTAAAGGCACGCATAGATACGGGTGTGGCCACCGTGATCTATGCGTACCCATAAAGTTGACAGGTCCCTATCCTCAAGACCATTGTTTTGTTTACCACTTAAGTAGTATTAAAAAAAGCATCCGAGTGAGGCCACAAACATACTGTTAAACTTAACTAGGTAATGTACAGGTAATATAATCACAAGTTTAATCGAAGTATTTGTTTGTTTCAGCCTGGGCCGCGTGCTCTAATACATTACACAACAGTCCGCCTGGTGTTCATTCCTTTCTTCTTACTGTGTAACTACCAGGTCACAGGGCGCACTCTAACGGTGCTGTTCAACAATGACTGGCTCTATTGGGTCGGGTCTGCTATAATGGCCTTTACTTCAGGACACGCAAGCTCACTGGGTTTCATCTATATTGGCCGGTTGGTGTTTTGTAAACTTCTATAGTATTTATTTACCATTTTAGGATCGATCGAAAAGCTAGGGTGCTTTTTACTGTCCAGCGAAATGCAGTCAAACGAAGGACTTAATGAAAAAAATTAGCTATAGGATCTAAAGTTACAAAACAAATTCCAGGTTCTATGCGGCTAATAACATTTGTCTGGCAAAGTCAAGTTTTGTTATTTGAATACCTGGTGTTGTTCAAACTAGCGTGTACATAAAAATAATATTTTTTTTATTTTATTCAAAACACCTGTCCCATTCAAAGTTATCAACCTTCGTGGGCGTTATAGCACCAGGAATTTAAATGGGTATAACTTTCCCCATCAGAACGAATTTAGTGGGGAAAAGTGGATATAATCTTTTTTAACATTCCACTTTGTCCCACCAGTGGGAACGCTTGGTGGGCCCAAACTGGCAATACTCAATTTACAATTTTTTTTGACTTGGGCCCCGTTGCTGCTACAGTGGTTTGCTATAACATAAAATTAGCAGAATCGGGAATTCTACTAAATCAATAAATATTCCATGACATTCTACACAACGCTATCTAGACCCATGGTAAGCATAGCTTAACTAGCTTGTGTTATGGGATCTAGAATGCGGATAAACATACTTAGATACTTTATTTTTTGTAAATACATACATATTATACATAGAAACACCCAGACAAATGCAAATATACTATTCATACATACAAATATTTGCACTGAGCGGGAATCGAACCCGCGCCCCCTGCATAGCAGTCGAATGCTCTACCGCTACGCCACGGAGGTCGTCTAAACGGAGTCGTCTACTAGAAGATTATAATGAACATTATTTATGTAAACACCTATTTAAGTGGCGTAAAAAATATATTTGACTTTCAGGACGGTAGCTTCAGAGCATGCTCCGAAGGCTGGCATGTTAGGGTCGGCGATAATGGTGACAGGCATTATGACTGGCATCACATTTGCGCGTCTCGCCCCCATCTTGGTTGCGCTGTAGCAAGTAATAAATTTATACAGAGGTTTGTAAGATCTCCGTGAGAAAATGTTTCCATGGCTAGTAGAAAGTACCTACTCTCATGGAAAATGAATTTAGCAGGTGAACATAATTCTGAAATGGATCAGGTTACCATTTTACGACGACAAGCAATTGATGAAACATGACGTGTTTGTAGTTGATTCCTATAAATACATACATATAATCACGCCTTTATCCCCGGAGGGTGAGGCAGAGGTGAATTAACATCCACATTTCACCAATCATTGTATTTGGTCCCACGTAATAGGGGTTGAGCCTATTGCCGTTTTCCGGGCCCTATTGTTGACTCGAGCTATGCATCTGAAGCGGAGTCTGGGCTGTATATATCTGTCTGAACATCAGCAGAACTGCCCTTTTTTACTTTTATTTTTTATACCACTTAGTTGGCAGACAAGCACACAGCCCACCTGATGGGAAGCGGTTACTGTGGGCTATGGACGTATGCAACACCAGGGGTGTCACATTCGCGCTGCCGACTATGAAGAAACTTCTGATGCTTCTCTTAAAGAACCCCGTATTGTGGGCGCTTGGGAAAACCGCAGCAGGGAGGTCATTCCACAGCTTGAGTGTGCATAGGATGAAGTTTCTTTGATACCGCACAGTGCGCACCGTCTCAGATCGCAATGTGTGAGGATGAATTCCCTGCCTATGGCGAGAGGTGCGAAGATAGAATGTAGCTACGGGCATCATGTAAAACAATTCATCTGAGCACAAACCGTTGTATAGGCGGTAGAACACACACAGTGAGGCAAAATCCCTCCTAAGTCTAAGAGGTTCCACTCTACCTATGAGTATGGGATTGTCAACCAGCCTCAATGCTCGTCTTTGCACTGAGTCGAAGGGGTCAAGCTGGTATGGTATGCCCTATCCCTTAGTCGCCTTGTACGACACCGCATGGGAAGAGATGGTGAGGTCCAAATTGTACTCTGCCGGCAATCACGCGGCTTGATCCTTATATACGAACAAATTAAGAAGACTGCTAAACAGTAATTTTTCTCGAGTGTATATATTTTTTATACATTAGTCAATCAAGCTTTACAACAGTGCTTTAATTTAATATACACGTATATTTTAAAATTTTCATTTGTCTGTTATTGTATGCCTTTCCTTTCAGATCTTGTCAGATAGGTACTCGAACATAACTTTTTATTTTTATTTTTTCATGCGACAAATCCTCACTGGTACCTCTCACCGGTGCTGGTGGGAGAGGTTATGTCGGACTCGAACCGACTAAAACGCACTGTGCCTGTGGGTCAATGTTGGTTGCTATAGTTGACGTTGACAGGCATATCCCTCGCACCCCGGCTGACCCAGGGCCATTTCTCTTGTTCTGGCCCTCGTCGTGTGTGGGGACCACAGAGTCCCCAGCTCGTCCGCGGAAACGGGGAGACGCGCAACGTGCGCCGACACCGCAGCCTGCTTCTGCCAGGATGACAGGCGGCTCCATCCGTCACCTCCAGACCTGCGCTCATGGGGGCCGGAGGTCATTCATCGACCTCGACGCCTCCGTACGCGGGCAACTTGGCTTGCGATCCTTCGCAACTCCCGCTGCCGCTCCCGCCCCGCCTCCTTACACACGTTCATCACATTTTGCCTCTCATTGGATTGCAATTCCTCTGTGCACTCCCGGGTTTGCTAGAAGAGAACTCAACCTTGAGCTAAGCTCGCCTTTGTACAATATATATATTATTAAAGATTAATTAAATAAAATTTTGTAGCATTTAGCTAACTATTCAACTTTCAGCTAACTAACTAAGCTAACTTTCAGCTAACTATTCAACTAACTATTCAAATCTATTTAGATAGACAAATCGGAATCAAGACGGATATATATATATATATATATATATATATATAGAAAGATTTGGATGACTTCAGGCGAAGTCCGGTGGCTCAGTGGTCAAGTATTCCCCCTGTAAGCGAAAGATTGCGGGTTCGGATCCCACCTGAACAGATAAATTATTTTCTTCTTTAATTCTTTATTGTACACAAGAAAATAATACATCAACAGGTAATCACAGATATATCTTGGTGTACAAAGGCGAGCTTAACTCAATATTGAGTTTTCTCCCAGCAAACCTTAGGGGATTAAAAGTGCAAAAAAAAACAAGTGTAGCAGAAAGAGAAGCAGAAAAAATACATATAATATATACTAAGAATAAAAATATTATACATATACAATACATACAGCAGACATATTACATATAGGTATACTGATTTGTATATAATTCAATTACACAAATATGCAATAGATAATACATACATTACTATAAAATTTCTATCTTAATTTCTCTCTTAATCGATATTAAAAAAACTAACATTATTTGAATGATAGCACTAAAAAGTGACACATTGTTACTGGTCTACTGGCAGTCGAAAATTAATACCTATAAGTACCTACCAAATCATTTGTTCCGTAGGTACCTACAGCCAGTCAAGTCGTATACATATAACTCATTGGTTATTTATGCGTATAAGTATGTGACATACTAACGTCCATTAACATTTAACAGGCAGGATGAGAGTCGCATTAGGAAACATTAAAAGAAAGTGAAGTTTCACGCCTGGCAATACAATTAGCTTTGTTATACGTACATAACGATCGGTAGATTTTATTGTAGGCTTTGTGATTTAGAAGTCATTATTCATCCTCAAAGTGATAGCAGGTAGGTACTCTTTTATATTTGTTTATCAATTGATTTTCTTTTAATGGTACTAAATGGACGTAGATGCATTATATTTTTTTTTTATAACAATTAGGTGGCAGACAAGCAGACGGCCCACCTGATGGGAAGTGGTTACCGTGGCTTATGGACGTATGCAACACCAGGGGTGTTACACTCGTGCTGCCGACCACGAAGAAACCTGATGCGCCTTTTGAAGAACCCCATATTGTAGGTGCTTGGGAAAACCGCATCAGGGAGGTCATTCCACAGCTTGAGTGTGCGTGGGATGAAGTTTCTTTCATACCGCACAGTGCGCACCGTCTCAGTTCGCAATGTGTGAGGATGAATCATAATCGTTGTCTCCTCCCTCCATACCTCTAAGTCATCTCTCATCACTTATGGAAAATGACTTGTTGTTAATACCTATATTCTTTCTTTCTTATCATCAGGTAAACTCACTTTCCATGATATATTTGGTTTGCTTTTGCTTTTACGGAAACGAAACAAAAACGAAACGAAACGAAACTTCTATCTACCCAACCTTGAGAAGGAGATTGCGTCATTCAGGGCCTCAACTGTGCAGGCACGTGTATCAGCTTGTAGAAGAGATTGACTTGGCCCTCGAGAATGTTAATACAACTCAGCCGTTAATATAGTGGTATATAAATTTTTATAGTAGGCATTGCATTTTACATTGATCCAAGTGATCTTGTAGTTTATAAGTGATTGCTTATCCCTTCTAAGTAGTTGTGACTTTTGTGACTTCCTAATTATTCTCTCATACTTCCCTAGCTATATTTTTAGGACTACGTAAGTAGGGAAAAGTATACAGATGATATCGCATATAGGCATCATGTAAGGAGTGAATAACAGCTGTTTGTGAATCAAGAATCCTGTATACCAGCGCAAAGTTTCTAGCGAACTGGATATTGCCGGCAAGAAACTAGAAAGAGATACCTGGAAACAATCTGTTTGGGAGCGCTCAAAAGACAGAGAATAATAACCAGGCTACTAGCTAAAACCGAAGTAAGGATTCTAACGGTATCCCTTACTTCGAAATCTTAGATTAGATACACATACATGAGCACTGAAAACAGTTGTAGGCAGTCATGAAGATAACCAACCCTTTTCAAACTGAACCGGTCGAGGAGCATACCATTAGATCATTTAAATTATTACGTTACTTTTGATCAGGTCAATGTCCAGTTTTGTTCAGTACTGCAAGAATTTTGGTAGATGGTTCCAACACGCAACGTCACTCTAAGAGGAATCTCATCCTCTGATCCTTATTCCAATTCATTTGGGGTCTGCTTTCCAGTCTAACGACTAACGCTTAAACGTATGTAGAGGAGATTTTTTTATATCCAGGATTTGTTCACGTAGCTCGTTTGATTATAGTATTCAGAGTATACATCTTATCATATTCTATAACCACCTTGGTACTGCATTCTTCGCAGTAGGACAGGATATGGGACAGTATCTATTGGAAGTTTATTGGTCTCCTTATGACAAAATGGTCATGGTGAAAGTTTTAATAGAAATGTCATTGTTTAATTTTGTAGGTTCATAGTTCCGCTATTTAAAGCCCTAGGGAATTTTTATGGGTTGTTATGTAGGTTGATTTCACATAGACCCATTTTGGGAACGTACCATGACTTCCAATTCAAATTGGTATTGCTCAGGGTTTTGTTTAAAAAATCTGAACATGGTAATTTGTAGGTAGCTGCAGGGATGGAATTAATATTCATTATCAAAACGTCAGGTTTTTATTGTTTTCAATAAATAAAAAATAAATATCTTCAATAAATAACTCTTCTAGACCCTATCCGTTTCCGGTGCGTGCATCAAAACACTATGTACATTGCGTTTCCGTGCGGATTTACATGAGGTACTCGATTCAATATGTAGATGATGATGATGGAGAGAGTGACGATGATATGGAAGACACGCTGGAGTAGCTGGGTGATGGGTTCGAAGCTGCAGAAGAGCTGGAGTCGCTGGGGTAGTGTGAACTATAGGCAAGCTGGGAAGGATCCCATACTCTGGCGTAAGGGCCTCCGTTGTCTGGCTGCCAACCTAGGCTGTAAGAGTCTTGGGGAGCTGATGGAGCGGCAGTTGATGGAGGTCCGTATTGCGAGGCCGGGGGACCGTATTGGGGTGCAGGAGAGTCTGTCGGCATCATCATCATTGGCATCGCTGCAAACAAAACAGGCAAATCATCATTAAATAAGGTAGTCATTTATAATTAGAGTTTTTCCAAAAAATAAGATCTAACCTCCTTTTTTCATAACTAGATTGTAGATGAGGAAACCAAGAACAAGAGTAATGGCCAACTTGCTGAGGATGAGGGCCTTGATGGATTTGATGCCTATAATGGCCACCAGGATGGGCATCAACGCCTTCATCTTCAGTTTAAGGAGCAGAAGAACAGGCAGCAGCAGCTTCTTCTTCAAGATGCCACGAGCTGAAACAAAAAAATAATTTAGTCGATATCGTAACATAATGACATAAGTCATACTAAATTTTGTCAGTACCTGAGCCGTTTTCGTTCTCAGTTTCAGGGAAGGCCACATCTAGACCCCTATCAGCTCTGAAGGACACTTCAGCACTGTCGAACATGAACTCAGGCAGCTGGAACTTAATCTCCTGGTTGTTTAGCACCTTGCCAACACGGTCAAAGATCACTTTGTCGATGTTTTTCTCGTCGAAGGCTCTCGCAGATTCCGAACTCATGCCGAGCTTCGTGTCCAGGAACGATAGAACTTTCACTTTGAGACATGTCATCGGTGACTCGGCCTCGAAACAATCACTCATCACACTCTGGAGCAACTCATCACTTGTCCGTAAACGAGAGGTCTGAATTTCATTGTCCTTTATGGAGTAACCGCGCACGATGGCCACCGTAACCAAGATTAAGCACAGACACTTCATTTTGAGTTAACACTTTGTCATTAGATTTAATTAATTGACGTTCGGCCCGGCCGGTTAATGGAGCAACAATGATTTAATTTTTCAATGGGCTTGGTTTTTATACGTGGTCCTTTGGGCGGCAAGGCACGCGGCGCGCGCGCATGCTTTGCATTATAAATGATTTCATACTTATACTTGGCAAACTATTTATTTTCAATTGAAGAAAGTTCAGATGGTGAGAGTGACTATTTTGGTTATGATATTAAATATGCTGTTAATAATTTACTAATAATATTTTATTTTAATAAACGGGCGAGATTTTGAAAGTATGAAACTAAGTAAAATAAGAGTTACGTATTCGTGTTTTAAAGTATTAATTTAATTGTATTTATTTATTTTTATTCGAAATAAATAATATAATACATATATAAATATTCCACAACATTCTACACAACGCTATCTGGACCCATGGTAATCATAGCTTAACTAGTTTGTGTTATGGAATCTAGAATACGGATAAACATACTTAGACACTATTTCTTTTGTAAACACATACACATTATACATAGAAACACCCAGACGAATGCAAATATACATATTCATGCATACAAATATTTGCACTGAGCGGGAATCGAACCCGCGTCTCCTGCGTAGCAGTCGAACGGTCTACCGCTACGCCACAGATACCGTTTTAATGATTAAATGAGACATCAAAATCATGAATCTATCTATGGATTTCTTCAGAAGCCCTATGGTAATATACATCATCATCATTATCATCTCAGTGTTAAGTTGCAGTTGTAGCTGAGCCCTCGGAGCCTAAGGTCTGCTTGCCGGCTCTTATGCCTTCGGTATCCGTGGTGAATTTATGTAACACATCTTCTTCTTATCTAAATTCTGGCCGTGTCCACTGTCAAATGACGTAATCATGTTACATAAAAAAAGTCAAAACACATGGAAAAACGGAACGTCGTGTATTTAACAACAGACAGGGAAAGTTGTTGGTAATAATTAGGGTCAAATAATGATTTTTACATAGAAGTCATTGAGGTCAGAGTAACCGCGGTGTCCTAGTGGTATGGGTAATGGACTGCTGAGACGAGGTCTCGGGTTCGATCCCAGGTTTTACCATGGCTCACACCGATGACTTTTCGATGCTTTTCGAAGTTATGTGTGTATTTATCGCAGGTTTATAAGTGCCCGGTTAATGGCAATAGGTTCGCCACCTATTACATTGGGACTTAAACATAAACTGGCGAGATGTTGGTGCTAGCACTTATGCCCACCCCTTCGGGGATATAGGCGTGAGTTTATGTTACGTCATTGAGGTCAAGATTGTGCTGCCGTTTGTTGCGACCTTACAGCCTACGTCCGTTACACTAGTTTCTTAAAATCCTTTATCCCAATCCCGGTACCATCCATAGATTGCATTTTGAATATTTTTGAATTTGAAAGATATATACAGCTCAGACTCAGACTCAGATGCATGGCTCGAGTCAACAATAGTGCCCGGAAAACGGTAATAGGACCGAATACAATGACTGTTGAAATGTGGGTGTTAATTCACCTCTGCCTAACCCTTCGAGGATAAAGGCGTGATTATATGTATGTATGTATGTTATCTCACTAAAAGGTACCTACTAAAATGACTTTATTTCTTCATAGTCTTCTATACATTAGTTGCATACCCATGGCTCGAACATCGGAGTCCTGGGTACGCTTTTATCCAGTTTAACTGCGATACGGCAGTTTCGATATTTTCCGTATAACGACTATTATCTCACCCCCACAATACATTGGCGATATAGAAGTTTTGTAGTAAGATTAGATGTCAGACTTTTTTGGGCTCCAACTCCTTGTAACGTAGCTGTTTGTATAGCCATCGGGATCGATGCGACGGCTTACCATAAGCTGTCAATGGTTTAGTGAGAATAACGATAATAAAATATAATTTTAGAATCTTCTTCATTCTATTGTAATCCCAGTTGCATACGAAGTTTTCACCTCGGATCTGGGGTTCACTTTTCATGCAAGCCCACCGGTTTCGATTACATAACATGTTGAAATTGGTAAAATATTGTACAACATAATCTATATTCAATTTTACTTTATCTTTACGTGACTCGATTTTTTTTGGAAAAATATTAATTTATCCAAACTCATTTGTAACGTAAAAGTTATTTAGGTTACTTATGTAGGTTCTTGAAAACTTTTGTAAAATAATTAGAAGAACCCAGATCATATTCATGAAGAATATTTGCACCAAGCGGAAATTGAACCGCGACCTCAGTAGCAGTCGAGCGCTCTACCGCTATGCCACAGATTTATGAGATTGCGTCTATCACTGAACTTGAAACCGATCACAAGATCAAAATTCGATTCTCAACTCAATCGGAAGACTGCGCAACGATGCCACTTGCGTCATGGTCACGTCCCCTGTTCTCATGCTTCCAGACTCCGTTGACAATTGTACACAGTCTTGGGCACCTCCAGGAGGCTCTCAGTACGGGTTTCGCCAAGTGGAGGCGGCAGGAGTGCTTGCTATTCATGGTGTGGATATCTCCAGCGACATTCAGTACCACAGTCATTTGGAGGACAAGGTCAAGTTGGCATCAAAGAAACTTGGTGTGCCCAACAGTACTTTACTGCGGGGCAGCGACTCCTTCTTTATAAAGCACAGGTCCGGCCCCACATGGAGTACTGCTGTTACCTTTTTGCTGGAGCGCCTGCATACCAGCTTGACCCCTTCGACTCGGTACAAAGGTGGTCGTTGGGGCTGGTCAACAATCCCATAATCGCAGGTGATGTGGATCCTCTCCGCCTTAGGAGGGACTTTGCTTCGCAGTGTGTCTTCTACCGCCTATACCACGGTTTGTGCTCGGATGAATTGTTTGACATGATGCCCACAGTAACTTTCTATCAACGCACCGCTCGCCATAGGCAGGGAATTCATCCCCACACGTTGCAACCTGAGATGTGACGCACTGTGCGGTATGAAAGAAACTTCATCCCACGTACGCTCAAGCTGTGGAATGAACTCCTTGCTGCGGTTTTCCCATGCGCCTATAATATGAGGTTCTTCAAAAGGCCCATTGGAAGGCTTCTTCAGGGTTTGCAGCGTAAGTGTGACGCCTCTGGTATTGCACACGTCCATAGGCCACGATAACCATTTCCCATCAGGTGGGCCGTGTGCTTGTCTGCCACCTAAGTGGTATATAAAAAAAATCTCCGATCGAGTCGGTTTTTCGGTCACAAGTTTTAACTCGCGACCGAAAAACCGACTCGATCGAAGTCCTGGGGATACGAGCGCATCGTTCTCATTCTCACACTTTTGCTCTCGAAAGAACAAGAGTGCGAGAATGATACAAATGTAGCGTCGTAGAGAGTCTGGAGTGACTTTTACGGGACGACTACCTGTCTGACTTCCAAACCTAGAGAGGAAAGTTAGCACCAAAACCTCGTTCGTTGTACTTCTCGGATAGCTTAGGCCCCGAAGTGTTAATAGGACCTCATACATTCAAATGTCAAATCCTTTTTTGTCCGTGGTCCCTGTGATCGTCCCTGGAAGGTACCACGGGAATTATTTTACCCGTGGTCCCTGAATGTTGTACAAGCCAAATAATTTAAAAAGTTATTATAACTAACTGTTTGTTAAAGACAACAACAAAATAAAACAAAATTACCTACATATTATACTCTATGCGTTTGTGGTCTATTATAATAACAAAAACATACTGCTTTAGTTACCTACTTCCAAATATGCAATCCTTTTTTGGTTCACAGTTTATCAAGTGCATAGCCAATATCTATGTCGCCATTAATGAGCTCTAAAATAACATGTCGAATAACATCGTCATTCATTGTTAGTTTTTTATTTCGTTGGGCTTTGCTTGTCTTAGTTAATTTTAGGTTATTTACGGTGTCCATGTCTCGTAATACATTTAAAAGACGCATCAGGTTAACTGTGTTTTTGTGAACTCTTCTGTTGATTTTGGCGTTTAGTCCTTCGGCGACATTATTTGTTCGGTGTCTTTCAGCAAAAACACTTACAAAGTTTATGTATTTCAGTCTTATCCAATTTTTTTTAACATAATGCAGGAATTTCTGCATACCGAAAATTTCCACGGCGAGTTCTGAATTTATGAACTCCCATCCCTTCGAAATCATGTCTTTGGGTAAAGGGGCAATGCCGCACATAGTGCCACTATTCTTCTTTCCTGTTTGTATCAAAATGGATAGCCATTTTCAGGAGTTTCGCATTTCTCCACAAGCACTTTCCCCAATGGTAATAACAGCCCACAATATGTATGTCGGGAAACACTTTTATAATGGCGTTGATAGCGCCAATTTCGTAATCACAATGCATTTTTAATGGGTTCCATTGTTTCAGTTATGACTGTATCATTTGAAACACTACATAATATGTGTGCTCTTTTTTATCTGGCATTAACACATAAATCAGAGGCTTGACATTTGTTTTTTAAAATACCTTTTAAAATTATTTGGCTTATACAACATTCAGGGACCACGGGTAAAATAACTCCCGTGGTACCTTCCAGGGACGATCACAGGGACCACGGACAAAAAAGGAATTCAAATTCCGTCATGTCGTACCTTCTACGTAATACTTCACACATTTCGGTGGTCGACTTCAACATTGACAGCTCATTACCAGTTTGATTGATATGCGGTGTCGCCGCAATGCTCTCACCGAGCGCCTGCGCATCCTACATACAAATCATTGCCACTTCTTTAAGTGTTGAATGTTTACTTTTGGATATTAGTATGAGTCTGTCAGACCTAGGACGTTCTTTGTAGTCATGACGTGGATGTCTCACTTGATTGATGTTTTTTCTATTTAATTAGATCCGTCAGTTCTATGAATAGAATTATTTCATCGTAGTTTTGTACCAAGAGAACAAGTTCTTATTTTTAACTGACTGCAAAAAGGAGAGTTCCCGGCAGAGTAGAATTTGGACCACCCCATCCCTTCCCATGCGGTGTCGTACAAGGCGACTAAGGGATAGGGCTGTTTAACATCAGACAGATATATACAGCCCAGACTTAGCCTCAGGCTTGAGTTGAGAAGACGGCAATAGACTCATCTCCTTTTACGCGGGACCGAATTCAATGATTGGTGAAATATGGATGTTAATTCACCTTTGTCTATCTAACCCTCCGAGAATGAAGGCGTGATTATATGTATGTATGTTCAAAAAGGAGGAGTATCATGTTCGTCTGTATTTACATCATTAACTGTTGCTGAAGAACTCAGATTTAAAGTGAAATTAGTTGATATGTAGGTTTTGCTTTGTTTACTCTAACATGAAAATCTTTTACGTTTTTTAATAGAGTAGTTGTTATTTTAAAAGTGTTGGTCTGTTCGGGTTCACATTACCTGGTAGTCATTAAACAGACTTCGAATTCAAGTCGACTGAAGTAACGAAAACCGCTAGGTAGGGTTTTTCAGATGAAGCGGATCCACCGCCCATATTATGAATGTGGAGCACAGACTATGATCTTCCTCTCAAAACGTGTATCACCTGTCCACTCGCGTGTATATCTGAGGAACTTATGAGTGCCTTTGAGAACGCTGTGAACTAAGGTGGCTGCAATTTGGGCAATCAAAATCTGACAAATGGTATACCATCGACTCGACGGAGGAAGAAGGCAAGGGCATACCGTCAACCTCACTTTCGGTAACCAACGACGACCCACAGGCGCTGTGCGTTTCAGTCGGTTCGAGTCCGATATAACCTCTCCCACTGACTCCGATAGGGGGGCTCGTATTACATACCTAAAGACATTAGAATAAAATCACAAACAATTCGGAAGATTTTATGGACTTTTTTTAAGTATATTAACAACCTAAATCACTAATATTCCATAACAACAGTCCTTCGGTATTACAGTATTCAAACTCGAGGCTCTCGATCGTAAGAGCGACTTCTTAACCACTAAACTAGCGACGTTTCGAAGGTAGCATTGATGCAATTGCCTCAATCGATCGGGAGCAAGTTACGATATCTTACAAAGTCTTATAAAACAATAGTTGTCCCAAGAAAGTGAAAACTGCTCTGCTTTAGCAAAAAGTTTGCGTGCTCTATACGTTATGTAATAAGGGATGGTGTTCGCGAATGCGACGCGTGCGCACATTTACATGTACGAGTGCGACTGCGCCGCCATGTCCGGATTGTGAAATTGCTGTTTCACTTCCGTTCTATTTTGTACGAAAATCTTTTTAATTTTTTTTCTTCATCGTTATCGTTTTAGCGTGGTATCCAATAAATATTTTCCTGACAGTTACTAACATGGCAATGGAGGGATTTTTTATTCCTACAGTCCTAGATCCTCTAAGTGGGGCGTGAAAAAGCATATGATGACACCGTCAAGCTAATTGTAACATGTTATGTGTATGTAATGGTGACCCTCTTTCCTGAGACTGCAAGGCGAGGTGAATCGACGTGTCCTATATAAAAATGCACTTAGGAGGCAGACAAATACACAGATGGAAGACGGACTTATGGAGGTATGCAATACTAGGGGCGTTACACCCGTGTTGCTGACCCTGGTTGGAATGGAAAACAAGGTGCTGCTGGAGTAAGTCAAGCAGGCGTGTTCTTATGTACCTAATGCAATAACGCAACAATTATAATATAATAATATTCATTTGGGGTTACGAATTTGTAGCGTAAATGATCACGTTATATGAATCCACCATGTACTATTCATCTATTCTGTGATTGTGCTATTGGTATAGGGATTGGGTAGGGATTGGGATTGGGTAGGATGGGCCCCGGCCTTCAGGACCTTTGCGGCCCCGACCACCTTTAACTATAATATTTGTAATATATTTTTACTATATATCTTTATCAAGACATTTTTATATAAATATGTGGTTCCCTATGAACATGTGCAACACTAGGGGAGTCACACTGGTGGGGGTGACAGGTAGAGCCGCCTGTCACCCTGGCAGAAGCAGGCCGCGGCGGTGGCGCGCCTCCCCGTTTCCGGGGACGAGTTGGGGACTCTGTAGTCCCCACACCCGAGAAGAGGGCCAGATCGTGAGAGATGGCCCTGGGTCGGCCGGGGTGCGAGGGATATGCCTGTCAACCTCACCTTCGGCAACCAAAACGACCCACAGAAGGCGTGCGTTTTAGTCGGCTCGAGTCCGACATAACCTCTTCCACCGGCTCCGGTGGGGAGGTATCCGTGGGGATATTGTGCACGTAAAAAAAAGGGGAGTCACACCCGTACTGCCGACCCTAGTCAGAGAGTTTCTGAGCCGACAGTGCAGAAGACACAATCAGGACAAGCCTTTGGTCTTTCCACTGACAGCACAAAAACTCTCCAGTGAGCTCTGGTTACCCTACTCACCGCTGGGAACATAACACAAGGTTATTATAGCCGTGGTATTCTGTGGGGTGGAGGTACTTCCTCAGTCGGACTGCTCAATTGGGACGGGAATACCGTCGTGTCCTATATTTAATATTTATAATTCTGTTTTATCGGTTTTAAAGGGTTTTAGATTAACCTCGATTCAAAATAATTTTATTTCAGTACAAAGTATTGGAAGAGGAGGTTGGGGAAAATTTCATAAGATTATATTTATAAAATTGGAGAACCCTACAATGGGTAAAGATTTCAGGGATCTGAAATGTAGCCTGTGCCCCTAACACGGAAAACTATCGTAATCGTATCGTAAACGTAACAAGAGAACGTAGCATTGCGATTGGCCGCTTGTCTACTGTGAACCTGTTTGTGTGTGAAGCTGGCCAATCGCAATGCTTCGTTCTTTCGTTCTGTTTGCGATAGTTTTTCTTGCTAGGGGTACTGTACCCCGAGCACGAAAAACTATCGTAATCGTATCGTGAATGTAACGAAAGAACGGAGCATTGCGATTGGTCGGCTTCATACACAAACAGGTTCACAGTAGGCAGGCGGCCAATCGCAATGCTCCGTTCTCTCGTTACGTTTACAATACGATTTCGATAGTTTCGTGCTAGGGGTACTGTACTGCCTGTACCTTTTTCAGACTGTACCTACCTATCAGCCGCGTGGTTCCCGGCAGAGTAGAATTTGGACCACCCCATCTCTTCCCATGCGGTGTCGTACAAGGCGACCAAGGGATAGAGCTGTTTAACATAAGACTTAGCCTCAGATGCATGGCTCGAGTCAACAATAGTGCCCAGAAGACGGCAATAGGCTCACCCCCTATTACGTGGGACCGAATACAATTATTGGTAAAATGTGAGTGTTAATTCACCTCTGCCTAACCCTCCAGGGATAAAGGCGTGATTATATGTATGTATGTTTGTAAAAACTTTTTCCCTGTTCACCGCCAATACTCCAGTTCCTCCGTGATCATGGTGCTTGCAACAGCGCCGAAATATCGGAAACTCACTATTGGCACCCCACGATTTAAACCTATTCCTGGGATCTGAATTATAGTCTGTTTGACATTCCTGATTATATAATCGTTCAGTCGTTGTAACATCGTTGCGTACCTATATTCCCAATTACCAAGTATCCAAACACCTATATGTACACACTTTCTTATTCAATTATTATTAGGATTACTTTCTGCGCGTAGAGCTTATTAACCCTCTACATGATAAGTCATAGCAGTTTCTTAACCCTTCAATGAATTTGAAATCAAAAAGCTATATTATTCTGCAACGGTACAATCCGTATTAGGTAACACCTAGTACACATAACAGCGTACTATCAAGCGCCGTGACACCCATACTAAGCATAAATACCACCAAAAAGCTAGCGTGAATTTCTAAACAAATAGCTGAATTAACCTTAACTATAACACAGCAATTTGCCATGGTAAATGCAACCTTAAAAACATTAAAATGAAAAAGGACCACACCATTCTCGCTTGTAAATCTCTTTACTTACATTTGCTGTATGATTTCGAACTCTATTCCTGTAAAATACGACTGACTTTCATTAAAAAGAGAACTCTTACGGTGCCTATAGTAAGGGAGTCCTGTTAAAAACATCCTTGCAATTTTGAACTTTAAGTTAATTGCATACGATCGCTTTTGGTTTGAAATGTAATTCAAAAGGAGCCTATAGTATTGTGGTTCTGCTCTAGAGACGTCAATAGATTGAAATATTGTTATGGATTCGTGCTAATGTGTTTGCAGTAGGTTAGGAGGGTAGGCCGACGTATCCTGAGTTAGGAGCTTGCATTACAATGAGGAGAGGAGTTAAGGATTCCTTGGTGGGCCTCCTTACCCGAATTGGAGTCAGTATGAATTACTAGTTCAATAGTAATGTATTGGTTTAAAAAAAAAAGAAACAAATGGGTAAGTACCTACTAGGTACCTACATATATTTTATACATACATATAATCACGCCTTATCCCCGGAGGGTTAAACTGAGGTGAATTAACATCCACATTTAATCCACAATCATTGTATTCGGTCCCACGTAATAGGGGGAGAGCCTAGTGCCGTTTTCCGGGCACTATTGTTGACTCGAGCCATGCATCTGAGGCTGAGTCTAGGCTGTACATATCTGTCTGATGTCAAACGGCCCTATCCCTTAGTTGCCTTGTACGACACCGCATGGGAAGAGATGGGGTGGTCCAAATTCTACTCTGCCGGGAACCACGCGGCACTCTCTACTATCTATATTTTATAATGTTGACATTTGTAGTGTAATTTGTTCCTGGTACCGCAAAATGGCAAAGATATTAATTAATAATTATTTATTGACTCAGAAAAATAAGACATAAAATAAGACAGAAGAATAACAGATAATGGTCTTAAAGCTAAGGCAATAAATTGAGGTTTGTGCTTAAGTATTACTCTGGTTCCCAAACTAAGCTGAAGCTTGTATTTTGGGAGTCAGTGCTCTAACGTTGTACAATCATAATTAGGTTTATAGGCTTAGTGAAACGTATGTTATACAATACACTTATTAGTATCGGCACAAATAGTATAATAAACTTCTTATACAGGTTTTTTTTTAGTAATTTAATTAACCTCGGTAACAAAATTTATTAACAAATTCCCTAAGTCATAACACATTTATTATAATACAATATTTCAAAACTACTAATCAAATAACCCGCCCCTGATCGCTCCCGGTGCAAAAGTGCCCATAACACTTGCTGCGTTGCCACGTTGGATGGCAATAGACAGCCTTTGGACCAGGAACGACCCGGAACGAGTGTCACCGGTCGCCTCGATGAGCCTCTGTCCGATTTCTTTAATAAGGCTTTTAGCATCCTTGCCCCAACTCTCCAGAGTCTCCACCGCTATTGGCACGAACTGGTACACCGGTTCCAAGTCGGCGTACTTAAGCCTCTTCCTTGAGCCGGCGTAATTTAGAAAATATTTTTTAAATTTATAATAAAGTGTTTATACTAACAATAGACAGAAAATGTGTTGACAGAAATAGAAAAGTCCCCGCAGTGCAGCACTATCTCTTGTGGGAGTTGCTACGACTATAAATAAGCTTGACCTGCTAGTGGAGTCCCTAGCGCAGGAGCAGTTGTGCCATCATTTTATGACAGCTGTCGGAGAAGCCTCTCGCTCGACACCGTGGTTTTACTCCATGGTACGGAGTGCATGGGATTCTACCGATTCTTCGTTGTAAAGGATACGGAATTGGACCAGAACTCTTCTGTTTTTCTGTTCTGCAGAAGACGTACCGAGAGTCGGAGAGCGCTTAACGATCTCCAAGGGCTACCTAACACCTAGCAGAAGCAAGTCTGAGACCTTACTTGAACCCCTGTATCACTGCCCATAATATTAACAGGGTTCTGTACAGGTTTTCCGATAATCTGTTTTTTTTATACCACTCAGGTGGCAGACAAGCACACGGCCCACCTGATGGAAAGTGGTTACCGTGGCCTATGGACGTCACCAGTGGAGTCACAGTCGCGCTGCCAACCCTGTAAATATATAGAGTTTCTGTGCCGTCAATGTAGAAGACAAAGCAGGACAAGCCTTTCTTCCCAGTGACAGCACAAATTCTCCAGTGAGCTCTGGCTACCCTACTCACCGCTGGGAACACAACACGAAGTTATTATAGCCGCGGTATTCTGTAGGGCGGAGGTACTTCCCCAGTCGGACTGCTCAATTGGGCGGAAAAACCGCCGTGTCCGTTATATAAAAGTTTGGGATTAATTAAGTAATGGATAAATGATCATGACCAAGCTTTAGATTTAATTTCTCGTGTCCCGTGTGATGCTCAGATCGGGGTAACTGGATCGGGTTGTTTAAAAAACCGATTATAAAGGCTTAGTGGTCAGAACGTTCGATCGCGGGTTTGAATCCCGCCTGAACCTATTCTCTCCTGAAATTATAAAGCAATTATATATTTGACAACTATTACATAAATATGATAGCTTATACGTAAATAATAACTATACAAAATGTATTTCACAAAAAGATGAATTTTAAATGTTTCATTTTTACAATATAAAATTGAGATTTTTGTCTGTATTTCACATGAGGTAAAACGCAAAAAAAATGTTGACAGTTCGCCTGACGTAATTATAAAAATTTTACTTAGCGTAACGGAAACTTTCGTTGGTTGGAGTCTTCGTAAATATTATTTAATGACGTCACGTGCCCGACCGCGCGTTTTTCGCTCATTTTTTTACTTAAAAAAAAAGCACATTGTCGCTAACAAAGTGACAATGTGCTTTTTTCTTATAAATAAGGTTTTACGGGAAAATGATGAATTGTAACAGGTATTAAATAAAATTTCTACATCTTTTATGATGGTTTCCGATATTTGTCAAATATTTACACAATTAGTATGCTGGTTGCGGGTTCAAGTCCCATTCAAGTCACATTCAATATTAACAATCTAAATTGCTTGTCTGGATTTGGTTTTTAGGGAAAGAAAATTGTTAAAGATTTGGATTGTAAGAGCTTTTGTGCTGTCAGTGAGAAGACTAAAGGCTTGTCCTGACTGTTTTTTCTGCACTGATGGCACAGAAACTTTCTGTTCTTACAGGGTCGGCAGCATGAGTGTAACTCCCCTGGTGTTGCACACATTCAGAGGTCACGGTAACCACTCTCCATCAGGTGGGCCGTGTTCTTGTATGCTACCTAAGTTGTATAAATATATATATAGTTTGGACCACTTTTGTGTAAACACTTCAGAACTAACTGAATATCTACAGCAATAAATTGAAGAGATTTTTTTTAATACACCTTTTAGGTGGCAGACAAGCACACGGCCTACCTAATGGAAAGTGGTTACCGTTGCCTATGGACGTGTGTAACACCAGAGGAGCCACACTCGCGCTGTCGACCCTGTAGGCACAGAGTTTCTGTGCCGTCAGTGTAGAAGACAAAGTAGGACATGCCTTTTGGTCGTCCCACTGACAGCACAAATTTTCCAGTGAGCACTGGCTACCCTACTCACCGCCAGGAACACAACACGAAGTTATTATGACCACGATATTCTGTAGGGCGGAGGTACTTCTCCAGTTGGACTGCTGTGTCCTATCTCCTAAAAATTATAATAGATTTAGGAATATAGAAAATATATTTGGACATCATCCATTTTGATTCAAATTCAAAAGTATCGACCAAACAAGAAAAATTCAATAAACTGTTAGAATTTACCCTCATTATATTTAATTAGCATTTTTCTTAGGATCCTTATCTTTTTCATTTGTTTAATCACAATAAAACATGTTGTAACAAACAAAAAACAAATCAACAAAAGTAGACAGTGTCCTTTTATCTGGATTATGCGCTATGTGCCCACAGTCTTCTCTACGTGACTACCCTATCTGATGAGGTGAGAAAGCGATTGGTACTCGGTCAGCAACATAATGTGTTCGAATGCCTACTCGTATAGAATTTTCTTCCCCTGGAGAAAGTCCTGTCCTGCTTTGACCACCTACATATTTTAGCGTATGTACTGTCACTTTTATGGGCCTGAGATTTCTATTAGCTGAATTTATTGTATAATTGGGGTTTTCATTATGTTTAAATAACTTCAGTAAACTGTAATAGCGTTAGTACTAAATATTTAAAAAGAAATTGGCGTAAAAGGCGGCGAAAGCAATGATTTCCTTATTAATTTAAAGAAAGTACTGTATAACATACTATTGCAATATAAATTTAAAAAAAAAATGTTTGTTAACATAGCTACTTTATCGATCGGTATTATTATAATAATTGTAAGAATATCGTAAAATAAGAATGTTTTAAATTCAATGTACAGAGGATTTAGCTAAGATTGATTTTTCATTTTTATTGGACAATACTTATCTTAAGAATACTCATATTTTTAATTTTAATAAACTTTTGTCTATACCTTCCCCGGGGGAGAGGCGTGAGTATGTATGTATTGTACATTATACTGTATACACATACTACCTAATTGTCGTACTGTAAATCTATTATATATATAAGTAGTATATATATAATATAAGTATCCAAATAATCGGGCAGCTAATAGGACAGCAAATTATTTTCAATTAACCTTTTTATTATTTGTAATAAATATAAAAAGAGAAACAAATAAAATAACAATTATTCATCATTGATTTATTATAATAGAAATAAATAACATTATCAGTCATACATCACAGTCACACACGCATTCACATTTTATTTTAATAAATAAGTCGCAGTAAGTACATAGTATTTACACAGTTACGATTTCTGAACGAAACCGTATTATTTGGTCTATAGGTTATCTGTCCTCGTTCATAGCTGTTTTAAAAACGGCGGGATAAACGAGATCGGATACACGGTCGTGAGATTGTTGAGGATTCGTTCGGATATTTTAGTGGTAAGCGTTGTAGGCGAGTTCTTGGGCCAACTCTTCTGGTTCAGCGTCCCTTCGGCGACGGGTGGCAGCATAGGCGGCATCCCAGGGTCCATGGGCGGAGATCTGAGGGTGGGAGTTGTCCGCCGCAATCTGGGTAAACTATAATGTTAGGATTTGGATGGTTTTGTAAAAGAATTTGGTGCAGATTATACATAAGTTAAGGCAGTGCGGTGTCAAGCATTAACGAAGGATGTGATTTAGGTATTTGTTGAAAATTGTGCAAAAATCCAATTGAAAGTTTTCTATCGTTCGTGGGGTTAGCTTATTTTAGTATCCTACTGTATGGTTAGCTATAGTTACGTGTAACTCACCTTCTTGCAAAGTTGGAAAATGGCCAGAGCAACGGAGACCACGAAGGAGAAGAAGGACAGCTGCAGAGCGTTCCAGGCCTTCAGACCGAGGACACCGATAGCCAAGGGGATGAGGGTCATGGCCTTCAGAAGCACGAACACGAGAATGGGGACAATGATCTTCTTGAGCTTGGCTTTGCGAGCCTCTCCCACAGAGCGGGCACCTTCTTGGTTGAACTTGACGTTGAGAGACAGCTCATCATTGTCTAGGTTCCTTGGGCTCACAGTGATCTTGGTGTCAGCAATGGGCAATTTGAAAGTCACATCGTGAGACTGGATATAGTTTTCAATGCTGTCGAAGAAATCACCATTGGATCGGGCTGTGACGTCATTTGCAGCGCTATTTTTCGTCACTTCAACGGCTTCGGAGATCTGCAATCAAAAAATCATTTCATTAGACTTTCCTGTTTTTTTTTTGTCACCATTAAACAACACTATAATAAAGGGTAAAGTAGGATACCTGGAAGGTGTCCTTCTTGAAAATGGAGTCCAGTAACGACATAACCTTGTATTTGATGCAAGCGGTGGGATCAGATCCTTCAGCGCAGCCAGATCTCATCTCCTCGACCATGTTGTCCATGGGCGTGCCTTTCCAGAAGGCATCCTTGGCAGGCTGTGCAGCCACGCTCCCGAAAAGGGCCAAAGCCAAAACGCACACTATTTTACTGGACACCATTTTGCAACGCTCCTGTGGTGCTCACCGAACGATGGTTGGATTGATTGTGATAGCTTCAACAAGGATCCCGCGGTTTTTATACAGCTATTTCAAATTCAGAACGTAGTCTGCAGTTCCGGTAGGCATTGTGTTTCAATGTATGAGTTGGACGTGCACATGCGACCTTCTGGCACGGACGGGCCCAAGTGTGAGGGAAAGCTATCTGATACGAATCCTCCTTAAGATATGGAGTAGAAAACGTCTTAAGTTCTAATATTGATATTCGTTCATCGTACATTTTAAAGTCGCTATTTTGTTACACCTTTTCTGTTGTTTGTGACACCATTCCCTGGTTCGTAGACGCGTGAGCCAGTTCTCGTATCTCTGTCTGTCCTTCAGCTCATCGTTGAAGTGAGAGCGAGAAAAGCGATGCATCAAATAGCGAGGTGTTTGATATGGAGGAAGAGATGTGCGTACGTGCGTCTTTGCATACAGAATGGTGGTTAAGTGGGTATCATTGAACTTCACCATCTGAGAGAGTATTTTATTGATCTTTCAAGTTTATCAGCTGATAGTGCCGGGTGATTGTCCTATCACGTATTTGTTAATGTTCAGTTATTAATTTAGATATGCATCGACAGCGGTTCTGTTAATATTATTTCGAATAAATTTTAGTGACATATTCAAGAACTAGGTCAATTTAGTTTGGAAAGAAAGGGAAAGTTGAAATGCAATGACTGCTTTCTTTCTCTCTATCCTTATTATTCACAAGGATATGGGGGCTTTTTCGTCTTGTATAAACCACGTGCATTAAATGCTGACCTTGAAATAGTTTATCTCTTTCGACAAGGTGGTTCTATGTGGATGTAGGGCAGTAGGGTATCAATATCTTCAAGGCTCAAGTGCACCTGTCGGACGAGGGTCTGGCACAAGAGAAATCCGTTCATCAGCAGGTGTAGCGACTTGGTGGATAATTGGTAAGGGCCCCCATATATGCCTGTGATTGCACTTACGAGTGTTATCCAGTTAGATTTAAGATCCGCGTCTCCATCCAGATAAATAAAACCTACCGTTTTCTTACATTCCGTTGGATACCGTAGTCCTACATCCAGGGGGACTTTGATGGCTATGGGTCAGCCGGTAAGTGAGGGAGGGGCTACCTCACTCTCTGCAACTTATGGCTCGAGACATAGGTAGGACACGACGGTATGCCCGACCCAATTGAGCATTTCTACTGGGGAAGTATATCCACCCTACAGAATACCACTTTATAAAAACCTCGTGTTGTGTTCTCGACGGTAAGTAGTGTAGCCAGAGCTCACTGGAGAGGCTTTGTTCCGTCAGTGGGAAGGCTAAAGACTTGTCCTGATTGTCTCTTCTGCAGTGAAGGCACTCCTCTGGCGTTGCACACGTTCATAGGTTACGGTAACCCCTTTTCATCATGTGGGCTTGTCTGACACTTAAGTAATATAAAAAAATGACCTTACGGATTTGGTCGCTTCGAGTCCGACATAACCAGGCTCGCTGGCTCCGGCGGGGGTGTAAGGAGCATTATACTTAAGGATTACCGCACGCTAAACTAATTGTGACGTCACCTAAGCGTCAAAGTTATCAGTCGAGTTATAAGTTTGCTTTTGTAGTCTCAGCGTCTGCCGGGATCATAGCATGTGGAAAGATGTTATCTGTGCCTACCCCAGATTAATGTGAATCATTTCAATATCTACTATTTCATGATTTTTCAATGAACATCAATATTGTCTGAGCCTTTTCTCAACTCAGCTTTCTAGTAGAACTTTGATGCGGCTGAATTTCGATATTTTCCGTGAAGCGACTGCTATCTGACTTCCACAAGCAATGGGCGATATCCTAGTTCTGTTGTCAGTCTTTAGAGGACTCCAATTACCCGTACCTAATGACTGCCGTAGATGTTCGTATGGCAACCAGGACCGACGGCTTCATGTGCTCTCCGGGACGGCATATTCATGCATACAAAAATTAAAATTGAGCGGGAATACAACCCCCTGCATAGCAGTCTCGTTCATTAGTACCACGCCTCGGACACTATTTTTTAATAATATCCCTCAATGCGTATTGTAAACTTGAGAGAAATTAAAAATAATTATTAGTTTATCCCTAAGTATGATAGCCTCCTCTTGATATCCTTTCATGCTATTGTGTCAAAGACACCGCCGCCGGCGTCGTTGTAAACTATACCTTTCAGTACTAATATATTCTTCGTTGCACGTTGAAGACTATACGGTACCTGTACAATATGTTTTTTTCGTCCTATAATCCCGGGTCCTTTAGGAACACCGTTTTAGAATGAATAGCTTCTGGAGTACTCATCATCATCATCGAGACCACCACTAATCTCGATTGTCAGAGCTTTTTTTTTATTGTCAATTAGACTTCATCTCCCCTGATGGTAAGCTAAAGGCAAAGTCTCAGGAAAGAGGGTCACCACCACGTGTCATATCACAAAGGTGACACTCAGCTTGACGGCCTCATCATTTGCTTTTTCATGCTCTGTTTAAAGGATCAGTCCTTTAAACACAGACTTAAATTGTGGAGGTCGATGAACGACCTCCGCCCCCCATGAGCGCCGGCCTGGGGGTGACAGGTGGAGCCGCCTGTCACCCTAGCAGAAGCAGGCCGCGGCGGCGGCGCGCCTGGCGCGCCTCCCCGTTTACCGGGAACGAGTTGGGGACTCTGTAGTCCCCACACACCCGAGAGAAGAGGGCCAGATCGTGAGAGATGGCCCTGGGTCGGCCGGGGTGCGAGGGATATGCCTGTCAACCTCACCTTCGGCAACCAAAGCGACCCGCAGGCGGCGTGCGTTTTAGTCGGTTCGAGTCCGACATAACCTCTCCCACCGGCTCCGGTGGGGAGGCATCCGTGGGGATTTTGCGCACGTAAAAAAAAAAAAAAGACTTAAATTGTGACTGGGTGGAGACATTATGAATGTGTAATTATTTTATGATTGTGTTACAACACTCATATGGCGGGAAACATGGCCTCAATATTATTATTACAAAGCCACACGGCAGAATTTAATATACTTATAAATATTATAAAACTTGATGTTGTGACTAAAATCTATAAAATAAAGTTTGATTTAATTTGACAGAAGACACACGTGGGCTCTAATGAATTCCTGATATTAATGGTGCGGCAAAGAAAAGAGTCACCGAGCCGTGTGGTTCTTTATGGAATATTCTGCACCATATGCGAGTGACATCTTAAGCCCTGCATTTGATGTCCTGTGTAGGAAATGAGAGGGTGGGATTAATTGGAAGAGCTGATCAGAACATTCATCATGGTACAGACGGTAAAATACCAATTGCCAAGGACGCAACGTCTCTACGCATCTGCAAATCTCTAGAGTGTTAGTGAGCTGAGGATGCCAAATAATACGGACAGCACGTAGCTACAACCTGTAGCATCTAGTAAGTACTTTGCGGAGTCATCCCAGCGATACGACCAGTTTTCCACGCAGGAGCGTTTTTGTATTTTGTAGAGAAGTTACCGCTGTTCCAGCGTGTAAAAACGTACCACTTGTTTCAGGACTCCTGAAAAACGTCAGTCTGTTTTGATGATACTCTAGATGTAGGTTTTGTTATTCATGCTGCAATGAATATCCATACCAAGGATATTGAGATTGTCCTGCAGTGGCGTGTTCTGATGAGTGTGAAGGGGACGGAAAGAGAAGAAGGTTTCCTCCGCCTTTCTTTTTCCTTTGGTTTATGGTTGACATGGTCATTTTCATTATGGTTGACGTGTAATATTCTTTTGAATAAATGAGTTATGAGTTAATTAGTTACTATTGGAGCAGCTGCCGCCAGACCTAACCATTAGAGGAAAACCTGCACCAGAACCTCGTCCGTAACCAAATAATAATAATAATAAACGTCTTTTTGTACACCAATAACAAATTACATTACAATATGAGATTTAAATTTCGTGGTACGTACAGATGGCGGCCTTATCGCTCTGCGGCACTTTCTTACAGGCAACCATAGGATGGAGAGAAAAAGTAGGAGAAGAATATTTGAGGGCATTTAGGTGTACATAGAGAATATTTAAAGAAAATAAAACAATAATAATGAAAAAGAAAACACATAAATATAATAGCCATAGGTATATACAATTATATATAAGCATACATACTATAAATATCACAGAAAAAGTCATAATATATTAACACACATATAAATACACTTTATAGCACCACACTTTATAACTCAAAGTTTAATATAATTTTAGAATGTAATCCAATAAGTGACACAAATACTTGTCGCATTGTTAACGGGTGATATTCAATTATTATTGATCCCGCGTATCGTAGCCATACAGAATACCAATATGGCGTCCATAGTTCCGCCATGGTGAAAGTGATACCAGGTGAACTATTAATTGTATACACATATTAATGAGCTAAAATTTCAAAATGTGTGAGTATAGGAATGGCTTAAAAGGATTTGGTTGACTGGTTGCGTGTGCAGTAGTAAAAAGCTGCAGGTTACTAAGCACGATGTAATATGAACGGTGTACTGACAGGGCGGGATAAAAATGATAGTTTTAATACTGATAAAAATATTTTTTGAAATTTTCAATTAAATAAAATAATACTATATTAATTATGTAATATAGCTTTTAACTATGTTAGAAATAATAATAATAATAATAATAAATATTCTACAACATTCTACACAACGCTATCTAGACCCATGGTAAGCATAGTTTAACTAGCTTGTGTTATGGAATCTAGAATACGGATAAACATACTTAAATACTTTTTTTTTTGTAAATACATACATATTATACATAGAAACACCCAGACCAGTGCAAATACCCATATTCATGCATACAAATATTTGCACTGAGCGGGGATCGAACCCGCGCCTCCTGCGTAGCAGTCGTGTTCACTACCGCCACGCCACAGAGGCTGTCAAAAAATAGTAATATAGAAATATAGTATTCCATACATTTACGTCTTACTGTTTTTTAAGTTTCAAAGTCCCTTCCTTGTAGAGGCCTATATGCCTTGTGGAAATTGTGAAGGCCTGTTCCGTGAAGAGATTCTTTTTTTGAGAATGCACCTTGTCTACAGAAGCCGCTTCCTTGTGGAAGTCTATTATAATCGGGGACCCTTTCTTATGCGAATCCCTTCTTGGTGAAATCTTCTTAATCTTTTTTGTAAAAACCCTTCATTTATAGACGCTGTATCTTGAACAAACTAACTTGTCCGTGCCGAGGATCTAGGCTTGAAGCCAGGTCCAGTACAGTCAGTCCAGAATGTACTTTTACTTTTACTCCTTTGTCTGTTTAGTGGTGCACCGGGTTAAACAGTCACCTGCGTGTCATTTGCGTGTCTGTTACTTTTATATTATATCGAATGCTTTTATATTAATGGGATGAACCGTACCGCAACGCGTAATATGAAGAAATAAACGTACATTTTTGCATATTAGATTAAATTTATTTTAGCGCAATAGTACCCGTTCAATGGCAATAGGCTCGTCCCCTATTCCGTAGGACCAAAAATCATATTTGGTAAAATGCGGGTGTTACTACATTGGCCTGCTTCTTCAGCGATTCACAGGTATGAGTATAGTACGGAGATACTAGTTTCTAAACTCCAGTTTATTAGAGTAAAACTCGCCGGGATATTTACCATGTTTATTATTTCGGCGCTGTTACAAGCGCCATGATCACGGCATACCTACTGAATACACAGCGATCATGGCGCTTGTAATAGCGCCGAAATATCGGTTGCTCAACAAAAATAATAAACATGGTAAATATCCCGGCGAGTTTCTCTAGTTTATTGTTTCTGTATCATCATCCTTAAATGTACGTGTGCATGTTTGTGTAGAAATGAGTTCACGTCAAAAAGTTTTTGATATTTATAACAAAATTTTGTTTTAAACGCCGTATTCAGAAAAAATTTAATAAGAAATCATAGTAGCAACTAGCGATTCGAATAGTTAAAACGTTATAACTTCGTAGCTGTACCTACAGCCATCCTACAGCTTACGATGACATTAGAATGTATGTCTGCTTGTCATGCAACACCAACCATCACATCTGAGCCAAGCGGGTTATTAGAATGTTGTCAGTGGGTCACGATCGTAACTCACAGGATTATCCTACAGCTGTAACCCATTACAATTTATTCTTGAACTTCTTCCTCTTCCAGTCAATGGCCAGGTCTGGTATATAATGGTCTGGTATTTAAATTATATTGGCCCAAAACTGGGCCTCAGCAACAGCGCTCTCCGTTGCTCTACAGAGGTCGTCGGCAGTGCAAGTGAAGGAGCACAGCGATCAGGAAGGCATGTGATATGGACTAGAATTGGGCCCCGCAGTCGAAGGTCTTTTGCTTTCGATAAAGTCCCATTTTGCCATGTTTGCCTGGCGGCGGGCATTTTTTATCCGTAGGCGGTTTAAAGACTTCCAAGTTGTCCACAGGAGATGGAATACAGATGGCAGGTCTTCGCTTGGTCTGATGAAATTTACCGCGAGCTGGATCCTTGTCTGCCCACCTTTGTTCTCTCGCTCGCTTTGGGAGACTGTCTGTAGTCAGAGTGGATCTCATGAAGCTCCAGCGGCTTTTTAAGCGGACAGGTGGCATTTCGTAGCTGTGCAGTGGGTGTCGGGAATCAGTCTCTTGTTTTTGCTTTGCTTCAAGTGTGTACGGAACGAAACCCAGCGAAGATAATTTGAAATTGCACAAGGTGTTTGAGTTGACTTGGGGTAAGTAACAGCATCTTATCTTTACCTATGTCGGAGGACGCTAAAGTCCTATACAAAATTATTAACGTAGGTTTAAAATCTAGAAACTTTTTATTTATCTTTAAATTATTGTAATTAGCAGTTCCCTATGGGTCTGTTATGGTCACTGCGTGGTCAAGCTATCACCTTATGGTAAATATAAAGAAAAAATAAATTTACACTGAACAGGAATTGAAAGTGCTACAGTTGAAAGCTCTACCGCCACTGTGACGTCTCAAAACATAATGTCTCAGTCAGAATGCAAATTGGATACTTTTTTAGAATAGAAGAAGATTTATTTGATCATAAACATGGTAAACGAAGTTCTTAGGGTATATACTGGAGCAGGGTATATATCGGACAAGGTATATAATCGAGTAGGGTATATACTGGAGCAGAAGATTTCTAATCACTGAACTATTTAAATATTTATCAATCGTAGATCTTTAGTGATCAATACTAAACGCTTTCTTACCATTCTTTAACATTCACACGATTACATGCCTAGTGAGTTATGGCATTGAATGCGAGTCAATGGTCTCACTGCCAAGGATGCTGTACACCCTGTGATATGGAAGAGTAAAAGTAGGATAGCGGCCTTCCTTCCTTCTTCGAGTCGGTGGCTAGCTCTGACATATAATGGTCTGGTGTTTAAATTTTATTGGCCCAAAACTTGGCCACAGCAACAACGCTCTCCGCTGCTCTACATAGGATCGCCGGTAGTGCAAGTGAAGGGCACATCGAGCAGGAAAGCAAATGTGACATGGACTGGGATTGGGCACCGCAGTCGCAGGACTCTTGCGACTGGTCGATAAAGCCCCATTTTGCCATTATTCCCTGCAGCGGCCAACTAGGGTCTGCAGGCGGTTTAAAGATTCTAAGATGAAAGCCTCGGAAACGACGGTAAGATGATAATGATTTACTCTATTTGCCTTAAATTATAGGTACATGGTCGTAATGTTTTAATAAAAAAGACATGGCCCTCTGATGGTAAGCGATAATTTTACCTGCAAGCTTGATTGATGAATGAGGTTCTGTTGCAGGCTTTAGCTGTTGCTCGGGGATGGGTTAAAAAGTTAAAATAAACCAAATCAGGCAACAATTTTTTGTTTTATTTTCAGTCCGTCTATGGATTGCACCGTGTTGGATGGTAAGAGGCTAGGGTGAAAAGGATGGCCGCGGCGGCGGCGCGGCGCGCCTCCCCGTTTTCCGGGGACTCTGTAGACACCCGAGGAGATGGCCAGATCGTGAGAGATGGCCCTAAGACGGCCGGGGTGCGTGGGATATGCCTGTCAACCTCGCCTTCGGCAACCAAAACGACCCACTGGCGGCGTGCGTTTTAGTCGGTTCGAATCCGACATAACCTCTTCCACCGGCTTCGGTGGGGAGGTATCCGTGGGGATTTTGCGCACGTATAAAAAAAAGGGTGAAAAAACACTCAGACCAAATATACATATTCATGCATACAAATATTTGCATTGAGCGGGAATCGAACCCGCGCCTCCTGCGTAACCATCGAATGTTCTAACGCTACGCTACAGAGGCCGTCAAATTATTATAAATGGGTAGATACAGTCGACAAAGGAGATACAGTTGCATTTTTTCATATAAAGTTGCATTTAAAGGTGCAACCGTATCTCCTTTGTAAGTAATAAATCAGCCTGGTAACTTTTCGCTCACAAAACTATGTCCAGTATTATTAGCAAATTGTTCAGTCTTATCAGCATTCTAGTTTGCCTAACCTTGGCCTGGCCAATGTCTTAGTTTGCTTTGTTAGATCTGTCTGTTGACCTAACGTCTGTATGACATAATTGCTTTACTAATATTAAATTTGTGTGTGTGGCCGCCTGTATTAGCAGACCTGACTAATTAGTTTAGTTTCTTCTTCTGTTATTTTATTTATTTATTCTATATAATCTATATATTAATATCAGACTTAATCAAACACAATATCCGCATATGATCAAAGGGACTTTAGTGTGTAGGCGAAATGTGGGTGCTAGCACCTCTGCCTACCCCTTCGGGGATACCTATAGGCGTGAGTTTATGTTATGTGTATTTTATAGTTTGATAAGTCTAAGTAAACCGTGATAGCCTAGTGGTATGGGTAATGGACTGCTGAGACGAGGTCTCGGGTTCGATCCCAGGTTTTACCATGGCACACACCAATGTCTTTTCGTTGCTTTTCGAAGTTATGTGTGTATTTATCGCAGGTTTATAAGTGCCCGGTTAATGACAACAGGCTCACCACCTATTACATTGGGACCTAAACATAAACTGGCGAAATATGGGTGCTAGCACCTCTGCCTACCCCTTCGGGGATATAGACGTGAGTTTATGTTATGTTATATGTTGATACGAGTAAGTCTAAAAAATCAAAGGCAAAGTTACTTTGGAGTCGTATCGCTATTATTCTACTCTTCCTTTGGATTTGACTTATCTTAGCTTTTACGGGACTGACTGTCATCTGACGCCAACCCTGAGAAGAAAGTCTGAGTTAGTTTCTTATCCATTAATCAGCAAGTATACCAGTTCTGCTGTAGTATAGCTGGGATGAAGTGATTGAGTGAGGAACAGCGTGGTAAGGGCGCGTTGTGATGTGGTTGAAAATGTAGTGACTAAGATAGAGAATGGGATGCTTAGATGGTTCGGACACGTGGAGAGGATGGACAAAAAACTGACAAAACAAATTGATGAAGCGAGGGTGAATGGACAATCCAGTAGGGAACCCGAAGCCTGCGAGCATATATGAAAACAATTATGAAAGTAGAAGAAACGAAAGATGTATGCCAGGATCATGACAAGTGGAAAACTGTAGTATATGCCTACCCCTACCCCACTGGGAAAAAGGCATGACCAGCTCTTTGGCTTGGTTCCCACTTACATTGGTGAAGTCTCAAGTTATATTATAATTTACACAGAGTAAGACACCGTTATCTCAAACGTTGGCACTGTACTAATGTCAACATTACAATGCACACTGCATTGCGCCCACAAGCCAATCAATTCCGATTATTAATTCATTGCCACGCCTAGGAAGCGCTGGCAAACCATAACTAAGGAGCGAAACCCACACTTGGCGAGCTGAGGCCACCGTACAACTTATCATATGACCAACAGCTAGTGGCATTAGTGTCATCATAGTGGACACAAGCGTCAGTGAAAAAATCCAGTTCAGTGATACAAATTTTCATTGCCATATATAACCTACAGCCTTCTACGGACATGTCAAAATTAACTGTTACGAATTTTAGCAAGAAAACTGGCAGTCCTTTTCAGAAAGGTAATGCAGAGACGAGGATAGTTCACGAAGAGGTGCTAGAAAAGAGTGCTTATGATAAACAAAAGGATAAACAGAATGAATTGTTGCAGAAAGTGAATAAAAAAGCTGCGGAATATCAATCTGGCAAACCAAGTTCGGGTGTGTTTACCGAGGTTGTGACTCACGGTGCGTTTACATCGAAAGCAGTTAATAAACCACAAAATGATACAACATCTCTTCTTAAATCTAACGGTAATGGATCTAAATCTTTTCTTGGTTTTCCATCATCAGCAAATGATTTAGCTCTGGATGCGAAATCTGATCTAGAATCCGATCCAAATTTATCGGTAGCTGTAAAGGAAAATGTTATTCAGAAGTTATTTACGCTGGTATCGATGGTGCAACATGTTTATGAATCAAAGGTGAGAATAGCGACGGAATTCGAGAAATATAAAGACACGCATATGAAGAATGAGATGAGAAGAGAAAAGGAACATTCAGAACAGTTGTACAAACTGAATATGAGTTTCCAGAATGAGGTTGTACAATCGATTCAGAGGTTGAAGAGTGAGCTGGATATATCCAGGAACGTTAGCTTAAATGTAGAAGGAAGTAATTGTGGAAATATTCAAAAAAATACTTCAATTGATTTTAATACTACAGATGAAAATAAACCTTATGACAGTTATGAAAAAGGTGTAGATACTGTTGAAGGAATTAGAGCATCTGATACTGACTTAAATAGACATGAAGGTCAAAAAAATACATAGAATCACATATATCACAGAAACTTATTTTTGATGTGGGTTAATTTTAATTTAAGTAACGTTAGCATTATTTCTAAATGATAAGAAAATATATCATCGTGACTTATCGTTACAGTTTGATTCACCATTTGACATAGTTTGGTAACGATCCACAAATCGAAGTTCCGTTGGTGTGTCCCCAGCATAAGATATTGAACTACCCAGGGATAGACATAGATATGTTATGAATTCGAAGTCATTTGCACTTCCGTACCCATATGCATCCCGTCTCAATATTTTCATGTACTTTAGTTGAGAAGAATTCTAGTAATGCGAGGTCCAGATTGAGTGTAGTCTTAAAAATATAATTATTTTTAATTTATTTATATAAAACATGATACATATACTACTCTGTATTTTATTTACCAACTACATACATACATACATATAATCACGCCTTTATTCCCGGAGGGTTAGGCAGAGGCGAATTAACACCACATTTCACCAATCAACATTTGTATACACGAATATGTAAATTTACATTGGTCTTGGTGTTTCTATGTATAATATGTATGTATTTACAAAAACAAGTATCTAAGTATGTTTATCCGCATTCTAGATTCCATAACACAAGCTTGTTAAGCTGTGCTTACCATGGGTCTAGATAGCGTTGTGTAGAATGTTGTAGAATATTAATATACTCGTATATTAATATTAATCATTGCTTTCTGTCCCACGTAATAGGGGGAGAGCCTATTGCCATTTTCCGAGGACTATTGTTGACTCGAGTCATGCATCTGAGGCGGAGTCTAGACTGTATATACTGTCTGATGTTAAACTGCCCTATCCCTTAGTCGCCTTGTACGATACCGCATGGAAAGAGATGGGTAGGTCCAATTAGCATATAGAATGCCTTCCTGTTTATCCTAATAATTCAGTGTAGTTATTTATCGGTGTATATGGCCCCACCAGCTGTGCAATTATTTAAGCTTACAGCATTGAGCACAACACTGGAAATCGACCAATGACAAACTCGATCAAGGCTATAGCAGCGCTGTGCTGACGCTGTGTGCTTAGAGAATGCACAGCAGGTCAATCTCACCTGTAACTATAAGCTGTTACACTTGTTTCCTTCTCAGGGTTGGTAGACGGCTGTCACATCCGTAGAAGGAGGTTTCTCAGGACTCATTTCTTTCTCAGGAACACGGCGGTATTTCCATCCAATTGAGCAGTCCGACTGGGGAAGTACCTCCGCCCTACAGAATACTGCGGTTATAATAACTTCGTGTTGTGTTCCCAGCGGTGAGTAGGGTAGCCAGAGCTCACTGGAGAATGTGTGCTGTCAGTGGAATGACTAAAGGCTTGTCCTCTACACTGACGGCACAGAAACTCTGTGCTTACAGGGTCGGCAGCGCGAGTGTGGCTTCTCTGGTGTTACGCACGTCCATAGGCCGGGCCGTGGGCTTGTCTGCCACCTAACTGGTATAAAAAAGTCATAGAAGTCAAATGATACGGAGTTCTAATTGCTAGCTTTGGATAGATGATTGGCGTTTGGATAAAAAAGCATGTTTTACAGAGATTTCAGAGAACCAAGTGGTTCAGTACGTCTTTTCGTTGCTGCATCATTAAGTCCCTTCTTCCTACACTGAAAGGTACTCGGTTGCTTTGGTAAAATTAATGACGATGTGCTAAGCATGTATAGAGATGACACTTTCTTCTTTACAAACATACTTTAGTACCACAAGGAGAAATCAAAGGCGACTAGTGAGATACAAGGAAAGAGGACCTATTGACCATAACTATAGTTGAGAAAAGTCTAAATCTGGCTTTGATATCTACTTGAGTATGTAGCTTTTATTTAATATGAACGAAATTACGTACTACGTCGTAACTTTTCTGTTTGGATGATGTCACTTCTCGTAGTAGGTACCTAATTATTATCTTACTATATCTATAATACCGGTATACCAACAGCCTACAGGTGCTTCACTTATAGGTCATGGCAATCTTGTGTTAAGCGCGAGTGGGTGCCAATGCAAATATTTTGGATGGAAATGTAACTTAATAAATATTGAAAATGGTGATTTGCGCCATCTAGCGATTTTCAGCTGAACTACAATTACAAAGTAAAATTTTGTTACTTATGCATTCATGCTCTTGTTTCTATATTTGTTTTTATTTTATTATGATGATTATGACGTTAATTAACTTAATCAACTTAACAAATAAACAAAATAAAATAATTTTACATACCATATTTGTAAGATAATTTGATGTCGAGAAGATGAATTGCAGTTTAAGGAACTAATTAATTTACTAATAAAAATTACATCGCGGAGTTGATTGATGACGAAATATTTATTTATATTGTCTATGATATTCTGCACTACAAGAGGGAAAACCCAATTAACTGGAGTTTAATCATTTTTAGAACTGTGCGAACTTCATTTGTGTCGCGATGTTCACTTCTGTTGCACGTAAACTGTAAATAGATTTGTGTTTACTAATAATTCTACTAATTTTAAATGTTATTTAGTCCATACTAATGTGTATTGTTGACTATGTTTTAAGATAAGTTGTGATTCTCAGAAGAACTCAGTGTCATTGACATTTGACCTACGGATGGTGCTAATGCGATAAAGGTAATTGATTGCTTTATTTTATACATTTTTATTCATTGTAGGTATTTATTTATGTTCTATTTGAGATTATAAATATATAAACTACATAAATAAAATCATTGAGACTTTAACAGTTATTTGCTTTTATTATGAGTTTGTTTTGAAAACTAGCATTTTTTTACTAAAGTAACGGAGGGTAATGATTTTTGAAATAATTGTTTGTAGACAAAGAATAATAAAATTATTTAAAATTTTAAGTGATTCATTGAAAAACAATCCCTGTTTCCGAGATTTAAGGCCCTAATTTCAATAAAACTTTAAAACCTGTGAAAATTGAAACTGTTAACCGGTTTGTGTAAGCACTAGAGACGCCCTTAAGATCCGATTTGATTTCACCAGAGAATATAATCATGTTCAAATTAAATAAAACGCGTTTAGTATAACTTGAACGCCTATGTTTTCACATCTTACTCAATGAAGTTCATTGAAAAAACGTTTTAAGTGATGATTTAGTTGAGCTTGAATGATTCAGTGATGATTTGTCATGGTTCCTTATTTGCACAAGACAAACGTCATGTTAGGTACTTCAACATATATGAAGCTTGAAATCTGTTTTTTTAAATGAAAGTTTAAACAACGATATTTCTAATACATACATACCTACATACATATAATCACGCTTTTATCCCCGGCGGGTTAGGCAGAGGTGAATGAACACTCCAATTTCACCAATCATTGAATTCGGTCCCGCGTAATAGGGGGTGAGTCTATTGCCGTATTCCGGGGCCTTAGATTATATTTTTTTATATTTATTAATCAAACTTCGATTATATCAAATGAGCAATTCGCAGGCGTCAGGTCTTCTTTTCTCTCGTAAGGTCAAGGTCAAGGTTGTGTGTTCAAGATATATGCCGAGAACTATGTGTTCAATAGCTTGAGAGCTTCCCCAACAAGCTTATAGAGAGGGACTATTATACCATTGATGATTATGTGAATGACAAAGAGAAATGAAACTAGTACTATATACAGCTAAAGCAAGACCACAGTCATACCACGGACATGGCTAAACATACATACATACATATAATCACGCCTTTATCCCCGGCGGGTTAGGCAGAGGTGAATTAACACCCACATTTCATCAACAACTATATTCGGTCCCACGTAATAGGGGGTGCCTATTGCCGTATTCCGTGCACTATTGTTGACTCGAGCCATGCATTTGAGGCTGAGTCTGGGCTGTATATATCTGTCTGATGTTAAACAGCGATACTACTAATACACGAAAATAATGTGGGATAACCAAGATCTTTGGAGCCCAAGCTGCAATCCGGTTTACCTGCTATTAGAATAACGAGGCTCGGCTTTATCAGAGCTGCGGGTAAGCGTCAGTCGTGTCCCTATAAAGCACAACATACCAAACCCTTTCGGTCTTATTACAAAAAACGGAATTAAGTCAGGTTTAAGCCTGAACTATAAAGTCTAGGCTTAATCTCAAGACCATGGTCTAAACTTCTCCTTATTACAAAAGCTGAATAACCCGTAGACTACTTAGTACCATAATTTAAACCTTGACTTAAATAAAACCACAGATTACTCAAACTATTGTTCGTTCATTATGATACCATTCAATCGCAACATTCCGTTTCCTCCGAAAACAAAAAATAACTGACATCATTAATAAATAATATATACTAAAAATGGTGAAAAAAAGATTTAGATAATACATTTTCATTAAATTCAATTTTATGAATAATAGTTGTACTTTATTTTATAATAAAATATCATTATGATGCCTTTATTTAGCAATCATTGTTATGTATGATGGTGGCGCTTGGCAACGTGCGGTAATGGACTGTATTGCGGGAAGTAGCTAACTGTTCCATTGACGCTTTACACACAAAAGACAGGTGGTCGGGTTGCCGCGGGCGTGATCCAAGCAATGAATGCAACCCGAGAAATTAGGAGAGGATGCACTAACCTTCACGACACACGTGTTTTCATCGCAGCCGGTACACGGATCTTCTCTTCCTTGCTCAGGAGCTGCCGTCAGCGTCACTAGATCACTTGAGGAACACACGAGAGGCACAATCCGATCGGTAAAGGTCTATGAAGCGGTAAAAATGTAACAAATATTAATCATTTTTGAGAGACGCGAGCGCGGCCGTCCTTACGCTGGCTAGTTCAAAGCGAGACTGAGTGTCTATATTTCACAAATGGCGGACGGAAGCTATATTATGGTTAGTGCGGGAGGGGAGCTGGGTATAGAAAGAGTGTGTTTCCGCGTCAAGAAATACAGCTTCTACATCGGCGCAACCATTCCCCCCGGCTTGAAGGGTTACCTTCGAAACGACAAATGCGAAACAAATCTAAAGTCTAATCTAAATCTAGGTTTGGGAAATAACAACTAAAATATAAACCTAGATTGGAGCTCGTGCCTACTGCTGGCTAGGCAGAGGGCAGAGGCGAACAAACAACACAACGCAACAGTCTCGACCAAGACGAGACGCGATTAGCCAACAACAAATAAGGGTCTCTTCACGTGGGACCGATACAACAAGCGAGTGCTTCTTCTCCTCGGGTGGTTCGGAAACCGTAGTGGGGTTGAATTGACTAACTGGCCACTTATCTAACGCGGCATGAATCCAGGACGGTCCACTAAACCATAACGGGTGATCTAAAATTTGCGAAGGAAGCAATCCACGAGAGAGACAATCGGCTGGGTTGTCGGTGCCAGCAACGTGAAAGAGATTATGTGGCGCCAATTCAGATTGAATTTTTGCCACTCTATTAGCGACGAATGTGTCCCAACGATGGGGCGAAGAGTGGGCCCAACACAAAGCGACTGTTGAGTCCGAAAAAGCTAAAATTCTACTAATATTAATGCGACTACTACAAGCATTGGCGATAGAGGTGATCAATCTAACTAACAATAGTAAAGCGCATAGCTCGAGGCGTGCCAGAGAGACGACCTTACGGGGAGAGACCTTTGATTTCGCGCTTATAAGGCTAATTGAAACCTTACCTACATTCGAGACATGAAAGTAGACTACTCCTCCATACGCCCTCTCACTAGCGTCCGCGAAGCCTACTACCGTAACAACACTATGTTGCGATATACCTACATGACGCGGAATTTGTATTTGGTCAAGCACAGAAAGTTCTTTTCTAAAGCGAGCCCACAACTTAGCAATGTTGTCGGGCACGGTGTCGTCCCAATCACAATTGGAAAGCCAAAGCTCCTTTATAAGTAGTTTGGCGTACAAAACGACAGGAGCTACGAATCCCATTACGTCCCATATCCGTGCCACACACGACAGGATAATGCGTTTAGTACAAGTTTGCGGGGTCGAACTAATTTTCAAACTAAACGTATCAGATGCGGGCGACCAGCTTAAACCAAGCACCTTGTGCGTATCACTTTCATCGAATTCCTTAACCGAAGACAATCGGTGCGACGGTGGAATCGACTCTAACGCAGTTTGCGAGTTGCTCGTCCATTTCACGAGATCAAATTGACCAGCCTTCATGAGACTTATAACTTGAGCGGCCGTCTCGACAGCCTCTGCCTCGCCATCTACACTATACACGAAGTCATCCATGTATAAGCCAGTCTCAATGGTGGCTCTCGCTTTCGGAAATGCATCGCCCTCGTCAGCGGCCAACTGCTTGACGGTGCGAAGTGCGTGAAAAGGGCTAGATTTAAGCCCGAAGCAAACACGATTAAACTCGTAGACCATTAAAGGTTCTTGCGGTGAAAATCTATACAAAAATCGTTGAAACCTACGATCGGGTTTGCGCACTTCAAGGCACAAAAACATTTGTCGAATATCTGCAGAGAGTGCAACAGCGAATAAGCGAAAATTTACAATTATGTCAAATAAATTACCTTGAAGATTTTGACCACAATACAAAATGTCATTAAGCGACACGGAAGTGCTAGTCTTAGCACTGCCATCTAAAACTACGCGGAGTTTAGTAGTAAGCTTATCTTCTCTAATAACTCCGTGGTGCGGGATAACGTACGAAGGCTGGGTCTCGTCAGTGTCCGCAGGCGCAGGTGAGATGTAACCTTTATCTAAATATTCGTTAACAACCTCATCATAGGCTTGCTTTAACTTTGGAGACGCCTGCATCTTTCGTTCTAAACAAAGAAAGCGTCTTTCAGCGGATGCACGGGAGTCCCCGAGCGAAAAAATATCTCCCTTGAAAGGGAGCGCGACCACATAACGACCCTGCTCATCACGAGTAGTCGTGCGACAATAAATCTCCTCAGCCATCTTGTCATCGGGGCTTAGGATTGGTGGGACATTGACCTCTTCAATCTCCCAAAACTTGCGGATGGTAGACTCCAGTGGCGGCTCGACGGTGCAACAGAACGAGGCAGTCGAGTGACTAAAACTATCTATAGAAGCGGGTGCGGAACCAATTATAACAAAACCCAGAACTGTTTCCAGGGCGTGCGGAGCGGGGTACGTCGGTCCCCCTTTGACCTTACGTGATAACTGGAGGTGCGGGAGAATCGAAGCGCCGATCAATATATCGACGACTCCAGGAACAGCGTAAGTCTCATCAGCTAAAGGCAAGTCTTTAAATTTCGTTAATAAAGACGTGTCAACTGGGACGGTAGGCAACTGTTCAGTTATTTTATCTGTAACGAGCGAATCCATGTCAAACCAAATATTATTATTAAAACGAGATCCAAACCTTGTTTTAATGGTGCCATGAACAGCTGACTGCAAACCCCCAAACCCTTTCACCACTGAATGGGTTGAACGCTTATCAACATTGAAACCAAGACGTTGACAACAATCTTGAGTAATAAAATTACTTTGCGAAGCGCCATCTAATAGCGCTCGAACAAGGTGCGGTTTACCTAATGTATCAACAATAACAACGCGAGCGGTCGCAAGACACACAGTAGTGAGTGCAGCACTAGCGGAGAACGAACACAAGGTGACGTCATCCGCGGCGGTCACCGGGCGGGCCGGAGCGCGCGCGAGCGCGGGCTGCGGCTGCGGCGCAGGCCGCCGTGTGTCACCGCTCGACGAGCCAACCGTGCTCACATTGGATGCGGCATTACTATTCTCAAAATGAAGCAAAGTGTGGTGTCTCGCTTGACATTTGCGACAACTATTTCTACTATTACATAAAACAACGCGGTGTTTAGTACCGAGACAATTAAAACAAAAATTATTAGCGCGAACAAATTTATAACGATCACTAGGCGACAACTTTAGAAAACCAGGACACCTGTACAGTTGCGAATGATGAGTACTACACAAAGAGCAAACAGGTGATTGTACATGTGCTGGTGCGGTACTAACATAAGTATGAGTTGACCTCAGTGACTTCGATGACGCATCTACTTTGCGTGCAGAATCAACAACTATCTTCGCGCCTTCATGTTTCGATGAAGAGCGTTGCAATACCTTTATATGCTCGCGAACAAAACTTTCTAAGTCTTCGAACTTAGGAATTTTATTGCCGCGATGATCCGACTCAAACAAACGAATGGTTTCGGAATCTAATTTCCTTAAACCCATATACAAAAATACGAAGTCGCAGAGGTCATCGATCTTTAGGTTCTTTACGGCGCGAACAGCTGACGCGAAAGTATCTAGAAATTTCTCTAAGTTTTGATCGTTACATGCCGTAATAGATTTCAAATCAAACATCTGATCTAAATAGGCGTTAGCTACCGATCTTTTATCCTCATACCTAGCTTTCAAAGTATTTAAAATTAAATTATAATTCTCGGCACTAAACGTAATTCCAGCGCAAACGGTTATAGCTTTACCAGTCAATTTTTCAACGAGATAATGCAATTTTTCGTGATCTGTCAACGAATCGTTCTTATCTATCGTATTCTCAAAACTATCTATAAATAGACACCAATTGCGAATGTTACCATCAAATTCGGGTATTTGAATTGGTGGCAACTTAGGTCGGTCGCGAGTGGGGTTGGGTAGGTCAGCCGGTTTCTCCAAACTCCTAGCGACGCGTTTGATACGACAATACAAATCGTCAAACGACGACAAGGCTTGATAACTCACTGAGTAATCGGGATCCAAATTCAACTCTAAAACATTGATGTCATGTACTAAGGTTTCGAAATCCGCGCGTAGACTATCTAAGTTTTCTATAGAACACAAGAACGAATCTCTGATGACCAAATCAGAGGTTTTAAGTGCATTATCATAAATCGATTGTACGCGAGAGTAAATCATTTCTTTTTTAGCGTATAAAAGTTTCAATTGAACCTTACCGGTCTTATCAACCTTTGGGGACATGTTTACAATTAAATCTCAAACTAAAGTGCGGTAAACAACAAATATGAAATGACTTAATCTTAGCGGTACAGAGCAGCGAGGCGGCGCGAGCGATAACCGTAGGTAGGTACTTATAACTGCCAGTGCAAGCTTGAACTAACGCGCATAGCAACAAGATCGTACCTACGCGATGGTCGCTGTCTAGGTTCAACTATTATTTCAGGGACTAAGTATTGCGTAATATCTATTCAAATTAAAATACTTTCGTATGAATTGGAATGAGGTACAACCACGTGTCTACCCACGCAGGTACCAGGCAAATACGACGCGAGCCAGCGGCGAGCGAGCAACGTAATTGAAAAAAATAAAACAAAGCCAAATGCGTTAGGTATTACACTGTGCCTATGCACTAGGGTGTCTAGTATACCTAAGATCTAAGCCTAAATACCTAGATGCGGGGTTTTCTACTAAAATAACTAGGTAATTAGGCGCGGTGCGAAAATTGCAAACTACGACTGAGTGTTGATACGCTACCTAACCTATTTATGTATTAGGTAGGTACAATGCGAGCCAGCGGCGAACGGACAACAAATTCTAAGCCTAAATGTCTGGATGCGGGGTTTTCTACTAAAATAACCAGGCACTTAGGTGCGATGCGCTTATTCCCATTAGAATAATAACAAAATACGAACTACGGCTAAGAATCCGGCTCGATCCGGACCAAAAATGGTGGCGCTTGGCAACGTGCGGTAATGGACTGTATTGCGGGAAGTAGCTAACTGTTCCATTGACGCTTTACACACAAAAGACAGGTGGTCGGGTTGCCGCGGGCGTGATCCAAGCAATGAATGCAACCCGAGAAATTAGGAGAGGATGCACTAACCTTCACGACACACGTGTTTTCATCGCAGCCGGTACACGGATCTTCTCTTCCTTGCTCAGGAGCTGCCGTCAGCGTCACTAGATCACTTGAGGAACACACGAGAGGCATAATCCGATCGGTAAAGGTCTATGAAGCGGTAAAAATGTAACAAATATTAATCATTTTTGAGAGACGCGAGCGCGGCCGTCCTTACGCTGGCTAGTTCAAAGCGAGACTGAGTGTCTATATTTCACAAATGGCGGACGGAAGCTATATTATGGTTAGTGCGGGAGGGGAGCTGGGTATAGAAAGAGTGTGTTTCCGCGTCAAGAAATACAGCTTCTACATCGGCGCAACCATATGATATTGGAAGATCTATGGACGTGAAATGGAACGAACTTTTCTGTTCGCGCTGACTTGGTATCAAATTTTTCCCAATTTTTATACCTACTTTAAAATATATTTATTGCAAGTTATTTAAAACGTTTAGTAAACCTATACTTTTGCATAAAAAGCTTCTTCAGATAGTTCGATAAAGGGGTTTACTGGAATACGATGTCTGTTAGGTAAGCGTGGTATGTATGGCATGTCCAATGACTCCACGATATTAATATCTGCGATATCCATCAGATCAACTACGTCAATATCCATTACGAGCATAGTATTATAAGAAAGTAAACGAATTTATCTGACGCTAACCGGCTAAGTTCAAAATGGCAAGTTTGACATATTATTATTGTGATTTACACTTTAGACCAACGTTAAACTAGGGGTCACGTAGGTTTATCTTTAGACCAGAGATAGTCCATGGTTTAGTAATAAAACCCTTTTTGTAATAAAAATTTCTTTAGACCATGGTCTAAAGACGATTTAAACCTGGTTTTAGAGTTAGTCCGTGTTTTGTAATAAGACCGTTTGAAACTCCTATTCTCTTTAACGGCTAGGTAGGTGAGCGGATTCCGGCCTCCTAAGTGCTAGCTTTGGATTCAACTGGGATTGGCTCTCGGGTAAAGCAAAAGGGATGTTAAAACTTGTTATTTCTAATATAATTGTACTTTTATTTCAGAGATGGCGTTGTCACAGAAGATAATTGCAGTCCTAGCATTGTTATTCGCAATCGATGCAGCACCAGACTGCAAAACTGTTAATGACAGGGATGTTCGATGTATAGCTGGCAGAGAAGATTACGAGTTAGTCAGAGGACTTGTATCTGATAATAACAAAACTACCAGAATTACCCTGCAGTCTTGTAGAATAATTGACGTTGAATATGAGTCTTTTAACGATCTCACTTCACTAATATATTTAGACTTGTCACAGAACAAAATATCCAAATTAAAACTCGGCGTTTTGGACGAACCAAAACGACTAACATATCTGAATCTCTCACACAACATGCTTACAGAATTCCCACTGGGATTGTTCGATCAAACAACAAATATAGAAACTTTAGATCTGAAAGGAAATAAAATAAACAATTTGGAATTGGGAATATTTGATCCTTTAACTAAATTAAAATACATAGATCTATCAAGCAATGATCTTACAGGACGAAACCTAAATCCGTATATTTTTGATCAAAGTCCACATATAACATTCATTGATTATTCTAGAAACGACATGAGTGGAGCTCCTGAAAATTTGTTGGGCGCATTTGAGTCTTTAGAAACCCTTAATCTAGATAGAACTTTTCTTAGAGAAGTGCCAGCATTTGCGATAAAACCGAATCTAAAAACAGTTAAACAGCTGGTGATGTCCAACAATCAAATATCTAATTTGGATAATGCAGCAATGTTCATCAATTTGGATAACTTGGAAGCGTTAGATTTGTCTTACAATGCTATTGAAAGCATAAACGGTAATGTACTAGCACCATTGAAGAAATTACAGAAAATTGTATTAAGAAACAACAAAGTGAAAGTTATCCCCGACAATCTTTTTAGAAACATGCCGAAACTAATAACGATATTTTTATTAGGAAACCAAATTGCGGATGTACCGCTGAATGCGTTCAGAGGTTCTCCAGTGAAGAATTTGAATTTATCTCATAATAAGATTACGTATCTAGCAGATAATTTCTGTTTAGAACTACAAAATTCAGGAGGTCGTTTGAAGAAGTTCCTGTTCCATCCAAATCCATGGCAATGTGCTTGTTTAAATGATTTGATAAAAGAAGTGAAAAAACTAGGTATTGAATACAACAGTTCTAAATATAATGGGGAGGATGCAGTATGCGTGTCAACTAATGAATTTAATTGTAAAAGACAGCAGGCTTTTAATGATTTTTATGTCGATATGTATAATGATGTTGTAAAAGCGTAGCGCCATCTGTTATCTGCACTATGAACTTCTGGAACTACTGAATATTGTACTGATGACGATTAGTTTTTAGTTTTGGAACTGATGTAGAGATGTCTCTGTTCAAATATCATAATCGTTTTTGAAGTAGTACCTAACAAGTAGGTGTTAACAGAATGTCCTTAGTACCTATACATAATAATATAAATTAAAGTTTGTTTAAGTAAAAATATGTCTAGTCTTCTGTCTCATTCGAGATGTTCAAGAAAACATCTTTTAAAATGTTAGTAATTTGTATATTCATTATCAGAATAAACGGGATATTTACCATGTTTCATTATTTTGAGTTTCCGATATTTCGGCACTGTTGCAAGCACCATGATCACGGAGGAACTGGAGTATTGGCGGTGAACAAAGAAAAAGTTTTTTCTTCTAGGAGTAATTATATCGATCTACCCTCTTTCGAGTTCTTTTACTACGCGTATCTGCACTACTATTGGTTTCACTCTCACCACAAACTCGAACCCGATCTCGATCACGTTCACAACATACGATGCTCACTGTATCCACTCGCGATTTTGTTTTAGCTTGTTCCCGGTTGTTTTTGCAAAGACGGACCACTGGATGCCAGACGTTCGGCAGTTGAAACCCATCCTCACGATTGAAATTTTTATACTTTTTTATTTCAATTATATAGTAATATAATAATGAGGATCGGTGTTCGTGAGGATGGGTCGTGTAGCCACTCCGTGTACAGGAAACCCACTCACACTGACCGCTACCTGCATGCCGACTCACATCATCATCCGCGCCATCTGAATTTGGTAGTGACGTCGCTTACTGACCGCGCATATAGTTTATGTGACGAGGAACATTTACAAGAAGAATTGAAGCACATAAGCGGCGTTCTACAAAAGAATGGATACAACGGACGGATAAGACCACCAAGACTCACCACAAATAAACCCCGGAACTATAAGGTGGAAAGACAGCCAGCCTTTTTACCCTACATCAAAGGAGTGACAGATAAGATCGCTAACATCCTGAAGAAGGTATCTGTCAAAACTATTTTCACTCCTTTTAAAAAGCTGTCGCAATGCCTGCGCTCACCCAAAGATGGCTCCCCATTGGACAGACCGGGAGTGTACAAGATTGACTGTAGCTGTGGCAGTTCTTATATAGGACAAACAAAAAGAACGGTTACATGCCGAATCAAGGAACACATCAGGGCAGTCAAAAACAATGAACCGCATAAATCTGCAATCGCTCAACATTTATTGGAGTCCGGTACGAACCACTGGATCGAGCTACATAACCCTCAGATGCTTTCGACAGAACGCCACTATATACCAAGACTGGTAAGGGAAGCAATTGAAATAAAAAAGTATAAAAATTTCAATCGTGAGGATGGGTTTCAACTGCCGAACGTCTGGCATCCAGTGGGTCCGTCTTTGCAAAAACAACCGGGAACAAGCTAAAACAAAATCGCGAGTGGATACAGTGAGCATCGTATGTCGTGAACGTGATCGAGATCGGGTTCGAGTTTGTGGTGAGAGTGAAACCAATAGTAGTGCAGATACGCGTAGTAAAAGAACTCGAAAGAGGGTAGATCGATATAATTACTCCTAGAAGAAAAAACTTTTTCTTTGTTCACCGCCAATACTCCAGTTCCTCCGTGATCATGGTGCTTGCAACAGCGCCGAAATATCGGAAACTCAAAATAATGAAACATGGTAAATATCCCGTTTATTCTGATACTGATGTCAGTGACCATTATAGTTTAAATACCTATATTGTATATTCATTATTTAATTTTTAATTAACTATACTATATCCAGCTCACGTGTTTCATTCTTCCAACAGTCCTGGGTCCTTTAAGCGTGAAAAAGCATCAGGTGAGGATTCACGACCCGATTAAAGGACCCAGGACTGTTGGAATAAGCCCTGCTCGTGTTGACCTGTGTAGGAAAAGGAAGGGTGGGACTAATTGGAATAGCGTTGTTCCCAGCAGAGTAGAATTCTGACCACACCATCTCTTCCCATGTAGTCGTATTATATTATTATTTCAATGTATTTTCGCTCACTATCTTAAACATCTTAGCAGATAGAAAAAAAGCCTATAATTTCGATAAAACAATAATTGCCTACTAAAAGAAAATTAGGTTTTTTAAAAACGCCTCTAACCTACGCCATTTCATAGCTCAATTTCACAAATGAACAATAAATCGTTAACTAAGTTTTGCAAGAATCATTAACAGGCCTTATTTTGTTCATTTATAATGAAGCCTATTTGATATTTTAGACCATTTCATAAGCTATAGGACCGCACACCGGAGTTTAGAAAAAAAAAAACGTTAAGCGGGATCGTTTCTGATGTCAAAGTTCTGTATACCTCGGGTTGAATTTCATGTTAATATTAATATAATGTACTTTTAAAATAATGATAATAGCTTCCTATTGTGGCATATTGCGACATAATTATAACGTTATTTCTAAATAAGGCAATTAATTAATATTGTACTTAGTACATGTACCTACCTAAAATAAGTTGATTAAAAATGGCAGGGATGTGTATTTTATTATCTATGAGATCTATTTGACAATACTGCTTATTAGTATACTTCAGTACTAATTTCACAATGTAACAAACAAAAGTTATTTTATCTGTAGTTACTAATAAAATCAAGCTGCGTGATTTTTACATAATGTGTAAGAAAGTGTATTTTTTTAAAATTATCATTCTCATACAATCATACCATATTCTCATACAATTTAACAATTTTTATACATCCTACATTACCAAGAAATACAGTGGATGTTAAAGTAAAATATCGTAGGAGTTAATAATATATAGTATTTAATCAAATTTTGAAATTCACAGCCTCTGTGACGTGGCGTGGCGGTAGTGAACGCGACCGTTACGCAGGAGGCGCGGGTTCGATCCCCGCTCAGTGCAAATATTTGTATGCATGAATATGGGTATTTACATTGGTCTGGGTGTTTCTATGTATAATATGTATCTATTAAAAAAAGTAATGAAGTATGTTTATCCGTATTCTAGATTCCATAACACAAACTAGTTAAGCTATGCTAACCATGGGTCTAGAGCGTTGTGTGGAATGTTGTCAATTTTTTTTTTCTTTTAATAGGACACGTAAATTAGACTTCGCCTTGTCTGAGACTGAAGGCAAAGTCTCAGAAAAGAGGGTCACCATAACACACGTGTCAAATCACAAAGTTGACACTCAGCTTGACGGCCTCATCATTTGCTTTTTCACGCCTCGTTTAATGGATCAGTCCTTTAAACAGGGCGTCCTTTAAACATAGACTTAAATTATTACTGGGTGGAGTTATTATGAATGTGTAATTATTTTATGATTGTGTTATATCACTAATATTGCGAAATACATGACCACAATATTATTAAAAAAAAATTTATCAAACCTGATGTCGTGACTATAATTTATGAAATAAAGTTACTACTACTACTATACAGTGTGACAATGGTGACTCTCAGGTTGACGGCCTCATCATATACTTTTCGAGCCCCGTTTAAAAGACCCGGGACTGAATTTATTTAGGTATTTACTTTGACTTATTTAGAGAAGTATTTTCTAACGTTCAATAAGGAACCCTAAAACTTCAAAACACGTGCAAGAAATTTATAAAACCAACATCTGCGAAATCGTAATTTTTTCGACGGTTTCTTTCGGAGTTTTCGGTAAAAAAGTTGAGGGCTCCGCTGTTTTTTAGCGCTAACATATCGGATAGATTCGGCGCACGTATGCAACAGCCCTTATGATGTACAGGATGGTGTCATTTTGTAAAGGTGTGTTATAGATTTTTAGATAGATACGAATATCGTACGAGGCCTTATTAATGACCTACCCAGAAATAATAATATATTAGAAATAATGTTATTTCTGGGTACGTGTCATAATAATATAGATATATTATTTTTAATAGATATCAGATAAAACATCTAGTGTATAAATATTACATTATTAATTCTTGTTAACTGAAATCCTCGTAGGTATACCTTTTTTTATACCACTTAGTTGGCAGAAAAGTATACGGCCCACCTGATGGAAAGCGGTTACCGTGGCCTATGGACGTGTGCAACACTAAGTAAGTCACACTCGCGCTGCCAACCCTGTAAGCACAAGAGTTTCTGAACCGTCAGTGTAAAAGATAAAGCAGGACAAGCTTTTGGTCTTCCCACTGATAGTACAAAAACTCTCCAGTGAGCTCTGGCTACCCTACTCACCGCTGGGAACATAACACGAGGTTATTATGTCCGCGGTATTCTGTAGGGTGGAGGTACCTACTTCCCCAGTCGGACTGCTCAATTGGACGGAAATATCGTCGTGTTCTACCTTTTCCCGTCCGTTCTACCGTGTCCTTTTAATGACTCAGAAGTAGATAAATAGTCACGTTTGTAAAACCCAGATTATGGGAATTAAAATAATATTGATTTGTTGTGATACAAGCTGCCATCCGCGGCTTCTTTCCGTGGAATTCTGATCCAATTACCACAACCTGGAAATCTACTATCTATCATAATACCCTGAATCTGATGCTGACTGTACTAACAGGGTGGTGTAAGAAAAAGTATAAGAAAAGGTATTAAGATTATTACGAGACATTGCTAATCAAGATCAATTTGATGCTGACGGTATATAGCCTGACAGTTCCAGGCCATTTGCCTACAGAATGGAAATTTCATTACACGCATTATTTTTACATAGTGAAGAGTAAAATGAAGACACTTCCGCTGTTTCTTAGGTCTTTTGAACTACCCAACAGATTTTAATGCACTTTCCAGTAATAGATATAGTGATTTTAGAGTGGATAAGGTTTACATGCGTAAATGGGATCAGTAGTTTACGCAGACGGATATGCGGCCAAAAGCTATTTTTTAAAAACTACGAGTATTACCCCTAGTTTTCACCTAAGTATAAAACATGTATTTGACAAGTTGCAATATGTCAGGTTACAGTGTGAACGCAAATGTGTTTTATACTTGTTTTCAACTTGTTGGCTATACATACCATGTGAACGAAAAGTATCTGAGATACATGTTTAAAACAAGTATTGTGTTTTGATTAGTCTTCTACAAGTCTTAAACAAGTTTTGTTTATACACAAGTTGTTTCGTGGTGAAAACGAGAGGTTAAGATATCAATGTTAACGCCATAAGTCTATTCTAAATTCGAATTTATTGATCTAACACGTTCCATAAAAAAAAATTATCAGTCTAACACCACCTGTACATGCATAGAATTTTGATAGCTCAGGTAAGCGGCCTTTTTTCATAATATCACAGAATCTTAATTATCTAACACGAGATCGCAATGTTTTTTACCAATCGCGGGCCATTCCGCGCCATTTGGCTGCACATAACATTATGCGTTCTCCGAATATTATATTTTCGATATTATGTATGAAATTGAGGTTATAATACGTATAATGAAAAGGTGGGCCTGCCACAGTTCTTTGTTTTGTTTTTATTCCATAATTTGTTTTATTATGCTTCGTTTTAGCTAAGTCTAGTATGTGACTTTGATTTGTGGGTAAAATAGTTAAAAATAGTTAACTGGCTGTGCTGTTCTCCACCCGACAGTAAACAAACAAGCCTTTATAAAGTGCCCATTTAACGGCAACGTGGGACCGAAACAAATAGTTAAAAAGAATATATATTCTACAACATTCCACACAACGCTATCTTGACCCACGGTAAGCATAGCTTAACTAGCTTGTGTTGTGGAATCTAGAATACGGATTAACATACTTAAGTACTTTTTATGTAAATACATAGAAAAACCCAGACCAATGCAAATACCCATTTTCATGCATACAAATATTTGCACTGAGCGGGGATCGAACCCGCGCCTCCTGCGTATCGGTCGCGTTCACTACCGCCACGCCACAGACGCTGTGATAGTTGGCATAGGTCTGCTATTTTCTTTTTCTATACTGCCTATCTCTCCACTTATATGATCGCGTTAATTCCCTTTAACATTATTCTATATCATGGAACGCGATAATTTAAAAGTTATTACTTCACGGAATCGTTGGTACATCTATGATACAGTCCAACCAATAGAATGTTCATTGCAATCACCGGAATGGTGTATTGCTATGGCAACTTTGAAGATAAATACGATTAATGTTATATAAACATTGTTTTTTTAGTTATTTATCAGGTAAATAAATGATAAATATTCTACGACATTCTACACAGCGCTATGTAGAATCTAAATAGCGCAGTGTAGAATGTAGTAAACAGAGATAGACACCTAAATTCTAGAGCCAAAGTAAGCATTGCTTAACTAACATATTATAAAGTCTACAATGTGGACAAATATACTTACATATATTTTTTATAGAGTGGGAATTGAACCTTTGACTTAGTAGTCGAACACTCTACTCGCTACGCCACAGAGGTCGTCAAAGTCAGGGAGGGTACTTGGACATAGTCTACCTCTAGATTGACTTTTATTGTAATCACAATATAATACTTAATTACCGTAGCAAATAGTCTAGATATATGAATGTGAATAATTAGTTAGCTTACAGTAGAGGGTTTTTACAGGGTCGACAGCACGAGTATGGCACACGTCCAGAGGCCATAGTAATCACTTTCCATCAGGTTAGCTGTGTGCTTTGCTACATAAATGGTATAAAAAGATAGGCTATGGAATAGTTAAGCCTGTGTTAGAGGCATATCCATTTTTTTTGTCCTCCGTGGGCATATCCAACTAGACGAGTTAGCACTGTTCATAGACTTTTTTTTACGTGCGGAAAATCTCCACGGATTTCAGGAGCCGGTGGGTGAGGATATGTCGGACTAGAACCGATTAAAACGCACGGCGCCTGTGAGTCGTTTTGGGTTACCAAAAGTGATGTTGACAGGCATCCCTCGAATCCCTCGAACCCGGCCGACCCAGGGCCATCTCTGTCGATCTGGCCCTCCCCGGGACACTTTTCATAGACTAGTTAAATTAGATTTTTATTTTATTTTTTATATACGACACGCCAACTTGACCTCACCTCGCCTGATGGTAAGCTCTTTAGCTTACCATCAGGCGAGGTGAGGTCAAGTTGGCAAGTCTCAGGAAAGAGGGTCACCATTCTACGGTTACTACGGTTACGGTTATTATGCTTTGACGAAACGAAACTTGCGGACAGGGAGTACAGTAGGTACAGGAGCTTTAAGGTGTATTTCTAACGAGGGCTTGCTATCTAACATCTTCCCTAAACAACGGGGCTAAGACATATTTTTTTGCAACTGTCAAATATTAAAATAAAAATAGTAGAAATTTAGTTTCCGATTCCCGATAGAACTTTGCTATTTTCCTGAGGGATTTTGAGTTTAATCCCCATGGGTAAGCGTGAGATTATCTATATGGACATTTCCTATGAATAGTTCTTTTTGCGTACGTCTGGGTGTTTGATAAGTAATGATAAACTTAACTTTGGCGCGTGGTTTCTGGCAGAGTAGAATTAGGGCATCTCTTCTCATGCGGTGTCGTACAAGGCGACTAAGGGATAAGGCTGTTTAACATCAGACATAATATACAGCCCAGACTCAGCCACAGATGCATAGCTCGAGTCAACAATAGTGCCCGGAATACGGCAATACCGTCCATCACCTTCACTCTAGTTTTAAATGTTTCTCAGACTTCTCAGTTCCACGGCATTCCGTTTAATTTCATGTTCCTTCTCCACATCCAATATTCACTACCATACATATAAGTATGGGGATAATTTGCAGACATGTTTAAATACAGGTAGTCTAAGAGACCCCCTTTCCATTTCATAAACGCTGAACACAGATGAGATTTATCATCAATTTGAATTGTTAAATAAGATTATTTACAAATATAAAATTAGAATTAATATAGAACATAAATGTGGCCTTTTAGACCCCCGTTGTCAAGTTAGAGATTGTTTATTTTTATTTAAATTATATTACAATAGTTATTATATCATAGAAGCACCCATAAAACTCGTATAGGTTTATCTTTCGCGTGAGTGAACATTCAATTTTTTTTTATACCTCCTAGGTGGCAGACAAGCGCATGGCCCACCTAATGGAAGGTGGTTACCGTAGCCTATGGACGTGTGTAACACCAGAGAAGCCACACTCGCGCTGCCGACCCTGTAAGCACAGTGTTACATACACAACAATAATTATTATAGTTACATATCAACAAAAACATAATTAAGTTAGAAAATGGGAATCCCTTAACTTATTATATCAACAAAAAGTTTGTAAAATTATTCTAATTCGTTCGGCAGTTGTCATGTAGATATTACCACAGATGTTGAAATAAAACTATAATACATACTTTCTACGCTAAAACGCAGCGCGAAATCGTAAAGAAAGCAAGAGTATGGCGGAGCAGCTGGTTGGGCACGAGCCGTGCTCCATCCGTCTTAATTGTTGGCGAGATGATAAAAAATAGTAAAAAAGTTTGATAAAAAAGGTACAATTTGGCAAGGAAGGTAAAAAGACAGGAAGAGGCGGCATGTTGCGGCTACTTCCGCGGTTTGTGTACAGTGATATCTTAGTATGGATGTGTCCTTCATTGAAATCAATCAATTCAATTTAATTTTTCGGCGTGGTAACTAATACCAGTATCATCCTCAATTCTTCTGCCCATGTTAGACGTGCGAGTTTGTTAGGGAAAAAAATAATCATTATTTATCAGATTTAACTTTTTAATTCGCGTCATTTTGTATAGAAGCTGTTCAAGAACTTCTACTATTAAAATATTACATTTATTTATAATGTGTGGACGTTGAACGCATCAGCATCAGTAACCTTATGTGACCGATTACAGAAGATTATCCACGTAGCCGAAATCGGGATGGAATAGTTCATAATCATTTGAATTATTCATGTATACAATCACATTATTTATTAAATTAAAAATATAAATACACAAGACAGACTTGCTGAATCGCAACTTCATATATTATATTTCTCAGTTATTCTCAGGAACAAAAATTGTGATTTCAATTTATACATCGCGTTCTATAACTGCGATGTTATTCACATAAAATATAGCATTGATACATTTTATCCACATTAATATCATCGCAACACAAGGACCGCACTTTTTTCTTAATTTGATCAGCAATTGTTCAGATCATAATAACACACTCATAGGAAAAGAAATTTAAAAAAAAACGTAGCTCGTGCTACAAACGTAGCCATCTTTTTTATCACAGTGCCATTTAGTTTTTATCCTTTTGTGTTTCGGCGCAATGTAGTGAAATTAATTATGATAGCATGTGTTTAATGACAAGATGAATAGTCGGACAGATGTACACGTACATTTTGCTAGTGTAAAGAACCGAAAATGAAAGTTAGTAAAAACTTTTTAGCGAAAAAATATTGAGTCTTGTCTTTAATCTATGTAATAGAGAAGTGATGTTGTTTTATTTTTAAACTTTCGCGGTGTGCATTCGTAATTATACTAGGTATCTGGACATATCGCAACTGTGAAAAACCGTCAGTTCAACAAATCGGCAGTAGCAGAACATCTTGAGTCGGGTACCAATCACTGGATTGAGCTTCATCAACCCAAAGTCCTCTCCACTAATCGCCACTACTATTCACGGATTGTGCATGAAGCCATTGAAATCAAAAACTATAAAAATTTCAATAGGGAAGATGGATTCAAGCTATCCGGAACGTGGAATCCAGTGATTAAGATATTAAAACCAAAAAACACAGTGCCGTTAAAAACTGACATAATGAGTGTGGTGTGTCGCCAGCCTAACCGTTCATAATAAGTGTAATGGTGGGTAGGCGCCCAAAAAATGTTCCCCGCATACATCTCGACGCTCGAAGACTAGTCAAGTCGTGACCACGGGTGCTGCAACGCATCCGAAACATCGGCGGAAAAAGTAAGTTCCAAGATATAATTCGCGAGAAGTCCCGATCCCGATACCTAGTATAATTATGATGTTGTTTTATTTGAGAAATAATGAAGATACGCAGCAGTACTCGGCCTAAGATACACGAGGTGGTTAAGGAGTCGGCTGTACGATCGAGAGGTCCGAGGTTCAACTTCTGGCTATTACAGGTAATAGTAAGTTCCATGATTTAATTGTGAATAATCCCAAACCGTTGTACAATTATGCGTTGGTTAATTGTTTTTGATTCGTATGTCGGATTTTCCAGAAGTGACTGACCCTGAGTAGTAAAGCTGACGCCTCGTTCCTTATTTGGCAGGTACACCCTTGCAGGTGAGGTTGGCTGGGCCTCAAGGATGCTGGCAGAGCTTTGCACACACAAGAGTACTAATTATCTTGTATTATAGTTACCGCCATATTATATTTCGACCCCAATCACGTTACAAAATCTGCTATATAAATTTTTTTATACCACTTAGGTGGCAGACAAGCACACGGCCTACCTGATGAGAAGTGGTTACCGTGGCCTATGGACGTGTGCAACACCAGGGGCGTCACATTCGCGCTGCCGACCCCGAAGAAACCACCTAATTTCCCTTTTGAAGAATCTCATATTGTAGGCGCATGGGAAAACAGCTGCAGGGAGTTCATTTCACGGTTTGAGTATGCGTGGGATGAAGTTTCTTTCATACAGCACTGTGCGTACCGTTTCAGATTGCAATGCGTGGAACGCGTTTTTTTTGCGTTTGTGTTACGGCAGCGAAGGAGCTCAAATCCCCATACATTATATCAAACCAATTCACGCATCAAAGCCTCGTTTCTACGGCTACTTGGGGTCAAGATATATGCCCGTTAATAATGGTATTGTCATTCAACGTGACAATGCCGCCAGTCTTCTGGCCACTATTCTGGTTGACATCGATGGGGAGGAATTCTTTAATGTCTGAATCTGCAGGTTTGTTTAAGTAGGTATATTAGGCCGCGTGGTTCCCGGCTGAGTAGAATTTGGATCATCCCACCTAAGCGACTAAGGGATAGGGCTGTTTAACATCGGACATATATATACAGCTCAGACTCAGCCTCAGCTGCATGGCTTGAGTCAACAATAGTGCCCGAAAAACGGCAATAGTCTCACCCCCTCTTACGTGGGACCAAATACAATTATTGGTGAAATGTGAGTGATGATTCACCTCTGCCTAACCCTCCGGGGATAAAGGCGTGATTATATGTATGTATGTATATTCAGTATTGTTTTTATATTTTAATTTAGATAATTGTTAGTAAGTAGTTACTACAAGTTAATTAGTACCATTGTCGTCTGTACGTAACCTGTTTTCCCGCCTTTTTCTAATTCTGTTTCTCGCTACCCACACGTTATCAGCGTAAAATAAGTGACATGTTGATGTGTAAATTAGTGATTGTTCTACTCTGTAACCAATAAATTGCGACCATCTTTTTTACTTTTACATAATTAACACTAGCCCATTTTAGCAATAAAAAACTGGCTATGTGACTAGGTTCATGAAATACAGCCTGGTGACAGCAGACATACAATTAGGGTTAAGTATAAGGGTTTCGTTTTTATTACATACATGCATATAATCACGCCTTTATCCCTGGAGGGTTAGGCAGAGGTGAATTAACACCCATATTTCACCAATCGCGAAAAGCCACGTAATTAGGGGGTGAGCCTATTGCCGTATTTCGGGCACTATTGTTGACTCGAGCCATGCATCTGAGGATGAGTCTGGGCTGTATATACCTGTCTGATGTTAAACAGTCCTATACTTTAGTAGCCTTGTACGATACCGCACGGGAAGAGATGGGGTGGTCTAAATTCTACCCTGCCGGGAACCACGCGGCCTTCATTTTTATTACTTTTGGCTTAGATTTTTTAATTCATCTAAGACTTTTGGCTACGAAATCGTAGTAGCGAGGTACGGTATACGGTACAAGCCAAACCAAAAAGAAGTTGCATGCGGATCTCGGGCTCTCGGGTGAAAGCCTTGGAAGGAAGCTGGAACAACTATGTGATGATAATGATTGGTTGGAACTCATTACTTGTCAGCGGGAGATCCTATTCACATTGTCAGGCCAGCGCCAGAGAAATATCTCTGAAGCAAGGTCCCTAATTTGTCCATAGGAAATCTCAATTGTATTGTTTAGTTTAGTTTTTTTTAATAAATTTTGTATATGATGGACAGCGCAAAAACAATCCCTCCTGCATAAATACCATTGTATCCATTTACACATTTATCACTCCTATAGAAGTTACCTACTTCCGTCAATATTGGCACAAAATATTGTGGTCAACAGCGTTTAAAAGAAAAAAAAACATTTAAGTGCACTTTATAGATCGATTTTCAAATATATTAAAAAATCAAGCATCATACCGAACAGCGGAAGTTTGGCACATGCCGTGCTCACCGTCAGCGCCTTCTAAAAAAAAAACTATAGTTTTATTTAAACTTTTTTGTACACCGCGCGCTTTTTAGCAAGTATTTTTTATCTGTAGGCACAAAACGTTTTTATAGTGACCAGATGTTGTATGCAGATGACAATTTTTTATTTCTTAGTGCAATTTTTAGTGGTTTGTCGGTAGATCGAACTTTTTTGAAGGCAGATGGTTTGCATATTTATATTTTTTTGTTTAATAGGCTGTATGAATAAAAAATAAACGCGTGTCCTATCAGCTGCCTGTTATAGAATTTGCATAATGTGCTTACCTATAACGTCAATCGAAGTGATGAATAACAGGCTGTAACATCTGGTAACAACCTTTTTGTATTGCTAAATAACTATTTATAACCTTAGAAGATAGGTTATCTGCTTTTTTTTATTTACCTATGAAGTAACCTATGAACGTGTACATCATCAGAGGAGTCACACCCGTGCTGCTGGCCCTATAAGAATAGAGAGTTTCTATGCTGCCAGTGTAGAAGACACAATCAGGACAAGTCTTGTCTTCCCACTGACAGTAGGTACACAAACACTCCAGTGAGCTCTGGCTACCCTACTCACCGCCGGGAACACAACACGAGGTTATTAGCCTTAATATTCTGTAGGGTGGAGGTACTTGCCCAGTCGGACTGCTCAATTGGGACGGGAATACCATTGTGACCTACTTCCTCTATATATACTCTATATACTAATATGAGATTGTGTTGTCGTGTCTGTACATTGGAGATATTTAAAAATTGACTTAGCTTAGCTTAACGATTCCGAATTCCAAAACATATATTTTAGGAATTCTTGTCTGTTTGTTCGTTTGCAATGGTAAAAAAAAACATTACTGAACGGATTTAATGTGATTTTTTTTTAGAGTCTTGATTATATTGTGAAAACTGTTTATATTTATTTGATCATAATTGATTGAGTAAAAACCGGAGATAATAATATAATCAAAACCATAAGATTATCTAAACAGGTTAATCGGCCTTCTAGAACCTTACTTTGAATCTAAATTGACATAACATAACATAAACTCACGCCTATATCCCCGAAGGGGTAGGCCCAATGTAATAGGAGGCGAGCCTATTGCCATTAACCGGGCCCTTATAAACCTGCGATAAATACACACATAACTTCGAAAAGCATCGAAAAGTCATTGGTGTGTGCCATGGTAAAACCTGGGATCTATATTGAGCTGTGTAAAATGCCCTAAAATATTTTCTTTTATATTAGTAGGAGCCCGAGATTTTTTGAAGTCGTTGTGTATATCAGGACACTTATTTAACAATAATTGTGCTTTCTATAATGGTACCAGGGTTTGCTGGAATAGAACTAAACTTTGAGTTAAGCTCACCTTTGTACATTACATCTCATCTTTTTATATAAATGTCATTTATGTGTACAATAAAGTATAAATAAATAATATATTATGATTTTTGAAAATAAAATTTGTTACGATACAAATACAGAAAGAAAAATCTATTCAACCTAATGCTATTGCGTGTTACTTTATAAACTCCAACTGTTTATAAGTGTACAATTAACTTATGATTGTGCATCAAAATCATTTTGTTACCAGCCTCCGAGACGAATTTCGCGGAAAAATTAGACATTAAACGATACAGGGATCATGCGAGGATGCGTTTATAATAAAATAAAATATAATTGCTATTCAAAAACAAATAAGTTGTGCCAGGCCCGCGGCACGGCCGACAATCAAAAGGTTTTCGGATTTGAATAAATCAATCCCTTATAGAAATGCATCGATATACAGGCTGGTTCAGTTTTTGTATTTTGCTGAAGCTTCTGAGAGATTAATGCAATAATAGACACAAATTAAAACCATCATAACCAGAAGGTGGGTGAGTGGGATCTCTCTAAAAAATTTGAGGCCAAGACCTGGTAACTGGCACAATACACATAATTTCATAAGTGATATTCAATTCGTAGAGTAGAATTTGATAGTAAAAGTAGTAATTTAGGTAGATACCTTATACCGCGAAGGTTAAATACAGTATATGAACTACCTAATGAGTGAAAGCGCTTACCGTGATTTATAAACGATCATAGCAAGCGTGTCACACGCGCGTTGCTACTTGTTTTCAGAAAGTAGAAACATTTTTGTGATTTACTAAAGAAGTCAAAATTGCATTTCAGAAACATTTTTTTATTTTGAATTTTGGCTAACCATAATGAAACTAATGAAACACATTATTGCTGAATTCTATAATTTTATTTATTTGTACTTTACTGTACAAATACACAAAATTACATTTATACCAACAGAAAAATAGAAGCAAGGTACAAAGGCAAGCTTAACTCAAAATTGAGTTTTATTCCAGCAAACCCTCCCGGGTTTGCTCCCGTGCACACAGGAATTGCAATACGAGATTCAGATTCTAAAGGTATATTTTTTATTTAACCAAAATGTTTACTAAAACTGATATTAAGATAGTAAAATAATCAAATTATAAATTTAAACAATTCAAACAGCACATCATCTAGCTAACTTTACAATTGATGATATGTGAGCAATAGCTTTAATTCTGATTTGTTCTATAGACAGTTGCAAAATAATACGATCACATTTTCAACTTTTAAAGTCACAAAACAACAACCTGTATCTGTGCACTTTTTCGTAGAGCTTAGAGGTCGAGTTTTTGAGGGATTTTTTCTCCATTTCGATGCCAATTATGCACATTTTTGCCATCGCGGCCCGTTTTGTACGTTCCATCTCTCCTCATACTCGCTTCGACGGATTCCGTCAAATAAAAATCGCGTAGGACTCTTTTTGTGACGGTTTTTGTCCGTATATTGATGAGTCTTCCAGGTTTGAAGGAATTCTTGAGAGGGCATTGGGGACAGACGCTATTGTATCGGATAACCTGATTTCTATAAGTCCTTTAATATAGCTATGGTTATATAAACAGTGTGAGTATAGTTTTAAGAATGTGGGAAGCTTTAGATCGATGTTGAAATTGAATTTGAACTCTCATACTGTACTGCACGGCAGTGGCAACACTATGCTCAATGTACTTGTGGACAGAGGCTTTGAGTGTCAAATTTTTTTTATACCACTTAGGTGGCAGACAAGCGCACGGCCCACCTGATGGAAAGTAGTTACCGTGGCCTATGGACGTGTGTAACACCAGAGAAGCCACCCTCGCGCTGCCGACCCTGTAAGCACAGAGTTTCTGTGCCGTCAGCGTAGAGGACAAGCCTTTAGTCAACCCACTGACAGCACAAATTCTCCAGTGATCTCTGGCTACCCTACTCACCGCTGGGAACACAACACGAAGTTATTATAACCGCGGTACTCTGTAGGGCGGAGGTACTTCCCCAGTCGGACTGCTCAATTGGGCGGAAATACCGCCGTGTCCTACCTCCTGTCATCTAAATATGAAATGAATCTTAACTACTAACATAGATTAAGTGTACAAAAAATGTTATTAACCAAAATGGAGCTTGTAAATCCAGTTGCTATTAAGAGGTTTTGTAATTTTACGACCCTTAGAATAATTTCGTAAAATTAACAATATGTAGGATAAAACAAAGTCTCTACTCGCTTTCTGTGCGTTTACATACATTTTCGATCTAGAAAATAAATGCCTTTTTTTTTTTACGTGCGCAAAATCCCCACGGATACCTCCCCACCGGAGCCGGTGGAGGAGGTTATGTCGGACCCGAACCGACTAAAACGCACGCCGCCTGTGGGTCGCTTTGGTTGCCGAAGGTGAGGTTGACAGACATATCCCTCGCAGAATACACTTGACATTATACAATGCAAGTTAGATATTTTTTCATGTAATCAGATCGATCTTGACGAACAAAGTATTTTTTTATATAAGACATGTCAATTACATTTCACCTCGCCTGATGGTAAGACTGAATCTCAGAAAAGAGTGTCACCATTATATACGTATAACATGTACAATGGTGATACTCAGCTTGACGGCCTCATCATATGTTTTATCACGCCCCGCTTAAAGGACCCGGGACTGTATGAAGGAAACTTGGTGCTTGATCGGATATTCTGCAGCGTATGCGGGTAATATCTAAGCCGTATCCTGTCCTGTGTAGGAAAGGAAAGGGTGGGACTAATAGGAAGAGCTCATCATAACATTCACCATGGTAGAGACAGTAATATACCTACTGCCAAGGACGCAACATCTCTAACCAACTGCAATCAAAATAATCGTAATGCTTTGGTTTTCATCCCTGCTCCCCATCCCATCCCACCATGGTTGCATCCCATGACTGATTAATCTGATATTTGACACACATCTTTAGTTCGGACAATAATACAATTTAAATCAATAAAACAGTTTCATTTGCTCTTAATTTTTTTTTTATATAGGACACGTCAATTGGACTTCGCCTTGCCTGATGGTAAGCTGAAGGCAAAGTCCCAGAAAAGAGGGTCACCATTACTTACACATACCGTGTGACAATGGTGACACTCAGCTTGACGGCCTCATCATATGCTTTTTCACGCCCCGCTTAAAGCACCCGGGACTGTAGGAAGAAGGAAACACGTGAGCTGGTAATGAATTCCAGGCAAGACAGAGGAAAGAGTGTCCGAACCGCTTGGTTCTTGGTCGTATGTTCTGCACCGTGTGCGGATGACGTCTAAGATGTGAGAAATGTGTTGTCCTGTGTAGGAAAGGGGAGGGTGGGACTAATTGGAAGAGCTCATCAGAACACTCCCCATGGTACAGACGGTAAAATACAGCCATGGACGCAACATCTCTACGCAGCTGTAAAGGTTCTAGGTACTAAGATAATTTTGAGACTTTGTAGTCTAGATTGTTCTGACGCTGACTTTGCTGACTGAGACTGGGATATATTACAACTGATAGACGGACAGAAAAAACAAGGCTACCCCACACACACAGCTATAAAAATTGCTTTTAATAATAATTATTTGCATTAATTGATACATTTACTTAGTTAAGTTTAGCTTAGAAGACAACTCCTAAATAAATAAAGAAAATACCCGCAGTAGGTACTTCAGTGACGTACCAAAAATCATATTATCTAAACTTCAAACCGACACGAAGGATGACAAAAGTAGTAGCTTACATGGGTCATGAAGTTAATTCAGAATTCCTTCGGTACGGTTTCATTTGAAAAAATAAAGAACATTGCATTCATTCTTAGGACTCGACTGCAAGAAAATGTATTTTATAGTGTTTAAAGCGTTTTATAGCTCCTAACACAGGCATTCTATTTTGCCTACTAGAAGTCTTCCTAATCTCACTTATTATAAAATAATATTTGGCCAACAAACTATTTCATTATTAATTCGTTATTATTATTTCTCTTTATTTATTTTCATTATTATTTCTCTTTATTTATTTTAAAATCTATAATTAATTAATCTATTCAACTTATACTTTCATAGTAGGCCTTTTATTACAAATCGATCATCATGGTTGCCTGGTAGAGATTGCCTTGTGCAATAAGGCCGCCATTTGTTATTATTATTATCATACAAAAACGTTTAAATAAGATATACCTAGGCATTTATAGATATTAATACTGTGGTATTTATCTTCCGAAATTTTACACAGAAATTTTAGAAACGAAATAAAACTCTTAATGACGAAAAAGTTCATTTACTTACTAATGAAATTCTTTTAACATATCAAAATGATATGTCAAAAGAAAAGAATTATTAACTTAAAATAACGTTCTTAACTAATTCAAAATATGAATTATGGCGTACGATTATAATATGTTCTGTAGATATAGTCATTTACGTGTCAAATAATTTACAATCGTATATGTGACAGTTTTCACCTGTTCTGAAATTGTAATTGGGTGGGTACTATCCTATCATTAAAATGAATTAAGTACCTACATATTTAATCATCCTACCTAGCACGATTTGACGAAAACAAAGGTGATGACTGACATACCTACTTTATTTCATACAGGTTTATATAGAAGTAACCGTTTTGATGTTCCATATAATAAGCTCTCGTCAGCTAATACTCAAATGCATGTAAACCAGTAAAAAAAAATCCCATCGAAACTTGAATTCCCGAACGAAACCGAAAGCTGGAAGCCTGAAAGTGTCAAGGCTTTACTCCTAAAGCCTTCTTTTTTGACGTGCTTAAAATCCCCACGGATACCTCCACCTCCGGAGCCAGTAGGAGAGGTTCTGTTGGACTCGAACCAACTAACACGCACGACGCCTGAGGGTCGTTTTTGGTAGCCTAAGGTGAGGTTAACAGGCATATCCCTCGCACCCCGGCTGATTTAGGGCCATCTCTCTCGATCTGACCCTCTCTCCTCGGGTGTGGGGACCACAGAGTCCCCAACTCGTCCCCGAAAACACTCCTAAAGCCTTCATATCTCCATGCAGACGGCAATTGCTCTTGTAAAATGGGTTCCAATATGATTTGGACGCAATTAGGAATAACGTCCGAATGATGAAGAGGAAGAAATACCTTAGGACATTACAAGGTCCCAAAGTAAATATAGCTTACCTTGCACTAAACTTTTATCTCCGCAAATGTTTATAACCCTTATGTCGTTTTTCTATTACCGCGATATCAGTGATCTGATACTTAAAGCTTGCTTGGACCGGCGGCGTGGCCAGCATGGTGACTTGGTTAGCGTAGCTAGCGTGGTATAAGGAAGTTAGAAGAGAAGTAAAGTTAGCAAGTAGAGGAGTATTAAATTTTTGTAAAATAACTACAGGTCTGGGAACATATTATTTCGGATGTAATCAAAGACGATATGATTCAAGGTAACCTCGTTAAGAGCACACTAACATAATGTAATATTATAACATAAAGTACCCCCGACCTACAGAATACCGCGGCCATAATAACCTCGTGTTGTGTTCCCAGCGATGAGTTCACTGGAGTGTTTTTTTCTGTCAGTGGGAAGACCAAAAGCTTGTCCTGCTTTATCTTTTACACTGACGGCACAGAAACTCTATACTTACAGTGTTGGCAACGCGAGTGTGACTCCCTTGGTTTTGCACACGTCCATAGGCCACGCTAACCACTTTCCATCAAGCGGGCCGTGTGCTTGTCTGCCACCCAAGTGATATAATAAAATGGCACCTAAGTATTAAATAGCCACCTAGGTGGTATAAAAATGATTCCTAAATATTAAATAAACTCTTGGATAAAAAACAACGACCTGTCAAAATTGCATATCAATGCATCGACTACCTCTCGAGATTTGCGTTCACAAACATACAGATGCTGTATATTATAAACAGATATAAATATATCATAATATTACAGACTACCAACACTTTATTTACATAGTAAATAAATACTGGCAAACAAAAAGAAACTTGACTCTAGAACAGTATGTACAATTAAAACCAAGAGCGCACTCGAAACAGGTATGCGCACAGTAATCCTATGTGACAATAGGTAACCCACCTGTCAAAACAAGACTTAACGCACAGGTGATTCAGCACCTGACTAAAAAGGAGAGGGGCAGGGGACAGGGGCTGACCAGGTGAGCCAATTGAAATAATCCATTAATGCAAACTGGATGATGGAATTCCCTATTCCCTATAGGTACATGCGATTATTGGGCTCGTTGATACAAACGAATGGTGACATATGTCTTCTAGTATGCATATTATGTCACATAGGTCACCAATATTTTTTAATTTGTTTAGAATTAAATTTGTGTAACGTCTTCAGTTGTTTTAAGTGCAATATTTGTTAAATATATGACAGATTAGGCAAAGAATAGAATAACATAATACAGGGGTTGACAGTTTTCTCTAACGTTTTACAACTGTAGGTAGATGGACACACTACGGATTTACACTTGGTAAGGCTACTTAACTGCGTTAAACGATTGCCATTCATATATAAATACCAACTGCCATTAATCGGTTGAAACCAAAATAAATAATACGTCAATATTGGTATGGTTGTCATCCTTTTTGCAAACAAAAACATTTGATCCGATTGCAGCGACCGTTGCTAATCCAATACAACACGTATAAAAAAAATATTACAGTACCTATAAGCACGTGTGTACATTTTAGGCGGCAAAAATTTAAATTTAGAATATCGATGCGAATTTTGAATTTAAGCTGCTATAGCAGAAACCGAACCAGCCAGTCGTGTAATCGTGTTCTTGATTAAGACCGGTTATAATTTGTAATGAGAACACAATTGTGTGTGTTTACCCCGTTTAAATTAACGTGAAAATTGACGATCCGACCATATAATTCGTATAATTTTGTAAGTTAGTACAGTTATTCCCTAAGGTGCCCAGATGAATATACTAAAAGTCCCCAGGATGGGACACGAGCGGTAATGGAGGGGGGAGGAAGATCACTTTTTTCGGTTTCTTGCTTGTATATTGAAAAATATTAATAATATTTCTTTAGTCACTTCTAGATTAAATTTCCTATAAATTATTTCTCTTTATTTTTACTGTAGGATCAATACTTTAATAAATACGAGAGGTTAAATGTAACAAAGCTTATAATTCGCTACGAAATCAACTTAGCTGTTCCACAGAAAGAGTGACCGGCGCTTGTACCATTTTTTTTGGGAGATAAGACGAAGATAAGTAGAATTTGAACTAATGAGTCATTTTTATGTTATACGAGAAATATGTTAAATATATGTTGATGTCCTAACACTTTGCATGTCAGTGTAGACAAAAAGCTTGATGTTTCACACAAGAGCCAATTTTTTTAAATATCTCGTTTCAGTATTGAACTAATTCACGATAATGCTTGTACCAAACAGTCGTCTGATTCGAAAGAGCCAAAGGCCAGCGTTAACCTCCGTGCAGCTAATTTAATACTAGCTATACTGAACTGGCTCAGAAATATTCTGTAATAGGCCAATTGAGTGCCCAGCTTTGATATTACCCTAATAAGTTACTTCCTCTTTCCTGGCACCACTTCTAACCATAGGGTTAGGTCATGCACCGATCAAAATAATCTAGGAAATGTTAAAATTTGAATTATTGAAATTAAACCACCAAATCGCGATAGAATTAGTTAAATATTGGTTTTATTTCAATGAGTGATATTCGCGTAAACTTTCGAAAGTATTATCATTATTATAAACAAAAAATGATTGATTCGAGTATATGTTTTTTTACGTAAGAAAAGTAGGTATTGTTCTAGTAGATTGTTAACCGAGGTTCGAAAGAATCAATTCCCGCTACCGAGTTGGAATTGATTCTTTTACCCGTGTTAAACACTACTTTTCATTTCGAATATGATAAAAATAAAACACCATAAGAGATTATTAGGTACCTACTTACCTATTTTTTTCAATTCCGTCACAGATAGGTACACAACAGATTTAATAATATCCCGCCAATTTATGTCGACTTTTTAAATATGGAACTCACCGCGTAATTGTTGCGGCTTATTCCGTTCAGAGAAGTTTGCGCTAAGTTTACACTGGCTGTTTAGAAAGTCCATTGGCCGCAGCATATTTTGAATTAGTTTTTTTTACATAAAATTCTTCACAGCAGTTCATTTTTATAGTTCACTCCGGCCCTTAGGTGGGAAGTAATTAGTATGAGTTTTTCCCTCTCTATGGAGGAAAGCAACACTTTCCACCCAACAATCAGATCAACACAACACTACTTTCCGAGTATGAGAAATGAAATGTTCTTTTTCGTACTGTTTACTCTTTTTATAAATATTGTTCTCAATAATGCTACTACTGAGTTTATATCTCTATATAATTTTGATTGACTGGTATAGAATACCGAGGGCATTAAATCTACTAATATCTTCCATAAAGATGTTCAAATGATGGTAAAAACCGTTTAAAAATCAGTGGTTCAAATTGGCGGGGAAACTGACAAATATATAAAAGTGACTTTACATATAAGTACAATAACAGTCAAGAGTTAGAATGATAGATTTAAAGATTTAATTAGTAAATAATAGATTTACTGGGCAAATAATAATAAAAAAGGACGATCATCACGGTGATAATGATGATGTTAATATACAGCGTCATAGTCATTACGGCTTGGTGCTAAAGACCATTCAGATACAGATACATTACAATGTTAAAAACTTAATTAAACCAAAATAGTAAACGCTTCAACGTTTTGTTCGTTGTTATACTTGATATTTACATATTGATGATACCACCTGGTATAATATACTCGTTTATAACTAATATTAAGACGATTAAGATACGGAAAAGTGGTTTCCAATGCGTTTTATCAGCTGATAGTTCGACTATAGTATTACTTACAAAAGGTGTTCACTCCACTGCAATGTTAATTACATTTTTTCAACAATTCCTCGATAGGAAACTTAATAAAAACGTTGTAAAACCTTTTTTTTACATCGTAGCATGTGCTGAGATATCAATAAACGTAAGTGACTGCTTACAATAGACTCGTGCCCATTTTTTTTTTTGCGGAAGACGATAGGCGAAAGCAAACATTTGACAGCCACAAAAGACTGGCACACTCCACTCAAGATCGAGTTTCTTATAAAAAAAAAGAGAAAAAAAGATAGCACATGCCGAAATCTGATTACACCACCATATTTGATCAAAGGGTTGCCGTTTTGCCAAACATTGTGGATCACAAAAACTATCGGAACGTAGTAGGTACCTTTTTGCACCCGTTCTGTATTTTTTTTCTGTAAAAAAATGCAAAATCGATTTCGGCAGATGTCCACAAATAGAAAGGGTTTGATAGGGTTTTTTAAACTAAAAATGGCGGACGTATCAGTTGTAGACAATGGATCGAGATCGGACCGTTATGGATCGACTGTCAAAATTCGCCATTATGAGATAAAGAGTTATTTTGTCGGATCATTAATGTGATGTGTTAAATAGATGGTTTTGTTCCTTAAAACTGTATATTTAGTTAGTAATCGGAAGAGGATGTTCGGTGTTTTGCTAATCAGTTTTCATATCTTTTATATACGCAACTGTTTTTTTTTTTTGGCATGGTTTGATGTCAGATGCAATGACGTGTTATTAATAGATACGTTATTCAGGAACATGGCGGCTTTCAAAAATGGTAATTACAAACACTAAGTATAAAAAAAAAGTTACTAATAATATGTCAATATTATTCTTTTATACCTATGAATTATATTATTATTTATATCAATATTTTGGTCCGTAGCGTACTGTCACGTCTATGATCGGTACATAAAATGAAGACGAACATCATATTTTTTTTTGTCGCATTTTATTTATTCATTTATTTATTACATTCTTTATTGTACGCCAATTACAATATTGATGTTACAGAAATTGAGCAGTACGCAGGGCGGCCTTATCACTTTACACAATTTCTTCCAGGCAACCTTTGTATGGAAATGTATGTTGGTTGGAGTATTTGAGAGTTGTTGGTGTTTAGAGTACGGACAGCGCATATAGGTACAGCTTATACAACATCGTTGACCAGATAGCAGTTGTTTCACGGAAAATACCGCGGACGTTTCGAAGACAATTGCTCCCGACTGAGGCGGGAGAGGTTCCGAGGATGCCGATGAAGTAAGACATAAGGAAGAGTGCGAATCCAGTTGGGATTCTCTTGATTCTGTTTTGTAGAGATCTCTATTATAGTCTTTATTATACCATTTAGGTGGTCAACAAGCATACGGCCCACCTGATGGGAAAAGGCAACATAAGGAGAGTCACAATCATGCCAATGTACCTAAACCAATCTGAATATTAAATAGTTCGTAGGTAGGTACATAGCCGCGTGGTTCCCAGCAGATAGCCACGTGGTTTCCGGCAGAGTAGAATTTGGACCACCCCATCTCTTCCCATGCGATGTCGTAAGGATAGGGTTGTTTAACATCAGACAGATATATACAGGCCAGACTCAGCCTAAGCTGCATGGCTTGAGTCAACAATAGTGCCCGGAATACGGCAATAAGATCAATCCCTATTACGTGGGACGGAATACAATGATTGGCGAAATGTGGGTGTTAATTCACCTCTCCCTAACCCTCCGGGGATAAAAGCGTGATTATATATGTATGTATGTATGTATGTAGGTAGGTACAAATATTTTAATGTTTTATATTTTTAGAGCGTGATTATTCTGTAGTCGGTTTTTTTTCTTTTTTTGTGTAATACCTATTGTTTGTTAACATATTGATTTCTGGAGAGAAATACTAAAATGATTATTATTATTCTAAGAAATGCACTCGTATACCTATTTCTTGCATTATACCCGGATGGAATATGTGCATATTACATCATTGTTCTTTTTTCTTTCTAGGAAGTCACAAGGGTTTATAAAATTGTGGTAACACTTAAGTACCACTTTGGTTTTAGTTTCTGAATAAAATGTCTGTTAATTTCATAAATTCTGCTACTATGACTTCTGTGAATTACTTATTTAACAGGTTGTATTATATTTATTAATATTATTAAAGCAAAAGTCCCACCAGTCTCTCTGTCTTCACGGGTAAACTAATGAACTTACTAATCTTGATAAAATTTGCTACAGACATAGTGCAGAGCTTACGAAAGGACCTTTTTGCCAGAGAAATATGTTAAAAGGTTCAATTAAGGGGAAGGTTTGTATAAAAGATCGTCAATTTTTAAGATAACCTCATGAAATTGAGGAGGTAGGACACGGCGGTATTTCCGCCCGATTGAGCAGTCCGACTGGGGTAGTACCTCCGCCCTACAGAATACCGCGGCTATAATAACTTCGTGTTGTGTTCCCAGCGGTGAGTAGGGTGGCCAGAGCTCACTGGAGAATTTGTGCTGTCAGTGAGAAGACTAAAGGCTTGTCCTGCTTTGTCTTCTACTGACGGCACAGAAACTCTGTACTTACAGGGTTGGCAGCGCGACTGTGACTCCTCTGGTGTTACAGACGTCCATAGGTCACGGTAACCACTTTCCATTAGGTGGGCCGTGTGCTTGTCTGCCAACTAAGTGGTATAAAAAAAAAAAAAAAAGAAATTTGGCACACCGATAAAGACGCGGGCGGAGCTGCGGACAACCACTAGTGATGCATGAGGATTATGTTGACAAAAATTCAAAAATAATCCTAGAATATTTTGTACCTACAAATATGTAATATCTTAAAATATATATAGCTGCGTAGTTCCTGGCAGAGTAGAATTTGGGCCACCTCATTCTCTTCCCGTGCGGTGTCGTACAAGGCGACTAAGGGATAGGGCTGTTTAACATCAGACAGATATATATACAGCCCAGACTCAGCCTCAGATGCATGGCTCGAGTCAACAACAGTGCCCGGAATACGGCAATAGGCTCATCCCCTATTACGTGGGATCGAATTCAATGATTGGTGAATTGTGGGTGTTAATTCACCTCTGCCTAACCCTCCTGTATGTATGTATTATATTTTTTTAATTGTGACATAGGCTGTAAGTGTTAATTAAGTATCATTATTATAAATTGCTGACATTGTAAGCTTTCTGCTGTTTACCTGACACTTTTATTTTTTATTTTTTTGTTGTAGTGTAAATTATTATCGATCCGATTTTAACTATATCTACTAACCAATTGTATGGACAGTAAGAAGTGTAATAATCGACAAAGTTGAAATACTGAAATGAAAGTGTAATATTTTTATGAATAAATGAGTTATGAGTTAATTAATAATAAGCTTTTAGAATAAGTAACGTGCAATTATTTACTAAAATCTTAACCATATTATTTATCTTGAGAAGAAAATATGTTTAGCACTACAAAAACTAATCATACCATCTTACACTCGATCGGAAATCATGACCAGTCTCCATTGACCCTCACCACCATCCATTTACAACCTTATTCGTTCGGGAATAAGGTTCATGAAAGTCGGCGGAGTACGAAGCAAGGTCAAAGTATCTGGTAGTTCCTTACTATGGCACGCGGCGTAAATTCTATCTTGAGTCTTACCTTCTAAGGAGATGAAAGGGAAAGCCCTTCGTATCGAAATAAAATGTATTTTTGTTATTGTGAAAAAAAAAGGAATTCCTATTTGATTTTTTAAAATTTGTTACCTTAGAATATGAATTTAAATTAAAAAAAGAAACGCTATCATTTATTTTTAATTATTCAAATACTGAATATGGAATGTCAACATAAGCGAGCTAAATCAGCCAGCAGCAATGGTATTTTTGTATAAATAAAAAAAACTTAATATAAGAGGTAAAAATTCCAACATTCTTTTAAATCTACTAACCTCATACATTCTATTATATTGTAAGTCATTGCAGATTCCCATTGTATTTTAAGCGGCGATTTCAAAACGGAGACATGTTGGTGATTCCGTCGCCATGTCGTTCAAAAATGCAGAGGCAGGATGTGAGGAATCTTTGCCTCGGCCTTATATAGCGAGCTTAGACTAACAAGGGCAGAATCGAACGATGTGCAAAATCGATTTAACGAATTAATTGATTGTTAATTGAAACTCGTTTACTGGTTCAAAATAAGAAGACAATTTTTTTTTTTTGTTATTTGTTTAAAGATTTTTTTTTAAATATAATGCTCAATATTCGTAAAAATGCAGATTTGGGTCCGTGTGTTATTTGAAATTCACCAAAGGCTTTTTTTTAAGAATCTTGTTATCTCTTAGAAGAAAAAATGAAAAAATGAAAATAATTGAGATTACAGTCCGTCAAATCTAAGAAGTACCGTTTGACAGTTCTGACAATTGAATGATAGGGATGGGATGAAAAAATCGATTACTATAATATCCGAACTTTAAGAGATCGATTACTATAATATCCGAATTTTAAGAAATCAATTGTTATAATTAAATAAAAGAAATGTTTAGGATATTTTTTTATTCACTACTAGTACTAGTATCGTCGTCTTCGTCATCATCGTCATTTAAATTAATGACCAGTTGATTGTCCATTACATTATCAAAGTGTACGTCTCTTTCGAAGTCGTCCATTATTATTTTCTTTGTTTTTTGTACTACTTTACTCCAATCTTCCTGTGTAACTTGGGCACATGCTTCCTTTAATAAACCTTCCATTTTCTTGACACTGAAGGGTGGTTTTGTGTTGTGTCTTGCTGCATAACCTGTAAAACAATAATGTAACTATTTGATAGCAGACGAAAACCATTGTTTAAATTATAAATGTTAGAAGTACTCGTGTTATTATTATAATATTATAAAATATTACCTTTAACTTGGGCCCAAATCAGTTCAATGGCATTATATTGGCAATGGTACGGAGGAAGTCGTATGACTTTGTGCCCGTGCTCTTCGGCCAATTGGTCAATTACATATGTCGGTTTTGGTGGTTTATGCAATTTCACTAACTGTAATAATTCAGCTTTTAATAGTGACATGTCGGCATCCACTCCTTTTCTTTGCAGCCATGCCACCAAATCTGCTTTCTTATTGGCTGACGTAGGTGCTTTATCAATTTGCACAGAGTGGTATGGGGCATTATCCATTATAATTGTGCTGTTAGGAGGGATATTCTGTAATAAATTTAAGAACCACTCTCGGAACCTTACTGCGTCCATTTCTTCATGATACTCTTTAGTGCTTTTGGATTGGAAAGCTAATAAAGAGTTTTCCACGAAGCCTGTAGACGCTGACCCAGCATGGCATATTATGAGGCGTCCACCTTTTCCTATCGGCACCTTCGAGCACGAAGCTTCAGAATCATCAGTCCATGTTTTCGGCACAGAATGGTTGGAATTTAGCCAAGTTTCGTCCAAAAATATTACATTATCCCAGTTTATAATTTGTTTAACTTCGCGCAGGAATGTTAGTCGCTGCATAATTATGTCATGTCGCTCCATAACAATTTTTCGTTTGTCAACTTTTTTGTATCTGAAGCCAATTCCTGTTATTACCGTTCTCAACGACTCTATGCTTCCCTTATACAGCCCGGCATCTTTTAAAGTTGCACATAACTTTGCCAATGTTGGAAATTCGCCTCTTGTAAAATACCCGTATATGCCTGTCACAGGTTTATTTCTTTTTCGTTTTTTCGGTGTGTGAAGTACGTTACTGTCACTCCCCGAAGGCCCATATTTTTCACTTAATATTTTGCCAACGGTGCGGCTACCAATACCGAGAGCTTCACCGACGCGATCCCGAACTTGTGTAACTGGCAGTAGAAGTCCACCATTTTGAGATTCACGCTCAAAATACTCGTGTAATTTCACCACCAATTCACGAGCCTGGCTGTTCAAAGTACGTCCTCTTTTCGACATTATTAATAAACACTTGCTTAGTTCGGAGTCCAGTATAAATATTGCCAAGGTAAACGGATAAAGAATGATCAGTCCAGAAAAGTAATAGCCAAGTCACAAATTGTAAAACACAAACGAGAAAGCAAGTACGCGCACAGTCAGCTTCCAAGATGGCGAGAGACTGCTGACCAAAGAGTATATAAGAGTAAGAGGGCGCACTTCAAACAAAAAATCCGAGCTCGGCTCGGCAATTTTTTTTTAATATTTCACGACGCCGGGGTACGAGGAGGGAGAAGAGTTCTCCCTCTACACCGGGGTAGCTATACGCCTTTTTAGCCGTCTCTAGCCAAATAGGCTTAAAAAACTGCATAGTTCCTTAATAATCGATTAATTCCGATTTAAAAAAATCGGTTTCATACAATTGGAATCGATTATTCGCTGGAAATATTTAGGAAACTGAAATAAAATTTCTGAACGAATATTCATAATTTCTTTATTAGGCCTACTATAATAAATATATATATACTATTCACGTTATTACATATTCTAAGAATAATCATAGTTAGAAGGCATTTTTAGTTTCTTTAACGTGAAAAATGTAATTTATTTGCTGTAAAAATACAATTATATGCTCTATTCACAACAGCTGATGATTTAATGTGTAATAACCGGTTAGGAATACAAACCTATCGGAGCTGATATAGCTAGGTCAAACACTCACATAAAGAAATAAAGAATCAACATCTGAGAGCAAAAAAAAGTCAATATCTCAAAAAACTTAAAAGAGTCAATGTATCGCCATAAACAGTCTATTTCTCACAAAACACAAAGAGTCAATTTCTCACACAACACAAGGAGTCAATTTCTCACAAAACAGGATAAACTAGCAGTATTCAACACTATAGAGGAGTAGTCACTCAATTCAACGTAAGCAGTAGATATTTAAAACAGAAATCTTCAATTTTAACAATATTTTCACCAACACGAAAACAAAACAAATATACAAATATGGCGTCTAGGAGCTAAATGACAGCGTTACAAACTCGCCAATCGCCACTCGGCGTCCAGAAAAATGAACCAATCAGTAGAAATGTCAAATACGTCAATTAACCAATCAGAGGAAAGGAAGTTTGCCTGTTGAAAGATATCGATTTTTTTCTTTAGGCAAGTATACTTTTTCTGTAACCAATCAGAGAAAACTACTACTTTCCTCTGATTGGTTACAGAAAAAGCTGATTGGTTGGAATTTCACGACGCCAAGTTCTGAGTCCAAGTAGGGAAGTGTCCCATGCCTGCTGCTGACGCCGAACCGACCGAGCGGACCGCGTGCGCTTGTAGTTGGCAGTGTTGCCAGAAAAAAAAAATTGTAGAGACTTGGACACCTGCGATTTTGCCTATTGACCTAAAAATAATTAAATTAATTTATTTTAGGGTATCTGTGTATTCAGTGCATTATGCGGTCGCGCAGTAACGTCGTTAATTTATAACATCAGGCAACAACATTTTTGTGAATGGGTTCTACATACCTTATTTTTATTAGTTTTAGACGTAGAAATAAGACTTAGAAGAAAAAATTGTAATTGTAAAATCAATGGATGTGCTTGTTAAAAATTTGTTTATTTCTCTGTAATATGCAAACCCATACTATCATACACAAAAATAAATGTAAAAAACACTATCCCTGACTCCATTTACTATTTCGACAGCGTTAGCGCGAGAAACCCCGACTTATTTGGGCGCGAAAATCAAAAATCGACAAATCGCTTTCGACAACTTTTTAAAGAAGCAAATATATTTGATTTATAAATACGTATTTTTGGTGAATGGGTTTTATCTCATATTTTACGATTACATAACTATTTAGTTATGTAATCGTAATATGTGAGATAAATCCCATTCACATGAAAAAATATTTGTTTGGTTGTCAAGTGTAATTTGTAAATAATACATTCGATTTTTCGTATATGTAAACGATTTTTTTGCATACAAGTGTATCCGAAGAGTCGCAACACTACGTGCAGTGACCTAACTACGTAACTTTGTAATGCGGTCAAGAATATAACTATTAGAAATTATTTACTGTGTAAATATGTGTTATTTTGCTTTGTTTGAAAGTTTTCAATTACATTTAGATATTAAGAATTGTACATTTTTAGATACAATAATGAAATCTTTCTAAATTCATGGTTTTATGAAAAAGGTTATCGAAACTGAATAATGTACGTATGAACAAAGTTGTTTCGGTTTGAAAAATATGAAACGTCAAACGGTACCTCTTAGATTTGATGGACTGTAAGTCCATTATTGAACTGCATTATCATTTCACGTTCCAGCTACCTATTGCATTTCGTAGAATGTATCGTCCTTCGATATATTCTATGAAATTTCACTAGGATAACTTGAACACAATTATTTTAGTGATAATGATGATCCTAAAATAAGCTACTTCTCATTCTTCTCAGTGGCATCAGAAGCTCGGAGTTTAGGGTCCGCTTTACCGGTCTAACTGCGAATTTGTCTGAACTTCGATATTTTCCGTGAAGCGACTGCCACCTGACCTCCACAACCGAAAGACGATATCGAAGCAGTGCAGTTAAACCAGTTGTTGGTCCTTTTTAGTGCTCCAACTATTCGTAACGACTGCACTAGATATTTGTATGGCAACTGGGACCGACGATTTTACATACTCTGTGAGGCAAGACGATATTCATGCACAAATATTTGCACTGAGCGCGGATCGAACCCGCGCCTCTTGCGTAGCGGCTTCGTTTACTACCGCCACGCCACAGTGGCTGTCAAAACATATGACTAAGAGCAAGTTCAAGTCGATTAGGATAGGAAACATTTTGAATCAGTACGGGTGGGATTCGAACCTACGATCTTTCCCTTATTCCCCCTGGGAATACTCTCACCACTGAGCTATCGAACCTCGCCTGAAGCTATCCAAATCTTTTTATATATACTTACTTGTACCTATACGTCTTACGGCGTCGAATTTTTTTCCTATGTTTCGATTTCAAATATAGTTAGCATACTAAATGCTTTAAAATTTCATTCAGTAAGTGCAAGTTATTTAGGGAGTTAGCCAGAAAGTCGAAGGGATTTGTTTACATACATACAATCACGTCTTTATCACCGAAGGGTTAGGCAGAAGTGTAAACCCACTTAATAGGGGGTGAGACTATTGCCGTCTTCCGCACACTATTGTTGACTCGAGCCTTGTATCTGAGCCTGAGTCTGAGCTGTATATATCTGTCTGATGTTAAACAGCCATATCTCTGTCGCCTTGTACGACACCGCATAGGAAGAGAGGGTCAAATTCTACTCTGCCGGGAACCACACAGAAAATTCTTGATTTAAAATTATAAATTCAATATTTAAAATCATTGTATCATGAGGAACTCATGAGGAAACAGCGTATATATCTAACACATCCGGGTGAATCTTCGAGGGTGGTCAACGAGCGTGTAACCTTTGTCAAAAAACTACCTATATTAAGTTAAAATACACCTTTATGTCGTAACATTTATATTCTAAATTAAGTTCTGTTCGGGACATAGTATGATGTGATGTTTTATAGTATGAAATAGATTATTGTCATAGAAATTATAATAATGGCGGTTGCAATTGTTCTGTTTTCTAATAAAAAAATAATTTCTAAATCCAAACGTTTTATTTCAACAATGTTTGTTTATGACATAACTCAGTGTCAAAACAAAAGTCAACACCATTACAATTTAGGTTGTAACATAATATTACTCATTATTTGCAAGAATAACGTGATATACATACTCATACATAAACTCACGCATGTTTCTCATAGGGGTAGGCAGAGATCACGGATCTCCATTTGCTACGATCCTGACATACTACTCTCGCTTCATTCACTCTCATTACATTCTTCATGCATGCTCGTCGGTTTAGGTTACTCCTGACCTGCCCCTTTTCAAAAACTTCCCCGATTTGGTCCAGGTATGTGCGCCTAGGTCTTCCCCTTCCGAACATGATATATTTTCCCATTTTGGCCAATTTCTTGTTAATTTTTAAATTGTCAGATCGATTGACAATGTTTCAGGCAGTTTATTAATTATATTAAATAAGGATTGACACTAAAAAGTTCTTTGTTTCGTCACAATTGTATTTTGTAAGTTAAAAATCACTCTTCTGTAAAATTACAGTTTTCAAGATAATACTTGGTAGGTCCAATATATATCGCCTCTTTGCTTCAATAAAGTGTTATACACATAATATGGTACTCGTTTCTTACTTTTCTAATACTCGCGGTAGCCTAGTGGTTTGGGTAATGGACTGCTGAGACGAGGTCTCGGGTTCGATCCCAGGTTTCACCATGGCACACACCAATGACTTTTCGATGCTTTTCGAAGTTATGTGTGTATTTATCGCAGGTTAATAAGTGCCCGGTTAATGGCAATAGGCTCGCCACCTATTACATTGGGACCTAAACATAAACTGGCGAAATGTGGGTGCTAGCACCTCTGCCTACCCCTTCGGGGATATAGGCGTGAGTTTATAAAAAATAAAAAAATAAACAATCCACGCACGTTAGGGCCTCGTTTGTCTTGCGATTTAGGTCCAAGATACGCATCCCGAGGTAATTATATGTTCGTAAAATTTTCTTTATATTATAGACCTTGCCCAAGTCTTTCTTGTCTATATATCTATATATATATTGTCAAGCCGCACTAGCGCGATACTGCAGCGGCACGGCACGGCACGAGTCAACTGTGCCGCGATTCACCGCGCCGATACGCTGCTGCAGTGCCACTATAGTGCGTTTTACTTCATAAGACTGTTTCTTATGAAGTAAAACGCACTAGAATATTTTACTTGACTCAGCTGACGGACCGCGCCTTTCCGCTGCAGTGTCGCGGTTTCACTTTAACGATCATGGATGGTCAAGACCGTGCGAAGCGGGGAAGAACGCGATGATGATCATGATGATCTTGCCTTAAATTACGAACACAATTGCCATTTGTTATGCCACAAAACTGTACCAAATTTTGTATTTTTGTATCCATTCTTTGTGTACATAGAATAAAGAGATATATTTTTATTATTATTGTTAATAAAGGAGCCCTACCTCAACTTCATGGATGAAGAAAGCTTTTGTGCTACTTAGCTGACAGACTAGCTCACTGTCCACGTATGTTACACCAGAGACGTCATACTTGTGCCACTGATCCTGGAGGAACCTTTTAATGCTCTTCTTGAAGAATCCCATAATGTAGTCGCTTGGAACAATCACATACAAAACCTAGGACACAAACACAACAGATGCTTTTTACGTCCTAATAAAGGCCTGGACTTCACCATTCTTTTGCGTGAATTATTGTGGAATATAATAAAACATACTTTTCTGTCGATTGTACAACTAATGTTCGATATAAATGGGTCGACATTTTTTACTTTACGACATAGTGATTGCAAAATGGCTTCATTCTTAAAATGTCTGTATCGAGTTCAGTAGCATTGACTTGTCTTGATTTAAATTCGCGTTTCCTAGTACAGTCGCGGACACAATGTTTTTGATATAATATTAATTTATGATATCGTTGAAAGTTGTACACAAATATCACACATTGAAATAGTTTGTTGATTTACAACTAATTTGATGGGTTAGGGGAAGAATTTGGTAGATATAAAAATATCCTTCTTCTTCATAGGTATTTAAACTATCATGGTCACTCACATCAGTATCAGAATAAACGGGATATTTACCATGTTTCATTGTTTTGAGTTTCCGATATTTCGGCGCTGTTGCAAGCACCATGATCACAGAGGAACTGGAGTAGTGGCGGTGAACAGAGAAAAAGTTTTTTCTAGGAGTAATTATATCGATCTACCCTGATGTAAATATGCCGTTTATTCGAGCGTCGATTCCGGGTTCTGTTTCTTGGCTAGCACTTTGAACCCAGAACTCTCAAGTGCAAGCTTTAGATGCTATTGGGACTGAAGCTATAATGATGAAGTTGTCTAGAACAAAAAAATTGTTAAGGGTCCAGAGCGAGGCCAGAATGAATTTTAAAGATTCAGAAACTAGATTTAATAATTTAATTAATTTTAACACTCACCTACCTGCATTGACATAGCGCGCGTTTTTCTAATCAAGATTAAAAACCGCGTGGTTCCCAGTAGAGTAGAATTTGGGTCACCTCATCTCTTCTCATGCGGTGTCGTATAAGGCGACTAAAGGATGGGGCTTTTAACATCAGACATATATATACAGCCCAGACTCAATCTCAGATGCATAGCTCGAGTCAATATAGTACCAGGATTACGGCAGTAGGCACACCCCCTATTACGTGGGAGTGGGACCGAATACCTACAATGCTTGGTGAAATGTGGGTGTTAATTCACATCTATCGAACCCTCCAGGGATAAAGGCGTGATTATTATGTATGTATGTATCAAGATTATATGATCTTTAGCGATTCCAAATTTTATTGTATACAGTCAGTCTACTAGTATAACATAGAGGGGAAACTAACTTGTCTAATTTGTGCTAACGTTGGCAAAATGGCGCTTCACTTGCGTGCAAGAGTCGTTCACACCGACTACGCATCTTTACGCGTTGAGACTGTTCACCATTTCCTTATTAACAGGCCTTGATGTTAGTTCAATTAATTTCATTACAGATTGTGGAGGGTAAAGTTCGTTATTGTGAACTTCTTTGGTAGTTTAAAAAATTGCGAACATTCCACTGTAAACTATTTATCTAGATAATAAAATTTCGATGCTACAGAAGATGGTAATAATTAGCCTTTTTATTATCTACTTTTAACTAGACAATTTTACTAATCAATAACATAACATAAACTCACGCCTATATCCCGGAGGGGTAGGCAGAGGTGCTAGCACCCACATTTCGCCAGTTTATGTTTAGGTCCCAATGGCACACACCAATGACTTTTCGATACTTTTGTGCATTTATCGCAGGTTTATAAGTGCCCGGTTAATGGCAATAGGCTCGCCACCTATTACATTGGGACCTAAACATAAACTGGCGAAATGTGAGTGCTAGCACCTCTGCCTACTCCTCGGGGATATAGGCGTGGATTTATGTTATGTTATCATGTAACCGATGACTCTTGGGAGATAAATACCTTTCATGTGAGACCCCATTCATCAAAATCAAATACATACATACGCGCGTAACACATTACCCTCACAGGCACAGTCGGGTATAAATGAGAAGGACCTCGAGTAACGTACCCCGGGGTCTAAAGTACATGCTTTGGATGCGCTCGCTGTGATAATGATGACATGAAGAGAGATGTGATGGACCTGAAACTAAGGATAGAAACAATTCTTATTATACTGTGCCACAACACAGTGGCACACACAGCAAACGGAATGAAACAAGTATTCAAAGTCTGAATTACTCTAGTCATAAGTTGTATTATCATGTCCCTATGTTATCTCGTATGTTATGTCGCACCAAGTTGAATACCCTGTAATCAGCAGTAGTAACCGGCAAATAAATCGAAGAACTATTTAAAAACGGTTCATTGACTTCTTCCAATGTCTTGTTTGTGTGTAGACTAGTTTTTTTTTACGTAAAATATATTAGAACGCGGTTCACCTGTTATTTTTTATCACTTTATGTCACAAATTCCCAATCTATGGTAATAAAAATGAATTGCCGAAATGCATATAAGTTCCAAACGACTGTACCAAATTCGATAATTAGTTTTTCTGTGTTTGTTATTGTCAGGACAAAGTTAGTTTGAAAGGATATAAAAACAAACATTTTCGTTCTTGTTATTCAACTTCACTAAATAGTAATAATAATAATAATAATAATAATAATAATCTTTATTTGTGAATACATTATTAATTCTAGACTGTATAGGAATCTGCTATTAGGACGCTAATCGAATTGCATTTTTCCTTTTATTCAAAGTATTTAAATTTAGAATGGTAAAAGAGCGGTAAAAGTTGCGTCGGTTATTGATTTTTTTTAAAGCATCTACCCAACCTAAACATTATGACGTCACAATAAATTATTTTATGCAAGTTCCTTCTTACTTACTGCTTTGACGTTTAGTAAAAAGTCAGTAATTTAACTAGTCAGTCAAATACCCGATTAGACATTTATCCTCATACAAAATAATACCTTACCAAATACATAATGATAAAACGAAATATTAGACGACATACAAGCTTGGAAATGACCTACTTGCTTTACTAAGCTATTCAATAATAACATTCTTATTAGATTAATTATATAATAAAAAGTCTACAAAAAGTCCGATGCATTTCTCGCTGACGATTTTTTAAGTTTGTCGCGATTTCTCCCGGAAAAAAATTGAAATAGATATTCAAACAGGGACAATCGCGACTGACCCGATATTTTTACACAGATATTCATAGCGTGGGTAAAGTTTTAAACTCGGCGTTACAATCGAAACCACCGTTGTGCCCGACAGTACTCCGAAATAAGGTTATGGATACATTTCGTCGCAAGAAGTTGACGAGTGTAAACTGCATCGCAAATGTCACGGCCGGCTTTATCACTGCGTTATGAAAATTAACAACTGGCTGTATACTGTGCACTAAATTATATGCCTTAGGTACAAATACAAATAAGTAATATATTAGGTCCTTACATATGAAATTGCCGAAATTTTCTTACAGATTCATTTCGTTATTCCTGTAATTGAATAGCTATTTCCATTATTTATATTTTATTTGAAAGTTCATTTGAAGATTTTACAACTCTGTATTAAATTTTGTTTTTATCGGCCGCTTGATAAATTAAATTCGATCTTCAAAAACAGTACTACCTAAGCGCAATCCATTTTGATGATAAATTTTGTATTACTTTTTTACAGCTGTCACTTTTTAAGCATGTGATATGAAAAAAAAATCATAAAATTTTTCATTCCTAAAAAAATGCAAAAAATATACTAGGTATCGGGACTTCTTGCGAATTATATCTTGGAACTTACTATTTCTGCCGACGTTTCGGATGCGTTGCAGCACCCGTGGTCACGACTTGAAAAAAAAAAAGCAAAAATGTTAGTACTAAATATCGGGTTTCCTCTAATTTCTTCAAAAATGCGGATATTTCATGTGTAACGTAACGTAATCTATTTTAGCCTAAAAATACAGTTCTGTTATTACAATATTTTAAATAATATACTCATTATAAAAAAATCCTCACAAAGCAAAGCCGTGGTTTCCGGCAGAGTAGAATTAGGGCCACCCCGTCTCTTCCTATGCAGTGTTGTACAAGACGACTAAGGGCTGTTTAACATCTGACACATATATACAGCCTCAGACTCAGCCTCAGATGCATGGCTAGAGTCAACGATAGTGCCCGGAATACGGCAATAGGCTCACCCCCTATTACGTGGGACCGATAACAATTATTGGTGAAATGTGGGTGTTAATTCACCTCTGCCTAACCCTCCAGGGATAAAGGCGTGATTATATGTATGTATGTAAAGTAATTATTAAACATCTGCTGCTGAACTAGGTTTGACAGTTGTATAGTTTACTTTAGTTTACTTTAGTACATACTTAGGCCCCGGCATTCATGCCATATACTCGTAACAGGTATTTGACAGACGATTTATTAAAAAAAATCACATACTTTTTACCGTTATTTTAGTCGTTATTACGATTGAGAAGTCCCGGATTCGGAGCCGATGTGAACTCAACCTGAACGCTTAATTAATGATGAATTTATTTTACTTTTATATTAGAAAAAAAAAATCCGCACATACACTGAATCTTATGGTCACTTCAAATCAGGCGATTGGGCATTTTACCCACTGATTTGAAATGATCCCTAGGTAAGCGTTTAATTGTATATTAAAGACGAGTAAAGCCAATCGGAGTGAGAGCATGCGTGATCGTACGTGAAAATCACTTCGAGGCGTACGATTTTACTTTCATTACCTCTTGTGCCTTTTGCCTCTTGGCTCTTCTGTAGGTATATTTCACGCCTTATAAGTTTGATGTACCAAAAAAGGGTGAGCTCTCATGCGTCTAGTGGTCACCGTGGAAGTGGTCCATTGCCACTGACACAACAGTATAGGTGCAGAAGTTTAGTTTCAAACAAGACACGAAAACTGTGACTTAAAAACAAAACTATTGATTTTGTTTTAGTGTACGTGTAAGTTTCTGAACTGAGAATTGAAGTTGAGTATCGTCCATGCCTGCTTATGCACAGTGCAGTGGCCTTACTATGAAGTCTTAAAACAGGTCAAAAATTGAACAGCTGTTATTTCCTAAATGCATGAATAACTTTGTAATCTCATAAAAATATACAGGATTACAAAGTTACATTTGCAGTTGGTAGTATGACATCAGTTCAATTATTGACCTGTTTTAAAGTACTGTTCATTCGTATATTCGTACGGGCCCTGATAGGGTTGACCATGCAGTGCAAAAAGGATAGAGTTATACACCTTATATCGCTCCATCTCTCTCGCCCGGTCTTGGTAAGTCATCTGTACGCCGATCTTTGCTTGTACAACATGGCATATTCATGCATACAAATTTTCGCACTGACTGGGAATCGAGCCCGCGCTCTTGCGTTCACTAACGCCACAGCACAGAGGCTGTCTTAAGTCACACTTTGTACTCCATCGTATAATTTTATACTTTGCACTCCTTTTAAACTTAAACTCAACTTAAAATCATTTTAAGCCAGTTTTAGCAAGAGTGTAAGTACCAGGGTTACATAAGTACAGGGCATCAAATTTAACTTCATCGAAAATTAAACACGGTCTTAAGTAAGTTTTTATGCACCTTTTTATATCAGCTAAATTTTGAATACCAATTATATACTGATTACTTCTCGATAGTGAAAACACCAAAAACTAATAAACTATATCGTTATAAGGAAATTAGATTTTCTAATACTCAACAGTTCGGCGGTGATTACCGTGAGTCTGCCTAACTTCTATCGGCTTATGCAGCCCTGGTACTAACAATCTCGCTGAAAAACTAACTTAAACCTGGTTTAAGTAGAGGATAAACTAACTTTATCTTTACTGGTGTTTATTGGGTCTTTGCGTTTATGAAGTCTTAGTTATTTGAGTATATGGGCTACCACTACTACAATAAGGTAATCTGTGCTACAAGTCTGCCACTATTATATTGGTTGTAATATTGTTAAGTGGACTCACCTAGACTTCGAGGTGAAGGGTGCGAAGACAAAAACAAAGATGATGATGAAAAATATGACAATTCATATGTGACACCTCTTTGAAGTGAATACCTTTTTGTGAAGTAAATTGTATTTGTCTATATTAGCATGTTTGCGAGTACTGTCAAATATTTTGCCAAATACAAATATTATAATAACTATTTGGAATGTTATCAATAATTTAAAGCCTGAAATTCCCAAGGACTCAATTACACGTCTAAAAATAGATGGTAAAGTGATAACTGACCCATTAGACATAGCCCAAAACTTTAACAAATTTTTCATTAATCAAATCAAATCGTTGACGTCTATAAAAAATCAAATATTAGATAATAATTCAACATTAAACAATAATTTGACATTTAACAGTAACTTGACATTGAACAGTAATATGACATCAAAAAATAACTTGACGTTAAACAATAACCAGACATTCAGAAATAATATGACATATAATAAAACTTTGAAATTTTGCAATAACCATAATTCTATTTTTATAAATCCTACGACGGCATATGACATTGACCGAATAATCACTACACTTAAGAATACAACGAGTATTGGTTACGACGGTATTACAACTAAAGTAATAAAGCATGTTAGTAAAACTATATCACCGGTATTGTCTCACATTTTCAATTTATGCATACTGCAAGGTATTTTCCCTTCGAAATTAAAAACAACTATTGTTAAACCACTTTTTAAAAAACAAGATCGTGAAGATATAGCATGTTACAGACCAATAGCTCTGATACCAGTAATATCTAAGATATTGGAAAAGATTTTATATGAGGCACTTTACAAATATTTAGAAAAGTATAACATAATTACAGATTCACAGACGGGATTTAGAAGAAATATGACTATAAATAAAGCCATTTATAAACTTATTAGTGACGTTATGGTACATATAGATAATAAAACACCAGTTTGTGCCCTATTCATGGATATCAGCAAAGCCTTTGACTGTGTAGACTACAAAATTCTAAAAACTAAGTTAGATAAATGTGGGATTAGAGGGAATGTACTAAATATTATTATGTCTTTCTTAAGCAATAGAAAACAAGCGACATCCATTAACCAAATTTGTGAAGCAAAAAGAATGGAAATTACTTATACTTCGGACTATGAACAGGTAGAATATGGAGTCCCTCAAGGCAGTGTACTGGGTCCCTTATTATTTCTAGTGTACATTAACGACTTTCCGAAATCAGTCAATGTGCCAATGATTTTATTTGCAGATGACAGCACTTTAATATTCTCAAATAAAAATCATAAAATACTTAAAGACACCTTATGTAATACACTCTCTGACGTGGTTGAATGGCTGAAATCGAATAATCTTACAGTTAACTTCAGTAAGACCACTATAATGGTATTTAGAAATAGAGTCAGACCGCCAATTGACGTAGTCATTGACTACGCGGGCACAAATATAAAAGAAGTGGACACGACAAAGTTTTTAGGTTTAACAATCGATTGTAACCTTAATTGGAAACCACATATTGATAATGTTTGCACTAAGCTATATCAAATTTCGTACGCCCTATACATGCTGGCAAAAACCGTAGACTTAAGTACTTTAGTGACCGCATACCATGCCTATGCGGAATCGGTAATACGCTACGGCATAATATTTTGGGGTAACTCCACGGACTGGGAAATGGTCTTCAAAGCCCAAAAGCGATGTATCAGATCCGTTTGTAAAATCTCGAAAACTGATAGCTGCAAACCACACTACATTAATTTAAAGCTATTAACCTTCCCAAGCCTATATATCATGGAGGTGGCTTCATTTGTCAAAGGTAATAAGCGAATGTTCGAGCATCTCTGTGGCACTCGGCATCAACATAAAATAAAAATAATTCAAAATAAGTCTGCTCTAATGAATAAAAGTATTTTATGTATGACGTCAAGGATCTTCAATAAACTGCCGACTGAACTATGCTGCACCGATAATATATACGAATTTAAAAATAAGCTGAAAAATATTTTGGTACAAAAGGCATACTATAGTGTGCAAGAATATTTAGATGACAAGTGTGTGTAATGTATGGCAAAATTTTAATTTTATTTCGTTGTAATATTATGATATTATTCACGGCATGAAATATTGACATAATTACCATTATATAATTCGAAATTTTATTCATTATGACATTACATATTTATTGACATTGTTATTAATTTTATGAAAATTGGATTTATAGTATATTTTGTTTTTCCATTCGGTATAACTCAATTGTTTTTAATTTATTGACTTAAAAAAAATAATTATTGACATTGTTATTAAGTTTTTGAAAATTGGATCTACGGTATATTTTGTTTTTCCATTTGGTATAACTCAATTGTATTGTGTTTCAATCTTATTCATTATGACATTGATTATGGTTTGTTTTATTATGTTTCAATTTTACTCATGAGATTATGATATTGTATATTTATTATCATTATTATGAATCCCTAATTATGAATGTTGAAATGATTGTGTTAATTTATATTTTAAATGTTAGTTCATTTTATTATTTACCTAGTACCTATATTTGCATGCCTTGAGGCGGAATTTGGCTGTTTAAAAAAAAAAAAAAAAATTTCATGTAAACTTATGTACCCATTTTCGCAAATAAATGATTATGATTATGATTATGATTATGATTATGATTACAACAAACGCCCAATAGCAAACACAAACAGCCATGTGAAGTACCATCATCACCATACGAGTACATGTGCTTTATAGGTACATGTAAAAACATTTTTTTTTGTTTTGTTATTGCAAAAAGGCGCGCTATAGGTTATGTACTTACCTTTGCCTTGTCCCATGGCCAGCTTACCCCTTGGAACATGTTCCAATTTGTGTTCTAAACAGCTTATCCAGTAGATTACCTATGCTACTTATAAGCTAGTATTTCATTATAGAACTCATCAGAATATAATTACTTATAGTATATCGTTAGTAAGTTTATTAATTTACTTCCGTTTTTAAATCATTATGTTTTTTTTTCTGACAATAGCATTTCATAAATCATTCGTAACGGATACGCTGGGATACACACACACTTTTTAATTTTTCGCGTTAGCCGGAGAAAAGATGTTTATCTACTCGGGATGCGTTCAAAAACGCGATGATTAACGATTAAAAAGGTGGCAGATGATATTTGTGTTAAAAAATCGGTTTACAAACGAAACGTGACATTGGATGATTCTTTTTTTAAATTTCACGGTCTTATTTAAATCGAGATGAAGATAGATAATGTAACTAATATTTATATAGGTACGTTACTTTATAATGGCCCGCTGCCAAAGCTTATGATACCATACTAAATGCTTTATTTGATTTTTTCATTTATCATATTTTGTGTATGAGTATAATGTGTAATGTGCGTTGTACTTGCAATAAAAGTATTTATTTCTTACTTTACGTTTTTTTTTAATTATTGTAAAATGAGATATCAAGGTGACGGAAATATTATGAATTTGGTAACTTGACAGTCACGCAAATTCTTTGATAACAATTACCTATATAATATATCAATGGTCACGCACGTCAAATTAATAATAATATAACATATTACATTATAATATGAGATACAAGTTTTAGGGTGCGTACAGATGGCGGCCTTTTCGCTCTGCCGCAATTTCTTATAGGCAACCATAGTATGGAGAGAAAAAATAGCAGAAGAATATTTCAGGGCAGTTAGGTGTACTTAGAGAATATATAAAGAAAATAAAACAATAATAATAAAAAGTAAAACACAAACATAATAGCCATAGTTATAATTAGTTTATTTATATTATAACTACATCAAAAATTGTATGAGCTAAAGTATAACGTCACAATATTAGTGGATATATTATTGGTTGAGTGGGTATGTACGTATTTATACAAACGTGTATTCTCCTCGTTTTCATATAAATAACATTATTATTACTATAGTTTGTGTATATATGTTAATACACCTCTGTCTACATCTTCATGAGTAGGTAGCTTCATGGTTGGCTGTACGTACCACAAAACTTTACATCTTCTTATTGTAATGTAATATGTTATTGGTGTATAACAAAGAGATTATTATTGTTATTCCTCTTTATTAAAGTAAACATCATATAAATTATATTTTTAAATATCATCATCTAATAAACTCACGCCTATATCTCCGAAGGGGGTACGCAGAGGTGCTAGCACCTACATTTCGCCAGTTTATGTTTAGGTTCCAATGTAATAGGTGGAGAGCCTATTGCCATTAACCGGGCACTTATAAAATACATATAAAAACATCTATTTAAAAATAGTGCTCTATCGGTATCGTGTACAGGGACCAAGCTACCGGTGGTTAGGGCTCCAGAGAGAGGAATCTCCTCACAATGCGTGCCGAGTTGAGGAGTACCGCCTTCGACCCTTGTCCTAACTGTCTAATGCGAGCCTCTTAAGATGTTGGTCGAGGGTCTTGGCAACCAGTCCATGAACCGACACAACTATCAGAACAATAATCGCCGAATCCACATTCCACATGTCGACAACCTCGTGAGCCAGATCCAAATATTTTATTTGTTTTTTTATGGTAAGCTAAAGGCAAAGTCTCAGGAAATAGGGTCACCATTACAGACACTAAGTAATGTTACAATGGTGGCACTCAGCTTGGCGGCCTCATCAGATGCTTTTTCACGCCCCGCTTAAAGGACCCGGGACTGTAGGAAGAAGGAAATACGTGTGCTGGTAATGAATTCCAGGTCTTGGTGGTGCGGCAAAGAAAAGAGTCTCCGAACCGCTTGGTTCTTGCTCGTATATTCGGCACAGTGTGAGGGTGACATCTAAGCCTTGCACGTGTTGTCCTGTGTAGGAAAGGAGAGGGTGGGTTGTCTTTTTCGACTTTTACGAGATTTTATTATTATTATTATTATATAGGAGCAGAATATATTTATGTATATGCCTGAATCATAAATATGAAAGCTACAGATGATATCTCGTATGTAGGAAGTAGACAGCCTTATTAGAATACAAGATGTATTTCTCACGGGCCCTGCCTATGTGTATGTGACACTTATATGTGAAGCAAAAACTCTTGGCGGTTACACGGAAACGTTTACGATTATGAAATCAATTTAGGGTTCCTTATGCGGTGATGACGTTCAGTTGCAACGCATAAATCGGCACAATTCGATATTGTTGAACTTAGACTAATCATGCTCTTAAATGCAGCGTGCCTAACTTTAAATTAAACTACCAGATACTGTCTTCGCTTAGAAACGTCAAGATAACTGCTAGTGTTTCAAATTTAAGGTCGAAAGGCAGCATTCTTACGTGTTACCATTTTAATCTCACTGTGGACATTTCCAGCACTAGGAATATAATATTGTGATCTCTTTTGCACTCTCCGTATTACATCAATTAGACCAGCTTAACGAACTACGAGTAAAATATTAGTCATTTAGTTATGATTAATCATTCTTGGGACCGTCATGACTACGGCGCAGATTCCTTAAAAAGGAGACAAGAGGAGTCTGTAGTGATCTCTGCTCTTTAAATATATTTATACTGAGTAGAGAAAGATTGCTCACCACGTCATATCAGGTGGGCCGTGTGCTTGTCTGCCACCTAAGTGAGATAAAAATTAAAAAACAAAATTGCTATTAAAAAGAGCAATGCATGAACCTTCATATAAAACTCTTACAGTTTTTTTAATTCCTTATCTTCTTCTTACAGAATTACTTACAAACATTTATGCTCAAGCTTATTTCATTCGAAGGCAGCCAAAGACAACGGTCCGTCATCTGCTTCTAGCCTTACATATGTACTACATGAGCTTTCTAAACTGTCCTTTCATGCAAGTCAGAATACACTATAATACAATACAGAATTAATTAAACTGATATATTACGGAATCCCTTCAGTAAGTGAACTTTAATCTTAGCCAAATTACTTTTTCTACCGCCAAATGCGTCCAGAAACCAAATGGGCCGACCACATTTCACACCCGGAAACACATCAAACTTTTTTGCCGCGAACCTTTTTTGACTGTTATTCAAAAATAGAATGTCAACATACCACAAGAGACACAAAGTCTATATAATATTCTAAAAACAAGATGGCTGTCGTAAATGTTTATTTGTAAGGTGTGAACTTAAAATACAATAAAAATGCTAATTTAATTAAAAGAAGTATGGACTACGTAGTAATTACAGTAATTAACTGCTGCCAACTTACAATGGTAGTTATTTCGCTTTGGTAGATTCTGCTTTCTTCGTTTTCGTTTAGATCTTGACATATTTTACGGAATTTAATGTAATTTGTGTATGGCAAGTAACCTCATCACTAATTGCACTTGTAAGTTAGATTTTTTTTAAACAAAACCTAAATTTGCATGGATTAGTTATTATTAATGAAGTGAAAAATAACAAGAGGTAGATTTGTACCTAGATAACAATTTAATTTGAGGGAGTGGGGTTTAAACCCTCAAACCTCCGGAAAATAATCTACGTGTAACTATTAATGTTATTATTGAATCTACGTACGTTTTACAATTAAAATCTATAAATGAACTGTAGATAAATCTGGATATTTCATGTATGTTATAATTAAAACTCAGAATCGGTCAAAACTATTTTTGACTAAGAGTTTCAGAAAGAAAAGAAAGAAAGAAAAATATTTTATTCAAGCCCCACTCAGCGGGCACCCCACCAAATACAAACAGGTAGGCAATATAACAATTAGCAGGTACATCAAATCAAAACAGTAGGCACATTTAAATTAAGCTACGGGTGCAACACTCCACACCATGCGAACCCAAATACAGCCTCATCTCAGCATTGAATGCTGCGCACACCCTTCGTTGGGTATGCACAGCGGTGGTTTTCAGATGGGGCCACAATCAGGGGGTATCAAGGGGTATCAGTCAAGACATAACATTATAGACGAGTACTTAGTGACATTTGTACATAGTGCAAAGCTTTTTGATTCAACGTGGGAAGAAGCAAAGTTGCCTCACACAACAACGATAGATTAGGTTAGAAGGGTATGGCGGGAGCGGAGCATTAGTAGACCTCTCCATTAAGCGTATTTTATTGGTGTTAGGTGGAGCAAGATAGACGGACAACCTGAATAAGGTAACTGGGAAGGAGTGGCTGTACGAGACAGATGCAGTATACATTTGACCTATGTCCAGCATTGACACTACAATAGGGATACGATAATTGAATGTTTCAGATTTTTAAGAAGAAATCAACATCACAAACAGACGTGGTGGCCTTGAGCTCATATTTCAGAACAATACTCAGTACTGAATCATGATTTATAACTAGATCTGAGTACAGATTGTATTCCAGATGACAGTTCTAATGTCATTGTGAGCGTCGATTGTGAATCGTCTGTGTTCTAAAATATGGGGTTTAAAGTCAAAATTAAAAGTTATCTAGTCTCTGCGTCCCGTGTTCGTCTTCTATTCCCGCTTTACTCAGGATTCGTAACAAATTTTTTTTCTAAAAAGCTGTTCTAGTAGTAAAAAGTAGTCTTTGGTTTAGACTTTGACTGTAACATGACAATGCTTCGCCCTAATCGGCTCTTGTTTCATTTAGAGGTGAGTTCATTGCTATTAAGTGGTCGTTATACAGCAAATTATTAGGTGAATTGTAGATTTATTATACTCTATGGTGAGACAGTATCGTGTATCTTCGTGGAATAATATATTATGTTTCTGTCTGTTTCTTAATTCTAACATAACATAACATAAACTCACGCCAATATCCCTGAAGGGATAGGCAGAGGTGCTAGCACCCACAAGTCGCCAGTTTATGTTTAGGTTCCAATGTAATAGGTGGCGAGCGAGCCTATTGCCATTACCCGGGCACTTATAAACTTGCGATAAATACACATAACTTCGAAAAGCATCGAAAAGTAATTGGTGTCTGCCATGGTAAAACCTGGGATTGAACCCGAGACTTCGTCTCGGCAGTCCCATACCACTAGCAGCATGATTTCTTAATTCTAATTTTATAAAATTCTCATTTGTTATTCACATATCCTAATTCAGTTTGTATGGTGCTCTACTAAGATTTTCGATGTGCAAATCAACCAGTCCTGCAAGCCGGTATACCTGCTGATTGACAAACGAGGGCTTGGTGCAGGTTTTATTCTCGGAGATCGGGTCAGATGGCATTCACATGGCAGTCACATTCGCTAAAATATAAATGAGTTTAGTGGATGCTGCTAAGTCCATCTGTGTTCTAATAAAAACCTAGGAATTCGAACTATTCACCCTACGTTTAAATACCTGTGTGATATTTTACATATTGTTATTAAATTCTTAGAAAATAACAAATGTATTGCTAGGTTTGGTCACATATTCACTAAAACGAATATAATGAAAATAAAAGCGATGCTTTCGCTATTTCAAAAAAATCCATACATCTAATTTGAATTTTTAAATTTCGAATCATTGTATCATTCATAATACATTACGTAATAACAAAGATTCAAGAACTAAATTCATCAAACCAGAATTGAGTGGAATACGGATACATTCATAAAACATGTCGCATCCTTTAAATTTAAACCTCCTCCTTAGAATTATAGTCCTCATTCCAGAGAGGAATGACTCTAAAACTAGATGTTATCACGCGCAGGATGGTCATTCGTCCGAGCCGCGCACTAAGTAATGCCCGAGTCGGTATCCTGTACCGAGAGTACATACGAGTTGGGCAATTTAAACATGGAAGTACTTATGAACTGCCCTGACTACTCCTCAGATTTAGGGGAGCAATGACCTATATCCTAGTCGGCTTTTACGCGCACTATAACGATTCAAGTACACGTACACTCAAAATTTATAGTAAACTCTATTTTTTGTGTATTAGAATCGAGTTCCAATCATAGATTTCAGGACGTGGATCCGAACTAAAAAGTCCCACGTTAATTTTGGCGGCATTTCCAATTTGATTCGTATACGATAGAAAGTGTATTCCTAATTTAAAAATGGACTGTGTCATTATAAGCTGTTTGGACATTGCGTGTTGCCAGTGAAGTTTATGTTTTTTAAGAATTTATACTCTGGCGACCGGCGGTGGTGCGCTGCCTCAGTTATTTTTAACCAATCCAAAAGTTTATTACATGTGCTTACGCAATTAATAGGAGTTTTTATTGGACCGGTAAAGGACTAAAACGTTTGATCGAAATAGTGATGCGTTCAATGGTATTATTTCGAGACTGTTCGGATACATTGCGCTCGTTAAAGGAATGTTCAAGCATCGTTGTATGTGCATCTCATAAACCTGTAATTGTTTGGCTTTCGATGCAGGGACGAAAGTTTCGAAGTTGATTGCTCAGACCTGCTAAAGGACTTGTTCCCTCAAATAATGTTTGTTAAACATTAAAAGATGGGGTTACCTAATTCCAATAATTAAACACAACCAAAATATTTATTAAGTACTATACTATTTATGTAATTTGTACCCATTATTCTACTCACAGATATGTTCCACTCTTCCTACAATAGTCTGGCGTAAAAAGAGGCAGTCTCAATATATAGACCACCGCTTCAAGATCGATGAGATCTAGAAAGGCGGCCTTCACCCTAGCATCTTATCATCTGGTGAAAGGCACGAAAAAAACATACGTTAGTTTGAGAGTCTGCAATAAAAGTAGCAGATCCTGGTTAGCCGATGCCGCTGGCGCTGCCTGTGTTGCTTTTTTTCTCGGGGTTGGGGAGTTAAAAACCAAATCATGGAAGGAAGGAACTAGGTGATCGGTCTCGACAAGCTTTGGATGCAACCAAAATTAGGCTTGGATTAGGTTCGGATAAAAGTTTCATGGTTGGACTCCCAAGTTTTTGAGTCGTCAGTCGTCACCGCAACAGTATCAGAACAAAGCCAAGTTACAAATAAAACATCAAGTATGTAAGTATGTATATTGATATTATTTTTATTAGCATTATAAATTAGTACATTCATTACTATTTATTAAGTAGGTACAATAGTTTTTTACAACGGAATAATATTATCTGTGGCTAACCATAGTGATTCACGTTGCTTCTTGTAAAAAAATGTAGTACTTAATAAATTAATTCACTACTTTTCGCAAGTAAGTTATACATTTAATCTTATCCATTATATTATATTCATTTATTTATTTATCAAACTTTCATGCGTTTATTCGCTCATTCATTCAAACTAATAATTTTTGCGTTACTTTATTCGTTATTCATTCAGTAAATAATTTTCGATCATTCATTATTCATTCATATTCTTTCACCTCCACTCTCCAATCATTTAAATATTACTAACAAGTTTTCTTAAATTAAAAATTAAAAATATAGAAAATAAAATTAAAATATTAAAGAGTAAGTAACTTTTCCCGAAAACTGTAATAATCCCAATTAAAAGAATTGAACTGTAAAATGTCGATGTGTTACGTATCTACTCAACTAGCTATCAATTTGAACAATAATTCCGATTCGCAAACAAATATGAATTTGATACAAACTTATAACAATTATTATAAGTAATTTCAACAACATTCAGCCATGGTTAAAACAGTTACTTTTACGTGTTTTTCAGACAATGCATTTAGATGCGATAAACTAGTTTATAACACATCATTTGGATAAACAGGTAGAACAAAATCGATTCATGTATGTATGTAACTAGGTTGAGTGTCAGATTTGTCAGGTACAAAACTGGGTTTCTCGAACGTATATTTTTTTAGAACTCGTGAGATATTTATAGGCAAAAACAAAATGGCAGGTTGTCATCTTTGTCTATCTTGAGCACAGTATTACTATCTACGAGTATAAGCCTTTGAGTATTATATGTATGATTGATCATTGAATAGGTACATAGTCTGTATAATTCATAGACAGATAAGTATAATTTAATAATTGACTGACAGTTTTACCGCGCATCTCGCCAAGTGACAGTTCTTTTTTTTTTTCAGCACAGGCGATGCAGTCTACAGCCGGAATGCACATTGTACAAAATAAAATATCGATTATTATCATTATTTTATCTTACATAACTCGACTACGGTGCAGGTGTTGAGTTAATTTTAGTAACATTAACATGTCCTAGTGTATACTTTTTCTTTATTTTCTGACCGATAAACTGTGTGCTAGCTGTAGCCATATTTAATGTAAAAAAATAAGTGCGGAATATAATTATCCTATTATTATTATTGTTGATAAATTTGCATCCTTTCAGTAATGACTACGCCCGAAGGGGTAGGCACAGGTGTATTAGGTATACATCCACGTTTCCTAGCTATATGTTTTGGTCACTCACATTAGTATTAGAGCTGCCAGGTTATTACCTTGTATTGTTTGGTGTTATACATTGAGCATCGTGTGTTGTGAACGTGATCGAGATCGAGTACGAGTTTGTAGTGAGAGTGTAACCAGTGGTAGCGCTGATAAGCGTAGCAAGAGAACTCGAAAGAGGGTAGATCAGACCCAGAACTCAACAATTTACCGAGTAAGAATGTAATTAAGAAAAGCCGCGTGGTTCCTGACAGAGTAGAATTTGGACCACCCCATCTCTTCTCATGCGGTGTCGTACAAGACGACTAAGGGATATATACAGCCCAGACTCAGCCTCAGATAAATAAATATTCTACAACATTCTAGGTCCTGTTACGAGCTACTTATGGAATAAAGGCATGAGTATATGTATGTATGTGAGAATTTAATTAATTAAATTAACGTTTCGGTTGCCTTTCAGTAGCCAGGTCCTCGGGGAGACTATATGTAGTGGCAGTCTTATAGTTTGAAATGCAAGATATCTCAACGTCCGGACTTTGTCCAATATCATTGGTGTTACCATTAACACGGTATGAGCAGATTGTCACAGATGTCGCGAAATCTTACTGTATTTTTCATACATACATACATATAATCGCGCCTTTATCCTCGGAGGGTAAGACAGAGGTGAATTAACAAACACATTTAACCAATCATTGTTTTCAGTCCCACGTAATAGGGTGTGATCCTATTACCGTCTTCCGGGCACTATTGTTGACTCAAGACATGCATCTGAGGCTGAGTCTGGGCTGTATATATCTGTCTGATGTTAAACAGCCCTATCCCTTAGTCACATTGTACGACACCGCATGGAAAGAGATGGGGTGGTCCATAATCTACTATTTTGCTTTTACTTGCGTTTCATTAAGTGAATGACTGGATCCTAATTTGGTGGTACAATTCTAAGCTGCTACTATGTTAAAAATAGATATATTTCAAATATGTATATTCATATAGGTCAGTCGTTAACTTATGAGCGTAAAGATCAATGTCTCCACATTAACATTTACGATCAGAATCGCAAGGCAATAGGTAAAGCCGGTGAGAAAAGAATCTGGAAGTAAAAAGTCACGGCCATTCTTTTTTAATTGCCCGTAATCGTAATTACTGTTAACAAAATTATAATAAGCACATAAGATGAAAGAAAGACGGCATGTAGGTATCTACTTACTCATGTGCATGTGATATCTTTTCTAATAAAACTATTTTTTCTAACAACCATTCATGGTAGCGTTCATATTGACTACCCATGGGAACATACGCCATGGATGAAAAGTAGTCTGTGTTGTTTCAGACTCTAATCTATCCATGTACCGAATTTCAGTCAGATCTAGGCCCCGATTCTATTATGTTTATGGTCATAACAAAACCACTGTCATTCCACTGAAACTGCAGAAAGTGCCCTTAAATTTTACACTATTTTATAAATATAGTCAAAGTCCAAAATTTAATGAAGAATAGTTCAGTACATTTTTCAATCACTCTACAAGAAGCCATTTAATTTTTGTCTTTAAAAATATGATGGTGAAGTCTAAATATTAATGTCATTTTTTGCAGTGTCTGTGGCATGACAGTGTTGATGAAGTTAAGGCTGATTTTCATCAGATGACCGAATGATAATGCGCATTAGGTCGTCAATTTTTTTAGAGTAAATAGTGACAGTACATTCGTTCCTCTACGTTTTTCTTTTTTTGAAAACAACGTTACGTTTAAACTAAAATATTAAGTAACTGTGCTATTGTTCTAGCTCTATGTTCGTTTGTTATAAATCCACCTCAAGAAACACCCGGACATCTTCAGAAACTTACATTTAATTACATTATTTGGATAGGAAGTAGGAAGTTATATCAAATATAGGTCAATATATACTAACCTAGACATTAGTGCTAGAAAAAATAAGAGCTATTATTGGTTCTAGGGTTCCGTACCTCAAAAGTAAAAACCAGAACTGTTATAGAATCATTTCGTTGTTCTTTTCTCTGTCTGTCTGTATCACGTTCAAATTCATACTACACACTCAAGAGGTCCCGGGTTCGAATCCTGGCCATTACACTATCGACGTGAACCCACTCCTAACACAAGCAATTTTGCTTAGCTGTAGGGGTTAGTGGGAATATTAGTAATTTCGATTCTAATATTCTTTATAAAACAAAAAAGAAACATTAACATTAACATAAACTCACGCCTATATCCCCGAAGGGGTAGGCAGAGGTGCTAAGCACCCACATTTCGCCAGTTTATGTTTAGGTCCCAATGTAAGGTGGCGAGCCTATTGCCATTAACCGGGCACTTATAAACCTGCGATAAATACAAACATAACTTCGAAAAGCATCGAAAAGTCATTGGTGTGTGCCATGGTAAAACCTGGGATCGAACCCGAGACCTCGTCTCAGCAGTCCATTACCTATACCACAAGGCTACCGCGGCTACAAAAAAGAAAGATAAAATATATAAGTCTGTAACCACTTGAAACTGTGCAATAATTAAACTTCTAAATCGATGTCATGTATCCATCGTATCTATTCTATGTGGTGTGCAATAAAGAGTATTTTATCTTATCTTATCTTTTTGTTCGAATTAAAGGAGTGTACTAAATATCAGAACAACAGTCAACAGGTAGGAGGAAAATCAAGGAATTAGGATCATTTTTGAGTACTATGTTTGTCAAACGTAGCGTAGAACGCCCAACGGGCAGGTGGAAGGACGACCTCATCTAGGTCGACGGGAAGCGTTCTTTACTTCTGGCACAGAAGAAGTGTGTTAGAGCTCTGTATGGAGCCGGATACCGAGAACACTGCAAACCAATCTTCAAAAAACTAAGAATTCTGCCATTTCCTTGCCTTTACATTTACGAAATGTGCCTATTTGTGAAGAAATATCCACAAATGTTTCCACTACATGATGACATATTCAAAAAGACAAATAGTAGAGATCCTTATAAAATTTTAGAGCCCCAGCAAAGAATACATCTATATTTCTCAAATGCATATTGTATGGCTATAAAAATATACAATAAACTACCAGTTGGTGTGCGAGCGCTACCTATGACTAAATTTAAATTCAGCATATTTAATTTCTTAATAGATAAGTGTTTTTATTCAGTGAGGGAATATATGGATAGCAAATTTAATTTTAAGGACATTATAATGACTGATGTAAAACAAATAAATGACTAATTAAATAAATAATTATTGATTGCATGCGTGACATATTTGATATTATTATCGTAAAATTTAATAATTATTATTCTAAAACGTAATAGAAATAAATAATTAATTGATTGCATGGTGACATATTTGACATTACTATTGTAAATCTTAAATATTATTATTATAAAATTTAATATTTCTACACCAGGGTTTGGTAGAATATGTTTGAACAAGTGAAATAACATAAAGACCTCAATGTACCATATTCTTAGAAATAAATTATTATTATTATTATTATTATTATTATCAGTCATTCTGGAAGTCTGTGGGAGAGGCTTATGTTCAGCAGTGGACTATGTGTGGCTGACATGATGATGATGGTGATGACTATGTTCGTCAAGGTCGATTTGATGCTAACTGTACAAAACATAATATACCAAGTTCATGACCTACGCAACACGAGTATAGAAGCAAGCAATCAGACCCTCGATTCTACAAAAGTATAACCACGGTCATTATACCACAGACACTTCAAAAAATGGCATTAAATTATGGACTTTATTTCTAAACCGTTAAAGTAAAAAATTAGATGAAAAAAGAGTTTCATTATACTTTTTTTTTTCATTCAGCAGTCTCTTAAGTCTTTTAATTTTATTCTTTAATTTCATTGCATTAACGTCTAAAATTAAATGAATTTTTTAGCAATGTCCGTGGTATGGTTTTGCTTTAGCAGAATCGAGTCCTAGTTTCATTTCTCTTTGTCATTCACATAATCGTCAATGGTATAATAGTCCTTCCCTATAAGCTTGTTGGGGAAGCTCTCAAGCTATTAAATATATTCAATAGCTTAAGAGCTTCCCCAACAAGCTCGGCTTCGGTTCTCGGCATATATCTTGACCCCACGACCTTGACCTTGACCTTACTAGACAAAAGAGGACCTGGCGCGCGCGAATCGCTCATTTGACCTAATTTAAGTTTGATTAAATCTTGATTTATAACTAATACTGAGGACAATTGAGGATTTGAGGTTCTGTCAAAGAAAAGCAAGATTCAGGACTGAGTTTCCTTCTGGCACACAGGCCTAAGATTGGTAGATTATAGCTTATTCGCCACCGTAGCACTCCATCTTGCAACTTATCCTCGAAAGATACACAAAATACGCGTACGGCATATATACGACCTAACTGGGACCAATATATTTAGCTGGTAACAATATAAAGAAAGGAATTAGTTCCATTTCTTTTCGTCACTCCTTCCTACAAGCTTATTGGGGAAGCTCTGAAGCTATTAAGCATACAACTTAAATCCCCATAGCAAGATTCACGGCAGTTTATTTTTCGCGGGGCTACGTTCGTGGTATAAAGAGCCGTATTTATTATGATTGAACACCCATCTTCAAACCTGACCTTCCAATGTTGCTTACCCGAAGTCCCGAACTAATCACTTCCATCGCCATTGAGTCTACGTCACATAACCGCTTATTAGAACATCCTTTAATCATAACAAAGTAAAAAAAATCTTGACCAATACCAATAAAAAAAAAACCCATAGAAAAAAAACCCCTTACCATCGTGTAATGACCGTTCTACCAAAATAGGTCATTCCACCCTCAAGGGTCAGTACCCGTTAACAGGACTATAGTTTTTTACGTGGCAACACCGAGAGGCTCCATTTTTTATCGGCCGCCCTAGCGAAGCGACTTATTTTAGTTATATAGATACCGTTAAATATGGTAACATACGAGAGGAATTCACCAGGATATGTGTGAAGATAGAACTAAGAAAGATGAAGAAGGTACGATTCTTATGTTAGTGTGAATTTTAGTCTTTGATTTTCCAATATGAAAACATACATTTTGATGTTAAGTTTGTCTTATTTTAATTTAATTTTAACCAATTAATTGAATAAAAAAAATATTAAAAAAATATAAAATTGAGCAGTCCGATTGAGGAAATACCTCCACCCTACAGAATACCACGGCTATAACCTCGTGTTGAGTTCCCGGCGGTGAGTAGGGTAGCCAGAGCTCATTGGAGAGAGTTCTCACTGGGTAGAAAGGCTTGTCCTGATTATGTCTTCTGCACTGACGGCCAAAAAAGGGTCTCTTACAGGGTCGACAGCATGGGTGTTTCAGGACTCCCTTGGTGTTGCACATGTTCATGTGTCACGGTAACAACTTCCCATCAGGTGGACCGTGTGCTTGTCTGCCTCTTAAATTCACGTATTCCCTAACAATGAATTTGTACTAGTCAGGTACAAGGCTGAAGATGTATCAATTAATCAAACAATACTTAGAATAACAATTTGACAAACCTTCACATAATAAATTGATTGTTCGATACACGCATGAAATAAGCATCGTGGTTTACATTTTTGAATAATAATCAAAGGTCAGATTGTTATTGACACGACATTCATGTACTGACATTAAATCACGTATTTACCAAATATGGCGTCTGAACAATTTAAATACAGATTTACGAACTCGTTGTTCACTTAAAATATGTTGTGAATTATGTTAATTAACCAAAATCTTACTTATATATGCTGTATTCGAAAAGCTATCATAAAAAAATATATAGTTACTTCATTTCTCGTTCTCGCAGTCTAAAAGCGAACTTTGATATTATCCGTGAAGTGGCTGTCATCTGACCTCCAGAACACATTGACGATATCAAAGTTCTAGACCAGTTGTCTGCATATTTAGCCTAGTTCTTGTGGCAACCGGGAACCACGGCTTAACGTCATCGCCGAAGCGCGGAGCATCTTAAGAGTTACCCATCCGAAGATTGACCTGGCTAGTGCTTCTTAGAAACAAACCTCTGCAGTCTCCTGCGTCATGTAATTATTGTTATGTTAAAACAATTTTAAAGGTCGAGGGTCAAAGGTATCAAGCTCAGGGAAATTTCGACTTACGAACTTCACCTTTTTAAAATTTATGTACTAATTAAACTTGAATTTAATTGTAACAGTTTTATATGCACCATAAAAAGGGTGTTCATAAATTTAACTTTCATTATATTTAAATATTGGCAACATTCTTGATAATATTTTTTAATTGAAATGTGTTGCAACAAAAATATATCGAATTCCATCGCGAGTTTACAACTAATTTCCTACTGTTACTGATGTACGATTACCTTTAACAATCGATCGTTTATTCGATTTACAATTTCAAAATTGAAACGCTTAATTCAAACTTCGAACTAGTAATGCAATTAGATCTATTCACCTATCTCAAGACAAATCTCTAGTTAACGGACGGTGTGGACCGCGGGATGGGGCCCTTCCGCATTCCAGTCGGCCGGCGACCCACTGAGCCACTGGCCGCGTATCCCTGATCCTGGCGCGGGGTGGGCACGCGCCTATATCGATAGTCGATAGTTTGTACTACTGTGACTGTGACTTTGTTTGTTATGTTAGGCTAGTAGTATAAGGTCATTTAAAGTCGGATAGTGTTAGGTAAACTGTATCGTTCATTATAATTGTTAATTTATATATTTATTTAGTAGAGATACAACAGGGATTTAGAAATGGGGTAAGAGATAAATATTGCTATATTTATAGCAGTGAGAAAAGTTACCAGAATTTCTTGGAGTGGAGTGTTGATTTTATTGTGTTCTTGTTTTATCGTTTTTATTAATTTGTAATCATCTACTGAATCACGAATTGTAAATAATATAAATTGACAATAGCATGATGTGATGTGTAGTTCAATTGACGGCAAAAACTAAGAAAAAGGACACGCCAATTTGACTTCACGTCGCCCGATGTTAAGCTAAAGGTAGTCTCAGGAAAGAGGGACACCATTACAGACACATAGATGTTACAATGGTGGCACTCAGCTTGGCGGTCTCATCAGATGCTTATTTACGCCCGGCTTAAAGGACCCGGGACAGTAGGAAGAAGGCAAGACGTGAGCTTCCAGAAGGAAATACGAATTCCAGGTCTTAGTGGTATTCTAAGTTTTATAGCCCGTGTTCTAGAACGACATTTAGTCCTGATACTCGATATATCTGAGGACAAGTTGTCAAGACAGATTGACAGACTAAATAGATTGTCATCTCCAAATGTATCTTCTAAGATTCCATTTTCAAATTGAAGTACAACAAAACATTATTTAAATTAAATCGACTACGAAATTCTCTATTCAAATTCTAATCTCGAATCGATGTTACGCAACTAGAGACGTCCCACCACTAGCGGTGTTTAACGGGTCCCAGCCCTACATAGCCGGCTAGCTTACATGGGTACCGCTAAACGATTCATCAAAGGTTAGTACTTCGGTTATAGAGCTTATTATAACGTGGTATCTCGTCGCGATTATACAGCGGCATGGAATTTAGGACTAACGGTCTAACCTTTATCGCTCTCCTATGATTTATGCGGCCCTAGTACCCGTTTCTAATTTGTATTTGTTGGTTGTGTTTTATGGTTGATGGGTGGGTAGTAGTGACAGGGGCTTTTTATCATGTATGTCTGTATGTGTTGGCCGAAGATTGAACGAATGAAGATAATGTACAATTGACATTCGTTGTGTCATCGTGTGGAGATTTAAGGATAATACTTAATGATATAATAGACTGAAGTCCTTTAAGTGTGTTGTGTATTTACTTAGTATTTAACATAACAAGCTTTTGGTAATTGAACTTACATTGATTTTTACACTGTTATAAAATTGTAAGTTCATAAGTATCTGCATAAAACATAATACGTACTATTTTTTTTTAAATTCGTGTGTTTTTTGTTAGCGAAGGACGCTTTGGGATACGATTTTTTATTGATTACAATTAGTTGAGTAGGACTGAAGATCCAAGGTTAGATTTGAACTAAAACCCACGTGGACAGAACCGTACCGAAATATTACCTTATAAGAATCTAAATTTAACCGAAGTATAGTTTGTAACATGTGTTCTAGAATGGAGATATACATCGTTCCTATATTCGAAAGCAATGTAAAACAATTCATCCAACGTAGCAGGTGAGCGCTACATCATACAGAGCTTACCATAACGTGTCAAAACGTTGTGTTTCGGGTGAGAAAGTGAAGAGGGCGCTAGTGTTTTTCGTGAAGAAATATAACATATCTCATCATCATTATTGTCTTCTAGCAGTCATGTTGTAGTTACTAGATATTATTGTAGCATTTTATTTGGTTATTTGTGTTTGCAATTGGGCGTTTGTAGATTTGGAAAAATTTTAGACGTATTTGCAAACATACAAATACAATTTACTTCACAAAAAAGTATTCCATCCAAAGAGGTTTCACATGTGAATTGTGACATTTTGTCTACTGATAAATTACTCCACTGGTCGTAATGAATTTAAAAAAAAAATAACTTGTCAGTGGTATGGTTGTACGTATTTGGTATTGGTCATATTTATCAAATAGGCAATAAAGCAAATGCTTTGTCAAATACACTGTCCACATATGATGATTGTTTGTCAAATAAGTATGTCAATTACGCAAATACGAATAGCTATCTGTAGTGCCACTTATAACACCAATAAGGCATACAACAGCTTACCCTGCTAGTTCAACAGATTCTTTATTACATACTTTACCTACACAAGTCAATCAAAGTTTTTTAGATTTTTACTGGAGCTCCTGCCATGTTGTCCTCTAATCCTCTTCTCTTCTTTTCAGTCAGCCAATGTATAATTAATTTCTGTATACTGTATGCAACCGATTCCATCTCGAGTCATATGGTTCTGCAGCACCATAACGACTTGGATTTTTAAACGACACACAATGAATTCCATGTACTCATGTGGTAGAACTAGATAGACTATATGTAAAAAGAAACAATAATTATCGTGAAAGAACACTGCTTAGGTTGCAACAATGTACTTTTTGTAGCTGTCAGACATTACAAAATGGCGCGCGGTGCCGATACAGATAGGTGTCAAAGTTGGTTGGGTATTTTCTTGAAGTTATGTTTTTAAACTGAATTTATAAATGAGCTGAGCTACTTAAGTAAGAACAGTAAAAGACCGGTAGAAGATGCGTATGTTCTTATTATCTCATTTTTATTTATTTTTAATCATCCACTATACCTAATCATGATTTGACTATTAAATATTATGATGTCACAATAAATTATTTCAAACAAGTTTCCTTATAAATTATCGTTTTGACGTTTAGTAAAAAGTAACCAATTTGACTAGTCAGTCAATTACCAAATTAATTAATTTTTAAACACTGCGTCCTGTTCCAAATATAAATTCATTTTATCCTTGCTCAGAAAAATTTAAAAAACTCCATCACAAAAAACAACCCCCAAAAAGTCGAAAATAAGTAGTTTTAGTTAGCCCTATAACTTTGAAATACCTAGTAATACATATTTTGATTCAAGCGTTGTCATTGTCGGGGGGACCTTGGATCGTTCCGATAAAATGACGTAGTGCTCTACCAGTTAGAGTCCCCCGAAATGACAAGCTTGAATCAAAATATGTATTACTAGGTATATCAAAGTTATAGGACTAACTAACACAACACAACTTATTTTCAACTTTTTGGGGGTTGTTTTTTGTGACAAGGGTAATTCGCCATTTAGTGGTGGCGGCCATCTTGGATTTAAAATTTGTCATATTGTATTGTATTCCACTAGTCAAGCCCTTTCATTTGATACTCATATTGAGGGAGTTGAAAAAATATGTACTCTGTCATTTTGTTGCGTCGGCCATCTTGCACCGATTTTTTTTAAACATAGCTAAGAACACTCCCGACTAATATACCTTTCAACATAAAAAATTAATTCCAAATCGGTTTATCCGTTCAGGACCTACGCTGCCACAGACACACACACACACACACACACACAGACACGTCAAACTTATAACCCTCCGTTGTTATTACGTGGGGGTTAAAAAAAAGCTTGTCAGATTATTTAGTATAATCATGTAGTTAATTACCAATACATGTGTTTCCTACTTTCTATAATACTATATTCGTCGAAGGGGTTATAAAGAAGCGTTTCTCGACCCCTCATACTGAACACCACTCTTTAATCCTTGTTGGCGTTAAAGTATAATTTATTTTGAAGACTTCACTCTCGCATTATCACCAGTCGGGAGGAAGTTATAAAATAAAAGTGGTAAACTATGTAGGGAAAATAATGTAGACAGAATAAAAGTTTCAGTATAAAATAAACATCTTTATTATATCCTATATTTTAACTTTATTTTAGCTTACATAGATATATATTTTATATATTCTAGGGTGGGATCCTTTCTGGGCCTTTTTACGAAAGAAGGTTGAAAGAGAATTATTACATTTTTAATTTTTATGAATTCAGTCTTTATTGGCAACACTGAATTAAAAAAATAGCCGCTTAATATAATGCAGTCTTATCTACATGTAATCTAGGTATATAATAATAATATATACTAATGTTATAAGTCAAAATCTTTATATATAACGATGTGAGTAGCCAACTGGAAGCTTTGGAAAGCTTCCCAATTTTATTTACATTTCATCACGCAAAGGTCATTATATGGTAACTTGAATTGTGTTGGAAGTTACGTATTAAAGGAGCCAAAATCTCGTAATAAACTAAATACCTAACACTAATAATGTTATTTTTCTATACAACGTGTTACAGAAAGGTGTGGTCATATTCGAGGGACGCATTACGTGTGATATAAATAAATTTTCCGCGGGAGTATAAACACCAATTTACTTTGTATCACGTAGATAATTAATTTTCTTTTTTATCGACCATGTGTAAGCTAGTGGAAATTGTCGACAAACGCACAACACTAAAAAACTAACCAGGGCTGCAGCAGCTGCAGCGCGCTGTTACAAATGAACTCTACGGTTTGAACCCGAGTAGGTTTACCAAACGATCGGATTTGATAGGCCCTGTCTCAATATCATATAACTTACTTTGTACCTAAACAATTTTTTTTTTATATCGGGCAAAGAAATTCTGAAACAGCTTAAACTTGTTAAAATAGTATTAAAATAAAACAAAATTTACTTTTAGCAATAACAAAACATTTTTATGTTCCTGAAATCATCCATGCTAAATGTAAGACTTGTCTCAAAGAAACCTTAGGTAAAGGTTAACCTACATTCAATACCAGGAGTCGTGGACTATCGAATTTCCAGCCACGCCCCTTAATATTAAACTAATTAAAATTGGTTCCGTACCCAATTTTATTGAAATGTTATGCAAAAAATAAATTTTCGGTTTTTATTCAACTTCGGTGGCAGACAAGCACACGGCCCACCTGATGAGAAGTTAAATAGAACAAAATTCCAAGTTGTTGGGTAGGTACACGATAAATAGAGATGCTTGGTTGCGAATCTCCGCAGCGCAACTGCGCGTGAAGACGGCAGCACACCTCCTCTCCCAAAATCCCGACCGAGGCAGGAATGCCCCTGTAAAGGGATGCTGGGTGACTCTTCATGTGTGCCTGAGTAGCATAGGACACAGTGGAGAGCAGACAAAGCCTCAAAGGGCTGGTTGAGGAGCCGCCCCTTTTCAGGGTAAGATGAGGATATCGTACTTTTCCATACGGAATTAACATGGCAACAGGTTCGAAAACAGGGTTCTTTTCCTCTCGCATCCCCGCACGCTCTCGTCCTTCGAGACCAGCAGGAGGTTGGACAAGGCGGTATTTCCGCCCAATTGAGCAGTCCGACTAGGGAAGTACCTCCGCCCAACAGAATACCGCGGCCATAATAACTTCGTGTTGTGTTAGGGTAGCTAGAGCTCACTGGAGAATTCGTGCTGTCAGTAAGAAAACTAAAGGCATGTCCTGCTTTGTCTTCTACACTGACGGCACAGAAACTCTGTGATTACAGGGTCGGCAGCGCGAGTGCGTTCCCTCTGGTGTTACATACGTTTATAGGCCACGGTAACCAATTTTCATCAGGTGGGCCATGTGCTTGTCTGCCACCTAAGTGGTATAAAAAAGCAGCATCCGCAACACTGTGATCGTTACACGTTTGCCTTAGTTTGAGTTACGTAGTTATTTATTATCGGATTTTTTTGAGATTTGTTTGTTCGTTACGTTTGGGAAACCAGGTGTCATGATAATGCGCACAATGGCGCACAACATAAATAACGGCAGTGTACAAAAATGCACACAGAACTTACTAAGGTATATCATGTCGTACCCGGATAACATAACTCTAAGAGGTCCTTCATAAGTGTTCGTTAAAGTAACATTCATTGCGGTACCCTAAACTATTTCATAAAATTAAAATATCTTCTCTTTCACTCCAAATCGCCACGCCCTTTATTATGATTGGTTCCGTACCAATTTTTATTTAATACAAAACCTTTCTTAAAGCATAAAAAGGTATGGTAAAGTGAACAAAAATATGTTCAAATACCAGGATAACATAAAATGTAAGAGTCGTTTCTTCTAAATTTTTGAAACAAGATTTTACGGTACCCTAAAATAATTGATACGATAAAATCATTTGTTATTTTTTTCCTATACCTAAATAGGGTGAACTGACTAGTATTCGACCATGGTCACAATTTTATTATTTTCTGCATTCTTAGTATCGGATGTATTTCTACTGAATTACATACTCTTTTTTAATAACAATGTTGTTCAGTCAGTGGGTCGTATGTTTATTTGCCCACCCGTTATTGAATGATACGAAAATCACGGCGTCGAAAAAGTTGTCTCTTACATAACAACAGACAACGAGTAGATTGAATAGTAGCTGCGATTTTTTTTTCAGAGTAAGTACATAACTCTGGTTTTTATTAAATTTGAGCGCGATAGTCCATTCATTGTCCAACCCAAACTCAATGCGAGGGGGTTTCTGCACTTGAAAGAAGCACAAAGTCATAGTTGAAAAATCCAGATTTAAATATTAAAATAAAATTTTTAAATGGACGTAAACCTGTACCTCTACCCTAATTTCATAGGTAATACGTTCGGCCGCGGAGTCCTTTGATGAGACCGCGATGCGTGGCGGCGCTTTTGACACGGACAATCGGTGCCGCCAAGGACATAATATTTGGCGCCAAAGTGCGTAAAACAGTAGGCATCAATGTTGCCATAACTGATTTTATAAAATCTGTAGATGGCATGTTAAAAATAGTAGAAGCAGCGTAGATTTCAAATGAAAAAGTGGTAAATTTATTAGTAGATTAAAATGTATTTTTACGCGTTTATGCTTTTTAAAAGATAGAAGACGAAATCCGGTTCGTTTGTTTTGCGTCTTGTCACCCGCAGAGTAGGTAAGTCTTGTCATATGCAAAGAAAAATATCGTGACAATTTTATGTATTACTTATTTCCTGATTCCTCAACTTTTTCTCCTCTTTCTACTCTGGCTCTATCTCCTCTCGGTATGATTAAAACTTGTGATTTTCAGTAGAAAGGCCGACCTTAACCACTGAGCACGAAGCTATCATTTACTTTTCAGTTCAGATTTTTAGCGCGAACAGATAGCAAAATGTACCTAGGCAATGTACTTTTTAGTAGAAATAGAATATTGTTCTGAACAAAGGGATTGATTTAACCATTAATTAGTTAACTGCAGGTTTTTCAGTCATATTTACCTTAAAAATGAAAGGAAGGTCTGTGGATTTTTCAAAATTCTACGTATTAAATTAGATAATTAGAATTAGATAGATTAATGGTTGGCAACATTCGTATGTACCTACTTGTGCCGACTTCTTTTCTGTAGGTTGTTTACATGTTTATTTGTAGACTAGTTGTTGTTCTGTTGTGCAGTGAAAATGTCGGTTTTTAGTAATAGCGAATATTAGATGATGCTTTGTGTTGGCGCAGCTGATGGTAGCTTGCGAAAAGCTCGTCGGCTGTACAGTGAGATATTTGTGGACGGAAGACTAGAGGGTGACCGTCGGCGGTTTCCCTCTTTGGAGTGTTTTAAGAAGATGGTGAACCGCCTTCAACACACTGGAAGTTTTCGTGGCGACCTTCTACGACGCCCACTGCTTTAGACGATCGTATTCTCGAGCATTTTGAAGTAGACCCGAGTACGAGTAGATACCCGGCGAGCTGGAACGGTTATCGGAGTGAAACCCGTTCATTTCAAGGGGGAAGTTCACGCGTATTTAAAGATGCGTTTTGATCAGAGGATTGGGCGTGGCGGTGAAGTGAGAGTCGCTTGCCCGGCGAGGTCCCCGGATCTCACTCCGCTCGACTATTTTCTCTGAGGTTACGTGAAGAAAAAGTGTACAGTACAGCATGTGACAGCAGAGAGAATATGGAAGCCCGAATATCAGAGATTTTCAGTAGGTAGCGTAACCCCAGATATGTTTCGAAGCGTGCGTGGTAGCATGTTACGGCATTGAGCAACGAGGTGGTAATTTTGAGCCGTTGCGCATTGCTATAATTTTTTAAACGTAGGTATGCCTTGGAGTTTCACGCATACTGTGGCGTCATAAACTCCATTCATGTGTACATGTACTCGTTATGTTTTTGTGGCCTACATAAGTGATAGTTTAAACTCCTTGTGTCGCGATCGTGAAGTGATAAATTAGTGCGTTCTTATGACTGTACCAGATCAGGTACATCACCGTTTCGCTGTAAGGAGAACACGCCCCGGTAAGTGATAGTCAAAATATCTCTGATGTAACCTGTATCTAACTATACCTACGCTTGGTAGGCCGGCTACCAGGCGCACAGCTGAGATTAGAGATTTTGCAGAGGTTATTGAACTCAAATGAACTTATCGCGAAAGAACAAAATACAATAGTGTTGTGACCTACCGCTTTTGCTAAATATCGAAAATTTTAACGAATTTAACAATTTTGTAAGACGACTAACGATGTCATCACTTTATTACTATTTGTACATTGGCCGGTGCATATCGACTGGTTATCAGGCATGTGTAACGACCCTTAAATATGACCACACCTTTCTGTAACACCCTGTATATAGGGTACATTTTCGAAGGTTCCTCTAAATAATATACAGTCTGAATGAAGAAAACCTTTCAAAAATCCTTTGCCTCTTTTTGCTTGTCATTTCAATTTTCTTATCCTAATTTAATCAATAATGATGCTATTTTATTGACACAAAAAGTCCGGAGCGAAAATCAGTAATGGAGAAATATATATCAACAAAATAACATCAGGGGCTTTTCTACCATTTCTTAAAAGTAATATTATATCTTTCTTTCCTTTCATTCTGTGAATCGGACTCGAACTGTTATCGTCCTGTTATATTTGTGTATCTTGTAAGACAAACAAATTAAACAAATTAATATATCCACTGCAATGAGAGATACTGTTTTTTAATATAGGACACGTCAATTAGACTTCGCCTCATCTGATGATAAGCTAAGTCAAAGTCTCAGCAAAGAGGGTCACCATTACATACATATACCATGTTACAATGGTGACACTCAGCTTGACGGCCTCATCATATGCTTTTTCTTGTTTCGCTTAAAGAACCCGGGATTGTTGGAAGAAGGAAACACGTGAGCTGATAATGAATTCCAGATCTAAATTTTCTGCAATTTGAACCAGAATGACCACATAACAATAGCATCCTCAGTATTCTGACGAACGCTGATGGATCGATTCACAGTATGAAAGTCAAAAATTAAAATAATAACGCTTAAGATGTTAGATGTCCCCTATACTTATATTAAAGTTACAATAATTTAAATAAAAAATACAAATGCATGAAGGATATGTGCAATTACTCCTTGGGAATATCAGTCATATAACATCTAAGTACTAGTGAGTATTCATTACGATGAAGTATAACTAATAAATGTGATGAGAGATGATGATGATGAAATTGATGAACGTGATGAGATGAACGGCGAGGGTGATGAATTGTGTTGTGGAGCTGAAGATCAACGTAGAATCAGCATCTGGAAAGAAGAGAAAAAAATTTAAATATACAAGTCAGTCGAAATGCATAAATTTGCTGGTAAATATACTTTGAATTATTTATTATGACAAGTGTTCTTGTCTAGGATTCGTTTAGTACAGTGACGAGCAAAAGCTTGTCAATATCGGACAAAGTACTTCAGATGAGAATATAGTTTTAAATAGGTCTCTTTGGTAGTAATGCAACGCACAATGGGTGAGTTGCGTCACTTAATCAATCATATATTTAATAAAAATCAGTGGTTTTGTTTTGTGATTTGCCGGTATTTATAGCATAATTGAACTCACTGGTATTTAATAAAACTGGATAAATTCCCTTCTACTAATACAACTGATGTGTAACAATCTAATTTATTGCTATTCTAACAAGTTTTTATATTAAATTATCTTCTGTAAAAAAGTACTTCCTACATAATTTAAGATATATCTCTGAGGTTCGAGTTTCTGATTATTCAATACTTATCACCTGCTTTGCATTCTTTATAAGACTTCGATAACCAAATTCCATTTATTTATCATATGCTACCTCCATTGTCTTCGCTGCGTTTGACAATATCATCTAGTTGAAAAACTTCAAGTCTAGTTTTATCTTGATCCTAATTGTATTATACCATTTTTGTTTGACACACTGATCGGACACAGTAGTGGTCAGCCGTCAGTCTCGTTTAAATAATACCTGTTGTAAATTAATACTGTCTAAACTCGACCACTTCAATGGCGAATGTTTTAAAACATATGCCGTCAGGTGGCGTGTATGGAACTCAGACTTTTTTATTTTATATTTAAGAGTGCACTTGTTAATGTGTCAGGACGTAAATGTTTTGTAATTAAGGAGTAATGTACTCTAGTTTTAATAGACTTGTAACTTTATATTTTAATGGTATATTATACACTTGAGTTTAAATATTTCTTGATCTTTTCTTTTTACTAATGCTCTCCTGAAGGTATTTGTGATGAGCTAGGGCTCATTACTGTTCGAGAGCTGGATACAAATGCTATGAAGGTGTGAATATATTTCCTTCTTCCTCGAATATTCTAACTTTTAATTGTAAACCTGGTTAGTTACTTACTGGATCGTATGGAAATTGTTTCTAACACCGTTTTAAGACTCGAGTCCGAAATATAAATACATAATTAAATTATCCGCGTGGTTCCCGGCAGAGTAGAATTTGGGCCACCCCCTCTCTTCCCATGCGGTGTAGTAAAAGACGACTAAGGGATAGGGCTGTTTAACATCAGGCAGATATATACAGCTCAGACTCAGCCTCAGATGCATGGCTCGAGTCAACAATAGTGCCAGGAAAGCGGCAATAGGCTGTTAATATGCGCCTACCTCGTACTAGCTCTGCACCACCCTATGGTAGACTGGCAGAGACTCCGCCAATGTACTTACATCGTGCATAAAGTATAAATAAATAAATAAATTACATGGGGCCAAAAACAATGATTTGTGAAATGGGGGTTTTAATTCACCTCTGTCCCCTTCGGGGATAAAGGCGTGATTATATATATGTATGTATATGTATGTAGTTTATCTTTCTAAAAAATATTTGAAATCACTTTAGCGTTTTCTGGTCGATGGTCAAAGTTCCTTACTTAGACGTGCAGATATTTTCTGTCACCAAATATTACAAAAACGTTTGCCACAATAGGCGGTGTGTTCTTTGCTATGTATAGCACAATTGGGCAAAACTCATAAAAATATTTTTTTGCAAGCATTCCTGAGACCACCTAGGTCAGTTCCGAGTCTGACGCGTTGCCTTACGTTGTTTTATTACAAGGTTGTTACGTTACATTTTTTTTTAAAAAAGACAAACTCATTTTTTAACATTCCGCAGTGCAAAAAGTGGTCATTTGTTTTCCTCTTTACATCTATTTGCGTAACTTAATTGTTAGCGAATGGTTTTTTTTAAATATTTTGTTCCCTAAACTTTAATGTAAAGGTCTCCTTTGGATCGCACCGCTCAGCATGAAATCGGTCAACATAAAAAAGATTTAATGGCTTTGTAACAAATATTGACTTTACAACAATTGACAAAATCAATCATTTACCAATTCTTTTGCCATCTAATAATTCCATCTTATTTAAAATACGTGGAAACAAAACTTTTCTTTAAAGATTTAATCATGATTTATTTGGCGAGTTATTTTATTATTGAAATGGATTAATTTTATGGTTAAATTTTAATTAAGATGGTGGCTATTGTTGGTAGCGTCAGGATCAGTGTATCATCAAAAAAAAAAGTTTTTTTCATCAATTAGAACTTCCGACAATATCATCTTAGTTGTTCAATTTTATTCCAGCTAGTTTGTAGTAAATGGACGATCACCTGGCCATTATGTATATTTCATATTTTAATTGAACAGCAGGAACAAGTGGTAATGTGCACTATTTATTAATGACTGCAACAGTTGTGTGGACATATATTTTATATTCACAATTGCTATACATTCTGGACACAAAGGATCTAGTTTTTAACGCTACGCATCCAATTACAATCTACTGATAAAGACACTAATTATAATAGGAGTGCAGTGCAACAACGTGTCGCACTCATGTCTGGCTGAAGGCAAAAAGAAGTCAATATCTGCCGCCATTTGCCCCAATGTGCACCGGCCAGTAGTCATCCTTGGCTAGAGCAGGCTCCATGCACCTGTCATTGTTCAATTAAACCTGGCGACACATTGCCTTATATAATTCCTTAAATTGTACGCTCACATACTTTGTGTTCCATGTTATTATATGAAAAAAATACTGCTGGCTATTTATAAACATTTGTTCGACTAGTCGATAACAGATGGCGGCACATGACACGCTGCTGTTTTTGGACGTAGTTACAGGTTTTTTGTACATATATATATATTTTTAAAACACTAGGCATATCATGGATATCATTGATGTCATCTCATTAAATGGTAAGTATGGCATCGATTAACGTTCTCAAAGTACAATCGTCATCTCGCGACTGTTTGGATCGTCAACTAGAACACTCGCTACCAGGCTCACAGAAGCGGTAAAGAGTTTCTACGTTTGTGTTACGTACATTTCAAGGCAAGCAACGCCTGAGCAGTTATGAATACCGAGTGTAAGTGTAAGTCATATAAAAGGACTTGCAGGTTTCGTCAACCTGTCTGTATAGAAAATGGGATTATTATTTTTGAATTTAAATTAACATTATTTATTTGATTATGTCCCTTTATTTTTTATGAATTTATCGCAATAACTTTGTTTAACTAAACTGCCTACGTTTTGAGTATATTGTTGTCCTGTTCTTATTTCTAATACTCATTTTGAAAACATTATTTGAGATTGTCAATAATCCGAATCTAAAAAAAGAACACGGAAGCTGAAGTAATAATGCCTTACTTTATTGTAAGATCAAGAAAAGCGAGTTATCTTCAGCTTATTACGGGGAGACGAGGTACCAGGCGCGCAGAGATTGTGGGAGGCCAACTTGTGACGTACGAAGTTTCAATGTTGTAGCTACACGAACGTACACAGACGTGAATACGTGGGCACGTTTGGAAGTGTGCGTGAGCGCGTGTAGGCGCGTCACAATCACAGCGACTGACGACACTTCAACGCATTTTCTGTTTCTTTAAAAATCTATTGTTTATTTTTCTCAATTTCGCTAACCTATATACAAAGTTTAGAAAAATGCAACAAATAATGAAAAAAAGATTACATATCTGAACTGATTCTATTTTAAGGAAAAACGTCTAAAACTAAAATTAACAAATTAAATCGCCCAGGCCATGCGTCAAGGCGAAGCGTATAGCCACCTTTTTTCTAATTCGTAAGGTTGACGCTCTCGTGTTCACACGGGGGCAAGCCTTCACACGTTCGTGTTCGTTGCCTCTACGAACTGCCTATGCGGAAACACAACTTTGCTATTAACACGCGTTCCTTTACTATGAGATACTGCCACTTATGCACATACATACATACGTATTATAGTGTTGGACGAGGAAAGCGTTTTCACTACATACAATCCAACACAGGCATCCGTCCAAATAGAAGTAAAATGAGAGCATGCGGTGTGTACGTATAGATTTTGCATTTGTGTACGATTTTCCCCACATGTGAAAGTTGCGTTTATGTTGTGTTTCAGATTCATTCGTGAGCTGTTTTCTATGTTTCGGGTACTAGGCTCTCAGATTATCAAAGAAGTAATTGTCGACGATTTTTGTAGATGTGTGCGTTATCGTTGTTATCTAATAGACACGAACTCGCATGTTGATATATTTTGATTAAAATTGAACGATGTTAAATTGTTGGCGATTTCGTTCGAATTTTGTTTTTAGAACGTATTAGTTGGTCGAATGTCTTGATAAGGTGGATGCACCGCAAAAGTTGATTGAACGCTTGCGATCTCATCATGTCCTAGTATATTGACGTTTGTTGCAGCCGTGTCAATGACTTGATCTATGACGAATCCACGAAGTAAGTTTAGAAAAAAATATGTGAGAAAAGATTATATTTATCATGAGTGAATTCAAAAAACATTTTTACCCTGTAATGCATTTACAACGTTTTGTTACATTGTATGAATATTAAGCAAGTCTAATCTTATATTTATTATTTCAGACGGCAAATTACCTACTTGTTCGTCTACTCGGAAAATATTTATAATGCTGATGTTAACCTCACTATATTTATGACAAATTTATAAAACAGGTTGTCTGTTTACCTGTTAGGTAAAGTCAACGTAACTAGATAAGACGGGTCTTAATAAGAGTTCAGGCTAGTTATTATATTAAGCAAGTTTTAATAATTATCATGATATCGATTAGTTGTTTTTATGATACGAGAAGTAAGGCAAAGTTAATCTTTAATAATTCCGGGTAAGACTTGTCAAAAATATACCACAGTTAAAGTAGAACAAGATTGAGTAGATAAATACGAATGCTCTGTCAATAATACTTTATACTCATATTCTAAAAAAATATAGTTTTAATGCCCAAGTGACATTAGCTATATTATTAGGTGATGTAAGTAATCGACATCCAATGAAACCATTAAAGGTTCTGTTTCCATATAAGGTTATATATTTTCAAATTAAAATGTAACTACGATATGTTCATCAGTTTTCTAGAAACAAAAACACAATATTACTTTGGGCTTAGATGGCGTTGTGTAGAACGTTCTCGAACCTATAATATTTATTTATTTTTATGAACTCTAATATTACTTAACTTCTCTTTTTTTAGTCAGTCGTGAAAAAATAGATAAATTTAAGTCATTTTATAAAAAGGTAGCATTAATAATTAAAATCTGCGTCAATTCGATCAATGGAAAAAGGCGCATTCGCGCGTTATTGCGCCAGACGCGTTATGCAAGTACTCTGATGCAACTAAACTTATATTGTAAGCAAAGTTACAGATAAATATACATTTTTAGGTGTCTGTCGGTCGATATTTGACCTACTGACTACATTTACTGACCGATTCTTTGACGTATGTATATTCGATCCGGGTGAAGTAAATGTCAAATTGATACGAAGAATGTCAAACTATAAAATATTTGTGGTTTCATAAAACGATTGAAGATCTGAGACATAAAGGTTACAGTTATAAAAGCATGTTAATGAAATCAAAGTATCATATCATTTACAAATATTATAAGAAGATGGATGAACGTAGACAAATATGGGATAACTACATGATATTCTTTGACAGATCTTCAGACTAGAAGGAGTAAACAGAGAGCGAACCTCGGGCTGCAAGGCGCAAGCTACAGATGTATTGTGTTTAAATATTTGAAATTTCCGGACTTCTAGGTATACAACCACATAGGCTTTTAAGAAAAAAAAATGTGTTAGAAGTGAGGCGGGAATAAATTTTGAATTTCGACTGTAAAACGGGACGTAGAAACTAGATAAATGAAATTGTATATTTTAACACCAGTTCAAGGCATATTGCGCCTTTTTCATATTTGTTAATTTGTTCTATGCAACCATGACATAGTCATTGGAAATTTCCAGAAGTTTCTAAATATAGATGTATAGACTTTTAGAAAGGTTGTACTTAAAAAACACATTGGCAATTTATGTTTATTAAATTACCTGTTTGATTAGATGTGTTCTCCTTCCCCCTCTATGACGCAATTTTTGTTTTGAACAGCTGATGTAAAAGTGTTAAAATATCTTATTAACAATTACTTTTACACTAAAAGTCACAAAGTCGCATATTAAAAATGTTTTAAAAGGTTTATATTTAAAAATAAGTTTCCTCATAATAGTTAAATTGAGAAGTAAATCGACTATTTCAAGGCGATCTGCACGCATTTTTAACAAGCCTGTTAAACACAAACTAAGTGGTTGGTGCATAAATTAGTACTTTTCGGTATCGTAAGACCAAAATTGCACATGATAATACACTCACTCGAGGTCAACTTATTGAGAAATGGTTCCAAGTATTATTTCATAAAGTACCTCAAGCTTTTACAAGTTTTAAATGCGATAGCGTTTAAAAAAAAAATGGATTTTCTTAGTGGAAGGTATTGTTTAAAAATATTATATACGTTATGATAATAAATTAAGTTATCTAAATCTTATAAATAAGTTAGATATTAAATTGTTAGTAAGGTTAAATACTTCTATGTATTCTACACCTTAAATATGCTAGCAGTTTCGAAGAAAACTTGTACTACGAATTGCTGAATGCATTTTTCTGTACCTACAGGGTTGGCAGCGCGACTGTGACTCCTCTGGTGCTACAAACGTCCCAAGGCCACGGTAACCACTTTCCATCAAGTGAGCCGTGTGCTTGTCTGCTACCTAAGTTGTATAAAAAAAAGAAAAGCCTGTACCGGAGCTTCGTTCGTTAAGCAGTGCGTGCAAACTAGTTATGGCTTAGGCTCTGGAGATCTTAGAGGGCCCCACACATAATCTAATATCCACACACAAATCATAAATATCTGATAATAAAAATACCTTAACTAAATGTCCACACTTTTAGCTACGGACAGCAGGTCAAGTATTAAAGAATTTGAGAGAGCTGTGTATTTCTTTTTACCCGACTGCGCCAGCGATGGTAAAGTGTTACGCGATGCATACGCATCTATTTTTTTATACAACTTAGGTGGCAAACAAGCACACGGCCCACCTGATAGAAAGTGGTTACCGTGGCCTACAGACGTGTGCAATATCAGGGAATTGCTACTCGTGCTGCCAACCCTGTTAAATTAAAGAGTTTCTGTGCCGTCAGTTTAGTAGACAAAGCAGGATAAGCCTATGTTCTTCCCACTGACAGCACAAAATCTCTCTAGTGAGCACAGGCTACCTATGTAGTTTTCTTTGTTCTCCTCATTTATCCATTAATTTTCTTTCGGTTTATGATTGGTACCTGCTATCAATCTTGTTTTAATCTTTTAAACAGCAGTCGGTTTTTTTTTTTAATAATTACCTCCTTAATCTAATAAGTTCACAATACTCAATAGGTTTTACGGCAGTATCAACATCTTAATACTTCCTAATATGTGCTATTATATCATTCTATCTATTTAATCATTGTTTCCTACGCAACAAAAACGTTTTTTGGGCAATAAAACTCCAATTAAAGTCGATTCCAGTATAAACTCATTGATAACTAATTAAACGTGATTTCATTCGACAATATTGTATTATCTTTTTTCTAATGTTTGGTCAAAGATATTTGTGTTCAAACAAATAGGAACCAGTTTTTTTAAGTTTATTGACTCCACAGAAATATTATCTGTACATTCCTTGTGTTTAAGGTTTTTATAGAAAATAGAAACAGTGGATAATATAGATATTAGACATGTTATATCAAATAACCATGCTATGTTTGCGTTAGATGCTTGTAATGTCGATGTGTAAGTGAACAGAGCTATTATTATAGTTAATATACCGATTATTACAATTAGACTATTATATTTTTCCATTATATTAGGTATGAAATAGAATATAAAATCCACTGGTTTCCGGCAGAGTAGAATTAGGGCCACCCCACCTCTTCCCATGCGGTGTCATATAAGGCGAATAAGGCATAGGGCTGTTTAACATCAGAGAGATATATAGAGCACAGACATAGCCTCAGATGCATGGCTCGAGTCATCAATACTGCCCGGAATATGGCAATAGTCTCACCCCTATTACGTGGGACCGAATACAATTATTGGTGAAATGTGGGTGTTAATTCATCTCTGCCTAACCCTCCGGGGTTAAAGGCGTAATTATATGTTTGTATAAAATCCATTCCAAGCCAATCTTACATACAAGCTGGTATGTATAACATATATTTAAACAAATAAATATGATGTGATTCGATTTGATTTACATCGGTGGTTTGGAGGACGAGGTTCTGGCGGCTTTTAGTTTACAAACACGGCAGTTTCTCCCGTAAATAATTAAAAAAATATGCAAAAGAGGAATGAGAGAACGAATCTCGGATCTATAGTACAAGATTGAGATGCGTCCGGAATTTGGATCTCGGAGATAAAAGCGAAGAAAGTAGATAAACTCTATGTCCATTCGCTTCAGATTAATTCCTCAATTGGTATGTCTGCGCAGTTAACTGTGCTGTTAGACTGTCCCGTATTTTTGACCTCAGTCCACTCCCAAACATCTGAAGCGTGACGTTTTCTGCTAGACACAACTAATTACATTGTAAATGTGGCATTTAATGTCTGTTTCTAGTCCTTGATGATTAAGAGCGAAGTATATTACCAACATAAAAAAGAAAATGGCTACTAATTTTTGAAACCTATACAAAAATAATGTTTAGCGAGAGACTAAATTTTCAGGATGAAGAATTAATGAGCGCGGGATCGTCGTATTTTCCAATTATAAAAAATCTGATGACTTGTATTTGATATCTCTGACTGATATGAAATGACCAATCCTGATTGCATCCTCATCATTTTACACTTTGCGTCTAGCATCCGACCTCCTACGTCTCATTTTCAAGTGCTTTCATATCTCCCAACCCAAGAATAGCCTGCGCATAAACCTAGTACACTATTCAGCAGGTGTATAGGCTTGCAGGTGAGGTTTTACTTAACCCAAAGATCTTGGTAGGCCCCCAGGAACAGAATAAACTATTGTATATTCAAATGAACAATTTCCAATCATTAATATTATCTATGCACGCAATAATAATAGCCCGCGCAAAATTATTAATGCACGCAATTTGGCATGTGCCTAAATAATGATTTTGTACTAGCACAAACAAACTACACCTGCCGTAGAACACAGTGGACTGGCTACGTCTACTTAATTATTTAAACATAAAACCTTTAATTAGACCTACCAGCTGCCCCGTGACCTTGTAAACCACCTTTGTAATACGACAAGCAGTATATTACATCGCAAAAACTATTTTACATAGCTGCAATTCACATGTCGCAAAAAAATTGCGATCCTGGTCGCCTTTTGTTGTTATTTTAAGAGTCGATATTGGTCTAATTTGCATGTTTTACATGCACCTATCCGTGTAATAGTTGCATGAAGAATACATCTGCTAGTTTGAAACGACTTGGTATGCAATAAGGTGCTTCTATACATAATTCTGAGGATATCTTGAGCCTATCATCGGTTATGTTCACCTGGTATAAATCAATTAATGTTTTGTAATATTATAACTATTTTGGGTTTTTATTATAGAATATTGTAAGTAAGACTGGATTCAGTATCGCAAATTTATGCTTACATTTGTCTACATAGAGCTGTGTAGAATGTTCGAGAATATCATTATAACGATGATTTTTATACATAAAAATAAATGTTATTCAGTTCTATTCATATTGTAATTCCTTCATATATCTATGGAGATGTTACCAAAAAACCTATACTCAGAATACATATAATTCTTGCATTGAGTAATGCAGGAACAGGCCCTTTACGATTAAGTTAAAATTACACGTATAAAGGCTGATGTAATTGACTCGCTAAATGATTTAACGATTGCTTTAAAAGCTGCATATTAAACCGCTCGATATTCTTCTTTAGGAGTTCAAAATGGAAACCTGTAATTCGTCGTTCAGTTAAACCTATAATTTAGTTATTGGAGCCTTGTTTGAACGATTTTCAAATAAAATTTTATTATTACGTCACTACGTTGCAAACATTCGCACGTTGCTGCTGTCGCAACACTAATTGTTTAAGTATGTGTGTCGTACTTGCTTGATTTCATGTTTTTACATAATGTTGTGAAGTCTGTAGCAAATATCTGAAGTAACAGATAAATGTATGCCTTTGATTCCATTACATACATCGGTAATTAGCCTGGCAGCACAATTTGTGAAAGAACGAACAGTTTCACTGTTGAATGAACATAATGTGGGCACTCATACAACAAAGACGTTAAACGATGTGCGTATGTGCAGGTGGCGCCGTACAACAACATTAGTGTAATTTTTATCGCTCATCAAACTCGTGAAGAAACATTTTTTATGTTTATTCTACTGCTATCTATACACACATCGCATTTTTTAGGAAACTTACAATTAAACTTCGTATGTCCATAACGCGTTTTATGACTCCTATTTACCCTAAAAAGTGAAACAAAATTACTTTTCTCGACTCGAGTTTTATCACAATCAAATTACGCCACATTAAGTTACGAGGCGACCAGACCCGACTATATTTAGCTACCAAAATAGATGGCATGAGTTTAAATGGACAAACAAAGGAAGAAACCAACGTGCGGAGAATATTATGAGCAAAAAATATGGTTGGCTAGGGTGGTAGTGACCTATGATGACGTAATGCCAAAAACAGGCCACACTGCAGCCGGTAGAGGCTCGCTGCCGACCGGGGTCAAGGAAGTTCATCGCGGAATATTGCTCAATCTCATATAGACATGTGCGATCCTAAATACCACGTCCCCGTGATTCACCGTGTCATCGCTGACCGCCGATAAAAAATAAATCAGTTTCCAAATCTGAATTTCGAAGTAGGTACGTTTACGTAACGAGTGTTCCGTGTTGCGTTTATCGAATCCAATGTTGCAATTGTATAGAATATGTGTAAAAAATACTTTTGTCTACTAAATTGGTAGATATTAGCGTGATATCCGCGCGACATGTTTCGACGTTGTTCGACGGGGAGCGTGGTGGAGTCGTGTCCGCGTCTATTTTGAACTCCCGATCGGACGTTCGCCCGGTTGTTGAACTGGAATAATTCGGCAAACACAACCATATTACGCGCTTGTTAATCTTGTGATTATATGATACGTGTTGGGCCGTGTGCCGATTATAAAATACCTTGCCGCGGACTCATCTATACTTACACCTATCTACCTACAACTCAAGTACATCTAATATAATAAATTTACAATGTAATAAAGGAAGTCGATACTGAAACAATTTTAATAACAGATTGCTATCAGATAATTGAGTATCAACCTACCAATAAGCTTTAAAACCTCGTTTTTAAAAGTTGTTTTGACTGTTCTCGAATTATATGACACAATAATGATAATTAATTGTAGCAACGATTACATTCGCAACACAAATGAGCGAGTGTTGTGTTTACGAGAGGTGGACGCTTACATGCAGAGCTGTGGCGCTGTGTGGGTGCCGCGCCCGCGTGTGGGTGTTTAGTCTCTGTGTGTGTACGTGGAAGCGCGCGATGAAATAAAATATGTCCGGTCAATGAACTCGCGGTCGGTGCCATAAAAATCGCGATACTCGCCGAAATTTGGACAGAAACCCCAATATACATCCTTATTATCGATTTAAAAACCCAAATTTATATTACCTTAGTGTTCTAGCAAGAGTTTTAAATTAATATGTAACGATTTTGGCGTCCAAATTGTCCGAATATGGCCGGCGGGGAATAGGAAGGATTACAGCTGTGCAACGAACTTTAATATGCAGCGGGCGACTCTCGTGTCCGCCACGACGGCAGCTGTCCAGTCTGCTCTTTGTCTCACTGCAGCCACTACTGAATCTTAATTTCACACAACCCTTAGCACGAAGATATCAGTCAAAGATTTATAGAATTCCATTTTTAAATTCAAAACTTGACTCTCACCTTCATGGTAAAAAACAAGATGAAGAAAAAAAAATACTTACGTAAAACAAAATTTTAGTGACGTTCAATTTGAAACCGCGTTCCGCAGGATCGTTTTTCTCTTCGTAATGCAGATGTTGTTTCTATGGGTGTACATTTCCGGATTGCACGCGGCGTGCGAGTCAGCTGATTTCCATCCAATGACCTTGCGGACACGTCCTCTCTTCATTATATTCATAGTATTTACAAGCGATGAGTCGTTTATTATTGAACAGTCACGATATCACGTAAACCTTCTCTTTCTGCAAGAGGACGTCTCCTGCGGACTGGTGCCGGTGAAAATCCTTCGTCTTCCGCAACACATCTTGTCTCATCGGAGATAGGGTTTAGTATATTTCTGTGGGGTCTAAGCCGATCATTTTCTTTGCTTAGTACTGTCCGGTAGGGTCAAGAACTTTGATGTCCATTTCTAATAAGATTCTTATAAGAATACAGAATAGGTAATAAGAATTTCTTGAGGGTTTAGTACTGACCGGTGGGGTCCAGGGTGGAGTCCATCTTGAGGGTTGTTTTTTTTTAATAAAGTCCAGTAGGGTCGAGAGTTAGAATATCCATGTTAACACAATGAACACTACGTATCGAGAGGTGCGCGGTTCGCGATGTGAGCGGTGATAGTACAGAGGAGTGTACGCGCGTGCGGCGTGCCGGCCAATGAGAGGAGTGCTGCGGGCGCGCACTTATATGATAGAAGCGCGCTATACAGGCGACATCTGGCGGCGAGTGGACGCAACAGGTGGAAATATAAATTTCCCTTTGACGTTAGAAAATGTCAAGAATTTTCTTTGTTGCTCGTCTGTGAACCTAGATGGCTTATGACATTGTGTTATTACTGGAATAAGACTAAAATAGGTCTCATGGTTCTTAATACCTACAAGTAATTTATTAAAGGTTTACCATGAATTTGATGTGTATTTTTATGAAATAACGAGAGGTTAACTTTAACTGGCGGATTCAATAAGAGACATCTACGATCTAAAATGTTTGGGAGAAAGAAGTTTAAACTGTTGACCTATGATTGAGGGTGAATTGCTACACGAGTATAATATATCTAATAAGTATTTCCATGAAGTGACAGAGAAAGAAAACAAGTATCACCACCCTATCTCAGCGACAAGGTGTCGTAAGAGGCGACTAACGGAAAAATTCGCAGACGATATCACTGTGAGAGAAGGAAAACTTGGAATAAAACCATGTACCAAACCATCTGGCCAGTGTGGAAACAGTAGGCCAAAGCTTCTCAACATTAGGAGAGGCCTGTGTACAGCAGTGGACTGCGATAGAATAATTATTGATTGATAAAAAATTCAGTTCAAATACAGTTTTATGTTATAAAATAACATAAACTCACGCTTATATCCCCGAAGAGGTAGGCAGAGGTGCTAGCACCCACATTTCGCCAGTTTATGTTTAGGTCAAAATGTAATAGGTGGCGAGCCTATTGCCATTAACCGTTCACTTATAAACCTGCGATAAATACACACATAACTTCGAAAACCATCGAAAAGTCATTGGGGTGTGCCATGGTAAAACCTGGGATCGAACCCGAGACCTCGTCTCAGCAGTCCATTACCCATACCACTAGGCTTCCGCGGTTATTCTAGTTTTATGTTATCTTCACGGTAATATTGAGAAGTCCTAGTATGATGGACCTCGATTTACCAGACTATTTACTTTGAAGGTAATCCCTATCTTGACGGTATCTACTGCGAATTTTTCTCCTCCCGCTTATAAGAAACCTGGGATTGTAAAAATCAAGACGAAAAGCTCACTGAAGAGTTTTTTTGCTGTCAGTGGGAGAACCAAAAGCATGTCCTGCTTTGTCTTTTACACTGACGGCACAGAAACTTTCTATGCTTACAGGTTTGGCAGCGCAAGTGTGACTCCCTTGGTGTTGCACACGTCCACGGTAACCACTTTCCATCAGGTGAGCCGTCTGCTTATCTGCCACCTAAGTGGTATATAAAAAAAGGAAATACTTACGAGTAGAGCATTCCAGCTGATGAAGAAAGGAAGTTCCGAACCGCTTGGTTCAAGACAGTATTGTTTGTACCGTATGTGGGTGATACAATCGTACTTGACTGTCGTTCTGGTTAGGAAGGGAGACGGTAATCAGAATACTCGCCGTGGTAGAGGCTAAAATTCATATAGGTTAACATGTATTGCATTGCATCGCAAGCGATCTTGATGGGCCTCGTTCATTCAGAATTTTGTCCAGTCACCAGTTTTTTTGTGGCTATATATAAAATTAACTACAAGACTTATCTACCAAAATTACCTACTTACAAAAAATGGTCAAAGTCAAAAGTCATTATTTCTGAATAGACCATTAAATCGGCATTTACAAAACGAAAATGAAAGACTAGTTTAGCAAATGGACCATCGGTTCGAAACGCAGCCCCGACCTGAGAAGACCCCGGCAAGAAACTCAGCGTGAATTAATTTTTTGGTCTATTTACAAACATTTACTAAGTCTACTTAGTCTAAATACAATAATTTACTTGAGTAGCATAGTTGGGCGAACAGCTCATTTCCAAGCTTGTTTATCATCTAAATATTCTTGGATTTCTGGCACAATTTACTCTTTACTACATTTTTAAACTTATTTACAGCTAAATACCTAATTTAATTAGGGAGTTTGTTAAAAAAGCGTACACAGTTGCCTTGGAAAGAATGACTAATATAAGTTAGGTATACAATTATCTTTAGTTTTAATGCATGTTTAATAAACAAACTTAACAATTTATATAATTGATAAATTTATTTATCAATGTCACCAGACTGAATATGTTTGAATATATAATAAGTATATATTGTGCTTGCCCTTCTCACGTGAGCAGTGCCTTGTTAATTGTCATTAGTTTGTACATAGACGTGTTTTCTTATCACAAAAATATTTCAATACTCGTTTGTAACCAGGTTATGTTCAAATATATTTACATAAATTTTGTGTTTATCTTTATATTTATAACAACTAACACACAACTAACAGCCGCGTGGTTTCCGGCAGAGTAGAATTTGGACCACCCCATCTCTTCCCATGCGGTGTCGTACAAGGCGACTAAGGGATAGGACTGTTTAACATCAGACAGATACATACAGCTCAGACTTAGCCAGAGATGCATAGCTCGAGGCAACAATAGTGCCCGGAAAATGGCAATAGGCTCTCTGTGCTGTCAGTGGGAAGACTAAAGGCTTGTCCTGTTTTGTCTTCTAAACTGACAGCACAGAGACTCTACTTACAGCGTTGCTGAGTGCCACCATTGTTATATTACTTAGTGTCTGTAATGGTGACCCTCCTGAGACTTTGCCTTTAGCTTACCATCAGGCGAGGTGAAGTCAAGTTGGCATGGCGACTAGTGTAAAACTCGCTGGGATATTTGCCATGTTTATTATTTTTGCTGAGTAACCTATATTTCGGCGCTGTTACAAGTGCCATGATCACGGTGTACTGACGACCACCGAGCTGGTAAAGCCGAACATGGTAAATATCCCATCGAATTTTCCACTAGTGATGTGAATGACCATGTCAATCTCAAATCATACAAAATTATTCTTATTCTTATTTATTATCTGCCTGCATAAATGACTATCTGATTGATAGTTATGAATGTATTGTAATGTATAATTATGCTAACTTATTATTTGTATTATAATAATTGGTGGCGCATGGCCGAGTGCGGTAATGGACTGTATTGCGGGAAGTAGCTAACTGTTCCATTGACGCTTTACACACAAAAGACAGGTGGTCGGGTTGCCGCGGGAGTGATCCAAGCAATGAATGCAACCCGAGAAATTAGGAGAGGATGCACTAACCTTCACGACACACGTGTTTTCATCGCAGCCGGTACACGGATCTTCTCTTCCTTGCTCAGGAGCTGCCGTCAGCATCACTAGATCACTTGAGGAACACACGAGAGGCACAATCCGATCGGTAAAGGTCTATGAAGCGGTAAAAATGTAACAAATATTAATCATTTTTGAGAGACGCGAGCGCGGTCCGTCATTACGCTGGCTAGTTCAAAGCGAGACTGAGTGTCTATATTTCACAAATGGCGGACGGAAGCCATATCTATGGTTAGTGCGGGAGAGGAGACGGGTATAAAAGGAGTGTGTTTCCGTGTCAAAATACAGTTTCTACACCGGCGCAACCATTCCCCCCGGCTTGAAGGGTTACCTTCGAAACGACAAATGCGAAACAAATCTAAAGTCTAATCTAAATCTAGGTTTGGGAAATAACAACTAAAATATAAACCTAGATTGGAGCTCGTGCCTACCGCTGGCTAGGCAGAGGGCAGAGGCGAACAAACAACACAACGCAACAGTCTCGACCAAGACGAGACGCGATTAGCCAACAACAAAATAAGGGTCTCTTCACGTGGGACCGATACAACAAGCGAGTGCTTCTTCTCCTCGGGTGGTTCGGAAACCGTAGTGGGATTGAATTGACTAACTGGCCACTTATCTAACGCGGCATGAATCCAGGACGGTCCACTAAACCATAACGGGTGATCTAAAATTTGCGAAGGAAGCAATCCACGAGAGAGACACCCGGCTGGGTTGTCGGTGCCAGCAACGTGAAAGAGATTATGTGGCGCCAATTCAGATTGAATTTTTGCCACTCTATTAGCGACGAATGTGTCCCAACGATGGGGCGAAGAGTGGGCCCAACACAAAGCGACTGTTGAGTCCTAAAAGCTAAAATTCTACTAATATTAATGCGAAAATTTACAATTATGTCAAATAAATTACCTTAAAGATTCCGACCACAATACAAAATGTCATTAAGCGACACGGAAGTGCTAGTCTTAGCACTGCCATCCAAAACTACGCGGAGTTTTAGTAGTAAGCTTATCTTCTCTAATAACTCCGCGGTGCGGGATAATGTACGAAGGCTGGGTCCCGCCAGTGTCCGCAGGCGCAGGTGAGATGTAACCTTTATCTAAATATTCGTTAACAACCTCATCATAGGCCCGCTTCGACTTTGGGGACGCCTGCATCTTTCGTTCCAAACAAAGAAAGCGTTTTTCAGCGGATACACGGGAGCCACCGAGTGAAAACTTGCGGATGGTAGACTCCAGTGGCGGCTCGACGGTGCAACAGAACGAAGCAGTCGAGTGACTAAAACTATCTATAGAAGCGGGTGCGGAACCAATTATAACAAAACCAAGAACTGTTTCCAGTGCGTGCGGAGCGGGGTACGTCGGTCCCCCTTGAACCTTACGTGATAACTGGAGGTGCGGGAGAATCGAAGCGCCGATCAATATATCGACGACTCCAGGAACAGCGTAAGTCTCATCTGCTAAAGGCAAGTCTTTAAATTTCGTTAATAAAGACGTGTCAACCGGGACGGTAGGCAACTGTTCAGCTATTCTATCTATAACGAGCGAATCCATGTCAAACCAAATATTATTATTAAAACGAGATCTAAACCTTGTTTTAACGGTGCCACGAACAGCTGACTGTAAGCTTCCAAAACCCTTCACCACTGAGCGGGTTGAACGGTTATCAACATTGAAACCAAGACGCCGACAACAATCTTGAGTAATAAAATTACTTTGCGAAGCGCCATCTAACAGCGCTCGAACAATGCGCGGCTTACCTAATGCATCAACAATAACAACGCGAGCGGTCGCAAGACACACAGTAGTGAGTGCAGCACTAGCGGAGAACGAACACAAGGTGACGTCATCCGCGGCGGTCACCGGGCGGGCCGGAGCGCGCGCGAGCGCGGGCTGCGGCTGCGGCGCAGGCTGCCGTGTGTCACCGCTCGACGAGCCAACCGTGCTCACATTGGATGCGGCATTACTATTCTCAAAATGAAGCAAAGTGTGGTGTCTCGCTTGACATTTGCGACAACTATTTCTACTATTACATAAAACAACGCGGTGTTTAGTACCGAGACAATTAAAACAAAAATTATTAGCGCGAACAAATTTATAACGATCACTAGGCGACAATTTTAGAAAACCAGGACACCTGTACAGTTGCGAATGATGAGTGCTACACAAAGAGCAAACAGGTGACTGTACACGTGCTGGTGCGGTACTAACATAAGTATGAGTTGACCTCAGTGACTTCGATGACGCATCTACTTTGCGTGCAGAATCAACAACTATCTTCGCGCCTTCATGTTTCGATGAAGAGCGCTGCAATACTTTTATATGCTCGCGAACAAAACTTTCTAAGTCTTCGAACTTAGGAATTTTATTGCCGCGATGATCCGACTCAAACAAACGAATGGTTTCGGAATCTAATTTCCTTAAACCCATATACAAAAATACGAAGTCGCAGAGGTCATCAATCTTTAGGTTCTTTACGGCGCGAACAGCTGACGCGAAAGTATCTAGAAATTTCTCTAAGTTTTGATCGTTACATGCCGCAATAGATTTCAAATCAAACATCTGATCTAAATAGGCGTTAGCTACCGATCTTTTATCCTCATACCTAGCTTTCAAAGTATTTAAAATTAAATTATAATTCTCGGCACTAAACGTAATTCCAGCGCAAACGGTTATAGCTTTACCAGTCAATTTTTCAACGAGATAATGCAACTTTTCGTGATCTGTCAACGAATCGTTCTTATCTATTGTATTCTCAAAACTATCTATAAATAGACACCAATTGCGAATGTTACCATCAAACTCGGGTATTTGAATTGGTGGCAACTTAGGTCGGTCGCGAGTGGGGTTGGGTAGGTCAGCCGGCTTCTCCAAACTCCTAGCGACGCGTTTGATACGACAATACAAATCGTCAAACGACGACAAGGCTTGATAACTCACTGAGTAATCGGGATTCAAATTCAACTCTAAAACGTTGATGTCATGTACTAAGGTTTCGAAATCCGCGCGTAGACTATCTAAGTTTTCTATAGAACACAAGAACGAATCTCTGATGACCAAATCAGAGGTTTTAAGTGCATTATCATAAATCGATTGTACGCGAGAGTAAATCATTTCTTTTTTAGCGTATAAAAGTTTCAATTGAACCTTACCGGTCTTATCAACCTTTGGGGACATGTTTACAATTAAATCTCAAACTAAAGTGCGGTAAACAACAAATATGAAATGACTTAATCCTAGCGGTACAGAGCAGCGAGGCGGCGCGAGCGACACTCGGCAGATAGGTAGGTACCTACAACTGTGAATGCACGCTTGAACAAACGCGCATAGCAACAAGGTCGTACCTACGCGATGGTCGCTGTCTAGGTTCAACTATTATTTCCGAGATTAAGTATTGCGTAATATCTATTCAAATTAAAATACTTTCGTATGAATTGGGATGAGATGCGAGCGAGGTAGGTACAGCCACGTGTCTACCCACGCAGGTACTAGGCAAATACGACGCGAGCCGAGAACAACGTAATTGAAAAAAACAAAACAAAGCCAAATGCGTTAGGTATTACACTGTGCCTATGCACTAGGGTGTCTAGTATACCTAAGATCTAAGCCTAAATGTCTGGATGCGGGGTTTTCTACTAAAATAACCAGGTATTTAGGCGCGGTGCGAAAATTGCGAACTACGATTAAGTGTTGATATGATACCTAACCTATGTATGTACCAGGTAGGTACTATGCGAGCCAGCGGCGAACGGACAACAAATCTAATCCTAAGTGTCTGGATGCGGGGTTTTCTACTAAAATAACCAGGCACTTAGGTGCGGCGCGCTTATTCCCATTAGAATAATAACAAAACTACGAACTACGGCTAAAATCCGGTTCGATCAGGACCAAAAATGGTGGCGCATGGCCGAGTGCGGTAATGGACTGTATTGCGGGAAGTAGCTAACTGTTCCATTGACGCTTTACACACAAAAGACAGGTGGTCGGGTTGCCGCGGGAGTGATCCAAGCAATGAATGCAACCCGAGAAATTAGGAGAGGATGCACTAACCTTCACGACACACGTGTTTTCATCGCAGCCGGTACACGGATCTTCTCTTCCTTGCTCAGGAGCTGCCGTCAGCATCACTAGATCACTTGAGGAACACACGAGAGGCACAATCCGATCGGTAAAGGTCTATGAAGCGGTAAAAATGTAACAAATATTAATCATTTTTGAGAGACGCGAGCGCGGTCCGTCATTACGCTGGCTAGTTCAAAGCGAGACTGAGTGTCTATATTTCACAAATGGCGGACGGAAGCCATATCTATGGTTAGTGCGGGAGAGGAGACGGGTATAAAAGGAGTGTGTTTCCGTGTCAAAATACAGTTTCTACACCGGCGCAACCAATAATAATAATTGGCATAGGCTACTAATTACTTGTAGCTACTTATTAGTTATATAAATATATGTAACTAGTATATCTCATTATTATTATTTAATATTAAATAACGATTAAATTTATTTATTCAACATATAAACAATACAAATGTCACATCATTATTTGCAATCACAGATTTTGTCATATTATGTCAAATCAAATAACCCGCCCCGTATCATTCCCGGCGCACCTTTGACACTGGCGGCGTTAACTCGCTGAATCGCCAAGGTCATCGTCTGCCCCGGAGCGGGAGTCACCGCCTTGTTCGTAGATACGGCGTCCAATTTCAGAAATTAAGCCCTTCGCCTCCGTCCCCAAACGGCCCATAGTCTCCACCGCAATGAGCACAAATTAATATTGTGGCTCCATTGCGGCTTATTCCAGTTTTTTTCTGCTGGCCACGTCCTCAGCCGCCGACGCAGGAGCGCTGACGGTGCGACTCTGGTGTGCAGCTGCAACAGTGCTGACGCAAGTGGTATCCCACAACAGGCACTTGCCGTTTTTCCACGGCACCAAAGTCAGCTCATCTGGTTGCTTCCCGTCCGATCAGCTGAGACCCGCTAAGGCTAACTAGTTATCACCATTATATCAAGTTACAAATATATTATATAATTTTCTTTTGATTGCGGATTTTTTTAAAATCTTTTTTAGATTATATATACGTTTGATTGATGACACTTGCTGGAATTTATTGTTATGAATATCAAAAACATAATAGTGAATTTCTCAAAAATAATAGTGTCGTAATGTTTGAGAAGTATATACTTAACTGCAATTGTGATCCTTTGTGGATGCCGTAAAGCGAAACCGGTCAGGTGTAATAATGAAAAATACTATGGAATGAGTACAAGTGTATTTCAATATGTATAATCTTCTTTTTCTACAACATTCTAGACAATGCTATCTAGAAACTAAGCATAGCGTAACTAGCTTGTGTTATCTTTTAATATTTTTTTAACAATATATACTTGTTATTAACTCATGGCACAATATATTTCCTTGTTATTTCACCATATTAATTATTCACTTTATTTATAACCACTGCTCACTGGAGGAGGATTATTAGTGCTGTCACTGGGAAGAAAGGCTTGTCCTGCTTTGTCTTCTACATTGACGGCACAGAAACTCTATATATTTACAGGGTTGGCAGCGCGACTGTGACTCCACTGGTGTTACAAACGTCCATAGGCCACGGTAACCACTTTCAATCAGGTGGGCCGTGTGCTTGTTTTTCCACCTAAGTGGTATAAAAAAATAAAAAACCAATTTACCTATTTTACTTGAACTAACACTATACCTGTATATCTTTTTAACCTTTAATTCTGAAAATCGATGTTGCATTTTATCTAATGCACATCTATAGAATAACGGTTTTCGGAAAAAGCTGTTCTGTATAACGGTAACAAATGAAGCTATTTATTTAAAAAAGGTTTAAATTATTTACACAATATATGTTTATAACCTAGTTATTTGTATAAACCGTTATTATTTTGTTATTAACCGTTATAGTATTCGGCATTTAATTTCATATTTATAAATACATTTCTGAACGTTAGTTTCAAGTGTCACTAAGCGTCGGTAGCTCAGTGGTTAATTAGCCGGATTTGTTAACATTTATGATCACTGCTCCGCCCCCTTTTATAGTAGCGTAATGTTATATAGCCAATAACCTCCGTCAATAAATGGACTATTCAACAGAAAAAGATTTTTTCAATTCGAACAGGTAGTTCCTGATATTAGCACGTTCAAACAAATAAACAAACTCTTCAGCTTTTTAATATTAGTTATTTATATTACTTAGATGGTAGATAAGCACACAGTCCACCTGATGGAAAGTAGTTACCATGACCTATGTACGTGTGCGTGTGGGTTGGTAGCCGTGCTACCAACCCAGTAAGAAAAGAGTTTCTGTGCCGTCAGTGCAGAAGACACAATCAGGACAAGTCTTTGGTCTTTCCACTGACAGCACAAAAACTCTCCAGTGAGCTGGCTACCCAACTCACCCAGTATAGATTAAGTATCTGAAATCGATCTGTACAACTAGTAGAAGTCAATTTTCTTTCTGCACAGTGTACATTGGTAATATGTATGATTAATGATTAAATATATGCGGTAAGATGCGGTAATCAACACTACGTGGAGGAATGTAATCATTGAATTAATAAATTAAGTCATGAAATCATGACGTACATGAATAGTTTTGTTTTTGTAAAGGTGCTTATACACGGTATTGTGATTAAATAAGTCTACTGTGATGTGTATAAGTGTCAGCAAACTATTTAAAACCTCAGAAATATCTCACATGGAGCGTTTTACGGACTGATTAAAATTCTAACAGAATGAACGAACAATTTTTAAATGCCAAATCATTTAAAAAGACAGACCATAATAATTTTTGAGGTAAGGCACCCTTAGCACTTTGGGATATAAAAAATAGCCTACTGCTTATTCTCAAACCTAAAAAAAATAGAGAAAAAGTTTCATAAAAAGCAGTCAAGCCGTTTCGTTGCAGTTTGGTAAGAAACACTCCGGATTAAAGAGACAAATCAAATCAAATCAAATGCATTTATTGTTTGTCACAGGTAATAGAAGATGTTATTAATTACATAAATAAGTAGGTATCACTGTGGCATGTCTGATAAGACGTACAATATGATTATGAATTATAAAATTTTAGAATATAATTAATTGAATAAATGATTATTTAAGCTATTACATTATAATTGGCATTATACCAATGAAAAAAATTATCAACAAATGAAATTATAGGTGAATGTCAACATTGTTTCTAGTCATTTACATAGTCGTCATGCTAATATTAGAATAATAAATATGTCACAGATGTAGTTTTATCAAATTAAATAATATAATAAAAATAACAAAATAAAGCAACTATTTAATATAATATCAAGTCACAGTGCTTCGATCATCCACACGCGATTCTTTTATATGTAAGATGTAAAAAAAAAAATTGCCTAGTTCCTTACCATCAAGCGGGGTAAAGTCAATTTACGAAGTAAATAAAAATTAAGACGTTCTTATTAGAGGTAGACTGAGGTGGTGATTTTTATATTTTTTTATATTTAGGATACGACAACTTGACTTCATCTCACCATTACACACTCGTACCATGTTACAATGGTGACACTCAGCTCGACGGTCCCATATTACCTGTGCCTTTTCACGCCCCGCTTAAAGGACCCGGGACTATAGGAAGAAGGAAACACGTGAGCTGTAGTAATATATCCATATTTCGCTTCTTATTTTGTTGAGTCAACGGCATATCGTGATATAATTTGCTAACCCCGTATGCAGCCACCTTGATAGCGTTCTCAGAGGCACCCCATGAAATTTTTGTTATTTTACTGTCTCCATAACTCCCAAATGAGAACACGACCCTTATCCGGTCTTGGAGTGATTTGATATTATTAATTAGTTTTATCTAAATAATTAAAAATGTATATTATGACTTCCGATCGACTTTACCACATTCAATAATTCTATTTTTAACCGACTGTCAAAAAGGTTATGTTTTTCATAACTGTCATGGCTAAGTTTTTAGTAAATAATTTTTTTGAGAAGTGATGTAACAGCATCAGGGAAAAGTCAGGGCGTGCATCTAGTTTAAAATATAATTCAGAATGTTTGGTACCTATATTCGAATTGTTTCGTACGTGTTATATATTTGAACGATCATCATCATCGTAGTGATAATATAGGTGGTATTCAAAAATTGCACTTTAGTCTGAAGTCTTCTCTCTTACGCTTTTATTTTTGATATGGGTTTTACGGGATCGACCGCCGTCTGATCTGGCTGGAGAGCCTTGAGATGAAAGCCACGCCAGAATTTTGTCTTTTACGCTGTAGCGTATATAGAGTCCCACCAAGATCACCTGCAAGCTGGGTACACCTGTAGGTGTACCCAGCTTGCAGGTGATCTTGGTGGGACTCTATATACCCTTTGAATAATAAATTTAAGGAGTTCAAGTACTTAGCAAATGTATTATTTAAAATGTGATACCCATAATTATAATTTTAAATTAATCTTATAATTATTTAATGTATTTTAATGTAAATTATTGTTGTTAATGTAATTAATTCAACGGCTGCATACCAAACCCGTATAAATTGTGATAATCCAACGTTTTTATTTATATTTATCTATTTAAATAAAAATGAATTCCCCCCAATTGTATGTACGCGTATAATATCCGAACGACAGCTTTCAATAGGATAATTATTTTAATATTGTATTCGTTATTGTCAGGATAAGGCCTTGTAAAAAAGAAAAAAGGGCAAGAAATGATAGACCAAACACAAACAAACATACATCTGCCGCAACATCCATTCTTGCAATTTCATTTCCGTATCTACATTTATGTATTAAACTGGGAAATAAAACAGATCAATAATTTTAGCAAACATTTAATATTAATTTAATAGCTGCGCATGAGTCACTCACGTAAAAGACTTCAACGCGTTACACATTTTATTCAGTATACTTTAAAGCTTTATCAATAAAGTCTAAAATCGCTTGCACACTATGTGGTAGTGGTTTACCAAATACGGGTTTTAAATGCTATACTTATGGTTTTATTGTTGAATTCTTAAAATTAAATCATAATCTTTTAAATTTTTATATAATTACTGTGTACAAGCAAAGTAAAAAAGAAAAAGAACTGCGACTGTAGTTTTATATCTTAACCTAAAAATAGTTGGTGTATATGGTAATTATATTTTTGAAAGTAATGCAGTCAAAGTCAAAAATCATTTATTCTGCATAGACCATTAAATCGGCTCTTACAAAACGTCAATAAAAAAGGAAACATGAAAACCAGTTTAGTAAATGGACCACCGGTACGAAACGCGACCCCGATCTTAGAAGACTCCGGTAAGAAACTCAGCGGGCATTTTCTTTGGTCCATTTACTTAGTCTTACTTCGTCTTAGTATACTTAATCTAAATATAAAAAAATATTTGAGCACACAGCTCATATCCAAGCTTGTTTATCATCCAAGTATTCTTGGATTTCATAATAGCCTTTCTGGCACAATTACTTTTAACTATTATTATATTTTTAAATTTATTTAAATAAAATAGTAACTCGGTAATAGATGGCTACAAGAGGAGAGGTAGGCTTAAGAACAGATGAATGGATTGAATGAACGATGATATGCTAAGTAGGGAATGAACTTTGAAATAACTGGAATAGGAGATGAATGAAAAAGACCGCATATTGCACAACCCCTAATAAATATAGGATAAGAGCAGGAAGATGATGATTATGATGAGTAATTTTTAAGAGATACCGTACTATCTATAGGGCTGTACTTGAAGTAGTTTGCTCAATTGGGTATCATCTTGGCGTTGTTTTCGGTTGGATCTGAGCTTAATTCTTCTCGTCCTCGTCTACGATTTGGATCATCTTGGTTTTTATAGGAGCGACTACAGTTTACAATTTGTCTGTTGATTTGTGCTAGTTTTCTGTTAGTGCTATAAAACCTTGCTTCATGCAAAAAATCATAATACTAGCTGAAGGGTAAGCTATAGGTTTTATGCCTTTGCATTTGGTTTAATTTGTTACGCAAACTTAATGGAATTGACTTGAAAGTCTGAATTGTTCTTAACTTTAAGGCTCCACCTTAAAGTAATACAAACTTAGGTGGAGCCGCCTGCCATTCTCTAGCAGAAGCAGGTCGAGACGGTGGCGCGATTTGTGCCTCTTCGCCTTTTTCTGGGGAAAGCTGGGGCCGCCGTTATCCAACACCCGATGGGGCCTTCTATAGCCCTGGGTCAGTCGGGTTGCGCGAGGGATATACCAGAGGCTACCTCACCCCCGGCGGTTCGAACCCGACATAACCGCCCCGCTGGCCTAGGCGAGGGCTATTCGAGGGAATTTCCGCACATTAAAAAAAATAGGCATTACAAACTTAAAATTTGGTATAAATTACAACTTGGTACAATCTATCCCCGAGAAGAAGGTTATTACTCATAGTTATCCAATAAGGGAATCGTTTTCTATAATATTTTTTATTATTTTATCTAGGACTTTAAGCGGAGCGTGAAAAATCATCTGATAAAGTCGCCAAGCTGAGTACCACCATTGTAACATTACTTAGTGTTAGTACTGGTGACCCTCTTGCCTGAGACTTTGCCTTTAGCTTGTCGTCAGGCAAGGTGAAGTCAAATTGGCGTGTCCTAGGTAAAAAAAAGTGAAGAATAAGGAAAATGTAATCCACAAGTATGTAGATAAACTACAACAAAACAAACTATATTTATGTGTAGAAAGGGAACAAGGATACCTTATAAGCGTATTCTTATTTCATATGAAGAAGAAGTGGAAGGCTATATTATATAAATAAACGCATAATATATTCATCCTCACCTGGGTATCAATCTCAGTTGCATCCAGAGCTTGCACTTCAGAGCAACATACATATAATCACGTCTTTATCTCCGGAGGGTTACGCAGATGTGAATTAATACTCAATTTCGTAAATCATTGAATTCGGTCCCACGTAATAGGGGGTTTTACCGTGGCCTATGGACGTTTGTAACACCAGAGGAGTCACAGTCGCGCTGCCAACCCTGTAAGTACAGAGTCTCTGTGCCGTCAGTGTAGAAGACAAAGTAGGACAAGCATTTAGTCATCCCACTGACAGCACAAATTCTCCAGTGAGCCTATTGCCGTATTTCGGGCTCTATTGTTGACTCGAGCCATGCATCTGAGGTGGAATAAGAGCTGTATATTATGTCTGATGTTAAACAGCCCTATCCCTTAGTCGCCTTGTTTGACGCCGCATGGAAAGAATGAGGTGGTCCAAATTCAACTCTGCCAGGAATGACGCAGCTATAAATACAAATGCAAACTATCAACAATAAAAAAATAAAAATCTATGATACTTTCTAACTTTTTACACAAAAAAATGCTCACTAGCTGACCCGCCCCGGCTTCGCCTGTGGCATGTTTTAAACTTCATATCTCCCTGTCAGCCCGTAATTTTTACTCTTCAACTAATTTACGGAATCCTTTCGGATTTGTTGGCATTTATGACCACTGCTCCGCTCCCTTAAGTAGTAACGGGGAGATATATGCCTAAAACCTATGTCGACTATTAAATTAAAAAAAAAAACAATTGAACCAGTAATTCTTGAGATTATCATGTTCAAACAAACAAACTCTACAACTTTATAATATTAAGTACATGAATTAAGTTTAACTGGATTCTATCGCGATTTATTTGATATTATTTTATTATTTGTACTAAATCGAACGTTTCAATTGCTTTTTTTGCTTTTAGCAGCAAATAATTTCAAATAAATCGCAAAACTAATGAGTAGCAAGCTTGTACGGTACAGGTGATTAAGCGGGCCAGTCGGGGTCGACCTTGCGATACCATACACTAGCCAGATTGTTAAAGTATTGAAAAAAGTGGCAGTTCAGTAGCACTCAACCGGCGGACTTGCACAAAAGAATTAATGACAGTAGAGTGAGTGGTGGGCTGGACCTAACCTACCCTGGAGGGAAATAGGTGTGAGCATATATAGGTGTTTGAATAAAAATCCAATAATTAATTCGTGTCAAAAATATTGACTGACAATAACTTATGTTATATGAGAATTGTTTCCTGATGGTTCCGGCTTTTGCGGTTGGACCAAACTCTCAAGGATATTTTGTAGTATAATAAAAATAGTCCTATTTATATACAATGAAAGACACTATGATGAAATAATGAACGGAGACTACCCTCAACTGTAACTGGAATACAAAAGCTGAGCGCAAATGAGAAATACGACTGTCTTCAGACAGACTCTTACCTTTGCTTTGCTCCCGGATTCTTCCAAGTCATAATTCTCGTAGCGATCGCTTCACAGCGGATCTGCTTATTTTTTTATAGCACTTAGGTGGCAGACAAGCGCACAGCCCATCTGATGGAAAGTGGTTGCCGTGGCCTATGGACGTCTGTAACACCAGAGAAGCCACACTCGCGCTGCGGACCCTGTAAGCACAGAGTTTCTGTGCCGTCAGTGTAGAGGACAAAGCAGGACAAGCCTTTAGTCATACCACTGACAGCACAAATTTTCCAGTGAGCTCTGGCTACCCTACTCACCGCTGGGAACACAACACGAAGTTATTATAACCGCGGTATTCTGTATAGCAGAGGAACCTCCCCAGTCGGACTGCTCAATTGGGCGGAAATACCGCCGTGCCCTACCTCCTATAATACCTTATACCTTCTCATTTTGGTTTGACTTACGCTTTTTATGGGAACGCCTGCCATCTGTCCTCCTATACCTGAGATATAAGTTTGCGTCAGTGCCTCACCCGTCATTTAGCGCATCTCTCGACTTGCATGTGTGGTGGAGCCAAGCTACAAGATCTAAGTGGAGCCTCATTCACATATACCCACATCCTACTTCATCACACATGGTTTTAACATCCAAGGGATAGTGTTGTTCTCTGTCCGGCCGTCTCTTCTTCCCAGCCGTAGCCCGTCTTCTCCACATTTTATTTATATCAATCAGCTTATCGTGTCATCACCATTCTCTGAGTCTTTTTCACAATTCTTTGAACTTTAGATATTTGCCGTAAAGCAACTTACCAATTGACGATATTGAAGCTCTATAGTTAGACTAATCGGAGTTCTGAGGGACTTATGACATGCTATAAAATTATAATGATATTGTTGCGATAAGCCTTATTAGAAATCATTTTGCATTTAGAAAATGTATTTTCTTGTGCGTGTATAGGAAATTTGTCGATGTGTGCGTAAGTGCGTTGTACACCCGTCGCAGACGCCACCTGCGTGTACCTGTTCTATAGTTAAATAAATTACAAATGAAACAATTAATAGTTAATATTTCCAATGTATTTTACTAGACCAGCTAAACATAATATAAAAATGTGTTGATTTGTGACCTAACATCACTACGAACTTTATATTGGCGTCATGCAAATAATATTATAATTGCTGGCATATATCGTGACTCCATACTCGCAGGTGAATGTAATAATATAATAATATATAAATATATAAATAATTTAAATTCTGTCATCGCACGCCTCGCCATAGGCATGGCATTCATCCTCACATATTGTGACCTGAGAAGGTGCGCACTGTGCGGTATGAAAGGAACTTCATCCCACACACACTCAAGCTGGGGAACGAACTCCCTGCTACGGTTTTCCCAAGAGCCTATAATATGAGGTTTTAAGGTTTTCTCAGAGTCGGTAGCGCGAGTGTAACGCCCCTGGTGTTGCCACTTCCCATCAGGTTGGCCATGTGCTTGGCTGCCACCTAACTGGTATAAAAAAACCTTATTCTGCAAGAATAACGAGGCCTTTAAAGTTTGGTACAATTTAAAAGTTTATTTATAGCTAAGTATTATATTGTCACATGATTGGAGTATTCGGGTATAATATCTTGATATATACATATGATCATACATTTAATCACGCCTTTATCCCCGGAGGGTTTGGCAGAGGTGAAATAACACCCCCATTTCACCAATCATTGAATTCGGTCCCACGTAATAGGGCGTGAAACTCGAGCCATGCATCTCAACCTGAGCCTGGGCTGTATATCTGTCTGATGTTAAACAGCCCTAACCCTTAGTCGCCTTGTACAACACCGCATGGGAAGAGATAGGTGGCCCAAATTCTATTAGACCAACGTATAATTATTCGACAATTATTTTTTTAAATTTATTTATACTTTATTGTACACACATATAATACATTAATATAAAACGATGAGATGTAATGTACAAAGGCGAGCTTAACTCAAAGTTGAGTTCTCTGCCAGCAAACCCGGGAATGCACAGAGGAATCGCAATACGAGAGGCTAAGTTATGACGTCACAATTATTTATGCCATTTAAGTTTCCGTTTTGACGTTTAGTAAAAAGTAACTAATTTGATTAGTAAGTCAATTACTCATTTATGTTCTGAAAAAATTCATCTGGTACAGTCAGCATCAGATCGACCTTGACGAACAAAGTATTCAAAATGATCTTAATGCCTTGGTTTTCCCCTTTCCTTTGACTAGTTGTTCTGATGTTTGTTACACACCTTTAGTTAGGACGATAGTACAATTTAAATAAAAAAAAACAGTTTGATTTACTCTTAAAACTTAGATCTGCCTGTACCCATGAATTGAAAAAAAAGTGAAAAGAGACTGCGGTAGCCTAGTGATATAAGTTATGTGTGTATTTATCGCAGGTTTATAAGTGCACGGTTAATGGCTATAGGCTCACCACCTATTATTACATTGGGACTTAAACATAAACTGACGAAATGTGGGTGCTAACACCTCTGCCTACCCCTTCGGGGATATAGGTGTAAGTTTATGTATGTTATATTAAAACCTTTCAAGATTTTACTAGTCAAGTTCAATCTGATGCCGACTGTACTCATCAATTCATTTTTAATTGCTGAATAGTTTCTGTAGAAGTAGGTAAATTTACAAGGGTTACCCATCTCATATGTTTAAAAGAATATTTAATGACTCGATCAATAGTGAGTCACTTGATTTGTGTTTTCCGTGTCAAGAGTCTAATTTTTATTTGGATACATCGTTATAATTATAATAATTACTATGCTAAATGCTACATAATTTATATATTATATTATATTAATAATCACATATAATTTGTATTCAATAATAGTTGGCACACGCTTTTCTCTAAGGGAGAAAAGGTCAGTCGGCAGTCACGCCGGGAAGTAGGTATCGATATACCAATTAATAAAAACTAAAATCCGATTACTGAAAAATCACGTTCTAAAAAGTATTAAACATGAAAATAGCAAGGATAGCTGTAAAAGTGGAGGGTTAGATTAAGTTTTATTTTCTTTTTTTAATTTAATATATATAATTTAATTTAATTTTTAAGAGCATGATTTACAGTAATCGGGTTTTGGTTTTTAAACTCCGTTGATTTGGTGAGCCTTGCTCTGGATCGTACCTGGTGTAAAGGCTAGCCATTGCGATCCAGCGCGGAAATCCACGTGCCCAGTGTTCTAGACTCCTTTGCACCAGGCACGACCAGAGGCACAGACAAACAGACAAGAATTTCAAAATAAAATATTTTCGTATTCAGTTTTGCTAATATAACATAACTTAAGTTTCTTTAAATATATTGAGAACTCACGTGTACATTGCCACCAAGTGCCATTAATCAAAAGTATAAATAGTTCTTTAAATATCGTACATGTATAAACACTACCACTTATCATTTATATAACAGTATAGAAGTTCCAAAGCTAATTTAGTCGGTTACTTGAAAAGTGTCAAGCTAATTACCGATGGAGCCTGTACTCGAAAAATCATAACTGTACTGTATCTCCAAAATGTGCTTTATTTGGGACAGGTGATTAAATACAAAAGTGGGCTAACTTCCAACTTTAAACCACTTAGTAATAAAACTTTACGAGTTCCAATATAATTAACATTTTATCAAGAAATATAATTATTAATTATTTGACATATTATTAATGTTATAGCTCAATCTTGAGAAGTTACAAAATATTTTAAATTAAAAAAAACTTACAACATACTTTATTTATAACTGTTCTTTTTAGGGTTACATACCTACAAGGTAAAAACGGAATTCTATTATCACAATCTTAATATCTCTTGCAGTCGGTCGACTCAGTACTTGCGCGAAGCAACTATGAGGGGTACAGGAGAAGCGAGCGGCGGCGGGGTCGGCGAGAGCAAACTCACGTAGTTTGCGCTCTCTAATTTGAAGGGGTGTGCCGCCGACAAAAATCTTTATTGCTATGTATTTCATGTATGTCTGAAATAGCGAAGCGTCTAATCGATGCTTCCCGTGACTATAGGGATGACCTTTACCTCGCTCAAAAAATTGGCATCGACTTTCAGCGCGGTAATGCCGCCAGCCCTTTGGGTACGGTACCAGTAGAGATCGATGGGGAGGAATTTGTCGATGCCTCCCTGCTGTCTGCTGTCTCCCTCTTTTTCTCTATTTCATTTTTGTATATATTGTATAGTTAGCATAGTTTTGTATGTTAATATAGGACCATGGAGCTGTTATATTGATGAAGTAGGAAGGTCACCATAGGCTCTTCAAAATTAAAGTACCCTTTGTTGTGACAACTACGACCTGATAAGTATGATTTGATGATGATGATGAAGTTTCTGTGGGTAAAGAAGCCGAACTACTGTGAGGCTTAAATATATGTAGTAATACTGTGCTATTATTAAGGTTCCAATGTGTGTCTATCACCCAGCTATCTCATGAACCGTAGTAGGTAGACCGCTCGACGCTGATTCTGCTAATTGTCAACCACTGTCTTACCACCGCACTGTAAAAAATGCTTAATGGCATTTAGACTTTACTGGTATACTGTTACATTCTAAAATTAAATGGCATTGTTTGCAGTGTCTACGGTCGACGGGGTCCTGTTCTCAGCTAATGTATCCCAGTGAAACAGAACGGTATCGCACTTTGCAGGTTATTGTGATGTCATCTGTATGAAAGTTACAAAAAGATGCGCAGTATTGTGGGTCAAGTAGTAATCTTTTGCAATACCATTTTTTGTGCCGTACAGCTGGTCTAGTATAATCAAGTGCATAGAAATTATTATATTTCTAGTATTTTCAAATTTGTAAATGTTATTTTCGTCTGTCACAGGTATGTGTCGCTTCAGCTGCAATGATAATAAACCAGTGCTTCGTAATCAGTTACGATCGAAGTTTTAATCGTCTTTGATCGTAACCAGTTGCGATCGAGGAATATTTTCTTCTTAGTTCGAAACTAGTACGTAGCAATATTAGAACGTATAACACATAGTTGTATGTCTAAAGAGGTAATTTTAATAACTAGCCTATGCTTGCGACTCTGCCCGCGTAGGATGTCGGTTATCGCGATTTTCGGTCATAATATACCTGGTTCTATTCAACCTTATGTTTAAAACCACATCAAAATGTGTTTAGTGCGACAAAAATTCCAAAATATAAATTTACGGCATTACTATTTTTTTTATACCACTTAGGTGGCAGACAAGCACATGTGCTTGTCTGTCTGGGCGACGACATTTGCACTGCCAACCCTTTAAGCACAGAGTTTCTGTGTCGTCAGTGTAAAAGACAAAGCAGTTTTTGATCTTCCCACTGACAGCATTACACCATTTATTGTACCACATTACACGCAAATAAAGGAATTTGAATTTGAATTTGAATTTGAAAGCACAAAAACTCTCTAGTAATCTCTGGCTACCCTAGTCACCACCGCGAACACAATGCGAGTTTATTATGGCCGCGAATTTTGTAGGGTGGAGGTACTCCCCCAGTTGGATTGCTCAAACTGGACAGAAATAGCGTCGTGCCCTGCCTCCTCGTATACTATAATATAGCCCAACTATTATTCTAAATATCTTTAATGTACAAATAGGACCACTTTAAAATTTTATAATGGTATAGATGAATATAATATATACCTTAATAAATGAATAAAAGATATAAAAATAATTTACAGCATGGTCACTGTGAATGCCGGTAGCTATGTCACCTGGGATCGAGACAGCGTTTCCTTTTCCCTATCCGAGTGAAAACTGCTTTCTTATCGCAGATATCCAATACGTTAGCATTGAGATGTACTTACGTGTGTACATCCGAGCACAAAGTTAAAACAAAAATTTTGGAATAAATAGTACACGTTTGTTTAGTTTGCCTATATACTCGTAAATAGAAATTTGAATTCATCGAACCATTTATCGAATCAAATTTTTTTGAGAAGCGTATGGTCGACGCTTCTCGTGACCAGAAGGCTGGCCTTTTCTTAGGTCAAAGAATAAGCATTGCCATACAACATGGCAATGCTGCCAGTCTTCTGGGAACGCTACCACAAGGGGCATGCGATGCGGAGGAATTCCACGACGCATTTTAACTATTGTTTTATTTAATTATTTATTTTCATTAATGTATATATTATAATAGATTTAATTACTGAATATAGATAAATAGACAAATAAATGTTTACTAAATAATAATAAATTTATCGAGTTTAATTAATATAAAAATTCCACAAGAGATTTGATAGATTAGCAACTCAAATTACTAATATACCCTCTAACCCCTCCAGCTAAGATAAATTGCTTGTGTTAGGAGTGGGTTCATGTCGGTAGTGTAATGGGGAAGATTCGAACCCGGGTCCTTTCGATAGTAAGGCCAACTCTTTAACCACTAAGCTACCGACTTTTGTTCAAAACATCTTGTTTATTAATATATAGAGACAATACACCATCTTCACATGTTCGCAATGATTTGATTACTTTAGGTACAGATACAAAAATTATACATTATATTTCACAATAAACATAACAATTTAATTGATTACATTAAATAAAATATGCTATTATAATATACAATTACTTACAAATTTATATAAAACTATGCTAACTATACAATATATACAAAAATGGGATAGAGAAAAAGAGGGAGACTGTAATTTTAGGCATCGAAAAATTCCTCCCCATCGATCTCTACTGGTACCGTGCCCAAGAGGCTGGCGGCATTACCACGCTGAATGGCGATGGCAATTCTTTGAGCGAGGTAAAGGCCAGCCTTATGGTCACGGGAAGCGTCGATTAGTCGCTTCGCTATTTCTTTGAATATATATAGTTTTATAATAGTAGTTGTAATTAAAACTAACATGATTGTGTAATTTATAGTGTTTATTTATTTGTAAGAATAATAGGCATAACGAAGGTATGTTGAAATTAGTTACATACAACATTTACAGGTTCTCAGTGATACAATTCAGACTGTAATCAAAATGCAGACTAAAAAGTTGAATCACTTTTATTTATATCACTTTGATAATAATTGGTAATAATAGTAAATATTACAAAATTCCTCTTTGTAACGTTGACTTTGTAGTTAATTTAATGGAATGTGGTAATATTAAATTTCTTAGCTTTTAAGGTTAAAACATTGCACGCTGCAAGTCTGAATATATTGTTTAATAATATTTTTTGTTTTCAAAATGTTAGAACATTTATGAATAAATTATAAATCCAAAAAAAATAAATAATTCCTACCTATAGACATGTGTTATTTTTCTAAAGAAATTTAACATTAGGCTACGATTACATATATTTTTTCACGACACAAACAAATTAGCCAAACCATAGTTGTGTCTCTCTCGCTCTCTCACATCGGTCATTTAGACGTAGTGCGATAACAAAGGACGAGCTTTGGTACCCCAGATTTTATGGTACCCGCATTGCCTTTTACTGATGCACAATCATTGATTGTTTTGTTTCTGACGCCTTTGTGAACAAGCTGTCATAATGTGTGCAGAATTGCTTTTTTTACACAGAAAGTAATTGCTACTCCAATTGTTTGCAAATACAGGTGCTTTACGACCTTACTTACCGTTATGTTTTACAGTTAATTGAGTACCTGAACGTTAGGGCGCGCCGTAGTAGCGGCGGTAAGACCCATCATGGGGGAGTGGCTAGAGAGGCCACACGGCAGCCTCTCGTATCGTCTGACGCAAATGATCACCGAGCGCGGGTGCTTCGGGAAGTATCTGCGTCGGATGGAGAAAGAGCCAACGTCCAAGTGCCATCACTGCGACGCGAGCGAGGACTCAGGGCCGCACACGCTCACCGAGTATCCGGCGTGGGAGACGCCGAGACGGGAGCTTGTTGCGGCCCTGGGAGTGAGAGTTCTCACGCTCTCCACCTTGCTCGCGGAAATGGTCCGCTGTGCGGATGCGTGGGCGGCCGGCGCCTCCTTCTGTGAGCAAGTAATGCTCGTGAAGGAGGAGGCGGGGCGGGAGTGGCAGCGGGAGCGACGAAGGATCGCAAGCCAAGCTGCCCGCATACGAAGGCAACTCGAGCGGCGGAGGTCGATGAACAACCTCCGCCCCCCATGAGCACAGGCCTGGGGGTGACAGGTAGAGCCGCCTGTCACCCTGGTAGAAGCACGCCGCGCCTCCCCGTTTCTGTGGACGAGTTGGGGACTCTGTGGACCCCACACCCGAGGAGAGGGCCAGATCGTGAGAGATGGCCCTGGGTCGGCCGGGGTGCGAGGGATATGCCCGTCAACCTCACCTTCGGCAACCAAAGCGACCTACAGGCGGCGTGCGTTTAAGTCGGTTCGAGTCCGACATAACCTCTTTCACCGGCTGCGGTGGGTGAGGGGGGGGGTTGGGGGGTATCCGTGGGGAAGATGCGCATGTAAAAAAAAAAGTACCTGAACGTTACTAGTCTCTTTCTTATGGAACTACTCTGATGAACCGTAGATTATATCAAAGAACAAAAAATGTATCACGGTTTGTAGATAAGACGGAAATGAATTTTAAACTCGAATTTGGAACGGGACGCGGAAACTTCAATAAAAGTGTTATGAAACTGGCCATCAATATATTTCTTAAAAAAAAGCAATATGGCGGCAAAATGGTACTATTTTCACATAGTTTACATTTGTTTTAGTTCATTTTTAGTAGGATTTAAAAATCTTATTAATATATCGTGTTTGACTGTACTTACGTTACACAAATATTTACTGTACTAAGAGGGCAGCTAAGATGTTGTGTCTTGTTCAGTTCACTTTCAAACACAAATTAGCAGCGTCGCTGAACAACCTACTCGCTTTTCACTGTAAATATTGTCTCATACAGCCACGCTACAGTCGGTTAAGACCACACATCTCCACGTATAACAATCGAGACATACACCTTTTGTCTCTTGTATATTTATTATATTTTTTTATGGTGACTGTTATTATTGACTTAGCCTTTTTACGTACAACCAATGTCGTGCCTTACCGTGTTGCTCATCCATCGTCGTTTCATAAATTAATTTCGTCAATATCAAAATAATCGGGATATTTACCATTTTGCATTGCTTTGAGTTGCCGATGTTTCGGCGCTGTTGCAAGCACCATGATCACGGAGGAACTGGAATAGTGGCGGTGAACAGAGAAAAAGTTTATTCTAGGAGTAATTATATAGATCTACCCTCTTTCGAGTTCTTTTACTACGCGTATCTGCACTACCACTGGCTTCACTCTCACTACAAACTCGAAACCGATCTCGATCACGTTCACGACACACGATACTTGGTGCAACATGATAAATATCCCGATTATTTTGATACTAATGTCACTCACATCATCATAACTATAATTTCGTCAATCTTCTTATATACCCGACTGCTGAAAGGGTTAACTATTCTGATCTATCCTCTCGTCGTGTCCGAATCACCTAAACACCACCACTATCTCTATTTTGTCCACTATATACTAAATTTTCTACGTTGTTACTAACTGTTCCGGCTGGGACCCAACTATTTGGTGGGTCTCTAAACACCCTGGGCAGACGGTAGTTGCTTTTTTATATAGGACACGTCAATTTGACTTCATCTCACCTAATGATAAGCTGAAGGCAAAGTCTCAGGAAAGTGGGTCACCATTACTGACATGTACTGTGTTACAATGGTGGCACTTAGATTGATGGCATCCAAGATAAACCACATAAGATGTAGTGTAGGAAAGCAGACCCTGGTCTCCAAAGTACAAGCATTGAAGCTTTGGGTTTGTAACACATATTGAGAACTATCTTTTTTTTTACGTACGCGGTATCCCCACGGACACCCTCCCACCGGAGCCGGTGGAGGAGGAGGACCAAAACGCACGCCGCCTGTGGGTCGTTTTTGGTTGCAGAAGGTGAGGTTGACAGGCATATCCCTCGCACCCCGGCCGACCCAGGGCCAGATCGAGAGAGATCTCCGTGTGTGGGGACCATAGAGTCCCCAACTCGTCCCCGGAAATATTGAGAACTGTCTTGTACTTTTCCACATTATTTTTAATTGTTATTAGACCTAACCGGTTTCACCTTACGTCATCCTCAAAGGTTTACAATGATATTTAAGAAATAATATGGAAAAGTACAAGTGAGTTATCAATATGTGTAACAACAAATTCCACCAAGTGCCATCAATCAACAGTATAAATAGTCTTCGGGTTTGCATTCAGATGATGATAATAATAGAGACTCTCTAGCATACTGCGGTAACATTATTACCGTCGTCTGTTATCGAATACTAAGACCGGCCATAAATAAACCTGAAACTGTTTGATCGAAGAATTAAAATTTGTAAACTTGCTGTAACATTTTGTAAACACACTGTAAACATGCTGTAACAGTTTGTGAATACAAACATTGTTTGAAAAAGTGACCGTGAGTTGATAGCGCGCTTCACGTGCACTTACTTAAGAGTTCGCGCGCACTACGATACTTTAATGTTGCGAATAAATAATAATAATAAATAAATAATCCACGACATTCTACACACTGTTATCTAGACCCATGTTAAGCATACTAGCTTGTGTTATGGGATCTAGAATGCGGATAAACATACTTAGATACTTTTTTTTTGTAAATTCATACATATACATAGAAACACCCAGACCAATTGTAAATAATCGCGTATTCGTAAACCATACCACCATTTCATCAACTATGTTTTTCAGCACAGTGGGCAGTTTTAGGTAATAGTGGGCAAGTGTGATGTCGTCAAGTAGGCACTTGGTCATGTTGTTTGCTGTCGAATGGAAAATAGCTCTATCCCTTTGTAGCTTTCTACGATACCTACTCACGTCAAGAGATGGGGTGATACTATTCTAATCCACCAAGAACAACCAATATCTTTATTCAACGTATCAAGTTCTGTGAATATGATTTCAGAATGCTGTATACTCAATTTTATATTATCAAGTAGGCAATTTAATGACGTCAAAAATTGATGGCAATTTTAAATGAACAACAATATTGATATGTGCGCCATAGTGCCCTGTCTACCGCTTTCTGCATTACTGGTAATCTTGTTTTAGTACCCGCGTGACATATGGGTACGAAAAAGTTCCCGTGAAACATCTAGGTGATTCATTGAGTGCTCCACAGGTAAGTCCCCATCTCAACTATTCCATATTATAGGTTGCCAGTCCATTTGGTATAAAAGGAAAGCGGGAGAAAAAAGAGTCCTAGAGTAGAGAACAAGAAACGACTGTCATTCTTTGCTCCAAAAGTCATTGATCCGAATGTGCCCACCTCATAGGTAGTATGGTGTGGTGTTGACTGGCTCTCTGCCTTCTCTAATTCGTAAGTTATAATAAATCTTAGTGGCTTAGTTTCATGTTCGTGGCTTACACCAGCAACGATTTGATACGTAGTGCGCGCGTAGCCTTACTGTGAATCTGAAATGGAAATTCTGACATTCGAGAATTATGTGTACTAGAAAATTGATAAACAAACAGGGGTCAACTAAGGTTAAGTGGCCACTGTTGCCTGTAAACGTTAAATACAGTAGACCGAACATGAAATATCCGAAGTTGCGGGTCGAAGTCTTAGGCAATCGGTTCCATAGAACACATTTATCCCGAAATCAGACCGAAAGACGGTACCTAGCCTACCGTAAGAAAACTGAAGTGATATCATGGCACCTACATGTGTAAACTGTCTTTCGTTCGAGTTTCGTGAGGTTTCGAAGTTTCAGATATTTTATGGTAGACCCCAGATGAATGGACTCACACTTAGTCATCACTCTCTAGAGAGTGAAAAGTTCTCCTGTGTATTTACTAAAGAATATGATATTAAACAAGCTAGAGTTCTGTTGCTTACTTAATAATCATAGAAAATTATTCAGAGAATGTAAAAGATAAACTGATCGGTGACAGGAAAATGTTAGCTAAAACTATGTTCTAAATAGAAAGGTAGGTGACAAAGTGACCACTTGACGACAGTAAGCTCCCCCTTTATTATACACGTGGGACTGAAAATCATAGTGGACAAAATGTGGGAGTACCTACATCTCTGCCTATCAATTCCAGGATTTACAAGTGTGAATATTTGATTTACATGTACGTAGAAAGGCAGGTAAAGAAGTTATAGCTGTCGATAATATTTCCCCCTACTTTGAGGTAAGCTGTGGCTGAAGTTTAATGAATAAAATACTAGTATTATAGATGCTATTCTCATACAGTAGGTACGCTCTCTTCAGCTGCTTGGCGCTTCTATCGACTAGTTGAAATCATAATGACGTATTTTATAAAAAAGAGTTGAAAATGCATCTCTGACAATTCCGGGGAAGTATTTTTACGCCTCACTTATAGTACCGAGAGTTTTAGAAGTAAGGAAACCTGTGTGTTAGGTTTAGAATAAGCGAAATCTGTGTGTCAAATCGCCGCGTGGTTTCCGGTAGAGTAGAATTTGGACCACCCCATCTCTTCCCATGCGGTGTCGTACAAGGCGACTAAGGGATAGGTCTGTTTAACATCAGACAGATATATACAGCCCAGACTCAGCCTCAGATGCATGGCTCAAGGCAACAATAGTGCCCGGAAAAGGGCAATAGGCTCTTCCCCTATTACGTGGGACCGAAGACAATGATGGTGAAATGTGGGTATTAATTCACTTCTGCCTAACCCTCCGGGGATAAAGGCGTGATTATATGTATGTATGAAACCTGTGTGTTGGTATAGGTGCAAATAGTGATTCTTTGATGCTAGACTCCGGGGCAGGTATTTTCTCTGGATGTTGGCCTGGCGGTACCATTCGTCAACCATTCGCCTGCACCAACCATCAGGGATGATCACATCAGAATCAAAGTACACACGACTAAAAACACATGCTGCTGTCTCGGGTCTCAATTACCGGAGTGTAAGATTACCCAAAAAGGTATTTGTCTTACACCCCGGCTGTCACTGGACCATCTACGGTTTAGAGATGGTTCCACCTTACCCCGGATGGGAAAGAGGACGGTAATTGAGTCGCGTCGTTGTGCAGACCTACTTTTTTTGTTATATCACTTAGGTGGCAGACAAGCACACGGCCCACTGATGGGAAGTGGTTATGGACGTGTGCAATACCAGGGGCTTTATACTCGCGCTGGGAACCCATTTACTGGGGTAACAGACAGCTGTACCTGACGTACCACACAGCCGAGATTAATTCTCGAATTACGTGAGTAATTCAATCAATCAATTAGCCTATAGTCTGTAGTCCACTGCTGGAAATAGGCCTCTCCCAAGTAAAGTGGCAGTGGACTGGCCACATCTGGTGAAAGACTGATGGCCGTTGGAGCAAAAATAATTTCTAGAGTGGAGACCGCGAGAAGGAAAACGGAAGGTAGAATGCCTCCTATCCAGATAGACTGACGACCTGAAAAAGGTGGCTGAGACAGACTAGATGTGGACAGAGCAAACAGTAATTAAAAGTGAATTAATATGTTTCAAACACTTTTGCTGCTAAGCATACAGCTGTTATTAGAAAACAAGTCTGTAGTATGAGCTAGATTTCTAGTTCCTCGTTTTCTAATCTATAAAATGTGGTTTTTTACGGTTCACCAACTGCCTGCTTTGTGGTTATACGCCAATAACATATGAAGATGCTATGACTTTACTTGTTTTGCTTGTATCAGAGTTTTATCCCCGTACTCTAGAACGAGACTTAGTCCTAAATCTCGATTTATCTGAGGACATATTGTAGGTATACTCAAATTGATAAATTTGACATATCGTCTATATAATCTGTCCTCTGTTTACCTATATTACGTGTGTTACCTAGTGACCTTACAAACCAGTATGTAAATTAATAAGATATTCCGCTGAAAACTGATTTTTTCGCTCCCATACACAATTCGAGTTCGAAATCAACTTAAAATGGTGGGTAGTTGGAGGTGACACTGAAGCACAGTTTGGTGTTACCAGTGTAAAAAACATAACATAAACTCACGCCTATATCCCCGAAGAGGTAGGCAGAGGTGCTAGCACCCACATTCGCTAGTTTATGTTTAGATCCCAATGTAATAGGTGGCAAGCCTATTGCCAGTGTAGAAAAACAGTGTCATTTAATGAGAAATCTAGAAATGGTACGATTTAAAAGGCGGAAAATTCCATACATTTGTCATTAGATTCTACAATACCTGGTCTGGGTGTTTCTATGTATAATATGTATATATTTACAAAAAAAGAAGTATTTAAGTATGTTTATCCGTATTCTAGATTCCATAACACAAGCTAGTTAAACTATGCTTACCATGGGTCTAGATAGCGTTGTGTAGAAAGTTGTAGAATATTTATTATTATTATTTATTATATAATACTCCGGTCATCGAACTGCCTCTTGTCCAGAGGTGCAGTAGGTACTAGTAATACATCAAAATTTAGGATTGGGTATCGATCTGAAATACGTATCTTAGTAAAAAATAAACATACATACACATACATATAATCACGCCTTTATCCCCGGAGGGTTAGGCAGAGGTGAATTATCACCCACATTTCACCAATTGCCACATTTCACCAAAGCCTATTGCCGTATTTCGCGCACTATTGTTGACTCGAGCCATGCATCTGAGGCTGAGTCTGAGCTGTTTATATCTGTCCGATGTTAAACAGCCCTATCCCTTAGTCGCCTTGTACGACACCACATGGGAAGAGATAGGGTGGTCCAAATTCTACTCTGCCGGGAACCATGCTTGCTAGACTTGCTAGATTGTGCCTCATTGTTTCGTACCAGTCGCTGAGCTAAGCCAATCTTAGCTGTAAACCGGTATACCGGCTATTTGACGGAGGAGGTTCTGGCGCAGACTGACTGGTCTGAGTTCCTCTCGAACCTTTTTCCTCTGTCCTCTGTTGCACCATTAAGGCCTGGAATTCATTACCAGCTCACGTGTTTCCTTCTTCCTACAATCCCAGGTCCTTTAAGCGGGGCGTGAAAAAGCATATGATGAGGCCGTCAAGCTGAGTGTTACCATTGTCACACGGTATGTGTAAGTAATGGTGACCCTCTTTTCTGAGACTTTGCTTTCAGCTTACCATCAGGCAAGGCGAAGTCTAATTGACGTGTTCTATATATAAAAAAAAACTTCAGAAGTCAGACGGCAGTCTCTCCCGTAATTGTTAAAATAGTGAAACGTTATTTTTATTCTGGTATTATGTTAATTACCATGTAAAACAAATAGTGACGTATTTGCACGCATCTGACGTAATTGACAAAACCGAAATAAATTATATGCAATGACAATAATGAACTATTATATTTATACTCATTGTCAAGAACCTCAGTGACGTTCAAACTATATAATTGATTTTTTATACCACTTAGGTAGCAGATAAGCTCACAACCCACCTGATGTAAAGTGGTTACCATGACCTATGGACGTATTATACTCGTGCTGCCGACCCTGAAGAATCCTTGTAATGCCCTTCTTGAAGAACCCCATATTGTAGGCATATGGGAGAACCACATTCTACTCTCTACTCAGCATCATCATTCTTGTAGTTATTTCCCAGTTACATTCCACTTCGGAGCCTACGCTTGTTTCTTTTTACCCAACTACGGTGAAGCAAAAGGAGGGATATGATTTTGACAGGCTATGTATGTATGTATGTAGGTTCATCTGTTCCCTCATTGCTCCTCAACCACTTATTAGAACTGGACAAATGAGGTATTGTTAGAAGCATCTTAGTCGTCCGCTGGTTATAGGCTATATAACGTGTCACTGAATATAATGTGGCGCCCTCTAACGGTCATAAAGTACTGTGTTATAAAATAAATTTGAGTTAAATATATCCTGTTTGATATCAACTGAAAGGGCTTAATTAGCACATTTCAAATATGTATAAATTATACCTATTGCTTGTCTCAAAATAATATAAATAAAAAAATAAGTTTAAAACTAAAACCCGACTACTGAAAAATCACGCTCTAAAAGTATTTAACAAGAAAATATCAAGGATAGTAGTGGCCGTATGCAAATATTCCCTAGAATGTATTGTTTTGTTAGAGTAAGTGCCATAAAACACGGCTATCCTTGTTCCGTGTTCTATTATGTAAAGTTTTTTTTTTATATACATATATAGGACACGTCAATTGGACTTCGCCTTGCCTGATGGTAAGCTGAAGGCAAAGTCCCAGAAAAGAGGTCTCATATTCATTATTTTATTCATTATTAGAACATTCATAAACTATAATGGTTATTTTTAGCTTGTCTCCAACAAGATTGGTATAAAAATAGTTAAATTGAGTGGCACGATACGCGGTCTGTTTTCACTGCGTGATCGCACGCGGACAGTTTAGTAATGCATCAAATATACATATAGTATACACTATATAGTGTGAATAGGCAATGCACGGACATTAGTCTACTTGACAACAAGTTGCAAACGCGATCGTGATGTGAAAACACGGCGACCTTCAGTTGGTTAACATACAACATATAACAGTACGATATCACTAAACCTACTTAAATATGACGGGTAATACGAAAGCACGTATGTTTGTTCAAGTCTAACAGGAGTTCAGAGTTGCTATTCACCGTGCGTCGGCGCTTGCGCAACGCTCTGATATCCTCGGCGTTTGATTACGATGGGTGAGCACGGTGTTAATGTTTTTGTTGCTTTTATTTTTTTATAAAAAAAAAATACTGGTTGAGACAAAAACAGAGCATGCATACTCACACACAATGATATATTACAAACTATAAGATACGTGTTCTCACTCTAAAATCACAACATAAAAAGAGGACAACTCATTAATTTTACGCACCAATCAGAGACGAGACAGAGTCCTACGCAAAAAAAAACGTAAAACGTCATTAATAATAAATTCGAAAAAAAAAAAAAATATTATTGATATTTTTACGGCATGTATTATGAGGAGATTCCTTTCTCTGGAGCCCTAGCCACCGGTAGCTTAGCCCTTTACCAGAGATCGGTGGAGCACTATTTTATATATTATTAAATAGATGTTTTTTATATATGTATTTAAAAATATTATTTATAAGATGTTTAATTTGATAGGAATAATAATATTATTGATTTAAATTAGCAATAATGACGTTTTATTTCTTCACGCGTGTAAGAAGGTAGGTAAATATTTATATGTGTATATAATTAATGTTTATGCCATTGTAGAAAGCCACTATGTTCTTGCATGGCGTGTCTATATAAGAAATAAACATGTCTTTGCTTACACATATTTATGATGACTCGCAAGTCGCAAGAGACAACAAGACCTTGAATTTGTTTTCTTATATCATTTAGGTGACAGAAAAGCACACGGCCCACTTAGAAGTGGTTACCGTGGCTTATGGACATGTGCAATATACCAGTTGTTGCCGACCCTGTAGGAACATTCTAGTACTAACACTACTTGAAGAATCCCATATTTTGGTCACTTCGAAAAACCACAGCAGAGAGTTCATTCCACAGCTTAAGCGTGGTTTGACATAACATTGCCCGTGCATCTCAACGTGTGGGGACCACAGAGTTCCCCAGGTCATCCCCGGAGTCGCAACACGCGCGAACACAAACAACGATTCTCAGACGTCGTGCGTTTTAGTGGGTTCGAGTCCGACATAACCTCTCCCACCGGCTCCGGTCGGGATGGGTATCCGTGGATATTTTCCGCACTTATAAAAAAGTCATTAGTTCAAAACGACGACCATAGTAGTTTTCGCTATGTTCGCATAGGTGTCTGTTTCCGAGAACGTCTACAAATATAGGTTTGACGTAAGTCTAGCCGTTGTGTCGAGGAGAGAGTGAGCTTACTTAGGATGCGTCGCTGTACTTTGTTTAGGTGCATTCGTGAGCGTACGAAGTGAGTGGAAGAGCATGTTTGTAAATAATTTTGGGTTATGTTGGAAACGGTTTTGAGATTTGTAATAGTTAATGTTAAATAATATAATTCATAAAATATACAAATATGTATATTTCAAATAAAAATTGCACAAGCACAATATCACCTTAATACTAAATGCATTATAACATCATATGCAGGGAATTCATCCCTACACAATGCAACCTGATTCGGCACGGACTACAGTGCTGTTAGTGGGATGACTAAAGGCTTGTCCTGCTTTGTCCTCTACACTGACGGCACAGAAACTTTGTGCTTACAGGGTCGGCAGCGCGAGTGTGTCTTCTCTGGTGTTACACACTTCAATAAGCCACGGTAACCACTTTCCATCAGGTGAGCCGTGCGCTAGTCTGCCACCTAAGTGGTATAAAAAAAAACCTGATGGGAAGTGGTTACCGTGGCCTATGGACGTATGCTACACCAGGGGTGTTATACTCGCGCTGCCGATCATGAAGAAACCTTCTGACGTCCCTCTTGAAGAATCCCATATTGTAGCTACGCGCTTGGGAAAACCGCAACAGGGAGGTCATTCCACAGCTTTAGTGTGCATGCATTTAAGTCTTTCATATCACACAGTGCGCAACGTCTCTGGTCGCAATGTGTGAGGATGAATTCCCTGCCTATGGCCCAGCTCCTGAGGGTCTCTACCGCTACTGGCACGAAATGGTATAGCGGTTCTGACTCGGTGTACGTCGTTTAGAGATTCCATAAGTTAGTCACATATACTTTGATATCGCTAATCGTTTTTGGAAGTCAGATGGCATGCTTATCAGAAAATATCTTAGTTCAATAGCTTTGCAGTTAGACTGTCAAAACGAGGGCTCGACTGAGATAGGAAAAGGCTCAAAGGAAGTCCTTCAGTTACTAGGTGATATCTAATTAGTAATTTGATGTCTGCCTATCTGGTTGTCTGTTTGTTTTCGGTAATCTCTGAAGTGACTTGACCAATTTTGAGGGGATTTTCACTGTCAATAGATGATGTTATAATGCACAATTTAGGCTACCTTTATTTGAAACGTCAGTAGCATAATTTTTTTTTACGTGCGCAAAATCCCCACGGATACCTCCCCACCGGTGTCGGTGGAAGAGGTTATGTCGGACTTGAATCGACTAAAACGCACGCCGCCTGTGGGTCGCTTTGGTTGCCGAAGGTGAGGTTGACAGGCATATCCCTCGCAGGTCCTTCAGTTACTAGGTGATATCTAATTAGTAATTTGATGTCTGCTTATCTGGTTTATCCATCTTATTGTTTGTTGTTTTCGATAATCTCTTCGACTTGGCCGATTTTGAGGGAATTTTTACTATCAATAGCTGATGTTATAATGCACAATTTAGGCTACCTTTATTTGAAATGTCGGTAGTATAGTAGCTAAGCAGTCGGTTTTATGATCGAGGTCTCAGGTTCCAATCCGGGCCATTACACTACCGACGGGAACCCACTCCTCACACAAGCAATTTAGCTTAGCTTAGAGGGAATGTTAGTAATTTCAGTTCTAATATAACATAACATAAACTCACGCCTATATCCCCGAAGGGGTAGGCAGAGGTACTAGCACCCACATTTCGCCAGTTTATGTTTAGGTCCCAATGTAATAGGTGGCGAGCCTATTAACCGGGCACTTAAAAACCTGCGATAAATACACACATAACTACGAAAAGCATTGAAAAGTCATAGGTGTGTGCCATGGTAAAACCTGGAATCGAAACCGAGACCTCGTCTCAGCAGTCCATTACACATACCAATTTCAAGTTCTAATATTATTAAAAAAAATTGTCAATTATTAGGATTCTGTGCGAAAAGATTAAAATCCATAAGAAAATATCCAAGCGGACGAAGTCAGGGGCACAGCTAGTAATTCAATATAAGTATCAATATAAGTATATTGAACAGAATCAATAAAATCTACTTGCCATCATCATCATAACTTTTCCATAAGTCCCGGTTGCTTCCAAGGGTTTTACCTCGTAGTCCGGGATCCGCTCAGTGAAACCTATATACGTATATATATATTATACGCATACGCTTATAGGGAGTATCGTGCTGGGGGAACCCAATCGTAGTACATAATTATTTTAATAGTTAATGACTTAAGGAAAACGGGCCCATAAACCAATTTAATCAATCAAAACCAGAATTTCCAACCATGCTTAAAAAACACAATATACTAATACCGTGTTACAATGGTGACACTCAGCTTGACGGCCTCATCATATGCTTTTTCACGCCCCGCTTAAAGGACCCGGGAATGTAGAAAGAAGGAAACACGTGAGTTTGTAATGAATTCCAGGCCTTAACGGTGCGAAAAAAGAAAGAGTCTTCGAACCGCTTGGTTCTTGATCGGATATTTTGCACCGTATGCGGGTGACATCTAAGCCCGTGTTGTCCTGTGTAGGAAAGGGCCCTCTCCTTCCCTGGCTCATGGGCTCAAAAGAGTGATATGATGTCGGGGCGAGTCAGCTAGTTTCAATATGAAGGGAAAGTACTAATTGGAAGAGTTAAACAGAACATTATCTCGCGGTGGGGTCTGTTAAAAGTGGCTTCAAGAGTGATATTCGAGTAAACTTCAGACAGTAAGTATCATTATTATTACCTATTCTTTTTAACCTTCCTATACCGACGTCAAATAGTCTGACAAATAGACACGTGCACCAAATGTAAGACTAAAAGCTTGATTGTATATAAAACCAATTCCTTTAAGAAAAGTTTAAGTCCTTGCTGTTGGAGAAGTGTTACTACACAGTAGAAGAATTTGTGGATGATGGCTGAGACGTATTTCTGACTGAATGTAAAGTTGTAGTTTAATTGTACCTAAATGTTTATATTATTTTATCTTGACGTTATAGTGTATTTCATTTTTTGTATGTAATTTTTACTTATAATTGACATTTCAATACAAACTATGTTTGTTTAGAAATAAAAAAAAATTATTGATTGATTGATCCCATTCAAAACCCATACACCAAATTGAGCCTACTGCTTTTAAATCTATTAAGATATAGAAAAAAATTATCGGTTCGGGCGGGATTTGAACCCACGATCTTTCCCTTACAGGGGAACGTTCTGACTACTAAGCCACATAACCTTCGCCCGAAACCATCCAAATTCTTCTATACATATATCCGTCTTACGGCTTTTAGCTTAGAAGAGTATGTTATCGAAAATACTAGCAGGTAATCCCTATTATCTACATAAGTCTAAGTTTTATTTTTAATTCATAATAAAAATCATACTTAGACTTATTATCTTTCAATGAAATATTTTATTTTTATTTTATTTTATTTTAAACTTTATGCACAAATACATAGGCGGACTTAATGCCACAAGCATTCTCTACCAGTCAACCAAAGGTGGTGCAGAGAAAGACACAGTAGGTGCATTATTGAGTGTAATATTATAGAGAGAATTCACCGTATACAGGAACAAGAATTCAATAAAGTAATATACATAGATAGTCTCTCTATGAGGACTCCAGAGCTTGCGTGAGGATACATGGGTCATACACTGAATGGTTTAGTATCCAAAAGGGGGTTAGACAGGGATGTGTAGCGTCACCATGGCTGTTTAACTTATTCATGGACAGTTGTTTGCAAGATTTGAAAGATAAAGAATGTGGTTTAAGAATGAAGAATTTACTCGTCAATGTCTTCTTTATGCTGATGATCAGGTTTTACTTGCGTCATCGGCAGATGAGTTGCGGGAGATGGTAACAACTATGCATGAAGCTTTTGAGAGGAAAGGAATGAAAGTGAATGTTAGTAAGACAAAAGTTATCGTTTTTGAAAGAGATGAATGCGTGACAGAGTGTAGGATTTGTATAAATGGAGAAAAAGTGGAACAAGTGAATGAGTTCATATATTTGGGAACATTGTTTACGAGAGATGGAAAGCATGAAGAAGATGTTGAAAGGAGAGTGATGGCCGGAAATAGAGTGAATGGGGCACTACACAACTTTATGAGCAGCCGGAAAGTGTCCGAAAAGGCACGACTGGCTGTACATGGAGGAGTATTGGTGCCGACTCTTATGTATGGTAGTGAAAGTTGGGTGTGGCAGAAAAAGCATCAGAGTAGAGTGAATGCAGTAGAAATGCGTGCGTTGCGAAGTATGTGTGGCTTGACCTTGAAAGATAGAGTGAGAAATAGCGTGATAAGAGAACGATGTGGAGTGATAGAAGATGTAGTGATGAGATTTGAGAGAGGAATGTTGAGATGGTTTGGTCATGTTGAGAGAATGAATGAAAGAAGACTAACGAAACAGGTGTATGAGGCGAGTGTGGATGGTACCGTCGGAAGGGGAAGACCTAGGCGCACATACCTGGACCAAATCGGGGAAGTTTTAGAAAAGGGGCAGGTCAGGAGTACTCTAAACCGACGAGCATGCATGAAGAATGTAATGAGAGTAAATGAAGCGAGAGTAGTATGTCAGGATCGTAGCAAATGGAGATCCGTGATCTCTGCCTACCCCTATGGGAGACAGGCGTGATTTTATGTATGTATGTATGTATGTATGTATGTACATAGATATATAGTATGATAAAGTAGGTAAATTATGATGTAGGTATTCTAATCTCATTGGTGATTATGAGTCCGTGCCGTTTGGAGTAGAAACGTTTGGGCCGTGGGGTCCGAGCGCCCGCAATCTCTTCAGGGAGATTGCGAAGCGTATGGTCGACGCTTCTCGTGACCAGAGGGCTGGCCTCTTCTTAGGTCAGAGAATAAGCATTGCCATACAACGTGGCAATGCTGCCAGTCTTCTAGGAACGCTACCACAAGATGCATGCGATGCGGAGGAATTACACGACGCAGTTTAACTTTTGTGTTATTTATTTTTTTATTGTATTAATGTCAATATTAGCATAGCTTTAAAATACATAATATAAATAAATAGGTGCACATAAATATACATATCAAATACAGATATTAAATATATACATAACCATACAATATACATACTTAAACACATATGCCTTAAATATCTTTGATTTGATATTATTCGGACGATTCTGCTAGTTCCTCGAATAATATTTGGCGAACTTTCGCCTTGAAAACATGACGGCTGGGAGCTCTTCTGATTTCAAGAGGTAGTGCATTTAATAGTAGCAAATTTCTGACTGGGTACATTAAGGACATAATAAATTGTTTTTTTTTTAATTACGTGACCAAATGGAGACACTAGTGACTAGACTTACTAAAATAGGTCGAGCTATTATGCCATATCTCTTAAAATAAAGTTGAAAAAAAAATAAACAGTCCTAAAGCTTATAATAGATGCAGCGACTCGAAGCGTGCGTTGCGCTAAAAGTGGGTTAGCACAAGAAAGCGTCGCGTAGACAACGCATGCGCGTTCCACCTGCGCCTGCGCCGGCGCAAGTGCGCGACGATCGTCATATGATATTTTTGTATTATTTGTGTACAGTCAATATAGATCGAACTTGTCTAGCAAAGTATTTAAAATGATTATAATACCTTGATATTCACATCTGCCTCTTGACAGATAGTTCGAAAATTTGGTATACTCCTTTAGTTTGGATGATAATACAATTTAAACATAACATAACATAAACTCACGCCTATATTCCCGAAGGGGTAGGCAGAGGTGCTAGCACCCACATTTCGCCAGTTTATGTTTAGGTCCCAATGTAATAGGTGGCGAGCCGATTGCCTTTAACCGGGCACTTATAAACACATAACTTCGAAAAGCATCGAAAAGTCATTGGTGTGTGCCATGCTAAAACCTGGGATCGAAACCGAGACCTCGTCTCAGCAGTCCATTACCCATACTACTAGGCTACCGCAGTTATTTTATACAATTTAAATCAATAATAAAATATAATTATATAACGATACGCGACTTTATAAAACAGTTCGGACTTTATCTTATTAGATAATTTTATCAAGAACGATCTTATACTGACTGTACTATATACATAACAATAACATCAGTATCAGAATAATGATGAGGATGGGTTTCAACTGCCGAACGTCTGGCATCCAGTGGTCCGTCTTTGCAAAAACAACCGGGAACAAGCTAAAACAAAATCGCGAGTGGATACAGTAAGCATCGTATGTTGTGAACGTGATCGAGATCGGGTTCGAGTTTGTAGTGAGAGTGAAACCAATAGTAGTGCAGATACGCGTAGTAAAAGAACTCGAAAGAGGGTAGATCGATATAATTACTCCTAGGAAAAAACTTTTTCTCTGTTCACCGCCACTACTCCAGTTCCTCCGTGATCATGGTGCTTGCAACAGCGCCGAAATATCGGAAAGTCAAAACAATGAAACATGGTAAATATCCCGTTTATTCTGATACTGATGTGAGTGACCATGATAGTTTAAATAACAATAACATCTTTGTATTAAGTATATTTTTTTTATATTACTTAGGTGGCAGAAAAAATGTGGTTACCTTGACCTATGGGCGTGTGCAACACCAGGGGAGTCACCATCACTATAAGATTACAACACAGAGCAAGAGTTTCAGTGCAGACAGGGCAGAAAACAAAGCAGGACAAGCCTTTGGTCTTCGCACTGACAACACAAAAGATCTCCAGTGAGCTCTGGCTACGCTACTCACCGCCGGAAACACGACATGTGGTTCTTCTAGCAGATCGGGGCCCACACTGCAAATAAGTTATAGACTTTTTTTGGTACGAAATTGCTTGAATATTATAAAAGCCGCGTGGATCCCGTCAGAGTAGAATTTGGACCACCCCATCTCTCCCCATGCGGTGTCGTACAAGGTGACTAAGGGATAAGACTGTTTAACATCAGACAGATATATACAGCCCAGACTCAGCTTCAGATGAATGGCTCGAGTCAAGAATAGTGCCCGGAAGACGGCAATAGGCTCACTCCCTATTACGTGGGATCGAATACAATTATTGGTGAAATGTAGGTGTTAATTCACCTCTGCCTAACCCTCCAGGGATATAGGCGTGAATATATGTATGTATGTATGTATGAATTATAAATGTTATGTATGTATATGTAACCAAATTAATCTTCATGTTCCATTCAGAATTTTTACTTTATCACATCTGTATTAATAGTATAAAACTAAAAAGTTTGGTTGTTTCAACGCGTTAATCTTAGGAACTGCTGATTCGAATTGAAAACTTCTTTTTGTTTTGGATAGTCCTTTTATCGATGAATGTTTTAGGTTATAAATCATCATTATGTGGAGTGATAGAAGATGTAGTGGTGAGAATTGAGAAAGGAATGTTGAGATGGTTTGGTCATGTTGAAAGAATGAATGAAAGAAGACTAACGAAACAGGTGTATGAGGCGAGTGTGGATGTTACCGTCGGAAGGTGAAGACCTAGGCGCACATACCTGGACCAAATCAGGGAAGTTTTAGAAAAGGGGCAGGTCAAGAGTACCCTAAACCGACGAGCATGCATGAAGAATGTAATGAGAGTGAATTAAGCAAGAGTAGTATATCGATCGTAGCAAATGGAGATTCGTGATCTCTGCCTACCTTTATAGGAAACAAGCGTGATTTTATGTATGTATATTCATCACGCAGCTGCTTAAGGAAGCGGAGCAATGATCATAGATGTCAACAAATCCGGCAGATTTCCGTACAACGGACGGACTCAAAAGAGTGATATGATGCTGGGATGAGTCAGCTAGTTTCAATATGAAGGGAAAGTACTAATTGGTTCAGAAATTTTACAAGTATTGATTAGCCCACTGCAGCCCACTGTTGGACATAGGCTTTTCCCAATATGCATCATTGCTCTCAATTCTCCTAAAGTAATACCCACTTTAGGAGGAATCACGCATCTTATTTTCTAGGTTAAATCGACCACTGGAATTATCTCTACGTCACTTGGACATCACGCCCCCCTTGACGTTTTATAACCACTCTTGTGGTTTTCCTTCCCTTATGCCTTTTGTTGGTTATAATCATTACATGGATGCGTTTTGTCAGTTTACGTAATATCTACTTTATTAATTGTAGCAGATTGATGCATGAGTTTGGGGACTCTGTGGTCCTTACACCCGAGGAGAGGGCCAGATCAAGAGAGATGACCCTGTGTCGGCCGGGGTGCGAGGGATATGCCTGTCAACCTCACCTTCGGCAACAGAAAACGACCCACAGGCGTCGTGCGTTTTAGTTGGTTTGAGTCCGACATAACCTCTCCCACCGGCTCCGGTGGTGGGGTGTCCGTGGGGATGCAATAAAAATAAAAACAAAAACATTGACGTAAGATCAGTAGTCTTTCTCCGAGCATTTTCCCAAATCTAGACTCAACTTTTTATGGGCTTACCATGAAGTCTTAAAACAGATCAATAATTATATATCTGTCATTTACTAAATGCATAAATAGCTTTGTAATCATTCATATTCATTTATTCTGTGAAACATAGGTTAATTATAAAGGTCTTACAGGCTATGTTATGTTCGCTATGTTCTACCATATGTGGTGTACAGATTGACACAGTTAATTAACTAATTTAGAATTTTCAGCGAATTTAAGTAATTATTATAGTGAATTTCAAATACATATAAATGTCAATCAATTCAATAAAAGTATTTAAGTTGTACTACAGATTTAACCAAAATTCACATTATATGCCTTATTAATGTCAAATACAGCAATTGAGGCGTATGCAACTACATAAAACTATCAGTTTAAAACTCAATTTAACAATTCTATGTCAATTAATATTAAATGTCAAACGAAAATTTATGTTATGTCAAGGTTATGTCAAAAGGTATGTCAAACAATCGCATTATAAATATAGGTACAATGTCATTTAATAGTGTTATCGTTCAAAAATGCCACAACAGAGTAATATGTCTTATTCACCAAGAACATCGATAACTCCTTCTTAAACATATTGAAATTTGCCTCTTGTCTAATTGATTTTGGTAGTTTATTATAAATTTTTGGTGCCATAGCAAAGATACTGTTATGATACAGTGCCGTTTTGCATGCAACTAAATGCAGTTTATCAGCACGACGTGCACTACTAACTACTACAAACTTTTCCATATTCTGCCTAACAAACACAGCAGTTTCATAAATGTAAAGACATGGCATAGTCAAGATTTTGTGTTTCTTAAAATATGGTACACAACTATCAGTTCTACGTAAGTAGCACATTGCTCGTATGCATCGTTTTTGTGCTATAAATACTTTATCCTTGTCAGTTGCATTACCCCAAAATATTATTCCATATCTTAAAGCTGAAGAAACTAGACCATGATAGGCTGTCAATAATGTAGTTCCATTTACAGTTTTTCTGAGCATGTAAAGGTTATAGGAGTATTGATGGAGTTTATTGCATACATGCTGAATTTGTTCATTCCAATTCAATGAGTTATCTATATACAGACCCAAGAATTTGGTTTTTTCTGTTTGTGTAATCATTTTACCATTATAATTTATATCCATGTCATGTGATTTATTTATCCTTTGTCCAAATTGCATTATTGTTGTCTTATCTAAATTTATTTTTAAATTATTCATCGTGAGCCAATTAATAACCCTAATAATTGATGATTACAAAGTTACATTTGCAGTCGGTAGTATCTTCTCTTTCTCTTAGCGTAAAGAAATATATAATAAGACCGAAGCCGAAGCTTTCACCTCTGAGTCTAAGTGCGAATTTGGCTAAACTTCGATATTTTCCGTGAAGCGACTTGCCATCTGACCTCCACAACCCGAAGGCGATATGGAAGCATTGCAGCCAGATCAGTTGTTAGACTTTTTAGTGCTACAACTACCGTTTGACTTCAGTTTATTTATTGACCTGTTTTAAGCGTTCATGGTACTGGCGCTGTTCAATTACGAAACAGCTGAATTTTGATATTTTACATGAAGGGACTGCCATACGACCTCCACAATTCACTGGCGATATAGAAGATCTGTAGTTAAACCAAAGGATTTTTCTCGCAATATTTGAATACAGAATACCACTGTAATAACCTCGTGTTGTGTTCCCGGCTGTGAGTAGAGAAACCAGAGACCACTGGAGAGTTTTGCGCTCTCAGTGGGAAGACTAAAGGCTTGTCCTGATTGTGTCTACTGCACTGACGGCACAGAAACTCTGTTCTTACAGGGTTGGCAGCACAGGTGTGACTCCCCTGGTTTTGCACACGTTCATAGGCCACGATACCTACTTTCCATCAGGTGGTACTTATCGTAGGAGGTAGGACACGGCGGTATTTCCGCCCAATTGAGCAGTCCGACTGGGGAAGTACCTCCGCCCTACAAAATGCCGCGGTTATAATAACTTCGTGTTGTGTTCCCGGCGGTGAGTAGGGTAGCCAGAGCTCATTGGAGAGTTTTAGTGCTGTCAGTGGGACGATCAAAGGCTTGTCCTGCTTTGTCCTCTACACTGACGGCACAAAATCTCTGTTCTTACAGGGATGGCAGCACGGATGTGACTCCCCTGATCTTGCACACGTTCATAGGCCACGGTACCTACTTCCCATCAGGTGGGCCGTATGCTCATCTGCCACTGAAGTAGTATAAAAAAGACTGCCTTATGTCGGTACAGTATGTATGGTTTAATGAATTGAGTTATTAATAGCATAAACAGGTGTATTGTACATAAGACATTCGTTAAGATAACTACGATTCTCTCGTAGTGCGGTGGGCATAATCAACTCGTTGCCAAGGTCACAAACCGGTTCCCAATAATTACATAATAGCGATGAAAATGATGGAAGACACGAGCCCTTTAAGTGATTTGCCAAATTTTGCTTTTGATGTAGGTACATGATGACGTAAGCCTGTGACTATTGGATGTATCGTAACTTTGGACTTGTAGGTTTCAAAATATCAAGGACTAACTGACCCATCCCGGCTTCACTCGCGACATATTTTGTATCCCAGTTGCACCTATTTAACCTGTATATCCCTATATCTTTTTTATTTTTCAATGGGAATCTATCGGAAATGTTGATTTATGATTGCTGCTCTGCTCTCTTGGATAGCAGTGTAATCCACAAAGATTTTTCCAAATCAGATAAGCAGTTCCTAAAATTATCTATACTTTAATAAGCTGAAGAACTTTGTTTATTCTTTAAATTGAGCGCGCTAATTTCAGGAACTGCATATTCGATTTTGCAACTATATCTGCGAATCTTTTTATATCACACTACTGCCCAGGAATTGTCTTTAAACTTAGTTAATGAAGTAACTAGCGTTAGACACTTTTGACCTGGTGCAGCAACCACTGGGCTCCGGTAGGAGGGCAGGCACAAGAGCTGTTGTCTTGACATCATAGAAGATGACTTGCGTACGAAGGGTTTCACTACCATAGATGCCCAAGATCGTACGAATTTGAGAAGTAAAAGCTAGAAAGCGGATCCTGGACCAGGTGTGAGCTTCAAATGCGAGCTGACAGCTCTCTAGTGAGCTCTGGCTAACCTACCTACTCACCGCCGGGAACACAACACGAGGTAATTATGGCCGCGGTATTCTATACGGTGGAGGTACTTCCCCAGTCGTATTACTCAATTCGGACGGGAATACCGTTGTGTCCTACCTTCTTACAAATAGTTAAATCTTACGCATTTTTGACCGCAATAAGATGAGTTGAATAGGAAGTCAAAAATGAGAAAACTGATCATCATCCTCCTGCCCTTATCCCAAGATTATTTGGGGTCGGCGCAACATGTGTTCTTTTTCCATTCATCTCTAGTTGCAGTCATTTCAAAATTCACTTCCTTCTTAACCATGTCATCTTTCACACAGTCCATCCACCTCATTTTAGGCCTCCCTCTCCCCTAATGAGAAAACTGATGTCCATGTGAAATATCGTATTGTTTAATATAAGTTTAATATTTACTTTAATAAAAGTTTAATACAAAATTAATTAACACCGCGGTAGCCTAGTGGTATGGGTAATGGACTGTTGAGACAAGGTCTCTGGTTCAATCCCAGGTTTTACCATGGCACATGACTGTTCGATGCTTTTCGAAGTTATGTGTGTATTTATCGCAAGTTAATAAGTGCCCGGTTAATGGTAATAGGCTCGCCACCTATTACATTGGGAGCTAAATATAAACTGGCGAAATGTGGGTGCTAGCACCTCTGCCTACTCCTTCGGGGATATAGGTGTGAGTTTATGTTATGTTTATGTTATAAAATTAATAAATTAATCAAAGTAATCTATTTTATGTTACAATATCCAATGATTTGGGAGATATAATTTCCCATTTCACTACTATCTCCTGGGTACATTGAATCGACAAACCAGTAGTCAAGTAGTCATATCGACAGAGTAAGTTTATTACCCCATCATGTCCACCATTAATCTATGTCTTACAAGAGCTGCTCACGATGGGACCAAGCAAATGAATCCTGTTTATAATATCTCAAGTCTGGGGTCCGATAGTAAAAATACATTTGATGAAACGCGTGATTTCAAAACAAAAAAAAAGACAAGTTGGCGTGTCCTATATAAAAAAAATTAAACTTATAAAAGTAATATTCTTCTTATGCTATAGATTTGTTGACGTCATGTTATCAAACACATAAAGATCACTATCGATTTGTACTCTACGTCATCAAATTTACAGCATGCAAAATTGAAACGCAAGGATAAAGAATACCAAAGTTCTTTTTACTCGACTACGACGAAGCAAAAAGAGGGTTATGATTTTGACAGGCTTATGTATGTGTGTATGTAGGTTCGTCTGTTCACTCATAGCTCCTCAACCACTTATTAGAATTATTAGACAAATGAGTATCGTATCGTTACAAGCATCTTAGTCGTCCGCTGGTTTTAGGTTATATAACGTGTCACTGAATCTAATATGGCGTTCTCCAGCGGTCATAAAGTACTGTGTTAAAAAATAAATTTGAGATAATTAAGTGTTTTGTATCATCTGAAAGGGCTTAATTAGCAAATTTTAAATATGTATAAATTATACATATAGCTTGCCCCAATCTAAATATACAATTAAGTTTAAATTAGAACCCGACTACCGAAAAATTACGTTCTAAAAAGTATTAAACAAGCAAATATTAAGGATAGCAGTGGTCGTATGCCACTTACTCCAACAAAACATTACATTCTAGGGAAAAGTGGCACTGGCATGCGACCACGGCTATCCTTAATACTTTCTTGTTTAATACATGTTAGAACGTGACTTTTCAGTTGTCAGATTTTAGTTTTAAACTTAGGTAATTTTTTATGCTTACCTTAATACTCGAAACGAAAAAACAAGTTTTGAAAACGTGGTTTTAGAGATTCTGGCCCCTGTATAGAGCAAGATGAAATTGACTCATATATTATGTGTGTTATTCTATCGAACCATCTGTTTCCTCTGATTTTAGCTATGGTTAAAATATATCTCTTGACACTGGGTTTTTCCCACTATGTGATGTAAAACATAATTATTTTATTCACCCATTACATAAATCATAATGGCTATTCTTAAGGTTTGTTAATCTTTCTTTTCAAAGTCACTATCGATTTATTTCAATCCTCCACTCTTTATCTAAAATCTTACAAACTTATTATTATATAACAATCCTATATATATAAGGGGTAGGTAGAGGTGTGTTATCACCCACATTTCACCAACTTTGATATTCGGTCCCATGAGTGTGAGTATATTTCCGTCAAGTAAACCCTTGGACATGGGCTGTATGTTTACTGTCGAATCGAGTACAGACCTTCAATCAAATCAATCGATGATAAAAATAAGTCAGTCAAGTGTGAGTTGGAGTCGGGCACAGAGGGTTCAGTAGGGTAGCTACCCTACATGTATGTAGCTATGTAACACATAATATATTTTGAATGGGATGACTTAGAATTTTGATTTTATTTTTGCACAGTTTCAAGACATTACTTACTAGAGTATGTAGTATAAACTTCAACTTGATGCCTCCACGCATTTCTGAGAAAAAGGTCTTGACAGACAGACAGATAGACAGGCAGACAGATAAAGAAGTGATCCTAAAAGGGTTCCGGCTTTTTCCCTTTGAGGTACGGAACCCAAAAATTCATTTCTTTCTACTGCAAATATCCCCTTTGCCTCTTCGATTTGAATTTCTATCTGTTTTATGTAGGATACGTCAATTATACTTCGTCTCGTCTGATGGTAAGCTAAAGGCAAAGACTCAGAAAAGAGGGTTACCAGTAGATGTACTATGTCACAATGGTGACACTCCGCTTGACGGCCTCATCATATGCTTTTTCACTCCCTGCTTAAAGGACCCGGGACTGTAAGAAGAAGGAAACACGTGAGTTGGTAATGAATTCCAGGTCTTAATGTTGGCACGTCTTAAACTAAGGAAAGAGTCTCTGAACCACTTGGTTCTTGATCGGATATTCTACACGTATGCGGGTGACATCTAAGCCCTGCACGTGTTGTCACGTGTTGGATTGAAAGAGCTTATCAGAACATTTACCATGGTACAGATAGCAAAATCTTGCAATGTTTAGTTTAATTGACTTTACGAAAGCATTTAACTCGGTGTATCATGATTTACATTCATTCATTCTATCTCAATCCATGTCTTCTGAAGCTAAAATTATTGTATAATTATTTATGACCAGCACACGATTTGTTAAGATTAATAATTATCAAATTATCGGGTTCAGGTATTTGTGGTCACACGAACATCTTTTGGGTCCAGGCCAACTCCGTCTACAAGCCGTTAATCTGCTGATTGATGATCGACCCTTTGGTGCAAGCTTTCCTCTCAGGAGATCAGATGACATTCGCTTTAATAAAAGAAAATTAAATTGACCCAGATCGTGGTGTCCCACAAGGCACCATACTGTGGCCCCTTTAATTTTGTACTATCAAACTGGCTTCAATGCGAGTATAGTTTGAAGGCGGATGACCTGCAAATGTACTCGCAAGTTAATGTAGATTGATTTATCTGAGTCGGGTGATAATGTAAGCCGGGCTTCAGAATATTTATGTAAAGTCGACGATTAGCATACGATTGAGCGTTTGACTAAGGATCTTGTAAAATCGTTTATATTTATTGAATGCGGTATGATGTCAGCGTTTTGTATTTTTTAATTCATGAACGTTATTGTACATTGTTTATTCTTGAGTTTCATGTTTTTTTTTGCTAGCTGGAAAGAGTAATGGAATAAAATATTTGTCAGATTTTTATTACTTACTTATTCATAGTTCTTTTTTTCTATTAAAGTGCAGGTACTGTATTTATGTTAGATAAAATCTAGCCTAGTTGACTAATAATTAAAAAGATAACATCTTAGTACCTACGTATAAGGCAATGTTGTTAAAGTCCAAAATTAAAATATTTTTTGCAGAGAGAATGAAAGAAGTATAATGATACTCTTTTTATTTAATTTTGGACTTTAAGAGTACAGAAATAAACTCTAAAATTTAATGTCATTATTTGCAGTATGTGTGGTATGACAGTAGTTTTGCTTTAGTAGAAGGCAGAGGCCTATGTCCAGCAGTGGACTGCGGTGGACTAATTGATTGATTGATTGATTAATTGATTGATTGATTAATTGATTGATTGATTAATTGATTGAACTAAGTCCAAATAAATTTAAGGATAATAAATAAAATATTCTACAAAATTCTACACAACGCTATCTAGACCCATGGTAAGCATAGTTTAACTAGCTTGTGTTATGGAATAGAATACGGATAAACATACTTAAATACTTATTTTTTTTTGTAAATACATACATATTATACATAGAAACACCCAGACCAATGCAAATATACATATTCATGCATACATTAATATGCGTGCATTAATACTTACTTAGTTTTTTATTAAGGCGAAGATTAGTTCATGTGTTCTTAGAAAGCAGTACATTCACATACACACACAGTTATTAAAGCCAGTATGCCGCTAAAACACTACCTACACTAACTGAAACGGCTTCACTCGTTTCAATCTTCTTACAATCGCGTTTTTTTTTTTGATCAGTAGATACAGCTGGTTTAGCAGTTACGAATATAGGTGGTTCAAAACCTGACTATTACTCTACCGAATTAGACCCGCTCCTAAAACAAATAATAAATTATCGTAGCTGTTGGAGTTAGGAAGAATACTAGTATTCTTGCTATTTCGGTAGGTAAGTTACTATTTTTTGAAGTCATTGCACACTATACGTAGTTCAGGCCTAGGGTGACGGGTGGAGCCTCCCTATTTTCGGAAACGAGTTGGGGACTCTGTGGTCCCCACACTCGAGGAGAGGGCCAGATCGAGAGGGATGGCTCCCGGTCGGCCGGGGTGCGAGGGATATGCCTGTTAACCTCACCTTCAGCAACCAAAGACGACCCACAGGCGTCGTGCGTTTTGGTCGGTTCGAGTCCGACATAACCTCTCCTACCGGCTCCGGTTGGTATCTGTGGGGATTTTGCGCACGTAAAAAAAACCTATCTTTTTTTATCTCATACCAAAGAGACGACAGCCATCCGCTTCTAATACATAATAGGTGCCTAAAAGACCTTGGTACCTTAAAGAACTATCACATGTATAAGATCCGCGATCGGTACCGGGTGCGGACTATAGGAGTGGTGTTCTTGGAAATATTCATTTGAATTAATATAGTTTAATTTGAACTAATAATAATGACTTTAGGTATGATTGACTGCAGGACCCGCCACATTTTCATTATCCGTGATTTTGAACAAAAAGACAACCAACTGTCGCCCGTAAAAGCCGAGGTGAACTATATTTCTATACCCTGGACTCCAAAGTACAAGCTACAGTAAATTAAACTAGAAATTTCAAGTTTTTGCCATCTGTACCATGGTGAATGTTCTCATGAGCTCTTCCAATTAGTACCACTCTCTCTTTTCATACACAGGAGAACACGTAGAATATCCGATCAAGAACCAAGCGGTTCGAAGACTCTTTCCTTAGTTTAAGGCCTGCTACTGTTAAGGCCTGGAATTCATTACCAACTCACGTGTTTCCTTCTTACTACAGTCCCGGGTCCTTTAAGCAGGGAGTTAAAAAGCATATGATGAGGCCGTCAATTCTATATGTAATGGTGACCCTCTTTTTTGAGACCTTGCCTTTAGCTGATGAACCCATTCTTTTGCGTGAGATTGAACTCCAGAGGGCCCGGTTATTTATGGTTGTCTAAGATTCATCTTAGATTTTTTTTTATACCACTTAGGTTTCATACAAGCACACGGCCCACCTGATGGGAAGTGGTTACCGTGGCCTATGGACGTATGCAACACCAGGGGTGTCACACTCGCGCTGCCGATCACGAAGAAATCTTCTGATGCCCCTCTTGAAGAACTCCATATTGTAGGTGCTTGGGAAAACCGCAGCAGGGAGGTCATTCCACAGCTTGAGTGTGCGTGGGATGAAGTTTCTTTCATACCGCACAGTGCGCACCGTCTCAGATTTGAAGCTCGCGAACCACCAATTATTTTTTGATAGTTTGTTGACTTGTACGAGAGCAACTATCGTCTGAATCTGAGATGAAAACCTGCGCCAGAGCCTCATCCGATATTTAACAGGTGCATCGGCTTACAGGTGATATTAATTTATACCCTGTAGCAGTTAGTAATGCCCTGTTGAATTTTTTTCGATGGTTCTAAGAGGAAGTCAAGCATGACTAAGTTCACCATCCACATGCACTGAACTAATCTCAAAATATTAGCGCGCACGAGACTCACAGTTTGTTAGTTTTCCTTCCTCATAAATTACATTATATTACTTGTATTACCACACTATGACGACAATTGTGTTTCCCTTTCTGACGTAAGGTGACGACCGTCTTATAGTATTGTGCAGTAAATTGTTAAGACAACGGTTTTTCTTCGACATTTTGTTTAAAATATCCTCATTTTCAGGGTTCCGTTTGGACTGGAGTCGATTAAAACCGCACGCTTTCTTGGGTCTTCAAATACCAGAGTGTACGATTGTGAGATCTGTGGCTAAAACAGGGTCATCTATTGTTTCAAAGTAGTCCCGGGAAATACACAACCATTAAGGATCACTTGTTTGTCAGTCTTTTTGTCTATCATGTCCTATTTTTCTCAGGTGGATACGCATGGAAGTATTGAGTTACTAAACCTTTAATTTTTGTTCCAGATTCGAATCCAGGTAATGAACTAGATTCAAACCAGGTACTGATATTATAGAACCTGAACCCACTCATAACACAAGTAATTTAACTTATCTAAAGGAGTTAGGTGAAGTTAGTTTCGGTTACTATTTCTATTCAAAAAGAAAGAAAAACTAACTCAAAAGATAACCCCCTCAAAAGATATAATACTTAGGTAGCAGACAAGCATACGGCCCACCTAATGTGAAGTGGTTATCTTGGCCTATGAACGCGTGCAACGTCAGGAGCATTACACTCGCGCTGCCGACCCTTAAGAAACCTTCTAATGCCCCTCTTGAAGAACCCCTTTAATTCTTTGAAACTGTAATGATACCAATCTTTCAAGTTAACGCAATCATAAGACACAAACATATGCGAGGCATATTTAGACGATTGTAGGAAAGCAACTTTCGTCAGAATTCGAGATGAAAACCAACGCAATCATAAGACACAAACATATGCGAGGCATATTTAGACGATTGTAGGAAAGCAACTTTCGTCAGAATTCGAGATGAAAACCAACGCAATCATAAGACACAAACATATGCGAGGCATATTTAGACGATTGTAGGAAAGCAACTTTCGTCAGAATTCGAGATGAAAACCAACGCAATCATAAGACACAAACATATGCCAGGCATATTTAGACGATTGTAGGAAAGCAACTTTCGTCAGAATTCGAGATGAAAACCAACGCAATCATAAGACACAAACATATGCGAGGCATATTTAGACGATTGTAGGAAAGCAACTTTCGTCAGAATTTGAGATGAAAACCTGCGCCAGAGCATTATCCGATGTTTAGCAGATTATTTTTTTTATATTTTTTTTACGTGCGCAAAATCCCACGGATACCTCCCCACCAGAGCCGGTGGAAGAGGTTATGTCGGACTCGAACCGACTAAAACGCACGCCGTTTTAGTCGGTTACAGGTGAGATTGACTTAAACCCCGTAGCAGCCGGTATCAAAGGGTATTTTGTATTTAATACGAATTATGAAATTTTGCAGGCAACAAGGTCTTATATATATTCGACAGCCTCTGTGGCGTGGCGGTAGTGAACGTGACTGCTATGTAGGAGGCGCGGGTTCGATCCCCGCTCAATGCCAATATTTGTATGCATGAATATGGGTACTTGCATTGGTATGGGTGTTTCTTTATATAATATGTATGTATTTACGAAAAAAAAAGTATTTAAGTATGTTTATCCGGATTCTAGATTCCATAACACAAGCTAGTTAAGTTAGTTATGCTTACCATGGGTCTAGATAGCATTGTGTAGAATGTTGTAGAATATTTATTTATATAACACAAATGAAGGGAAAATTTCAAACATCAAAAATATGTAAATCACAAAAGCAATTTGAATAAAAACTAATTTCAATTAATAAATTTTAGTCCATCGCTGTCTCCTGCTAGACATACTCTTCTCCATCCATCCACTCCTCCTCCTGTGCATTTTACACGATCATTTTATACGGTGGTGCCACGTGGATTCTGGCAGAGTAGAATTAGGGCCACCCTGTGTCTTCCCATACAGTGTCGTACAAGGCGACTAAGGGATAGGGCTGTTTAACATCAGACAGATATATACAGCCCAGACTCATGTCATGCATGTCTCGAGTCAACAATAGTACCCGACATGCAGCAATAGGCTCATCCCCTATTACGTGGGACCGAATACAATTATTGGTGAAATGTGGGTGTTAATTCACCTCTGCCTAACACTCCAGGGATAAGGGCGTGATTATATGTATGTGTATGTATGTATATTTTTTACTAAGGTACGTATTTCAGATCAAATCAAATCAATTTATTGCGATATATGGGTACACAGGTTACAAGTAAATACATTTAGGTTCCACCATATGTAATTTTATACGGAACTCAATGTGTAAGTCCGCATGACTGGTTGTTTATAAGATTTCTGTATTTTCTTTATTGTTGAACGTACGTGGTATTTACGATTGTTTTTACGTAGATACCTATAGTTCGTCACCGAGGACATCGTGTGACGTGGCATTGTTTTGATTCTAACAGTCAACACGTGTAGCATATTACATTTTAGTTTAAGGAGGTAGGACACGGCGGTATATCCGCCCGATTGAGCAGTCCGACTGGGGAAGTACCTCCGCCCTATCGAATACCGCGGTTATAATAACTTCGTGTTGTGTTCCCAGCGGTGAGTAGGGTAGCCAGAGCTCACTGGAGAATTTGTGCCGTCAGTGGGAAGACTAAAGGCTTGTCCTGATTTGTCTTCTACTGACGGCACAGAAACTCTGTACTTACAGGGTTGGCAGCGCGACTGTGACTCCTCTGGTGTTACAGACGTCCATAGGCCACGGTAACTACTTTCCATCAGGTGGGCCGTGTGCTTGTCTGCCAACTAAGTGGTATAAAAAAAAAAAAAGTTGTGCAACTTTATGTAACTGCCCAAAAAAGGAGTACAATGTATTCAGGAATTTTAATTTGTGTTTCTTTATTCTATCTTAACTTTTGATGTATTTTTATTTTGAGAAGTTATAGTAACATAAATTAATTTATCTTAACTCCTTCAGATAAGCTAAATGACTTGTGTTATGACATGGTTTAGGTTCTGTTATTTCAGTACCAGGTTTGAATCTAGTTCATTACATGGATTCGAATCTGGAACGACACTATAACTACTAAATAGTATAGTTTTTATTGCAGCAGCAATGATTACTTTTATTCTAGTTAATTAATAATAAACTTTATGTATTTAGGCATTCACGCTCATATAAACTAAATTAAAAGAGGGGAAAGAGTAAGACCACCACTTACCACGAACTCTAAGGTGAAAACCGGGAACGATGCTAAAATTAGGGATATAAATAGAGCATTCAAGAAGGGCATAAGAATGTTCCTGTGGGGTCAGCGGCACGAGTGTGACATCACTAGTATTGCACACGTCAATAGGCCACGGTAACCACTTTCCATCAGGTGGGGTTACCCTGTCACCTGTGAGGCATAAAAAAGCTTAACATTGTGGATATTCCGGTGAAGTCGTGATGAGTACGATACCCAGAAATTTTGTGCTCAAGTTTTGGTTTGTCCTCGGTGAGCTCATGATAGCTATTAAATATTTTTTTGCATACATTGAATTATGTATAATTAAGATAGAAATGTTTAAGTTTTGGTAATATTTGGCAGCAAATCAACAAAATATTTGCAGCATTTAAATAATAAGTTTAGTAAGAAAATTAATGTTTTTATAGCCAGGTTTCTGACAGGCTTTATCTACTCATTGACTTGGGAAGCTGACAGCAAATGTAAACAAAATCGAACGAACTGCAATAGTTATAAATAACATCTTTGATATCAGCGCCTCTAGAGAAGTGGCAATACACGGCCCACCTGATTGAAAGTGGTTATTGTGGCCTATGAATGTGTCTCAACCGTGTAAGCACAGAGTTTCTGTGCCTTCAGTGAAAAAAGACGAAGCAGTGCAAGCTTTTGGTCTTCCCACTGACAGCACAAAAACTCTCTAGTGAACTCTGGCTACCCTACTCACCGCTGGTAACAAAACACGAGGTTATTATGGCCGCGGTATACTCTAGGGCGGAGGTACTTTGCCAATCGGACTGCTCAATTGGGCGGAAATACCATCATGTCCTACCCTCCTTGAAAGAAATCCTTTGTAGAATAGAATCAATTGGATTGACATACGTTAACTCATCTCTCTCATCATCACGTCAATACGTGCAATCCCATACATTCTGTCCTACAGTACGCCGGCTAATAAATTGCTACTTGTCTAGGGGGCTGAACTACCACAAAAGACTCTTGTCCTCTCGCGGTTTCTACCGTCCCATGCTACTTCTTTTTAATACCACTTAGGTGGCAGACAAGCACACGGCCCACCTGATGGGAAGTGGTTACCGCGGCCTATGGACTTGTGCAACACTAGGGGCGTCACACCGGGGACTCTGTAGTCCCCACACCCGAGAAGAGGGCCAGATCGTCAGAGATGGCCCTGGGTCGACCGGGGTGCGAGGGATATGCCTGTCAACCTCACCTTCGGCAACAAAAGCGACCCACAGGCGGCGTGCGTTTTAGTCGGTTCGACTCCGACATAACCTCCTCCACCGGCTCCGGTGGGGAGGTATCCGAGGGGATTTTGCGCACGTAAAAAAATAAAAATTAAATGGGGCGTCACACTCGCGCTGCCGACCCTGAAGAAACCTCCTAATGCCCCTTTTGAAGAATAGAGCTAGAGATAAAGCTTTTATTTATATTTTACATCTCTTGAGGAATAGGACGAGGTAACGTAATGTAAATCATGTAATTTTCAACTTCCTCATCAATTCAAGTAATACCTGCCTAGTAGTACTTTTGACCAGGTACTAAATTACGTCACGAATGACTTGGCTACTTACATATGCTGATGACTGTCGGGTAGTAACAAGCCATCTTATCAATTTTGAACGCATTAATTTAATATTATATTAAATTCTGACCAAACCAATTTTCCTTACATTTGTTCGTGAAATAAGGTCGACTAAGGATAATATGTTACAATAATTTTATAATATAATTTGTTACGAGTTTGTTTATTTGTTGTGGGAAACGACCTGATGGTCTCACTTTGGTGCCGTGGAAAAACGTCAAGTGCCTTGTGTGGGACGCTGCATGCGTCAGTACAGTCGCGGCTACTCATCTTAGTCGCACCATCAACGCCCCAACGGTGGCGGCTGAGGAAGCCGCAAGCAAAAAAGGCGAAATACGCTGCAATGGATCCACAATATTATTTTGTGAACATTGCGGTGGAGACTATGGGCAATTGGGGGTCAGAGACAAAAAGGTTGATCGCGGAAATTGGCCGCCGTATCCACGACCAAGGCGGTGATTCCTGCTCCGGCTCGTTCCTGGGGCAAAGGATAGCCATTATTGCGATTCAGCGAGGCAACGCGGCCAGCATCATGGGCACCTTTGCGCCGGAAACGATGCGGAGTGGGTTGTTCGACGCGACATAATCGCGAATCAATTTAGTCTGTTTATGTTTTAATATTGATATTATATACCTTAATTAATACTGTTTAAATAAATATAAAATGATATTTTGTATTTATAAATAAATAAATAAAATATTCAGTAATAAATTCGGTTAAATACGTAAGTAACTCATATATATATCGCGCGAAAAATTTGCTATTATGTTGGACTTGAACCGACTAAAACGCACGCCGTCTGAGGCTCGTAGGTTGCCGGAGCTAAAGTTGCCGGAGGCATATTCCTCGCATCCCGGTTGACTCAGGGCCATCTCTTTCGAGCTTGCCCTCTTCGAGTATGGGGGTCACGCAGTCCCCATTTAGTTCTCATGGGGGACGTAGGTCGTTCTTGTGACCTCCGACGCCTGAATAACGTCCGCTAGTTGCGGACTGTGCGGTTAGCGAGACACCTCCGCTCCCGCTCCGCCGCCTACTTCACAAGCATTACCTGCTCACAGAAGGAAGCGGCTGCAGCCTATGCATCCGTGCATCGAACCATCACCGTAAGCAAGGCGGCGAGTAAGAGACTCTCATTCCTAGGGCCACTACTAACTCCTACCTCGGTACCTCCCACGCCGGGTACTCGGTGAGCGTGTACATCCCCGAGTCCTCACTCGCGTCTCAGTAATGGCACTTGGACGTTTGCTCCTTCCCTATTCGACTCAGATAATCCCGATCCGATCCCGGCGATAACCTGCGTCAGCCGGTACGAAAGGCTGCTCGTGTGACCTCTCTAGGCACTCCACCACGATGAGTCTTATCACCACTTTTACGGCGTGCTGCGCGTGGTAGGTAACAGGAATACCATTATAGTAGGAAGGATGGTTACTTTGAATAGTAGACTGGTTGTAATCATGACTCATAAATGGTCTACAGCCTCCGTGAGAGGAACGGTGTATTGTATGCATGCCCATAGGTGAGAGGGGTTATAAATTATTCTCTCTCTCTCTTCCCGTCTCTGTAGAATTCGACTGCTCTTGCTCGTGCTCTTTTCAAATGTTATCATGTATGGATCTGTCTATAAGTATTTCCTTCGCTGTATGCGTTCTACCGCCTATACAACGGTTTGTGCTCAGATGAATTGTTTGACACGATGCCCACAGCAACATTCTATCATAGCATCGCTCACTTTGCATGGAATTCAACCCCGTCTACCCCACACATTGCAGATTGCAATGTGTGGGGTAGACGGTACGCACTGTGTATGAAAGAAACGCACACTCAAGCTGTGGAATAAACTCTCTGCTGCGGTTTTCCCATGCGCCTAAAATATGGGGTTCTTCAAAAGGGGTATTAGGAGGTTTCTTCAGGGTCGGCAGCGCGTGTGAAGCCCCTGGTGTTGCACACATCCTTAGGCCACGGAAACCACTTCCCATCAGGTGGGCCTTGTGCTAGTCTGCCACCTAAGTGGTAACTATAATAAAAACCGTAACGTTTCCGTACCTCAGAGTGCATGTTAAGCCATCGGTCCCAGTTACCATATGAAAAATCTATAATATTCTATTTGATAACTACTGTAATTAACGCACTGGATTTTTTCCTTCCTGTCCAACTTCCTGAATTTACCAATAGGTTTATCTTATTGGGCTAAAACCATATTAGCAATTATTGTTAACTAAATTATATTAATTCGAGGAATTGCCTACAAGTTACCATGTGGGTAACGCTTTATGCAATGGATATAGCATATATGTTTCATACAGGTCTTTCCGTATTGCTCATGGTGTATGTCATAATTATGTAAGTACCTGAAATATGACAGGTTACAGAACGACCTCCATCATACATGAGCGTAGCCCTGGGGGTGGTCGGGCTAAGGTAGCGGCGCAGTACGCTCCTATACCCGGGGGCTAGGTAAGGGCACTGTGATCTCCACATTTGAAGGACTCCTGCTTGAAAGAGTTGACCATGGGTCGGTCGAGGAGTGAGAGATATGCGGAGATTATGACACAAGAAAAAAGTACTTTAAAATTGCCATGAGTTCACCGTTTTTCGACTATATTGCGAGCGATTGCTCTCTGACTGATGTGTTACTCCCAGACGCCTCAATTATGCTAATTTTATATCACACTAGCTGACCCACCCCAGCTTCGCCCGGGGTATATTTTGAAGCTACACATCCCTTTGAGCCCGTATGTTTTAGTTTTCAAAATATGTATGAAAAATTGCCGAATTTGTTAACATTTATTATCAATGCTCCGCTCCCTTAAGTGCATTCTACAGGCGCATTGCCTGTATAGTGAAAAAATAATCGTTAAAACTTATACATTGCAGTGGCATTGCATTGCATTACAATATACATATCTTGTGGTATGGGTAATGGACTGCTGAGACGAGGTCTCGGGTTCTATCCCAGGTTTTACCATGGCACACACCAATGACTTTTCGATGCTTTTCGAAATCATGTGTATATTTATCACATGTTTATAAGTGCACGGGTATATGTTTATAAGTGCACGGGTCATTACAATATACATATTTACACAAAAGTATAATTATGATACTTTTTGTAATTTAAAAACTTCACATTAATATAGGTAATACAAAAGTGCAGCAACCACCTGCAGTTTTAGGCGTCAAAGAATTCCTCCCTATCGACATCAACCACTTGAGTGGCCAGTAGTTTGGCCAGAAGGTTGGTGACTTTGCTGCGTTGAATGCAATGGTTGGCATCTTCTAATATAATAAATATGGAAGATTCAGACGACTCAACTATGCACATTCGGCTAAATAGATTTTACTGAAATGTAGTATAGGTTAGATTTATATAGGGTGTATTTATTTATTGAACTTTATGCACAAGTACATAGGCGGACTTAATGACTGAGAGATGGCCCTGGGTCGGCCGGGGTGCGAGGGATATGCCTGTCAATCTCACCTTCGGCAACCAAAACGACTCACAGGTGGCGTGCGTTTTGATCGGTTCGAGTCCGACATAACCTCTTCCACCGGCTCCGGTGGGGAGGTATCCGTGGGGATTATGCGACTGTAAAGTAAGCGGACTTAATGACATAGGCATTCTCTACCAGACTGTTCTGTGTGATATGATTAGTCATAATTATGGGAGAGTTTTAGGAGGTAGGACACGGCGGTATTTCCGCCCAACTGAGAAGCCCGACTGGGGCAGTACCTCCGCCCTTCAGAATACCGCGGTTATAATAACTTCATGTTGTGTTCCCAGCGGTGAGTACGGTAGCCAGAGCTCACTGGAGAATTTGTGCTGTCAGTGGAATGACTAAAGGCTTATCTTGCTTTGTCCTCTACCCTGACGGCACAGAAACTTTGTGCTTAAAGGGTCTCCCGACCCTTTAAGTGAGTGTGGCTTCTCTGGTGTTACACACGTCCATAGGCCTCGGTGACCATTTTTTATCAGGTGGACCGTGCGCTTGTTGCTTGGCTTCTCTGTTTGCCATATTAATGTGGTTTTCAGGTCACTGCTATATCTAAACCAATAAGGTTTAGATATTTTGTGGTATTAGACAATACTTATAAACATTGAAAACATTTTTTATGACATACTGAGTCACTGTTTACATAACAAACTTCAAAAACACTATAAATAATATTATTAGATGTATTTGATTCATGGGTATTTTGTTCTCGCAATTGTAGCAATAAACAAGCGTACAAACAATAATATTACGTATTATTATAACATCTTTACTCACTATTATTATCGAATCTTTTGTGTTTATTTGTTTTAATAATATATTGTGAATCCTATCATGTATTCACGTCATATTTGAAACGTTACATTTTTTTATATACTCACTAGCGGCTAGCCCGCTAGCACTCCATGGGATCCTATACTGGGGATAAATTAGTAGCATATTATGTCAATCAATCAATAAGCCTATTGCAGTCCACTGGTGGACATAGGCCTCTCCCAATGTTGGGAGGCTTTGGCCTACTGTTTTCACACTGGCCAGACGGGTTAGTACAGGGTTTTATTTCGAGTTTTCTTTCTCTCGCAGTGATATCGTCTGCGTATATTGCCGTCAGTCGCCTCTTACAACATCCTTCAGATGAGACGGGGTAGTGATTCTTGTATTCTTTCCGTCACCATACAGATCATATATATTGCATAGCATATAATCTGTTCTTTTACCAAATTTCAGTCAGTTCTGTTCAGCCGTTTGAGCGGGATGGGGTAATAACCATCCCAACTTTGCAATAAACTTTCAAATGATAGAATATTAGCAAGATTGATTAGAAGGTAGGACACGGCGATATTTCCGCCCAATTGAGCAGTCCGACTGGGGAAGTACCTCCGCCCTACAGAATACCGCGGCTATAATAACTTCGTGTTGTGTTTCCAGCGGTGAGTAGGGTAGCCAGAGCTCATTAGAGAATTTGTGCTGTCAGTGGGAAGACGGCACAGAGACTCTGTACGTACAGGGTTGGCAGCGCGACTGTGACTCCTCTGGTGTTACAAACGTCCATAGGTCACGGTAACCACTTTCCAACAGGTGGACCGTGTGCTTGTCTGCCACCTAAGTGGTATAAAAAAAAAGATTAGTAGGAGTAGGATCACAGATATCACGGATATCTGTGATCCTACTCCTACTAATCTTTTTTAGGTTAGTAGGATATTTGTCTTATAATTAAGTCAAGTTTTTGATGTATTACAAACTTTTACCTTAATTAACCTTGATGAATATTTTGAAAATATGCAATTACTTATAAAGTTATACAAAACTATGCTAACTATACAATATATTCAAAAATGAAATAGTGAAAAAGAGAGAGACTGCAACTTTAGGCATTGAAAAAAATTCCACTTCATCGATCTCTACTGGGTGCCCTAGAGACTGGCGGCTTTACCACGCTGAATGGCGATGCCAATTCTTTGAGCGAGGTAAAGGTCAGCCCTATGGTCACGGGAAGCGTCGATTAGTCGCTTCGCTATTTCTTATTCCAAATCGCGGTAGCCTAGTGGTACGGGTAATGGATTACTGAGACGAGGTCCCGGGTTCGATCCCAGGTTTTACCATGGCACACACCAATGACTTTTCGATGCCTTTCGAAGTTATGTGTGTATTTATAGCAGGTTTATAAGTGCCCCGTTAATGGCAATATGCTCGCCACCTATTACATTGGGACTTAAACATAAACTGGCGAAATGTGGGTGCTAGCACCTCTGTCTACCCCTTCGGGGATATAGGCGTGAGTTTATGTAATGCTATTTCTTATAATTTAATATTCTCGGTTCGAGCAGTAGTAACTATTTATTAATCTGAGGTCCGAGGTTTAGCGTTAATTCTGTAACACGTTGTATTTAGGGTCAGTCTTTCATTTATCCATAGTGTAATGTAGACCAGCCTGTATAATAATTTCTGTAAATATATTTGTAACCAATCTCGTGATTCTAAAGGGCGAATGACTAAACTGTTTATTTGCGCATGACGGCATGACACTAAAAGAGAGCATCGCTCTTGTAGGACACCGAACCGAGCTCTGCAGATGTAGGTCATGTATGAAGTGTCAAGTGCTCACCGTGATTGTTACAATACAGGTTAGTCACTACGTCTATGGACTGGCGTCGGTCAAGGTTCGTCGATCTACGTCATAGCTTCTAGATTAGGAGGATAGCGTCGGTGATATTTTTGTGATAGGCGTGCTTACCACTTTAGTACCATCATTTATAGCATTAGTCCTAGTGGAATTCAAATTACCATCATTATAACATTAGTTTTAGTGCCCGGGCTTCACTCTCGTATCTTTTCTTTCGTGATCTTATTTGTCTATCTTAACTTTAGCGGGAGTGACTGCCATACTAATTGCTAGGACGCCTAAGATTTTACGGAGTAGAGGAGGAAAATTTAGGAATATAGAATCTTGGTGTAAAATACAATAAAAAAATCCTCAGAAACAGCGTAAATTGGAGAAATTAATGAATAACTAGGTACTTAACGCAACCCATAGTTCATGATAAAAACTAGCCTTGGTATTATCTGTATTTTCTATCCCTATTACAAATTTTGGTCCGGTCCATTCAGCTTCAGGCGTTAGAGCGTAACTGAATAACAAATACCCAAACATTTTCATAGAACTCACATTTATAGGCGTATTAGTAGACTAGGATATTAGTAGGAGTAGGATATTAGTAGGATAGACTTATTTTTATTATTTTTACATCACCACGTGGGTTTATTAAATATCACAAGCGACTGTAGTGACGTGGTTTGTGTTTTTAGAATCAGCGTTGGAACATTTGCAATGCTAACGCTAGCTCGTGAATTTCAATGGGACATATCCCATCCTGAGTGTTGCCTTTTACGAGTATTTGAATACACCGGGGGATTTTAAAGTCGTTTCGGAGCGAAAGATTTTGGACACTGAGTCGATAGCATAATCGTCTGGAAGTATTAATTTGTCGAAAAAATATTTTTTATGACCCCCGTACATTATTTTACCTTTTTTTTATATACATCTTAGCTTAGGTGGTAGACAAGCACACGGCTCTCCTGATAGAAAGTAGTTAACGTGACCTATGAACATGTGTAACACCAGTGGAGTCACATCCGTGCCGCCGACCCTGTAAGAACAGACTTTTTATGTGCCTTCAGTGCAGAACACAAATCAGGACAAGCCTTTGGTCTTCCCACTGACAGCACAAAAACTCTCCAGTGAGCTCTGGCTACCCTACTCACCGCTAGGAACACAACACGAGGTTATTATAGCCGTGGTATTCTGTAGGGTGAAGGTACAATATTGCCATTCATCCTCAAAAAATCGCTGAATTAGGCATTTGACTGACTAGTCAAATTAGATACTTTTTACTAAACGTCTAAACGATACGTTATAAGGAAACTTGTATGAAATAATTTATTGTGACGACATAATATTTAACAGTCAAATAATTTACTATTATCACTTGGTAAGATGATTAAAAATAAACAATAACGATGAAATATGAAAATATGCAACTTTTACCGCTCTTTTACGATTCTTGATTTAGTAAGCTAAGTTTAATAATTTATTTTAACTACCTAAATTAAGAAAATACCCAATTATTACTTACAGACGATTTTGCTATCCAAACTACGCCCAAAATATTTCTCCCCGAAATGGCTCTAAAACCCGGGTGTATAGTGGAACCTAAATGTCGCTGTACAACATCAGACAATTTTGGCTACATACGGCCCAAAAATTTGAATCTCATCTACAAACGCGTCTTATAATAAGGTAGCACAGATTTAAATGTGATAGGGTTCGAACTACTAGGTCGTAAGGGTGTGTAGATGCAAATTTAACTTCTCTTCTTCATCCACAGTGTCATTCCCGGTGGAGTATAATAGCCCGCGTGGTTCCCGGCTGAGTAGAATTTGGACCTACCCATGTCTTCCCATGCGTTGTCGTACAAGGCCACTAAGGGATATCGCTGCTTAACGTCAGACAGATATATACAGCCCAGACTCAGCCTGAGATGCTTGAGTCAATAATAGTGCCCGGCAGACGGGAATAGACTCACCTCCTATTACGTGTGTGGGATCGAATTCAATGATTGGTGAAATGTGGGTGTTAATTCACCTCTGCCTAACCCTCCGGGGATAAAGGCGTGATTATATGTATGTATGTATATAGAATAGAACCACTTCATCTCTTCCCTCAGGTGTCGTAGAAGTACTCCACCTGACAGTAAACACATAGTCCATGGCAAAATGCGCGCGACCGGAATATATAGGTACTCGCCCACAATATCGTTGGTCCGAAAATCATAGTAGACGTTTGTGTTAATACACTTCTGCTTATCCCTTAGGAGATTTAGAGGTGAGAATATACGCACAAAACAAACATAACTTAGATTGGATGTTGACAATTTGGTACATTGGTACTACCTACTGTTAAATTTTCTTAACACAACATAAACTCACGCCTATATGCCCGAAGGGGTAGGCAGAGGTGCTAGCACCCACATTTTGCCAGTTTATGTTTAGGTCCCAATGTGTGGCGAGCCTATCGGCACTTATAAACCTGTGATAAATACACATATTATTCTTCATTTCTCTTTTCATTCATTTTTTTTAGAAATTACCATATTATTTTTGTAATGTAAATAAATGTATTTGCGATTTAGGACCAGACTTCACCCGGGAATACATTCATGACATCTAAATCCCGATTGTAGAGCCATCTACCGACGCGACGCAAGAAAAAAATTCTGAAGTGGGTTGAATGTCATGTCAATATAGGTTTTTGGTTTACTATATAGGCTTTTGAAGTTTTTTTTATACCACTTAGGTGGCAGACAAGCGCACGGCCCACCTGATGGAAAATGGTTACCGTGGCCTATGCACGTATGTAACACCAGAGAAGCCACACTCGCGTTCCCGACCCTGTAAGCACAGAGTTTCTGTGCCGTCAGTGTAGAGGACAAAGCACGATAAGTGTTTAGTCATCCCACTGACAGCACAAATTCTCTAGCGAGCTCTGGCTACCCTACTCACCGCTGGGAGCACAACACGAAGTTATTATAGCCGCGGTATTCTGTAGTTTCCCAGTGGGACTGCTCAATTGGGCGGAAATACCACCGTGCCCTACCTACCTACCATGTATGTACCATGTAAGTAGGTATGGTATGGTATAATCGATAGATTAGAACTTCTCGAGTTCAGAGTTCATAAATTTCGACTGATATTTGCACAATGAGTATTTGAAAGGCAAATCTTTGATTTTTATATAAATAAATATGAAATACGCCGCAATGGAGCCCCAATATTATTTTGTGCCCATTGCGGTGGAGACTATGAGCAGTTGGGGGTCGGAAGCGAAGGGCTTAATCGCTGAGATTGGCCGCCGTATACACGAACAAGGCGGTGACTCCCGCTCCGGCTCGTTTCTGGGGCAGAGGATGCCCATCGCGATTCAGCGAGGCAACGCTGCCAGCGTCATGGGCACCTTTGCGCCGGGAACGATACGGGCGGGTTATTTGATTTGACATAACAATTCACAAAATCTATGATTGCAGATAATGATTGGACATTTGTATTGTATTTAGATTATTTAAAATAAATTACATATTTTAATAAATATATATTTATATTGTATACATTAAGCTTGAAACCTACGTCATAAAGTTATATATATACTACTAGACCAGCTGAATGAAACAAAAAATCTTTTTTATCCTGTAAAGTCTGAACAGATAGAGCGTTTGACTGCTTAATCTGATTTCGCAGTTCGATTTCGTTCAGTAAAGTTCGAGGTGTTCGAGGAGGTAGCACACGACGGTATTCCCGTCCGAATTGAGCAGTCCAACTGGGAAAGTATCTCCACCCTACAGAATACCACGGCTATAATAACCTCGTGTTGTGTTCCCGGTGGTGAGTAGGGTAGCCTAATCTCACTGGAGGGTCTTTGTGCTGTCAGTGGGAAGACCAAAGGCTTATCCTGATTTTGTGTTCTACACTGAGGGCACATAAAATCTCTGTCCTTACAGGGTCGGCAGCACGGATGTGACTCCACTGGTGTTACACGCGTTCATAAGTCACGGTAACCACTTTCCATCAAGTGAGCCGTGTGCTTGTCTGCGACCTAAGTTGTATAAAAAAAAATAGTTACAAAAAGCAGGGTTCGTACCCGTGTACTCTGATTTAGCAGTCAGCTGCTCTACAGCTACGCCAGAGTCAAGTGAATTAACAGTAGCAGGAATGAGAAAAGCGACTTTCCTAAGAGTTATTACTGACACAAACCTGATGTAATACCGTTACTACGTTGCATGCGTTTATTTTTCCTAACATTTCATTAACAAGGTCAGATTTCGACATGCGAGTAAGGCAGTAAGTAGCATGGTCCACCATGTTTTTATACGCTTACTATTACTTCGAGGTATTGCATATGAGAAAATATTTAGGACAGCCGTTGACTTTGGGATCGTCAATGTTCTGCTGTCGTCAGTTAAAGTACATTATAAAAAAAAGAAATATGCACTATGGTGGTCATTTAAATAGGTACCTATATAAAAATCTTTTATTCGAAATTCAAATTGCCAAATATTCCTTTTAATTTTTTTCTTATTCTTTTACATCTATCTGGCCAAGTGTATGCATATATTTTTATTTGCATTAAAATTCTTTATTTAAAATGCATAAACTTTTCAAATCTTTAATAATACATATTTTACACTAATTTTATACATGTAGACATGTGGTTTTTTTTAATTTAATTTCCTGATTATTTTTTCCTGATTAATATTTTCATCGTTAATATGTGGTTCTTAATCGGTTTCTGTTTTAATCGAATGTTCGCTTCAATGGCATTATATCTTTGGACTGCGTTCTCCAACTGTTGTTACGTTGTTACAACTGGCTGATGCAACAAATCTAATGTATTCGCAAGGGATTATATAAAATATAGCGATATATTATATAAAATTGATTTATCTTTGATAAGTTAGTGATTTTGTTATGGAAAATGAATTATTTCCAATAAATAAATATTGCGAGATTTATTTTCTCTTTTTTCAAATTATTATCAATAATGTTTTCTAAGTTTGTTGTAATCTTACAAAAAAAATGAAAATTCTTGTCATGAGTATTTTGTTTTTGCCATGTGATTTTGTAAGATGTTGTGTTTGTGTTTCTAGCTTTTTACATATTTTTGAAATTCTAGAAATTTCTTTCAGTTCTGTGGTGTGTGGTATGTATATGGGTTGGGGTACATTTAAAATTAAAAAATCTGTTAAATTTTTATCAAATGTATATTTTCTACATTTTCACCTAAATCAGCAACAATTAGCTAGAGTATTCATCTAACAGTCTTATTATTTTACAAGAGTATAAAATCACTGCCATAGTCGAAAAGAAATGCAATGGGTACAAAGAAATGCATGAAATTCAAGTTTGATGGACAACTTAAGAACACATCAGAAATTATACATAACGACAACAAAGCTGCCACCATTCTTGATATTTCAACAAATTTATCTCTATTTACCTACTGTTAGTCAATAAATAATCACTTACTCTAAGGTAACTTCAAATAAATTAATTCACTTACGTTGTCTTCGACGCGACAAACAAACAGTTTATCAGCGGATAGGCAGTAACAGTCTTTGGTTCCCTATTTACAATAATTACAAAAGAAAAATTGCTTTTACAAACATATTATTTACTTCTTTTTTTAATATGTTGAAAATGCACTTCATTTAAACAAAATTAATTTATGACAATGATATTAATGATGTTGATGAAAATGATATTAATGACATTTTAATGGAATATTGTTACGAAATGTTTCAAAAATGGAATTTTCAGTAGAAGTAACATTAACGTACATAAGTGGACTTGTACTCACTGCAGTAGGATCTACACCGAAAGTCATTTTGAAACAGTAACAGAATGGCAAAAATACGAAATAACTAAACCTAACACATTTTAGGATCAAAAACAAACATAACACACTGAATAGTTTTTGACTCCCTATTTACATAAGTACAAATATGAATTTGCATTTTCAAACAAATAAATTTTCCTTTTTTTTCTATTTGATGAAAATGCAGTTCGGCTACATGAGATTAACTTATGACGGATTGATGAATAACATATTACTGACATTTTAAAAAAACTACAAAATTATTAAAGAACTTAATCTAAATTAAGTGGGGACATAGCCCTAATAGGGCTAGTACACTCCAGTAGGGTCTAATACACAAGCCATTTTCGACAAAATGGTGAGAAAACGAATAGTTAATAATTAAAATTAACACAAAAACAGTTTTTAGTACACTCCGGTCGGGTCTAAGGTGAACATTTTGAAACACTTGATTTTATCTTTACACTTGATAAGTCTAAAATCTTCAATACACTCCCGTGGGATCGAGCACGAACATTTTGCTGAGAATATAAATTTCTATTCGATTGAAGAAAATACCGTCACAGTATTCGAGAACTAAGTCTCCTATCAGTAGACTCCAGTGGGATCCAGGACAAACATCTTGAATAAATTCTTGATCACAATATTATCGAAGAGAATGCCGAAAATCAATAAACACCAGTAGGGTCTAACACGAACATCTTGACTGATATTTTGTTAAATGCTGGATAAATCTTCAACTCGAACTTGAACTGGGGCTTCAATAGATGCCAGTGGGATCCAAAACTTTGATATCCATGTTAAATGAACTTCAAAATATCGATCTTATTTACGATGTGGGCAATGTAGGAGCGCGCGCGAGTTTTAGCTACGTGCGATCGCTTCAGAGGTTGTCTCACAACTGGTGGCTGCGCTCCCACGTGCCTTCCTTTTATAACCGCTCTCCGCGCACTCGCGCATTTTTTTTGCGATTTGAATTTGGAAGCTTTCAGCCCGGTGGGCGTCTATGCGCCCCCGCCCTTCAATGTATTTTTTTTGCAATTTTTTTTAATGCCACGCTGTTACTTAGCACATGCTGCAACAGACAATCCACGATTTCGAATTAAAATTAGGTACTTACATAAAAAAAAAAAAAATGATATTAATGAGGAAATTGATTTTTGACATTTTATTTATCAATAACTTAAATAAGCATAATATTATAATAATTATGTACATAATTATATGTTCACGACTGTATATCTTAAAGGGATAGGTAGAGATAACTTACTTTTTGGCCCTATGTAAAAGGAAGGGAGCCTATTTATCGTCAGGTAGGTGCTTTTTTCAGACTGTCAGATTAATATGCATTTTGATATTTCCGCAAAGAAAGTGTGCACACATTTAAATATGATATGAAATTCTAGGTTGATCGAATAGTACGTTTGTATGTAAATTGTAGACTATTTTTATACCCTAAATGATGATGGTTAATACACCACAAATTTTATTTAAATTAATTTAAAAATAATTTTGAGACTAGTTTTCTTTTTTATTATTTGACATTTAAAAAACAAAAAAATAAAATACATATAATCATACTTCAGCCAAAACCATGTTAGGTTGAAGTAAAATGTCTGATCTTTCTCCAAATTAATACGTATAATAGTCTAAGCAGCATTTTCTATTTTTTTTTATCTTTTGTCATCATCATAAACTCACGCCTATATTCCCCGAAGAGGTAGGCAGAGGTGCTAGCACCCACATTTCGCCAGTTTATGTTTAGGTCCCAATGTAATAAGTGGCGAAGCCTATTGCCATTAACCGGGCACTTATAAACCTGCGATAAATACACACATAACTACGTTATCTTTTGTACGTGACGCAAAAGATAATATACATTTTAAAAAAAATATACATTATTATTTATATTTCAAATTTAATCGTAATGACACGTCCAGGGGAAATTTATAAAATCTGTAATCAATGCATTACGAAATTCTTTTTTTGACTGCGTTCGAAATTCAAAATAACTTATCATAGATTCTACGAAAAATATGAAAAGTTTAGCTGGTGTTAATATTATTATTATTATTATTATTATTTTATATATAGAACACGTCAATTAGACTTCGCTTTGCCTGATGGTAAGCTGAAGGCAAAGTCTCAGAAAAGAGGGTCACCATTACTCACACATACCGTGTGACAATGGTGACACTCAGCTTTTTCTAGAATACCTATGCAGGTGTGGTATATACCTAGGTATTCCACAGGTATTTTTGAAAGAAAAAGTCTAAATTCACAATTTCATTTTTTTCTGCTGCACCTACATAGATACAAACATATAAAAAAAAATTGTAATTATTAATTAAGTGTATAATTAATTTTAATGTATATTTTTTTGTATTGTTTATAATTATTACTATCAAGTATATTTCACACATGCGTTCCATGTGATTGATTGTATGAGGTTATCGTGACGTTTGCAATGCCAGTAGTGTTATTTTACGCGTTGAAAACTCTGTAAAAACCGTTTAGCATAGAAAGGCTTTAACTCCTGGAAAAACCATCGCAAGGAGGTGACATATATGTACTTTCCAATAAATCATATTAAAATGTGCTTTTCCATTTAATTATGGGAACATATTATTAGGTCATATGTTAGAATTATATAAAATTATGGAATTATTAGTCATATAGAATATATTTTTTTATACCACTTAGTTGGCAGACAAGCACACGGCCCACCTGATGGGAAGCGGTTACCGTGGCCTATGGACGTATGCAACAACATGAAGAACCCTTCTGATGCCCCTCTTGAAGGACCCCATATTGTAGGCGCTTGGGAAAACCGCAGCAGAGAGGTCATTCCACAGCTTGAGTGTGCGTGGGATGAAGATTGCATCGAAAAGGTGTATTTTCTAAATACATATATAGTATATGTAGAAATACCCAAACCGATAAACATATAGCGTCATTTATCGGGCCTAATTATGAATATAACCCTCGTGTTGTGTTCCCGGCGGTGAGTAGGGTAGCCAGAGCTCACTAGAGAGTTTTTGTGCTGTCAGTGGGAAGACCAAAAGCTTGTTCTGCTTTGTTTTTACACTGACGGCACAGAAACTCTCTATGCTTACAGGGTTGACAGCGCGAGTGTAACTCCATTGATTTTGCACACGTCTATTGACCACGGTAACCACTTTCCATCAGGTAGGCCGTGTGCGTATCTGCTACTTTAGTGGTATAAAAAAATGCATGCACAAAATTTCACAACTATCACTAATATGTTGATAAAATTTCACATAAAATTAGTTTATGAATGTTCTAGGTCACCGACTCTCTAAGTACCGACTTAGTTCGAGGACTTTGAACTAGTAACCCTGAGAGAAATCGCGTTTACATTCGTGATAACTCAATTTCAGTCTTTGTCGGTAACTTATGTACTAGTTAAGCTTATTCTGTGTACTATTGTGTCCAACGCCTGCAGTATTCTAACCTACTTGGAAGAAAAATAAGAGAATATATTTTTATTCTGAAAAAAAAATGCACGATATACCTTATACATAAAGAAATAAACGTGGTAAAAAAAACTAATTAAGTTATGTTCACATTGGTTTTGACATTCGTTTCGTTTTGACATTTTATAACGTTATCTAGAGATAACGTTATAAAATGTCGTAGAATATTATTGTTGTTAGAAATGCTTTATAATGCACATAATTGTGACGATAAACAAGTCCATAAATATTTTTAGGTTGATAATGTAATGGACGGGATACAAATCCAGGACATCTCGATCGTAAGCCCGACACGCCTTCACTATAAAGCTACACTAGCTGTGCCCCTGGTATCACCCACTCACGCTTTCAGTTCTATTCCGCCGTACTGCATCCGCCCACCCATTTCATATTTTCATATTGAAAGGCTTGTGATGTTATATATAGTCTAAAACCTTCCCCAATATAATATTTATCAAATCCAAAATCAAATTATAACACACTATAGTTCCAGATATTAGTAAAACTTTTCACAGTAAACTATTATTATTATAACATACGAAAATAGTACCTACTAAGTATACTAGATTTTACTAAACTAAATACTAAGTAGGTAATATTAAATTCAACCAAATCTTGGTTCAAAATTATCGTACATAGATGTTTCGAGATCAAATGCCGGTGGACTTGACTACGTACCCGCTCGACCTCCAATATTCGACCCTCTGACAGAAGTGCCCATTCGATCTCATTTTTAGGACCCACTGGACCTCCTTCAAACTTTCTGCGAGGAAAGGTGCATCAACTTGCAGATGAGACCACCCCAAGATTCTTGATAGCAACCTCGTTGTCTTTTAGCAATCGGCTTTTTGAAAATAAACATTTTTGCTAGAGATAAGGTTTTATGACCCAGCGGCACTACAAAGTGTTTCTTGGCAAAATTGTCTTTTGTTTTTCATACCAAACCATAAGTGTATTTCAAATTTCCATTGCCCTGTAATGTCATGTAACAAAAGCAACCCTTATAATCCTCATATCAGTGCTACCTTTGTTTATGTGATCCTAAAAACATTACACTATCGCAAAAATCATAAAACATTGTTATATTTTTACGACCTGATAATTAAGGATGGCCTTCGGTGACGGATTAGGATACCTTTATTGGAATTAAAATTTGTAGAATAAAAGGCTGGTCCGAGAACAATGGTAATTGTTCGTAGTGACAGTTTAGAAGTTCTGCCGACATAACTTTAATCCTTTGCCTTTTTCTTTTCTACACATGCCGGTAGTCATAAATATAATAATGAATCTATTGAGTTGGTAGCTCTAAGAATGTGGTTTTTGCAACCGCCGGTGTTGCATTTTTTTTTTTTGCTTTTGTACCTACTGGCTCGTTTTGTTTATGTTAATGTTGTTCCATATAGTTTTGTTTGCTAGTCCGGTAAGTTAACGTGTTATTTGTTTTTGTACGTATTAAATTCTTCATAGCATGGAATTTAAAAATATGTGTGAAAGATACTATGTTTTTTTGTAACATATCTAGCGAAAATATAATATTACAGAGCTGGCATAATGTGGGTATATATTGTATACTCTAAACGACTATCAAAAGGGTTACCTATTTTTTATACCACTTAGGTGGCAATCAACGCACGCATGATAGAAAGTGGTTACCGTGGCCTATGGAAGTGTGTAACACCAGAGGAGCCACACTCGTGCTGCCGACCCTGTAAGCACAGAGTTTCTGTACCATCAGTGTAGAGGACAAAGCAGGACAAGCCATTACTCATCCCACTGACAGCACTTATTCTCCATTGAGCTCTGGCTACCCTACTCACCGCTGGGAATACAACAAGAAGTTATTATAACCGCGGTATTCTGCAGGGCGGAGGTACTTCCCCAGTCGGATTGCTCAATTGGGCGGAAATACCGCCGTGTCCTACCTCCTTCATATCATCCCTTTCATACCACATTCATTATCAACTCTCATCTTGTTATCACTGTTTAGGTATGTGTGTGTGTGTGTGTGTATAACTTTAGTATACATCTTGAATGGATAATGGTTGTTAGAAGAATCAAAAATGTTCTTAACAATGGTAGAGCGATACGCCTTATCAATATTTATACACTTTCTGAAGTAGCGGTACGGTAGTAGCGACTACCTGCTACGCTGGAGGTCGCAGGTTGCGTGTTCATGCCCTGCGTAGTGCAAATAATATATTATTATGAGTATGTCTGAATAATTATGTCTATTTTTTTGGTAAATTTTATATTTTTTGTATATGTATGTGTATAATTTACTTTATGTTTTGTAATAATAACGATTTAATTCAAAATACACTTCAAAGAAGTTACTAAACTAAGTACTTTCAGATTAAACAGTATATTCATATTATTAAATAGTTTTTTAATAAAAGTAAAAATTGTACACAACCTGGAACTAGATAGCGGCCATATATTTTGTTGTGTTTATTATCATATATTTATTGATTATATCTGTAGATTTTTTCCAAGTTATTCAGTGTCTTAAATTATTATCCTAAATAAAAAGGAATAAAATATAATAATGATAAGAAAAGAAAAAGGTTTATATATTTTCATTAACACTAAAGCAGCCTTTAAACAACCACACTTAAAAATTAAACAAGAACAATAAAACAATAATAGAAATTTAATTAGTTACCTACTATTATTTTTTGTTTCGGCTAATTAAATAAGATTTCACTCATTTCACAGCTAAAGATAGTATTGTCATACATATAAAAATTAAATTTAAATTCAAAATTCAAATTACTCGGAAGTCAGGAAGTTGGAGAAAATTCAAATGTTAAATTCCGTTACATTGCTACAGGTTTTAATAAAGCTTATAATAATAATTAAATCTTTATTTACTACTATATACAAAAACCGCTACATATGTACTCATAACGTGTGCATAAATTGAGGAAGCCATAAAATCATTATAATCAGGTATACCTACCAATTGAAATCAAGATTTCAAAAATCGTCGCTGCGTTCTAAACGTGCTGTTATTTTTTGTTATTTACGGTTTGTTACTCTGTTTTAATCGTTATTTCTATATGCACGTGTCGTAGAAGAGAGTTGTGATAGAAGTGATACTTTGCATCGCTACCGACCATATTTTACACTACGATTTAGAATACATGAAAATATACACCCTAAATCTATCCTAGCACGCTCGACCTGTCAGGTTATAGTAGAATCACTGGTGTCAATAATAGCAATATTATATTGACGAGATCAATTCAGACCATATATCGGAAGTAACTATTATGAACAATGAAACGTTAATTAAAATTACGTATAACTGCGTTTTAATCAACTAATAAATAATAATAAATAATAAATAAATATTCCACGACATTCTACACAACGCTATCTAGACCCATGGTAAGCATAGCTTAACTAGCTTGTGTTATGGGATCTAGAATGCGAATAAACATACTTAGATACTTTTTTTTTGTAAATACATACATATTATATATAGAAACACCCAGACTAATGCAAATATACATATTCATGCATACAAATATTTGCACTGAGCGGGAATCGAACCCGCGCCCCCTGCATAGCAGTCGAATGCTCTACCGCTACGCCACAGAGGTCGTCATTAGCAACTAATTAGCCCACCACAGTCCAGTGCTGGCAATAGGTCTCGCCCAATGTGCGCCATTACGTCCGATGTTTCGCCTTCCACATCCAGTCTGTCTCAGCCACCTATTTCAGGTCATTAGTCCATATGGCTAGGGACCGTGCTGCGCCAACAACTGCGTAAACTTCGTAAAACTACATAAAAACTGCGTAAACTGCGTAAAACTACATAAAAACTGCGAAAACTGCGTAAAACTACATAAAATTGTAATAAACTGCAAAATAACGAAAAACACAGCGACTTTTACACGCGCCACGACGAAATTGTCTCTGTATAAAGTAGGTTATATTCTGTCAGCCTCACACGGCTCTTTCGCCGTACCATTGACAAAAGTTCAATGTTCGACAAACCGTGTTTCATATAGCGACTTTTCGTATAACTTTGACCTTAATACCTGTTATTGTGAAGCATTGTCAACTGCTGTTGAAAATCAGCTTCATTATATTTTAGAATTAGTTTAGAATTTTGAAAAGTGCTTGTACTCTTGTGCCGACCTATGTATTCTGTATAGTATATAATATAAGTGCATGGAAAATGTAACTAGTATTGTCGTGACATTCATAATAAATGGACGCATCATAACATCTCTTTTATTCCATACCATATATATTATACCATACCATCATACATCATAACATCTCTTTTATTCCATACCATATATATTATACCATACCATATATTTTGTGAAGGTTATCCCAAAAATCTTAAACAAAGGGGGATGTACTGTGCCGACCTATGTATTCTGTATAGTATATAATATAAGTGCATGGAAAATGTAACTAGTATTGTCGTGACATTCATAATAAATGGACGCATCATAACATCTCTTTTATTCCACAATACTCAACGCCAAATAAGGAACACTCTAACACGTGTAAATTTTGCTTTTAATCAGAAGCAAGTAGGTGTTGAAGTAAGCCTGCCAACCTCACCTCCGGTAACCGGTAACGACTCATAAACGGCATTACTTTTTAGTTGGTTCGAATCCTCTCCAACCGCTGAGGCAGGGGGGGGGGGGTGGAGGGGGTTGAAGCAATTAGGACAATACGTCTCCATGATGGTGATATGACAAATCATATGTGTGCCTTAATCAAATTTTCACCGGAGAGGGCCAGATTGTGAGAGATGGCCCTGGATCGACCGGGGTGCGAGGGATATGCCTGTCTACCTCACCTTCGGCAACCATAACGACTCACAGGCGGCGTGCGTTTTGGTCGGTTCGAGTCCGACATAACCTCCTCCACCAGCTCCGGTGGGGAGGTGTCCGTGGGGATTTTGCACAGGTAAAAAAATAAATTAATTTTCACTCATACTCGTTCAGCAATTTGAGAGTGATTAAGTATCTATTATAACAAACATCTAAACACTATTAAACCATTTGCAATTATTAATAGAAAACGGCCAGGCCACACACGTAGGTCAAGAGAAGGGTTTGTCAAGAACTTAATATCAAAAGATAGAAAATAATAGTTGACAAAATGGTGGTGTTGGTGCCCCTCTACCTTAACCTTCGGGGATTTAAAGTTTGCACCGTGTGCGGATGACATCTAAGACCTGCACGCGTTGTCCTGTGTAGGAAAGGGGAGGGTGGGACTAATTGGAAGAGCTCATCAGAACACTCCCCATGGTACAGACGGTAAAATACAGCCATGGACGCAACATCTCTACGCAGCTGTAAAGGTTCTAGGGTGTTCGTGATCTCGGGATTCCCAATGATGCGGACCGCACGTCGCTGCAACCTGTCGAGAGCATCTAGTAAGTACTTTGCTGAACCATCCCAGAGATGCGAGCAGTACTCCACACAGGAGCGAATTTGTGTCTTGTATAGAAGACACCGCTGCTCCGGCGTGAAAAATCGTCTCACTCTGTTCAGGACTCCGAGTTTTCGTGAGGCTGTTTTGATGATGCTTTCGATGTAGTTTTTGTTATTCAGGTTGCAGCGAACATCCATACCTAGGATATTGAGATTGTCCTGCAGCGGCAGTGGCGTGCTCTGAAGAGTGGGGAGGGGAAGGAAAGGAATATTAAGACTGGGGTTGAAGCAGAACAATATACGCTATGGTGAGAATTAAAGATTCTTAAATGCGTCGTATGGCGTACGGCGTCGCGTGTGGTAGCTTGCTGGCTGCGAAGCAGCCTTACGATCAAGAGGTTCTGGGTTCGAATTCTGGTCACTACACTACTACCGACGTGATCCCACTGTTAACACGTGTAATTTAGCTTAGATTTCGTGAGGTTATTAAACCTTAAGAATCACTAAAGATTTGAGTGGTTTTCAATTATGTCATTTTGCTATTGAAGTATTTATATTAACATTTAAGTATTATTAATATTAACAATTAAGTTTTTGTAAAGTTTTACTGTGCGTTTACAGTTTAAAAACGTAACTTTACTAAATTGTGTCCTAGGTTATCTAAAACATTTTTTTTTTCTAGATGTGTAATATCATATTAATTCCTTTCAATAGGTATATTTACCTACTGATAGATATTATTAACGTATTATTAAAAAAGAACCGCTATGTATAAAATAATCTTGTTCTAGACATCTAAGCACCAGTCTGCAACTATTATAAAATCCAATCACTTAAATATATTTATTATTAAAACAAGGCACAATACAATAATATTAATATTATAATTAAAAAACAAACTGTCAGTTACGCTTACGTCTAAACGACTGAACCGATTTTGTTAAAATTTGGTATTGAGATATTTTTTTTTTTTTTTAATACCACTAAGTTAGCAGACAAGCACACGGCCCACCTGATGGGAAGCGGTTACCGTGGCCTATGGACGTATGCAACACCAGGGGTGTCACACTCGTGCTGCTGACCATGAAGAAACCTTCTGATGCCCCTCTTGAAGAACCCCATATTGTAGGCGCTTGGGAAAACCGCAGCAGGGAGGTTATTCCACAGCTTGAGTGTGCGTGGGATGAAGTTTCTTTCATACCGCACAGTGCGCACCGTCTCAGGTCGCAATGTGTGGGGATGAATTCCCTGCCTATGGCGAGAGGTGCGATGATAGAATGTAGCTACGGGCATCATGTCAAACTATTCATCTGAGCACAAACCATTGTATAGGCGGTAGAACACACACAGTGAGGCAAAATCCCTCCTAAGGCTAAGAGGTTCCACTCTACCTGTGAGTATGGGATTGTCAACCAGCCTCAATGCCCGTCTTTGCAACGAGTCGAAGGGGTCAAGCTGGTATGCAGGTGCTCCAGCAAAAAGGTGACAGCAGTACTCCATGTGAGGCCGGACCTGTGCCTTATAAAGAAGGAGTTGCTGCCCCGCAGTGAAGTACTGCTTCGCCCTGTTGAGCACTCCGAGTTTTCTTGATGCCAACTTAACCTTGTCCTGCAAATGACTTCGGTATTGGACGTCGCTGGAGATATCGACACCAAGGATCCCGATACTCGAGGAGATGGTAAGCGGTGTGCCCAGGAATTGCGGCGCTACAATGAATGGGGTTTTCTTAGCGGTGAATACACATACTTGTGTCTTAGTGGGGTTGAATTGGACTAGGTTTAGTCGTCCCCAATCGGATACTCCAGAGAGAGTAGTCTCGATTTTAGACACAAGTTGTTCGCGACTCTTCTCCACCTCGGACTGAGGGATATTTGCACGGCCCGTGTAACACGTGTCCCCGGTACTGTCGTCCGCATAACAATGAATGGAGCCATCAGACAGCATGTCATTGATATGCAGCAGAAACAGCGTCGGAGACAACACGGAGCCTTGTGGGACACCAGCGTTTATGTTCATGCGGTCCGAGCAGCTGCCGTCGACGACAGCTTGGATGCTTCTGTTGGACAAAAAGCTGGCGATCCATTCGCAAAGTCCCTCGGGGAGTCCATAGTACGGCAACTTCGCAAGAAGACCTTTGTGCCAGACCCGATCGAAGGCCTTTGCTATATCGAGGCTGACCGCTAGTGCCTCACCCCGACTCTCGATGGCTTGCAACCACCGGTTTGTGAGATACACAAGAAGGTCACCGGTTGAGCGACGGTGGCGAAAGCCGTACTGTCGGTCGCTCAGTAGATCGTTTCCTTCAAGGTATCTCAGGAGCTGTGTGTTAATGACACGCTCCATAACCTTCGAGAGTAGGGAGGTTACAGCGATAGGCCTGTAATTGGTCGGATCTGTCCTGTCACCTTTCTTAGGTACAGGGTGCACGAATGCGGTCTTCCACGAGGCTGGGACCTGCCGCGCGGAGTAGGAGAGTGGGAGTAGGGAATTAGAGCTTGGGAAACAATATAGCCTATGTGTAGTCGATGTCATGTTGGTTCCCAGTGGAGTAGAAGTGGGCCACCCCCAGTGATGTATTATTATTAATAAATACGTCATGCAGGAACATGACGGCTTTCAAAAATGGTGAAATATTCAATTATAAAGAAATATAGCTACTCGATAATACACACATACATAAAATCACGCCTGTCTCTTATAGCAGTAGGCAGAGATCACGTGTCTCCATTTGCTACGATCCTGACATACCACTCTCGCTTCATTCACTCTCATTACATTCTTATCGATTAATAATATTATTATTATTACAAATTTATTATTAATGACATTTTCTTTGCGTCGTGCGTTGCGACATTGAACATGAAATTATAATTTATTTGTCGCCATTTTAGAGGACAGATAACATATCTATAGTTAATAATAAAACATTGACCACCCTATCTCTTCCCGTGGGTACCGTAGAAGGTAACTCAGGGTTGGTGCTGTTCTCCACAAGTGCCCTTATAGCGGCAATAGGCTCGCCCCTATTACGTGGGACTGAAAATCATATTTGGCGATATATTAGTGTGTTTTTTATACCACTTAGGTGGCAGACAAGCACATGGCTCACCTGATGGAAGTGGTTACTGTGGCCTATAGACATATGCAACTCCAGGTGAGATGCTGCCGACCCTGTAACAACAGAGAGTTTCTGTGCCGTCAATACAGAAGACAAAGTAGGACCAGTCTTTGTTTTTCCCACTGACAGCACGACATCTCAACCTACTCCTTCGAAAATTTACAGTCGTGAATATATCCAAGCAGGCAAAGCCGCGGGCAACAGCTAGTACAACAATATATTACTGACCCAGTTCCGGTTTCGAACGGCGGTCACATTGTATGAGTACATTAACTTTAATGGCTGATCATTTGTGGTTTTTTATGTTCACACCGGCGGCGTGCCAACAATATGTGAAGCGAGACAGGTGTTTATTTGATATTATTGATTTATTTACTCACTGTTAGACGAATTGAGCATTGTTTTATATAGTTTTCTGATGACATTAACTCACTATTGCCTTAACTATTGTCTATTACCTCACTATTACCTCACTATTACCTTAACTATTATCTATTATGTGTTCTTACGTAATTATAAGACATCGTCATCGTCAGAACATCAATCCTGGATGCATCTAAAATCTGCATTTCGGTTTTTTGGGTTCGGTATCCCACTTCATATCGGTCTCCTTCTTGCAACCTACTTCACTAATTTCCGAGATAGTAGGTCTACCCCTGTGCTCAATTTCAGCCACATCCATTCAGCCGTTGGAGCGTGACAGAATTCCAAACATCTTCAAAAACTTTTTATCTTATTAGTAGGATTACGGGAGCGTCTACCGTTTGACCCCTCAACTCTAAGAGGAAAGCCGGCGCCAGAGCCTATTTTGCAATCATCAGAACGCCGATTCTCTTAATTCTATGTCACAGCAAAACCATTGTCACACCACTGATACAGAAAAAAAATTACATAAAATTTTAGACTTTATAAATATGCGCTTAAAGTTCAAAATTAAATGAAAAAATCTTAACATCCTTTCATTTTCCCTACAAGATGCCGTTTAATTTTGAACTCTAACGCCATTTCAGTAAAGTTCAGTAAATTAAATGGCATTGTTTTTAGTGCCAGTGGCACGACAATGGCCTTATCATGATATAACATTAGCAGAATCAGGGCCTAGGTTTGTCACCGGCCTCTACGCTCGGCTCTGCTACGTCGAGGTATTATATCTATATTTATATTCAAGAGTTTTATTCAATATGTTGTGTATTTATATTACAATGATCCATTTTGGTATTGTAGAAAGATATAAAATAATATTTACAAGAATATAAAATAAGATACAAAAGGTTCAAGCATCGTGAAATGCCTCCACATCGATGTCGACTGGTAATGTGCCCAAAAGGCTGGCGGCATTGCCCCGTTGGATAGCAATGCCAATCCGTTGTGCGGAAAAGAGGCCAGCCCTTTTGTCACGCGAAGCATCGATCAGTCGATTTCCTATTTCTTTGTAAAGCGACCGTGAGCGACCCCACGAACCCAGCGCTTCGACTCCAAACTGCTGAAATATTTAATTGTTGGTTATATTTCACCGTTTGGGGATCTCCGCAGATGCTGCAATAGCACAAGCGCAATCAGTCGTACTTGGAAGATGGGAAGGCGCAAGGGTGTCAACGCATGTTGCGTCCCACACGAAAGGTCTACCCATTTTCCAAGGCACCAAACCAACTGGTTCAAGTATGGCTGGAACGCCAGCGGTGATAAGAGCCCGGATGTCATTTATATTTATGGATATTTATTACCACGTGAGCCCAATTTAACAAACAACTTTTGACGATGGCACGCGGTACTATGAAGGTGGACGAGCTACAGAATACCACGGCCGTAATAACTTCGTGTTGTGTTCTCGGTGGTGAGTAGGGCAGCCAGAGCTCACTGGAGAGTTTTTGTACTGTCAGCTAGAAGACCAAAAGTCCTGCTTTGTCTTTTACATTGACGTCACAGAAACTCTTTGTGCTTACAGGATCGGCAGCACGAGTATTACTCCCTTAGTGTTGCACACGCCCATATTCCACGGTAACCACTTTCCATCAGGTAGACCATCAGGTAGACAATCTTTGAATGCATGAATATGTCTATTGCTTGGTGTGGGTGTGTCCATGCCTCGGAGAGCACGTTGAGCAGTCGGTCCCGGTTGGCACACAAACATCTATGGGAGTCGTTGTTTATGGATGAAAAGAGTGAAATGGCGCATACAGAAAGACAGTTCACCCATCTGGGCAACGGCGTCCATTAACTCAGTCATAACAAGTTAAAAATGGAATTATATACTCCTAGAATGAGTTAATTCAGAAGAAGAATTTACAAATAATAATTATAATCGCTAGTTAACCTAACCCTCCGGGGATAAAGGCGTGATTATATGTATGTATGTATGTAGTTATCTCGTTAGATAACTAGAGCTTATATTCATTATATGTACATGTTATAAATATGTATAATAATTATTAATTATGCAACATGACACTAGTTTTTTAGTAGTTTATGTTATATTAGCGTTGCGCAAAAAATCAATTGATTCAGGCTTTACCGGTTCTTCCACGACAATAAGGTCATTATTGTACTCAAATGTATTATGTTTTATACAATAAATATGTATAAAAATATACACAAGGATTATCAAAGTTAAAATTAAGTTTATGAACGATTAATGATAGATCGGTTATAATTACAGATGCGTAGAGATGTTGCGTCCATGGCTGTATTTTACCGTCTGTACCATGGTGAGTGTTCTGATGAGCTCTTCCAATTAGTACCACCCTCTCCTTTCCTACACAGGACAACGCGTGCAGGTCTTAGATGTCACCCGCACACGGTGCAGAACATCCGATCAAGAACCAAGCGGTTCGGTGACTCTTTCCTTTGTCGCACCATTAAGGCCTGGAATTAATTACCAGCTCACGTGTTTCCTTCTTCCTACAGTCCCGGGCCTTTAAGCTGGGCGTGAATTAGCATATGATGAGGCCGTCAAGCTGAGTGTCACCATTGTCACATGGAATGGAAAGGGACTCCCTTGTCCGCACTTAGCCTCCCTTTTGGGCCATTGTGCGTGCAGAGTACTGGCTAGAGTAGCCAGCCTAGCTCCGCCCAGATGCGCAGAAGCTTACTGGGGGCTTCACAGACTTCGCGGAGCGACCTCACTGTACCGAGGATTTGTGATCGTTGATAGGCTACTGCCTCGCATTCCAGTATAACGTGGGTGGCCGTTTCCTCCGCAGCAAAACATCCCCTGCAAAGGGGACTGTCCGTGTCACATGGTATGTGTAAGTAATGGTGACCCTCTTTTCTGAGACTTTGCCTTCGCTAGCTTACCATCAGGCAAGGCGAAGTCTAATTGACGTGTTCTATATAAAAAAAATATTGTAGGCACAGTTTTATTTCCCATTTAATCAACTTAATTCAATATAAATAAAATTCAAATTAATTAAAACGCAATGACTTTTTTTACATATTACTCAACCACATATAAATACAACACTGGTTTGATGATTACATTGTTGAACAGGTATTAATGGTACCAAACAATATGTTATTTAGACGTTGTTTGATAAATTGAATGATTTAAATAACTAGCTTACCCAGCAAACGTTGATTGGCCATATTAAAATGACTTGGTTTTAATGATAAAACACCCGTACGATTTTTAGACCCCTTCGTCAAAATATAATAATCAATATCTCTATTGAACCTCTCGACTTTTCAGGGAATACCTACCCTTTTTTTAAGTGCGCTAATTGCCCAAGGATACCACCCCCGCTGGAGTTGCCGGGTTGGTTATGTCGGCCTTGAACCATCTAAAACGCACTACATCGGTGGGTCGTAGGAATTTTGCTTTTTTTGTGTGCTGAAGTATATCTCTCGCACCCCGGTCGACCCAGAGCTATCTCTTTGGAGCTGGCCCTCTTAGGGTGTGAGAACCACGGAGTTCCCATCTAACCTCCTGATTTGAGGTGATTTGGGGCCACCTCGGCACTTTTTGGGGACAAAGGTCATTCTGCGAACTCCGGCACTCGAGTAGCCTCCGCACTTCGTGGGCTATGCGGTTGCAGATTCTCGTCCGTTCCCGCTCTGCCGTCTCCTTCACGAGCATTACTTGCTCGCAGACTGAGACACTTTAATAATAAGACACGTTCTATTATCAAGGTTTCTATGATGCACACTATAAATCAGGTAATTAAACCCTGACGTGGTATTCAAATGCTCGAACGTCATACGAAACAGGTGATCTAAAATCACGTTATCGATGTTTCCTCTTACGTTTATACTATTAGTAATTTATAGTCATAATGATTATGACGCAAAACAATGGTTTGATATAAATTTGAACAGTTAAACAAAACATTTGCTTTAATTTTAATAGTTGCTATGGTTTTACTTAGGTACCTACGTACACATTATCGCGACATTATCATAATCGTATATACGTATATAGATATAATCATTTATAGTCATAATGATTATGACGCAAAACAGTGGTCAGATATAATTTTGAACAATTAATTAATACATTTGCCTTAATTTTAATTGTTGCTATGGTCGTGCCTAAACTACGATATAGTGAGCTAAAATTGGACTTAGTTACGTACACGTTATCGCGATATAAATTAATGTACACGATGTTTCCTCTTAAGTTTAAAATTTTAGTCAGATATAGTCGTAATGATTATGACGCAAATTTTTTAATTGTATCGTTTTCCCTAATAATAATAGTTGCTATGTCTCAGTCTCGCTGACATAATCGTGTTATAGGTAGGTAATGTATAATAATTATTTTTATTCTTTTTTTATACCACTTAGGTGGCATACAAGCACACGGACCACCTGATGGAAAGTGGTTACCGTGGCCTATGGACGTTTGTAACACCAGAGGAGTTACAGGTGCGCTGCCAACCCTGTAAGTACAGAGTTTCTGTGCCATCAGTAGAAGACGAAGCAGGACAAGCCTTTAGTCTTCCCACTGACAGCACAAATTCTCCAGTGAGCTCTGGCTACCCTACTCACCGCTGGGAACACAACAGGAAGTTATTATAGCCGCGGTATTCTGTAGGGCGGAGGTACTTCCCCAGTGGGACTGCTCAATTGGGCGGAAATACCGCCGTGTCCTTCCTATTACCATTATATTCATCTTGCAACGCTAAGCGTACTAATCCCCTTACTTTTCTGGTTTCTAAAACATTTAACATACATACATGCATACATACATACATATAATCATGCCTTTATCCCTGGAGGGTTAGGCAGAGGTGAATTAACATACACATTTCACCAATAATTGTATTCGGTCGTTCCTATGAGCCTATATACCATATTCCGGGCACTTTTGTTTGTCGAGTCATGGATCTGAGGCTGAGTCTGGACTGTATATATCTGTCTGATGTTAAACAGCCCTTAGTCGCCTTTTACGACACCGCATAGAAAGAGATGGGGTGGCCCTAATTCTACTCTGCCGGAAACCACGGGGTAAACTACTTTTGTATTTTCAGTTAGTCAATTGACTGCACCCGGGCCCTGACGGTGGAAAATACGGGCCACCTTTTTAGATCTGGCGATCTTAAATTTGTGGTAGGTACTTGATGGTTGAGATGCTTCTTAACACCCCACTAAAAGAATCCGGGATGTAAAGATGAATAAAAACACGTGTGCAGGTATTACTCGGGACACATATCTCAGACCCAAATCGGGAGACAATTGAGTCACGCGTGAATTGTTTTGTAATAGTCAATGTTTGGTGAATTTGAGCTCGTTCACACCAAGTTATCCTCAAAACACATCTACGAAATGAGTACAGTATAGCACGCATAGAGTTGGTATATTTTGAGCACATTTTAGGTCCAAGATATATGCCCCTAGGTACAAAACATTCCAGTTCTTTACCATGTGACAAAGAAAGGATGTACCGAAACGAAATGAATTAACATGACAAATACTGAACGCTGATTGGTGGCCCGTTCATCACCAATTGTCTACAACCAATGAGCGTTCAGTATTTAACGTGTATAAATATATGCAACCCTTCCTCTGCCTATTTAAGTCAAGTATAAGTACTAGCTATGAATCTCGATCTCAAATTGTATACTATATATTGTATATACTATATATTATATATCTTCAAAAGTAAATAAATTAAATAAATGTTTTTTTTTTTCAGAAAAAAAAGTGTTTTTTTATAACAAAGCTAACAAAGGTTAGTGTACAAAATAGTTTAGGGTTTATTGCAACACCTCGCGGTAATATTGCACTTTTGCGTCATTCTTTTGCGTTTTTTAATAGTTTATAACCCCATAGACACATTGTGCAAATGTTTTTTAAAGACGCCATCTTGTAAAAAATCTACGAATTGTACCGAACAATGTGTTTTAATTGACATTTTATTGCTAAAAAACCGGACTTACATTGTTTGTTTTTTATTTTGCGCAAAATTGCAACTTTTTACGCATTTTTTGTGATTAGAAAGTGCGTAACTTAAGGGCAAACTTTCATCAGTTCTAAGAATGGATGGGAGTAATAATATAATTAATGTTCTTGACGCCAAGACATTTAAAAATGTAAAAAAATCACACGCTTTGACGAGAATGCGAAAAAGGACAAAAATAAAGTTTTCGGTAAAGTTTAATGGTATTTAAGAATCCTGTGCCTCCCACAGGACTCATAAATGTCATAAAGACATCCTATTACTTTTATATTCATTCAAAGAAGTACCATCCTGTGTGTATGTGTGCGTATGTTTGTGTGTGTGTGTGTGCGCGCGAAATCAAGCTAGTACTTAAAGTTATACCTTCTTTGGGTCTCTAGATAACGCTATGGAAGACATCCCAATTTTTTATATATACTTATAGTAATTATGTATCAATTTCTACTTTTAAAAAATGTTTACACTACTTGGTCAATTGAGTAGTTGTATAATAATTTTGGCGCCTTTATAGCCAATGTCAAAATGAGGTGAATTAACAAAAAGTAACTACCTTTTTTATTCCATTCATATTTTTATAGTAGTAGGTTTACAAAGAAATCTTCAGTAGGTATACAATTTTCTTCACAGATAATTTTGATTTCTTTGTTTAAGTTTACTACAAGTTGTTTAGAACAAAAACTGTGTCATGGTGTCTGAGTGAGGTGGGAATGAATGTAAAAATTTGAATTTGGAACAGGACAGTAACAAAATTTTTTTTTTGTTCCACACAGCCAGTCTAGAAATAAACATATACGTAATTGGATATTATGCAGTTACGTATATTTTTTCATTATTGTAATGTACATTGTTCATGGCGGGTTTTTCTACGAGAAAGTTGTCTTTCCGTAAACGAATGAAAATAGTCTGCATAAAGTATTTTTGTCATTTCAAACTAGTTTACAAAATTATCTCTCACTTCCTCTATGAACAACATTCCTGTTTTCGACTCTCCCATTTCCAATGCTTGCAAGCGTTTTTCTGCTTTATGTAGGTGCTGTGCATTTTTGTGTGTATTTTTTGACTGGTGAATATCAACGGTGGAATTAGGCGCGTGGTTCCCAGTAAAGTAGAATTAGAATCACTCCATCTCTTCCCATGCACAGTCGTACAAGGCAACTAACAGATAGGGCTGTTTAACATCAGATAGATATAGATATATATATAGCCCAGACTCAGCCTCAGATGCATGGCTCGAGTCGACAATAGTGCCCGGATGATGGCAATAAGCTCATCCCCTATTACGTGGGACCGAATTCAATGATTGGTGAAATGTGGGTGTTAATTCACCTCTGCCTAATCCTCCGGGGATAAAGGCGTGATTATAAGTATGTAAGTATGTATGAATATGAACGAGTTTTACTCAATGAAATTTGTGTTCAAAATGTCACTTTATACCACTTAGGTGGCAGACAAGTACATGGTCCACCCGATGGGAAGTGGTTACCGTGGCCTATGGACGTGTGCAACACCAGGAGCGTTACATTCGCGCTGTCGACCCTGAAGAAATCTTCTAATGCCCCTCTTGAAGAACCCCATGTTACTGAAACTCTTTCGATTTTTGTTTCGAAAACTCGCGCTATTTAAGTAAAGCATTTTTTGTACTCATGATCTCAAGTTTTTTTTTCCAACCCTGCTGTTATGGTCAACATGGTTATTAAGCCAAGTCGGTACCCTGTTGATTAAAAGATGAGGGTCTGACATTTGGTAACCTAAAAGAAATTGCAACGCTAGAGAGTGATTCTTAGTCATGCAGGAGTTGCTTTATATAGGAAAGAAGATGGTGGGGCTATTTGGATGAGCTTGATCGACCACGCTCAGCCCGAGAGAAGAGATAAGGAACAAAACTTGAGAGGGAAAGTCAGCGACAATTCGGTGATAAAGGGAAAATAATATAGCGCACTAGCGCATATAGCGAACTCTAAGAAACTCTAAGGGAACAACATAATGATGATGATGGTAGATACGTAGTTATGACAATTTAATATTTATTTTAGTACTACTGCATATATTTTTAGTTGGTTATGTCCCAATGTATTTATGTTCTTGAGTCATGGGTATATCCCAAATTTATATTTACAGCTGGTTTTCCTTAACTGAATTTCGGTTACACTGTAACAAAATGGCCAAAAAACCTACCTTAACAAAATTTATTTTAGACTTAGGACCTACCATAAACAATAAATAACGTGAATATTACAATAATAGTAATGTGATAAAATCAATGGTATTTAATAAACTTAATAAAACGCTAATTTACATTTGATTTTTTTCGGGGCAATTGAGAATAGGGGAAATCGCAATTACTCCGAAATTTTTGTCTTTGAATAGTACCCACTGATTCTTTAAAACTTAATAGCCGCAATTTTAAGACCTTTTCTGCTCTCGTTCGATGTTTTAGAAATGCTTCGTACCGGACTTACAAATAATACATTTATTATTTCACTTGCTACTGTTTAAAAAAATAGGAAACTTCTTATGAGCAGTTCTATATTCAAATTTTGTGAAAGGCGGGAGTAATTTATGACAGGTGTTTAGAGAATAGCTTCTTTTAAGATTTAAAATATGTATATTTTTCAACGAAGTTCATTCGGTCAATAAAATAGTGGATCTAATAATTTATAATTAATTCATTATCTATACCTTTCAGTGTATAAATTTAACCTTTATTTCAGTACTGACGGCCTATGTCTAGCATTGGACTGCGGTGGGCTAATTGGTTGATTAATTAATAAATACTGACTAGAATCGAACAAAGATAATAGAGAGAAAACAATTTAGAGAATAAATTATCTAACATAAAAATAAAAAGTTTTAGATGGTGAATTTACAACTTTTTGACATTTTGACATAATTGATAATATTTTTTAAGATTTCCAAAAAGTCAATATGATCACAATCTATATGTATATAATGTGTATACTAACTTAATATACAATTATTGGTTTCACTATAGACAAATTTGAATAAAAGAAAGCAGACAGTGAACACGAATGGAGAACGTTTTTCGCGGATAACCTTGCAAAATGAAATTGCACCTAGTATCGTATGTAAAGTAGAACGATAGTGGTCTTTTGAAATCAGTTCGGCTATACGAGGCCTAAATTAGAAATGTCAAAGTCAATGAACTGAGACCGCCATGATGTGAGGGTCACAGATTAGATAATTGCTTTTAGGTTATAGATATACTGTGGGAGAAAATGTTTGTTTAGAAACTGGCCATTGCTTGAGTTTGTTTTATCTATTTTTAGAAATATGTACAAATATAACTTAGAACTAATATTTGATTTAAATATATAATTAACTAGCTGCGGCTCCACCCACATGAACTGTGGATTTCATTCTCACGAACCACAGGAATCTAGTGCCGAAATAATAGAAAGCTTAGTGCAATTTCAGACTATATAATCTATCACTGTCCTAAATTTCATTCAGTTCCGATCAGTCATTCAACGTTCATTCATTCACCTTCGCAAACTTTCACATTTATAATATTAGGTAAATGAGATAGGATTAGTAAGATATGGTTATACCCAGATATTGGTTATTATGGATGAGGGGTGAATACCCCAATAACCTGTCATGGTTTCTTATGCACTATAGCGATCATTAAACTTAGAATGTATCTTTTATATAATCCAATAAATGCCACATCCAGATAGTAGTCGCTCAAACTACATGACATTAGCTTAAAAAAAATGTAAAAAAATACCATAACCGCAAGCCATTATTAAATATTATAACTGATTAACTAGTAACACCAAAAACCACAATGAAAAATTTCGCATTCGAAATATGAACGATCAAAAACAGTTTAATTTGAGTTCAAAGTACGTACGCGGAAAATTGGAGCGTATCGTTTTCCCGTATCTTGAACTCTTGGGTGTCAAGGAACAATGCCCCGTAGACAAATGATTCTGCACCTCTATGGATAGTGTTCCAAATACGAAATGTAAACAATAACATTTTGCATCAGCTTATAAATCAGTCAAAATACTGAATCACTTGTTGCCTTTGCGTATTTTTTTCTTTATACGCCATATTATTCTTGTTTTAAATTTTCCGAATACTTGTTGAAAATTTTATCTGAAAAATAATTGCCGCTTGGTTCCAGCAGAGCAGAATTTGGACCACCCCATCTCTTCACATGCGGTGTCGTATAAGGCGACTTAGGGATAGGGCTGTTTAACATCAGACAGATATATATATAGCCCAGACTCAGCCTCAGACGCATGGCTTGAGTCAACAACAGTGCCCGAAAGACGGCAATAGACTCATTAAATTCGGTCCCACGTAGTAGGGGATTACGTGGGACCGAATTCAATGACTGGTGAAATGTGGGTGTTAATTCACCTCTGCTTAACCCTCCGGGAATAAAGGCGTGATTATATGTATATTTGTATTTATATTAATAGAAATTAATGGTTCTTCTAAGACTAAGAAGAATATAAATTAATGATAAAATTAAGGTTGTGTATATTTTTATATAATTTTGAAAAATATTTTTATACACATAAATATGTTTCTGCATTAAATTAATAAGCTATTGAAATAATTCGAACTAGCCTGTTATATAGGCTTGATAAATGAGAAATGAATAGACTACTTTTTTGTGCTAAGCAGAACCAATGCCGATAAATATATTCATGCATAAAATCTATACACGAAGCAGGAATCGATCACGCGAGCTCCGTCGCAGCAGTAGACTGCTCTACCGCTACGTCACAAATGCTATCTATTAAACATTTTATTGATTTCGCAATGGGTTAATGAACTTCGTAGGGGTCAATCAGAAAATTAATGTACATATTATGTAGGCAGTGTTGGGTAAAATTTAATTGCAATTTAAAAATATTAAAGTATCTCGACTTGCAATCTAACATATCGAAAAAAGTAAACCCGACTGCTGTTTAAAAGATCGAAATAAGTTTAATAACGGGCTGTACCCTATTAGCAATTATAAACCGAAAGAAAAATTAATAAGATACAGTAGTCGGGTTAATTACAATTAAATTTCCCCAACATTGCAGTGTAAAAAAAAATTCAAAATTCATTTATTTGCAGAAATGTGGTCATACATGGTGTTAAGTAAGATTATATACAGTTCAGCACATCTACCATTCAATGGCATGCAAATATTCGCTTAGGCTCTATTTAATTCTTCTTTCATTAAATTACATTTGCATGCTTGGGTATTCAAAACAGAATTGGAATACAATCAGAACTAAGATTATGAGAATTATATTAACATAGAATAATAATAGTCAGAATAATAATAATATAGTCATAATGTCCAAGATAATTCAGTGTCCAATACAAATTCATCAATAATGTCTACAATAAGTATTTACATTTGTAGGTAGGTATATAGAAAAAAATAGGGCCCCACCAAGACCTTCAAATTCCAAGCCATTCCCACCAGCATGCCGATACACCTACTGATCGCCAGATGAGGCTTTAGTGTCTCGGGATTGGGAATCGAAGGCTGTCACTCACGTAAAAGTTAGGATACCAGTCACCCTAGCAGAAGCAAGCCGCGGCAGCAGTGCACGATGCGCACCTCCCTATACCTACCCGGGGGATGGGGACTCCGTGGTCCCCACACCCGAAAAGGGCTGTCGCATAAGAGACGGTCATGGGCGGGCCAGGGTGCGAGGGATATGTGTCAGATAATCTCATCTCCGGCAACTCCGGTGGTGGAGGAATCCGTGAGTATTTTGCGCACAAAAAAAAGATATGTCTTAGTATCAGAATAAACGGGATATTTACCATGTTTCATTATTTTGAGTTTCCGATATTTCGGCGCTGTTGCAAGCACCATGATCACGGAGGAACTGGAGTAGTGGCGGTGAACAGAGAAAAAGTTTTTTCCTAGGAGTAATTATATCGATCTACCCTCTTTCGAGTTCCTTTACTACGCGTATCTGCACTACTATTGGTTTCACTCTCACTACAAACTCGAACCCGATCTCGATCACGTTCACGACATACGATGCTCACTGTATACACTGTATGCTTACTGTATACTTTAAATACCTATATTGATATGTCTTAGCCTCAAGTCGCGAAAGGAACGAGGTATAGGCGCTCACATATCGGTTTAATATGTTTTTTTTTACGTGCGCAAAATCCCCACAGATACCTCCCCACCGGTGGAAGAGGTTATGTCGGACTCGAACCGACTAAAACGCACGCAGCCTATGGGTCGTTTTAGTTGCTGAAGGTGAAAGTTGACAGACATATCCCTCGCACCCTGCCCGACCCATGGCCATCTCTTACGATCTGGCCCTCTCCTTTAATAACTATATATGAAAGATGAAAAACGCGTACTGCGCATATAAATTACATTTTGTGGCGTAACTGTGGTCAAGATATATGCCGGTAACTATACGAATCGGCAGATGAGAGAGGATGCATCTCCCTGAACTGCACCTTGGCCTCCTGCTAGTTGTTATCACAAAAGGATGAAACAGTAGAACACGACTGTATTTCCGTCCAATTGAGCAGTCCTACTGGGGAAGTATCTCCGAACTACAAAATACCGGGGCCATAATAACCTCGTATTGAGATCCCGGCGGTTAGTAAGGCAGTCAGAGCTCACTGGAGAGTTTTTGTGCTGTCAGTGGGAAGACCATAAGCTTGTCTACTACCAAGATGACACAGAAACTATCTGTGCTTACAGAGTCAGCAGCGCGAGTATGACTCAGGGTTGCACGCGTCTATGGGCCATGGTAACCACTTTGTCTGCCACCTAAGTGGTATAAAAAAGTTAAAGGTACCTGCTCTATCTCGTAACAAGGAGTCATCACTACCCACCTCATAAGCTTATGACGTCTACGTCTATCTGTGACGTCATTCTCAAATTCGTAAAATAGATTTATCTAAATTAAATGTAACATGAATTAAATTTTATATCATTTAAAATGTATTGCATGTATTAATTTTATATAGAAGTAATAGTATAAATAATGTTTTAGTATATTATATAATGAAGTTACAACGAAACATAAAATAATATATAACCACAGATTTAATAGTGATAGTACGACTATTAAGTAATCTGTGGTATGACTCAGACTTTGTAACCATACAACGAATTGATAAATAATTTATTAATAATATTTAAGAAACTCTATAGTTATTTAATACAATTTATAGTTGAATCAATAATCTGAAATGTCATATGTATAATATTTGTAAAAAAAATAGTAGTTTGCTAATTTTTCCTATAAGCTACGACGGACTCTACGAGGGATTGGTTTTTTGACAGATTATAAAGGGGATTGGGTAACTATGAATGGACTAGTGGCGTTATTTATTTTATCAGCGGTCATCAGTAATTATACCACTTCATTTTAAAGCGACTTAGCGAGGTTGTAAAGTCACTTTCTATTGCAATGGGGTAGACTCCCGCTCGGTGCCATTTTTTTTTGTTTTTTAAAAAGATCTAAAGTTTTCGCTCAATACTACGTTACTAGCGGTATCTTTTTAACTAAATAGATTGTTTAAGGGTTTTACAATTTAAGTCCAACTTGCCAATTACTCGTAATATTTTTAAAACAACCTAACGGCAAATTGGCGAACAATTTAACTCCAATACATGAAACAATGTTTTTTTTTGTATTTTAAACTTTTTTACTAGGACCACAATAATTGCTTTTTATTTTTTAACCGTGTATTATAAAAAATATGGCGAATGGCATTCAAAATTGCAACTTTTCGTAAATATTTATGATTAGAAAGTGTGTAAGGGCTTGGCTTTCTTGAAATTTTTCTATTCTTTATAATTTAAAGAATAAAAATATAAATAAAATGCCGTTTACTAGTTACATTATAACAAAAGACTTCACAAATATTTTTGTAGAAAAACTTTTATTTATTTATATTGCACTCCTAAATAATTGTCTTAATATATGGGGCCTCACTATGTCTTCAAGTCAAGGTCCAAAGCACTCATCTAGAAGCCGGCACAATAATAAAATGCAAGCAATTAATAGTGATAGAATATATTTTAATATTATATTTATATAATAATTAATTTGGATAGTAAGAAATGCTGGTGTTTCTATTTATGCAGAATAAATAATATACTGTTTAAGACGAGAGAGGGATCTCGGCAGAGTAGAATTTGGACCACCCGATCTCTTCCCATGCGGTGTCGTACAAGACGACTAAGGGATAGGGTTGTTTAACATCAGACAGATAAATACAGCCTAGACTCAGCCTCAGATGCATGGCTCGAGTCAACAATAGTGCCCGAAATACGGCAATTGGCTCACCCCCTATTACGTGGGACCGAATTCAATGATTGGTGAAATGTGGGTGTTAATTAACTTGTGTCTAACCCTCCGGGGATAAAGGCGTGATTATATGTATTATATACTAAATTAGGTAAAGGCTCAAAGAATTGTTCCATTATAAATGAGTAACGGCGGCTTTTATACACAGCCACGTTCTGATTATTTTTGTAATTTTTTGTTCCTGTGCCATAACTTTATATAACCGCTGTTAAACGTCAAAAAATTAAAAACACACAACCCTTTCTTATTTGTTGACAAATATAGTTTCAGGACAAAACAATTAATTTGGTTACAACTCATACAAATACAGGGACAAATTTTAAAATGCCATTATGTTATGCAAATACAATTTTATAATATGAACCATGTCCATTTTTTAAATGGTGTTCATATCGTAAAACTTTTGGCGGTAAACGAACCGCCTACTTTTTTGGTGGTTCAAAAAGATGTGTTTGAGTTTTTTTGGTAAATTTACCTCAAGTTTTTTGGTAAAGGGCAAACTTACTAGTGTTGTAAAATATGGACAGTGCGGGTTACTTTGCCTATTAATATGATTGAAATCATAGACCAGTGATTTCTATATTTAAACGAAAATTGGATAGGCGAGCGCGAATTTTGAATTTCGAATGTGGGACGCGATGCAAAATTTAGATAAGTAAATAGCTTTATTTATGTAATTTAATAATTTATTTTGGTATATTAATTTTCTTTTTGTAAAAACATTGAAAAAATACCTAACTATTAAACTATTAATACCTAAATATTAAACGAATTAACTAGTAAATTTTAAACCTATCTATTATAGACGTCACACATCTTTTGTTTAGACATCTTTTTGACAGCTACAGAAAGTTAATAGTCGGGTCGGGGTCCGAATTTTCCGAACAACCAGGCTAGTATACCTAAAAGAGATTGAGTTGATCTGGTGTTTCTTCGCTGGAAGTCACTCGAGTTCTCAAGGAAAAATTGAGAATTAATTACGACACATAGAGTTAGATTTCACAGAATGCTATGGCTATTATATAATGACCATTAAGTTTATTAAAAAAAAATATATGATGTAATCTCTTAAGTATGTAAGAAATATTAGAGTCACAAGATATGTCACCGTTTTTTTATTGTCTTTTTTATTCTGAATCATGGCTTTTGTTTCCGTAGGTTTTTACTGTAACTTCCTGAGGTTTTTCGATGGGTTGTGTATTAGCAAAGATACAAATGATCTCAAAATCGCAATAAAGCACAGTTCAAAGTAAGTTAAGATTAAGTATGTCAAAAATATCTATCTATGAGCCTTTTGTAATTATAAATTATAATAATATTCTACAGCATTCTACACATCGCTATCTAGACCCATGGTAAGCATAGCTTAACTAGCTTGTGTTATAACATAAACTCACGCCTATATCCCCGAAGGGGTAGGCAGAGGTGTAAGCACCCACATTTCGCCAGTTTATGTTTAGGTGGTGAGCCTATTTCCATTAACCGGGCAGTTATAAACCTGCTTGTATTATGAAATGAAATGAAATTTATTCGTAGGAGACACGGTGAAGATAAGATGGTTACATTTTTAGTTTTAGATACAGCATATCTCGTTTGCATTAGGCATACGAATTTTTTAGATAAATTATATGATCATCTTTAAACCACTTACTAAATAATACCAAATGATAAATATATTCATGAATAAGTTACTTACTATACATATTTAAGATTAAGTTGATATTGTTAATTGCAATTGTGAAAGAAATGCCGATGTCAACAAATAGGAAATTGTCACAATTTAAAATTATCATTATAAAACCCAACTGCTATTCAACATATTATTAGATGAGGAGAGGGCCAGATCGTGAGAGATGGCCCTGGGTACGCCGGGGTGCGAGGGATATGCATGTCAACCTAACCTTGGGCAACCAAAACGACCCACAGGCGGCGTGCGTTTTGGTCGGTTCGAGTCCGACATAACCTCTCTCACCGGCTCCTGTTTAGAGGTATCCGTGGCGAATTTTCGCACGTAAAAAAAACATATTTTTAGATTGAATTATATTATATATATGGAATCTAGAATGCGAATAAATATACTTAAATATATTTTTATTTGTAAATACATACATATTATACAAAGAAACACCCAGACCAATGCAAACATACATATTCATGCATACAAATATTTGCATTGAGCGGGGCTCGAATTTCCAGACTCACTGTGATGAGGCTGAATATAAATATTTTCCATGAAGCTATTGCCATCTGACTTCTACAATCAATTGCTGATAAATAAATATATTTCACGACATTCTACACAACGCTATCTAGAATCATGGTAAGCATACTAGCTTGTGTTATGGAATCTAGAATGCGGATAAACTTACTTATATTTTTTTTTTTGTAAATACATACATATTATACATATTATGCTATCTAGACCCATGGCAAGCATACTAGCTTGTGTTATGGAATCTAGAATGCGGATAAAATTACTTATATACTTTTTTTTTTTGTAAATACATACATATTATACATAGAAACACCCAGACCAATGCAAATATACATATTCATGCATACAAATATTTGCACTGAGCGGGAATCGAACCCGCGCCCCCTGGATAGCAGTCGAATGCTCTACCGCTACGCCACGAAGTTCTGCAGACCAGTTGGACCTGCAGAGCTTCAACTACCCGTAAACAGCTGCTATAGATATTCGTTTGACGAACCGGGACCGAAGGCTTAACACGCTCTCCGAGGCACGACCAGACTAATGCAAATAGCCATTTAGGAGGAGGTGGGACACGACGGCATTCCACTCCCAATTGAGCAGTCCGACTGGGGAAATACCTCCACCCTACAGAACACCACGGATATAATAACCTCGTGTCGTGTTCCCGGCGAAGAGTAAGGTAGCTAGATTTCATTGGAGAGTTTTGTGCTGTCAAGAAGACTAAAGGCTGCACTGACGGTACAGAAACTCTCTGTTTTTACAGGGTCGGTAGCACGTGTGTGACTCCCCTGGTGTTGAACACATTTATAGGTCACGGTAAGCACTTGTCTGAAACCTAAGTGATATAAAAAAACACACCTCCATGAAACTATTTCTTAATAGTCAGCAGCGCGAGTGTAACACCCCTGGTGTTGCATACGTCCATAGGCCACAGTAACCGCTTCCGATCAAGTGGGCCGTGTGCTTGTCTGCCAACTAAATGGTATAAAAAAACTGTAAAGATACATGCTACCTACTTGTCTCTGCTGTAAATCTATTGGTGTACAATACACTACCTATCTATATATCTATCTTATATATAATCACAATTTTATCCCTGGATGGTTAGGCAGAGGTGAATTAACACCCACATTTCACCAATAATTGTATTCGGTCCCATGTAATAGGGGTGACCCTATTGTCCTACTCTGGGCATTATTCTTGACTCGAGCCATGCATCTGAGGCTGAGTCTGGGCTGTATATATCTGTCTGATGTTAAACAACCCTGTCCCTTAGTCGCCTTGTACGACACCGCGCGAGAAGAGATGGGGTGGCCCTCATTCTTCTCTGCCGGGAACCACGCGGCTGTCTATCTTTATATTTATCTATAATTTCTACGCACAAGCCCTGATTTCGCTAGTTATGCGTACTGACCGAGCATGTTTTTGCCCTCATTAATCACTTGGTTCATTGATTATGGTATATTGTAATACTCGTATATTATTCTGTATTTCGGCAATTATATTTTTTGTAAGACTAGGCAACGAGTACAGAACAAATATTCTCCGTCATCATCAATGTTGTTCTCGGTAGCATCTGAGGCTTTCACTTCAAAGCCAAAAATCATTTATTCTGCATAGACCATTAAATCGGCACTTTCAAAAAGTCAATAAAAAAGGAAACATGAAATACCAGTTTAGTAAATAGACCACCGCACTGGTTCGAAACGCGGCTCCGACCTTAGAAGACTCCTAAAAGATACTAAGTGCGTATTTTTTTTTGGAAGTGTCCGACAACTATCTGGACACGTCCTAGAAAACCGCAATTCTCCAATATATACCATCTCAGGATTTAAATTTTGACAATTGAGTATCAATCAAAAAATCTTTATAATTTCTGTCCCCCCCTCAAGAGAAAAGCCCGATGCCAGCACGTTTTCGGACCCTGTGCTGCTACTGCGTGTTCCCGCACACAAACATACGCACAAATTTCAGCCACGTGACCAAGCATAATACGTGGGGCGCACTATAAGTTTCCGGAATGAATATGAAAAAATACTATTAAAGGTACAAAATTAATTTATTGTTTTTCAAAATAATCTCCCTTGGCGTCTATGCACTTTTTCATTCGATCAAACCAGTTTTGAAAACTTTTGTGCCACTCCTCTGTGGTGACCTCTGAAACGTGTTTTTCATACTCCTCGACAGCCTCTTCTGGTGATGAAAATCGTTGGCCGCGTAATTGGTTCTTAATTTTTGGGAACAGATAAAAGTCACAAGGTGCCAGGTCGGGACTGTATGCAGGATGACTCATGAGTTCTACATTTTTCGCCTTCAAAAAGTCGTTTGTCTGTCTGGCCGTGTGAGAACTAGCATTGTCGTGGTGCAGGATGATACGGCGTTTACGGTTATTTTTACGGAGTTCGTCAATAACTTCCGGCAAACAAATGGTCGTGTACCAGTCACTATTCACAGTACGACGATTTTCTAAAGCAACAGTAGCCACGTGTCCAGTTTTATTAAAAAAAGAAGCAATCATCCGCTTAGATGCACTTTTCACGCGCGCCACTTTGGTTGGTTTCGGCTCATCTTGAAAGACCCATACGCTCGATTGCTGCTTTGTTTTGGGATCGTAGTAATAAATCCATGTTTCGTCACCTGTTACTATGTCCCACACCAAATTTGACGCACCTTCGTTGAATCTGGTAAGCATGGCACTGCACCAAGTGACGCGGTCCGTTTTTTGATCCTCGGTCAAGTTATGTGGGATCCACCGCGAGCACAGCTTTCTCACACCCAAATGTTTGTGTAGGATTGATTGTATTTGACTCATGCCTATTTCTAAGGATGCGCGAATTTCATGGTAGGTCACATGCCTGTCTGTTTCAATCATACGGCGCACAGCATCGATGTTTTTGTTGGTCACAGCGGTGGACGGCCGACCATCGCGAGATTCGTCACTGAGATTGATACGACCACGCTTGAATTCTGCAAACCAGCTATAAACAGTCGTCTTGCATGGAGCTTCATCGCCAAAAGCTGTTTCAAGCCGAGCGATGCTCTGTTGAGCCGTCAAATTACACTTAAAATCGTAGAAAATCATACTACGAAAATTTTCCCGAGTTAAATCCATGTTGATGCAGACACACAATTTTTTAAATGGCGCCACAAGGTAATAACAAAAGACAGTCAGATGAAACAAACTGTATTCTACAGCCAAAGAGTTCTATTTTCAAATGTTGTAATAAATTTTTAAATATTGTTTATGTAAGTGGCCAGTTCCGGAAACTTTTAGTGTAACCTATGTATACTCCAAAATTATTATAATCCAATGTTTCACAGATTCTCAACGACTTTTCAATGTCTATGGGTATATTCATAACATTTGTAGGAATATTCAATGACATATTGGGGTCACGTGACTTGTTCATTAGTGAATCACTCCGGTCACACTTATATCCACGTTTTCCGTGTCGAGTCTGGTGTTTTGGATTCATCATAAAAATTAAAATTACTTCACTAATAAACACCTACGTACATTAATAAGTGATAAATGTTTATGAAGAGATATTTCTAAACGTTTAATTGACGCTACGTGTGACCAGAGGGCTGATTTATTCCTTGCGCAAGGGATTGGTATTGCCATTCAACGTGGCAATGCCGCCAGCCTTCTGGCCAACCTCCAGGTTGACATTTTGATGGGGGAGGAATTTTTTGATACCTTAATCAAGTAGTAGTAGTATTTAATTATTTATTTTTTTGCAATGTGTCGTCGTAGCCTAAGTCCTAATATTACAAATATATTACTAAAAACAGACATCGCAATAACGCGTGCAGTATTATCGGTCGATGACCTCTCAAGTCTGGGGATCAGGAGGCGACTGCCTTGTCATAATAACTAAGATAAAAATAAGGAAAGGAGGAGTAGGTCCCGAGTAGTAGCAAGCGCCAGACGGTGAAATATGGATCAAATACCCATATTTTACCTTCTGGCGCTTACACCATTCACATCTGACTACCCAATTGGGACAAAAAAAACGTGATTATGCTTCTATATAAATGTTGAAACTGCGAAAAGCGTAAAGAGGGATCATAACCTGGGAGAAAATGCTGTTGCTGTCAACTCCAATGGGTAAGAGGACTATATTATGTATTATGAAAGGGCGATTAGATTAAGTATGTATGTACTTATGTAAATTATTCCAAATTCAAAACAGATTTGTTACAAAAAACTTATTTCAAACTAAAAAAATTGAATCACGTCATTCATTACATAATCTTTAAAATCTCCGCGCTCCGTAACGAACATACAAACAATTATTAATTATACAAAAACAAAGTGAACGATTTGTATTTAATTTGGTTAATTAATTTTATACAAAATTATTACAATTAGTAACTGAATGAATAAGAGTAACCACGATATTTTACTTCAATTTTTTTTCTCACAAGCTCTACATAACATTAATATTATTGTATTGCCTTGCGAATGTGGCCGTAAATTTGGATGCAATAAGTTTTATTGGTGTTAATATAAATAAAAATGTTTATGTTTTGACTTTGACAAAGGGCATGCAAGTCTTCAAAAACAGTGAATAAAACGCGCTTTTATTTTTTTTATACCACTCAGGCGGCAGATAAGCACACGGCCCACCTGATGAAAAGTGGTTACCGTGGCCTATGGATGTTTGTAACACCAGAGGAGTCACAGTCGCGCTGCCAACCCTGTAAGTACAGAGTTTCTATGCCGTCAGTGTAGAAGACAAAGCAGGACAAGTCTTCCCACTGACAGTACAAATTCTCCAGTGAGCTCCGGCTACCCTACTCACTGCTGGGAATACAACACGAAGTTATTATAGACACGGTATTCTATAGGGCGAAGGTAGGTACTTCCCCAGTCGGACTGCTCAATTGGGTGGAAATACCGCCGTGTCCTACCTCTTTATTTCACTGATTCAATAAAAAGAAACTAATTTGGAACATATGGATTATAGTAAGAAAAAGGATGACGTGTAAAGAGATTGCACACTCTCGCTATAAAAACGTGCCGAAAACCACCAAAACATAGTAACTGGCTGTCAGTCAGTTATTTGAACTGATTTAAAATAAGCTTCTGTCCTCCATTATGAAATCAAGATGAAGTGACAAGTGAATGATAAAGCCTCAGTTTGGAAATTAGTGTGACGATCACAATCAATAACATTAATTGATTAAAACGTTTTAATACAAATCCATTCTAGGAAGCTAAATATTGTGTCTCTGCAGCAATTGGTTCTAAATTTGAACGAATGCACATACTCAAAAATATAAGAATAATTGATTATCTGAAACAATCCTGAAAATGTCAACTGTTATTTACTAAGTGCCCGTTTGTGGCATATTATTAAGATTTTTTTATACAAATGGCTAAGTAACTTCAATGTATACTAATTGTCTGACACTAAGTATTTATTGAATTGTGTTATGTCGGTCAATGCCTCAGCTATCTATTTAAAAATTATAATTAATTTATTCCTTCACGCGTTTCGCGACTTTAATAGAGGATATTGATATTCCGTTTCTTTTTACAGAGAAAGCTACGTAGCTAGTAGAACCACTAACAGTATATTAACAGTATATTAACAATTTCAAAAAGCGCTTTTTGGAGCTATTATACAGATATTTAAGCTTCAAAATTCATAAACTCCTTTGTCTAGTTTCTACTTCCTATTCCAAATTCGAAATTCAAAATACATTCCCGCTTCAGCCAGAAACCGTGGTACAATCAATGATGTATTTATTATATAATCTATACAAAAAATATGACGACGTCACGTCATTTTACGCACCAGAGACACGAGATTGCTAATGCAAAAAAAATCGTCATTAATAATAAAGTTGTAATAATAGTAATATTATTGAAATACATAATAATATAATTCACAAACTATTAATGTTTGTAATAATGACGTATTTTTTCTTGTAGTAACTATATTTTTATACGTAATAAATACATCAAGGGTAGAATTTTTTTTCTTAACAGCATGTCTAGTAGTAGAAATCAATGAGAGAAAGTTTTTTTTTTATGTTTTGACTTCATAGTAAGTATTCATTGTAGTCTGGGTTGTGGTAAGGAAATTAATCGAAGACCAGTCACATCGTTATGAATGAAATTAAAGTATTACTAATATATTAACTGAAACAGTAGTCCCATGAAAGCCAAGGTGAAGGAGTAGGAGAGCGGACCCCGTGCTCCAAAATGTAACCATTGAAAAGAACTAGCATTGGCGTTGGAATGATGAATAAAACACTCAACAAACTATAATAAATTCCATAAAACATTCCAACGCAATATAGGCCAATAGTTCATACGAAAGTTATAATATCTCAATTCACATAATCAAAACAATTACAGTTCTCGAATAAACTCAATAAATTTACTTTAGTCTACAAATACTCCCGTTTTTAACAATAAAAAATGGCGGAACAGACCATCGTAATATTCTTAATGTACCAGGAGATTATACATTCGAGGAACACACGTGACTGATAGATAAACGTGAGGAGTTCTTAATGTGGCGTTGATTCGTATAATTCGAATTTCGAATTCATTTCCGTTTTGGCGCGAACTCGAGAGGTCAAGTCCGTTGACACAGAATTCATGAACTTCGTTTGTGTTAACAAAGATCAGATTATCGCATGCTAATACATGAATCGTATTTAGAAAGACAGTAATCGTTGTAATTCTTTGTTTAGGTGATATTAAACCGTATTACTAGAAAGCATAGATTTGAAAATAACTCTACACCCAATCGAAATATTCGTGATGGCTGCCGCGGGAGAGCGTATGCTTATGTCGGGAAAGTTTAACATTATAATAAATCTAAATTTATAGACTGTTATAAAAAATCATTTATAATAATTTATTTAGTGCGTAAATAATTCTAAGTTTAACGGATTTTTATTAACATTTTAGGGTGCATCCCGGTGGTTTCCGAGGAACCACGGGGCCGATGATTGCATCTCTTATCATTTTTCATTTTCATCTTTTAAAATTGACTTAAGCGACTTATAGGAGTGATTTATCTGACTCCCAAACCTGAGTAAACCTCAGGACACGAATCTCCTAAATCGCAAGACAAACGAGGCCATGGCCGGCACTAATTGTTTTATAATAATCTAAAAAATGTTTAGTGAATTTGACCTCGTCGACCGCAGTAGCACCCCGTATTATCATCAAAAGACACCCAATAAAACATGTACTGTGCGTTAAGGTTCAAGATATATGTCATGAACAATCCTTGCAACTATTTCTAAATGCACACTGGAGTGGACAATAAAACCTTAAACCTCACCGTTTGGTTTCATTTAGCTCACCTCCGGCAGATTAAAAGTTTCCAATCTCCGCTGATTATCCTAGGCATGTGTATCTCCAAGGCGCCCGAACTTTTATGGTAATGTACTTACAAACCAATTTTATTTCTATTTCTTTTAAATAGGAGATTACACACTTACTTTGTCACATTTAACTTGCTCCATTCAAGAGTAAACCAATGATAGGAATACAGAGAATAAAATCCATTTTTTTATTATTACATCTGGCACATTTATTCTATTATTACATCTGCGACATCCAGCGGCCAAGCAGTCAGATATCGCAGAGAAAAGGCAGCTTCTTGTCACTGAGCTTGACGGGGTCCTGAATCACATTTCTCAATGGGGCTCTGAGAACCTGGTTGAGTTCAATGCCAAGAAGACGCAGGCATGTGCGTTTACAGCAAAAGTATCTTCTTTCCTTCCCCTCCCCACTCTTCAGAGCACGCCACTGCCGCTGCAGGACAATCTCAATATCCTAGGTATGGATGTTCGCTGCAACCTGAATAACAAAAACTACATCGAAAGCATCATCAAAACAGCCTCACGAAAACTCGGAGTCCTGAACAGAGTGAGACGATTTTTCACGCCGGAGCAGCGGTGTCTTCTATACAAGACACAAATTCGCTCCTGTGTGGAGTACTGCTCGCATCTCTGGGATGGTTCAGCAAAGTACTTACTAGATGCTCTCGACAGGTTGCAGCGACGTGCGATCCGCATCATTGGGAATCCCGAGATCACGAACACCCTAGAACCTTTACAGCTGCGTAGAGATGTTGCGTCCATGGCTGTATTTTACCGTCTGTACCATGGGGAGTGTTCTGATGAGCTCTTCCAATTAGTCCCACCCTCCCCTTTCCTACACAGGACAACGCGTGCAGGTCTTAGATGTCATCCGCACACGGTGCAAAACATCCGATCAAGAACCAAGCGGTTCGGAGACTCTTTCCTCTGTCGCACCATTAAGGCCTGGAATTCATTACCAGCTCACGTGTTTCCTTCTTCCTACAGTCCCGGGTCCTTTAAGCGGGGCGTGAAAAAGCATATGATAAGGCCGTCAAGCTGAGTGTCACCATTGTCACACGGTATGTGTATGTAATGGTGACCCTCTTTTCTGGGATTTTGCCTTCAGCTTACCATCAGGCAAGGCGAAGTCCAATTGACGTGTCCTATATAAAAAAAAAAAAAAAAAAAAAAAAAACCTCTTCCTACGGAAGCGATAGATGAATTGAATATGCAAACTCAAACTCAAACTTTATTTCCATAGAACATGGTTACATTACAGGTCTTGAAATATTGTTTTTGAGCAGCACATTCTGCCGTGAAGAATATCGTATTTAGAAAAAAAAAGGAAAAACAAGCCGCGGTAGCCTAGTGGTATGAGTAATGGACTGCTGAGTCGAGGTCTCGGGTTCGATCCCAGGTTTTACCATGACACGCCAATGACTATTCGATGCTTTTCGAAGTTATGTGTGTAGTTATCGCAGGTTTATAAGTGCCCGGTTAATGGCAATAGGCTCGCCACCTATTACATTGGGACCTAAACATAAACTGGCGAAATGTGGGTGCTAGCACCTTGGCCTACCCCTTCGGGGATATAGGCGTGAGTTTATGTTGTTCATAATACTTCTTACATGTTAAATACTGTATACGTTATGATGTATCTGCAGTTACATATCTTATTTAGGATGCCAGACGTGTAGTTCCCGGCAGAATAGAATTTAGACCACGCCATCTCTTCCCATGCGGTGTCGTACAAGGCGACTTAGGGATAGGGCTGTTTAACATCAGACTTATATATAAAGCCCTGACTCAGCTTCATATGCATGGCTCGAGTCAACAATAGTGCCCGGAAAATGGCAATAAGCTCACCCCTATTACGTGAGAATACTATGTTTTTTTTATACCACCTGGTTGTCAGACAAGCACACAGCCCACTTGATGTAAAGTGGTTACCGTGGCCTATGGACGTGTGCAACACCAAGGGAGTCGCACTCTCGCTTCCAACAATGTAAACACAAGAGTTTATTATGAAATGGTGTGATTGTGATTGGTAAAATGTGGGTGTTAATTCACCTCTGTCTAACCCTCCGGGGATAAAGGCGTGTTTATATGTGTGTCATCTATAAAATAGAAAGGGAACAAAATATTTATAAAGGTCTATAAAGGCAAGGGCATGGATTATGATACAGAATATAAACTCGTCAATGTCACTATGACGAATTAATAACAAATCAATATGAGAAACAGTATGGCTACATTCTTGAAGCGTGACTCAAAAAGCACAGATTAAAATTATGTTACGAATGCGACATTTAGAGAAGACATTACAATACCAATGATTTGGTTCACACTTATAAACTGCAGATGATGATGCAATTTGACGACCTCCGTGGCGTAGCGGTAGAGCATTCGACTGCTATGCAGGGGGCGCGGGTTCGATTTCCGCTCAGTGCAAATATTTATATGCATGAATATGTATATTTGCATTGGTCTGGGTGTTTCTATGTATAATATGTATGTATCCGCATTCTAGATCCCAAAACACAAGTTAGTTAAGCTATGCTTACTATGGGTCTAAATGGCGTTGTGTAGAATGCCGTGGAATATTTATTTAAAAAAAAAACTTTAATGGAATTGATATTGGAACTACTTTCTAAATTCACGTGTTAGTATTCTTCAATCAATCAATTAGTCCAATGTAGTCCACTGTTGGACATAGGCCTCTCCCAATATTGGGAGGCTTTGGCCTACTTATTCATAAAGTGGCATAGCGGCATATACCTTCTTGTCTGGACTAGTATATAGGTTACTTTTTACCCGCAGTTTCCTTGACCCGCGTGGTTCCCGGCAGAGTAGAATTTGGACCACCCCATCTCTTCCCATGCGGTGTCGAATATGGCGGCTAAGGGATAGGGCTGTTTAAAATCAAACAGATATATACAGCCCAGACTCTGCCTCAAATGCGTAGCTCGAGTCAACAATAACGCCCGGAAAACAGCAATAGTCTCACCCGCTATTACGTGGTACTGAATACAATGATTGGTGAAATGTAGGTTTTAATTCACCTTTGACTAACCTTTTGGGATAAAGGCGTGATTATATGTATGTATGTATGTTTCCTTAAAAGTATTCTAGTTTCCTGGGCAGAAAAGGACTCACACGGAGCCGAGGGCAACAGTTAGTAGGTTTTAAGAATAATATTATCTGTGAGATGACGGAGAAAGAATATAAATATCACCATCCCATCTCATTCGAAGGGTGTAGTTAGTAGCGGAAAAATACGCAGGCGACATAACTGCGAGAGAAGAAAATCTCTGAATTAAACCCTGTATCAACCCGTTTGACCAGCATGGAAACAGTAGGCCAAAGCCTCCCGACATTAGAAGAGGCTTTTCTCCAGTAATGGACTGCGAAAGAAGCTAAAAGATTGATTTATTGCGTTGCAAAATATACACAACTACAGCTGCAGTTAACACTAAATGTAAGTACTTATAGCTGTTGCCTACGTCATACAACACGCATTAACAGTACCCCAACATTTTAAAACGTTAACTTCCAAGAAATAATAGTTTTATAGCCCACAAACCGATACAGTCGCCTATGGGCAAAAGTAACATAAAACTTGGCCACTAACGCCGTTCCATCCTTTCTCTATGATTTACTGTCAGTTTACAACAACCCTTACACTACCGTTAGGTTGTGAAAGGGTTGTTTAATTATAATATTCATGAAATATTGAAAAGTGAGCCATAAACACGAAACTAAACTTTTATTTGTGCATCAATGTCTTGCTACTGCTTCCGAATAACTCATTGTCTATTGGTTTACATTCTTTGAGAAAGATGCTAAGCTTTGTCTGTGTACGCCATTCTTTGAATATAAATTGCTTTGATTTTTTTTTAATATTTATGGTCCTACTGTATATTTAAAACAATTGTGTCTAGATATCGGTAAATATTCTTCATGTTTTTATTAACTAGAGATTAGTAGGTTGTTAACCAGGAATAGCTCTTAGAAAAAAATCGAGTAAATTTTCTTTTCCGCACCATAAAAACTAGGAATTCTGAACTATCACAGACATTTCTTTCTACCTACAATACTTAGAAAGTGCAAAAGAACGCAAGTCAATATTTCGACGACATGACAGTTAAACCCACGATTTTGTTTTATTGCACATCAAAGACAATTTAGCATGAAATTATTATTATTATTGAAGGGAAGGTGTCGGCCTCCTTCAGCTCACGGGGGTATTGGTAGTTAGTAGTTAAGTAGAGATTACTTACTATAACCATAAGTATGAGATTAGACTATAACCATAACAATACATGATAGAATTTTTTATGAGCAGAACACCTATTTTTCATAAATGCCTTATTCAATTTCAATTCAATCAGTTTCTGTTCTTTGGTGATTGATTATGAGATTGAACTTAGTGTCTTCCAGGCATTGTACAGTACAGTCAGCATCAAATCAAATCATTTATTGCTGACTATGTGTACGTAGATCTTGCAATTTATATTTCAGTACTTTTTATATATAGGACACGTCATTTAGACTCCGCTTTGCCTGAAGGTAAGCTGAAGGCAAAGTCTCAGAAAAGAGGGTCACCATTACTTACATATACTATGTGACAATGGTGACACTCGGCTTGACGGCCTCATCATAATGCTTTTCTAGGTAAAACATAGCGCGTTTTCCAGGCATTGCGACGTTTAGGTCACACATTTTATTTATTGTGGTAGTTAGGTACTTATATTATTTTCTTCTAGATATTACGGACCCAATCAAAATTTAATTTAATCAGCATCAGATCAATCAGTATCTTGACTAATTAAGTCACAAAATCTTAATATCTTGGTATTCAGAACAAGTCAAACTGTTTTATTGACCTAAATTGTATTATCGTCCGAACTAAAGAACTACAGAACAGACATCTATTCCCCCCCTCCTTCCCATGCCCCTACCAACCATCTTGGTTATAATGAGCCGAAGCTTGGGAAATGTACTCCCTACTGGCGTCTGCTCTCTTTCGGGAGCGTATTTTCTGACTCCCTATAAATTATTTTAGATGCCTAACCATTTTTGCCATTTTGCCGGCAGAGTAGAATTTGCGCCTATCTCTTCTCATGCGGTGTCGTACAAGGTGACTAAGGGATATGGCTGTTTAACATCAGACAGATATATACAGCCCAGACTCAGCTTCAAATGTATGGTTCGAGTCAACAATAGTGCCTGGAGTATGGCGATAGACTCACCCTTTTTTTTATATACCACTTAGGTGGCAGACAAGTACACAGCCCACCTGATGGACAGTGGTTACCGTGGCCTATGGACGTGTGTAACACCAGAGAAGCCACACTCGCGCTGCCGACCCTGTAAGCACAGAGTTTTTGTGGGTCGCTGGGAACACAACACGAGTTATTATAACCGCGGTATTCTGTAGGGCGGTACTTCCCCAGTCGAACTGCTCAATTGGGCGGCAATATCGCCGTGTCCTACCTCCTACAACCCCTTTATTACGTGGGATCGAATACAATGATTGGTGAAATGTGGGTGTTAATTCACCTCTGCCTGACCCTCCGGGGATAAAGGGGTGATTATATGTTTGTATGTATGTGTATAATTTTTGCTCTCCCCTTTCTGGGGCAGCACGCCACACTAAGAGGCATCGTCGCCTTTAGAGACCTCACGGACCTTTGAGCTTCTCGTGCCAAACACGCTCAAAGTTCCGCAGACTTCTTACAGAACATACAGTTATCAAGAAGGATGAACTAGAAGAGAGTCAAGCTAAGGTATTAAGATCATTTTGAATACTTTGGAAGTAAAGATCAATCTCATGCTGACTGTAGAGTGTAATTATGACAGAAATATAACTCAATCTGATTTAGGTAGCGATTCTGTAGGACAACAGTATTTCTAAATGTAAATAAAATAATAATAAAAATAAATAAATAAATATAACTAGAAGCTTCTTTAACGAATTTTATGAATCACCGTTCACGGCAAGAAAGTTGTATAAAAACTTAATATTGTCACACTTACTGACAATAACTGTCTAACGGAATTACTTGTTGAAATAACCAAAAGACAAATGTTCCAAACATTATAACACTGTTTACTAACAATTTTTTTCAAAACTAATCCTATTTTAAAGACTATAAAGTCGAAAATGGTTTTCAAGCAATTGTTCAAAATATTTTGCTACGTCATCGGCGTAATGTTGTTCAAAAAAATTGTACAGTTTTACAAATGGTCCCGTTCATTATTTTGTCTAAATTTATGGCGTGCGGGTGCACTGTGCGCGCATTGGTCAAACAAACACCGCTACCGGCAGGACTGCGAACAAAACGTTATTGTGAATTTTTTCGTAAAACAACACGATATTGGGCAGTTTTATTGCATGAAGCGTCCACAGTGAGCATTTCTAACAATTCTTTACAATTTTTGTATATCTTTATCCTTTATTTGAAATAGCTAAGAACTTTAAATCATAACAGAACGGTTTGTGGCAGGTTTGTTTTTATGCAGATTGGATGGAACAAAATGTTTTGAAATTTTTCGGTAACTTTTTGTACTTTGTTTTATACCCACGATTGCCACCTACTTTGTAGTTACGATGTACCTACTATAATAGCAGTCATGCTGTTTCTTCTGGATATTTTATCCAGTCATGGAACCCACATTAAAATTAATTAGAAGTAAAATGAAGCTAGAAAACCATATGATGAGGCCGTCAAGCTGAGTGTAACCATTATAACATGGTTATGTAGGTATGTAATGGTGACCTTCAAATCAAATGAAATCATATTTATTCGTTTAAACATGTGTTATACATATAAGTGCATGCAAGATGTTAGAAACTGGCGAAATGTGGGTGCTAGCACTTCTGCCTACCCCTTCGGGGATATAGGCGTGAGTTTATGTTATGTTATGTTAAGATGTTAGGTCAACCATTTCATTACGTCCAACATGTTTAGCCGTATATATGGCGGCATACCAATGTTTCTATGTCTTTTTAAAAAATAAAAATAATTAAATATTCGAGTCTAAATAATAAAAAAATGTCAAGTAAGAAAATAAAATCAAATAAAAGTGAAATGTCAAACATAACATAACATAAACTAACGCCTATATACCCGAAGGGCTAGCACCCACATTTGGCCAGTTTATGTTTAAGTCCCAATTTAATAAATAGGTGGCTAATCTATTGCCATTAACCGGACACTTACTTATAAACCTGCGATAAATACACACATAAAGAAAAGTCATTGGTGTGTGCCATGGTAAAACCTGGGATTGAACCCGAGACCTCATCTCAGCAGTTCATTACCCATACCACTAGGCTACTGCGGTTGTCAAATGTCAAAAAAAAACAAATAAACAAAAAATGTCAGTAAGTAAAATGTAAAACAGATATGTAAAAAAAATATAATAAAGATACATGGAGTGGACTTGTTTTCTGCAGCAGTTCATTACCCATACCACTAGGCTACCGTGGTATTGAGACACTATTGTTGACTAAAGCCATATAAAGCCCTATCCCTTAATCACCTTGTACTACACCGCATGGGAAGAGATGGAGTGGTCCAAATTCTACTCTGCCGGAAACCACGCGGCTAAATTATATTTCAAATCATACAAAACGCATCATACTACTACTTAAAGTTAAATAAAGGAAAAGAACACATGGCCTTAGTATCTTTAGAAGTGAGAAGAGGGCCAGATCGTGAGAGATGGTCCTGGGTCGGCCGGGGTGCGAGGGATATGCCTGTCAACCTCACCTTCGGCAACCAAAACGACCCACAGGCGGCGTGCGTTTTAGTCGGTTCGAGTCCGACATAACCTCACCCACCGGCTCCGGTTGAGAGGTATCCGTGGGGATTTTGCGCACGTAAAAAAAAAACAAAGTATCTTTGGAAATAAGATAATTGAAAATCAAAATAAGTTCTACCGATCTCTTTGTTTATAACGTGTTTGATATATCTTTCCAATGCCGAAGGTACTAAGCACCGGACCCAAAAAAAATGGATATGGGCAATTGGCAAAGCACATCCCATTGAAAGTTGTGTCTCGCTGTTTAAGCGAACCAAAATATTACCACTGCCTTATACATATTTGAAATGTGTGTATTTGTCCACGGTCACATTGGTCTGTTTGATCTCCATAATGATATGGTAACCAGACCAAGTAGTAGAAGAGGTCACAAGTTACATATGCCTAAGGAAAATCTTCAAATATTTTCTAATAACGTATTCTGTATGGCAATTAGAATTTATAATAAACTACCCACTCATTTTAAGACTCTAAAGCTTAAGACATTCAAATATAAACTATTCCAATTCCTTCTGACTCAATGTTATTATTCCACGAAAGACTTCCTAAACGAACGTTTTGAGTCTAAAATTGACTTATTCTGTGAACCTTGACTTGTATAACCCATGATTTGACATTTTGTAATTATATAACTTCTATCATAACTATATCATTTAAACGAGGAATTATTATTAATTGCATGCTGACATTATTTAAATTTTTATTACTACCTTTCAATATTTGTACGCTGGAGACAGCAGAATATTATGTACAACCAATTTTGTAACAACTTTTATACAATATTCTTACAAATAAATGAATCTTATCTTATCTTAAATGTTGGAAGTAACACAATTACTTGTAGCTTATTAGCCCACCCATATGACTTCGCCACGGCTAACTCTGAAACCCCGTATCACTTTTAAACAAGAATAAAATAAAATATGCCTCTTTTTTATTTAGTTATCAATTAATACATGGGAAAATACAGGAGTTATTTATATGTTTAATGATATATAGCCTATAACCTTCCTCATTAAAAGGACTATCCAATACAAATATATTTTTTAACCAAACAAAAAAATTCGTCGCGTCTTGGCTAAAATTCCACATTGAAGTAGTTTGATTAAGTATCAATTTCCACTGAAAGAGCAGCGGCTGATTATTGTTAGTAGAAACAATTGCAATAAGGTTCGAGTAGCCGCGCGATCTTAGCCTGCACACGAATATTGACTAAAAACTTTAGCTATTAGTGAAAACTTACTCAATGGGTAATTTAAAATCATGCAAAAATTCGCTCTAACAGTTCGTTTAGTCGCAGAAGGTCCAATTTGCAAAATGTCAAATGGTAGCAAAATGTCAAAGTCGCAAAATGTCCGAGTCTCAAAATTTCAAAAGCATTTAAATGAAAACCATATTCAATAAGCACTCGCAGTGCTCTTTTAAAGGCTATGTGAGCTATATCGACGGAGCCCCACTTTGCGGGGCTCCTATTTCTTCTTGCTTTCACACAAAAATCTTTCCGTGTCAGGGCAAAAATAAAAACTTCTAGAATACTGGACATTTTGGGAATTGGACATTTTACGAACTGGACAATCAGGTAATTGGACATTTTAGGAATTGGACAATATGGAAATTGGACATTTTGAAACCGCTTGACATTTTGAAAATTGGACATTCTGAACCTGAACCGGTTTTTACATGGCAATTAATATCAACGTTATTCCATTAAGACAAACCTTGAAATAGTAAGCAACAATGCGCTGCTGTCTTATCATACTACTGCATACTATTTTCACCCTTGTCTAGACGGAATAAGGTTGATATTCAATTAACGTTTAAAAACTACTCGAGCATTCTTTCACTTGGTCTGAATTGGACTGCTGCGCGTTTCAGCCATTGCATCGATGATGCATCGTCGCGTTAGGCGGTAGATGTGCTAATGTGGGCAATATAGCGTTCATTCGCTACATCGAGCAGCTATAAAGCGTTTTGATGGCCGTGAGCGGAGTGTAAATTAATGTACTTAAGACCCGCTGTTACGGCATCCGGCTTCCGACTTGCCACTAACTCGCTGACGCTAAAATTAGCATGTGTGTTTCGGCCCTTATACCTACCATATTCTATATTTTATTTATTTATAAGCAATAATGATTACACTATTACATTTTATTAAATTAATTTAAAACTAAATCTAAAAACTATAATCAAATTCATTAACTAAAATATTTACATTAAAAAAAGTGCGGTCAAAAAATTCAAACTTCGAAACATTCCTCCCTATTGATGTAGATTGGTAACGTACCCAGTTATTCTATAGTCAAATTTTATTTTAAAATTATTAAACTATTGTAACGAACAACTGGATATTTATTTCATAAGATTCCAGTTTTGCTGTTCACGTATTTCAAGTTTATTGTATGAAAAATTAATGGCGTACCAACTAAATGTCAGGCGCACGAATATAATTTACTTACATTAACAAATATCAAGTCTGCTTATTGTTTTTGTTAACATCTTGGGTACATAGTTTTTGTATAACCACCAAAATGAGTTAACATGATTGTCGCGATTATTCAAATGATTTCGTGTATTTGAGAGGTTTTTTTATTCGCCTGAATTGTTGCTATTTACGCAGAAAGAGCTCATTGTGTCGTTATAGCATACCTTAATTAAAATTTTAGGAGCTAGGACACGACGGTATTTCCTTCCAATTGAGCAGTCCGACTGGGGAAGTACCTCCGCCCTATAGAATACCGCGGCCATAATAACCTCGTGTTGTGTTCCCGGCGGTGAGTAGGGTAGCCAGAGCTTACTGAAAAGTTTTTGTGCTGTCAGTGGGAAGATCAAAGGATTGTCCTGCTTTGTCTTTTACACTGACGGCACAGAAACTTACAGGATTGGCATCGTGGGTATGACTACCTTTGTTTTACACACGTCCATAGGCCACGGTAACCGCTTTCCATCAGGTGGCCCGTGTGCTTATCCGCCACCAAAGTGGTATGAAAAAAATATGGGATCTAAAACTCTTATCCGAATTTTCGAAGTACACCTACGTAATTACATTTTTTTTCTAAATACCTACATATCACACATAGAAACATCCAGACTAATCCGAATAGGTATATGTATATTCTTGCATACAAATATTTGCACTGAACAGGAATCGAAACCGCGGCGTCTGTTATTATATTTATCCCCGGAGGGTTAGGCAGAGGTGAATTAACAGCCACATTTCAACAATAATTGTATTCGGTCCCACGTAATAGGGGGTGAGCCTATCGCCATATTTCGGGCACTATTGTTGACTCGAGCCATGTATCAGAGGCTGTTATCGGTATATATCTGTCTGATGTTAAACAGCTCTATCCCTTAATCGCCTTGTACGACACCGCATGGGAAGAAATGGGTTCGCCCAAACTCTACTCTGCAGGGAACCACTCTGACTGAATTGACTGCATTTCTCTTGATGGTGAAACGTTCTGATAAGTCTCTTTCTTATTAGATCTTTTATACTACTGATGAATGACCTATGGTCTTCTTATTCTTCTGTCGAGTCTACGGCGTTTCTACTCTCAGATTCTATGTTCCCCGTGCGCTGCTACCTCGATTACGTTCTCGGAGGAGCTTATGAGTCCCTTCTTTGTCTTTAGTCTTTATTTACGAGAACACGAATATATTATTTGACTGATACAAAAAAAATGTTTTTTTGATTTTAACTTCTTTGAGCTATACCCGGGGGCTAAACGTGGACACCGTAGACCCCACCGAGATGGCCTTGGGTGGGTAATCTCACCTCTAAAGACCCAAAGGCCGGGTACATTTTAGTGGGTTCGAATCCGACTTAACTACCCCGCCAGTTCCTTTATTCGCGGGAATTTTGTGCATAATAAAAGAAAATGTATTCGTTTTTATCTCTTAAGTTTATATTCACGTAGAATACATCTTTTTAGGAAAAAAAATAAATTACGCCCTAAAGTTGAATGTCTGTTTTTAGATGTCTTGCTGTTGAATACAAAGGGGGTTCAAGAAACGTACATTTCGGTTTTATATAACTAAATGACGATATTACTGAATATGAAGTGATCGATTGAGTGAGTGTGCGGCATTCGTTAGAATATTTTGCGTATAAACCACGCATATGCTTGTGTTTTTCATGGTAGACAGCTGGGGTTTGAATTAGGTTATAAATTTATATTTTATTGAAATCAGACTTGAGGTTTATTAGTATATTATTTGTTTGGTTGTAGTTTCAGATTTAGATGTGATTAGAAGAAAAGAGACATATCGGAACAGGAGATAGGCCGTCAGAACATTCGGACGTTCTGAGGCTTCAATTTTCCGTAACCAATGCCATAGGCCGCCACATGCCACCATCGTTAGACCGTTGACTTAATGTCCTCTCTGAGGTACGGATCGGTCATCTTTTTTTAAAATTTAATCTTATTCCATAAATAAATAAAATTAAAACAAAAACTTAATCTTAACTTTTTAAATATTTAACGAATTCATTTCCAAGTAACAACCATAATCTATTGTGTAAAATCAATTTTAAAATCCGGACAAATTAAAACATATATTAAGAAGAACATAACTTACTCTTTTTCGCAAATGAAAATAGAATAGAGTGAGAACGGGATGCAATTAAAAAATTCCGTCACGTAATGTATGAGAGCTAGCCAAAAGTGTGGATGCGCCGGCGCAGGGTCGACGACCTGTAGTGCAAACATTAAATCTCGAATAAGTGGGGGTGTGGTGAGTTGAGGATGGAGTGTGATTGAGTTAATACGTTAAGCGTGGTCGTAACGCGAAAAAGTTGGCAAGGTCAGGGTTATTATAAGGTTAATTTGCGTTAGGCGTAGTAGAGATAAGACGTACGGACGAACAATTTAATTTAAATAATCGTCACGATCGAGTAGTTTGATGGCGAAGAGAAAGGGCGTAAAAATTGGTGTACTTATGAAAATGACCTGCGATAATTATATTTTGGTTGTCCAGAAGTAGAAAGTAGATTCTATATTACTAAAATAATAGACGAATATGCAAAGAAGTGGGGTGAAAGGTCAAAGATTTTGCAATTTTTAAATTTTTTTCGCTTTGTTCGAAAACTACGCTGGTTAGATTTCCGCTCAGTGCAAATATTTGTTAGCATTAATATGAATATTTGCATTGGTCTATGTGTTTCTATGTAGGACATATATGTATTTACAAAAACAAAAGTATCTAAGTATGTTTATCCGCATTTTAGATTCCATACTACAAGCTAGCTAATCTATGCTTATCATAGGTCGAGATAGCGTTATGTAGAATGTTGTAAAAATATGTAGAAGAATAGAAAATTTTCGAGGCCCAAGTCAACTTCACCAGCAAATCAGTAAGATGGCACAGGCTTTGCTCCCAGAAGGCCAGACGGCAGTCGCTCCCATTAAAGACGATCAGTAATGCCGAACGGTTAAGTCGTCCCATGCTGTGTTATCAATTTATCGTTTTGGTAAAAGTATGATTACCGTCCACATACGACAACTGCCGACGCATACATTACTTGTTAAACTTCGATACGGATAAAGGGGGCCATTGAGAAGCCGCAATGCCAAGAAGACGCAGGCATGTGCGTTTACAGCAAAAGTATCTTCTTTCCTTCCCCTCCCCACTCTTCAGAGCACGCCACTGCCACTGCAGGACAATCTCAATATCCTAGGTATGGATGTTCGCTGCAACCTGAATAACAAAAACTACATCGAAAGTATAATCAAAACAGCCTCACGAAAACTCGGAGTCCTGAACAGAGTGAGACGATTTTTCACGCCGGAGCAGCGGTGTCTTCTATACAAGACACAAATTCGCTCCCGTGTGGAGTACTGCTCGCATCTCTGGGATGGTTCAGCAAAGTACTTACTAGATGCTCTCGACAGGTTGCAGCGACGTGCGGTCCGCATCATTGGGAATCCCGAGATCACGAACACCCTAGAACCTTTACAGCTGCGTAGAGATGTTGCGTCCATGGCTGTATTTTACCGTCTGTACCATGGGGAGTGTTCTGATGAGCTCTTCCAATTAGTCCCACCCTCTCCTTGCCTACACAGGACAACGCGTGCAGGACTTAGATGTCATCCGCACACGGTGCAAAACATCCGATCAAGAACCAAGCGGTTCGGAGACTCTTTCCTCTGTCGCACCATTAAGGCCTGGAATTCATTACCAGCTCACGTGTTTCCTTCTTCCTACAGTCCCGGGTCCTTTAAGCGAGGCGTGAAAAAGCATATGATAAGGCCGTCAAGCTGAGTGTCACCATTGTCACACGGTAAGTGTAAGTAATGGTGACCCTCTTTTCTGGGACTTTGCCTTCAGCTTACCATCAGGCAAGGCGAAGTCCAATTGACGTGTCCTATATATATAAAAAAAAAAAAAAAAAAAAAAAAAAAAAATTACGCGTATCTGCTGCATGCGTCGGCAGTTGTTGTATGCGGTTGGCTTCGGAATCGTACCTTTAATCTGTCTCGTATTTTTTTTTATACCACATAGCGGACTAGCGTACGGCCCACCTGATGGAAAGTGGTTACCGTGGCCCATGGACGTGTGTAACACGTGCTCTATTAGTCTCTAGCTACATCATTATTCATTACCATATAATTTTATTTCATTCTTCATCTCAGCGTTAATACCAGCCGCATCTGAAGCTTTGACATCGGAGTCTGTGGTCTCCTTTACCGACCTAACTGCTGATTTAACTGAACATTGACATTTTCTGTGAAGTCTCCACAACCCAAAGACGGTAGGGAAGCATTGCAGCTAAACCAGTTGTTTACCTCTTTATGGCTTCATCTACCCGTAACGACTGTCAAATATTATCGTATAGTAACCGGGAGCGACACATTGGGAGAGGGCTATGTCCAGCAGTGGGCTGCAGTGGGCTAATTGATTGAACCGGGACCGACAGTTTAACGTGCTCTCCGAGGCACGAATATACCAATGGAAGTACATATTCATGCATACAATTATTTGAACTGATCGAACCCGCACCTCCTGTGTAGCAGCCGCTTTCACTACCACCGCGTCACAGAGGCAATCAAACATTAAATTAATTAAATTAAAAATTAATAAACTCACGCCTATATCCCCGAAGGGGTAGGCAGAGGTGCTAGCACCCACATTTCGCCAGTTTATGTTCAGGTCCCAATGTAATAGGTGGCGAGGCTATTGCCACTAACCGGGCACTTATAAACCTGCGATAAATACACACATAACTTCGAAAATCATCGCAAAGTCATTGGTGTGTGCCATAGCAAAACCTGGGATCGAAGTCGAGACCTCGTCTCAGCAGTCCATTACCCATACCACTAGGCTACCGCGGTTTTTTACGCAATCATACATCACATTATATATCTCGATATTATCCTATAAAATTACTTTGATTTCATTAAGTTGTAATATTTGCGTAAATTTCCGGTATCCTATCTATTTCATATCTGTCAAACGTAAAAATTCTTACATTAGGCGTACGCTACACTGATGGGAAAAGCATGGTTTTACGACCGTAATGATTTAATTAGTACATTAACTTATTAATGGAATTACCATTATATGATAACGCAGTGAGACGCCAGAGGAAAGGATATAATAGTTTATACGTACGTAATATAAATCATCATCATATAATCACAACTTTGTCCCCGGAGGGTTAGGCAGAGGTGAATTTGTTTTTATTTATTTATTCAACTTTATGCACAGTAATTTTGTACAAAGTATTTTGTAAAGATTAGCGTCTGCATTAGCATTGTCTTGGTTTTGGTTGGTAGAAAATACCCACATTTCACCAATCATTGTATTCTGTACCTCGAAATAGGGGGTGAGCCTATTGGCGTATTCTGGGCACTATTGTTGACTCGAGCCATGCATCGGAGGCTGAGTCTGGGCTGTATATATCTGTCTGATATTAAACAGCCCTATTCATTAGTCACCTTGTACGACACTGCATGGGAAGAGACGGGAACGACTGTCGTTTGATAACTCCACCAGAAAAGACATTCAGACTATAAAAGGTAATCTTAGATAGCCCAGATGGTGACAATACTGTATTGCAGTTACGCAGTTTATTTGTTCTATGCATAGTATGGTCACTGGAAGCATAGTGTAGCGCAGTGTAGCATAGTGCAGGGTAGTGTAGCCGTAATACAGCGTACTGTAGGCTTGTAGCATAATGTAACGTAGCATAGCGTAGCTTAATGTATCGTGCTGAGTACAGTTCGGAAGTGCAACCCCCTAATTCTTAAATCACTGTGAATATCTAGAAAGGTATTTTTTTACACGCAATTCTTCCCATCTGTCAGGCCCCCCTTGACAACTCAATTACACATACAGCTGTAGAAAGATCGTAAATACTTATCGTGTGGCAAATATCCATAATAAAATCGATACTCACCATGTTGCTAAACGGACTGAACCGCCAACTTCCGATCTCATACGGAGGTCGTTAGCACCTTTGAATCTCAACTACGATATCCCGCTACTCTATGCGAACTCTGATGGTAGTTCTAAGAATCATTATAGTACATTTTTGGACATTTCACCGCATGAATACTTAATTTTTGATTAAGATAAAAAAATAACTTTCTCTAGTCTCGTGTAGTAACTTCAACACAGGGGAGTTCGATGGCCGGGTGAAGTAAATTGTTAATGGGTATAGAGTTTTGTCCTAGGCGGGTTGATAGTTTGTCCGGTAGACGAATTAAGTCGAGTTCTTAAAGCTTGAGGTGCTTACCCATTTCGGACATGTTACGAGGCTCTTGCCTCCTACATTACTCTATGACTTATGTCATAGAGTAATTTATTTATTTTGTCTTATATAGGAAAGACTGCCATATGACCCCTGTAACCTAAAAGTATGAGAGTACATCTACATGGATTCCTGCCAGTAACGTATTTTTCCCCAGCAGCTGTTCCAGGCCTTAATTTAAATTTGGTTCCGTTATTCCTCCTTCTATTACATATTCACAAACCACAGTTCATTGCCAGTTCATAGACTGAAAATCTACCGTTAATTAATTCTTTCAGATCGAACAGATTTGTTCCTAATTTAAAATTTTCAAATTACAATAATCAATCATCTCTACTGCCTTAACATTCGATCAAATTTGCAACTTCCGTTGGCGGGAAGGTCTATTATTCTCCTAATAAAATCTATTCGAAATTCAGTGTCGATTCGTCAAAATCAAATGAAATGTCAAAAACAGGTTTTCCTTATCACAATTTTCAAGAAAGGACGTTGACATCGTAATCGTTTTTAACATTAGATCAAGGTTTACTTTTCGAAAATTTGGTGATGTTTTCATTGAAATCGTTAACGTTTTTGACATTTGGAAGTTTGAGGTTAGATCGAAACTGAATTTTGAATAGATTTTTATTAGAACTGGCCTTCATGTCAACGATTGAGTCCAGTACGATCATGATCAAAGTATGATTCTTTTCCAGGTTCATGAACTTATGGAACCATGGTAATTAATATTACTAAACCAAGCATAATGTTTTGGGTTCAGTTGGAGCTCCTGTTGACCGACTTCGTTTTTAGCAGTCAAGAATAGTGACAATGCCCTTAAAGTAAAGTGTGACTATGAGAAAAGATGATCCTATCTTAGTTAAAAGAACTAGTAACCCCAAAAGTAAAACATAGTTCACCTCTTTAGGCGTGTCGGTGGCTTAGTAGGTACTTAAAAAGTTGACCTTACGGTCCTGGGGTCCCGGATTCAAATCCTAGCCACTACACTGATATGAACCCACACCTAACACAAGCAATTTAACTCAACTGGCGGGCTTACCGGAAATATTGGCATATGCAGCGACTAGTGTTCTTAAAAATAATTCGCATTTCAAAAAATATTCAAAAAAGCCGTTTGAAAGTTCGACACTTGAATCGTGCGTGGCGTTATCACTGCGTGTGATTGTCGATCGTATCACACGTCGAGGGTTCGTTGACCCTGGACCGCATCCGAACACTTTCGTAGCGGTTAGAGACAATGCAGAAACTTTGACTATTAGGGGGTCGTTGTCCGGTAGCGCTGGCCGAAATGCACGTACTGCAGTTGCCACGCAATATTCGCGAGAACTTGTACCGCCGTCGCTTGAGGAGATTTTTAATTTCAAGGACCAAAATAGTGATTGTTATACAGTAATAGACATGGTTCTTATAAAGGAAATTAATAACGTATTTTCAATTAATAAAAATTCTATGATTTACTATTTGTGTTGAGTAGGCACAGGCTATTTAGACCCAGTGCAATGAATATCAATAATAAGGTATGCTTATAAACATAGCTAAATGCATTTTGTACGAAAAAATGTCATGTTTATAAGCGTTCCTTTTTTACTTAAAAACACACAGATCAGTGTAAATATTTATTGCATTTAATCCTAACAGTTCCTTTTTAGAGGCAACAAGCTACCTGGACTCATCCAGGATAGTTGAATTTCTCGAGTACAGATGTAGACTGTAGAGCTTTCGACTCAGAGGGTACGGCTTCGAATCTTGGCCATTACACTACCGACGTGAATCGACTCCTAACACAAGTAATTTCGCTTAGCTGGATAAATTAGGAGGAGAACTAATAAGAATTACAAAAAAACCCTCTCTCTTAACACCGAGAGGAAAGTATGCGACAAAATTTCGTCCGCCAATCAGCAGCTGCACCATCTCACCGTGTATGGCCTCAAATATCCAGTAGTCTTCTTCTTCTTCTGTCGAATTGACGGCACTTCTACTCTCTAATTCTGTTTTCTCAGTGTGCGCGGATTGCGTTCTCGGAACTGCTCATAAGGTCCTCCGGTGTACAAGTAGATGGGTATGCAGCACAGGTTAGCAGGTGGGCCAAATTCTGTGGAGCAACTCAACACTCACACCGCAGCATTCATCTGAGAAACCCTATCTAGACCTGTAGGAGGTACGACACGACGGTATTCCCGTCCTAATTGAGCAGTCAGACCGGGGAAGTACCTCCGCCCTACAGAATACAGCGGCCATAATAACCTCGTGTTGTGTTCCCGACAGTGAGTTGGTTAGCCAGAGCTCACTGAAGAGTTTTTGTGCTGTCAGTGAGAAGACTAAAGGCTTGTCCTGTTTTGTCTTCTCCATTGACGGCACAGGAACTCTGCTCTTAGAGGGTCAGCAGCTCGTGTGTGACTCTCTTAGTGTTGCACACGTTCATAGGCCACAGTAACCACTTTCCATCAGGTGGGTGCTTGAAGTCTGCCACCTAAGTGGTATAAAAAATCAGCCCTACTTCGACCGACCTTCAGGCTATTTGATGGTTATTACATTAATGTAATAACCACCAAACCTGCACAATTGCTGACCTGAATGAAGCGACGGAAGGTGCGGTCAATGTCGCTGAATTTTGGGCTGGGAACTTTAATTGTTTTCATTGACACGAAGAAGAAGACATTAATTGTTTCGTTCAATTAATAATTGTGCAAATTGTTTCATTCAATAAGTAACTCGTGAATCTCCGTCTCGTCGTAAATAGATTTAATTTCTCAGAAATGCGTCTAAATTCATGTTAAACGGAAATACCGAACCGCAATTCATGAAATACCGTAGTAAGTCATATTCAAACAATGTTGAATGTCTGCGCGTGTCGCGTCTGTTTGCAGGCAGTGAGTACAGAATTCAAATTGATTCAAAAATCGAACTTTCAAAATATTTTTTTTAAATCGTTTTTTCGAAATGGGAATATTTTGTGGCAAAATATGTTAGTATTCCAGCTAATAATTAGACTGGCCACTATATAGCTCCTGGAACATGAACGCTTACCTCGTCACGGCAGGCCAACTGTAGTAGATATTTACTGCATAAACCATCACTTTTATGAAGACAGAGTTCACTCTAGCATATAGTACCACTTACATACTAATATCCGACTGTCACTTTCATCTCTCTTATTAGATAGGTATCTATCATCTTCGTAGCCCGCGATGTGTGCGCAGCGTAGTGGAGGGGACTCTCGATAACTTTTGTCCTTTTTAAACTATCACGGTGTAATACTTATAACTATTCGTATGACATGCAACAGGGCCATTCTGTATAATATCGCACTGTACATACATACATACATACATACACGTAATCACGCTTTTATCCCTGGAGGGTGATGCAGAGGTGAATTAACACCCACATTTCACCAATAATTGTATTCGGTCCCATGTATTAGGGGGTGAGCCTATTGCTGTATTCGAGTCATGCATCTGAGGCTGAGTCTGGGCTGCATATATATGTGTGAGATCAAACAGCCTTATCACATAATCGCCTTGTAGACACCGCATGGGAAGAGATGGGGTGGTCCAAATTCTACTCTGCCGGGAACCACGCGGCAACCGGAGACCACGCGGCAGTGCCCGGAACCACGCGGCGGAGTCACCCCCAATCTGGAAATTGAAGTATATAAATTATCTCGTCATCCTGTGCATTTTTGTTTATTTTCGGTTTTGTCAAGTAGAATAACGCGCCAGTACTGATCTATCTCTACACACTGTCGTAATTGTGCTCATTATAACACTTCGTAGACATCCTTACCTAAGAGTCGCATGAATGGCCGGCAATTCCAAGGAAACCTGACGTATACTGAACACCAGTGAGTCAGTCAGTCTCGAGAGAACTTTCGCAACGCGGACGTTGTAAACAAACCGAAATCACGATACTTTCGCGAATGAATACGGATTCATATCTGCAATGAATGAGTCATGAATGGGGTTACTAGTTACTCTTGTTTATTTTTTGCTTTTTTGTGTTATAGAGTTAATATAATGGTAGCAGCAGAGATCCGGAACATAAAGCCGTGTACCTCTTAGGTATGAAATATACAGAAACGGTGTAAGACGATGGCGAGAGACGGACCCGGAGTAGTTGTGAAACTGATAAGGTAAACACGATTAAAATTATATAGACGGTACTATGATGCGTGGTTTCCTCACCCCATCTCTTCCCATGCGGTGTCGTACAAGGCGACTAAGGGATAGAGCTGTTTAACATCAGACAGGTATAGGTATAGGTACACAGCCCAGACTCAGCCTCAGATGCATGGCTGGAATACGGCAATATGCTCACCACCTAATACGTGGAACCGAATACTTACAATTATTGGTGAAATGTGGGTGTTAATTGACCTCTGCGTAGCTCTCCAGGGATAAAGGCGTGATTGTATGTATGTATGTATATTTGTATAATGCGATATTATACAGACTGACTCTGTTGCATTTCATACGAATAGTTATACGCAATTAAGCGGCTTCATATTCGCGTTTACGCCTTTTCAGCAGCGATAAATAAATAAATAAATATATTTCACAACGTTCCACACGACGCTATCTAGACCCATGGTAAGCATAGCTTAACTACATAGCTTGTGTTATGGAATCTAGAATGCGGACAAACATACTTAGATACTTTTTTTTTTGTAAATACATACATATTATACATAGAAACAACCAGACCAATGCAAATATACATTCATGCATACAAATATTTGTACTGAGCGGGAATCGAACCCGCGCCCCCTGCATAGCAGTCGAATGCTCTACCGCTACGCCACGAAGGTCGTCAAAGTTATTTCTCGTAGTCGTCAACAAATATTATATTCTGAAATTTTAATCGGTCTCATCGCGTAGGTACATTAATTAAGAAAAAATACAAATTTACGTTCAGACTGTTCCCAACATATTAGTAACCTAACTACAAGCCTTTATTTTGTTTGAGCAGGAACAAATGTACCTTGGATCGAGGAAGCTGCGCGGGTATGTGGGGCTCTCACCACACTATAACAACCTGCCGTGTGCCATACGCCGCGACTTAGTGAGTGAAGTGTTAGAAACACTACGCACTTGTCGACAGATCACCCAAGCGCTGGCCCGCAACGTGACACCCCAGGACAACCTAACTACAAATGAATGAAATTTAAAGCATTTAGTGTGCTAACTATTCAAATCTATTAACAAATAGAATGGCTGTATTTTACCGTCTGTACCATGGGGAGTGTTCTGATGAGCTCTTCCAATTAGTCCCACCCTCCCCTTTCCTACACAGGAAAACACGTGCAGGTCTTAGATGTCATCCGCACACGGTGCAAAACATCCGATCAAGAGCCAAGCGGTTCGGAGACTCTTTCCTCTGTCGCACCATTAAGGCCTGGAATTCATTACCAGCTCACTTGTTTCCTTCTTCCTACAGTCCCGGGACCTTTAAGCGGGGCGTGAAGAAGCATATGATTCGAACGCGCGATCTTTCCCTTACGCTTAGCCATAGAACCTTCGCCCGAAACTATCCAAATTATATATCCATATATCCGTCTTCTATATCTTACAAACTAACTACAAGCCTAATGTAACTTAACCTATTTAAATTATGTTATATCTACATCCGTTTTTACTGTCCGGTTGTTTGTGACCTTAGAATGATTCATTTCATGTAACGTAATGTTCCACAGACTTACACATCCAACCATCAGAATAGCAACAACTCATTAATGTTCTAACGTAAATACTAATACATATTCGTATTGTTATGTATTCTAAACCAACCAGAGATAATTATAACACAGCGCCATGTTCTAAGGTCAAAGTAAGATGGCGAATTGAACTTGACCCTTGAGCGTGCAGTACCTACTTATAGAGCGTGCAAGCCTGCTGATTGATTAACGAGGTTCCGGTTTCTCTCTTTAGGTTGGGTGAGGGAGGTCAGGTAGCAGTTGCTCCTGTAAAAACCACAATAAACCAAACCCAAGCAGGAGATGGGGACTCTGTAGTCCCCACACCCGAGAAGAGGGCCAGATCGTGAGAGATGGCCCTGGGTCGGCCGGGGTGCGAGGGATATGCCTGTCAACCTCACCTTCGGCAACCAAAGCGACCTACAGGCGGCGTGCGTTTTAGTCGGTCCGAGTCCGACATAACCTCCTCCACCGGCTCCGGTGGGGAGGTATCCGTGGGGATTTTGCGCACGTAAAAAAAAAAAAAAAACCAAGCAGGAGAATTGGGGCGCTTCCATATGCCACTTTGTGAAATCTCTGACTCCGCAACAATTGCGGTTCGCTAATGTAATCTCAACCTTTTTGTAGTTTCATAGAAAATATCATAAATGTAAACCTTTTTACTGAACAAATTACAATAATTTGAAAAAAGAACATTAATAAAAGAAAAAGTTTTGTCCGTATCCGATCATTCGATAATTTCGGCTTCCGTCGATGTTGCGATCAGAATGCGCCGGCAACGCCCGCTGCGCCGAACATTCGCGATTGCCTGCTTGACAAGCACGACCACTTTCATCAACCTCGGACCTCGTAGAAAGTTAGGGAATCGACTATTTGACACGGCGAAAGCTCCAACTTCTGTGCCACTTCACACAGTTATAACAATCACGGTATGAGGCCAGTTGGTATGAAAAATAGCAATTCTAGCTTGCATGAAAAGTTTGACGCAGTAGTACCTCTACTGCGCTCGTGAAGTGTACGGACAGAACTTGACAGAAGCCGATGGCGGGCTATCCTCGCTTACCTTACAGGAAAAAGAATCAGCCGTTCTATTGTTGAATATTTATTTATGAACCAAAACTAAAGCATAGCTTGGCATATAGGTTATGGATGTGTGCAACACAAGGGTAGTCACTTGTGCTGCCAACCCTGTAAGAATAGAGAAAGTTTAGAAGACAAAGCAGGATAAGTCTTCCCACTGACAGCACAAATACTCTCCAGCGAGCTCTGACTACCTTACTCACCGCCGGGAACACAACACGAGGTTATTATAGCCGCGGTATTCTGTAGGGTGAAGATACTTCCCGAGTCGGACTGCTCAATTTCAGATAGGTTCTCGAAAATACAGATAAATATATTTGTTTATTGTTTTGCAAGCACTTACTATTGTATTAATACAGATGTACACTGAGCGGGAATCGAACGTGAACCTTACGAATACAACGCCATACAACTCGTACATTCCATAGCTCTCTTTCTTCGTCTTTCAACGTAAACCATCTTGTATGCAAAATCCTTTCGAATGCAAAGCCGAACTCATTCATGTGAGTTTCATACGAAACGAGTGTATCTAGGTCATTAGTGGTCAGTGACCAGCCGTCGTCGCATGACACTCCAAAATGACTTGTTTGAATTTTTGGTACAAAGGTGGCCTCAGGCGGGCGGTGAACAAATTGACGAATACTGTTTTCTATTAGTCTTAATTTCAAGCTCCAATACCACATTTTGAATTAAGAACGTTATTTTTTTTTCCAGTTTAGGAATTTTTATTCTTTACGTAAATGCCTAGGACACAAAAAGATTTAGTACAGAAATTGGGTTAAGTCAACATCCAGGAAGTTTGAGAGTAGCACCAATCACGGAAAAGCTACGAGGAAATCGTTTGTTCTGATTCGGAAATGTAATACGTAGGGATGAAATTAATGGCGTAAGGAAGGCACTAACTCCGCGGCGGCGGCGCGACTGACGCGCCTCCCCGTTTTCCGGGGACGAGTTGGGGACTTTGTAGTCCCCACACCCGAGAAGAGGGCCAGATCGTAAGAGATGGCCCTGTGTCGGCCGGGGTGCGAGGGATATGCCTGTCAACCTCACCTTCGGCAACCAAAGCGACCCACAGGCGGCATGCGTTTTAGTCGGTTCGAGTCGGACATAACCCCTTCCACCGGTTCCGGGGGTATCCGCGGGGATTTTGCGCACGTAAAAAAATAAATAAATAAGGAAGGCACTAACTACAGAAGTGGATGGCTACAAGGGGAGAGGGAGACCTAAAATGAGGTGGATGGACTGTGTGAATGATGTTATGGTTAAGAAGGGAGTGAATGTTGAAATGACTGCAACTAGAGATGAATGGAAAAGGAACACATGTTGCGCTGACCCCAAATAATCTTGGGATAAGGGCAGGAGGATGATGATGTATGATTTAAGAATACTCTTACTGTCACATATTTAACATTTCAAAACTCAGATCGGATATTTCCATTATTATTTGTATCAATTAATATTATACTTACTACAAATTAATTGTTAAAGACTTTTTTTTGCGGATCGAGGACGTGTAAAATAATGATAAACGTCATCATTTTTTGTCGCCATTTTTGATAAACCACATATTTATTAGTAGTAGTTTATAATACATCATTGAAGGTTGGAGTATAACCGGAATTGAACACATAAACATAAACTCACGCCTATATCCCCGAAGGGGTAGGCAGAGGTGCTAGCACCCACGTTACGCCACCAGTTTATGTTTATGTTTACAGGATTGAACAGGAAGAAAATCAATTGAAAGAGTACAAATAATTACTACACATACATAATTACTCCAATTACATTTATTATTACAGATTCATATTTGTTTTCCTACATAAATAGCAATAAACAAAGTGGTTGAATGAAATAGTGATAATATTGTGTACTGACGTATGTTCATTCATGTTTTTACCACATGACTATAATGTGAGTTTCTTTGTTTACAAAAACAGGTAATATGTGTTATGTTTCAAACTATTTTCCTCATCGATGTTTGAGAAAAAAAATGCTGGTCAAATGCGAGTCGAACTTGCGCACCGAGGACTTCTTAACTTTAACATAAACATAAACTCACTCCAATATCTCCGAAGGGGTAGGCAGAGGTGTTAGCACCCACATTTGGCCTTTTATGAAAGGATTTCCTTAACTTAAACTACATAAACCATAATATATTTTAAGGCATCGACAATAACAACAACACATAGATGTGGCAACCAACGCCTTAACATGCTCTCCCTTGTGAAGAATGGTCACCCATCCTAAGTATGAACTGGCTAGGATTACACATGTGTTAACTTTCACAGTAACCACTTAGTCACTATTACTAATAAAAGCTACTATTTTTCACAGTTAGTCATCGGTAGCTTCTCGTAGGTATTGCTAATCTAAAAACGAAGCAATTTGACTAAGTGACCAGAGACCATAATTGACATATCGATAAAACTATTATTTTAATGTAAACATGAGATATAGTCACACTAATTAGTGACTTAATATATTATAAGCTAATTATTAAAAGAAATAAATTCAGAAAAGATCCGAATTAAGAAATGAGCCGGTAAAATTTATGAACGGAAATCCGTATAAAGATAAATAAAATAATTGAGGCATTCCATTTTGCTCAAATTGAATAGCACCAGTTCAAATCGTACGAAAATGATTCTATATCTCAGTTTAAGTCCTTAAGATACTTGGATCTATAATTTTTTTTAAGTTACTGTCCGACCTCATTGTTTTCAGCCCTGGTATTGGACACGTGCATAGACCACGGTAACCACTTTCCTGCAGGAGGACCGTGTGCTTTTCTGCCACCTAAGTGTTATAAAAAGAAAGCTATAGCGTGCTGAAAACAATTTAAAAACGTACGTATGACGACGCCGAAAACCACCCCTACTGGTGAAGCGTATAGGGCGAACGAACCTCCTGCAGGAGGCACCCCTGACGCGTGCGATTCACACATTGAATCTCATAGCTGCGGAGATTGATCTATTCCATTGTGCTAAGAGTGAGTTCACAAGGGTGGCACTACATATAATCTGCTACGTTAAGTTAAATGTTATCAACATTTAATATACCTAAGTATTGTATAGAATGTAAACACAAATTTGATAATTATAAGATAGCTAAACTATTGCATTGGGGTAAAGCCTGTAATGATAGTTGTAATGAGAAATAAATAAATTAAAAACAAAAATTAAAAAAAGAAATTTCAAATCTCTTTTATTTTTCACTAGCGTTTTTATAAAAATAATTAAACGCATTATTATAAGTTGAAATTACAAGCATGTTTCAATATCAAAGAGTAGGTATATTACTTACAAGCATTATTTAATGATTAACACATTAAATATAATTATTTTATAGGGTAAATAAATAGCTGATTAACAAACAGGAAGGAAGAATAAATGGAAATTAATAATTGAATACGCGCCAATACTGCCATTCAATAATTCCAATCAAATATGAAATTATGTCCTGACATTAAAATTTAATGAATCATTTAAGTAACAATATAATGTGAATCAGTTGTACTGACGCAGACAGACCACAGCCAAGGGCAGTAGTTGCTTAAAAATAGTACCCTGATAGGGGAAGTACCACCTTCTCAGTTTAGTGCCACCTGTCATGATGCTGTGGCTATCGAGATATCCGTGACTCAATAGAAGCTTTAAAAAAATTGCGGTCAAGCGGTCTTTGTCTTTGTTTTTTTATACCACTTAGTTGACAGACAAGCACACGGCGCTCCTAATGGGAAGCGGTTACCGTGGCCTATGGACGTATGCAACACCAGGGGTATTACACTCGCGCTGCCGACCATGAAGAAACCTTCTGATGCCCCTCTTGAAGAACCCCATATTGTAGGCACTTGGGAAAACCGCAGTAGGGTCATTCCTCCAGCTTGAGTGTGCGTGAGATGAAGTTTCTTTCATACCGCACAGTGCTCACCGTCTCAGGTCGCAATGTGTGAGGATGAATTCCCTGCCTATGGCGAGAGGTGTGATGATAGAATTTATATTTATATTATCTATGATGCGAACTATGCTTGGAGTTTCTCTGAAGGATAGAATTCGTAATGAGGTTATCCGACAAAGAACTAAAGTTTTTTTTTTTTATACCACTTAGTTGGCAGACAAGCACACGGCCCACCTGATGGAAAGTGGTTACCGTGACCTATGGACGTCTGTAACACCAGAGGAGTCACAGTCGTGCTGCCAACCCTGTAAGTACAGAGTTTCTGTGCCGTCAGTAGAAGACAAAGCAGGACAAGCCTTTAGTCTTCCCACTGACAGCACAAATTCTCCAGTGCGCTCTGGCTACCCTACTCACCGCTAAGTTAAAGACATAGCTCGCAGAACGAGCATGCTGAAGTGGGAGTGGACTACGACCTCTATCAAAGGACCGATACCCGTTGGAACAAACGAGTCCTATAGTGGAGACTGCGAGAAGGCAAACGGAAGGTAGGACACCCCTAGCCAAATAGATAGACGACCTGAAAAAGGTGGCTGGGACAGACTGGATGCGGCAGGCGGCGGATCAGACGAAATAGCGCATGTTGGGAGAGGCCCATGTCTAGCAGTGGATTACGGTGGACTAATTGATTGATTGATTGGGCACTTATTATGGGCTGTATGTTTAGTTTCGGATGGGTATCATTCATATCCCTGAGTCCCCCAAATGAAATGCCCCATATTCTACTCCACTGGGATCCAACGGTTGAATCACGCTCGTGTTGTCTATATAGGTGCATACACATTAAATACAATAGGCGGTGTAAACGCTGATACATTAAAACCAACGATTCCGTGATATGGAGAAAATAGGAACAATGGTTGTCTGTCAAATGTGTACTGTTTAATTGCAAATCATAGACATTCTTGAAAGGAAAGTGGCGGCCTCCTTCAGCTCATGGGTATAGTAGAAATTATAAAAGCGATCTTCATCAGACAACCTTAATTATAGTCGATGGTTAATAGATTAATAAAAATCTAAAGTAACTAAAATCTCATCGATCTCAAACATTACGCGAACATAAACTTTAATTGTATAAATTAATCAAAATTTTAATGTACTCCACGTAAAACTTGTATTTTTTTCTGGCATAGATTATATATCCAAAAAGCCAGAGTTCCAAAAATTAAAAACCGAACTAAACATTTTTAAATATCGAGCGAAAATTCGGCCAGTAATGATAGCAATGTAATCGCCACGATGAGTCAACGGCCGGTGAAATGACTTCGGAGTTCGTTCACCTTTCACCCAATTTGCCTAAATACACTTCGACCGCGAACGGTTGGCACTGTATCGCGACCAATGTCATATGGAGATATGTACATTACAATTTCGCAGGTTGTTATCTATAGTACGTTAAGTACTGAACGTTGTACTTTTCGTTCAAAAATATTTTATGTATTTCTCAGTTATGTGTCAGAAAATAGTTTGAATTTAGAACCTAATTTTATTTGTGGTTTTGCCTTGGATGTTTGCCAGTTCATTAGTTTGACATCCATTATTCTCCTATGATGATTAAATTAATATTTTTAGTACAGGGTGCTATGGCGATGGACGAGGTCAAATTTACCAATGATAGATTATTAGAAACCGATCCACGCGCGCCAGGGTCTAGTTTGTCTCGCGATTTCAAGAAATGTATCTTGTGGTATACTACTAGACTGACTGATGGAATAAAATCTGGTATTTCAAGAGATTACTATTGGATCACCAAGAATGCAAAAAAGCGCGCTATGCCTTTGGTAATAGAGTGCAGAGTTATAATAATAATTCTACCCGTGGGTGTCGTACAATGTGTTTAAGGGGTGGTGCATTTACAGCATAGACAGGAAACCGGATTTGGATTGGAATGGGACTCCTTTGTCCGTACTTAGTCTCCCTTTTGTGCATACCAGGGAAACTGGATTTAAAGGTCAAGAAAGGTCTATAAAGTCTTTACCGCAGCAGCCTCTTTCTATGGAGAATACTCTGCCAAAGGAGTTGTCTAGGCTCTGAATAGTTTAAATTCCAGTCTGCTTTTCAGGATGAGGTACGAACTGTCTACCAGAATCCTTCGACCAAGACGCTTACTGTGATCATAGTGCTGGCCAGTACCTCGTTCAAAGAACGCGATAAGGCCGCCAGCCTCCTCGGCCTATTACTTAATTTTTCTTTTTTTAAATCGGAAATGACGACATACAGAATGAGATATTTCCTTCAATTATGTTTTTTAATAAAAACAAAATTTTATATTATCTAACAAATTGGAAGAAATACAAATTTTGCACTTTTACTCGTTTTCTACTTGTATCGAATAAGTACATCATGGACTGACGTCGTACTTTCTTCATAATAGCAGATGGTATATCACCAGTCTATATTTGTATGTAAAATTAGCACTACACTAAAGTAGGTAACACCCGTCAAAAATCAACAACAATAAAAGAAAGGTTAAAGACGATCATATTGGAAAATGGAAATGTTTTAATTTTTTTTTACACGAGGACATTTTAACTATAAGAAAACAGCCAACACGAGAATAAAAATCCTGCAAATAGGCTTTAAACAATGCTCTAACATACAAGTTACACCTTAACAAGTGACACTTTGCACAGACCACTGAGATTTTTTCTTTCTCGATCTTTCTCGACTGAAGCCGTCCGCGAATGAAACTCTCCGGTTATCGTTCTACATTCAAACACCTACTAAATAATTTGACAGTTTATCGTTTCACCATTTCGCTCTTTTTTTTAAATGTCGAATGTAAACAAACATTCACTGAGCTTTCTACTAGCACCGCGACATTACAATGACTCGCACACACGCGCACCTTTCAACTGTAAGCATACGCACGAACGCACACATACAAACAGTCGAAAAACGACCTTTCTCTAGCTCATTTTCCCCTGGTACAGCCGTTGGCGATATTTTTTTTTTCACCACGAGTCTAAATGCCAAATTCGGCGGTCATTGTGCTACATTCAGAGTTCATTGTCGGTTACCGTTTGCCGACCTACCTTCACATTTTGCTGGTATTTATTTTGGACAGACAGTTAGGTTTTATGCGGCATTAAAATGCTGTGCAAGATGAGATCGGCCGTTACGATAAAGGCGCCGTTTATTGATCAGGACGTGACGTGGCGGCACGTGAGGGACACATGTTCATTCATAAACGTAATATTTCACAACAAAACGAAAAGAGCCTTGGATGACGTTGATAGGAAGGTTACGTAGTACTACAGAGCGGTACGCCGGTCCTCACTATTTACTGACTGCGGAACTTGCTTAAAGGTGTGATCATATGTATGTATGTATGTTCTTCTTTAAATTTACTTTGATACTGAGAGGCAATCCCATGTGTTCCCAGCGGTAAGTATGGTAGCCAGAGCTCACTGGAGAATTTGTGCTGTCAGTGGGATGACTAAAGGCTTGTCCTGCTTTGTCCTCTACACTGATGGCACAGAAACTCTGTGCTTACAGGGTCGGCAGCGCGAGTGTGGCTTCTCTGGTGTTACACACGTCCATAGGCCACGGTAACCACTTTCTATCAGGTGGGCCGTGCGCTTGTCTGCCACCTAAGTGGTATAAAAAAAAAGATCAGTAGGGGTGAGAGGGTTTTTTTTTGTTCCGTATATACGAGTAAGTACATAGGCTAGTTTTACCTATGCATAGAAATCATTTCACAGTCACCATCAAATCGATCGTACGAAAATGTGACGAACAATGTACTCAAAATTATTTTAACGCCTTGGTTACGCTTGCTGTACTATTCTTCGCATGGTTCTCGGCAGAGTAGAATTTGGATCACCCCATTTCTTCCCATGCGGTTTCGTACAAGGCAACTTAGGGATAGGACTGTTTAACATCAGACAGATATATACAGCCAAGACTCGGCCTCAGATGCATATATCTCTCTCTCTCTACCGAGTTTTGCCACAACGACTGGCTTCTGAATAATTAGAGCTTCGTTAGTGTGCGTTCAGATGACTGACGTAGCCTATCTTTGAAGCGCATGTGCAGCCACATACGCTACAAGCCAGCACCCTTCCGACGTAATTGTAACGTATGGTCGCAGGTGGACTGGCATTGAGCTTGCCTCGTTTGATGAAATGTGGGTGTCCGGGGATAGAGGCGTGATTATATGTATGTATGTTCATTTTCCTATTTCGTTTCCAAAACAACAACAAACATTTTTTCCAAAACAATTACGTTGTTCTGCGTACACTAAACTCTTTCATGCGTGATTTCCTTTATGATAGTACAATACCGTAGATGTATTTATAACAAGAAACGGCATAGAGTGATCTAATTATACGCACCATTGCTTGAAATGAATGTAAACAACATTATATACTTGTCCGGTGTGTGTTTATCTCGTATGCACCACTACCGCGAGAAAGCAGCTCATTTGGTTATGTTACAACCAGTTGTTCATTACGGCTTTGTAAACAAATAGGTTAGTTTTTCTTTTCGCTAGATTTACATATCGTTGGTTAAGATTATTATCGGTGACTGATGGTAAAACTTGTGTATTGAAAGGGATGTTAATAGGAGGTAGGACACGGCGGTATTTCCGCTCAATCGAGCAGTCCGACAGGGGAAGTACCTCCGCCCTACAGAATACCGCGGCTATAATAACTTCGTGTTGTGTTCCCGGCGGCGAGTAGGGTAGCCAGAGCTCACTGGCGAATTTGTGCTGTCAGTGGGATGATTAAAGGCCCTGCTTTGTCCTCTACACTGACAGCACAGAAACTCTGTGCTTACAGGGTCGGCAGCGCGAGTGTGGCTTCTCTGGTGTTACACACGTCCATAGGCCACGGTAACCACTTTCCATCAGGTGGGCCGTGCGCTTGTCTGCCACCTAAGTGGTATAAAAAAAAGGAAATGTCTGCTAACCTCACCTCCAGCAATCAACAACGACCCATAGATGGCGTGCGTTTTAGTCGGCATAACCTCTCCCACTGGCACTGGCGGGAAAGGGTTATCCGTGGGGATTTTGCGCACGTAAAAAAAGACCTGTGGTAGCTATATAATGTATTTCTATGCACGTACAATATACAGTTAGCGGTATATTTCTTGGCCCCAATAACGTCAAAAAATGTATTCTATATGCACAGTACGCGTTTTATAGGTGTCTTTTGAGGATAAACCATGTATTATGACGGTGAAGGAGCTCAAAATTAAATACACCAATCATAGATCCAACCAGAGCTTAGTTTCTTTTGCGACTTTGACCATCAAGATATATTATGTACTTTTAACTATATCAGCAGTGTAGAACTCAGACAGACTGTCTGCTTCAAAAATTTTGGATTGAGAGAGACCAATACATGACCAGTCACAATGTGTGACTTTTTGAAGCTATCATAAGATAACTTAATATCCAGACTCCTTAAGTATTAGTACTAAGAATTTTCAATACATAAATCGTTTAATATTTCGACACATTGTCAGTAACCTCTATAAACATCTTCAATTTTATACCTGGCTATGTATAAAAGATAAATACATACATACATATAATCACGCCTTTATCCCCAAAGGGTTAGGCAGAGGTGAATTAAAACCCACATATCACGAAGATAAATACGTACTTTCAATCAATCAATCAACTAGCCTATTGCAGTTCACTGCTGGACTAGGCCTCTCCCCATGTTGGGAGGCTTTGGCCTACTGTTTCCACGCTGGCCAGACGGGTTGGTACAGGGTTTTATTTCGAGTTTTCCTTCTCTTATACTTACTTTAATGTTTTGCAAATTCCGAGTGTTGATTTTAAGACTTCATGCAGAGTATTCAGTGTCTGCTACTGAATACTCTGCATGAAGTCTTAAAATAAGAAAATAAAAAAAGTGTCTGCTACTACTGCAAAGTAAGTAAAAAACACGGTTAAGCCTGTGAACTAAAATAATAAAAAAAAAATGTAATAAAAAGCGCATCGTTGTTGTAGTCTAAGTAGAAAGTATCTCACGCTTTTCTATATTTATTTTTAGATTTTTATTAATTATCAGTTTTCTAAAATATTTTCAAAAAGAAATAATTTGAAATTTTCTAGAACTATTTTAGAAATCTGATTTCTTATCTCATTATATTTATTATAATTACTTTATCATCTTTTCGTAGAGACATCCGTAATTTTAATTTTACAGATTTTAGCCACTTCACGGAATCGTTGGTTTTCCTATACCTAGGCAACATAACGCACCTTTCTGTTATATCATCTGTATGACAGCTATGAAAAGTTAGTGGTCAGGTTGTGGTCTTCCACGATACCAATATTATTGTACCGTACAGCAGTCTAATATACTTCGGGATACGTTTCTTAGATATACCTAAGTCACGAGATAAACGACGCCTTGGCGAGCGCTGATAATTTTTTAATAATCTTGGTGAATTTGAGCTCGTCCCACCCAAGATACGTGTACTGCCTGTATTAGAGTACATTTTAGATCCAAACCATATGTCCTGGAGATACAGTATATATAGAAGCTCAGAATCAAAATAAACGGGATATTTACCATGTTTTGATACTGATGTGAGTGGTTATGATAGTTTAAATCCCTATATATAGAAGCTATTGGTAATTGTAAAGTATAGGTAAAAAAAAAAGGACCGTGGTAGCCTAGTGGTATGGGTAATGGACTGGCACATACCAATGATTTTTCGATGCTTTTCGAAGTTATGTCTGTATTTATCGCAGGTTCATAAGTGCCTGCTTAAAGACAATAGGTTCGCCACCTGGGACCCAAACATAAACTGACGAAGTGGCTGCTAGCACCTATGCCTACCCCTTCGGTGATATAGGCGTGAGTTTATGTATGTATGGTTTAACGTGAGAACCCAGTAAAGTTTCAAATGCCCACCGTTCTCATCATAAGTGAAATTCGCACAGTCGAAATGATGACCGAATGGGAACCAATCCGATCGCCTTGTAGACGCAACCTAACTTACAACTGACTATGTAATAATACTTGAGACTGCAGTTTTATTGCACTTTCAATAGCTTAGCAATTTCGTTAGTAAAAGAACTATGATCAGAAAAATATCCGAGAAGAGAAAGAATACCTATCAACACCCCATCTCATCCGAAGGGTGTCGTAAGAGGCGACTAACGAAAAGAACTGCGAGAGAAGGAAACCTCGAAATAAAACCACACCACCATCTGGACAGCTTGGAAACAGGAGACCAAAGTCTCCCAACATTGGGAGAGCAGCATCTGTCCACCAGTGGCCATCCATAGACAAGAAAGACAGAGGAGAAATAACTCACCAGTCTATACTTGCTTTCAAAGCAAACATTGGTAATACTACCGCACACATTGCAGGCATGCGAACAACGCGTGGTACGGGCAGTGGGCACGCATTCAAATAAATGCGTGCCTCTAATTCGTGCCTACATTTCGTTTCAACTCTTTGCTTTTCTGTGGCCCTGGTACCTCGTAGCAATTGTATATTATTTTTTTACATAGATATTTATATAAGTAACGTAGAAACGCACTTTTACTATTATAGAGAACTTTATATATAGGAAAATATACTAATATAATTAATTATATAGTGTTCTATTATTATTAAAATAATTAAAAATATAGGTTATGCAGTATTAGATTTGTACTTTTAACCAACACCGGAATATAGTAATTATTATTTCGTAGCACAGCAATTATGTAGCATAGTCGCTCATTGGATTTCTATAGAAATATTAAAAGTTTCGTGTTTTATATAAATTTAGGCATAGTGTCATTAGTTAACTCTTTTAAGTTATGATCTCATACATTATACATCTGTAAGAAATTGTTGCAGAGCGATAAGGCCGCCATCTTTACGTACCACAAAACTTGTATCTCATATTGTAATGTAATGTGTGTACAATAAAGACGTTTATTAATATTATTATTGTTTCTCAGTTCCATGACTCTCGGGACAATGGAGGCCTGGGCCTTTGCAAGGCGTGTGTCGGGCCGAAGCTTAGACGTAGAGGTCCTTTTAAGAGAATTTAATATGCTAGGCATACACACCATGGCGGATATCATCCCCGAGCGCACAATATGATACACCAGGAGATGGTCCCCGCCGGGTGTAGAGGCTATTGCTGTGGGGTGCCGTGGCCACGATGGAAACTAAATTATGGGCTATGGGATTGAGAATTGGATGGACTGGTGATTGGGCTAACGGACGCCTGCCGTGACAATAAGTCTCAAAATTGTAAAAAGGCAGGCGTTGACCTGCCAATTTATTGCATGGGCCCATTAAAATAGCCACATAGAGTGCGATCATGGAGCAACATCCGTTGAGCGGCTAAGGTTGTCGAGAGGTGAGTCTGCGGGACGCAAGTTCGCGGTATACCAGTCAGCATGCCCCCGGCGTTCTGAGATTTTACACTTCCAACCTGGAGCATAGGTTCTGCTCTTGCAACTCCACTCATGGCCGGCCAATAAAGGCAAGCACACAAGGTGAGGGGGAATAAATCCTAATCCACGGGAGAATCGGGGTACGTGGTGTTACCACTCACCAACAGCTCGCCACAAGCTGCCCCTGCGGGGATATTATTATTATTATAGGTATTACAACGTGGACTTCGTCCCGTCCAAATTGAAAATTCATTTTCACTCCCACCCCCATTGTATTGTTACTAATCACCACCGAGTGACGATATTTTTATTCTAAACACTTACTAATAAAAAAACAAATATTGTGTATTTTTATTAGTAAGGCCTTTGTCTAGTAACTCTAGTACAAAAGATTGGATTCATTGGTTTTTTACACCCTTTCATCATTGGGTTTCCACTGTCAGTGAATTTTCAAAGAAATTTAGTTATAATTAAATATTACTTAATTATAAGCTGTATGTGGCGTGATATCAATGGTATTTTGCGGTTTTCGTTCCATTAATTATTTTACCTAATCAATTGAACGTTCAAGCATTATGGTTTTATTTTACCTTAGTCAGAAATGGGGTTTGTGGTTTGATTGTCAGCTGGCTGCTCGTGCTGGGTGTCATATATTTTACCCGATCATATAAACTGGGATTTTACTGAATTGTATAAACCTTGGCCTAACAATTGCAAACCGAATAAAAAAAATATTTTTCTAATTGGAGATCCGCTAGTTTAATGCTTGGTGATTCATTAATTACTAATTTATTTTTTACTTATTTTACGCCTATTATTTATTTATTCATTGTTATTATTAATCACAGAATAAGCAAGCTGAAGTGGCAGTGGGCTGGCCACGTTTGTCGAAGGACCGATGGCCGTTGGAGCAAACGAGTCCTAGAGTGGAGACCGCGAGAAGGTAAACGAAAGGTAGGACGCCCCCTGGCCAGATGGACGGACGACCTGAAAAAGGTGGCTGGGACAGACTGGATGCGGAAGGCAGAGGATCGGAAAAAATGGCACACATTGGGAGAGACCTATGTCCAGCATTGGACTACGGTGGGCTAATTGATTGATTATTAATTATTTATTCTTTATCTTTTGGCCAAGAGGAATGTAATAGACTTACTAATTGGTTGATTGTGTATTCAGCAATTATTACTCTCGCTTCAACAGAACATAATACTAGTAAAGTTAAGAAAGTTGGTGCATTTTCCGTTGCCTAGGATGACACACGACGAAGACATTTTCTAGTCTTTGCGTGCTTATATTACCCTGGTACACACACTTAGTTATTTAATATAAATAAATATGGCTTCCAACAGTTCCAATTAGTGTTATCAGCTTGTTATCTAGCATTAGCAACTGCGACCAATCAGTCAATACCGAAATTATCTATAAGTCCGATAAAGCAATTTATTTTAATTATTTGTACATGCTGGTCTTTATGTGTTCCTGGTACAATATGTTAAAATATATTAATATGTAATTATTATATTGTTAAGCGCAGTGTGGTTGCCCCAATGCGATACAGTTAGAACGTTTTTATATATTGAATAAATGTATGTATGTATGTATGTATATCATTCATAAAACCCGTACCTATAGTTTTATCTCGGGATTTTTTTTCTATACCACTTGGTTGACGGACAAGCACACTGCCCACCTGATGGAACGTGGTTATCGTGGCCTATGGACGTGTGCAACACCAAGGGAGTCACACTCGCGCTGCCAACTCTGTAAGAACAAGAGTTTCTATGCTGTCAGTGTAAAAGACAAAGCAGGACATGCTTTTTGTCTTCCCACTGACTGTACAAAAGCTCTCGAGTGAGCTCTCCAGTGAGGTATGAGTTAAATTCATTATATGATGGTGGTAGTGCCGAGATTAAACATTATTTTCACGAATGTAACGTTTTTTTTTGTTTGAACAACTGTCAATCAAAAATATTTTCGGAAATTCCGTCTAAGAATATCTCAGAACTTTCCTCTTAGATTCGTTTTAAAACCTAAAAAGCCCACCTTAACAAGAAAAATCGTCATTTACACCTAGACAGATATAATTTATACTTAGTTGTAAGTCCTTACTATTATTTTTAAGCAAGGAAATAGGAATAGGGATATTATAGAAAATGGGTATATTCAAAAGAGGGCAAAAGTATAAATAAATGCCTCTTATTTTTTCTCATTAAGAAAATACTTTTTTTCTATCTATCATTTTAGGCCAGGTAGGAACAGTCAGCGTCAAAAGTTGGGATCATTGCATAGGTTTATCAACTTGAAAGTTTTTAAATGAGTTATAGAAATTAAAAAAATGTTTTTATTAATATTAGAATACTTATATATTTTTTTAACACAGTTCGCTTAGAAGGCAAACAGCATTTACCTACATTAAGACATGATAATTAATTTTCTCAAAAATTAATATTAAAAAATGACGATGGTCAATATTGACAGTTTTGACGCTAACTATACGCATTGCTCAATTTTGTAATTTCTTTCCCGCCAAACAGTGATTAGCAGAGATTTTCATTCCCTATTTAAATTAAATAAATATTACTTTCCAAGTATGAGAAATGAAAAATATCACTTAAATGCATGTACGCGCATATTGTCCAAGCGGCTGCGGTAACAACTCAGGTAATATTATTTTCAAGATTTTTAATTTTAGCATAAGGTTTTTTTTACACCACTTGGTTGTCAGACAAGCCCACGGCCCACCTGATCAAAGGGAGTCACAATCGCGCTGCCAACCAATTAATTGCATAGGAGCGAGACTAGAACGCACAGCTAGTAAAAATCGTCGCAAAACCATGATGAAAACACGTAGAATAGTCGATAACTCGATATCATGATAACAACTTTTTGACGTTTGACCTCATTACAAAAAAAAATATCGAACACAATGATATACTCTTATCGTTTCATGAACGCCTAGTACCAAAGTAATTAAAATTGATTATTGCTAATTAGACAGCGTTTAAATTAACTCAAATGGCCTAATTATTGTATTCATTACCGCATAAATAACACATAAGTAGTAAATACTGGAGCATTATTCTGCTTGAAAATGAGTTTCAATCGCAGTCTTATTGCTAAAAGGCTGGAGGTTGCAATTGGTTAACATAGAATCTAGAACTGATGTAAAACTAAACCTACTTAATTATGTCGGTTATGTTGTACTTGGTCCATTCAAATAAGGGCCCTGTACGTAGTGCTATTAGGAGCTTACTAATAAAATTTTACACAGGTTAAATACTACTTACTAATACCAAATGTTGACATAACAGCGTTATTATTACTCAAGAAATTCATACATTAAGTCGAATATAATAAAATTAAAGTTCACTACGTATATTACATGCTAAATTGCTTTATCGTTGATTAGGTAATTTAAGTTTTAAGTAATAATTAATCTATGTAAACATATCTATCTATTTACACTTAATGTGTTTTAAAGCTATGCTAATATTGACATTTATAAAGAATAATAATTAAAAATGCGTCGTGTAATTCCTCCACATCGCATGCCTCTTGTGGTAGCGTTCCCAGAAGACTGGCAGCATTGCCACGTTGTATGGCAGTGCTTATTCTCTGACCTAAGAAGAGGCCAGCCCTCTGGTCACGAGAAGCGTCGACCAACAGCTGTATATCCTATTTATTTTTTTATTAGTAAGGGCCTTAATGTTTTACATATTGTACCTACTTAATCGTCCATTTTAATTAAGTCTTCTTTATTCTTATTAAGTCGTCTTTCTTTATTAAGTCTACACTTAAAGTTATGATGTACTGGTACATGTATGTTGCATTACATACGTTGTAGGAATTTAAATGATAGTAATAGGTGTCATAGCGGTATTACTGAGGCTACTGAGGGTGTATTAACACCCTCAGTAGCCTGTAGTAGAGTACTAGACCTCCACGACCATTTCAAGACCAAGATAAGATAAATCCATTCAACCGTTCTCGAGTTTCAGCGAGACTAACGATCAGCAATTGAATTTTATATATGTAGAATATGTTGAATAGATTATTAATTTGAAAATTTAAATTTATTTGCTACATTTGTACATACATACATACATTCATCACGCCTTTATCCCCGGAGGGGGTTAGGCAGAGGTGAATTAACACCCACATTGGTAACCGATCCTTTTCTGTTTAAAAACTCATTTCAAGGCTATAAACCGAAATTTAACTACTAGTTAGTTAGTAAGTTAGCCAAGTTTATTTGCTTAATAGTGTTTTTAGCGCCTTTTTACAAGATTGTTAACCTGTATTTAAGTACCTAATCTAATTGCCTCTTGGGCACGGTACCAGTAGAGATCGATGGGGAGGAATTTTTCGATGCCTAAAATTACAGTCTCCCTCTGTTTCTCTATTCCATTTTTGTATATATTGTATAGTTAGCATAGTTTTATATAAATTTGTAAGTAATTGTATATTATAATAGAATATTTTATGTACCTAAACTGAATATATCAAATAAAGTCAAAGTAATTAAATCTAATGGAGTGTAAATTAAAATTGTAAATATTATTTTGTAGTCATTTATTTAAACAGTAGATTGCGATAGACATGATTGATTGATTGATTGACTCATTTTCTTAACATACAAATTATATTTCAAAATATAAACATTATTAATATTCAAATGAACCAGGTTATTTAATATATGTACTAATTTCTAAAATTTTCCTCCTTCATAATTATTGGAAATAGGAAATTTTAGTTAAAAACCATACTAATTGAATTATTATAATAATTATTAAACTAAATATGCAATATGTCGATAATGATAATGCCATAATTTAATAGGCATTGTTATCTTAATACTACGAATTGCACGTAGGCATAAGGATATCCTTGTAATTAAAATCATTTTTAAGGACTCCTTGTTAAGTACATATATGGCTCATTATGGCTCATCGGCTGTTTCTATGCATTATCATTATTATACCTATTCCAGATGTATACAGTCATAAACAAAAGTGATTTGAATTATTTAGTAACCTTTTTTTTACATTGGAATACATGTACAGATAATATACAACCCAGTCTCAGCCTCAGATGCATGGCTCGAGTCAACAATAGTGCCCGGAATGCGGCAATAGGCTCACCCCCTATTACGTGGGACCGAATACAATTATTGGTGAAATGTGGGTGTTAATTCATCTCTGCCTAACCCACCAGGGATATAGGCGTAATATGTATATGTATGTATTTATGTATACATGTATCAATAGGTATACTCGTAGCAGTAGAGCCCCGCCAGAATCCGATAGGAGGGATTTTTTTTTACGTGCACATATTCCCCACGGATACCCCCCCCCCCCACCGGAGCCGGTGGAAGAGGTTATGTCGGACTCGAACCGACCAAAACGCAAGCCGATTTTGGTTGCCGAAGGTGAATTTAACAGGCCGACCCAGGGCCATCTCTCTCGATCTGGCTCTCTCCTCGGGTGTGGTGACCACAGAGTCCCCAACTCGTCTCCGGAAATGGGAAGGCGCGCCAGGCGCGCCACTGCCGCGGCCTACTTCTGCCAGGGTTACAGGCGGCTCCACCTGTCACCCCAAACCAGTATCGGTAGGAGGAGTAGGCCCAAGAAGTACTGGCTTGACGTTGTGGAGGGTGACTATCATAGACGCCCAAGATCGCGCGAATTGGATGATTAAAAGCCGGAAGGCGGATTTTGAGCACCGAGTTCATTTTGGCCTCGAATGCAATCAGAAAAATACGTCTCTATTATGATGAGGATGATGACATGTATCAATAGTTAACGTATTAGTAGTTTTATACAGAAATACACACATACAATCACGCCTTTATCCCCGGAGACTTAAACAGAGGTGAATTAACACCCACATTTCACCAATGATTGAATTCGTTCCCACGAAATAGGGGGTGAGCGTACTACCGTCTTCCGGGCAATATTGTTGCCTAAGCCATGCACATGAGTCTGAGTCTGGGCTGTATATATCTGTCTGATGTTAAATCGCCCCATCCCTTAGTTGCCTTCTAAGACACCGCATGGGAAGAGATAGGGTGGCCCAAATTTACTCTGCCGGATACCACACGATTATTAATAATATCCTAATAGTATCATAAACTGTCCTATGCCCGCGACCACACATTTTCAGTATTTTTTTTGTGTAGGTAACTCCAGGCCCTCAATCCTACAAAAGCAAGTAGTTTTACAATCTGTTCTATAATCATTTAATTAGCTATTCGTGTACCCAGTATCACACGGGTACCAATTATAATTTTTACTTCTTTGTAAGCCTTGTACATATACCTAATTTTGAGCACTTAAATCCTGCAAGAGATACCATTGTCAAGTTTTGTGCTTAAAAATATAAATTTAGTCTAATTTAGAACTTGATTATCAATTTTTGTCGTTGACTGTACCTGACATTTTGCATTTAAATTTGAAAAAGGAATATAGAGGATGATGTAATTTCAGTTCTAATTGCCAACCGCAAGACTAAGGAAATATTTGTACAAATTCATATTACTGAAATAATTATTCCGTTAGAGGTGTAATTTTGCTGGAGATGGGATATACCTGCTAGAAATTGAAATAGATAAGGAAATATGACAGAAGTAGTTTAATATTATATAGTATTTGATCTTGTAAAGGGTTTATAAACTTTCTTTTACTATAGTAAAAACCGAATTTGCAAAACGATTTAGTGCCTACATGAAGCCTCAGGTAAACAAAGTCTGCCACATAGGTAAATTGTCAATGTGTGAAGCAAAGGACATTAAAAAAAATAAAAAAAGGTTTTCTACAGGCTTAGAAAGCTTTTGGCGATTTCGAAATTGTTCCTATTCAATACTGTTATGTACACACCTGGTAAACTTGTGAATAATAGTTGTATGCAGATTTGTAAATTTTTTTATACCACTTAGGTGACAGACAAGCACACGGGCCACCTGATGGAAAGTGGTTACCGTGACCTATGAACGAGTGTTATACCAGAGAAGCCACACTCGCGCTGCCGACCCTGTAAGCACATAGTGCCGTCAGTGTAGAGGACAAAGCAGGACAAGCCTTTAGTCATCCCACTGACAGCACAAATTCTCCAGTGAGCTCTGGCTACCCTACTCAAGTTAAGATATGCTTACCATGGGTCTAGATAGCGTTGTGTAGAATGTCGTGAAAAATTTATATATGTATATATTTTTTTATTATGTTACTTTAACGATGGTATATTTTCGATAGCATTCATATTCATGACATCGCAAACACCAAATGGTGACATTAAGTTTTCTAGCGTATTCATCGTATCAATCAAATACATAACCCTTCCTTGGCAGTCGCGTAAAAATCAAAACTGACTTTAACCACTCTATTTCTTATTCACAATAGTGTTGAGACTCAACCGAAACAGTATCGATAAAAATTTATTGAAAGAACAGTCGAATACTTCCTAAACAAAAAAGGCTGCATTTTATAACATAATATAATCCCACGAACGTCAGTCACGTGATAATAACAGTTATATAACCCCATTCTGACAACCTTCTCGAATACCAACCATACAAATATGACCCCCCTAACACCATGATTGTCAAACAGTTCTATTTTGAATAAGGCTGTTTTAAGAGGTCATGCTTCACTGGCCGACTGACACTAATGTAGGCAGTTTGATCTTACAGCTAACGGTATGCACGTTACGATGATATTAGCGAAGCCTTGTGACCCAGTTAAATGTGTACCGTTATCGGACATCGAACCCGCACCCCAAGATTCACATTTATGCGAGGAATTAAGGCAGGTCGGTAATATATAGTTTGTTTGGCTCAAGTTGATCTGAATTTACCGTTGAACACGATTGTCATTAGTGACAGTAGCGTTTAAATATAGTTAAATATTTGTATGTGGTTATTGCATTCGATAGAGCTGTTACTATACTATTATATGTATGGACTCCTATTATTGAGTATTACTAAGTATTCGGTTATCATATCATAAGATCTAATAGGAGGTAGTACACGACTTTATTCTCTTCGGAATTGAGCAGTCCGACTGGTGAAGTACCTCCACCCTACAGAATACCACGGCTACAATAACCTCGTGTTGTGTTCCCGGCGGTGAGTAGGATAGTCAAAGCTCACTGGAGAGCTTTGGTGCTATCAGCAGGAAGATTAAAGGCTTGACCTGATTGTTTCTACTTCACTAACGGCACAGAAACTCTCTGTGCTTACAGGGTCTGTAGCACGGGTGTAGCTCCCCTGGTGTTGTACATGTTCATAGGTCACGATAACCACTTTCCATTAGGTGGGCCGTGTACTTGATTGCCACTTAAGTTGTATAAGAAAAAAGATCATATGATTCTGGTTACATTCGAAGTTTTCACCCTGGAACGCGAGATTAATTTACTCGTTTTCCTTCTTTTGTTTGGATGGTGACAGCCGGCTAACAATTTGCATATACATTTACTATCACCCACATTTCACCAATCATTGAATTCGGTCCCACGTAATAGGGACTGAGCCTATTGCCGTCTTCTGGGCACTATTGCACTCAAGTCATGCATCTGAGACTCAGTCTGGGCTGTATATATGTCTGATTTTAAACAGCCCTATCAATTTGTCGCCTTGAAAGACACCACATGGGAAGAGACCACGCGGCATAATGTTTCAAACCGTACTACGTTTCATCGAATAACAAATATAACATAAACTCACGCCTATATCCCCGAAGGGGTAGGCTGAGGTGCTAGCACCCACATTTCGCCAGTTTATGTTTAAGTCCCAATGTTATTACGAGCCTATTGCCATTAACCGGGCACTTATAAACCTGCGATACACATAACTTCGAAAAGCATCGAAAAGTCATTGGTGTGTGCCATGGTAAAACCTGGGACCGAACCCGAGACCTCGTCTCAGCAGTCCATTACCCATACCACTAGGCTACCGCGGTCTTGAATAAATATAGATTTTATTATCGAAGCTGGTATACAAATGTCTAGAAATCAATTAGTTACAAGTAAACCACTGATAAAGTAAATCTTTATTAGTATTTAATCGCATATAAACCGCTCCGACCACCAGTCGTACCCTTATGAGGTAATCACGGTGATTGATTGAAGCTGAAGCAGGTACTTCCATCCAATCAATTACCAGCAGCTTTGCTTGCATCAATAGCTGTTATAAATACTAGGTATGTATTATTGTCTACTCTGTTCCAATTGCTATAATAGGTCGTTACATTTGAAATTGCCGTTTTTTTTAAGAAATTGGAGGAAAACGGAAAAGAACTGCAAAAATGTTAGTACTGAAAATAGGCTCGGCCGGGGTGCGAGGGATATGCCTGTCAACCTCACCTTCGGCAACCAAAACGACCCACAGGCGGCGTGCGTTTTAGTCGGTTCGAGTCCGACATAACCTCCTCCACCGGCTCCGGTGGGGAGGTATCCGTGGGGATTTTGCGAACGTAAAAAATAAAATTACTGAAAATAGGGTTTCAGTACTAACATTTTTGCAGTTATTTTAGGAATGACAAATCCAATTTAATTTTTTTTTGTGTTTGAATGAGACAGCATTAAGTTAACAAACAATTTTATTACATTTTTGAAAAGTGACAGCTGTAAAAAAGTTATACGAAATTTATCATCATTTAGGAAGTATTATTTTTGAAGATCGAATTTACTTTATCAAGCGGCCAATAAAAACAAAATTTAATACGGAGTTGTAAAATCTTGAAATCAACTTTCAAACAAAATATAAATTATGGAAATAGCTATTAAATTACAGGAATAACGAACTCATAAATCTGTATTTGTATGTATTAATCTGTGTATTTCGGCAATTTCATTGGTAAAGACCTAATATTTATGCAGATGATCTGCTAATATCGAATGGAACTAGTGCAAAACAATGTGCTTTTCGACCACCTTAATACTGCATCAATTAGTGTACTTTCCTGCTGTTCTACTATGCTTCATTCTCTGGCATTATGCATAAACACACTATCATTAGTCAAAGAACAGTTACATCATTACAAGCACTGTGTCAAACTGTGTAACGGGACAAGATTGACGCATCCTCTCGCGTTGACCCAAATTTCAATAAAGCCAAAATTTTATAAAACCTTTTTGATTTTGGTAGTTATATGTGTTCGGTTTTATGTCGAATAACGGTTACAGTTGCGGTATAACGTTATGTGTCAGTTAGCATTTAAATGATATAATTGAACTCATTTTGAACAAACTTAAGACTAAGTGTTAAGAAGGAACTATCATCTTTTTTTTTATACAACTTAGGTGGCAGATAATCACACTGCCCACCTGATGGAAAGTGGTTACCGTGACCTATGAACGTGTGTAACACCAGTACTGCCGACTCTGTAAGAACAGAGATTTACTGTGCCTACAGTGCAGAACACAAAATCAGGACAAGACTTTGGCCTTCATACTGACAGCAGAAAAACTCTCCAGAGAGCTCTGGCTACCTTACTCACCGTCGAGAAGACAACACGAGGTTATTATAGCCGTGGTATTCTAAACGTGAGCAATCTTGACGTGTTTTTTTAATATGTTATATTTAAAGACTCGGTTTATTAATATTTTTCTATCTAGAAACTCATTTTAAAGACTAAAAATTGAACTCAAAGCATTAGTTAGTCAGTTAGTTAGATTAGTTTATTTGTTTAATACGTGTTTGTATAAGAAGTCGCTACAAGATTGTTTACCGTTAGTTAAGTACCTAGTGGTATGGGTAATGGACTGCTGAGACGAGGACTCGGGTTCGATTGCAGGTTTTACCATCGCGCTCATCAATGACTTTTCGATGCTTTTCGAAGTTATGTGTGTATTTATCGCAGGTTTATAAGTACCCGGTTATTGTTAACAGGCTCGCCTCGCCACCTATTACATAGGGACCTAAACACAAACTGGCGAAATGTGGGTGCTAGCACCTCTGCCTACCCCTTCGGGGATATAGGCGTGAGTTTATGTTTATGTTATGTAAGTAACTAACTTAAAGGCGTACAGTTTGATATACAGTCTGAATATTATTTTAGGAAGTAAATTTAGTTAGTAAAATAATTGAAAAAAATAAAATAATAAAAATATTTCTATTAAATTCTTCAGGACTCAACCCAACCTTACCTCTCAGCATCCTAAGGCATGAATTACCTAAAAAAAAAATACGCAAGACAACATCAAAGCAAAGGCGACAAACGGACATCGGTTTATGCCTATGGCAGCTAAGCATGCTGTGCATTAACATAATATTGTAAGATCCATGTTACCATGTTTAAAGACAAATAAATTATTCTTATTCTTATTCTTAATGCCTTTTTTGTGAATTTTTTTAATTTATATTAACATCGAACACATAACTTTTTGTACTACCTACAGCTGTAAGTTTTCCTAAAATGTAAAATAAAATAAGAGATCGCGGGAAGAGAGGAAGGAAAATTAGGTGGGAGATCTATATTTGTCTTTAATATCGCTTTAACAACTGATGTATCAGAAAACAGTTTTATCAGATGCATCAGAAGCTTATACGTAATAGGGGACCAGCATACTGCCTCGCCTAGTATTTTGTCAAGATACCAAGTAAATAGTAAGTTCCATGATTTAATCGCGAATTTTGTATCTTAATTATACAACGAAGTCCCGAATTGTTGTATGTATAATTAAGATACAGAAAAGCTTTCGTGTCTAATTCCAGGATTTATATATTACGGCAGTAGAGGTAGCAGGTATGGTCAGTACATTAGTAGTGAGACTGTATAATTTGTCCCAAACTATCATAGAAAAACAAAAAGAAATGGTATATGTATTGTGTATAAAACCAGCTACTTTTTTAACTGCACTCTGTGCTAGTTACAAGAGCCTCTCGAACTATAATACCAAGTTCGTTGTACAGCCAATTCCTATTCAATATCTCAGCAGAATCGTATCACTTCCTTGCCTCCAACCCGGCATGGCATAAAGCTCTAACGGTTGGCCCAGAAACTCTCTGATCTTAAGTAACAAGACGCAGCAACTAACTGTCCCACCGCTTGATATGCGACGCAAGTAATGGAATGCTGCTTGTATATAATCAAGTAGCATTGGCCCGTGACTTGGTCTGCGAGAAATTCGGTTCGGTTTTCGTAGGAAATATTATCTAAAGGTGTCGTTATTACGTGTACCTCTGCTTCAAATGCTAATGAAGTTCTGCATAGATGGTACTCAAATTTTGATGCGATATATATTAAGTTATTGGAATTTGTTATTATCGGACAAATAGGCACATTACTTTACTTTGAAACTATTTTTACTTCGGACAAATAGGCACATTACTTTACTTTGAAACTATTTTTACTCTATTCGGTTAGGTACTTAACAAACGTAAACAATCTTGATGTGTCTTTTTACATAACATAACATAAACTCACGCCTATATCCCCGAAGAGATAGGCAGAGGTGCTAGCACCCACATTTCGCCAGTTTATGTTTAGGTCCCAATGTAGTAGTTGCCATTAACCGGGCACTTATAAACCTGCGATAAATACACACATAACTTCGAAAAGTCATTAGTGTGTGCCATGGTAAAAACCTGGGATCGAACCCGAGACCTCGTCTCAGCAGTCCATTACCCATACCACTAGGCTACCGCGGTACCCTAGTGGTATGGATAATATGTTATTTTTAATATGTCTTATTTAAAGACTTACTTTATTTATATTTTTTTGTTTAGATACCCATTGTAAAGACTAAACGCCGAAATTGAACCGCTAATTAGTCTGTTACTCAGTTAGCCTAATTTATTTGTTTATAAAAAGTCATTACAAGTTTGTTCACCTTTAGGTAAGTAGGTACCTAACCGAATAGACAATATATAACTACGATAAAAAAATTGTCATCGTATGCGTACGTAAGGTATGTACATAATAATGTGAGGGTCGGTGAGTGAGTCCAAGGAGGGCCAGACCGAGAGAGATGGCTCTGAGTCGGCCGGGGTGCTAGGGATATACCTGTCAACCTCACAGACTCACAGGTGCCGTGCGTTTTAGTCAGTTCGAGTCCAACATAACCTCTCCCACTGGTCCCGGCAGGGAGGGGTATAGGGTGATTTTTCAGTAGTCGGGTTTTAGTTTTAAACTTATTTTTTTAAACAGGCTATTATTACGATGACTAGGTCACCTCTAAATACCTATTTCAGTTTCAAGTTTTCTTTCAATAAATAACTAATGAGTTCAATCATACCTTTTGTTAAAACAGGAAAAGTTATAATTCTCGTTAGTGAGGTATATAAAATTGATAATAATTATAATTTTACCAATTAAATTCCACTTTGACCGCAAGATCTGGTGAGGCGAATCATTCGTCGAGGTACCTGTTGACGAATAACTAGCAATATACTAAACTTAAACATGTATTACCATGTAGCATATGACGCAATTTAACAACTCACAACTTATCATCAGGCGAGGCGAATTCATATTGACGCATGATTTTTTGAGCGTAAATCGTCGGAATTTATGTTTTTTTTTATCTAGGACACGCCAACTTGACTTCATCTCGCCTAAAGGCAAAGTCTCAGGAAAGAGGGTCACCATTACAGACACTAAGAAATGTTACAATGGTGGCATTCAGCTTGGCAGCCTCATCAGATGCCTTTTCACGCTCCACTTAAAATACCCGGGACTGTATGTAATTTGGACTACAACGTTAGACAGGGTCTTGAATGTTAGAACTAAGGTGACCCGAGAAGGTATTTCCCTCGCACCCCGGCTTACCCTGGGTAATATCCGGTTTCGAGATGGGTTCCCATCCAGTATGGGAATCACGGTGTCCCCATCTTGCTCCGGGAATTTACGTTAAAAGACTTTTTGTAATGTCATCAGTATGACAGCAATAATAAAGATTGGCTAATTTTTTTTATCTCTATAACTTGACTTCACCTCGCCTGATGGTAAGCAAAAGGCCAAAGTCTCAGGAAAAAGGGTCACCATAACAGACACCAAGTAATGTTACAATGGTGGCACTCAGCTTGGCGGCCTCATCAGATGCTTTTTCACGCCCCCTGTTACCGGTTACTCCCTTAAATCATTTATTCTCGATTCCCCTCTAAATTTTTTTTTTTTTTTAAAAGCATAGTTAAGCACAATTAAATAAAAAATCGAATTATAGGTAGTTCTTTCGCGATATCTACTAAATTGTTTGTTCCATCACTTTAGCATCATAAATAGAAGTCATTTATCTATGCAGAAATGAATTTTGACTTTGACTATAATTATTTCGACCAAAAAAACCCAGCATCCAAATTATTCTACCTATCACTAATCATTGTTCGTCCAAAATATTCCTGTCAGACCCGCCCAGAGCCATAACTTGGTACCTAACGGTTGACCCACATCAGACCACGTCGTTACTTAGCCATACCACAGTTACTACCAGATATGGTAGGTACCTCTCGGAACTCGGATGGTGAGATAACGGGTGTGTCACTACTCCTATACTATTATGGGATCCTGGTACTCTGGATGTGGCTTGTTATTATTATTAATAATAATGATGTATAAATCAAAGTTATTATTAACATCATTACCATAATCAGACAGATATATACAGCCCAGACTCAGCCTGAGATGCAGGGCTCGAGTCAACAATAGTGCCCGGAATACGGCAATAGACTTACGTGGGACTGAATACAATTATTGGTAAAATCAGGGTGTTAATCCACCTCTGCCTAACCTTCCAGGGAAAAAGGCGTGATTATATGTATGTATGTATTATTAACATCACAGCGTCAGTTGTTAGAGCCTGGGGTCTTATTTCTTCCTTTGATTTGGTTGATCTTGACTTTTGCGGGAGCTACTGCCGTCTGAGCTTTTAATCCCGAGAAAGAAGCTTGTGCCACAGCTTCTTCCATTAATCGACAGATCTAACTACAAACTACGATATATTCGATATTGTGGAGGTTAGATGGCAGTCGTTTCACAAAAAATATTGAAGTTCGGCTACTATATAGTTCAACTGAAAGGCCGACCTCAAGTTAGAAAAAGCTGGGAGGATAAATACCCACTACACTGATACTAAGAAAATACCTATTTAAGGTTTTGTTCCGATTTGTCCCCAATCAGTAAAAGTACTTGATAAGACTGCCATTGAAAGAGAGAATACCGCGCCCTACAGAATACCGCGGCTATAATAACTTCGTGTTGTGTTCCCAGCGGTGAGTAGGGTAACCAGAGCTGGACTGTTGAGGAATTTGAGGAACTGGAGAGTTTGTGCTGTCAGTGGGAAGACTAAAGGCTTGTCCTGCTTTGTCTTCTACACTGACGGCACGGAAACTCTGTACTTACAGGGTTGGCAGCGCGACTGTGACTCATCTGGTGTTACAAACTTCCATAGACCACGGTAACCACTTTCCATCAGGTGGGCCGTGTGCTTGTCTGCCACCTAAGTGGTATAAAAAAATAGAGAACTGTCTTCTCTCTCTACACTTAGTAATAAACTTCTATATTCCGGTTATCCGGTAGAATCCCGATTGCATCCATTACTGACACTTTGGAATTCATGGTCTACTCTCCTTCCTCCTAAGGCCAAATTTAGACATAATAATACTTAGATTTTTCGTAATTTTAATTGTAGTATTACCAGCTAATAAAATATAATATGGCCGTCCTATCTAGCATCTATATAGCTCGTTTATTTTCTCATAGATCTTACTGGAACAGTTTGCGGATCGTACACCAACATGGCGATATATTTTCTTTGGATCTAAACTAATTACGGCGGACAGGCCACGGATATCTTTATATAGAAGCTTATTAGACGTACGATTGTGATCGGTACCCAACATGGGGTGCAACGGTACAGACATTTTGTCATCTGATATATGGCCTTACTGTTTTAATTTAGATGTGAAATAATGAGAAAAATGCTTACTGTTTTAAAACGTCTAAGTTTTTTTTTTCCTTCTGGCGATTCCGATGATTCCGCCAATGACTTAGCTCGGGATTTAATTCATAGTTTCGACTTGGCGGAATGTGACTTGTTGTAATCTCGGATCAAAAGTTTTATGAATGTACAAGAGATGATGTATTCAACATCCAATATAGGCCGAAAGTCATGTAGCACGCAGGAATACCTGAGAACGTCTAAGTTGACAAACTTTAAAAAAAAAATGTGACGTTTCCTGAATGAGGCGGGAATGAATTTTGAATTTCGAATTTAGAACGGAACCAAATCTTTTTATACCGTTTGGTTGTATTCATAGTATAAAAATAGATATACAGTCAGTATTAGATCAATCATGACTAGCAAGATACTCAAAATAATCTTAATAACTTGGTATTCCCCTCTGCCTAGTTGACTAATTGTTTTGATGTTTTGTAGGTATACAATCTTTAGTTGGGACGATAATATGCACAATTTAAATTAATAAAACAAAATAAAAGGTAATAAGATCATTTTGAGTACTTTGCTGGTCAAGACACATGACATTGTCCTGGTGGCATAGTGGTAGCAAGTTCACTTCGCCGTCGTCGTCACCGTCTGTATGGCTGGGATTAGTGTCAACTTCTTAACCACTGATCTACCGATACTTTTAACTATAGAAAAATCTTTATTTTTTTTATTAGTTTTACATATAATTATCGTAGTGCTTTTAAAATGAAAAAAAACACCAAAATCGGTTCTATAGTTACATTCACATTTATAAAACCAAAACCAAATACAAAAGATTCAGTACCAACTAATTAGCATAATCACCTCTGCCGTACGACACCCACAGCACACCAAAGTCACCAGTGACCACTTACCAACAACCGGGCATTGTGCCAGATTACCACGAAAAAAACTGCCACGCAAATTTATATAATTGCAACATTATCTCATATCCGGGTCGGAATACAAGACACTACCTGTTACCTGTATCTGTGGTGTTGAGATCTGAATTGTTTATGTGTGCGTGTATTGGCAATAAACTTGAGGAGGTCGAACCCCGGTATGTGGGTCGACCGTTGTACCCTGCGACTAACACGCAGAGAACGCGGCCGTATTCTGTACTCCTCGGGCATTTTGGTTTTTGTTCTGTGTTCTATAATTGAAATAAGATTTTTTAAATTTTAAATAAAGAACTGTAGAAGAGCGGTAAATTGTGTCTGTTCTTTTTTTCATTATTTATATTGATTACAAAATGTCACAATGACTCGGTATGACAACATAGAAACCAGCGATGCCGTGAAGTGGATAAAATCGGAACTACGGTCGTCACTATCAAAATAAATATTGTTTTATTAAATATCAAAGACGTATTGAATGTCAAATTGTGCTAAATTGTATTTGACCTCCACCAATGGACGCCACCCTCCCTTTAATAATGATGAAAGAGAGGTATTTAATAATGATTAAAGGGAGGATGTCGACCTCCTTCCTACTCACGGAATTGTTGATTTTACTATACGTCTGTTCTTATTTACGACACCCACGAGACGCAGTGGTTCACCGGAAGCAACGGGACAGTTAGCAATATGTACTATAAATATGTAATAGTAACAATACAATTAAATACGACCCTATATATCTCGCCTAGTAACTAAAAGTACCTATTGAATACTACGTAACATATCGTGTAAACGTAATAAGAACTAATATTTTACTATTTATAGAGCATTGTTCATTTTAATTGGATTTTACTTTATAGTTGGAACTGATATTTTAACGTATTATGTATACGTTAGGTGAAGCCCAGAAACGTCTAAACCTTGCAGATGCTTTTAGTTCAGGCCCTGAAGAAATTAGTGGGATCCATATAAATGATACGTGAATTATGAAGCCAATTAAACCCAATTTATGGGTCATCACGATGGATACTGGCTGACACCTCACATAATAAAAAAAAAAGTTGAAAGATCGTCTAGGAATCGCGTCGCCAACGCCCATTATCAGATAGTTATCAAAATGATAGTCTCATAATTGAAAGAATCAAATTCAAATCAAATAGAATCCGAACAAAAATCATAATCACCTGTCAATAAAATTTTATGCTCGACTTTTTATAGTTTAAGAACAATTTTTTATTGTTTTTTTTACATACATACATACATACATAAAATCACGCCTGTCTCCCATAGGGGTAGGCAGAGATCACGGATCTCCATTTGCTACGATCCTGACATACTACTCTCGCTTCATTCACTCTCATTACATTCTTCATGCATGCTCGTCGGTTTAGAGTACTCCTGACCTGCCCCTTTTCTAAAACTTCCCCGATTTGGTCCAGGTATGTGCGCCTAGGTCTTCCCCTTCCGACGGTACCATCCACACTCGCCTCATACACCTGTTTCGTTAGTCTTCTTTCATTCATTCTCTCAACATGACCAAACCATCTCAACATTCCTCTCTCAATTCTCATCACTACATCTTCTATCACTCCACATCGTTCTCTTATCACGCTATTTCTCACTCTATCTTGCAAGGTCAAGCCACACATACTTCGCAACGCACGCATTTCTACTGCATTCACTCTACTCTGATGCTTTTTCTGCCACACCCAACTTTCACTACCATACATAAGAGTCGGCACCAATACTCCTCCATGTACAGCCAGTCGTGCCTTTTCGGACACTTTCCGGCTGCTCATAAAGTTGTGTAGTGCCCCATTCACTCTATTTCCAGCCATCACTCTCCTTTCAACATCTTCTTCATGCTTTCCATCTCTCGTAAACAATGTTCCCAAATATATGAACTCATTCACTTGTTCCACTTTTTCTCCATCTATACAAATCCTACACTCTGTCACGCATTCATCTCTTTCAAAAACATAACTTTTGTCTTACTAACATTCACTTTCATTCCTTTCCTCTCAAAAGCTTCATGCATAGTTGTTACCATCTCCTGCAACTCATCTGCCGATGACGCCAGTAAAACCTGATCATCAGCATAAAGAAGACATTTGACGAGTAAATTCTTCATTCTTAAACCACATTCTTTATCTTTCAAATCTTGCAAACAACTGTCCATGAATAAGTTAAACAGCCATGGTGACGCTACACATCCCTGTCTAACCCCCTTTTGGATACTAAACCATTCAGTGTATGACCCATGTATCCTCACGCAAGCTCTGGAGTCCTCATAGAGAGACTTCACAGCTCGAATAAGGTTGCTGCTCACCCCATACATAGACAGTACCGACCAAAGTTCATTCCTCACCACTTTGTCATAGGCCTTTTCCAAATCCACAAATGCGCAATAGACCTTTTGACTCTTGTTTTTTTTATAATTAAATATTATTTTTTATCTGTCAGCAACTGTCAGGTTATAGGCATAGACTATTTAGTATACTAATCTATATTTCTTTATTACAGACTTTAAATATCAGAATCGTTCTTTAAATTCTAACAAAAGGATCAATCTACTTACTTTTAACAAGTCATTGTAAGAAAACCTTAAATCATTGATCATCCATCAATACCTACAGGTAAAATAAACTCGAATTCAAGATTCATAATTAGTATAGTTTGTATTTCAATTTGGCTTATACCTTATTTATCAAGGTTTCTATGATTTCTTTGTATAATACTTATTACGAACAAACAGTAAAATTTTATTATAATTCACATACTAACATTTAAATAAAGAGGAAGGTTATTATCAGGAAAAACATAAAACAAGACAATAAACTGACATCCGAACTTCTTATGTGTGAGTGCAATTTATAAATCATATTACATTACAATAAAGTCGTATATAAAAATACAATAACATCATATTTATAGAAGAACCACAGTCAAGGTTAAAATAATAACTTTAGGAAATCTTTTATCTAATGCACAGTAGTATCCCCGCCAAGCGAGGAAAAAGATCAATAACTTTTCTTGTACCGTTTCTAGATAGCATTTTTTTTTTTTTATACCACTTAGTTGGCAGACAAGCACACGGCCCACCTGATGAAAAGTAGTTACCGTGGCCTATGGACGTCTGTAACACCAGATGAGTCACAGTCGCGCTGCCAACCCTGTAAGTACAGAGTTTCTGTGCCGTCAGTAGAAGACAAATCAGCACAAGCCTTTAGTCTTCCCACTGAAGGCACAAATTCTCCAGTGAGCTCTGGCTACCCTACTCACCGCTGGGAACACAACACGAAGTTATTATAACCGCGGTATTCTGTAGGGCGGAGGTACTTCCCCAGTCGGACTGCTCAATCGGGCGGATATACCGCCGTGTCCTACCTCCTACAAAAACATAAAACGATAACGAAGTAAATCAATGAAATACCAAATTTCATTAGTCTTCACTGTGAGATGTGTATTAAGTGGGAAAAATTCTAAATTTAGAACAACAAGAAAAATATCTGACAATGGAGAATGGTCTATGAAAAAGAAATCACAAAAGTGCATGAAATACCACCTAAAAAATAAAACAACTAGTGCATCTTCCAAAGAGAAAGAAAGAACCGCTAAATATATTTCATGTGAAGTAGGTTATCAAAACTCACAAGCTCGTAATGCTTTCACTGCAAAGAATGCAATGTGTTATCAGATCTAAAAAAAACTGAGCTTCAAACTATTCGAAGTTTTACAAACTCTGTATTTTAGTCTAGCATGATTTCTTGTAACTGCCATGCAAATGATATTACGAAAGGGCGCGCTATGTATGTTCTGTTTGTGCATCCCGTTCCAAATTCAAAATTAATTTCCGCATCAGCTTCGGACTATGACACTGTTTTTCAACTAAGGAGCTTGTCTAATACAGAAAAAAAAAAGAAGTGTCATTGAACTGAAAACGATTGAAAACAACAAACATTATAAAACAACTCTTTTTGGAAGACAGTTAATAACAATCATTAGTTCATACTTAAAATTATTCATGCTCCTCTTTTCCCCAATGCATATGAAGCAAAAAAAAAAGCATTCATAGGTCACAATCACAATAATCGCTTACTGTTGCGCTGGTATGTTACTCAAAGAATAAAATAAAATAAAATAAAAACAATCGAAGAATAAAACTAGTGAACTACTGAATAAATCTATTTCGTGTTACAGAATACGCCCGCAGGCGATTTTATGCACGAAACGACATTTTGAGTGTTTGAACACTACTTAGAGGCTTTTCAAAGAAATTAGAATCTGACAAAGAATACACACATAATAAACTTAAGTAGGTCAAGCCTTTCTTTCGTTCCTTGAACCATAGACAATAATATACTCATGAACTTAGCACTCATTAAAAAACTAGGCGAGTCTAAACTGTTTGTCGATGGGCTATTGTGCTTTTTCGCGGTTAAATTTGTTTTTAATGTGACAGCAATTTAGTATTGTAGGTAGGTATGTTTTGGTTTTTTTAATACGAGCGTCCATAATGTGATGTTATTTATTAAATTAAACTGGGGCACTAAAGTGTGTACAACATTAAAGTATGTTTTTTTTGGTATTTTTATGTGTAAGTACATGTTTTATGAGTCATACTTTCAATTGCTTTTGAACATACTTCATGCAAATATGTTTTCTTTTGATACAATGATTCATCTTACATTTAGCATTCCTCTTTAATGATTGTAATTTGTCAGTCATCGACCAAAGGTAAAGAAACTTGCTTGTTGTTATATCATTAGGAGTAAATACTCCTATGTACGTACACAAAATGGTTATGTATGTACAGTCGGCTGCAGAAGATAGAACATACAATATGAAAATAAAATTGTACGAAGTGACGCCACACACCTAGTAAGTACCTAAGTGAATATGTTGTAACCACCAATGTATTAAATGTAATTTATAAATGCTTTTCTTTCTTCTCTTCTAACTGTGTGTAATGGGTGCTTTTTATATTTCATTCTGTTAAATAGACTTCGACTACACCGTGTGTCCGAGAAATAATACAAGTATCACTACCCCATCTCATTCCAAAGGTGTCGTAAGAGGCAACAAACGAAAAAATACGCATACCGTTATCACTGCGAGAGAAGGAAAACTCGAATTAAAAACCCTGTATTATAACATCTCGCCAGAGTGGAAACAGTAGGCCAAAGTCTCCCAACATAAAGCGAGGCCTATATCCAGCAGTAGACTACAATAGGCTATTTGATTGATGAGGTGTTTATAGGCTTATAGATCTCAAGCTGTATACGGACTTCTGCACCCACTATACAATGAAGTAAGCTATTACAGTCCACTGCTGGACATAAGTCTCTGCCAATGTACGCCATAGCATCCGATATTGCATCTTGCCTATCCAGTCTATACCAAGTACCATTTTCCTGGTCGTCCATCTTTCTTATCCCCACCAGCCATTGTACAAAGTGTCCTTATTTTTACGTGCGATAAATCCCCACGACTCGAACCGACTAATACGCACGACGTCTGTGGATCGTTTTTGGTTGCCGAAAGTGAGGTTGACAGGCATATCCCTCGCACCCCGGCCGACACAGGGCCATCTCTCTCGATCTGGCCCTCTCCCCGGGTGTGGGGACCTCAGAGTCCTCAACACGTCCCCGGAAACGGGGCGGCGCGCACCGCCGCGGCCTGCTTTTGCCAGGGTGACAGGCGGCTCCACCCGTCACCCCTGCGCTCATGGGGGTCGGAGGTCATTCATTGACCTCCGACGCTCAAGTTGCCTCAGTCCGCGGGCACCTTGGCTTGCGATCCTCCTTCGCTCCCGCTGCCGCTTCTGCTCCGCCTACTCCTTCACGAACATAACTTGCTTGCAAAAGGAGGCGCCGGCCGCCCACGCATCATTGTGTCCTATGACGTACAATGTATACAGAACAGTCAAGATCAGAAAAATCTTGATTACAGAATCTCAAAATTAACCAATAAAAGAAGTAAATCAAGGTACTATGAGCAAAACAAACTGTTTTATTGATTTAAATTAAACTAAAGGTGTGAAATAACAGGACAATCAATCAACAGGAAGGGTGGAAAACCAAGGCATTAAGATCATCTTGAGTACTTTTTCATCAAGATCGAACTCATGCTGACCTACCCGTCTTTTGATTTGGCACATCATTGTCAGGAATATGAGAAAGGAAGTGTGATTCCTGAAAATTATTGTACCATCATGAAAGTATGAGTCTCGCAGCGACCTCCGCGGATCTCTTCGTGTTAGGTTATTTGTGATAAGATAATGCATGTAGAAATAAGGGTCTCGTGACTCCTTCAACATCACTCGAGACTATATTTAAGCGTATATGACTGTGAACGTGAGTCAAAAGGAGTGTGTGTGTGTGTGTGTGTTATCATTTAAATTAATGCACACACCCACTCACAGTGGTGAATGTTTTAATTAAATCAAATCAAGAATACACAAAATTAGAGGTTCTTTTTTTAAACTCTCAAATATTACCGCTGTTCCTCAATCTATAATCTCTATATTTGCTCTATATTAAATAGAAAAAAAAAGTAAATAAAAATATTTATGTTCATATTGAAACAACATCCTTTTCTTTAAATAGATTTCTAAGAAGCAAATGTAAGCGTTCTAATAGTAAAGCGCACGATTCTTTGAAATAATATGGGACAATATCCGTACTATAACAAAAAGGAACCTTGAACATTGTATTAAATCATCGCGAACCGAGGCCGCGAGCCGCGCGGGCGCACCTCCTGACGTCACACTCGCCACGTCACGCGCGCGACGTCACACCGGGTCAACACGCCAGGGTCAACGAACGACCGCCAGTTTATTTTGGCGCGCATCGAGTAAAAAAGCCGGCGCCATTTTGTTTTTAAAATTTCGCAATGTATCTTACTCAGTGGCAACTTTTCAACTTTTTATTTGATTACTGCTCAATTAAAATAATATGTTTTTATTGAAATTGATTGGTTTGCAGCGAAATTTCACTTGAATTTAAAGTTTAAGCTTCAACAAGTGTACAATATTAATTATAATACATAATTTATGTTTTAACAAAGTGATGTTATGATATTTTTCTTGCATAACTGCCGCCAAAAATAGATATAAGTAAAAACCCGTTTGCCCCTTAAATTGTTATTCTCGGATTGTTATGCAAACGAACTTGATGAACATGTAAAAAATAATTGCGAGTAAAAAAAAGTCCTTGCGAAACTTGCCAAACGAGATATGACATCATAATAGGAGTTGCAGTTTTTTTTTATAGTCACCGAAAATATTTGACCGGGCAACGAACTTTCGGTCGTGAACAACCCTGACCATGGAGGCACTGGTGACGAAATGTGACGAAACGTGAATATTGTGACGTGTGACGAATCGTAATTATCATTGTCTACGTGATAAGGGAACGGTAGGCTTTTATTTTAAATGTTTTGGAGCTATTCCGTTCAGGAATTTCCATTAGCTACATACTTAACCTTAAATTTGAGGCACGTGGATTCTTTATTAGACACCGTTTACACAGTATTGCGTAAGTTCATCATTCCATAAATAAGTGTATGTGTTAGTACACTATAGGAGGTAGGACACGGCGGTATTTCCGCCTAATTGAGCAGTCCGACTGGAGAAGTACCTCCGCCCTACAGAATACCGCGGTTATAATAACTTGTTGTGTTCCCAGTGGTGAGTAGGGTAGCTAGAGCTCACTGGAGAATTTGTGCTGTCAGTGGGATGACTAAAGGCTTGTCCTGCTTTGTCCTCTACACTAACGGCAAAGAAACTCTGTGCTTACAGGGTGGCTTCTCTGGTGTTACACATGTCCATAGTAAGATCGAAAGCTTCCAATTCGGAGTTCGGGTACCATTTTTCACTGACTACTCATATAATGTAATCTATTCAAACTATTTACGCTCTTCTCAATATGTCCTTCACATATTTCGTCTCCTGACAGCATATTGCCCAAGTACAAACTCTGACACTTGTTTTACACTTTCGTTTTCAATAAAAACACCACCTTCAATTAGTCAACAATCTCGTTCATAATCCAAAATGCTACTAAAATCTTTTATAACTTTCTTATATTACACAATACATAATACTCCCGCTGTTTTACCTCCAGGGTAGGCACACCCAACAACCCGTCTTTACTTTTGTTCTGTTCTTAGAGACTTCACGAGCCTCCTCTACTGTCGTTTCTTCATAGTTAATTTGCATATCACTTTATACAGCCCTATAAAAAGCCCTACCGTCTTACGATCTGGTTCAGGTATGTCACTTATTATATATTTCTTAACAGGCACAATCTGAGTTCCTTCGAAACACTATTTAATTTATTGAAATCTAATTCGTAGGACACGACGGTATTCCCATCCAATTGAGCAGCCCGACTGGGGAAGTACCTCCGCCCTACAGAATACCGCGGCTATAATAACTTCGTGTTGTGTTTCCAGCGGTGTGTAGGGTAGCCAGAGCTCACTGCAGAATTTGTGTTTTCAGTGAGAAGACAAAAGGCTTGTCCTGCTTTGTCTTCTACTGCCGGCACAGAAACTCTGTACTTACAGGGTTGGCAGCGCGACTGTGACTCCTCTGGTGTTACAAACGTCCACAGGCCACGGTAACCACTTTCCATCAGGTGGGCCGTGTGCTTGTCTGCCAAATAAGTGGTATAAAAAAAACTATGGACTTTGAACATAACTTATTGAAATCTAGTTAGTATGTCACAATCTTATGTAATTATTAAAATATCAAGTGATCACCACGTCACGAGTCAAACACCAAAATAAAGTGTAAAAAATTGCCATTAAAGTTTATATCATGTTCTATAATTAGAAAATTGATCAGAATACACGAGGCCACTGACTTTCCTACAACTGTCAGATGTGTTTTGCACTCGTAAAACCATTTTTCTATCAATCGGTGTTGGATGTCATGCACCCCTTTAGTACAGCTAAAATAACATTTAAAAGAAGAAACAAACTTTTAATATTTAAAATTTAAAGCTTTTAAATAATATTGTAATATATATATATATATAATATCCTTACTAATATTATAAATGTGAAAGTAACTCTGTCTGTCTGTCTGTCTGTCTGTTACGCTTTCACGCCTAAACCACTGAACCGATTTTGCTGAAATTTGGTACAGGGGTAGATTAGATCTTGGGAAAGGACATAGGCTATGTTTTGTCGCGATAACCGACATCTACGCGGGCGGAGCCGCGGGCAAAAGCTAGTAATATTATAAAGAGGAAAGATTTGTATTTTTGTATGTAACGAAAAAACTCAAAAAGTACTGGACCGATTTTAATAATTCGTTCACTATTAGAAAGCTACATTCTTCGTGAGTAACATAGGCTACTTTTTATCCTGATATTCCCATGGGATCAGGATTTACGCGGGTGAAACCGGTGGTGCTAGTATTGTAATAAAAGAGATGGGACACGACGGTAATACCGTCCAATTGAGCAGTCCGACTGGGGAAGTACGTCCTCCCTACAGAATACCGCGGGAACATAACACGAGGTTATTATACCTCGTGTTATGTTCCCTGCGATGAGTAGGCTAGCCAGAGCTAACTGGAGGGTTCTGTGCTGTCAGTGGTAAGACGAAAAGTTTGTCCTGCTTTGTCTTTTACAATGACAGCACAGAAACTCTCAATGCTTGCAGGGTAGGAAGCGCAAGTGTGACTCTCTTGGTTTTGCACACGTCCATAGGCCACGGTGACCACTTTCCATCAGGTCCACCGTGCTAGTCTGCCATCTAAGTGGTATTAAAAAATATCCTGGTAATTTGTCGCCTCCATTCGTAATTACAAAATTTAATTGAACAAAACCAAGCTTTTTGGTTTGTCAAAAGTCTAAGATAAGATGACTCGCATTATGGGAAATATCCTTCCCCTCCTGAGTGGCATAGAGCCTCTTCTGATGCTAAGGAATGTGCGCAACTGTGATAGAAATGTGCGGAGTAATATACTGGTGAATTATGTTGTATACAGGTCTTCCATTACAGACTTGGTACGTCGATGGAACTGTTGCAATTTAAAAAAAAACTATCTAACGTAACAGGCACTAACAATTAAAAATACATACGCAAATATCCTAAAATGAGATGGCAGGGCTAACCATCCAGGAACCTATTAAAAAGCGCGGTAAATATCACTGAAATCGGCTCAACCGTTTAGGAGAAGTTCACTGACATACTTCTATAAGGTTATTGTATCTACCAAAATTTATAAAAAATAAAATTAAAAATGTCGAATTTTATTGGCTCAATTCGTATCTTTACAAAATACCACTAAACGCTAGTGGAATACTATACGTCAGAGTTCAATGACCTAAATATATGACGATCAAAGCGCGTAGATACAAAGTGATAAACACGTATTATCGTGATCTATTTACGCAATACGTAAACAGAAATAAATATAGCTATTTGTGAATTTAATTTATTGTAACTTTCCATCTTCACGGTGGAGTTCAATCGACTTTGTTCGAGTTCAATCAAATAGATTCGAGTTCAATCACGTGAGTTCGAAATTAATCGGCTGAACACGGATACTCAATTGACACTTAATTTTTTTATGTATCCTTAGTTTGGTAATGTATTTAGTGACGAAATATCACACCTCTTCCTCATTATAATGACGTCTATCAGCGTTATTTTTTTTTTTTTTTGCCACTACGCTGATGCTACGGAGAACCGTTGAGGGATCCAACCCCACCTACAAACTTTACAAATACAAATTAGAGGACATGACTCTGGGGTCCTTACTGTCATTACGTCTCTCCCTTGGTAGGTATCATACAAGGTGACTAAGGAATAAGTTTGTTCTACATCCAACACTAAACACAGCAATAAAACCTACCTGATTAACAGCAAAAAATACCAACGTACAGTTGAAAAAGTACGTGAACCCAAATAGCCATTGAATGCGTGTGTGTGTTTAAGACCGTAATGTCTTTCAGTACCACCGGAATTTATTACATTAATAATAATTAATTACTTGCCCATTCCACAGATAAAATAATAATATATCCTAAACATGCAGTCAACATTAATATATAATTAGCCGAGTGTAATGACATGACAAGAACCGAGATAGAATGTCACCAGACACTCGTTTTACACAAGATCGAAATTATTTACTAGTTTCTGATATAATTTGGTGTGTACGTGCGTGTGTGTGTGTGCGTTTTTGTGTGTAAATGTGGGAGTGAAAGGACACCCTAAAAGCACACACACGTGTTTGTATGACTAATGACAGCGCAGGGCATTATGGCTTAAGAGTTTGTCCACCAAGTCTAATAGATGCGAAACGTTAACTTAAAGTTGATGAAAGAATTTGTAAAATCAATGAAAATTTATAAAAAATATATCAATCAACTAGTCCATCGCAGTCCTCTGCTGGACTAGGCCTCTCCCCATGTTGGGAGGCTTTGTCCTACTGTTTCCACGCTGGCCAGACGGGTTGGTACAGGGTTTTATTTCGAGTTTTCCTTCTCTCGCAGTGATATGGTTTGCGTATGTTTCCATTAGTCGCCTCTTACGACACCCTTCTAATGAGATGGGGTGGTGAGACTTGTATTCTTTCTTCGTCACCACACGGACAAAAAACCGTTAATAACCGTTAATAAAACCGTTTAATAAAAAACAAAATACATATATAAAAAATATGTATATTTGGAGCATTGTTAAGAGATATTTCTAAACGCTATCCAGCTAGACCATAGGGCTGGTTTATTCCTTGCGCAAAAGATTGGTATTGTCATTTAACGTGGCAATGCCACCAGCCTTCTGGCCGGTTGACATCGATGTGGAGAAATTCTTTGATGCCTGTACCTGCAGATTTCTAAATATTATATATTGCTTTCAATATTTTTATTATATATTTTAAAAGAATAGGGCTTTTAGGACCAGCGACACCTATGGAGTAAAAAAAAACATGATACCTATGGCATGAAATATCATTATAGCATCACAACTTCTCTGAGTCAGTTTTATAAAGCGCGCAAATTATATTTTACATCAAAATTAATAAGATTAAGATAATAATCTACTCTATTTTGAGCAGAGGTCATCAATCTTCCTAGCAGCTTCAGTACATTTAACCGGTAATTCCTAATCACTATTAAGGTATTGGGCACACACTATACGAATTGGTTCACTGACCTTCACCTGTACTACCCAAACTATCGAAGCATAGGTAGGGTTATTACTTCGGGAAGAAGATCGTGGGCTTGCCGCTTGGTAATATATTGAATGACGGAGGCAGAGGTTGCATTCAGAATTCAATATAACCGCATCGTCCATGTGCGACAAAACAGGCAGGTCACATTCTATCGAACATAATTAAATAATTTGGCAAAAAGTCAGGGGTAGCTCATCTGTAGAGTTTCGTACAGTCATTTGATTTGATCGTTGTTAGCTTAAAGAGTGACAGTCTGACTATACCGGCTTCTTTCGATTTTGCAGAGCGTTCTTTTTTTTTTTCTTCGTGTGAAAAATCCCCACGGAATTTATTAATTTACATTAAATACATTCACCCATAAATATATCCCCATATGTACATATAAGTCCACTGATTACACATATCTAAAAGAACATTATTCAATGTGATAAATAGTGTTCTGTTACCATAGTTTTGAACTTATTAAAATTCTGAGCCTACTGGTAGCTGATTCCACAGACGTATCACCGTAACTGTGAAGGAGTTGTCGTAAAATTTTGTTTTCGCATTCGTGTATAAACTCAAAACGTCCCCTTAACATAGGACGGAATTTTTGGTTTAAATAAAATATAGTAGAGCAAAGAATAGATGTGAGCATACCGGCGAAGTCGTATGGGTAGCCACTTAAGCTCTGTTCAAAACTGCAAAACATGATCATACTTTTTTTTTTTACGTGCGCAAAATCCCCACGGATACCTCCCCACCGGAGCCGGTGGGAGAGGTTATGTCGGACTCGAACCGACTAAAACGCACGCCGCCTGTGGGTCGTTTTGGTTGCCGAAGGTGAAGTTGACAGGCATATCCCTCGCACCCCGGCCGACCCAGGGCCGTCTCTCACAATCTGGCCCTCTTCTCGGGTGTGTGGGGACTACAGAGTCCCCAACTCGTTCCCGGAAAACGGGGAGGCGCGCCAGTAGCGCCACCGCAAACATGATCATACTTGCGTAAACTACAACAACTAAATATAAATCTTATACAGACGTTTTGGAGGCGCTCAAGTTTATCTAGCTGACTTTCTGTTAAATCAAGATAACTGACGTCTGCATATAATAACTAAAATGACGTCACTAAAATATAGTACAAAATAGAAAAGCTTGTTGACACAGTCAGTGTCAAAAGTGCTTATACATACATATGCCATCTAATTCTTAGCTCTAAAGCCTTCCATCACTACTCATTCATACTGATATTTTAAATGCAAAAATTTCTCTTTTGCTTTATCTCGCCTAGACGTACCTGTACCGAAAGAATAAACTGAATGAAAATAATAAAGTTTTAAAGTAGCAGCCCCCAAGCTCCAAAGTGCACGCTTTTGGATGAAGAAGACCGAAATTTAGCAGTCAGTAATAAATAGAACAATAATTTTTTGAACGTTCCGTTCATTCATTGATGCCATCTTGAATTTCATCTGGAATTAAACTTGGTGGTATAGACTTGTAATATTAGTTCTAGAGAGCGAGCGGGTAAACAAAACTTAATAGTATTTTCTTGCAAAAGAATATTAGTATCTGAAATCATTATTACCTATTCCCCCTAAGTCCTCTAGCTAAGCTTAATTGCTTAAGCTTTGCTAGAGGATTTAGGGGGGTGTATTAGGAGTAGGTTCACGTCAGTACCACAATACAGTAATCGTACCTGGAGCCTCTCGATCGTACGGCGTTCTACTCAACCACTAAGCTACAGACATAAAATATTTTACTTCTTTTTTAAACAATCATACCAATGCCTGTAATATTATTCATGCAAACAAATATTAGCAGTGAATGGTTATCAAATTGTCGAAGATATCAAAGTGTCCAGCCACTTCTGTCGCCGCCAGTACATTTCCTAGTTCTCTAGTTCCGCAGCCGCTCCAATTTAGCGTTCATTCCCCCTCGCGATTTCTCCGTCACTTGTGAAGCAAACATATTAATTTATTCAGCCTTGTCTCGCGTACGACAATGCGCTCTATGTTGTGCTATTATTTTTGCTATTCAACCTGCTTTATGCCTTTGTTCCTATGGTTATGCAACTCTATGGTGTTGTTTTTTTTTAATGACAGAATTATAAGAAAGGTTCTTCTTTGTGAGTTATGTTTTCAGTCACATTGTATAACACTTAACGTTGAGAGTTGCACAAGACTATTTATTCCCAACACCAGACAGACAGAAACACCAGTCTGGTCTAAGAGAAATTGTCAGTCTGGCGATATGCTGAACCAGGATATTTTTATACCACTTAGGTGGCATAAAAAAAATATAAGAAATAAATAAATAATGCAGAATAAAACTCTGGTAACTAATATTTAAACAATATAAACCTAAACATTGTAATACTTATGCAAAGACCTACCTTGGAAATCTTTCTCTCTTTTCGTCTTCCCTTGCTTCTGTCCACCTTCCAGGTTTTCTTTCTTTTAGCTAAATTAAGATTTCGTCTTTCCTACAAAAACTCTTAACAGGAATATCCAACATGATTATATACCATAAAATAATTAGTTCATTGACGATCAAAACGAGATCGGAACACCTGCAAAAGGTAATTTAATTCAAAACACACAATTCATACCGAATAAATTACCCACTGTTTTTAAATTTCCTTTACATTTCAATTAACTATTTCGTGAAAGACAATATCGATCAAATTAACGACTATATTTATTATCTGTTTATATTTTATCTGTATTCAATAAATGCTACGATCGTCAATGTAACCTGATATCTTTTCAACGTGCATCGATTTAAAGTAGTATGCTTGTTCTCATATTTCATTAACTAGACTAACTTATTTATTATTCTGACTCCTGAAAGTTCTTCACTGACAAATAGTCATCCTATGAGTATTTTGTCTCATTCAATACCCTCGCTGCTGAATCATTGCCGAACGAAGGTCGGGTTTCGTTTGACATAGTCAGTAATCTCCAACGTATTTAATTGAGTATATTTCTAATTAGGCCTTTGACAATTTTATTTGTTATTTATTTTCTTTATTGTACGCCAATTACAATATTCATGTTACAGAAATTAAAGACACAAGAGTAGTACGAAGGGCGGCCTTATCGCTTTACACAATATCTTCCAGGCAACCTTTACGTAGTCTATTATTAAATATCTTTAGACTCTTTTTTATTACTAATAGCAATCCCCATGACTTCATCCGTTCGGACTTATATACTGGTTTTATTTTCGTGAAACCTAAATTATTTTTGCAATAAAAGTCCCACCTAATGTTTCAGAAGGGCAAGGTAATGGTGAATGATTCTTTGCATTTCAACAATCTCTGTAATCGTTCAAGGCACTTTTCAGGACCAGTCTACTGGAACTAAGTCTAGTCTGTATTTTTTTTTTTGAAAATAGAACAGGCAGGAGTGCCCTTATCCTAAGTTTATTTGGGGTCGGCGGAACATGTGTTCTTTTCCATTCATCTCTAGTTGCAGTTATCTCAACATTCACTCCTTCGTAACCATATCATCTTTCACACCATCCATCCACCGCATTTTAGGTCTCATAGTTAGTGCCTTCCTTACGACATTACTTTCATCCCTACGCATTACATGTCCGAACCAGGATAAACGATTTCCTCGTTAATTTTCCGTGATTGGTGCTACTCTCAAACTTCCTCAAATATATTCATTCCTAATCTTATCCATTCTTGTTAAACCACACATCCATCTCAAAGTTCGCATCTCGGCTATGTAGCCGTCCATATGATACATACAGGACGGCATGCCGGAATATGCTCTTATAGATTTTTCCCTTAAATCAAATGTCACTTTGTACCTACGAAAAGTATTAATTATCGAGTGAGATGGGTTGGTTGTATGTAGCATACATAACTATGTGTATGATATGTACGTATGAATCACAAATCAAACATACTACAGACATATTTACGAATCAGTATCAACTGATGGGAGTGTTCTGTTCATTCCGCGTGTGGGTTCAACGACCGGCGTGTAAGTTCGCGCGGCGCCCGCGCACCACGTGGCGGCAAATGTTTGTTTATGTTTGCATGCGCGGGAAAATGTACATTGTTGTTTTGTTTTATTCTATTATATGATAGTTTCAAAAACAAAGATTATGAATATGTAGTTAATATATATTCGAAAACTTTTGTCTTTCAAAAATTAACATTTTGAAGTAGGTAGGTACTCAGTCTTTTAATTTGTTTAAACTTGTTTGCAGCATTTTGAAATCCCTTTTAGAGTTTTTTATCCCCTAATTGTTCGATAAGATTCAGTGAAAATAGTTTTTAACCACATATGTACTACTTACATTTTAGCGCTTAAAGTCCATAGTTTTGGTTCACGAGTTATGTACTCTAGGACATTCGGAAGATATTTAAGACCTCGTTCATCGCATGCCTGTTATAGATAGATACAAAGAAAACTGCTTTTATAAGCACAGTAAACAAAGGAGATACGGTTTTATCTTTACATAGAACTTTCTATGAAGAAGTGAGACCGTATCTACTTTGTCGTACATACGCCTTTAAAACGCTACCCTCACTGGTGCTGTCAGGTAAAAACTTAGACATGCAGTATGTTAAACAAAAACTCGTAGAAAGCAATACACAATTATATGCGCATTAATTTTTTGTAGCACAATTTGTACTAAAATATTTATGTTTTTCTTTCTACAGGTGGAGACGCTTGTCGCCAGAAGCAAGCCGGGATGGCAGCTCGATGAAAATTGGGCATCGTCGCTTCTATCCCCGCAGTAAAAGACCCGGGGTCATCCAAAGTGCTGAGGGACATATCTTAAAATCGGTTAGCACTTTCCACCGGTAATTGTACTATAGTTAGTCTAATTCAAGGTAAGTATTCATCATCCCAGTTTTAATTCCAGAAGACATCCAAAAAGACTCTCCACTCTCCCACACGTATCACCTTTTTAATTTTTTTTTTTACTTGTACGTGAACGACTGACCACCCAATCCCTTGCGCCAGTGCCTTGTTCATCAACTAGCAGGTATACCAGTTTGTTGAAGAGGTTTTAAGATCTTGATGGTTCCCCATAGCTACACAATTTGCTACCTCAGTGATATAGAGTAAACCATACGCTATATACAGAGTGTCTTCGGACCACACACAAACACATGTATTTCAAATAAAAATGAAAAATCATAGCAAAGTAAATAGCATAAGTTCCGTGAACAGAATTCGCGCAAAAACAACATGTCTGCCATACCTCTGAGTCCGTCAAATGGCTCTTAATTCGAACTTGACATGTCCGATGCCTTTACTGATCCGTTTCGTATATAAAAAACAACGATAGAATGTGCTTTTCCGACATTTGTGTAGGGTGAAACGTATAATTATCGTCCATTAGAAACGTAATTTTTCTTGTATTTTTCGTGATACCTGTAGTTGACGACTATTAATAAAACAGTCTTTAAATTTAGTGTCCCAAATTACTTTTGGCTAAATAATTCTTCATTATTAATCTTAGTTGCCCATTCGATCACTATCACATTATAGTATAGGTTTCAACCTAAGCTAGGAACAGGGCCGTTGTACCTTTAGTATGTTTGTCATAATCAATCTTAAACTGAAGATTTTTGTATGCTGTATTTTGAGTGTAATCCACTTAGAGCACGCATATATCTGGAATATATTAGTACTGATTTGGTTACTATGTCAGTAGTTTTATCTATTCTGTGACTTTGGAATATGCATTGATATAAACTAGAGTTTTCGAAGTTGTGTGTTTTTATCGCAGGTTTATAAGCGCCCGACTAATGGCAATAGGCTTGCCACCTAAATTACATTGGGACCTAAACATAAACTGGCGAAATGTGAGTGCTAGCACCTCTGCCTATCCCTTCGGGGATATAAGCGTGTGTTTATGTAAAAAATGTAAAGAGGATTCCCATCTCGAACACCAATTTTCGACCTTCAGCCACGAGTACGCTCACAAACAATAAAATACTGCGCTAAATTTCAAAACACACGGCCGATAACAGCACCCTCTACCTTACAATCACACATAGTATTCCTTTAGGAGATGTGTGCCGGGTTCGATGGCCGGGAGCACGTGGCGCGAGCAACACCCTGGCCGCTCGCAAAAACACAGGGAACACGGCACTGAATCACTGCCACCCGACGTACGCTAGTAGGGATGGCAGGACATAGAAAAGTAATTTTTATTGCATCGTTTTTATTCCACCAGCGCTTTGGAAGGTGATAACCTAAGCTTGAATAAAATTATTATTGACGTCATTAAGACACAATTATTGTATTATTACACATTTAACATAACATAGGTAGGTAGGCAGAGGTGCTAACACCCACATTTCGCCATTGAAAATATGACTATTACAAAAAAAAAAAATATTCCAAACACCTCAAGTAACCATTGTCATACCACCACAGACACTGCAAAAAGTGGCATTAAATTTTAAACTTTATTTCTATTTAATTAAAGTTCAAAATTAATTGAAAAGAGTTTCATTACTCTTTTTTATTCACTCTGCAAAAGTCTTTTAATTTTGAACTTAAACAGCATTGCTTTAATGTCTAATATTAAATGGATTAGCAGTGTCCTTGGTATGACAGTGGTTTAGCAGAATCAAAACCCTGTTCCGTCTGCGTAGATATCAGTTGCATTTCAGGTTTAGTCTGTACTGTATATATCTGTCTGATATTAAACAGCCCTATCCCTTAGTCGCCTTGTACGACACCGCATGGGAAGAGATGGGGTGGCCCAAATTCTACTCTGCCGGAAAAACCACGCAGCGTTTTTATATTTATTATATACATAAAATTAATAAAAAAATGGACATCAAAAACATTTAACCAGATTTATTTATCATAACAGTTTTTTTTAAATATCTACACTATACATTTACGTATTACGAGTTTTACAATAGTATGGAAGTTAACATAATTTTTCCTAGAAACTGAAGTGGCAACCCTGTCCGTACACAGGTCTTCGGCTAATGAATAGTATTTATGTAATGAGAATAGGAAACACATTGTGTGTCTCACACTCAATTATAATAATTATAACCTTCATTAATTACAATACCGCGTAAAAATTTAATAAATGAGATAGTAAAGATCTTGGGAGTTCTTAGTCTTTACCTCTTATTACATAGGACTGGGTAGGAGGTAGCACACGGCGGTATTTCCGCCCAATTGAGCAGTCCGACTGGGGAAGTACCTCCGCCCTACAGAATACCGCGGTTATAATAACTTCGTGTTGTGTTGCCAGCGGTGAGTAGGGTAGCCAGAGCTCATTGGAGAATTTGTGCTGTCAGTGGGATGACTAAAGGCTTGTCCTGCTTTGTCCTCTACACTGACGGCACAGAAACTCTGTGCTTACAGGGTCGGCAGCGCGAGTGTGGCTTCTCTGGTGTTACACACGTCTATAGGCCACGGTAACCACTTTCCATCAGGTGGGCCGTGCGTTTGTCTGCCACCTAAGTGGTTTAAAATTAAAATTTAAAAAAGGACTGGATATCATTGTTGGCAAAATATAGGTGACTGCATTCCCCTTTCGGACTAACAACCCTGAATATGTATCACCATCAAGTTAAGTCAATTAGGCCTGGGGGTGACAGGTGGAGCCGCCTGTCACCCTGGCAGAAGCAGGCCGCGGCAGTGGCGCGTCTGGCGCGCCTCCCCGTTCCCGGGTACGAGTTGGAGACTCTGTAGTCCCCACACCCGAGAAGAGGGCCAGATTGTGAGAGATGGCCCTGGGTCGGCCGGGGTGCTAGGGAAATACCTGTCAACCTCACAGACTCACAGGTGCCGTGCGTTTTAGTCGGTTCGAGTCCAACATAACCTCTCCCACTGGTTCCGGCGGGGAGGGGTATAGTGATTCCTTCGACAACCAAAACGACCCACAGGCGGCGTGCTTTTTAGTCGGTTCGAGTCCGACATAACCTCTTCCACCGGCTCCGGTGGGGAGGTATCCGGGGAGATTTTGCGCTAGTAAAAAAAAAAAAAGTAACTACAATTTAACAGAAGAAAATTTGATATTCATTCTGTTAGTCTATGTATACGTTTATAGACAGAAAGAAACAGGAAAAGTAATGCGTTATCTACTATTGCAATTCATAATAAGATTAGTCAACAAGAAAAGCCGCAAATCATAGCCCTCCAAGTGCTTAGAATTCGCGGCAAATAACTGGCAAATTGCTCTTACCTAACTATTAGTTATGAGTTAGTACATTGCATACGCTGTTTATAATGGTGGCACTTCACATGGCTATTTGTGTTTGCTATTGGGCGTTTGTTGATTTGGTAAAATATTTGACGTATATACAAATATAGACAAACACTTACTTCACAAAAAAGTATTCACTTCAAAGATGTATTACATGTTAATTGTCACAGTCTAGTATTATAGGTACTCTACTGGCCGTAAAGAATTTAAATAAAGTAAATAACGTAGAATCAACGCCAGAAAATAATATGTCCCCGTCCTCATCATATGCTTTTTCACGTGTCGCTTATAGGATCCGGGACTGTAGGAAGAAGGAAACACGTGAGCTGATAATGAATTCCAGGCATTAATAGTGCGACAAAGGAAAATGTCACAGAACAGCTTAGTTCTTGATCGCATATTCTGCACCGTGTTCGGATGACATCTAAGCCTTGCACGTGTTGTCCTATGCAGGAAAGGGGAGGGTGGGACTAATTGGAAGAGCTCATCAGAACATTTACCATGGTACAGATGGTAAAATACTGCCAAGGACGCAACATCTCTACGCATCAGCAAAGGCTCTAGGGATGTTTGTGACCTCGAGCTTCCCAATAACGCGGTCCGCATGTCACTGCAACCTGTACAGAGCTGGTTCTCCACATGACAGTACAGTTTAGAGTAGCCAGCACATTTTTTTGATGACTAGTGGGAATTATAATTACTGGCATATATATTGATCCCAATCTCGTCACGTCATGTACACTATAATATGCACAGTATCTACGCATTTTTTTGGAAGAAAGCATGAGGTGCTACGGCGGTGGAGGAGATCAAATCCACCAATTACATTAAAAAGTGTATTGCTGATAGGTTTCACAACACTCTTTAAGACTGTCTCTTGATACACTTTGGCTGAAGTTTTCACTCCTATAACTTCTTAAGTTCAGCAGTTCAACTAAGAACTATTGCATTCGTATCTGAACAATGAAAGATCTGATAAAATAAAAAGACGTGACTGGCAACCTTACATGTTGCGACTGCCACGCTGCGGCCAAGGGACTTATTTCGTGGCGCGAGCTCTGTTTGGTATTGGCCTTATTTGTCAAACAGGCAATAATGCAAATGCTTTGTCAAATACACTGTCCACAGATTGTTATTGTTTGTCAAATACGCAAATACGAATAGCCATGTAAAGTATCACCATAAAAATACACAAAATATAAGTAATTTCCCGGAAACAAATGAGTACAAGAACGTTTCATCATTTCTCATGCACACAAAGTGACTTTTTTTTACGTTTGAAAAATGCCTCGGATACCTCCGCGCCGGAGCTGGTGGGAGAGGTTATGTCGGACTCGAGTCGACTAAAACGCACGGCGTCTGTGGGTCATTGTAGGTTGTCGAAAGTGAGGTTGACAGGCATATCCCTCGCGCACACAAAGCGACTTAGCGATATCCTACCGACAGTATACATGAAAAACCGTCAATTTTTTTATATAAAATGCACTACATTTTGGCTCACTATATGGCATTGTAGAATATAAATAAGAACCGCGGTAACCTAGTGGTATGGGTAATGGACTGATGAGACAAGGTCTCGGGTTCGATCCCAAGTTTTACCAAGGCACACACCAATGACTTTTCGATGCTTTTTGAAGTTATGTGTGTATTTATCGCAGGCTTATAAGTGTTCGGTTAATGGTAATGGGCTCGCCACTTATTACATTGGGACCTAAACATAAACTGGCGAAATGTGGGTGCTAGCACCTCTGCTTACCCCTTCGGGGATATAGGCGTGAGTATGTATATGTAGTATTATGTATGATGTATGTATATATTATGTATGATGATAAATAAGAAAATATCCCTTCTAACCCTTTTAGAGACAAGGGATGACACAATCTGAGATAGAACGTAGGAAGGAATAACCTCACCGAACATTTGCCATCTGTTCTACAGCAGGCGGTCTCGCTGTGGAGTTGGGAGGCCTTAGCCCTCTACGAGTAGAACCTACAAGATTGACGAATAACTCTACCTTTCAGCCTCGGTTCACTCTGAATACTGGGTGCATTTTCTGCAACAACCCATACTCTTATACTATTTTAGTGCCGACGAATATCGCAAGCCAAGCTGCCCGCGTACGAAGGCAACTCGGGCGTAAGGGCGCAGGCCTGGGAGTGACTGGTGGAGCCGCCTGTCACCCTGGCCGCGGCGGCGGCGGCGTGCGTTTTGGTCGATTCGAGTCCGACATAACCTGTTCCACCGGCTCCGGTGGGGGGTATCCGTGGGGATATTGCGCACGTAAAAAAATCCTATTTTAGTGCCTTTTCGTTCATACCAGCTCTCTGGCAAGAGTAACAAAATGGCAGAATACGACGCACAGGCACACCTTACCAAGGAATCTTAACTTAAGTAGTCTAGTCTAGAGTACTTAAGTCTTCAGCTTCAACGCATCTCTCATCAACGACAGCCTGTGGCGTGGCGGTAGTGAACGCGACTGCTACGCACGAGGCGCGGGTTCGATCCCCGCTCAGTGCAAATATTTGTATGCATGAATATGGGTATTTGCATTGGTCTGGGTGTTTCTATGTATAATATGTATGTATTTACAAAAAAAAAGTATTTAAGTATGTTTATCCGTATTCTAGATTCCATAACACAAGCTAGTTAAGCTATGCTTACCATGGGTCTAGATAGCGATGTGTAGAATGTCGTGGAATATTTATATGTCTTTGATAAATCTTCAGATTTATTTTACATTTTGTGTAACAGGAAAAAAAACGTATTAGACAAAATTTGTACTAACGTCAATTGTTGATAAAAATTTTAAATTAAATAGACCCTCCCTCATATATGCAAATATTAAAATGTCCCATTGAATAACATATTGGTTAATACATTTATTCAAAACTTACGTTGATTTTCATTTAAAAGACGGCCACACTATCCTAAATTACGGTTGTGATATATTTATATCAAAAATACTTTTATTGATAAAAGGAAGGTTATAATATTTTTGTATTACATATTCTTCTTTATCAACTTTTCTATTAGAAGTTTAATTTTATAAAACACAACTGCTATAGTCCAGGATAACAGTATAACGCTTTTATAACAAGATTCATAACAAAAATAAAAATTAACTTAAATATTGAATCAAAATGGCACCTTGGCGTAAAATTATATAGTTCTAGTTTTATAGTTCTATATGCTATTATTGTAAGTATATTTAAGCAAATAAATATTTGTAACTTCAGAGCACATTTTTAAATGACAATTAATAAGCTAAAAAAGCGCATCAGCGCCGAGCCGACTAGGAGTCGAAGTGGTCGCCATGGCCGAAATCGGTCGAAAGCATCATCCTCATCATAGGCTGCTCAAACATAACTTTATATTTTCAAAAGATCACAAAATCAAGATCACACTTCTCTACTCGGAGTCTTCTCAGAACGGAACCGCGTTGTTGGCCGGAGTCCAGTTCAATAAGTAGCCGGTGTATTGCTATTCTACCTTGTCGTAATTTAGTTTGGTTGACTTGAATGGATGCGGCTGTTGTGATACCGTACCGCTGAAAGGCTTTATTGGTGGGGAAGAGATTCTAGTGAGTTGCAGGAAATCAAGAATTCGCGCGAATATTCATAAAATCCGTAATATTGGCAAGCGTGGCCAGACCTTTTTTTGAGCCAACATAATATCTTTAAATATGCCAGTTCAAAAAATGTTTTGTTATGCAATGAAATGGATAGACGTTAAGTATTCACGGATATTACGCTCGGAATTGTAATCGCTCTTGATTTATATTTTTTTCATGAGCTTTTTATCCAGTATTAGCTAGTTAAAGCCGTGGTAACTGTATGGAATACATAAAATGAGCGTCGACGCGATTTCAATATTGAAAATGTGGCCGATCACGTGATTGGGCCATATATTTTTTGAAATGATTAAAAAATATTTTGAAGTTCAGAATGTTACTGCGAAATAAGTTTGAATATGAAAGATATTATTGGAAGTGTTGTTGAATATTACATTTTTAGATTTGTTTTTGTTAATAGTATTTAGTAAGCTTTAGCCACGAGTAATTATTTGTTATATTGTTTATTAAAAAATAACCTTGATATTTAAGACATTTTATGCATTTAGAGCTTTTCCTTCTTCTTCTTATTTCATTCAAATAGCTCCTTGCATCGGTTATGCGTTGACTCTCCGCTATTTTTAGTTGCCAAGCTAAAACAACAAAGCATATAATTATTATATTCATCAACCGCCCTGTCTTCGCTCATGAAAATATTGTGAAAAATATTCTACAATATAGGCGCTTGAATCGCGCCTAAATTATAAGTAAAATGATGTTCTTACAACACGTGATTTCAAAACTTACGAATTTAAAAACTCCAAGTACAATTCAAAACAAATCAAAACGTGACTGATTCTGCAAGTCAAGAAAACGTTGGTAGTTTCTCGTTTGTCATATTACAATCAGATATAATCAAAATTAAATTTTGAAAACGTGGTTTTACTTAGGTACTGACTCGGGTCCCTAATTGCAACGTTACCTACCAAGTTCAATGTTTAAACAAACACTTAGAACCTTCCCTCCATTTTAAAATATTAGTTTGACAAAGGGTTATCCCAATCAGATAAACTGTAGGTACACTAGTACAGATACAAATGTACGAACTAACATTTATGTTTATATATTAGACAGCTCTGGCGTTAAGTATACAATATTTATATGTTAACACATTCAGACACTCATCTACATAATAACCTTAACTTTCTCGTCCCTAGAAAACCTCAAGGACATACATAACATTTCTAGCAAGCCTAGAAGGCTGCCAAGTAGTCACAACATTGTTGATTCCACAAGTAGGTGCTGAGCAGTCGTTCTGTGGCAGTAGATGTGGTGGAGGCAACTTGAATGACAATGCGACCTCGAACGAAAGTACTTTTACTATGCACATGCGTGACCAGGATATAGCATACAGCATAGAGTATGTTGAACTAGAGAAATTCGCAATAGTTTACTATTATATAGTGAAAATATGCGAAGCAAATTGACATTGCATGTAGTGAAAACAAATAATGAAACCAAACATTGCATGCGCGGTAGAGTAGAATTTGGACCACCCCGTCTTTTCCCATGCGGTGATGTACAAGTGATAGGGCTGTTTAACATAAGACAGATATATACAGCCCTCAGATGCATGGCTCGAGTCAACAGTAGTGCCCGGAAGACGGCAAGAGATTACCCCTATTACGTTGAACCGAAAACAATGGTTGGTGAAATGGGGGTGTTAATTCACCTCTGCCTAACCCTTCGGGGATAAAGGCGTAATTATATGTACTTATGTATGTATGAAACAAAAATAAATTATTGAATTTTTTGCAACGCAAAAAGGGAAGAGAGGATTTTAATCTCTGATAACACGTTGAGATCATCTATGTTCCTGTGACACCTTCTTTAGAGCACACTATATTCACCAGACACATGTCAATGCGACGAAACACCGTCTAGTTTTATTCAATTCAAGTCTGACATACCCACCTCATAGTTAGCTCCAGTGAGATTACAAAGAGGATTCCGCATACAAAAAAAATCTATTATGTTGATCCTGCAGATATTATTCTGGATGAGAAGAAAGAAAATGGGATTTTGAGGCGGTAAAATATTACCAATGAAACAATTTCCATGCACTTCCTGCATAACCTCACTTTCGGCAACCAAAAACGACCCACAGGCGTCGTGCGTTTTAGTCGGTTCGAGTCCGACATAACCTCTTTCACCGGCTCCGGTGGTGGGGGTATCCGTGGGGATTTTTCACACGTTATAAAAAAAAACAGATTCGAGGTTGTTGGTAGCCTGAGAAATCCTTATGATGCCGATAGGCGGAACATGATTGACGGAACCTTTCGGTAGCATCTAGTATGTACCCCTTGAAGCCATGCTGGAAACAAACCACTCGAATTTCAAAACCAATATGCCCAGGAGGAATCACAATATTCATTGAGTGAACTGCTTCATTTTTGAACCAAAGGGGACCAAATTATATAATATAATATTTTTATCGAAAAATGTTAATCCTAGACAATAAAAGCTAGTCTCTAAACCTTTTCCATGCTCTATGGTTTAAACATTAGCAGTTGGCATGGTGCCTGTGAGCGGACGCGACTTAGTCCACTGCACCATTGACCTGCAGTGTAGGGTAGCTATGAACACGGACTCCATCTGATTACACAGCACCCTATTGCCCCATTTCCTATATAAGTAACACTATTCCTATTACGAATGTCCAGCCCATGATAGCAATAAAGTCGTCCCTATTACATGGAGCCGAAAATCATAATTGCAATCACGAAATGTGAGTGTTAATTCATTCTGTAAGACTCCGTTTGTAAATCCCCGAAAGTACCGAGACGCGAATGAATGAACGAATGAATGAATGAATATAATTTAATTGTACATCGATAATCAACACAAAATAAATATCATCAAAGTTCACAATAGGACGTACTTTACTTTATAAGATGGGTATGTAGGAAAGAGATAGAAAACATTATTCGTGAGTGATGTTCTATCAAGAAAATGTGTCTAATTATCAAGGATTTAACAGATAGACCCGTTTGTCACCCTTAACTCAAGCTGGCTTGGACAACGGTGCGATGGGCGCCTCCCTATCCTCAGCAAGATGAGAATGGGAGACACCGTGGTTCCTACAGCCGAAGCCAAAATATCGAAAATGGAGATGATCCAGGCTGTATTTTGTTTCGACATGACTCCTCGAACACGTATTACCTAAAATGTAACGCTACTAGAATCATCATCATCATCGCAGCATGTCCTCATTGCATAAAAAACTGGCAGAATGTGACTGTTTAATAAGAATTTATCTACCCTACAGGCATGAAAACAAATTCCAAAGTCTTAGTAAAAAGAAATCTGCATCGCTAAATAATTTGTTGGATAATATTGTAATCATAGTGTTCCTACACCGTCTCTAGGCTAGGTGCGTTTGCGCAGCACTGCGCGCATAGCCAATGAGCGACAGACGTGTGTTGTATACTAATCGCTGATTGGCCGGTTGGCACCTCGACTGACCTCGAGTGAAATGCGATTATCCAAGTTCTAGTAATCCCATGACATAATCTAGATTATGTAAATATGTTGCATGCTATGCTATGCTTGGCATGGCATGACATAAGTGTCATGTTTATATGACATATTATTATTTTACATATATTTTTTATTCTTTAGGTTCAATTCCTGCTCTAGTAAGTCTAGTGCAAATGTATTTATTTCCATTAGTCTGATTGCTATGCACTTATATAAATACCTATGCATTAACAAAAAAGTTAGTTTATCCTCATTTCAGAAGTCATATGACAAGCTTTGCTTTATTTGGGTATAGAAACCTATACGTTGTATGATGTAGAATTTAACATAACACACATACTTAACATAAACTCACGCCTATATCACCGAGGGGGCGGCGTAGGTGGCGAACCTATTGTCATTAACCGGGCACTTATAAACCTGCGATAAATACACATATAACTTCGAAAAGCATCGAAAAGTCATTGGTGTGTGTCATGGTAAAACCTGGGATCGAACCCGAGACCTCGCCAGCGACCCAAGACAGCGTTTTAGTCAGTGCGAGTATGATATAACCATCCACGATGGCAGAGGGGATGGTACTCGTGGGAACTGCCACACGGTAAAAATATACACCTTTTTATGTTTGTACCTTTATAGCTATAGCGAGGAGGTAGGACACGGCGGTATTTCCGCCCAATTGAGCAGTCCAACTGGGGAAGTACCTACGCCCTACAGAATACCGCGGTTATAATAACTTCGTGTTGTGTTCCCAGTGGTAAGTAGGGTAGCCAGCCACTGGAGAGTTTTTGTGCTGTCAGTGGGACGACCTAAGGCTTGTCCTGCTTTGTCCTCTACACTGACTGCACAAAATCTCTGTTCTTACAGGGTCAACAGCACGTATGTGACTCCACTGGTGTTACACACGTTCATAGGTCATGGTAACCACTTTCCATCAGGTGGGCCGTGTGCTTGTCTGCCACCTAAGTTGTATAAAAATATATATATGTAAAAAGTGCGACCGTGTCTCTTTTTATCGTCTGTATTTAGTATTATTAAGCTTAGTTATTATTTACTTTAGTTTTAAAACTAAATTACTATTTATAAAGTTACCCTACTGCGTGAGTGCAGCACCAATTAAGATATAACAGTGGCTACATTTGAGAGTGAGAGAGGTTAGAAAACCTATTAAAGTGTCACGTATACCATCAAGCCGTCTAACAGCTTGCGAAGTTTGCACGCCATTTTATAAACTTTTAAATAAATTAATGGTAAAAACATTTTCAAAAACATACGAGTTCATACATAAAATATCGCCTGCTATCCTATCACTGTTAGAGAGTGTTGTAGAAATCCATGTGGTAACGGAGAAAGAATTCAAGAATTACTACCCCGTCTCATCGAAAGGGTGTCGTAAGAGCAAAACTACTACTACTAGCAAAATACGCAGACAATTTCACTGCGAGAGAAGGAAAACTCGAAATAAAACCCTGTACCAGGCCGTCTGGCCAGCGTGGAAACAGTAGGCCAAAGCCTGCGATAGGCTTATTGATTGAGTGTTGACGAAAGACCCTCACCGAGTTCTGTTTGCTCATTTCTTCTTTTTTCCTCCTAACCTAGAGACTTGCAGATGAAGTTAGCTTGGACCCCGATACAGGTGGGGTCCCAATAACACCCAAGTAAAAGCAGGAACGCTGTTCGATAAACTTTGAGTTTAAATTGTAGGCATCGGTCACAGTTAAATATAATTTGCTTAGTAGTTTTTCATGGCAAGGTCGCTGAACTTCGCGTAAACAACACTTAACAGAAAATATTATATTAAAAGCCGGTCAAATGCGAGTCGGACTCGCTCACCAAGGGTTCCGTAACTTAAGCTACATACACCGTAATAATATACCAAGTGATCGTTTAAGTGTTCCGTTTTTTTTTTTTCATTTAAGGTACGGAACCCGAAAATTAAAGAAAATGAAAGAAAGAAAGATGAAGAAGAGAAAGAAAGAAGACGAAAATGAAAGACACATTGAAGAACACCAAAGCCTCCCAACATTAGGAAAGGCTATGTCAATATATATTGATCATTCAAATTAGATAATCATTATTTTTGTATACATTTGTAAGATATTATTTTAAAACTAAAAGTATATCCGTATTTTACAAAAGCTTTTAATGTCCGTAATGCAATCATAGTATTTCCATTAACACTTTCGTAGGCTTTGTCGCACCCTGGGTATTTCCCTTCGACAAAACTAGACTTGCAAATGGTATTAAATACTAACAACACCGCTAGGGACACCATTCATTCTGTAATATATGGACTATCCTAAATGATTAATGGCGAACTTATAATAAGCTATCCGATCGAATAAGAATAGAAAGTATAAAGAAACATACAAAAACAAATACTGTAACAACAACAATTCAAAAGTTAAAGTGGAGATGGTCAGGCCATACAATTAGAGGTAGGGAGAAATGGTCAAAGGCAATAATGAACTGGTTCACGAGTTATAACAAGAGGAAAAGGGGTAGACCACTCAGAAGATGGGTGGACGACATTAAAGCCTTAGCAGGTAGTACATGGATGAGGACGGCTGTGGACAGGGTGGAATGGAAAAGGTTGGAGGAGGCCTTTGTCAATTGTGGCACACGGATAGAATCATAAGTACATATTGTAAAGCAGAGAAAATGTTAAATGTTACACTGTCTGAAAATAAAGGCTATTATTATTATAGTGTTCCTTTTTTATTCTCAACTTATTGAGTTAGTATTAACCACATTTACGGGTCGAAACCAAGTAAATGTGTGGTGTGTGTGTAATTGTGTATATCGTGTGTTAGTGGGTGTGAGTTTTCAGTATCTTCTATTTGCAAGAACTTTCTCACAATTCTGCATGTATTCAATATAGCAGCTTTTTGAATAGGTATGTAGATGTTATCCTTAAGGTCTATCAGTTTGATACTATGGTGTAGATGTTTAGGGATGACTCCGGTGGTGGAAACAACTATCGGCACTACATATACTTTGTCTTGCTTCCAGATTATCATGACTTCATCTTTCAGGTCAGAATATTTTTTAATTTTTTCAGTAATGGTCTTCTGTAAGTTATGGGTGTTTGGGACTGCGACGTCAATCAGGTAAGTCGTTTTGTTTACTTTATCTTGTAATGTGATATCTGGTCTGTTATAGTGGATGATCCTGTCAGTAAGTATGGCGCGATCATAATATAATTTGTGTGAGGTATTTTCCAAAATTATTTCAGGTTTGTAGTTGTAATATGGCGTATTAGTATTTTGTATCAGATTGTGTTTTTGTGCTAAGCTTTGGTGTATAATGTTGGTTATTTGATTATGTCTTAGTTTATTATTATTGTTTCTCAGTACCTTGACTCTCGGGACTATGAAGTCCCGGGCCTTTGGAAGGCGTGCGTCGGGCCGAAACCAAGACGTAGAGGCCCTTTTATGAGAATTTAATATGCTAGGAATACACACACATGGCGGATATCATCCCCGAGCGCACAATATGATACACCGGGAGATGGTCCCCGCCAGGTGCAGAGACTATTGCTGTGCGGTGCTGTGGCCGCGATGGAAACTAAATTATGGGCTATGGGATTGAGAATTGGATGGACTGGTGAATGGGCTATAGGGGGAGACTAACGGACGCCTGCCGTGACAATAAGTCTCAAACTTGTAAAAAGGCAGGCGGTGACTTGCCAACTCATTGCATGGGCCCCATTAAAATAGCCACATATAGTGCGACCATGGAGCAACATCCGTTGAGCGGCTAAAGTTGTCGAGAGGTGAGTCTGCGGGGCGCAAGTTCCCGGTATACCAGTCAGCGTGCCCCCGGCGTTATAACATTTTACACTTCCAACCTGGAGCATAGGTTCTGCTCTTGCAACTCCACTCATGGCCGGCCAATAAAGGCAAGCACACAAGGTGAGGGGGAATAAATCCTAATCCTCGGGAGAATCGGGGTACGTGGTGTCGCCACGCACCAACAGCTCGCCACAAGCTGCCCCTGCGGGGTTATTATTATTATTATAACAATGTTTAATATAACCATGTCATGCTGTAAGCTTTACAAATGCGAAGGATTTTTAGATTTTTTTACTAATAATGTAAAGTCACCATCGGTCACAACAGTCTCTGCAGGGTTCGGTCCCCGCTCAGTGTAAATATTTGTATACATAAATATGGATATTTGCATTGGGCTGGTCGTGCCTCGGAGAGGACGTTAAGCCGTCGGTCCCGGTTGCCATACCAACATCTATGGTAGTCGTTACGGATAGTTGGAGCCCTAATAAATCCAACAACTGGACTAACTGCAATGCTTCGATATCATCTTTGTATTGTAGAGGATTTATCAGAGCTCACTGAAGAGTTATGAGCCGTTTGCTTGTCTGTCACCTAAGTTATATATAATTCACGGCCTCTGTGGCATAGCGATAGAACATTTGACTGCTAAGCAGGCAGTCGCTTCACGGATATTATCGAAGTTCAGCCAAATCCGCAGTTATATTGGTGAAGCAGACCCCAAACTCCGTGGTGCGAAAGCTTCAGATGCGACTGGGATTAACGCTAAGGTTGGCGAAGAAGAAGATTGTACACCAGAATAGTGGGTAGGTGTGGGGGGGTCCATACCTTGCCTCAAAATGAGGTGGAAGAATGTTTGATACTGCATCACGTCAATACCACTGTACGAATCTTAATGAAGTTTGGTACAGGAATACTTTATATTTTGGAATAACATGGGCTTCTTTCCGTTTTGTAAATAGCTTCATACTAGTCATGGTACCGGGATCACTGGATACCTACTTATTGTACAAATGTGGTACTGAAGTATTGGTTAGTTAAAATTTAACTTTACTACAAAATGTAGTTGTACTTTATAGCCACAAACTTCAATCATACAGTCGGCTTTTAGATTATAGATAATTATATCTCTTAATCAGGTTTTAGACACGCAATGCGTGGGCGCAGTAGCAAGTTTACTACACGTAATAAAATCCGCCAATTTATGACTGGGCTTCGGAGGATATTAAGATTACAAATCTTTTATCCATGAATGGATTTTTTTTTAAATGTTATAGTTTTGCAAGCCGTTTTGCGAGTTGTCAAAATATAAGATTTTAATAGATCCAACTTCCGAGACCTTTATTAAGTCTAGTTATTCTTATTCAGCCAAGTTACATCTAAAGTCAAAATCAGTGGGTAAAAGAGCCCAGGGTCCATTTTCCTCCTTCCACATCTTCGGGTGAAGTGCGAACGAGTGTAAGCGAAAATGCAAGTTCACAAGAAAATCACTTCTAAATAATTAAGAGTTCATAATTTCGTTTTTAATTCTTTGAACATATTATGATATCGCCAGTGGACAAAACCTGTAAAAATAGATGGGTGCATGCATAAATTTTGATATTTATTTGAATTTCCTTGCCCAAAATCCCTCGACATTGGGAGGGATTGTGTCCAGCAGTGGACTGGGATAGGCTAATTAATTTATTGATTGATGCATAAATAGCACGAATAAAATATTTTAAAAGTTATCCAAAAAATGGAATAATGTTGGTACTATTCAAAGTTGTAGTAAGGGAATGAATTCAACGTGTTTTCTAGAAGCTCGTAAAAGTAACCTTGGCCTAGAGCCATGGGTCTGTCCCATAGACAATCGCTGTGACAAGAATCCCATCTTAATGGGATTCTTTGTATTCACAAAGCTTCCAGCAGTTATTTATTGCTAGAATGGACTTAAGTGAAGTTATTGTAAGTAATATTAAATGAAAAATTGCCCAATTACGGTAATGGGTTGCTTCTGGTTTAATTGGAATTGAAAAACGTAGTGAAAAGTTAGTGATTATTCACTGTAACCCACTGTAAACCTACTTCTCTCTGGAGGAATAGCCTGTACCTGGCTATCCCTTCAGAGAAGGAGTACCTATAACATATAACATGCTCAACGATACGCTAGGTAGGTATAAGTAGCTACTTATAGCTACCTAGCGTATAAGGTGTAATGTAGCACATTACACTTTATATCTATATGTGTATCTATATTAGAACATTACACTTTAAGTGCTAGTGTGTCTGTCACATTAACAAAATAAGTAGCAATGAAATCTTAGAGCGAAGACAGCAAGAAATGAATTAATTAACTAACTAAGTTAATTAATTTCTGATTGAATGTGCTAATTGACTCCTAAATTTCAGTAATTGTCCCACATAATACGAAGAGCTGGTGACACTACGCTAAGCGGATGTCCCACGTCGAATCGACGTGGACTGCATCGCCCAACTCATACCACTCGTGAGAATGGTACACCATACTAAAATTACCTATTTACTTCCATTACTCATTATCAAATTAATGATTATGATTACATTATACAAAAAAAAATTGAAATGTTCTGTTCATTCAAGGTCGACAGCACGAGTGTGACTCCCCTGGTGTTGCACTCGTCCATAGGCTACGGTAACCACTTACATGTATTTCATTCGTACCACTGCAGAAATGCATAGTAGCTGTTATTGTGACTGCAATATTTTTAGTTGCTAAGTAGATATTGCTTTGTATACCTACAATAAGGTGGCTAGGACAGACTGGATGCGAAAGGCGGAGGATCGGAGAAAATGGGGCACATTGGGAGAGGCCTATGTCCAGCAGTGGGCTGGGGTGGGCTGATTGAATTGATACCTAAAACGCTATAAAACCTAAGTTATATAAAAACATAAACGCCGCATCTTCAAATGTTAAAATTAAACTGAATGCAAAATGCGGAAGATCTGATGATCTAAGAAGGTCACTTCATTGAAATCATATTAGGATATTTTTTTAGCAGAATCACTCAATGTGGCCTTTTTAGACAGAGGGTATTAGAAGCTTTGGCGTATATACTGAGAGACATCTGTCGCTGTGGAATGCAAAAGGCTAATTTATCGTCTACTTTTTAATGAATATACATAAAATCAGTAATGAAATTTATATTTAATGATTTGATATATATGTTTATGGTATAAATCTAATGAAAATATGATAATGATCTAATGTGTCTGCTAATATCAATTAATACGAGATTTAGCGCCGCATTTTATAGTCTCTCTGTTTATTGTATCCACTAATTAATAAAAGACTACTAATCGTGCAACGTTCAAGTACAAAGTACGTCAGCTCTACTACAGTAGCCCCTAGTCATAGTAATGTGTAAAACCTTAATGTTAGAAATACTTTGTCATTATGTATAATTATGTAAGTATAGGTAAGTTTATATTATATAAGTATATATTATACGAATATATATTAAGTACCTAATATAGTTAAAAGTTCTTATGTATTATAGTGTGTATGTATAATGTATGTATTATTATTGTGAACATAGTGCACTGCACCTACCTCAATGTATCTCTGCATCACCCTAAGGTTGACTGTTAGATAATGCCTTTGGCATTAAGTCCGCCTTTGTACAAAATTACTTTGCATAAAGTTGAATAAATAAATAAAATAAATAAATTAATTAATGTTTTTAAAAGACAGCCGCTGAACACATTGAAAGAACAAAGCAATATTGGGCAAGTTTGTCCAAGGAGCCAAGTCTGTCCTCCGAGCCTAAGAGAGCATGTTAAGCCGTCGGTCCTGGTGGGCATACGAACTTTCAAGTCATGGTTATGGAAAGTTGGAGCCCTAAAAAGTCCGATATTCAGGTCTAGCTACAGAACTTCGATATCGCCAGTGAAATGTGGAGGTCAGATGGCAGATGCTTCAATAAAAGTTGTATGTAAAAACCAAACCAAAACGCCAACGAGCAAGTGAATACCGATATTGAAAGCGTCGGCTGCAACCTTAAACTTCTAATTTATGATGATGATGAATAAATAAAATAATAGAAAGAGCATAGAAATTCATAATTATTATTCTTACGTTAATCCCTGTTACATTCAAGGCCTTCACCTCAGAAACCAGGGTCAGCTTAAAGAGATGTTACCTGGTTTTTCGAATATATTACAGCTGCCATCTGAGTTCCCTGCCCGATTTGTGGTTCAGTCAATACCTCAAGCCCAAGGGTTCAATAATACATTCTATTTACGTACATATAACCAGAAACTTAAAAGAATGAACAGGCCAAAAGCACTACCTATGCTTGAAACAGACTGACCAGGTGTCTTCGACAACTGTCCAAACGGCAACTACGCGCGAGTACGCCTCTTTCACTATACACCTTTTTATTTTAAGAATCAATGAGAGCCTTCTTTGTAGAGCCTGCATAAAGAGAGGAAGAAACAGCAGTGCATGTGCTCCTATACTCTCCTGCCACCGCCATATACAGGGCTAAGTACTTCAATAACACAGGTACGCTCCGGGAGATCACCAGCAGCGTGAATATCCTACTGGTTTTCTTCAATGAGTTGGTATGGATCGAGTAAAATGCCCACCCTGACACAAAAACCGCACCGACACTTAGAGTTGCAGATACCAGCCCGTGATACCATAGAATACAACCATTAGACATTAACTTCCCTCCAGTGATACATATTTTAATTTATGTTAATTTAACTACCATACCTCTGTTTGCAAATCGTAAAGAGTTTATTTACCTTTTATAAAAAAAATTGAAATCTCGTCTGGCCGTCTGTCCGTACTTAGGTTTGATGACGAGAATTCATTACATTATAATGATTATATATTATTTTTATGATTTCAGCTCAATTAAAACATTAAGAAATTAATTATGCCATTAATTTTATCTGTGGTACATAGATAAGTTTATAAAAATGGATTTATGTAAATGATATTAAGTATTAATTTTCTTTGAATGTTTTACTTTTTGATGGTGAGGGTTTAACCTATTGTTTCTATTTAATGGCTTTTTTTTTCATTTTATTACTTTTTTGGGGTTCTGTACCTCAAAAGGAAAAAAAGCGGAACCTTATAGGATCACTTTGTTATCCGTCTGTCTGTTTGTCCGTCTGTCTGTCTGTCTGTCTGTCAGGACCTATTTCTCAGGAATGCGTGGAGGTATCAAATTGAAATTCATACCTCAGACACAGGCCTATAACATCTCCAAACTGTGCAAAAATAAAAAATTCTAAGTCAATGCATTCAAAATATATTACGGTTTATGTAGCTTAAGTTACGGAACCTTCGGCGCGCGAGTCCGACTCGCACTTAACCGGTTTTTAAACTGAGAAAACAGCATAATCATTGTTAGATACAAATCTAGATAACAGGCCATCGATTCTGTTAAAGTAAAACCACTGCCATACCACAGACTGCTAAAAATCCATTTAAAGTTATACTTTAAAGCAGTACCGTTAAAGAACAAACTTAAAAGGCGTTTTGCAGAGAGAATCAGAAGGTTTCTTCATGGTCGGCAGCGCGAGTGTGACACCCGGTGTTGCACACGTCCATAGGCCACGGTAATCACTTCCCATCAGGTGGGCCGTGTGCTTGTCTGCCAACTAAGTGGTATAAAAAAAAAAGAATGAAAAAATATAGTAAAACTCTTTTAATTTAACTTGGACTTTAAGAATATAGAAATAAAGTCGAAAATTTTCATTGTTGGATACAAATCTAGATAGCAGACCCTCGATTTTGTTAAAGTAAAACCACTGCCATACCACAGACTGCAAAAAATCCATTTAAAATTAGGCTTTAAAGCAATACTGTTAAAGTCCAAACTTAAAAGGCTTTTTGCAGAGCAAATGAAAAAATGTAGCAAAACTTTTTTTATTCAAGTTGGACTTTAAGCGTATAGACATAAAGTCGAAAATTTAATGTCATTTTTTGCAGTGTTTGTGGTTTGACAGTGGTTTTGCTTTAGTAGAATCAAGGTTCGGCGGCGGCGCGCCCGTTTCCGGGGACGAGTTGGGGACTCTGTAGTCCCCAGACCCGAGAAGAGGGCCAGATCGTGAGAGACGGCTCTGGGTCGGCCGGGGTGCGAGGGATATGCCTATCAACCTCACCTTCGGCAACCAAAACGACCCACAGGCGGCGTGTGTTTTAGTCGGTTCGAGTCCGCATAACCTCTCTCACCGGCTCCGGTGGAGAGGTAACCGGGAGGATTTTACGCACGTAAAAAAAAATAAAAAGGCACTCGATTCTGTTATAATAAAATCACGCCATATCACAGACACTGCTAAAAATCCATTTAAATTTAGACTTTAAAGCAATACTGTTAACGTCCAAACTTAAAAGCTTTTTGCAAAGAGAATGAAAAAATATAGCTAAACTCTTTTCATTCAACTTGGCCTTTAAGTATGTAGAAATAAAGTCGAAAATTTAATGTCATTTTTTGAGTGTTTGTGGTTTGACAGTGGTTTTGCTTTAGTATCAAGGGCCAGAAGACATGCGTGTTGCTTGCAATCTTAGGCTAAGATCTTCGGGGTTTTCTTTTTATACAACTTAGGTAGCACACGTAGCACACGGCCCAACTGATGGAAAGTGGTAACTGTAACCTATGAACGTGGGAACACAACACGAGGTTATTATAGCCGCGGTATTCTGTAGGGTTCAACCTCATCGTTACATAACTGGTTCGTTGACGAGACTCTAGCATAGACTTTCTTCTCAGAGGGGCAAGTGACACATAACATAAACACACGCCTATATCTCCGAAGGGGTAGGCAGAGGTGCTAACACCCACATTTCGCCAGTTTATGTTTAGGTCCCAATGTAATAGGTGGTGAGCGTATTGCCATTAACCGGGCACTTATAAACCTGCGATAAATAACTTAAAACTAACTTCGAAAAGCATCGAAAAGTCATTGGTGTGTGCCATGGTAAAACCTGGGATCGAACTCGAGACCTCGTCTCAGCAGTCCATTACCCATACCACTAGGCTACCGCGGTGTACCTAAATACTAAAATAATAATAATTTGCAATAAACTCCGTTAAAAATAATTTTATTTCTATCAGTAGAAAATCCAGTTACGTAAACTTGGTTCTCACTTAAATAAAATTTTCACAATAAAAGTATTAACGCCGTTTAATTTTTATTCATCTCGGTTCCAAAGCTGACCCTAGCTGTTTATAATTCATTTTATGTTGAGCGTTAGACATTAGCCATGTTAACAATGTCTGCGTATTTATCTAAAAATTAAGGATATTTATTGTTAGAAGCATTAGGTTTTCACAATTGTAATTCACTATCGAGTATGTAAAATGGGTTATTATGGTGTTGTTGCGACTCAATAAAGGTAAAATATGTACAATCGTGAGGATCTAACCCATCACTTGCTTATATAAATCTAGTTAAACAGTGTAGTAACTTTCTTTCCAAAGCTTACTTGCGTTGAGAAGTTTTAGTGTTAAGAAGGGTTTTAAAATAGACAGGGCGGTGAGTAGAATAGCCATAGCTCACTGGAGAGACTTTGTGCTGTCAATGGGAAGACCGAAAGCTTGTCCTACTTTGTCTTTTACACTGGCGGCACAGAAACTCTCTGCGCTTACAGGGTTGGCAGCGCGAGTGTGACTCCCTTGATATTGCACATGTCCTGTAATGTCATGTAACTACTTACCATCAGGTGGGCCGTCTGCCACCTAAGTAGTATAAAAAAGAGCAGTAAGGAATTACAAAAATCGAATCACCGTTGGAAAATTTCTTCGCACCTATAAAATATAAAGGTCGAAACTCAATTCAATTGCAGTAACTTATGACATTTAATATCTGCACGCCCTTGGTTGATAGATAGAATGAATTGTATTTTATGACCATATCTTATGTTTTGCGAACCTTATATTTTGGAAACCCATCAACCTCATGGACTATGAGGTGTGTATATCGGATTAGTTATGATAGTTACGAAAATGGATCTTTGCAAATCTAATCTAATCTAATTAAATCATAGAACGTGCTAATTTGGCTAACGTTTCGGGTGTATTCCAGTAGCCACAACTTGACCCCCATGCCGAACTTGACGCGAAAATTACCATACAGAGAATCGGAAAATATCTCCTTTTGTACTGTTTGCGGATGACATCTCTTTACTTATCACTATGTGACTTTCACATAAACCTAAATGAGAAATTGAATGATATTTTGAAGAAAACGGTATCTTGGATGACTGAGCATAAATTAGAAATTAACTACACAAAGACTAAACTAATACCTTTCCACCCTCACCAAAAACCACTGACTGTAGATTTTACCTACGACAATATAAAATTAGAAGCTGTTAGAGAATTCAACTTGCTTGGTTTAACCATAGACACTCACATTAGTTGGAAGCCGCACGTCAAAAAGGTAAGACCCAAGATATCAAGGTTCTCCTATGCCCTACGGGAAGTTAAGAAGACAACCGATTTGGCAACTGCTTTGGTTACCTACTACGCCTATGCATACTCTTGGCTGACCTATGGCATCATTTTACTATACTTTTAATTTAACTATATTTACTCAACAAAAAAAACTTATAAAAATATTAGTAAATATAGTACAGACACACTTGTAGGCCCCACTTCTAATACCTAGAAATATTAACATTGCCTTGCATACATATTTTGGAGGTATGTATGTCCGGAAATATCCAGAACATTACACTACACGTGAAAACATACAAACTAGGTATGCACTGAGACATAAAAATAGACTGAATCTACCTACCTCCAAACTCGAAATGCATTCTTCAGGTCCTTTGGTCATGTCAATAAAAATATATGATAGGTTGCCCGAGCCCATTAAAAATGAGGAAAAATTTAGCATTTTTGTAAACAAGTTAAAAAACTTCCTATCAAGTAAAAACTACTACAGCTTACAGGAATACTTTGATGATAAAAACTAGTTACAACCCTAAAACATACCTAATAAATAAATAGTCAATTCAGAATGACATTGATTACATTAAATATTATATACGTCCTAACATAAACATATTATTATTAACATTATTACTAGAACGAAAAATTATTAATTAATATAATATTAACATCGAATAAATTAAAATTTTGTTTGTATACTGAACTTTGAATATGAAATTGACCTTGGTATTTTATGTTGACATTGCTTATTGACTTTTGTATTTTAATATGATTTTAATGGTATTTTATTTGACATCTGATATAAACATTTTGTATTTTGTATTGCCATCTAAAATTGTTATTTAATACTGTCATTTTTATAATCATGTTCACTTTGCATGTGTTCAAAATTGTTAAAAACATTATGTATTGAGAGCGTAGTAATGTATATTTTAATGAAACTCTTAAAGCAAAAAAGTTAGTACAACATAGAACTAAAATTTATTATTATCAGTTAATATTGACAGTATTTAAATTCCATTATTGAATGTCCATATTGTAAAAACTTCTTCTTGAATAGTGATTAAAACTTCTTAACTTATCATCACTCTTCAAATGACAAGGTATAAAAACTTAATATCATAGCTAAAATTAAAATTATAATGAAACTGTATAATAGCAAATTATCCCTCTCTCCAAACATTGTCCTGTGCCCGACAGGGTCCATAATTGTAACTTAATCTTAATCTGACACCTGTATCACATTATGGAATGCAATAAATGTATTGAGTATTGAGTATTTCCTTATTTCTACTCTCCTCTTAATTCTAATTAATTATAGGTAGGTACACCAAATGAAACAAAACCTAGTTTATTAATGCAAAGAAAGTGCATTGGAACTAGTTTAGCATATAGCAGACATGCTTCGTAATAATACATTAGAGAACATTACTCATAGACGGGCTAAGCAGCGAGCAGAATACTAAAACTCCTGACATTGCAATGTTCTGTACATCCTGTCCCACTTTCTATGTATAGCCTGGAGTACAGGACACTGTTACACCATTCGTTCATTCAATATTTTAATATTCACACCTTTTAATTATAATTTACTAGTAGTTGCCGCAGCTTCGCCCGGAAAAACATAGTTCATGTCGTTTCACAAGCTTAAATCTATGTGGTTTCCGGCAGAGTAGAATTAGGGCCAGCCCATCTCTTCACATGCGGTGTCGTACAAGGCGACTAAGGGATAGGGCTGTTTAACATCTGACAGATAAATACAGCCTAGACTCAGCCTAAGGTGCATGACTCGAGTCAACTATAGTGCCCGGAATACGGCAATAGGCTCACCCCCTATTACGTGGGACCGAAAACAATTATTGGTGAAATGTGGGCGTTAATTCGCCTCTGTCTAACCTCCAGGGATAAAGGTGTATGTATGTAAATCTGTGTACAAAGTCCAAAAACCACCTACTCTGGGAACTCTTTTTTGTATGATTCTATTCGGTTACCACAGATTGCAACCTCCAGGATTATAACCTCGTGTACCTGCCTAATTAGGTATAGCTATATTGGTAGTGACCTTTAGTAAAAGCTCCCAAATATCGAAGGTATTTTTTGCTAACGAATAGTGAACGAGTAGTGAACAAGATGTAAACGTTCCAGCTCACATTCGTTAAGTTGAAGCAATAAAAGTTTTACGAGCTTGTTTATGTGTAAGATTTACTACTTGCATAGCTGCTCTGGAAAATAATATTCGCTTTCAGTAATCTATTTTTAAACTACAATGTATGCAATATAATTATTATAGTACAATAACAATAATTTTAGTTGTAGGAGGTAGGACACAGCGATATTTCCGCCCATTTGAGCAGTCGGACTGGGAAAGTACTTATTCCGCCCTACAGAATACCGCGTTTATAATAACTTCGTGTTGTGTTCCCAGCGGTGAGTAGGGTAGCCAGAGCTCCCTGGAGAATTTGTGCTATCAGTGGAATGACTAAAGGCTTGTCCTGCTTTGTCGTCTACACTGACGGCACATAAACTCTGTGCTTACAGGGTCGGCAGCGTGAGTGTGGCTTCTCTGGTGTTACACACGTACATAGGCCACCGTAACCACTTTCCATCAAAAAGTATTTAAGTCTGTTTATCCGTATTCTAGATTCCATAACACAAGCTAGTTAAACTATGCTTACCATGGGTCTAGATAGCGTTGTGTAGAATGTTGTAAAATATTTATTGTTATTATTTATTTATTACTAACCTCACAACAACAAGCATAGCTTGGTAGCTACGAGAAATAGTGCTTACCTACATGTAAATATTGATCTTATGAACTCAATCTAAATACAAGTACATTATCTCGAAGTAGCTATTCCCGGCATGTTATTACTCTCCCGAACCGGAAGTACTTAAATACTGTAGACATTCCCTTCCGCACTTGCGCATAAAACTGCATGCTTCCCGGACAGCGGCCATTTTCCAACTATAATAACTAAATTAAATATTATTGATTGAATTCAGCTGATTACTTTCGATTATCTAGGAAGTATATTACGTTTATGGTTCTTCGTCAAACGTAATTTATAATGATAGATGAATAGCTGATAATCGTGTCTTTGTACGATTCTGGAATTGAACACAGGATCTAATCTTTTTTTTTCTTTTTATTCCACTTAGGTGGCAGACAAGCGCATGACCCACCTGATGGAAAGTGGTTACCGTGGCCTATGGATGTGTGTAACACCAGAGAAGCCACACTCGCGCTGTCGACCCTGTAAGCACATAGTTTCTGTGCCGTCAGTGTAGAGGACAGAGCAGGACAAGCATTTAGTCATCCCACTGACAGCACAAATTCTCCAGTGAGCTCTGGCTACCCTACTCACCGCTGGGAACATAACACGAAGTTATTATATCCGCGGTATTCTGTAGGGCGGAGGTACTTCCATAGTCGGAGTGCTCAATTGGGCGGATATACCGCCGTGTCCTAAGTGGTATAAAAAAAAAGCCTATAAATCTATATATATTCGTCCTACGGCGACGGTACATTTATTCATAGACCCGAACATGTTTACTCCGGCAGAGGTTTTGCAAGTATAATATTCAGTCCCACGTAATAGAGGGCGAGCCTATTGCCATCAAGCAGGCACTTTGTCAAGGACTGTATGTCGGATGATGAGCGAAATGTGTTTGATTACTATATCTTTTATTTCCATCTTTTGTTGTACCAGAATACAAGCAAATGAATGAATGATATTCCATCAGGTGGGTCGTGTGCTTGTCTGTCACCTAAGTGGTATAAAAAATCAAACACAATCAATTCGTTAAAAAGTGCTTTCATTTCAAATAATAGTAATTCATTCTGTTAGTAGTATCGTTTCCATGGACTTCTATATAAAACCGCATCATATCAGATTTTTCCATCGTTTAAAACAGTATATATTTTAATACACAGTATAGGAAGTATTTAGTTGGTCATAGTCGGAAGGAGGAAGGCGCGGGCGGGCACCGAACCCGCACCGTTTCCCCTTTCACTCAGCTCGTTACTACTGGTAATAGCTGGTTGCTATTAACTTCTGTGTACTTTATAGAAATTTCACGACAGTGCAGCGTAGGCGAGAATATTGAAACTGTTGTATATTACATTGGTTTTATAAATTAACTAGCTAATACCTGCGACCTCATCCGCATGGAGTTAGATTTGGGATTTTCTGTTTTGTGTACTTTTTCTAAAAGAACACGAAGTTATGCTTTATAACATCAGTTATCTGCAGTAAAAACTCCTTCCTAATCAGCTGAACCACTTATAAGAATATTAAAAAAAACATTTAAAAAATAAAATAAAAAATATAAAAAAAACTATTTTAACATTATAAAAAAGCTCTGAATGCTAAAACTGTTCACATCCGGTTTCACCAAGGTACCGACTTTTCCCGTGAATTTTCCAGAAATCCCTTGATTTCACTTAGAAAGAAAGGCTGCGGTAGCCTAGTGGTATGGGTAATGGACTGCTGAGACGAGGTCTCGGGTTCGATACCAGGTTTTACCATGGCACACAAAAATGACTTTTCGATGCTTTTGGGGACGTAAACATAAAATGGTGAATGTGGGTGCTTGCACCTCTGCCTACCCCTTCGGGGATATAGGCCTGAGTTTATATGTTTATGCTTAGAAAGAAAGACTGTTGATAGGGCTCTACACAGTACCTCAGTACTCCTTTCGTGTAGACCATCTCTTTCACTCTTATTTCAAAACAAAGACAGAAAAGTAAAAAGAAGTTTTATTGTCTGCACACAATACCAGTTCGATCCTGCTAACCCGCTTAGAAAAGTGTTTCTTTGTTGCTCTGACACAGATAACCAAGGCGGAAAAATACAAACTGTTCATTTGCATAATAAATAGACACTAAATGCCAATGATTCACGTGTTGGAGAAAAATGAAGCGTTTATGGGACGACGACCGCGCCACCATTAGGTAAATAATACCATACATGTAGCTCTTGTTTTCTTGTGTTTATGAGGCCCAACTAAATTTTCGAGGCCTAACTAACATTACCACTTTTTACAACCCGCCCCCATCTCCCTAAGGGGTGGTTATGTCGGGCTCGAAGACCAGAATTGTAAAGACAGGGATCCACACCAAACATAGGATACATAGGATGGATACATACATGTTGGATAGTTGAACAATGGGCGGTCTTATCGCGGTCTTTGATCTCTTCCAGGCAACCAGAGTACGGACTATACTGCCAGTAATCAGGGTAATTTGTGGCGTACACTAAGTTATGATTATTTAATATTTGCATCTAGTATCGTATTTAGAAAAGTATCCGCACAAAAAATAAAAGGGCAATGTCGGCAAGCGGAGTCCAGGCTTCAAGATTAGAGATTCGGATGCAACCAGCTTAATCCTTCTCGATAATACAGGTTAAAAAATTACATAATTTGTGGTTTGTGAAGTTCTAAGATCAGTCACTTCACGAAAAATATCTAAGATCAACTGCGTTGTGGTTAGACTGAAAAAGAAAATCCCGGACTCTGTTTGCGTTGGCAAGACCCATCATGGAGGAGTGACTACATAGGCCACACAGAAGCCTCTCGTACCGTCTGATGCAGTGGATCACCGAGCACGGATGCTTCGGAGTTATGGACTCAGCCGCCTGTCACACATTGCGCGACGGCCCGTTTCCTGGGACGAGTTGGGGACTACGTGGTAACCAGTCACCTCCGGCAATCAACAACGACCCCCAGACGTTGTGCGTTTTAGTCGGTTTGAGTCCGATATAACCTCTCCCACATATTCCGGCGGGGAGGGGTATCCGTTGGGATTATTCGCATGTTAAAAAACCCCGGACTTTGTTAAAGGCATTGGATGTCACCGGGATTAATACAAGGATGACAATGAGAATGACAAAATGTAAATGTTAATACATCTCTGCCTACCTTACGAAGAGGGTTGTAGGCGTGGTTAAAAATAAACAGTGGCCCTAAAATCCAGTCTCTTAACTCATAATTCCCTTCTTACATTGCACTTTCTTAAATCAATATGTATGCGATGACCAACAGACCGTGGACAATTGAACTCAATAGCTTCCTGTACGTTATGGATGCACAATGCGCCCATTCAACTATTCGACTGGACAAAAAAATTGTCCGCGAACCACAGAAGGGTTGCAATACCACTGGGATTATCCTACGCCTTTAGCGCCGCTTCCTTTCATTTTTTTTCTGCTAAACCTACACAATTGTCGCAACCCCCAATAAATCTTCGTTATGAAAAAGAAAAGAAATATCTAGTAAACAATATGAGTGGATTTCAATTAGAAAATGTCCCAAAGGAATCAGCTGGAGACTAGTGAAACTATAGAAAATAACTTGTACGTGCAATCTTTATTATTATATGCTGTAAAGTTATGTTTTATTCTAAAATAATAACATCTAATAAAAGCGCAAAACTTCCTTGTCATTGATTGATGTTCAATATGTTCATATGACAATATAAAGACATTCGTTTCTTTGTTTTTTCTTCACAAAATGTACATCATTGTTATTCAAAATTTGGCTTCAAATATTTGAGCCTCCATAACGTAAGTAAATAATTATGAAGAGGAAGCTTTCTCGTAACAAAACATGTTTAACAATAGCCTTCTTTGCTTTGGCTGTCGTAACGTACGTAATCCTTTAGATAAATACTTGAAAAGGCCACTCGAATGGATTATTCATCTCCTTACCTTACCACCCAAGCTAAATACTTAATACGTTCACCCAATTTTGCACTAATAATTTTAAATATGACGACAATTGCGACGTGAAATACACCGTTAATAATGTATTTTGGGTGGCATTTTTCTTGTTAATTTTGTCCACGACAATGGCTTTTATGCTCACTGTGCGGCATTTGAAGTGGTATATTCGTACACGGCCTTTTCAGGTAATTAGTATCATTACGTTATAATACACGCAAGTTTGGTTTTAATTCCTTTGTTAAATGCGATGGAGTAATAAGAAGCATATTTTTTCTCTTAGAATGTACTGATGAGTCAAGAAGGATGTGTACTAGCTAGAAAAACGTCTTAGTGGTCACGGAAAATCTGGAATAAGGATGTTGTGAAAAGACAGAAGCTAATGTAAAATCCTTTCCAACTAAATGTAAAAGGATGTTTTATATTCTATCACACTTTAAAGGCTGAACGAATACAGCCAAAATTTAGCTTATAGATAGATTATAATCTGGAATGACATTGTAGTCTATTTATCAATCCCGGGAATAGGTTTCCATTGGTTACAGGAATAGGATCAAAATCCGGCCGTTGAACCAAAATCCAAAGCAAACTGACGCTTACGAGTTACAATATCTATTTATAGAAATTAGTAGGTATACTTACCTATTTTTTTTATATCACTTAGGTGGCAGACAAGCGCACGACTCACCTGATGGAAAGTGGTTACCGTGGCCTATGGACGTGTGTAACACCAGAGAAGCCACACTCGCGCTGCCGACCCTGTAGACACAGTTTCTGTGCCGTCAGTGTAGAGGACAAAGCTGGACAAGCCTTTAGTCATCCCACTGACAGCATAAATTCTCCAGTGAGCTCTGGCTACCCTATTCACCGCTGGGAACACAACACGAAGATATTAAAACCGCGGTATTCTGTAGGGCGAAGGTACTTCCCCAGTAGGACTGCTCAATTGGGCGGAAATCCCGCCGTGTCTTACCTCCCTACTTGTTATTTATATCAAAATTATTATTTTTGTCAAAATATTTCGGTTTTTTTTCTAAATACGGCGACCGTGATATTTCTTGCCAAAATATTTCAAAAATTCTTGACATATAAATCAAACCATACATCATATCGACCAGTAATATTAACGATCCTGCTTATAGTATAAAATTTAAACTTTACAGGTTTATGAATAGAGTTTATTTTTGGTTAGTTTACAGTTTAAATTTTTGCCAAGTGCTTAAATAAATCGTTTATTATCGTTTTCCGCACGCGTTCATTGAAGTGAATACCGATTGAATGTTTTGAACCGATGTCTGAATCGGTTCAGAACATCATTTGTTATTTTTCGCATGAATTTTATATTAAGTTATATTTTGTTTTTATTACAGCAGCGGCCATGACAGTGTGAGTCCAAATATTATGTAAATTTTGAGTATTGTTGTGTGAAGGACGTTATTGGTCTTGCTTTTAAAGATCAATGTTCTTGTATAAATACTATGTATAATAGTTTAATGCAAGAAACTGTAATGTTTTGTACCTAAATTAAAGCAAGATTGAAAGTTAATTTTGGATCGATTTTTTTAATAACAGATTATAATATAGCAAACAATAAAGTACGAAGTTGCATTTATTATTAGGCCTTTGGAAAATGTATGTATACTCAAGTACCTACTTTTTTTTTTTTATAATAATATTCTACAACATTCTACACAACGCTATCTAGACCCATGGTAAGCATAGTTAACTAGCTTGTGTTATGGAATCTAGAATACGGATAAACATACTTAAATACTTTTTTTTTGTAAATACATACATATTATACATAGAAACACCCAGACCAGTGCAAATACCCATATTCATGCATACAAATATTTGCACTGAGCGGGGATCGAACCCGCGCCTCCTGCGTAGCAGTCGCGTTTACTACCGCCACGCCACAGAGGCTGTCGAACCTACTTACTTATGTAATTCCAACTTATTTCATATATTTTAGCAAGTAACTAAGGAAGCAATAGAAATTTTCGTGTTAGGTTGTCAGATTACTAAATTAATTTTTCTGAAACTTGTTGACCCCCTGTCATGATCACATGAAAGCACAATCTTATTACATACATACATATAATCACACCTGTATCCCCGGATGGTTAGGCAGAATTAACACCCACATTTCACCAATCATTATATTCGGTTCCACGAAATAGGGGTGAGCCTATTGCCGTATTCCGGGCATAGTGTTGACTCGAGCCATGTATCTGAGACTGAGTCTGGACTGTGTGTATCAGCCGCCTTGTACGACACCACATGGGAAGATATGCGGTGGTCCAAGTTGTACTCCACCGGAAACCCCGCGGGTTCTTATCAAGTCTTGTTATGTTCAAAACTTACTTTTTAATAAAATCAATTGTTTCAGGCGTTGTAGAAATAACTCTACAGATACAAGACAGTCGTAATGTCTAAATTTCCAAGTCCACTCCATTGTATAGGCAAATTCAAGGGACTTCCCTTCCAGTCTCACAGTGGGAGGCACTCTCATCGGCATCAAGCCCCAGATGAAATATCTGGGGCTCGTGCTCGACGGCCGGTGGGACTTCGGGAAGCACTTCCGAAGTCTGGGCCCCAAATTGGTGGGCACAGCCAACGCTCTGGCGCGGCTACTGCCCAACCTGAGGGGCCCGGAGGACTCCTGCAGGAGACTCTACGCGGGTGTCGTGCGGTCCATGGCCCTGTACGGGTGTCCCGTGTGGGCGGACACCCTGAGTGATCGGCACATGCCCCTGCTGCAGCGTCCGCAGCAGAAGTTGGCGTGCCGCATCATAAGGGGTACCGCACGATATCTTTCAACGCGGCGAGTATCCTCACCGGATCGCCACCATGGATCCTGGAAGCGAGATCCCTTTCGGCGCTATACCGGTTCCGAAAGGCGGCGCGGGAGCGGGGCTACGATCCCGAGCCCGAAGAAATTCGGGCCGTGAGATCCCGGCTCCACAGGGAAATGGTGGCGGAATGGGAGTTACGACTTGGGCGACCAGGCGGAGAGCGCGCCGTAGTAGCCTGTCACCCTGGCAGAAGCAGGCCGCGGCGGTGGCGCGGACGAGTTGGGGGCTCTGTAGTCCCCACACCCGAGAAGAGGGCCAGATCGTGAGAGATGGCCCTGGGTCGGCCGGGGTGCGAGGGATATGCCTGTCAACCTCACCTTCGGCAACCAAAGCGACCCACAGGCGGCGTGCGTTTTAGTCGGTTCGAGTCCGACATAACCTCCTCCACCGGCTCCGGTGGGGAGGTATCCGTGGGGATTTAGCACACGTAAAAAAAAAAGGGACTTCCCTTCAGATGACATCGAGGAGACTTTGTATAATTACTTCCCATACGATAATTGAACCCTACGATCTTTGGGGTTCAACTCAACCTCAACTGCTCTGCTAGCCGGAAGACTTGCTGTTTAACAAAAGAGTCTCTAAGGTAGGTTCTCCTTTAGGGGCTAAGAGATCAGGCGTCAGTCACTCCCGTAAATATAAGCCTAGCATTGAATGGAGGAGAAAAGTAGAGTGGACTGCGGACTCCAAGGTAAAAATCGGATGAAAGGATGCAATCGGGATTCACGCTATCATAACACACGGTGATATTCGAAACGGTTGCAATGATCTTATAACATGAGTAAGGTCGATCTTTTGTGCATATTAAACCATATAAATGAATCAACAAGGTCGACGTTTGACCGCAATTTACATGTCAAAACCCTTCGCATTTCTCGGAACAGGCTGTCGTCATGGTACTGCCTTTGTGCAGGTCTTTCCCGGAAAAATGCTGAGCTGATATCCTACTAATATTATAAATGTGGGACGTGTCTGAAGGAATACCTAAAAAAGAACAACCGTGCTACGTTCAAGTATAAAGTACGCCAGCTCTGCAGTAACCGCTATTGGCAATAACATAACATAACATAAACTCACGCCTATATCCCCGAAGGGGTAGGCAGAGGTGCTAGCACCCACATTTCACTAGTTTATGTTTAGGTCTATTGCCATTAACCGGGCACTTATAAACCTGCGATAAATACACATATAACTTCGAAAAGCATCGAGAAGTCATTAGTGTGGGCCATGGTAAAACCTGGGATCGAACCCGAGACCGAATAACGGGTAAAATAGAATATTATATTTTATCATTGTGTACCTATACTTAAATAAATGTAAGTATATATTATGTAGGTATATATAATATGAGTATAAAAGTAATATATGTAAATGTGTATGTATGAATTTCGTATGTATTATATCGTGTATGTATAATCTATACTTATAATAATAATAATATTATATATATTAATCTTATAAAGAGGAAAAATTTGTATTTTTGTATGTAACGAATAAACTCAAAAAGTACTCGACCGATTTTAATAATTCTTTTTTCATTAGAAAGCTACATTCTTCGTGAGTAACATAGGCTACTTTTTATCCCGATATTCCCATGGGATCAGGATTTACGCGGGTAAAACCGCAGCACGGTGCTAGTGTATTATAATTCTGTACAAATTAAAGCATTATCCTTTTTGGTAATAGTTCATTCTTCTGCCTGCACCTAACTCATTGCATCTCTGCACGACCCTAAAGTAGAGTGTCAGTCCGCCTTTGTACAATACACTGTGCATAAAGTTTAAAAATAAATAAATAAAAGATATCTGGGATGGATTAAAGGGGCACGGCAATTTCGGGTCCTATGCTAAAGAGGTCTAAGTGGACAAAGGATTAGATTAGATTATTTGTCTATAGATTAAATAAATCTTTCTTTTACACAACAATTACAGTATATATACGGACAACATATGTTTGTATAAAGGACGGCCTTATCGATATAAGCGATCGTACTGCAATAAGTTAATTGATTGATTATAAATGTGCAAAGTTTATGACGATAGAAAGATGATTGCTACACTTTCCGGCGGTAGGACACGGCGGTATTTCCGCCCAATTGAGCAGTCCGACTATGGAAGTAACTCCGCCCTACAGAATACCGCGGTTATAATAACTTCGTGTTGTATTCCCAGCGGTGAGTAGGGTATCCAGAGTTCACTGGAGAATTTGTGCTGTCAGCGGGATAAGTAAAACGTGTTGTGTTCCCGGCGGTGAGTAGGGTAGCCAGAGCTCACTGGAGAGTTTTTGTGCTGTCAGTGGGAGGACCAAAGGCTTGTCCTGCTTTGTCCTCTACACTGACGGCACAGAAACTCTATGCTTACATGGTAGGCTGCCCTGCGCTTGGTCATTCAAGTAGCAGCTCCCATTCTGCCACCACATGGTGGCCCGAATTTCTTCAGACTCGGGATCACGACCCCGCTCCCGGGCCACCTTTCGAAACCGGTATACCCTCTAACCCTTCCAGCTAAGCTAAATTGCTTGTGTTAAAAGTGAATTCACGTCGGTAGTGTTATTGCCAGGATTCGAATCCAGAACATCTCGATCGTACTGCCTACTCGTTAACCACTAAGCTACGTTATTAATTTAGCCCAGAGACTGTTGTAGAACAACACATAGGTATTACAATACCGGGTATAGGTTCCTATGGGTGGCGGGAACAGGATCAATATTTCACACAAGTTTAGTTATCTTGTTTTAACCTAAGCGTCTTTTTGTAATTAGAATTAAAATATGTAAGAAATATTTCGTGATTGTTTATATATATAGGTATATATATAATATCCGCATGGTGCTTAAAAAAATGTCTATCTAACTATTCATATAAATGTCCAGGTAATATCTGAAGAGGCTGTGCCGATTTCATCAAGGTTATTATTACTGATAGCTGATGTTAGGTATAAAGTGTAATTAGCGTTATGATATAAAGCGTAAGACTACCATTATTTTAGAAACCTAATGTTTTCACACAAACATTACTGGGGTCCACATTATTGAGACTCCTGAGGACACGAACACCCTCGAGCCTTTGCAGATGCGTACGGTAGATATGTGGCTCCCTTGGCTGTATTTTCCGTCTCTACCACGGTGAGTGTTCTGATGAGCTTTTCCAACTAATCCTACCCTCTCCTTTCCTACACAGGACAACACGAGCAGAGCTTAGATGTCATCCTCACACTGTGCAGAATATACGAGCAAGGACCAAGCGGTTCGGAGACTCTTTTCTTTGCCGCAACACCAAGAGTTGGAATTAATTACCAGCGCACGTGTTTCCTTCTTCCTACAATACCGGGTCCTTTAAGCGGGACGTAAAAAAGCATCTGATGAGGCCGCCAAGCTGAGTGCCACCATTGTAACATTACATAGTGTCTGTAATGGTGACCTTGCCTTTAGCATACCATCAGGCGAGGTGAAGTCAAATTGACGTGTCCTACATAAAAAAAATACAAGTACACTTCACCATATACTTCTCTGCTTCTCAAAGGTTCGCTGGGAGAGAATTCTCGTTTTGAATTAAACTCGCCTTTGTATACGTGTGCAGTAAAGAATTAAGGTTCCGTGCAAACAGCTTGTACAGATTAGTAGGTATTTTAGTACATTTTCTTTTTCTGTCTAACCCATTGAAGATGTCTGTACATAATTGACAGTCAAAGAGTGATGAGCACATGGACAATTCATCATCGTATGCAATTGTATGCTCATTTTGTGCTCCAAACTTTTTTCGATGACAGAGTACCGGTGGTCATTCAACACCTTGCTTTCCGATATTGCGAGATTTCCGCAGTTTTTGCTGTCTAGTGATGGACATTTTTTGACAGTTATCGATAGTGAAGAGCAGAGAGAGATTTAATTTTATTTTCTATGATTTTTTTCAGTACATTATCAGGGTTTTTTTATACAACTTAGGTGGCATAGCTGTAGGCCCACCTGATGGAAAGTGGTTACCATGACCTATGAACGTGTGTAACACCAGTGGAGTCACATCCGTGCTGCCGACCCTGTAAGAACAGAGATTTGTGCCGTCAGTGTAGAGGACAAAGCAGGACAAGCCTTTGGTCCTCCCACTGACAGCACAAAAACTCTCCAGTGAGCTCTGGCTACCCTACTCACCGCCGGGAACACAACACTAAGTTATTATAACCGCGGTATTCTGTAGGGCGGAGGTACTTCCCCAGTCGGACTGCTCAATTGGGTGGAAATACCGCCGTCTCCTACCTCCTCATTATTATGACTTTGTACATGTAATCACACACAGATTTAGCAAATATTGTCCAGAATTATTATTATTATTATTTATTATTATTGGGGAACAGGCCAGCAGTTGAAACAACTGATATCAGCCTGCATCTCATTGTTCACTACACTGTTTTCACTACTCAATGATTTTGTTGATTTATGTGTTTGTCCAGTCTATTTTTGAATTGGTTAATGTTTTCTGCTGTCACAATATTTTCAGGTAGCCTATTCCATGTGTTAACCACTCTATTGCTCAAGAAGTTCTTGTGTGGGTTTGTATTCCAACTAGATTTTTGCAGTCTAATGTTGTGTCCTCTACGATTTCGGTCCGGTGCGCGTATGAACATGTTGCTGAATCCTTGTAAGTCATAGTGATCAGTGATTATTTTGAAGGTCTCAATCAGGTCTCCACGTTCTCTGCGCTCCTTCAAGGTGGTCAGGTTCAGTTTGTCTAATCGTTCTTCGTATGGCAACCGCTTCAGCTGTCTGGGGACTTTGGTGAATCCACGCTGCACTCTTTATTTTATTTATTTGCAATTAGAACGATAATATCAAAAGTTGACACTGATTACGGATTACTTTTTTACATTATATTTTAGATTGCTTTTCAGATCCATCATGTATTTTAATACAAATTTTATCATGTTATAAATAAATAAATATTCTACAACATAGCGGTAGAACGTTAGACTGCTACACAGGAGGCGCGGGTTTGATTCCCGCTCAGTGTAAATATTTGTGTACACGACTATATATATTTGCATTGGTTTGGGTGTTTCTATGTGTAATATGTATGTAATCACAAAAAAAAAGTATTTAAGTATGTTTATCCGCATTCTAGATTCCATAGTCAAGGTCAAAGTCAAAGTCAAAAATCATTTATTCTGTATAGACTATTATATCGGCACTTACAAAACGTCAACAAAATAACACTAGCCAGTTAAGATATGCTTACCATGGGTCTAGATAGCGTTATGTAGAATGTTGTGGAATATTTATTTATTTATATATATTTTTTAATATCGATATATCGACAATATGTATCTAAAACTTAATCAACCCTATCAAATCGCCTCAAGCCCACTTACCCTTCATTTTCATAAGAAAAAAACATGTCAAACGTCCGAGAGTGTATTACAAGATTATAATCCATATTTTTTGTATGGCACAATGTGGTCAACTTTGTCACAGTGTACTCTATTGAGCATTGCAGGATCTCTTTGGGATCTCCATGTACGGAGGCACAAATAAGTGGCGGACCAATCCTTTTTATTTTCAATGTAATAGATTAAATGGTAAATCAAACTACAAGGTAAATATTTTTATTTATTTCTATATTACTAACAATTGTAGTGGTGTGAACTAGTGAAGATTTCAGATGCGACCGGAATATATAAAACGTCGACTTATAAAGATTGAAATAATTTATAGTAAAAACATTAAACGTAAGATAATTATGGGATAAACAACGAGCGCTTATTATAGAAGTATATCATTTTTTTTATACCACTTAGGTGGCAGACAAGCGCACGGCCCACCTGATGGAAAGTGGTTACCGTGGCCTATGGACGTGTGTAACACCAGAAAAGCCACACTCGCGCTGCCGACCCAGTAAGCACAGAGTTTCTGTGCCGTCAGTGTAGAGGACAAAGCAGGACAAGCCTTTAGTCATCCCACTGACAGCACAAATTCTCCAGTAAGCTATGGCTACCCTACTTACCGCCAGAAACACAAAGTTATTATGGCCGCGGTATTTTGTAGGACGGAGGTATTTTCCTAGTCGGACTCTACCTTCTTGGTTTTTCTATTTCTATATTACTAACATTTGTAACGCACCCCAGAGTGAAGGCTTCGAATGCAACCAGGATTAACGTCTACTAGTAACTTTTGTAATAATTTATAATAAACGAACGAAATATTAATTTTATAAAAGATTTTTCAGTTTTAGTTTTGTTTGTTTAGTTGCAGAGAGCAGCAAGCACATCGTGTAGTGTAGCACACATTCGGAGAGTAGTACAGCAATCACCTTTTTCAAAAATATAATTAAACCAGTTGTCAAACGTGACAAACCCGTACTTCCTTTCAGCCGTACACGATCAACTCGTGCGGTCGAGGACGTGCGAATTACGTTCTCTGTCCACGTCGCTTTGTGCCCCCACAGCTTGTAGCTTGCTGTCCGGTTGTACACCGCCTGCTGCCACCATACATGCTATGTACAGCATGATGTATTTAAAGGACGAAATCATCAATTAAATTTAATCTCTTTCGATTCTGTGGTGAAAATATATTTAGACCTTAAGAATGATTCTTATGCGACATTAATACTTGACTCTTTCCTCACAGGTCCATGAAAACTACCCATAGTGGTGGTATGACTCGACATGGAGGAATAGCTTGATAGAAATCATGGTAACCTATTGTACTATCTGCTGCAGATACTTAATGAATATAGCTGTTTTCCTATAGGTATTAAATAAAATAGTTCACGAATCTTGTCTTAATTAAAACATCCTGTACACAAATACATCGGTCATTCATATCTGAAGTCCGAACATATTTTTTTGCACCTTGTCTTGTCCACGCAGACACAAAACGCAGGCCGCTTGAAACGCCACACTATATTAACTAATCACAAAAGGATTACACCAACAATAGTTTACAATAGTCTAAATGTGTATTACAAGCCCACAAATCGTTACAGATAATATTAATGACACATAGTTTATTTTTCTAGCATATGTCATAACTTCCTTACTGAATGAAAAATTACATTTTTAATATTAATCACCTGTAGAGGTGAGCAAATAAATATTCTGCGTGTTTTTTATTACCATAAATAATTTTATCCATTAGGTATGTATTTCTTTATAAATTGCTTAATTATCTATGATTAATTATGTCACTTTCAATTTCCTTTCGACTACTTTTTTTTTAATGAAATATTGTTTGTGTGTTTATTGCTTGCTTGAATATTTATTTGAATGTCTTATTTTTGATATGACATTGATTATTTTAGTAATGGGTGAAAATGCGTTATGCATTTCATCAGTCAAAACTGCGACACAACAAACAATATTTTTACAAAGATGTCTATGGAAATACGCTTTTATACCTGATATATTTTTTATAATTAAACTATGATAGATTATAATTAAGCGTTTACCATGGCCTATGGAAAATGCCACTGGTGGTAAAAGCACTACGGGCGAGTATACACATACAGCCACAGGGAGCAGGAGATAAAACAAGAGGAATGCGATTAGAAATAAAACTAAGCTAAAGTTTTTGGCCCTTCCACAGTACCACAGTTCGAAATAAATAAAAAAAGAATTCTTAGACTTATTAAGCCCCAATGCAAAAGGTGTAATTCGAATTTTAAATATTTAAAAGTTCTTTCATGTCATGTCAAGCTATGAAAAAACCGAACTTAACCAAACGCAGACGCCATTTTGATTTAAATTAGAATTTACAAAACATTTTCTACGTAATCCTAGTATATAATAATACAATTTATTATCATATACAACTACGAGTGCTATGATAACAATTGCATAATAGAACTCCGACCCTAATTGTAAATTTAAAGTTTAGCTTAAATCTTTATGCTGATCTATTTTTTCTTGTTTGATAGTTTTTTATCGAATGTATTATTTATTTATTATTCGTAGTTTAATAAAGTACGTCGTCATGTGGAGCGAACCTAGCAGATTTTTTTTCATATTTTTATATAATAAGTAGGTATGTTTTATATGTACATATTCTACACATTACATTCTAGAACTTACTATTACGATTGATGCTTAGTTTTGTAGATCCAAATTAAGCACAACTAGTAATTTACTTAATCATATAATACGATATAATATATTCTTATTATTATTATATTAGTAGTCATATAATATGCCGCGTGGTTCCCGGCAGAGCAGAATTTGGACCACCCCATCTCTTCTCATACGGTATCGTACAAGGCGACTAAGGGATAGGATAGGGCTGTTTTTTTTGAAAAAAATTATACCATTTAGTTGGCAGACAAGCACACGGTCCACCTGATGGGAAGCGGTTACCGTGGCCTATGGACGTATGCAACACCAGGGGTGTCACACTCGCGCTGCCGACCATGAAGAAACCTTCTGATGCCCCTCTTGAAGAACCCCATATTGTAGGCGCTTGGGAAAACCGCAGCAGGGAGGTCATTCCACAGCTTGAGTGTGCGTGGGATGAAGTTTCTGTCATACCGCACAGTGCGCACCATCTCAGGTCGCAATGTGTGGGGATGACTTCCCTGCCAATGGCGAGAGGTGCGATGATAGAATGTAGCTACGGGCATCATGTCAAACAATTCATCTGAGCACAAACCATTGTATAGGCGGTAGAACACACACAGTGAGGCAAAATCCCTCCTAAGGCTAAGAGGTTCCACTCTACCTGTGAGTATGGGATTGTCAACCAGCCTCAATGCCCGTCTTTGCAACGAGTCGAAGGGGTCAAGCTGGTATGCAGGTGCTCCAGCAAAAAGGTGACAGCAGTACTCCATGTGAGGCCGGACCTGTGCTTTATAAAGAAGGAGTTGCTGCCCCGCAGTGAAATACTGCTTCGCCTTGTTGAGCACTCCAAGCTTTCTTGATGCCAACTTAACCTTGTCCTGCAAATGACTTTGGTATTGGACGTCCCTGGAGATATCGACACCAAGGATCCCGATACTCGGGGAGATGGTAAGCGGTGTGCCCAGGAATTGCGGCGCTACAATGAATGGGGCTTTCTTAGCGGTGAATACACATACTTGTATCTTTGACATCAGACAGATATATACAGCCCAGACAATAATGCCCGGAAGACGGCAATAGGCTCACCCCCTATTACGTGGGGCTGAATTCAACGATTGGTGAAATGTGGGTGTTAATACACCTCTGTCTAACCCTCCGGGGATAAATGCGTAATTATATGTATGTACATAATACGATAGCGTAGTGTAGTTAAATAATAGTAGTATTGTTATACTTGAGGAGCGGAGGTCGTTCATCGACCTCTGACGCCCAGAATGATCTGTGTAGTGCTCTAAAAACTGTGTAAACTCACGCCTATATCCCCGAAAGTGTAGGCAGAGGTGCTTGCACCCACATTTTGCCAGTTTATATTTAGGTACCAATGTAATAGTGGCGAGCCTATTACCATTAACCGGGCACTTATAAACCTTGCGATAAATACACACATAACTTCGAAAAGCATCGAAAAGTCATTGGTGTGTGCCATGGTAAGACCTGGGACCGAACTCGAGACCTCGTCTCAGCAGTTCATTACCCATACCACTAGGCTACCGCAGTCTAATACTCTACTGCAGTAGTAGGTGTATTGTACAAAATCTTAGTAGGTACACCCAACACCAAGATTTTGTACAATACACGTGAATGAATCAGTTTATTTTTTCAATCCAGTTCTTCAATATCAATTAGTCAACACGTGGCCAAGGTATTAATAAAACAAGATACATACATATTAAAATGAAAAATTGCCTCCAAGATGAGCTGTGTCACAGCGCACATGGATCCGTAGCTTTATTCTTTTTTTTTTTTTTATATATATATTTAAGTCGTCAAATTGTTTGCACCCCCACAGATACTCTCCCTTAAACGGATAAATCCGTTGACAGCCTCGATAGATGCTTTTTCACACATGTGAAGCTCACGGAAGTACATAAACTGGTAAAAAATTTCAAGACCTTTATATCATCCCTTTCGTCATCTAAGCACCAAGCCCAGTTCTATACATTTATTTGACCTCCAGACGGACATTACGCCCAGCCCGGGCAAGGATGCCTGTTTCCTCTGCTAGTCAGGAAGACACGTAGAAATCCTCCGAGCAACTCTCATTTTTTTTTATATACCACTTAGATGGCAGACAAGCACACGGCCCACCTGATGGAAAGTGGTTACCGTGGCCTACGAACGTATGTAACACCAGAGGAGTCACAGTCGCGCTGCCAACCCTGTAAGTACAGAGTTTCTGTGACGTCAGTGTAGAAGACAAAGCAGGACAAGCCTTTAGTCTTCCCACTGACAGCACAAAGTTTCCAGTGAGCTCTGGCTACCCTACCCACCGCTGGGAACACAACACTAAGTTATTATAGCCGCGGTGTTCTGTAGGGCGGAGGTACTTCCCCAGTCGGACTGCTCATAAGGGTCGCTTGCGCCTCGACAGAATTAGGTACTTTCCTGTAGGTAAAAAAACGTCTTTCAACTAAGCTTGTTAAATTAAGAATGGTAAGAATTGCCAGTGTAATTTTTTATTATCGACCCTACCTATAAATAGTAATTTATTTCAAAATTTAAAATTATGACGTCACAATTGTTTACTTCTAACAAATTCCCTTAAAACTAGTATGAAATATATAAAAGTAATATTCTCGATATTCAAATACCCAATTTGCTGCAGGTGGCCACTTCTCCCCTGTTAGAGAGAAATGCGGCTCCATTGCCCAGGGTGTATCACATGGAGATTCCCGACCAAACAAGATGTCACGGTACCCCAAAACAATTGTTATATGTTATCTAACACTTCCAAAATCTCGTGGATATTTTGTAAGTCAATCGTCACCAGTAGCCATGACACTGTGTATCACATTAAAACATATGAATTACACATTGAGGAGTGTTGACAAACCAGTTTGAAAAAAAAAAGCGTTCAAAATGTATGCAATAATTGTGTGTAAATAACAGGAAAATTTTGAAATAAATACGCTGAAGATGCTTGGTGGCTATTGCAGTAGGCATAGTTATATGGAGCTTCAAGATCTAGGATCCAAACTAACTTCTTCTAGTAGGTAGAACTGTTAATTGACGGATAAAGCTCTTTTTTTCATACCACTTAATTGGCAGACAAGCACACGGCCCACCTGATGGGAAGCGGTTACCGTAGCCTATGGACGTATGCAACACCAGGGGCGTCACACTCGCGCTGCCGACCGTGAAGAAACCTTCTGATGCCTCTCTTGAAGAACCCCATATTGTAGGCGCTTGGGAAAACCGCAGCGGGAGGTCATTCCACAGCTTAAGTGTGCGTGGGATGAAGTTTCTTTCTTACCGCACAGTGCTCATCGTCGCAGGTCGCTCTGGTACAGGCTTTGTGCGAAAAAGAACTTTAACTGTCGAATGTCGAACGGGACGCAGAATATTAAAAAAATACTTAATGAAGTTCCAAATAACCAGCCTAGAAAGACCCCATAACATCTTAGTTTTACACAAATTAAAATACTCTCATTACGCCTTCCAGGGATTTACTGGTGTTATGTATGTTTGTATATACAAGTTTATTATATGCACATACTCTTGCATACCTCCTAACAGGTATGACAGCACTATGTAATACCTACTTATCCCACTTATTTCATTATCATCTTTAATGAGATCATTCACTTTATGAAAAAGTGGATCCAAAAAATGAGAAATAACCAGTTTGATTCATCATCGCAAGAGCTACGTGACCAGTGATGCATGCATACACCACTGAATTTCCACCTCCTTTACTTCCCTCAAACATTTTATTGAGAAGGAAGTGAGTGACCTGAAGCTCACGACGCCATTACAATTAAAAAGACCGGATCTTTAAAACTTTATCAGTTTATCAATGATTTTCAATGTTCAAATTCAGCTTCATCTTTCATACATAGTAGCGGATAGCGCTATAGGTCAAACAAAATATGGGAACTGCTTGATTTGGATATATGTGTAGAATATCACGGAATAATTTTTCATATATATCTTTTTTTATGCAGCAGACACGGCCTCCCTGATGGAAAGTGGTTACAGTGGCCTATGGACGTTTGTAACACCAGGAGCGTCATGCTAGTGCTGCCAAGGAAAGCTGTAGGAACCTTAGAGTTCATTCCTAACCTGATGCACTAACCTAAACCGGTACCTAGTTAGATTAGCTGGTCAGATAAGGGATAAAACTCTTTTTTTTGTTTTGAATATCTATCTGATCTCTGAATCCCGATTAGACCTCAAATGTACACATAGACATGGTCCGTATCATAGGGAGGGAGGTATTGAGTAATACCCTACTGGCGGCTAATATATAAATTTGGTACTCTATAGGCAATATGCATGAAAAGCTATAATAATAACAAAGTTACATATGAAACTGCCGTTTTTTTTTTAAGAAATTGAAGGATATCCTATTTTCAGTACTAACATTTTTGCATTATTTTAGGAATGATAAATCTAAATTTATATGTTTTTTTTGTGTATGAATGAATTCTAAGCTAACAAACATTTTTATTAAATTTTTGAAAAGTGACAGCTGTAACAAAGTAATACGAAATATCATCAAATTGGATAGCATTTAGGAAGTACTGTTATTGAAAATCGAATTAAATTTATCAAGCGGTCAATAATACAAAATTGAATACACCCATTTTCACAATAAAATTATTTATTTAATTATTTATTTATGAACAAGCAGCTACAAGCTGATGTGTTCACATCTAGTGATAAAATGTGTAGTCTCTCTATTGAAGCCTTAACTGTCCGTCACTTTTTTGAGCTCTGTGTTGCCTAGTTGTAGCCAGTCATCAAGTCTATTTTTGAATCCATTTATTGTGGTTGCAGCAATAACGTTATCTGGCAGTAAGTTCCAACTGTGGACAACTCTGTTACTAAAGAAGTGATATGCGACCAGTGTGTTAGCGGGGGTTATTTGATTTGATTTGATTTGATTTACAGAGTTATAAAATCTTGAAATCAACTTACAAACAAAATATAAATAATGGCAATAGCTATTAAATTACAGGAATAACGAACTCATGAATACTTGTATGAATAAACTGTAAGAAAATTTCGGCCATTTCATATGTACAAAACATTGTCCCAAATGTAAATAACATAATCTCGCAGAACATTCACCGTAAATTGAATGTAATTTGTTTCTATAAACAACCAGAGACAATGAGCTAATATCATTTAGTTATACAAAAATTCGAAGGGCTTCGAAATCAAATATGGAGTGTGTTTCGCAAGGAACTCTCTATTCAGCCTTCTCACGAATATATGAGAATAATCTGCGCACTAATATATTAATATCATGAATGCTAAGTTTTTAGATGCACTAGGTTTTGCAGGTGACAACGTAATTTTCATTCTGCAACGCTTTTCCTAACTCAGTTTGGATCGGCTTTATAGTCTAACTAAGAGGCGGCTAAACTTCGATATTATCCGTAAAGCGACTGCCATCTGAACCCCACTACCGATTGGCGATTTCAAAGTTCTGTAGTTAGACTAGTCGATCACAGTAAACTATTAAAATAATAGACCATTCTTTGAATAAGAAAGACTTAATGCCATGTAGGTTCCCGGTGGAGTAGTAGACGCCATCTTCTGCCGTAGGTTCGTAAAAGGTTGCACATGCATACATATAATCACACCTTTATCCCTGAAGGGTTAGATAGAGGTGAATTAACACTCACATTTCACCAATTATTGTTATCGGCTGAGCTTATAGCCGTCTTCCAGGCGCTATTGTTGACTCGAACCTTGTATCTGTGCCTGAGTCTGAGTTGTATATATCTGTCTGATATTAAAGAGCCCTATCCCTTAGTCGCCTTGTACCACACCGCATAGGTGACCCAAATTCTTACTGACGGGAACCACGCGGCGGTGACTGCAAAAATTTGCAATACTGAATAGGATAGATTATAGTCTGGGATATCACATCGGTTACTTTTTATCCCTGGGACATGTTCCCATGGGTGACAAGATCTGAATCAAAATCAAAAGTATTACCCACTAGTGAATAATAGAATCATGTGCACTAGTACAGGTACGTCGAAAAATTTGAATACATCTTGCGAAATAAACCTTCATGAAGTCATATTTATTCAGTTCCCAGGAGAAGTCATCGGCCGGTGTAATGGGGCCATGGGTTGTGGGCAATGCACGGCGTCACGTGGTGGACTGTATGCTCGCTTGGCGCCTGCGTACTTGTGACTTTAAGATATTGATTATTAATAGATTTCGGTTAGTGCATGCGTGGTAGCTTAGTGTTTATGTATGAGTTTGTATTTCAATTAAATTAATGAGATAGTGTTACTGTTTCCATACATAACTTATTCTCTCCGGGGTAGGTAGAGATGACCGGTCGTTATTTGCATTACAGCATCATCATAATTTGCTAGTTGCATTCAAAGTTCGTGCTTTGGAGTCATCAGCTTCTGGTTTTATAAGTATTGCAGTGCTACTTTTTACATTCATATTAAACTGTACTGATAATTAACTCCCTATGGGATAGGCAGAGACGTCAGCCTGTTAATTGTTTCACATCATCATAGCAATTTCCTAGTTGCTTCCAATATGGAGGGATTTTCGTTTTTGAACGGTATTTTGATTTTTCCGGGACCGAATGCGATCTGACCTCCTAACCCCGAAGGGTATCCTCCGTATGCAGAAAGGCGATCGGCATATACCACAAGCTAGCACGGATGGCTCGAATCAGTTGGGGGTTACACCCTGAGGTGATTCGGGCCATCTACAATGCGGCTGTGGAGCCAACAGTGCTGTATGCGGCCAGTAGCTGGTGCGCGGCGGTGGACAAGCTTGGTGTCCGAAAGCAGTTGAACGTGGTGCAGCGCGGATTCGCGCAAAAACTCTGTAGGGGCTACCGGACGATCTCTCTGCACTCGGGACTGATCCTGGCTGGAATGCTCCCTCTGGACCTCAGAGTTCGTGAGGTGGCCTCGTTGTACGAGACCAAGAGAGGAGTGTCCCAGTCATGGTTGGGAGACAGGGAGATCGAACGAATGGCCCCAGCTATTAAAGCACCTCACCCCGCGGAGCATATGAGCTTGGAGTTCACAAGTCTGGTAGACGAGGAACAATATAATAACACGACCGACTTAGAGGTCCGAATCTTCACGGACGGGAGCAAGATTGAGGGCCGGGTCGGTGCCGCGTTATCAATTTGGCATAACGGGACCGAAACCAGGGCCCTCAAGCTTGCTCTGTCGTCCCACTGCACCGTCTACCAGGCCGAACTTTTGGCTATATGCAAAGCGACCAGTGAGGTCCTCAAGCGAGGCGCGGCCACGTTTGGAGTCTTCAGTGACAGCAGAGCTGCACTCCTGACGGTAATTAACTGTCACGCCCTCCATCCCCTGGCAGTTGAGGCCAGGCTTAACATCAGGCGGGGCTTGGTCCAGGGCAAGGAAATTTCCTTGTTCTGGATCAAGGCTCACGCAGGGCTGGAGGGCAATGAGCGGGCCGACCAGCTCGCTAAGGAGGCGGCTCTGGGGCTGAAGATTGCTCCTCACTACAGTCTGTGCCCAGTCTCGTTCGTCAAGCGTGGCCTGCGTCAGATCACGCTTGAGGAATGGGGCGAAAGGTATAGAATGGGTGAAACTGCCTCGGGCACCAAGCTCTTCCTACCATGTGCGGTAACAGCATACAGCATTGTTCGTAAGATCGAGGTCGCCGGCATTACAACCCAGTTGCTAACAGGGCACGGTGGGTTCTCCGCATACTTGGCCAGGTTCAAGTGTAAGGAGGACCCATCGTGCGCCTGCGAGCCTGGGGTACCTGAGACGGTCGCACACGTAATCGTGGACTGCCCAATCCACGCACGGGAGAGACACAATCTGGAGCACGAACTGAATATAAAACTATCGCAAGAAATGTTACCACGTCTTATGACTAAAAAATTTAGAAAACCTTTTCTTATATTCGCTACGAAAATAATAAATAATGTTAATAAGAGGAATGCGTAGAAAACTAATTTGTAGCAGGTATTATTGAATACCTTGCCTTAGATTGTAAATAATGATGGTTAAGAAAATGTTAGTTTAAGTAAATAATAAAAAATAGTGTAAAAATGTGTAAAATTAGACAGATAAGAGTAAAAATTAGAAAATAAGTTTATGTATTAAGTAAGATAGTTTAATAAGAGTCTTGTTATGGTTCAATGTTAATAAAGAAAGCACCAATTGACTTTATTCCCCTATTCCCTTCCCCCATAGTATGAAAGGCATTGTATGAAAGTGCGAGAGGAATAATTGCGAGAACTAGAATGGTACTAGAGGATAAGAATGAGAGCGAGATTTTAAAATATAGACAAAACCGTAGTTAAAGATATGTCAGTAATGAACCCTGTGTGGGTTATTCTTAGAGATATAGGCAGACTAAGTTAGCTAAGTGATCAACCTATTAGCTTAAAGTAGGCTTTCACTCTGTGAAAGGTGCTAGAAAAAAAAAAAAAAAAAAAAAAAAAAAAAAAAAACCCCGAAGGGTAGGCTCCCGTGAGAGCCTCGTCCGTTTATCAGGTGTACCGACCAATAAATACCTGCTAATTGCTTCTGTATTTACAATCTGGATTAGATTATATGATATAGATTTCCTAATCTATAATTAAACTTTACACTCTACATTTTTTTTAAACAACTTAGGTGGCAGACAAGCACACGGCTCACCTGATGGAAACTGGTTACCGTGGCCGAGTGCAACATCATGGCAGTCTCACTCGTGCTGCCGACCCTGTAAGAATAGAGAGTTTTTGTGTCATCGGTGCAGAAGACAAAGCAGGGCAAGTCTTCCTACTGACAGCATAAAGACTCCTGTGAGCTCTGATTACCCTACTCACCGCTGAGAACACAACGCGAGATTATTATGGCCGCGGTATTCTGTAGGGCGTACTACCCCTGCTGGACTGCTCAATTGGGACGGGAATACCGTCTTACCTCCTTGAACCCGTGACCAGTCCCCCTGAACCCCATGAAATACTTGGGCATGTTTTAAAAAAAAATCTTTCCCGTCCCTCTCGGTGCGATTCTAGAGCCATCTACTGACATTCTTACGAACAACGAGAATATATAAACAAGTAACAAGATACATAATACATAAAGTATGTAAAATAACAAAAATATGGGCATTCGGCGCACACGGATAGCCAATAAATAAAATATGAACCCTGTCAACAACCGGGCTAAATATGCGGGTACGTCACACACTAGGAGGTTATTCAGACCTAGGCAGAATTACGCACGAAGCGCGCGATAATACCATGAGTTGTTTTTGTTTTATACAGTAGGTGATAATTTTACGAATTTGGCATTCTAGAAACTGAGAATGAATAAAAAAGGGTCCTAAAGGTACATAAATACATGCCTTTTTCTCAGTGGGGTAGGCAGAGACAACAGTTTACCACTCGCTATGTATGTTCTACCGCCTATACAATGGTTTGTGCTCAGATGAATTGTTTGACATGATGCCCGTAGCTACATTCTATCATCGCACCTCTCGCCATAGGCAGGGTATTCATCCTCACACATTGCGACCTGAGACGGTGCGCACTGTGCGGTATGAAAGAAACTTCATCCTACGCACACTCAAGCTGTGGAATGACCTCCCTGCTGCGGTTTTCTAAAGCGCCTACAATATGAGGTTCTTCAAGAAGGGCGTCAGAAGGTTTCTTCATGGTCGGCAGCGCGAGTGTGACACCCCTGGTGTTGCATACGACCATAGGCCACGGTAACCGCTTCCCATCAGGTGGGCCGTGTGCTTGTCTGCCAACTAAGTGGTATAAAATAAAAATTAAAACTCGCCACGAACCTGGCATACATCTTTCGCTTTTTCTACTGTTTCATAATTGTTTTCATACATGTCCAATGCAGTGTTTGAAGGTTTTGAAGTCCAGAGGAAATGGAATTGGAAAAAAATGGAAAATGAGGTGAAATAGGTGTTTATGTGTTTTTGTACCCTCCAATCTAGGAGGTCGTATAGGTACGTAAGCAGGAAAACATTTAATTTACGGTCACATAATGAACTGTTTTTATGGAGTAACCGCCACTGTTTCTCTGTAGAAATAGCCTTCAATCGTCATCATCACCATCGTAGCACCGGTTGCTTTAGAAGTTTCCATCTCGGAGCCTGGGGTCCGCTTAATAGCTTACTCCTTATGGCTTTTATGGTAACGACTGCTATCTAATCCGTTTATCAATTATGGCCACTATCTTTACAATACCTGTGGTCCTCACACCCAAGGGCCAGATCAACAGAGATGGCCCTGGGTCGGCCGAGGTACGAGGGATATACCTGTCAACCTCACCTGCAGCAACCAACAGCGACCCACAGGCGCCGTGCGTTTTATTCCGTTTGAGTCCGATATAACCCCTCCCACCGGCTCCGGCGCAGAAGTATTTTTTTTTATACCACTTAGTTGGCTGACAAGCACACGGCCTACCTGATGGGAAGCGGTTACCGTGGCCTATGGACGTATGCAACACCAGGGGTGTCACACTCGCGCTGCCGACTATGAAGAAACCTTCTGATCCCCCTCTTGAAGAACCCCATATTGTTGGGCCTTGGGAATACCTTTTCACACGTAAAAAAAGGCACTCCCAAAAACGAAACCCAAACAAAATTAAACCAAGTATATTATTTACTCATGATGCTTCCTAGATAATTGGACATAAACCATTTAATAGATTACATCTCATTTATTTTGATTAGCGAACAATGTGCTATGCTCACTGTGTTGACACGAGTCATTTGTTTAAATTATGGTAACTAAGCAACGAGTAGTTTATGAGGGGCTCGTGACCAAGCAGGTACTTTGCAAAGTAAAGCAACACTTTTTTTTTTTTACGTGCGCAAAGTCCCCACGGATACCTCCCCACCGGAGCCGGTGGGAGAGGTTATGTCGGACTCGAATCGACTAAAACGCACACTGCCTGTGGGTCGTTGACAGGCATATCCCTTGCACCCCGGCCGACCCAGGGCCATCTCTCACGATCTGGCCCTCTCCTCGGGTGTGTGGGGACTACAGAGTCCCCAGTAAAGCAACACTAGCCAAATCGGTCTCATTAAATGGGTGACCATTCCTAAGACATCGAGACACCTCCGTGCCTCGGAAGAGTACGTAAAATCGTCAGTCCCGGTTGCCATACTAAAATATATGGCAGTCTTTTCGGGTACTTGGAGATCTTAAAAATGCGGTAACTGATCTTACTACAGATTTTTTTTTACTTTTTTTTTATCTAGGACACGCCAGCTTAACTTCATCTCGCCTGATGGAAAGCTAAAGGCAGAGTCTCAGGAAAGAGGGTCATCATTACATTGTGATATCGCTAATGGTAGTTGCGCCCAGAAAAGCCCTCAGGCTCTCAAGTGAAAATTTTAAGACGCTATTGGAAATTCGCTATGAAGATGATGATAAGAGAGCTTGATTTTTACTAATCGTGTGAAGCTGAATCGCTAAATAGTAAGTTGCATTAGTTAACTAAACTTCGTATAATATTGTTTACGTACTTTTGTTATACGTAATTGTTTATATTATAGAAAGCCAGAGCCTCGTTCATAATTCGGTAGGTGGACTTGCAGGGTTGATAGGATAATATCTTGGTGAGTCTTCGTAAATCGTTTAAACCCACCCCAGCGAGCTTTTCTAATTTTTTACTTGTATAAATACATGACGCAAAACATGACTGGACTATTCCTACTATCACTTACATATTATATACAAATACGTATACACATGTTGTAACAAATGAAAATCGATTCAATTCTATTCTATCATTATTATCATGACCTTGACCTGAAGGAGATCCGCTTACGTCTTTTCAAAAAAAAAAAAAAAAGCAGATTTTTTTTTCCACAACCGCGGTAGCCTAGTGGTATGGGTAATGGACAGCTGAGACGAGGTCTCAGATGCGATCCCAGGTTTTACCATGGCACACACCAATGACTTTCGATGCTTTTCGAAGTTAGGTGTGTATTTATCGCAGGTTTATAAGTGCCCGGTTAATGGCAATAGGCTCGCCACCTATTACATTGGGACCTAAACATAAACTGGCGAAATGTGGGTGCTACAACTCTGCCTGCCCCTTCGGGGATATAGGCGTGAGACTCACCTCTATATGGCGTGAGTTTATATTATGTTGTGTTAGATTTTTTCCCACTTACCATTCTTGCGTTGATTTTTTTCCCACCAATCGTTTTCTCAAATTTCCAATAATGATTATGGTCGAACTTCGACCAATTTGCAAGCGTTAGTCAAGTAGTCAATATAAATGGTGTTGTTTTTTCAAAATCTTTATCCTCGATCTGAATACAATCATAAAGCCCAATTTACGCACATGTTACCAATTAAAAAGCTTTTTACTTTCATTGTGAATTCGTTTGAATTTGTCCGCAATGCGGATATTGTCACATTTTCAGCCGAACCGGTTAGATGCGGATACAACCAGTAACAAAGGCGAATTCACTATGGAATTTCCAGTTATAAATGGGGACTAAAAAATAATTACAATGGTGAAAACCAAAAAGGTAATATTTAATGGGTTTGGAAATGTGTAGTAATTTCCTGTTGGCGAAAGGAACTGGTTTAGATAGGAATTATTGAAATGATAATTTTGGTTTGGGTGATTTCAAAAAAATAAAGACTTTTAAGAATACTAATTGTTACTCTATAACACCATTGTACAACAATATTCGGAGCGAACGAACGAACGAAGCGTATAAAATTTATTACATGTAGGAAATGATCTTTTTTTATTTAAAGCTGCATTTGAAAAAAAAAATATACAACTTAGGTGGCAGACAAATACACGGCCCACCTGATGGGAAGTGGTTACCGTGGCCTATGGACGTGTGTTACACCAGAGGAGTCACACGCGCTGTTAACCCACAGAGTTTCTGTGCCGTTAGTGTAGAAGACAAAGCAGGGCAAACATTTAGTCTTCCCACTGCCAGCACAAACTCTCCAGTGAGCTCTGGCTACCCTACTCACCGCTGGGAACAAAACACGAAGTTATTATGGCCGCGGTATTCTGTAGGGCGGAGGTACTTCCCCAGTCGGACTTCTCAATTGGACGTAAAAACCGCCGTGTCCTACCACCTACATTGTTAAAAATCTATAAATAGGAAAACTTATGAAAACAGACAGACAACGGTAAACTAAGAATCTAAAAATAGGAGAACAAATAAGAAAAATAGTAGAACTATTGCTTTAATTTGCATGGAGGGTCAGAGACATGTTGTTTTGATGGCACTACACATGTAGTGTGTAGTGCCATCAAAACAACATTAGTCAGAATATCATGAAACTACAATTTTAATAAACATTACGTAACCGAGTTTATTTTTAAATTCACGCTTTTATATTTATTTATATATTAAGATCGAATTGAAATCAAATTGAAATTGAACTGAGGCTTCAACTGAGATCTCAATTCAATTTCAAATCGATTATAATCAATTATACTAAATTATAAAATTATCATGGAAGATATCGCAGACCGCAATAAAACCATACATACGTACATACATGTATGTGGCCATCGTTTGTATTCTATGTTTAGTGTACAATAAAGGTATTTATATTATCTTATCTTATCTCTGCTCCGGCGTGAAAAACCGTCTGACTTTGTCTAAGGCTTTGACTTTTCACGAAGCTATTTTCATGAAGTTCGTGTAGTTTTAATTGATCAGTTCGCTTTGAACATCAGTGATGTGTTTCTCTCAGGAGGGTAAGGAAGGATATAAAGCGTAACATTGATAAATGTGGATATATTATTACCTAAACCACAGAAGATGCTTGCCTAATTAGTTAGTACCTACACGGTAGTTTAGCCCTGCATTTACTTGTCTGAAGAAAGTTTTAATCTTGTGACTGCCTTACATTAGTTAGTCAATCAAAAACGACTTTGTTTATAGTAAATAATTGCCAATATAACGATGAATTAGCTTAATACACGTTGGGTTAGAGCTACAGAAGTCATTAATCTTTTCCGAACTTAACGCGGTAGTAGTTGCGGGCAAATAGGTAGCACTTATTATATCGTGCAAAAAGGGACTTTATAAATATTGAACGAGCAACACTGAAATGTTATTTTTCAGTTGTTATTTGACAGCGATATGGGTCAACGTACTCGACTGCAAGTTACGACGCAAATGCAATGTGGCGCCCACAAAACAAATGCATCAGAATAATTCTGCATAAATAGGATGTTCTTGAACAAAAACTATAAATATTAATTAGTTTTTTGCGATTCGGATTAGTTGACTTTCTATTGTGACGTCATTTTGTGTAATCGAATTGCAAATGTAGTTTTAAAATTTTGGCGGGACGCATAATCCCGACTTTTTTTTGTTTTCTTTTTTGATGCCATGTCAAGGTAACGTTAAGGTAAATTCTATTGGCCCCAATAAGTACTTCAAGGTTCAATTCAACCTCACCTGCAAGTCGATACACCTGACCAACACTTGATACTCTGGAACAGGCTTTCCTCCCAGGTTTAAAAGTATGGTGTATGGTCAGACGAAAGATGCTTACAAATCAAAAGAAATAGTAAGTCATTTTTAACATTCCAATTTAAATGAGCTGAATTAAATAATTTAGTGTAACTACGGGCAAATACCCAATTCTAACACCCAACCACTACGAATATGTCATCATTATAAACCTTTAGCAATGGAATTATACCAAGAACTTCACTTATTCTAAACAAAACAAATCCTCACGTTTCGTGTCATGCAGAATTCACGTAACCCAAATAATGCGTCGCAACGCAACCCGTCACGTTATTCCACATGAGAATACGTTTTGATAGAATAACCGTTATTTTGAGTGAAGCACTGCGTTTTGCACTCGATTTGAATACCAATTCGCAATGTTTTATTTATTACGTGCGTTTTGATATTGATCAGCCTATTTATTGAAAATTGCACCGTTTGAAACGTTTACAGAGTTTAGATATTCACGCTTATAAATCCCCGAAGGGGTTGGCAGAAATTTATTAACACCCACATTTCTCTGATAAGAGGCGAGCTTTTTGCCACCAAGTGGACCCTCTTTCATGGACTGTATGTTTACTGTCGGGTGGAGAACAGCCTCATTCACTTTCTACGATACCTACGGGAAAGATGAGGTAGCTCTATTCCATGTCCGACATAACCACCCCCACTGGTAGAGGGGCAGAGGGGGTAGAGGGGGTTTCTTCAAGGACAGCAGTGCAAGTGTAACGCCCCTAGTGTTGCATACGTCCACAGGCTTCAAATCAGGTGGGCCGTGTGCTTGTCTGCCACCATAGTGATATAAAGAAACATGTCTACGTACCTCATTTTAATACAAAATCATTGATATAGATAGCGTATGATTTTAAATTCATAATCATACATTATTATTTATTACTTTCTTTGCAATAAATCATTTGCAGAAAGGAAATGGTTTAATTGATATTATTAAAGTTAATATCTATAATGTAAGTACGAAATAGGTACAGTCAACTATAAAAGAAAAACGCAAAAATATTTGCAAAACTTCTTTAAATTGGATCAATAACATTAACTCGTTAATACTTACTTAATGTTTCGTTAATTACTTTAATAAAAGTTTAAGTGCTTAGAAGACTGATTAATAAATTAGAATTTATTAAATACTTATGTCGTTGACTGTATCTAATAGGGAATTATCGAAGAACACTATTCTCAGCCATACAAGAAACACTCTATTCTCTGTCTTTATCTGAGCAACAAATCTGGGACATCTAAAGCTTGCACTTTGGAACCTGAAGCCCCACTCTCCTACTCCCCTTTTCCATGATTTGATTAAATCAGATTATGCCATCTGATCAACCAGACACTTATTAAATTAGCAGTATATCTGTATAATAAGAGGAGAGAGTGGCTCTTGTATTCTAAAACACTGAAAGCCACATTGCAATATTTGGCATCACAGTTTTACACAAAGGGGAAGTCCTGCCGTGTATTTAAAAGGACCTGCACGTCAAGGGAAATTCCCCTGCCCTAGGTCGGCTGGGGTGCGAGAGATATGCCTGTTAGCCTCACCTTCGGCAATGAAAAACGAACCACAGGCGTTTTAGTCTGTTTGGGTCCGACATAACCTCTCCCACCGGCTCCGGTGGTGGGGGTATCCGTGGGGATTTTTCACACGTAAGAAAAAGGGGAAACCCTGCTACAATCGGTTTTAGGTCACAAAATATCGATGTGAAAATTCGTTCAAAAACGCACAAGCTCACGTTGCAATAGGCTACTTCATCAGACGGATCATATATTATATCTGGTACAAAAATGGCATATTCATGCTCTCCTACTATAAATCACAAATATGAATAAACATAATGGGAGTCATACTAATTCAATGCATGAATGAACTGCCCTGATTACTTCATAAATTAGCTAACCTATACACAATTGATATGATATGTACCAGGAAGACACGACCTTACCACTTTCACTCACATCGCCAAACGGTATCTTAACCCCAAGACTTAAAGTTGAACATCGTGCGAAATGATCAAACTACACTTACAATGTTCTGTTGTACTTACATAAATTGCTTCGAAGCTCAATGATCCCGCTTGACTATTCTATCTAAAAACGACATTAGATCAACGGCCGTAAGGATGAATTTATCTTGACAGGAAATTTGCGATTTACGCCCTTATGCACAGCAGATTGATCTGGCGTTTGCGAAGTTCATCGGCCGTCCTAGCCCCTAGTCCCCCTTCCCCTTGCTACGTCTGCATTTGATAAAATTAGCAAAAAAAGTTTGTTACAGGAAACCATAATTTATAAAAAAGTATCGTATGTTGAGTTCTAAATTCAAAGTATGTTTTTAAAAAAGGCGGTAAAACATATTTCTTCTGAATTTTTTTTTGTTGGTATGCGTATTATTTTTTCCTGAAATTCCTTCTTTTTAATTCCATTCGGAGTACTGACGAATAGAAATTAATAAGTAGGATTTTAGAAACGTAAATTATAGTAGGTAAATCTAGCAATTTAATTTAATAACTTTTTGTAAACTATCGTTCTCTGTTCAAAGTGATAAGAATACGATGAAAATACTGATCATAATGTAATTAACTAACATAAACATTTCCCAGTCTGCTTATTTCTTAATACAGTTAGGTACCTACAGTAAGCATCAGATCAAAAAGATCTTAGTGCCATGGTCCCTTGGCTCCATTTTAACACCCTGTCAATCAAGATCGATCTGATACTGCTGGTGCTGTGTCAATTTTACGATGCGTAGCGTCTGACTTGGCACTTTTGAATGATTTAATATCTATTGTGAAAAACCCTAAATTAATACGCGGTTTGCGCACGATCAACTTTAAAGTTCAAATACAGAAGAGCTTGTATCCGAAGGGGAGGTCGGACTTCTATTACTCAACCAAGCGTTTAGCGGGTTACAGGAAGTTACTGTGCTGTAGCCTGTAGCTAAGTAGGAAAATGCGATCTGGTCTCAACAATGGCGATATTGACTTTTGTGGGAACTACCTTTAACGACTTTTAATAAGTATCGCAACTAAAAATTTGAGAAATGTATAAGCACGTTAGATTTCTAAATGTTAGTAATGTATGTATGTTAGTGTATACCTATTACTTTTTATGGCCGGTCATTAATTTTAGTTCCGTTTATCACAGATATTTTATCATAACTGACGGCACATAAGCTCCCTGTCCTCCTTACAGGATCGGCAGCACGAGTTATAGCCAACTAAGTTGTGAAAAAAATAAAACAATATTTACAAAATTTGCTTCGAAATAAACGACGATTTTTCTACCATGCATCGTAAAATCAGGCGGTGTGTTTACCTTCTGCGTTTTTAGTCTAATAGTGCCAATAACCACTTACAGCCTTTTTAAGAAAGTAATAAGATGATGGCGAATAAATCAAGTTGTCTATAGTTGAGTCTAGACATTTCGATTGTCCATGCCACCGTCGTACGATCGCCGAAACTTCGGCCATCGACCTCGGCACCCCTATTCTATACTAATTAATATCGAAGCATCGAACTATCGAATGGCGATCGATTCTTTGCGTTCTTTTTTCAAAATGCTTCGAAAAATGACTGGTGTTTGTTCGATCGTTTGTTTTAAAATTAGAACACATGCGTATGAAAAAAAAAAAAATATTGTAGGAAATTTTACACAACGCTTTCTAGACCCAAAGTAAGAATAGCATAACTAGCTTGTATTATGGATTCCTACAATGCAGATAAACATACTTAGATATAATATATTATTTTGTAAATTTTGTGTAAACACCCAGACCAATGCAAATAAGTGCATTTGCATACAAATATTTACACTGAGCGGGAATCGAACTGCGAAACCTGCGCCGCTGCGTAGCAATCGAACTTTCTACCTGCTCCTACTACGCTACGATGCATAAAATTATTGCTACCCAATCTATATTAGCTACATTCATTGTAAAGTTTTATTTTTAAATACTTATATGAATAAGTCGTCCATGTAAAAATAAGCTCAACAAGAATATCCGAGTGACTTCGTATCAAAACAGAAAAGGTGAACGATTTATAATGCAAATCAAGACAAACTAATAAACTCGATACATTATTGCTTGCCTTTTAAGTTGGGCAATTTAATGACTTTATTACTTGTGGGAACACTTTTGTGCGCACTAGTGAATCTACTACTCAACAACAGATGGCTCTGTGTAGCGTAGCCATTTGAAAAACTAACGTGAGCTGTTTTATTGCAAATGCGTCAGTTATTTCGGTTATTCAATGATTGGGACTTATCAGAATTGTTGATTCTGAACAATATTTTATCATAAATTTGAATTGTTCATCATTATTCTCTGAGTCTTTTTCCTACTCAATTGGAGTCGGATTTCCAATCTAACTATGATGCGGCTGAACTTCGTTATTTTGCGTGAAGCGACTGCTATCTGACTTACACAAAAAATTTGGTAATATTGCAGTTCTATAATTAGAGTAGTTGAAGTTTTAAGGGTAGTTGCAACCCTTAAAACTTCAACTGTAACGACTGAAATAGATGTTCGTATGACCACCGGGACCTACGGTTTAACGTGCTCTCCGAGGCACGAGATTATCCCGATCAAAGCAAATATTCATGCATACAAATATTTGCACTGAACGGAAATTGAACCCGCTCGCTCTGGTTAGTAGTCGCGTTCACAACCACCACGCCATAGAGGCAGTCGTAAATTCTAATTAAATGACATAATTATGAACCTATGACACATGCATTTTGTAGGTTCGTTTTATCAAACAAAAACTATAGTTTTGTAATCTTTAATTCTAGATACGAAAAACAAACAAATTGTAGAGAATAGATTAACATCTTTTAATATTCTATCGGCATCTGTGAGAGATTACACCTTGAAAAAACAGCTAATGGGAGTTATTCATGGGAAGAATAATAAAACGCCCTGATTAGCGTTACGCCGATTTCTTTACACTGGGAACATTTTTTTTTGAAAATCATGTATGAATTAATTGTTTATAACAACTTGATGAGAAACATTTTATTCATAATTATACAACGGTTTGGGACTTTTCAAGTCAAGTCAAAGTCATTTATTGCGATATATGGGTACAAATGTTGTTACAATAAAATATATACAATTAAGTTCCACCTAATTTCAGCCAGATTGGCATTCAATGATGTCATTAGACGAGTATTATTATAATAGCGGTTAAATCATGGAACTTACTATTTTTGCCGACGTTTCGAATGCGTCGACAAAAATAAAAGTCGGTAAAAATAGTAAGTATGTAAGTTCGTGACCATGGGTATAGCAACGCATCCGAAACGCCGGCAAAAATAGTAAGTTCCATGATTTAACCGCAAAACGTCTCAAAACGGAATATAATTATGAATTCACACCGCGGTCGTTTTAAAAAAACATTTGATATTAGATAATTAAAGTTTTACATTCCTTAAGTCGACATAAAAATTTACAAGATAACGTAAAAATGCACAAACAGAGATAATAATGAGCAAGCGGGCGCAAAAATGCAATTGGGTATTGGACTGACTAGTCAAGTTAGTGACTTTTTATTAAACGTCAAAACGGTAAGTTACAAGGAAAATTGTATGAAATAATTTATTGTGATGTCATAATATGTAATAGTCAAATCATTTACTATTATAGGTTGGGTGGATGATTAAAAATAAATAGAAACGATAAAACAGGAACCAGCACATATTTTACCGCTCTTTTACCATTCTCAATTTAATGAACTTAGTTAAATAATTTATTTTAACTAAAGGAGAATACTCAATTCTTTGGTCATTGTTGTGTAGAACAGAATGTTCAATAAATGAGTTTGACACGTATTTTGACGTTTATGACATTTATGACAGGCGACATAATATATCAATCCCATTCAATATATCATTTTATTCAATTGTACAAAGGTATAGCTGCTTGACAAGAAAGGCAGGATTTTCTTTAGGATACCTCTGCGCTTAAATTATTTAGTAAATTTAATTAAAAAAATATATTGTAAAACAGTGGAAAAACGAATTCGTTCTTCCACTGTTTAACTTAAGTATTCAAGTACAAATTGTTGCGAGATGTTTTGCAGTGGAAAAGATCTCCCGTATCCTGTAATAGTTAAAAACTGTATCACAGGATCCAGGGTCTCCAGTCCAGAATATATAATCGTTTAGTTTTTTTTTTTTACATATATAAGTCATTACAGGCAAACCCAATGCGTCAAAGTAGCAACACAACCATAACGATTTGATGATCGATATATGAAAATGGTAAAATTTGTGAGTTCAATAGATACTTAATTCAGATGGTGCTACCTCTGTGGCGCAGCGGTAGAGAGTAGGCGTCAAAAATCATTAACAATTTAAATATAAGTAGATTTTAAATGATAATCTCAACGTTTTTTGTACTGGCAATCAATTACTAAGTTCATTATCATTTCAACAGCGACTATTGATTTCCAAAACGCGTGTCGACGTGACTTGAATAGTATCGTTCATATTTTCGTAGAAATCACCTCCTCCGAGGGTCAATTCTCATAACAAAAAGATGTTGATGTTGAAGAGATTCAGTCTCGATCTGTCAAATTATTTATTTTATTTTTTATTTATTTATTCATAACAACTTTTACATTGTGTTGAATTTTGAATTACATTGTATTAAATTGTAGGAAGAGTAACATTTAATGAGGCATGTCATGCAAAAATTATACAAAAATAAAACCATTATCAATATCAATCAAAAATGTCAATGTCAAAATAAAGTTAAATATCATAGTATCAATATTATCTTATATACCTACCTACCTACATAAGCAGCATATACATTACAATTCAAGTCAATTAGGTACAGTTCATAATGTCATCTAAAGAATAATAACAGCCTTCTAGCAAAAACACAAACCTTAATTTGGTGTTCTTAATCTTAATACAATTTTCAAGAGAGAACATTGACATCGTTTTCTCCTGGTTCGAACATGTAATGCGTAGGGATGAAAGTAATGTCGTAAGGAAGGCACTAACTATGGAAGTGGATGGCTTCAAGGGGAGAAGGAGACCTAAAACGAGGTGGATGGATGAATGATGATATGGTTACGAAGCGTGTGAATGTTGAGATGACTGCAATTAGAGATGAATGGAAAAATAACAAATATTGTGCTGATCCCAAATAAACTTGGGATAAGGGCAGGAGGATAATAATGAATAGAGTACGGATATATTTGCACGCCGTATGCGGCAGAATTTTCACGCCGGAGCAGCGGTGGCTTCTATACAAGACACAAATTAGCTCCTGTGTGGAATACTGCTCGCATCTCTGGGATGGTTCAGCAAAGTACTTACTAGATGCTCTCGACAGGTTGCAGCGACGCGACGTGCGGTCCGCATCATTGGGAATCCCGAGATCACGAACACCCTAGAACCTTTACAGCTGCGTACCTAGAGATGTTGCGTCCATGGCTGTATTTTACCGTCTGTACTATGGGGAGTGTTCTGATGAGCTCTTCCAATTAGTGCCACCCTCCCCTTTCCTACACAGGACAACACGTGCAGGTCTTAGATGTCATCCGCACACGGTGCAAAACATCCGATCAAGAACCAAGCGGTTCGGAGACTCTTTCCTCTGTCGCACCATTAAGGCCTGGAATTCATTACCAGCTCACGTGTTTCCATCTTCCTATAGTCCCGGGTCCTTTAAGCGGGGCGTGAAAAAGCATATGATGAGGCCGTCAAGCTGAGTGTCACCATTGTCACACGGTATGTGTAAGTAATGGTGACCCTCTTTTCTGGGACTTTGCCTTCAGCTTATCATCAGGCAAGGCGAAGTCCAATTGACGTGTCCTATATATAAAAAAAAAAAAAAAGAATGTGAAGAAACGGAAATTTGTAATATCTCTTGTACCATATTCTAGCAAATAAACTATTTTGATTTGATTGATTCGATTTGATTTATGTAATGGGTCTCAGAAACACGTCAACACTTTACAGTAATAAGCACATAATAAGATATGTCCAGCATTAGACTGCGATAGGCAATTGACTTGACATAATGCGAAAGCGTAAGAATCTCGTAAGGAATTCCGCATCCGCAGCAGCCTTCACGTCCGTGACATTGCAGATAAAACGCAGGAGAGTCGCCTTAGCTGCAGGCAACCGCCAGGCTACGTGTAGGTAACAAATCTCTAGCCCTGTTGCCCCCACTTTGCCCAGATATGAAGGGCAGACTGACTGTGTTAAGAATTAAGGGGTTCCATGTTCGAGATGAGCAACGTGCCATTGAATTATTTTGTACGAAGAAACAATATAGGATTTAGTATTTAAATATAAAATAATCAATCTAACCATCTAACATTTAATATAACTAAATGAGAGGAAATCTACTAGGTACTGGGTACAAAAAAACCAAGGTAGCCTAGTGGTATGGGTAATGAACTGCTGAGACGAGGTTTCGAGCTCGATCCCAGGTTTTACCATGGCACACACCAATGACTTCGATGCTTTTCGAAGTTATGTGTGTATTTATAAGTGCCCGGTTAATGTCAATAGGCTCGCCACCTATTACATTCTGACCTATACATAAAATGGTGAAGTGTGGTTGCTAGCACTTCTGCCTACACCTTCGGGGATATAGGCGTGAGTTTATGTTTATGAATGAATGAACGTCTATTGTAATGATATGGATGAGCGTGGTCTTCTGATACATGTGTATTTCACATAACAGAAGGTCACAACGACCAAATATTCTCAAAAGTACCATTGTGTTACAGAAATAAATGTATTTTTACCCTACTACGGCGAAGCCAAAGGAGGACAGGTTACCTATGTAGGTTCATCTGTTCCCTCACAGCTCCTCAACCACTTATTAAAACTGGACAAATGCAGAATCATAGAATACACAAACATAGTGGGGTGCGGGTTGGGTAACCTCCACGTTGGCTTACCTGTTTCTTTTCCCTCTGGACCGCGGTCCTGGGGAACGGAAGCGGGGAGGCTGGTGCACCCTGGACGACGGTTAGTAGACTCTGACTCCAAGGAGAAGGAGCTCTGCTAGCCGTCGACAAATAACCCGACAAGCCCTTTTTTAGGGCTAGCTGACCCTGGGGGGGTCGTGGTATGGCGGGTCTGCAAGGCCCGCGGGAAGGGACTCGTAGAATCCCTTCCATCCCAAACAGCCCTTTTTAGGGCTAGCCTGTCGCTCCCGGTATCCCTCTGCTTTCAGAGGGGACATGGGGGCGACACAAGGATCCATGGGATCCAGGGACGGGCCGGCCTACTGCTCGCGCAGAGGCTGGCAGGCATTCGTGCCACCGTCGGTGTTGGGAGAGTTGGCTGCTCTCCCGCGTCGCGTAACCTCCAGGATATCGACAACGACCTGAGTGCTAGCCACACTTGGGAAGCCGGTATCCTGAAGGCCGCGGGGCTTGCCTTAATTGGCCGGCCCGCGACAAGGAAAAGTCTTGAAAACCCGACAGCGAAGTCGCTTAAAACCTGTGGATACCTGGGGAACTCCACAGTATGTACCCCGCTTCTCGGAATGAGCGTCACCCGGGAAGTGTATCTTAAATCGTCTCAACTCGTGGGATTTGAATGGATACAAGACAAAAACAAAATAAAAAACCATCACCAAGTGAAACAGTCTGCGCGGAGGTCGCGCAGCACCAAGACGCGGAGGTCGCGTCACAAGCAGGGACGGTGTCGGAAGACTTCGACACCGCCACTGAGAGGAGCAGGGCAAACAGCCCGGTGGGTCTGCAGACCCGAAAATCTGCACGGCGGAAGCGCAACCGCCGTAAAAAAATCATCCCCCCAGATAAGACCGAGTCGGATCTCGACCTGACTCTGACCGACTCGTCTTCAAGTAGTTCTGGTGGGGATGAGACGATGCGTCCCCCCCCACCCAAGCAGGTTGCGGTTAGCCGCCGAAGGCTGCAGGGTGGGGGCACCAAAGCCGCCCCCTCACGGGCCTCAGCTGGGGAAGATGCGAGAGCGCCACCGAGTCCCTCCGTCTCGGCGGCGCCCGCGCTTCGTACCGACGGCTCCACGTCCAGGGACGTGATGGAGGCCCTGGAGAGACTGGCCGGGGCCCGCTCTGGAGCTCTAACGCCGGAGGAGGACCGGGTCCGGCTGGCAGCGACGCGCCTCGTTGAGCAGTTTGAGCTGCTCAAGGCGGAGCTGGCCGAGTCCCGGAACGAGCGAGCTCAACTTGGCAGGAGGCAAGTTGAGCTCCTCAACAGCGTGGAGCGTACGGCGGCTGAGCACCGCAAGGAGATGGAGAAGATGGCGGCCGAAATGGCGAACCTCCGTCAGGTCGTCGCCGGGCTGCCCGCGGAGCGCGTGACGCGGTCGGCGCGGCGGCGACTGGCGGTGCAGCCGGAGCGGCCGGTGCCGTCGGCGCCGCAGCTGTCGCCGGTGCGGTCGAGGTCACCGGTGCGGTCGGAGGCACCGGTACGGCCGGAGACACCGGTGCGGTCAAGGCCGCCGGTGCGACTGGAGCGGCCGGAGACACCGGTGCGGCCGGAGACACCGGTACGGCCGGAGACACCGGTGCGGCCGGTGTCACTGGCACAGCCCGTTCGGCTGGGGTCGCCGGTGCTGCGGCCGGCTAGGCCCGCAGACCCACTGGCGGCATGCATGGCGGCAATGGCCGCCATGGAAAAGCGGCAGGAGGCGGCGCTGGCTGAGCAGCGGAGGTGGCAGGTGACGCAGGAGGAGCGCACCCGGAGGTTCATGGAGGCGGTCATGGACTCCAGCCGCCGCCCGCCCTTGGCGCCGCCTACGGGATATGCCGGAGCGGTGAGAAGAGGTCTCACCAGTCCGGCGGTCGCAGAGGCCCTGCAGGAGTCGGCCCGCAGCCCGTCCGCTGCGCCTGCCACTCCTGCCGCTCCGGTCGCTCGAGCCACTGTCGCTCTCGACGTGGAGGCTGGGAGCTCCCAGGGTGCCCGGGCCAAAGGCAAGGGGAAGGGGAAAGGCAAGGGGAAAAAGTCCCCGGCCCTAGCCTCAGCCCCAGCGCCAGCCCGGACCCCGGTGGGGATTGCCCCTACAGGTTCCCCGCCGGAGGGAGGCTGGGAGGTGGCCGGAGCCTCCAAGAAACGGCGCAAGGCGAAAAGGAAGGCAGCCAAAAATGCCAAGAAGGCTGCGGCTGCTGCGAGGGGAGTGCCGGGGAGGCTGCGCGTCCCCCGCTCAACCGCCGTCGTGCTAACGATGACGGCGGAGGCGGCGGAGAGGGGCGTGCAGTACGCCCAGATTGTCACGCAGGCGAGAGCCTGCGTTGACATGAGGGCTCTCGACATGCCGGGCCCCATCCGGGTGAAACCCACTCGGACGGGTGCTCGGCTACTGGAGATCCCCGGCGCTTCAAGCGGTCCCCAGGCCGATGCCCTAGCGGCTAGGCTTCGGGACACGCTGGATGCAGCCGACGTCCGGGTGTCCAGGCCCAACAAGTGCGCAGAAATGCGCATTTCGGACCTGGATGACTCCATCACGGCGGAGCAAATCCGCCTCACCGTGGCGGAGGCCGGGGGCTGCCCCCTAGAGGCGGTGAAGGTCGGAGCAATCCGCTTCGGCCGCCGTGGACTGGGGGCGGCAGTTGTCGGCTGCCCCATCGCAGCAGCCAAAAAGGCTGCCGACCGGGGGTTCCTCGCCGTTGGAGGCGTGGTGCGGGTGCAGGTCCGGCTCCTGCAGGCTCGACCGACCAGGTGCTTTAGGTGCCTGTCGGTCGGCCACGTGGGGGTGCAGTGCACGGCGGCGGTGACGGTCGGTGACCGCTGCTTCCGCTGTGGCCAACCCGGCCATACGGCCGGTGGATGCGAAGCTCCGCTGCACTGTTTCAGGTGTGCAGCGGGGGGCAAACCGGCCGACCATAGGGTTGGCAGCAAGGCCTGCACCGGGGGGGAGCCGAAGCCGCAAGGCGGGGGCTCCACCCAAAGTTCGCGGCGGGATGCGGAGATGGTTCCATAATGGATCCCCAGCTCCGTATCCTGCAGGCGAACGTGGGCCACGGTGCCGATGCTCAGGGTCTTCTGCTCCAGAGCATGGCACAGTGGTCCATACACGTCGCCGCTGTCGCCGATCCGTACACTCACCGGCCCCTTGGGCCTGCCTGGGTGGTCGACCTGGAAGGGTCGGCGGCACTGGTGTACAACGCCGCTATGGGTGCCCCCCCCCCTGTTGTCGTGGCAAGGGAGCATGGCATCGTAGCGGCGCGTGTGGGGGAGATTGCGGTCGTGGCCGTCTATTTCACGCCGAGCCTACACCGACGCATAGGGGAGTACCGGCAGTCGCTGGAGCGACTGACCGACGTCGTCAACGCCTGTCATCCTCACCCGGTTCTTGTGCTCGGGGACTTCAACGCCTGGTCAGTGACCTGGGGGTCCCGGCACACGAACCCACGAGGTAGGGCTCTGGAGAGCTGGGCCGCTAATCACGGTCTAGTTCTCCAGAATCGCGGGGCCGAAGCCACGTTCGTGACCGCGGAGCGCAGTTCGATTATCGACCTATCGTTCGCAGGCGCTTCGCTGTCGCACCGTGTGCGGGACTGGCGTGTTGTTGTGGGGGTGGAGACACTGGCGGATCACCGATACGTTCGGTTTGATGTCTCCCCCCCCGCGGGTGATGCGCCGGTCATACCGGCCCCACGTGAGCCACGCTGGGTGCTTGGGAGACTGAATCGGGAGGTCCTCCTGGAGGCCGCCATCATACAGGCCTGGGCCATTGCGCCGGACAGGCCTGTCGATATCGACGATGAGGCGGTGTGGTTCCGGGAGGCCATGACTCGTGTCTGCGATGCGGGTATGCCTAGGGCACCACCCTATAGTCCGAGGCGTCGGGTCTACTGGTGGTCTGCGGAGATCGCGAGGCTACGGCAGGCCTGCGTGATCGCGCACCGCCGGTGGACCAGACTCCGTAGGAGGCGTAGCCGAACCGCAGATACGGAGCCCCGAGTGGCGGAGCTTCATGTGGGATACAGGGAGGCCAGAGATGCCCTCCGAGCGGAGATTAAGCGGGCGAAAGCCGCGGCTTATAAGGAGCTCATGGAGACGCTGGAGCGGGACCCATGGGGGCGGCCTTACCTTATGGTAAGAGGAAAGCTGCGCCCCCGGGCCCCGCCGCTGACCCGGGTTCTCCAGCCAGCTCTGCTCGGTGGAGTGGTCGAGTCCCTGTTCCCGGCGCGAGCGGAACACGTTCCGCCGCAGATGACTCCGCCACCTCGGTCGCCTGTGGCGCCCAGTGTGGTAGTTGACGACGAAGTCCCCGAGGTCACTTGGGTAGAACTGGAGCTGGCGGTGCGAAGGCTTAGAGCCAAGAAGAACACCGCCCCGGGACCCGACGGCATTCCAGGCCGCGCGTGGGTCCTAGCTCTGGGAGAAGACGGTCTCGAACCCCGACTGAGAGGGTTCCTCAGCGCATGCTTGGAGCGGGGCCAGTTTCCGAAGATGTGGAAGACGGGGAAACTGGTCCTCATCCGAAAGGAGGGTCGCCCGGCGGACGAACCGTCCGGCTACCGGCCCATTGTGTTGCTCGACGAGGTGGGCAAGCTCTTTGAAAGAGTTATTGCAAAGCGCCTTGTCGAGCACCTCTCTGGTAGGGGGCCGGACCTGGCGGATGCCCAATATGGCTTCCGCCGGTGGCGGTCCACCGTGGATGCCATCATGCGCGTGAGGACTTTGGCGGAGGAGGCAGTTGCCCGGGGTGAGGTGACGTTGGCGGTGTCCTTGGACATCTCCAACGCGTTCAACACCTTGCCCTGGAGTTGCATCAGGGAGGCACTCGTGTACCACGGTGTGCCTCTCTACCTCCGCCGCATAGTCGGGGCGTACCTGACGGAGAGAGCCGTCATCTACCCAAGTGCGACCGGCGTCGGTCGGCGTGAGATGTCGTGCGGTGTTCCACAGGGATCGGTTCTCGGGCCGCTACTGTGGAACATTGGATACGACTGGGTGCTTCGCGGTGAGCTTGCGGACGGCGCCGCCGTCACGTGCTATGCGGACGACACGCTAGTGACGGCGAGCGGGGCTACACACCGCGAAGCGATCCTGAGGGCCACGACCGCGGTTGCTCAAGTCGTGGAACGGATCCGGCGGCTGGGCCTTGAGGTGGCTTTGCATAAATCCGAGGCCATGTTCTTTCATGGACCTCGGCGCACGCCACCACCAGGTTCCAGTCTCACAGTGGGAGGCACTCTCATCGGCATCAAGCCCCAGATGAAATATCTGGGGCTCGTGCTCGACGGCCGGTGGGACTTCGGGAAGCACTTCCGAAGTCTGGGCCCCAAATTGGCGGGCACAGCCAACGCTCTGGCGCGGCTACTGCCCAACCTGAGGGGCCCGGATGACTCCTGCAGGAGACTCTACGCGGGTGTCGTGCGGTCCATGGCCCTGTACGGGTGTCCCGTGTGGGCGGACACCCTGAGTGATCGGCACATGCTCCTGCTGCAGCGTCCGCAGCGGAAGTTGGCGTGCCGCATCATAAGGGGGTACCGCACGATATCCTTCAACGCGGCGAGTCTCCTCGCCGGATCCCCACCATGGATCCTGGAAGCGAGATGCCTTTCGGCGCTATACCGGTTCCGAAGGGCGGCGCGGGAGCGGGGTCACGATCCCGAGCCCGAAGAAATTCGGGCCGTGAGATCCCGGCTCCACAGGGAAATGGTGGCGGAATGGGAGAGACGACTTGGGCAACCAAGCGCAGGGCACGCCGTAGTAACGGCGGTAAGACCCATCATGGGGGAGTGGCTAGAGAGGCCACACGGCAGCCTCTCGTACCGTCTGACGCAGATGATCACCGAGCACGGATGCTTCGGAAAGTATCTGCGTCGGATGCAGAAAGAGCCAACGTCCGAGTGCCATCACTGCGACGCGAGCGAGGACTCAGGTCCGCACACGCTCACCGAGTGTCCGGCGTGGGAGACGCCGAGGCGGGAGCTTGTGGCGGCCCTGGGAGTGAGGGTTCTCACGCTCTCCACCTTGCTCGCGGCGATGGTTCGCTGCGCGGATGCGTGGGCGGCCGGCGCCTCCTTCTGCGAGCAAGTAATGCTCGTGAAGGAGGAGGCGGGGCGGGAGCGGCAGCGGGAGCGACGAAGGATCGCAAGACAAGCTGCCCGCGCACGAAGGCAACTCGGGCGTCGGAGGTCGATGAACGACCTCCGCCCCCCATGAGCGCCGGCCTGGGGGTGACAGGTGAAGCCGCCTGTCACCCTGGCAGAAGCAGGCCGCGGCGGTGACGCGCGTGGCGCGCCTCCCCGTTTCCGGGGACGAGTTGGGGACTCTGTAGTCCCCACACCCGAGAGGAGGGCCAGATCGTGAGAGATGGCCCTGGGTCGGCCGGGGTGCGAGGGATATGCCTGTCAACCTCACCTTCGGCAACCGAAACGACCCACAGACGGCGTGCGTTTTGGTCGGTTCGAGTCCGACATAACCTCCTTCACCGGCTCCGGTGGGGAGGTATCCGTGGGGATTTTGCGCACGTAAAAAAAAAAAAAAAAAAAAATACACAAACATAGTTCATGTTAAAAAATAAATATGAGATAAATATGTGTTTGGTATCAACTGATAGGGTTTAATTAGCATATTTCAAATATATATAAATTATACCTATTGATTGACCCATAATAATATAAATAAGATTAAAATAAGTTATTAGCTAAAACCCGACTACTGAAAAATCATGCTCTATAAAGTATTATTTTTTTACGTGTGCAGTATCCGTGGGGATATTGCACACGTAAAAAAAAAAAATTTTTTTCTTGTTTAAAACTTTTTAGAGCATGATTTTTCAGTAGTCGGATTTTAGTTATAATTTTTTTTTTTCATTTAACTTAAAGCGTACCTGGCATTAAATTTTAATGATTATCATCATCACAGCGTTAACCCCGATTTAATTCAAAACTTCCACTATGGAATCCAGGGTCTGTTTTCCTACTCTATGTCTTTATTTAGCTTGTCTTGATTTATGAAGCAGTTAGGTAATACGTGTAACTGTCCAACACTGAGGGAAGTCTCGGTACTAGAGCAACATATAATATAGCTGATAACATAAATTACACAATAATTAATTTAAGAATTCCTATCACCATTCCTAAAGAATCTTTACTAAACTAGTAATTGTTTAAACCAAATAGAATTGCAAATGACAGTATAAAGCGCCTAGAACAAAGATACAGTATAAACATCGCATTAAATACCCGCCACTATGCAGCCTACCCCATTGTACACCATAGATACTGGCAACACAGCCACAGCTAAGTATAGTCAGTCGCCCAGAGTTTACTGGGCTAAAAGTTGAACGAACCTAGGAAGCGCTTGCGTCTCATTGCTCTCAGCTCTCGCACACAGAGCCATCCAGATAACATACATACACATTACACCAGTGCAACGAAACAAAGATGGACTCTACTCGACACACACCGATGGAAACGAACCGTGAGAAATGTTGATAACTCACTTGCGTTAGTGAGCCCTATCGTCACTTCCGAGTTTGAATAGAATCAACACGTTCCAAATGCTTTTCGAAAATCGAATTCTTTGTTTAAATTTTTAACGTGTGAACGAACTTTATATTAGTGTGCATGTTTGTACTTTTGGGTCAGAAAGAGACGGCTATAACCAATCAACCACATTGAATTCACGACACGTTTGCACGCAATCGAATTGCAGACAAATTGATATTAAAAATTTATAATTTATATCATCTGATTGGCGACACCTGCGCGATAAGTATCACCTAAGTAATTGGTCGTACATTAAGTTTAAAGAAAGAGATGGATTCACAATTAACAATATAGTTTGTGTGCGAGTGAGCGCGTCGGCGATATGTTTAATGAGGCATGGCTGTAGTTGTTAGCGGCTAGTACGACTGTGCGAGCTCCATCATCTTATGTAAGCCTGGTATCTGGGATCTCGTTTGCGCATACATTTTAGTATGTGTTTTTTTACTATCAGTTTAAAATAACACAACCGGCTTGACAGGGCCATATCTTTAAAACGTCTTTGCGTTTCCGCATTGAGAAAAGTTAAAAGGGCATTCGCGCCTAAAATCAGACTTTTTTTAATAAGCACATGTTTCACGCCCACAGTAATTTAAATTCTTATTACAAAAAGGTAAGTAGTGATATATTTTGAACCATGTTTGTTTAGTGTAATGGATAAATTAATAATTATTAATAATATAATATAAGGAAAGTGTTATTTAAAGATTTAGCTCAATATCTAAAAAAACCAATTGTGTCGGCAATCAATTTTAGCAGTAATATTTAATTAGGTTTTTTTATTTTATGCAACTTAGGTGGCAGACAAACACACGGCCCACCTGATGGAAAGTGGTTACCGTGACCTATGAACGTGTGTAACACCAGTGGAGTCACATCCGTGCTGCCGACCCTGTAAGAACAGAGATTTTATGTGCCCTCAGTGCAGAACACAAAATCAAGACAAGCCTTTGGTCTTCCCACTGACAGCATAAATACTCTCCAGTGAGCTTTGGCTACCCTAAGCACCACCGGGAACACACGAGTTCTAGAGTGGAGATCATGAATTGTGGAAATGGCGACCGAAGATGGAGACGTCCCAAAAATTTAGCCGGAATGGAGGCCTATGTGCAGCAGTGAGGTGCATTAAGCTTTAGCTTTAGAAGCAGGAATATGTTGATCGATCAAGATCTGGGCATGTGACACCTCTGGGGTTACAAGTATTCTGGAATCAACCTGGCAAACTAGACTAGACTAGATATTTAATGCTTCAAAATATTATTAAATTACCATCAAAAATATTATACCTCGCTGCTGATCAAAAAATCTAAATCACTAAATAAATAATAATAAATTAAAGATATTTTTCACCTGGCTGTGGTTTTTTCAAGTGACTATAATGGAATTCAGAAGGTTCTTACTGGGTCGGCAGCACGAGTGTGACGCCCTTGGTCTTGAACACGTCAACTGGTCATGGCAAGCAAAAAGTAATAAGTAAAAAATTATCTGACTACCTTATTTATTGACTTCTAACATAGCTTTTTTAATAAAAATTCGGTTCTATTTTTAAATATGGTAAATAATTCAAAAGTTCAAACACCATAATGTTTAATTTAACTTCGCTGCAGTTAATATTGTTTTTAATATACGTACATGCGTACATGTATTTATATTATTTGAATAAATACAAATATGTTATTTGAGGCTACATATAATAGAGATAATATCGCAAAAGTGGAATATAAATGAAAAGTTCTTTCTTCTTTCATTAAAGAAGAAAGAACTTTTTTCGAATAAAGAACACGATTTTTTAAGGAAAATTGTAAAAGAGTAATTATAAGATAGGACGCTACCCAGCCGGTTGGAACAAGCCTAGACGTGGCTTCATACACTCCTTTGTAAGATTAAAAACTATATGATTAATACTTGTTAACACAACTGCTGCGCCAAGTTAGTAGCACATACTTAAATACCTCTAATTCATGTTTTGTCTCCAAAAACCGAATATTTTATTCTTGAACACAATAAATCGAGGTCAAGGTTTGTACATGCACATGTTTCACGCAAATATAGCATAGCAATAATATAAAAACATAAAGAGAAGAGAAAGGTGTATGCCAAGATTATAATAAAACAATTGGATCGTATCAAACCAACCTTTTTTTTTTTTACGTGCGCAGAATCCCCACGGTTATGTCGGACTCGAACCGACTAAAACGCACGCCGCCTGTGGGTCGCTTTGGTTGCCAAAGGTGAGGTTGACAGGCATATCCGGAAAACAGGTGTGATTGTATGTACTGACATCTCTTAAACTTAGTTTAGTCCTTTCGTATTCAGCGAATATAGGACTAAACTACAATTAGTTTAAAACGACCAATATTAGTTAAATTTAAAAATATCATACAAAAATACATGAAAATTAAAATCTATTAGTCAAAAACGACACCCTGGCGCCTTCCCATCTTCCAAGTACGATGGACTGCGCATGCGCTGCTGCTGCATCAGCGGAGACTCTCAAACGGCGCAAATATACCAATTTAACTGGTAATTATATTTTTGGGCCGTTTGGAGTCGAAACGTTGGGTCCGTGGGGTCCAAGCGCGCGCGCACTATTCAAAGAAATAGCGAAGCGACTAATCGACGCTTCCCGTGACCATAAGGCTGGCCTTTACCTCGCTCAAAGAATTGGCATCGCCATTCAGCGTGGTAATGCCGCCAGCCTCTTGGGCACGGTACCAGTAGAGATCGATGGGGAGGAATTTTTCGATGCCTAAAATTACAGTCTCCCTCTTTTTCTCTATTCCATTTTTGTATATATTGTATAGTTAGCATAGTTTTATATTAATTTGTAAGTAATTGTATATTATAATAGAATATTTTCCAACAAATCAATATATTTCATGATTATTGTCAAAAACTATCAGATATCCAAAATTTTCGTAGTCATCATTGAGAAATATACAAGAACCAATCTACCCGCACATTATTTTACTATACACTTAAAAATATTATATTACGAACACAGAACGAAAGTAAAATTATATTGTTGCACTAAACATATATGTACCCACAATGTAACATATTTTTGTTGTGCAGATTTAATTCTGATATTGTGATACCTAGATTTAGTGCTTGCCTACCTGATGTACAGAATTAATATTATATAGACTCGACGACGAACGTAGTGTACGGACAAACCTTTCTGGTTTTTGTTACACTACTAAGACATTAGACCCATGTATTTTTGGTTAAATAAATAAATAAAAAAAAAAAAAAAAAAGGTATTTCAGAACTTTCTGTCGAAATTTATCTAAGAAAATACCATTGATAGAAGCAGACCAAAGTTCAAAAACTGTACGAAAGCACATTTTCTTACACATACAATTCAAGTTCCTACATTGTTATGCACGCCTAGTCATTTGATGTCTAAATGAACGTATAAAAAGTGAGCAAAACATGCGCTGTTTCTCTTTTATTTTTGGGAGTAAATATGTTTAGTGTAAGCATTGATATACCCCACACCCGAGGAGGGTAAAATCAAGAGAGATGGCCCTGGGTCAGCCGGGGTTCGATGGATATACCTGTCGACCTCACCTTCAGCAACCAAAATCTCCCCACAGCCGCCGTGCGTTCCGGCAGGGGGCCGTGAGGATTTATTGCACGTAAAAAGAAACATATGAGAAATCCATAGCTCTTATATATTTCATAAAATATCTAGCTATTAAACTTAATCACTTCAGCGAGTGTTTTATTGCGTTTCTGTGTAGTTTTGTGTGTGTTTAGTAGTGTTCCAGGGAAAGTGTTCCAAATTTGGAGTCATTGGAGACGTAGAAATGATAATTTGAAAAAAAAAACTGGTTCACGCTGCTGTTTAAGGTTGGACTACTTATATTTTCAAACTTGCTGACCCGCTCCAGCTTCACCCGCATATTGAAACCTCATATCACAACATTTGAGCACGAAATTCTTTAGTTTTTAAATAATGTACGAGAATTAGCCGGATTTGTTGACATTTATGATCATTGCTACGGTCCCTTAAGTAGTAGCGTGATGATAATTATATAACTTAAGACCTTCGTCGATAAACGGACTATTCAACACAAAAATAATTTTTCAATTCGAATCAGTAGTTCTTGAGATTAGTGCGTTCAAACAAACAAACTCTTCCGTTTTATAATATTAGTACAGATTTCAGCAGACGGTAGGGTGGCCAGACACACAGATAAGAAAGCTGAGGAGAGCATCCCCTGGGCTCCAAGCTCCAAGTGTTAAATAAAAAAAAGTATACGTAAAAATTAGTTAAAGAACTATTTATTACATAAGAGAGGTTTTGAATTAACAGCGTCGAATTCAATGGTCAATATCAATCAACCTATTATATATACATTTATGTAAATTAACACACAGTATATTTGTAAAGCTATACATACTAAATATCAAATGATTGGAGTATTGGAGTAATTTATAACTAATCAGCAAACAGGATGTATCGCTTGGTATCAGAAGACACTATCGGGTAGAGATCGTTAGAATTTATCATCGATATCTTTGAACGCGCGCGGCGATACGGTGTTCGATACTTAGTCTTTAGTGAACAAGGATGGCAGTTGAATACTTATAGTACTTACGAATATTATACACATAACTAATAAATATTAATTTTGTGAAAGAAGCCTAGTATTTTCTTCCCCTTCACTTAATGGACTCTTTAGTGATAGGTGAGAAAATCCATAAGAAAAACTGTCGGATCTCAAGCTAAAATGTCAACTTCTCTCCAGATTTTTAAGAGAGATAGGACTGTCTTGACTTCGTAGAAATTGACATACGTGATGGTCTCTTTGCCAGAGATGCCATGGGCTGTGAGAAATGGAAAAGCGACAGTCAGATGGGGCTGCTCCGAGCCGAAGACCTAGGATGCAATCAAGATTTGTATTTTGATGCTATGATGATTATAAAATTAATAACGATTTTCACGAATCTTAATTTTTAATAATATTGCACTTACTCCGAATACATTTCTACTAATCCTACCAGGCGTCCATAATCTTTAGACGATCTCCCTGCACCCGCTTGATTTGATTGCATTCCGCGTTCGCCTGCGTAGATGTTTCAAATTGTTCTTGTCTTGCTTGCTACGGATACTACGACTACGAGTGGACAGATAGACTATTACTTCTACTATCAATTGCTGCGATAAAAATGGGATAATTCATTGCAAAATTATAAATTCCTTTTAATAAAACAAAATAAATAATAAGGATATTATTTAATATTTTGATGTAAGGAATCTAATTTTAAACATCGAAAACCTTGACACCAAAAATAATAAAACTAAAAGAAATATTAAACATAAACTCACGTCTATTTTATCCCCGAAGGGGTAGGCAGAGGTGCTAGCACCCACATTTCGCCAGTTTATGTTTAGGTCCCAATATAATAGGTGGCGAGCCTATTTCCATTAACCGGGCACTTATAAACCCGCGATAAATAATATAAAATATTTTACATATTACGTGATTGAAGTTAAATGATACCACACTACGTATATTTCTATCCTCCAAATGAATAATCACCGTAGCTGATAGCAACTCACCGCTGATACTAGGAGCGCAGAGATGTAAACATACACGTACTTGCCGTAGTTGCAGGTCAAATAGAAGTCAAACCAAAGAGTCTAACCGTCATTGTACGTTTAATTTTTCTTTTGTGTCATGACCACCGTCACAGAAATATTAGGCCGTAATGAGAGCAAAACGATGGTTTGGAATAATAGTAATTTCTGTAAGTAAATGGCGTGTGGAATTGTGTGGGACGATTGCTTAACCTTGTTCAATACCGTGTTTATTTTTGGTGTAAATTTATCACCAAAAAAAAGTGTCGATACTCTTCGTGATCGAGCAGCCCTACCAGGAGCGCATCAATCTAAACACGTTCTTCCTGCACCCGTCTAACTTGCACGTCTGCCAGCAGTGGGCTAAAAGATCAACGACCGCACAAGTGACATGATGCTATCGCGAGTTCTTATATTGTTGCATAAACCTGTCGGGGGCGGAAATTGGATGGGCGGGTGTGTTGCAATGCAACGTGTCGTGGATACTTGACTATTTTGTTAATTCAATAGTTGCAGCGTTCGCTGTAGCATTACCAACTCCTAATGCTTGCAGGGTTGGCAGCGCGAGTGTGACTCTCTTGGTTTTGCACGAGTCCATAGGCCACGGTGACCACTTTTCATTCATGTGGGCTGTTTTTTTTTTTACGTGCGCAAAATCCCCACGGATACCTCCCCACCGGAGCCGGTGGAGGAGGTTATGTCGGACTCGAACCGACTAAAACGCACGCCGCCTGTGGGTCGCTTTGGTTGCCGAAGGTGACGTTGACAGGCATATCCCTGGCACCCCGGCCAACCCAGGGCCATCTCTCACGATCTGGCCCTCTTCTCGAGGGTGGGGACTACAGAGTCCCCAACTCGTCTCCGGAAACGGAGAGGCGCGCCAGACGCGCCTCTGCCGCGGCCTTCTCCTGCCAGGGTGACAGGCGGCTCCACCTGTGGGCCGTGTGCTTTTCTGCCACCTAAGTGGTGTAAAAAAAACCATTTCTTTAGAATTGTTAAATACATATGGAGTAAATAATGCCCAAGAAAAAGTGTACCAATAAGAAACACACTACATTGAAGAGGCATTAAAACTGCGTAGAACCTACATTTTCTTTGTACAGGTGTATCACTTCATTCACGCCTTCTGCTTATGTCCTTACGATATATATATATATTTTTTTTTTATAGTACACGTCAATTGGACTTCGCCTTGCCTGATGGTAAGCTGAAGGCAAAGTCCCAGAAAAGAGGGTCACCATTACTTACACATACCGTGTGACAATGGTGACACTCAGCTTGACGGCCTCATCATATGCTTTTTCACGCCCCGCTTAAAGGACCCGGGACTGTGGGAAGAAGGAAACACGTGAGCTGGTAATGAATTCCAGGCCAGGCCTTAATGGTGCGACAGAGGAAAGTGATCGGATGTTTTGCACCGTGTGCGGATGACATCTAAGACCTGCACGCGTTGTCCTGTGTAGGAAAGGGGAGGGTGGGACTAATTGGAAGAGCTCATCAGAACACTTACCATGGTACAAACGGTAAAATACAGCCATGGACGCAACATCTCTACGCAGCTGTAAAGGTTCTAGGGTGTTCGTGATCTCGGGATTCCCAATGATGCGGACCGCACGTCGCTGCAACCTGTCGAGAGCATCTAGTAAGTACTTTGCTGAACCATCCCAGAGATGCGAGCAGTATTCCACACAGGAGCGAATTTGTGTCTTGTATAGAAGACACCGCTGCTCCGGCGTGAAAAATCGTCTCACTCTGTTCAGGACTCCGAGTTTTCGTGAGGCTGTTTTGATGATACTTTCGATGTAGTTTTTGTTATTCAGGTTGCAGCGAACATCCATACCTAGGATATTGAGATTGTCCTGCAGTGGCAGTGGCGTGCTCTGAAGAGTGGGGAGGGGAAGGAAAGAAGATACTTTTACGGAACGTAAAAGAAAAAAAGTTGCAATAATTGCATAATGACTTCTTTGCACTACGGCTAAAGTTCATTGACACTGTCTTGACATTGACAATATTGTCAGATATTCATCAGATTTTTCAAATAAACGCAACTTAGTGTTACTAACTGTTAAAAATATTTACCCCTATACAACAATATACGTAACATTTTCATATATGCCCAAATATTTCATTGTTTCAAGAATTAGTCATCTCAGTAAAATCACCGTCTCCAAAATACACCTAAAAACGTATGACTATATACATAATGTACATGGAGGTTATTTAAATTAAAATCAATACAGAATATGCCTAAAGAATCCTGCAGGTTCGGGCATCAAAGAATTCCTCCCCATCGATGTGCACCGGGAGGGTAGCCAGAAGGCTGGTGGCATTGTTCCTAAAGATCCCAATTCTCATATTTTTCCCTTGAATTTAGGGAAATCACCCAAGTTAGATACCGTAACTTAAGTACGTACATCAAACTTACTTAAACGTGAGCTTACTTGAACGCAATCACATGATCCGTAAGGTCACGTATTCGCGTCTTGTATTTTGGGAAGCCCCAATGAGGTACGTTTTGCTCGACGAGGTATGCGAGCTCTTTAAGCGAATTACAAATTATAACCAACCATCTTGTAAGCACATTACGGAATTAGGACCTCAAAGTTTGGACCTAATCTATAAAGAGGTCTTAAAATGAGATCGCACAGTTGTTTTCGTGATAGAGTCCAAACTAGGAGTCAATGTCACGGCTTACCTTTTGTTTGCGGAAATCGCCTAACATACCAGCTGATCCAGGGCCATCTCTGGCTTCGAGATGGCCCTTTGGGTGTGGAAACCTCGACGAACGCTTCGACCTGCTTCTGGTAGGGTGACAAACGGCCCTACCTGCCACCCCACGACTTACCTACAGAAAATAGAAGAGGGCCAGTTCGATAGAGAGGGATAAGCCGGTTAATCTCGCCTTCGGCAACCAAAAACGACTCACAGGCGTCGTGCGTTTTAGTCGGTTTGAGTCCGACATAACCTCTCCCATCGGCTACGGTGGTCGGGGCATCCATGGGGATTTATCGCACGTTAAAAAAAACCCTAAGTCACCATATACTCAAGTAGAGCAGGACTCGGTTGACAAGATATAAATATAATGTGATGTTGCACAATGCTTGGTGCTGGTACCACTCTTGTGGAAAATGCTTTGGGATGCCCTTTTGGGGGACGTAGCCATAACGTACCACTTACGCATGGTATTAACTTAACTACTTTAAGGAGGAGGCAGGACACGACGGTATTACCGTCCAATTGAGCAGTCCTACTGGAGAAGTACCTCCGTCATCCGTATAGAATACCGCGGCCATAATAAGCTTGTGTTGTGTTCCTTGCTGTGAGTAGGGTAGCCAGAGCTCACTGGAGAGTTTTTGTGCTGTCAGTGGGAAGACCAAAAGTTTGTCCTCTTCGAAACTCTTTGTGCATCCAGGGCTGGCATCGCGAGTGTGACTCCCTTGGTTTTGCACACGTAACCACTTTCCATCAGAAGGGCCTCGTATGCCGCCTGAGTGGTATAAAAAAAACTGATTCTGCAGAAGTACATCAAAAAGAAGAAGAAGACTCTAATTGTAGAGGAAGTACACACATAATAAGTATACAATCTAACTATGGTTGGTCTCATCATCTCGTGGTACAAGTTATTGCATTAATTTGCAAATGATGCAAAAAGCCTGTAAACTTGCGTGGTAGACGTCAATAGGCTTCCCTCTATAATGTCAAGACAAAAAAATATAGACGGTGAAATTTGGTTACTCTTTAGGAATATATTTGCGTGAATAAATAAGGAAGAAGTGAAGAATTTGGCAAGCTGCCAACTGCCTATCCCGAAAGAGAGAAGGTTGAATATATACTGCATAACATAAACTAAAAGAAATCACGTTCTTAAGTCTTCTTTCTTTCACAAACATGCCTTTATTTGTTCTAAAGCACTTTAACACTTAATCGCTAAAACCAACAATTACTGGCCGGCCACCGCAGTATCCGCAAAACCATACGTGTAAAAGTCTTCACGGCGTACTTAGACAACCAACATACGTTTACCGTCAGAACAAACCCTATCCAAAGGAAAAGTAAAGAAAAAATCAGTTTATCAACCGTATTGCAGAACTTTGTACCAGCACTTGCAACAGCAACCATAAATTTGCAGTAACTACAAAATTAAATTCTAATGCGGTAGCATAAAATCTGTTTTTAGTTGTAAAGCTGTTGTTCAAACATCCATCTACGTCGATTGTAAAAGAAAGCAGAGACCAACATTAGTCAGCAAGGTACTAGGAATACACAGATTTGAAGAGGTAATCTAATAGTAGCGATTCGTTGATACAGTCGCACCGCCGCGGTATTCGACTTCAGCATTACGTAAATGGCATTTGAATGTTTAGGCGGGATTTAAAATTCAAACACCGAATTTTAAATTGATACACGAGTTACACGACTCACACCTTCTTATGTGACTCACACAGATAAACAAACATAAACGGTTGGTACCAACTTACAAAAAAAAATATGTGGTAGTGTTTTTTAATAGTAATGTATTAAGCAATTCACGATATAAAAACAAATCACGAACAAATCCGAAGTTTTATAGCATTTTATTTTCAAACAATACACGGCACAGTTGACTTTCGAGAAGCCATTGGTCATGAAATCTGCTGCTCATTCATAATAAGGGCTACGAACTACATGATATTAGGTAGGTACGTATATTTGTATCGTCAAAAGGTGACCAAACCACAATGCTTGAATGAATTGGACAACTACTATAAAAAACCGGTACACCCACCTAGTAAACATAGACAATGCAGTATTTACACAACCAGGACCATATGAGCTTCAGAAGTACAAACTTCCGTCCATAAATCGTTCAATTTGTGGTGGAATGCGGAAAAGAGGAGAGTTCAAGTTACACTAGTGGTTGTAGACGTGATTTCGTGTGGGCAACATTTCCCAATTTGGTGTTTCTTTGAACATGTGACCCTCTGTTACATTCATTCGAAATTGGAACCTGTTTAGTAAATAACACTAAACTTCAAAAAAATCCCTGCAAATAATATTTAAAATTCGAATTTCGCATAAGTTCCAAGATTGCAGTACCATTGTGTTAATTTTCCAATAACGCATTTAGCCCCTGTGGTAGACAGAGGCGCTTATTACGCCCACGTTCCGCCAGTAACTTCATGGTAGCGAGCCTATTGCTGTTACCGGGGGCTGAGTATTTTTGCCAGAGCCTTAGTATGTTTTGGGACTTGGAGATGTTGAAAAAGCCTCTTCTCTCTAAATATAATTAATGAATTGCTTTACACATATACTTTAATTATTTTAATTCAAATTCTATATGAGACATTCATTTCTGTCTGTTTGAACACAATTATGTTGGTATTATACTTGTAATGAGTATGCGGATTACCTGGTAGATACCATATTTTAAAAATTCATCCAAATCACACAATGATTAGCCAAAACCGAATGTAGTTTAGGATGGAGATTAAATAGATACCCAATGTAAACATTTTTATCATTATAATTATGATTTTATGAACGATTATAATAATAAGAAAATATAATAATAAAATTTGAATTCGGAACGATAATAATAATATGTAATAAATAAAATATATTTTATTTCGAACGCATTGATTCATATTTTGTTAGTAACAATATACTTAGGACTATATTAGTAAACAAATTAAATTACATTTTAAAACTAAACTAATTACTATTTATGTAATGAAAGCTAAAAGACTTTAACCAATTCAAAAAAAAGAAAAAGAAATACAAAAATCCCAATACTAAGCAAGTTTCCGAACAGAATCTTTGAAAAAAATTGAAATACTTATCTATTTAACTATTTTAATAGGTGCGCACAATACTGATTTTCTTTTCTAATAAGATAAGTTTTCAATTTGGAAAATTTCTTATTAGAATATAGGATTCAGACAGTAGGTACTGAATCAAAGAGAGCCATCCTATCGCCTATACCTAGATGAATACATCTTAAATCAGTAGTTAGGCCTTTCTTGCTTTATTTTCATAAATGTGTAATCATTTTCACAACTATTTTTCTCTTTGTGTAGACCTAGGCCGTCTGACCAAACTATCGACAAATGATAACGTGACGCAAACTCATCATAGTCACGTTATCTATCGATACAACGAACGTAAACCGTCAAATGTACCAGGAGAGCATAACCGAAACAAAAGTAAACTATTTCGACAGCCGCACGCTCAATAAAAACTTCTAAACTTGAACATTGCGTGCGATAGAGACGTCGCTATCTCTCGCCTCTCCCGTCTCGCTCTCTTTACGTCAGTTGACAAGCAGTGGGTGAACGAACTCCGAGAGTTTACTGGGCTAAAAGTTGAATGTACCTCCGTTCGCGGACATTACGAACAAGATAGCAACTTTACCATACGCATCATGCCAACGAAAAGACGTGAACACGTTTTATATAAGTAGCCAATTCAACCGGTATTGCTCACAGATAGAGCTCATTTTCTTGCTCACAGCGCTTATTTGTACGCCATTTTGGTATAGAACAGCAAGTTTCTCACGACTACCACTACATTCGCACGTTAGTAGTGAGACGTGTGTGCAGATGGATGTGGTTGTATGCTTGTGTGCGCTCGAGGTTGGTGTAGTCTTGAAAATAATTTCGCGGTCACACCAAGCCGGCGGGTTCATATAACCTGAACCACCTGTCTGTGTTGTGCGCCTGGTTATTTATATCTATGCGCGAACCTATGTAACATAGCTAAATAAGAAATATATGTATATCTTAGAAATAAACCAACACTACTTGACACGCGAGATGCTTTAAGAGCGTACGGACTCTGTGTATGTATCTTTTTTTTTCTGTAATTTATTATCTAGATAAGATTGAAGTAAATTTATCTACGAGGACTGCTAATTTGTCTTATGAGCGAACACGATAGGAAAAAATTATATTGAAACCGAAAGTATGCCTTTATGAGTGGAAGACACCTGCTTCGTCTTACAATGTGTCAGCTGCTGGGACTATTATCCTTGACTGTTGAAGCTTGCAATCTACTGAAATGAAAAATATTTTAAAACTTAGACTTAGTCCATGACTTACGTTTTTTGTGTGCCATTAAGCCAAAGACGTTGCATGACAACAGAAAAGTGTGAAGCTTAGTCTTTGTGTCAGTGCCACTGTCAATAGTGCCAATCAATTTGGTACTTTCATATGGATAAAATAAATTATTGCTTTGTTGCAAATAATAATAAAAGAACGGTTATCGTTTTATTTTTAATCATCAACCCAACCACTATAAGCATGCAGCGGCGTCTCCGGGGAGAAGTTGGGATCTCCGTGGACCCCACACCCGAAGAGGGCTAGATCGAGAGAGATGGCCCTGGATCGGCCGGGGTGCGAGGGATATGCCTGCCAACGTCACCTCCAACGACCCCCCGACGTCGTGCGTTTTAGTCGGTTCGAGTCCGACATAACATCTGCCACTAGCTCCAGGGGGGGTTCCGGTTCGTCCTACGTTAAAAAAACCCAACCACAATTTTTATTTTTGTGTGACGTCATATTTCTTTATTTTAGACACGCTAGCTGATTTGACTTGACTATACCTAATTGCAATGATAAGATATTATATGACTACATACCACATATTACCATATGGGTAGGTGCAAGAGGGGGCTTTCTTGATGGCCCTGGGTCAGGCGGGATGTGAGGGATATCTATGTTTTCCGATTATCCGTGGGGATTTAAGCACTTTAGACAAAAGATACCGTGTTGGTTCCCTATAAAATGGGCCACCCCATCTCTTCCTGTGGGTATCGTAGACGGCGACTAAGGGGTAGGGCTATTCTCCATCCAACTGTAAACATACAGCCCATTAATAAGTGCCCGCTTGACGGCAATAGATTCGCCCCTTATAACATAGAACCAAAGATCATAGTTAGCAAAATGTGTGTGTTAATACACCTCTGCCTACTCCTTCAGGGATTTACAGGAGTGGGTACATGGATGGAAGGAAAAGACGAATACAACATCTATCTTAAGCAAATATATTATTATCTTATCTTTCATTTACTATAACCCTTTCATACGCCTTCTGCTTCATCCATTTTCTAAATTTTCTATTCTCAATACAACTCGCTTCTCTGCCTTCGGGGTAGGCAGAAAATGCCTGAATATTGTTTCTGTCAACACACAGCTCACAAACTTCCAAACCTATCTTACAAATACTTCAATGCAAAAATCTCTAAGTTAGTAAACATAAAGCGCCTCTGTAATAATTTTCTTGCCTCCTACGATAATACTTAAGCCTTCCTTACAGAGCCACGATCCGTGGGAGAATACGATGGCCACCTTATAGTAATGCCATGATTTATTGGGTATCTCCTACCTACACGGAATATATTCATCAACTTCGCACATTACTTGATTTATGTCCCCTCAAATTGATCGTAAAATCACTGCCGTATGTTGAGCGGACGTGTGCTGTTAATTTATTTATTTATAATTTTAATTTTTTTTTTATACAACTTAGGTGGCAGACAAGCACATGGCCCACCTGATGGAAAGTGATTACCGTGACCTATGAACGTGTGTAACACCAGTGGAGTCACATCCGTGCTGCCGACCCTGTAAAAACAGAGATTTTATGTGCCCTCAGTGCAGAACACAAAATCAGGACAAGCCTTTGGTCTCCCAACTGACAGCACAAAAACTCTCCAGTGAGCTCTGGCTACCCTACTCACCACCGGGAACACAACACGAGATTGATGCTCAGTATGGGTAGTTGAAGCTCTCGAAAGTATTAACACCACAAAATCTAACTACGAAGCTTCGACATCGTGAATAGGTTGTAGAGTTCAGATGGCAGTCGCTTCTCGTAAGATATCTAATTTTATCCGTATCGTAGGTAATAAGATTGAGTTGGGCATAGACTTTTTTTTTTATTTACGTGCGTAAAATCCCCACGGGTACCACCCCACCGGAGCCGGTGTAGGAGGTTATGTCGGACTCGAACCTACTAAAACGCATGCCGCCTGTGGGTCGCTTTGGTTGCCGAAGGTGAGGTTGACAGGCATATCCCTCGCACCCCGGCCGACCCAGGGCCATCTCTCACGATTTGGCCCTCTTCTCGAGTGTGGGGACTACAGAGTCCCCAACTCGTCCCCGGAAACAGGGAGGTGCGCCAGGCGCGCCACCGCCGCGGCCTGCTTCTGCTAGGGTGACAGGCGGCTCCACCTGTCACCCCCAGGCAGTTGGGCATAGACATGATATTTTTAATTTTTTAATTCGTCAGAGTCTTTTATTATTTGAAAGACGTTTTCACAGCACAATTCTTTTTTTTAAATTCGATAATACTATACTCGTATTTCAGAAAGATTTGTCCTGAATCTCACCATATATTAAAAGAAAGTCACGTATATTGGTTCATATGCGGTAAGGTTTTTATACATTCACGTGTATAAAAACCTTACCGCTTTAGTCCCATATAGTTCGATAGTTGGATTTTTATGGTAAATATAAATATGTTTATGTATATTAAACTAAAAACATCCAGATGTAATACCACACCATTCATAGACACGACTGCCGTCTAACTCCTCAGCCCTTAACCCAGTAGAAAACACTATTGCAAGACTCTGATCCCTCAATCAGCAGTTTTAGCTTACAAAGAAGATTGGTTTGTGCCCAGGCAATATTAAATGAGCCCCACATACCTGATTCAAACACTCCCTTTGTCATTTAACTCATGTTTAAAAAAGCAAAGTCATGGTTACGTCCTTGTTACCGGACAGAAGAGTTCATTGACCGATCAAAATTGCCAATTACAAATCGACTAATGGCAAATACAGGTCGATTAATGACACAACTTTAGTCGTAAACGTTCAAGACATTTCCGCAATAACCACAGGTGATATCAACAATTGATTTATGACATTTTTTGGGCCTTTTTTTGACAGTGACGTTTAGAGTGATAAATCTCTATTGTGTGATTTAGGATTTGTGGTCTGCAATATGTTACTAAAAGAGTATACAGAAAAGACTTCTGATAGATTACTAGGTTCGGGGGTGTGAAAGGAGGGTTGGAAATTCGCTGTAACTCGGTGGAAAACGTTTCTATAACAAAAATATACAGAGATTTTATAATAATAATAATAATAAATAATAAATCATTTATTTCAGGCAATATATATTTATATATATATTGCTATATATATGGCAATATATATATTTATATAGTGTGGTTCCCGGGAAAATAGAATTTGAACCACCCCATCTCTTCCCATGCGGTGTCGTACAAGGTGATTAAGGGGTAGGGCTGTTTAACATCAGACATATATACAGGCTAGACTCAGTCTCAAATGCATGTCTTGAGTCAACAATAGTCCCCGGAAGACGGCAATTAGGCTCACCCCTATTACGTGAGACCGAATTCAGTGATTGGTGTAATGTGGGTGATAATTCACCTCTGCCTAACCCTCCGGGAATAAAGGCGTGATTATATGTATGTATGAATCGCTCCAGATCTGGAAGGAAGGATCTCCGCGTGTTAAAAATATTTCACCATCCAGAAACTTACCCGACTTAAAAAAAAGATATTTACTGAATTATAAGCAGATATCAATAAACCCACTTCAGTCCACTGCTGGGCATAGGCCTCTTCCAATGTGCACCATTTTATCCGATCCTCTGCCTTCCAAATCCAGTCTGTACCAGCCACCTTTTTCAATAAGCAGATATACTCGTATTATGATACAATTTAATATACAAATAGGTTATCAATATGCAAGCGAAGGTGTGACCATCATCAGTTCAATAAACTAAACTGCAATACAAATATCGGGAAACCATACATAGCCTGTATTCATTGAATGAAGATTGCACCATCACAGCCCACTATTTAGTATACCAGTCAAGAAAACTGCACACTGATTTCCCATAGTAGGCAAATCTCTGCCCTTCAAGGAATGCAAAAGGACCTACACATACATACATATAATCACGCCTTTATCCCCGGGGGGTTAGCCTGTATATATCTGTCCGATGTTAAACAGCTCTATCCCTTAGTCCTTGTACGACACCACATGGAAAGAACCTTTAATATGAATACGTTTTTTCTGGATAAGGAAGAAGACGATGGGTTTAATTGAAAGTGTCCATCGTTATAATCTGTTTGAAAACTTCTAGCTGTTCACGCTTGAGGCCGCGAACAAAACAGGTGCTTTTTCTTGTAGCGTTACGTAGACCCAGCTTAAAAACTTATACTAGGGGTACAGAAATGTTTCGGAACTCGTATGTTGTCCGCGCGTACAATATTACAAACAGACATTTTGAATCCGTGAACGGTCATCGACCTCTGCTTTGATTGCATTTCAGAACTCAATTGATAAAATAAATTAATTTTATTGGAAGCAATCAAATTGTTATAGTCTGTGTATTTATTGAAGGAGGTCGAATTAAATGGTAAACGACACTACTATAGTCTTGGAAATATCAATCTCCAATATTTTGACCACTGACTTTTATGCATACTATTGGAATAGACCAGTGGTGTGCAAACTTTGTAATTGGAAGAGGTCTGCAGAGACTCTTAAGCGGCGCAAGTATTCTAATCTCATTGGTGATTATGAGTTTGTGCCGTTTGGAGTACTTAGAAACGTTTGGGCCGTGGGATCCGTGCGTCCGCAATCTCTTCAGGGAGATTGCGAAGCGTATGGTCGACGCTTCTCGTGACCAGAGGGCTGGCCTCTTCTTAGGTCAGAGAATAAGCATTGCCATACAACGTGGCAATGCTGCCAGTCTTCTGGGAACGCTACCACAAGAGGCATGCGATGTGAAGGAATTCCACTACGCATTTTAACTTTTGTTTTATTTAATTATTATTTTTATAAATGTAAATATTAGCATAGATTTAAAATACATTAAGTGTAAATAGAAAAATGCATTTTGAAACCCCAAATCAAATCGTAGGCCATATACTATTCATGTCAAAGGACCGTCGGCAGGCCGGATTAAATGCTTTCCTGGACCGGAGTTGGCCCGCGAGCCGTACTTTGCTCATTACTGGACTAGACCAACTATAACTACGATTGTTTCTATTGGTCTGCATATTTTATTCATCAATTTTTGTTCTAAACCGTTTGTTAAATTACGCGCCGAAGTCATTGTTAACTGAGTTTATTAGTTCAATTTCATGACGGCAATTTCATGTACCTTTGATTTTAGTGGCGAATTACACAGCTAATTTGCATCTAAAATCAAAGAAAGCACGAAAATCAAAAAAAGATTCACAGGTACAGTCGATGAAGGAAAAGTATAAGTACGTGATATAAATCTATCTTACTGGTACACAATAAAGTCGTTTATCATTATTATTATTCCTTTTATTAATTAAAATACTATATAAATTACATTACATTAAAATTAAATATATTTAAAAATATAATAAAACATAGTGCCCCACCGGCATCGGGTACAGGGGCCAAGCTACTGGTAGTTAGGTTAGGTAGAGGAACTTTGCAGATCGGGCCTCACAGAACTGCCTTCTGCATCAAGCCCTTGAGCTAGCTGTCCAAGTGTATCATCAGATGTTATTCGAGGCTCTTGACTATTATTATTTTTATTTAGTTCGGACGATAATACTTTTATTTATACCACTTAGGTGGCAGACAAGCACACGGCCCACCTGATGGAAAGTGGTTACCGTGGCCTATGGATGTGTGTAACACTAGAGAAGCCACACTCGCGCTGTCCACCCTGTAAGCACAGAGTTTTTGTGCTGTCAGTGTAGAAGACAAAGCAGGACAAGTCTTTAGTCTTGCCACTGACAGCACAAATTCTCCAGTGAGCTCTGGCTACCCTGCTCACCGCTGGGAACACAACAGGAAGTTATTTAAATTAATAAAACAGTTATATGTACAGTATAAAGATAATATTGGGTATTTTGTCCAGATTGATTAGATGACTGTGAAGAGCAACGAGAGTTTCAACTGTTCAACAATCCACTAGCTTCTAATATATTTATTTAAAGTAGGTACAGGGTACGGAGTGTTCGTACCCGGAAATAGCCAAGTAATGACCGGCAGGTCCAGATAATTATTTATATCTTTAGCTATGCAGCCTTACAATGTTGCAAACACTTTGACATAGAAAGGGTGGGTAGACTGCTGTAATAAAATTATGGACGACCAGTTCGGTTCACGGTTGTATTTGTATTGGGAATATCCTCTTTATGATAACCGGCCGTGGAATTGGACGAAAAATAATAAGCTTCATAGACATATCGACTTTCCAGTTTAATTACTGAAAAACTGACCTGGTATATCGTACTCCAGTTAATATAAAAATCCTAGGCTACAATAATACACACCCAGCTAAAAATTGGTAGGATTGTTGAAACAACATCATTTTTTGTAGCATTCAGGTGACAGACAAGCACATGGCCCACCTGATGGTAATTGGTTACCGTGGCCTACGGACGTATGCAACACGAGGGGCGTTACACTCGCGCAGCCGACTATGAAGAAACCTTGTGATGATTCGACAATCGACAATTCGACACCTGGATTTTTTTACATACATAAATATAATCACGCCTTTATCCCCGAAGGGTTAGGTAGAGGTGAATTGACACACACATTTAACCAATAATTTTATTCGCTCGCACGTAATTGGCGGAGAGTCTATTGAAGTATTCCGAGCACTATTGGTGACTCAAGCCATGCATCTGAAGCTGAGTTTGGACTGTATATATCTGTCTGATGTTAAACCAACTTCCGCATGGGAAGAGATGGGGTGCCCCAAATTCTCCTCAGCCGGAAACCATGCGGCTACCATTTTTTTATTCGGGTTAAATATCATAAAACAGGTGTATGTATTCCTGATTTTCAGCAAAATGGTAAGTTTTATCAAATAGAAGTCTATGACCGAGATAAAGATTATGCAATTATCTATCGGTCAAGTGCGAGTCGGACCTTACCATTTTACTGAAAATGGTTAGGTATGAATTATACTACCCTCTCTCCTCCTATCAGTTGGTTTACTTTACCGGCCTATTGACAGTCTTGGCGATAGTGGCTACTTCACATACATCCAGCGTCATCTAGCGATAACAATCTGTACTACTTCGATACCATACTAATCGTGCAATTTGAAATTCTGTTACTGGTTAAAATCTATTGTCAAATCTAGATTAGTAAAAAAGTAAGTTGAGTAAATCACAATTAGTTTCATTCCAATACTAGCTGATGCCCGCAGCTTCGCACTGAATTGTGTTCCCATTCCCGTTTAGGAACATACGAAAAAATTAGCCGAATTGGTGGAACCGTTCTCGAGTTTTGCCCTTTTTTTTTTTTACGTGCGCAAAATCCCCACGGATACCTCCCCACCGGAGCCGGTGGAGAAGGTTATGTCGGACTCGAACCGACTAAAACGCACGCCGCCTGTGGGTCGTTTTGGTTGCCGAAGGTGAGGTTGACAGGCATATCCCTCGCACCCCGGCCGACCCAGGGCCCTCTCTCACGATCTGGCCCTCGTCACGAGTTTTGCCCTTGGCAACATTATTTTTTATTAATATAAATTTTGTACAAGTATCACGCATGCCAAATCATATATTATCAAAGCATGTCCTATGGAAATGACTTGACCCCGAGAGGATAACTTGCATCTGTGGATCAGCAAGTGTACCTATTGGCTTGCAGGTGAAGTTGACTTGTATCTTGAGACTAGTTGCCGGCTTTTTAGGGCTTCAACTACCCGTAACGACTGCTATCTGTTCGTATGACAACCGGACCGACGACGGCATCGACGTGATGTAGATACTCTCCGAAGCATGTCTTAAAAATGCCCACATAATCTGGCAATATCATTGACACTATTAGATGTTATATTACTATTTACCCTTTTCCCGAAGTTTCGGTTACTTTTCAGTCCCGGGTCCTTTAAGCGGGGCGTGAAAAAGCATCTGATGAGGCCGCCAAGCTGAGTGCCACCATAGTTACATTACTGTCTGTAATGGTGACCCTCTTTCCTGATACTTTGCCTTTAGCTTACGATCAGGCGAAGTGAAGTCAAGTTAGCGTGTCCTAAGTAAAAAAAAGTTATCGGGTTCAGCTATGATCACATACAAGAAAAGTCATCATCATATGTTTTCTAAAATTTTTTACATCTGAACTGTGTAAACATATCATAGAATAATCATAGAATGAAATGAAAATGAAGCATTCACCTGAGTGAATAAATCACTCGAATGAACTGTCTGATACCACCTTTACGACCATCGCAATTCTAGCCCAATGATACGAGCAACTAATCACACTTCCATTATCGTACACTTACAAACACAACCACTCACACTTTTCCTCCTAATGTTACCTTGTAAACAAGCACTGAGTCAGACTTCCGATAGCTGATGCTATAGTCGTTTTGTCTGTCTGTATGTACCCGGTGCCTCGGAAGTGAAAGTGTAGAAAGCGTAGTGAAAATCTCGACGGGCTCACGATCTTTCCAGCAACCCGCCGCGCTAGACATTACTGCACCTATGCAGCCGTACCTACGTCGTATTGTTCGGTTTACGACCGAACACAAATAGAAATCTAGCTGAGAACTGTAATCTTTTTCCTGACTTTGATTATTTTAATCATTACAATAAGCAAATAACTTTTGACTTTCGTTTATTTTAACATGGTAGTATTAGTTTGTTACGATTGTGAATAATATTAGCTGCTTTTAGGGACAAAATAGTCGATATCGTCCAGTTAACCTTTGCTCAGCTGTCCAGGGTTCCGCCTGCCATCGCTTGGCTTGCAGGGTATAGCAGAATGAACCCACTTCAGGTAACATTGTGCAGACCTGACCTTAAAATCCCATTTCAATTTGGCGGTTTGTTGTCCTACATATGTAATCGTGATTTGTGAGCGTAACTTGTGGTAAATGCATTCTTTTAAAGCACATAATTAAGGCAACACTCTATCGCTCTTATGCAAAATTTGAACCTAGACTTTAGTGCCCCGAATAACCCTAGGACGGCCAGATCGAAAGAGATGACCCTGGGTCGGCCGTGGTGCGAGGAATATGCTTGTCAACCTCACCTTCGGCAACCAACAACGACCCACAGGCGCCGTGTGTTTTAGTCGCTTCAAGTCCGACATAACCTCTCCCACCGGCTCCGGTGGGGGGTAACCGTGGGGATTTTTCACATGAAATAAAAAACGTGCCCTGAATAAAGACCAATGTCATTTAACACCATCGATATGATGTGATGATGAAGACATTATGTGTATAGTGGAACTTTTCAATAAATGCTAAAGCACATTTTTTCTTATTTAATGACCAACGACCACCATCTTAGTTTCCCGATGATCTTGTCTGCTAAAGCAAACGGAAACTTAAGATCAGTTTCATGCAAGAAAAAATAAATTCGTTTCACATTCTATTAGATTAATGTGGTTAGCTACTATCGCTGCAGACAGTACGATGAGTTGTTCTCTTTATCACTTGAGCTTGTACCGAGACATCTTGAATAGGTACTAATGACTGATCTTCTGTAGGAGGTAGAACACGACAGTATTCCCGTCCCAATTGAGCAGTCCGACTAGAGAAGTACACCCTACAGAATACCACTGCTATAATAACTTCGTGTTGTGTTCCCGGCGGTGAGTAGGGTACCCAGAGTTCACTGAAGAGTTTTGTGCTATCAGTGGGAAGACAAAAGGCTTGTTCTGATTTTATGCTCTGCATTGGCGGCACATAAAATCTCTGTTCTTGTAGGGCCGGCAGCACGGGTGTTACACACGTTTATAGGTCACTTTCTATCAGGTGAGCCGTGTTCTTGTTTGCCTCCTGAATTGTATAAAAAAACTGATCCTATGTTTTAACTCAAATATTTTGTACATGGAAATTATCTGAATTAAAAAATAACTATCTTTCAAATGTCTAATCTTTTCAAATGCTCTCTTGCAGAAGATGTTCAAATGTATTTTTTCTTCTCAATAAATAGATTTATTGTAAGTCACTACATATAACAAACTCATAAACAGTCGTTACCCGTGCATTAACATGAAAAACAATCTCAGTGCTATGAATTACTGCGAACTCATTAAAAATCAAAAAGAAATCTTCATCAAAATACAATCATACGAATATTGTTTTTGACCTACATTTCAAACACGCAATTTTAACATTAACGACATCAAATATAGAGTTTAAATTCGAATGTAAGATGAGTAAAAAGTGAATGGGGAATGTCAAGAACGCGATAAAAATATCTAGGGAGAGTTAAGAATAGTGGCTCATGGTCAAATATAGACTTTCACCACTTTCTCTGACCTAAATTTTTTGGTATTGTCGTAGGTCTGTCTACTGGCTGGCCTTCAGGGTGCACTTTTGGTTTTATCTATCACTTTCATTGACCTATGAGTGAGTCTGTAGAAAGTTGTGACGTCATATTTTAGGGCGTAGAAGGTAAAAGCGTCGGGAGTGAGCCCGGAATTGGGTCACAAGATCTTTGAAGTCGGACACACGGTGCGGTACGATTCGTTCAGTACGGTATTGAGGTAGGATAATTTTTTTTTTATTACTGCATACTATGAAGGTCAATTCGCGTAATTTAATGATCTTGAATCATTGAACCGTGTAAAAAAGATACCTACAATCTTAAATCATTGAACCGCGCGTGAACTTTGTACGTAATGCATTTCGCGTTAAATACCTAGGTAGGTATGCCTGAACAAACAAAAATCTTATGTAACCGCTATAGTCATTGCCCAGCATACAGTGATTGCCAACATTAAGCATGAATACATTTTTTGTTAATTTCTAAAGGAACCAGTTCAAATAAATTGCGATAGAGGTCACTTTTAGACTTATGGTAATATTTTTAATTTAAAATACTGGCAACATTTTCCCTTTTTTAAGTGTCATGGTTGAAGTCAGTGTAACAGGTGTGCAGTTCCGCTAAAAAAGTAAGTTTCTTGTGATTTTTCTTAAGAACAACGTATCTGAATTGATAATACTTACTGGGATTTCTGGTTCATAAGAGATTTTCGATTAATTTATAGGTTAAAAGAATGATTTTAGTATGTGTATAACGTATCATTTTGACCGTTACTTTATTCGTAAAGTTTTAAAAGGGGGTGGGTAATCACTGTGTTAAATATTTGACAAATTTAGTTATTGCCATATATTGTTTCAGATATTGCCAATGGTAATTGGTACAGCTATTGCCCGGCCAATAATTATATATTAGGGGATAGAATTTTAGATCTGAAAATAAATTGTATCTTTCAGAATGCCAAAAGTACCAAAGTTAAAATATACGCAAGAAAACCTCGAAAAGGCGATTGCTGAAGTACAGCATAATGACCAGCAACTATCAGATCGTCAAATAGCACAGAAATACGGTGTCCCAAGATCAACATTAAGGTTCTATAAACGTAACCCAGGTCATAAAACTAGCCTGGGCCCATCGCCTATCTTAACTATAAATGAAGAAGCTCTTCTTGAAGACTGGATAATAACTTCAGCTCGTAAAGGTTTCCCAAAGAATAAAGAAAATATTTTAGATAGTGTGCAGAAGTTTCTTGTTGAGAATCCAAGACCTAACCCATTTTCAAATAACAGGCCTGGCATTGGGTGGTGGAAGGCTTTTTTAAAAAGGCACTCTAAATTAAGCATAAGAACTTCTGAAGGAGTGACTAAAGCCAGCTCAAACGTGTCTGAAAAAGACATCAGAGGATGGTTTGATGAAATTTGCGCTTACGCTGACGAAAAGGGCTTAATTGAAGTTCTTAGTCAACCCAGTAGGGTTTACAATGCTGATGAGACAAATTTTCAGATTTGTCTAAGTTCGGGACTCGTTGTAGCTGAGAAAGGATCCAAAAATGTTTATAACATCGAACACTCTAACGCGAAAGAATCTATAACAGCTTTATTCACGTTTTCGGCTGCTGGTGACATATGCTGTCCATTTATTGTGTATCCCTATCAAAGACTAACTGAAAAAATATGTGAGTCTTTACCAGAAGGATGGGGTATTGGAAAATCCGACAATGGCTGGATGACTACCGAAGTGTTTTACGAATATATAGCCAACGTCTTTCATCCTTATTTAGTAAGCAAATCAGTTGAGTTTCCAGTCATTCTTTATGTTGATGGTCACAAAACACATTTAAATTATCATCTGAGTCAGTTATGCACGCATCTTCAAATTGAGTTGATAGCTTTGTATCCCAATGCGACGAGAATAATTCAACCAGCTGACGTCTCCGCATTTAGACCCTTGAAAGTTGGCTGGAGAAAATATTTGAAGAAATGGCAACTCTCGAATGAAAATAAGGGAATAACAAAACTTAATTTTGCACCCATTCTCTATGAAGTCCTCAAAGTAAGTCTGAGGCCAGAAATATTGGTTAATGGTTTTAGAACTTGCGGTCTTTGCCCTTTTAACCCTGATTCCATCAATTATTCTAAGTGCTTAGGCAAGAGTGTTAGTAATCAGAGAGAGATTTCTAAGGAAGTTCCAGATACTGCAACGATTAATTTCGAAACATTCAAAAATTTAACAGGAGCTTCTCTTTGTGATAGATTCCAAGATGAATCATTTTATACCACTGACCCTCACTTGAGCATCATCTACAACCTTTGGAAAGCATTTTATTCACAAATTCAAGGTTATACAGTCACACATGACGAGACGACAGCAAATCAAGCTCAATTATCTTTGCAATCCGTTAATGAGAATACTAATGTGAATTCAAAAGATTGTAATCAGATTGAAGTTTTAGATGACGTACAAGTTATGCAGCACGTAGAAGTTCCTCCAATAAAAATAAATAGTCTTCCTACTGTAACTAAACGTAACGAAACTCCTTACTACCTATATAGCCTCCCTGGGACATCTAAATCTGATCCAAATATTTTATATGATAATTCTGAAATTCAAAACCAATCTAGCCAGTCCCAATCTATTACCCCTACTGTAAGTGTTCTTGAGAGTCCGAAGTTGGTTAAAATAAAAACTTCTTTTGGAGAATATTTAGCCTATCCAAAAACACCTGTAAGAAAAGGGAAGCGTCAACTAGAAAGACAACCATTTGCTATTACGTCAAACAATTTTAAACTAGCTTTACAAAAAAAACAAACAGATAAAGAAATACAATTGAAAGAGAAGGAAAAGAAGAAAATGGAGAGAGAAGTGAAGAAGACTGAGAAATATAAAAAAGTTCAAAGCAAGGGTAAAACTAAAGTTAAATCAGAAAAAAGAGAACTGAAAGTAATTACTAATCTAGAAGAAAGCAATGCTAGTGTCTTTCCAGAATCGAAAAAGATCATTGTTTTGGATGAAGTACACATAAAATCCAATGACGCTTGTGCAGTGTGCAAACATATCATTATTAAACACAAAATTGAATGCAGTGGCTGTCACCTAGCCTTTCATATAAGATGTGTACCAGATAGCCATAAAAATAACATTCCCGATGATGTCGACATTATGCTGTTTTTATGTCATTTTTGCTACAAAGTTAATGACTCTGATGATGATTCCTATTCTGATTGTGAAAATATATATTTAAATGTACAAAAAGCAAGAAGAGATCTCAATTTTTAGTCATATAAATTAGAATTAAGGTAAATTACTTGATTACTATAAGGTGGTCAATAACTGTATGTGATAAGTGGCAATGACTAAATCGAGTGGGTAATTACTGTGATTTCAGAGGACTTTTTTTTGTTAATTTTTAAATATTATGTCTCCAAAGATTTAAAAACGAAATGACTGATGTTCCTTTAGAAAGTATACTTTAGTTCCAAAAGCAATAGATTTTTAGTGGATTTATTTTTAAATAAAAATATTATAAACAAAAATATTGTATCAATCCCTTAACTGGGCAATAACTATAGTGGTTACCCTACTAACAATTTTTTTATTGTAATCCTATCTACTACCTAGATACATTCACATAAAATATTAATTATATTAGGATGCTATAAAAGAACTTAATATTGATCGATATATTATCTACCTAATCACATTACAGTCAATGTTTGATATTAATATTAGTAACATTACGAGAATTTCTTCTGTAACATTTGTAAACCGAGATTAGATCAAAATTTAATTTTGACCATATTTTCATTACGAGAAATGACCTTCTGAACTTCGTTACTGTTTTAAGTATTAGAGTTTAGGTACTCATTGGTGTTTATTGAGTAAAACTTGAGAAACCCAATTTAGTTTAATGGATTTTCACTAGTGAAATCAGAACTGAGAAAGAGAAAATACAAGTTTGATAATTTGATTAAATATAAATCACAATACCACTTCAATCTGTCATCAAACATCATTTAAGATATGCAACGCGTCGGTCTAACTCACCTCTGGGACCAACTTTCTATCGGAAAATTGTAAAAGTTTGCATTTTATTATGCGTTTCTAATTTTGAATGTGCCAAGTTGTAAATTGGTTATAAATCAATAGATAATGACCATGCAATGCAATGCAAGAGACTCTTATCATTAGCAAAGGCGTAAACTACAATATGTACCTAACCTAACCTTAATGAAAAAAACCGCGGTAGCCTAGTGGTATGGGTAATGGACTGCTAAGATGAGGGCTCGAGGTCGATCCCAGGTTTTACCATGGCACATACCAATGACTTTTCCATGCTTTTCGAAGTTACGTGTGTATTTATCGCAGGGATATAAGTGCCCGGTTAATGGCAATAGGCTCGCCACCTATTACATTGGGACCTAAACATAAACTGGCGAAATGTGGGTGCTAGCACCTCGGCCTATAGGCGGGGATATAGGCGTGAGTTTATTTTTTTTATATTTTTTTCTAACCTTAATGTTAATGGGAATTAACACGGTTTAATTTTAATTACATACAGTTAACGTTATTGTATATCATGGAACGCGATAGTTTATAAAAGTTATTACAATCCTAACCTTGCTATAAAACGTGGTCACACTAAAGGGAAGCAAAACAAACATCATTATGCCATTCAAGGTCATATTTTTCGACTTCAAAGTTCATTGGGTAGGTATAGCTTTTGGTTTGGGCCAATCATCGAGAAGCTTCTCGTCAGAGCCAAGATATCAAATAATTTCGAATAAATCGAACAGTGATTACAAAGGATTACAATTTTTTTTTTTCAAAAGAGGCTACAAATCTACACATAACTATAGACAATACATAAATTGTAAAATCAAATTGGGCGGCAATTTTTCAAATATCACTAAAACTTTTTGAAAAAGTTTGATTTGCTTTATAAAAATGTATTCAAATCCTTTATTAGCTAGAATATGGTATACCCACCTACCTATAATAGTTTACATCGAATTCAATCACATTTGAACCACATTTTCCTACATTTAATTTTTATCCTTAAAATTTTTAATATTGATTGTGAAATTTGTCATTTAGATATCCAAAAACACTATAACAATCTTTATTTTATCCAATTTGAACAATAATCTACCATCTCCGCAAACCGCAAACAACATCGTACGAGCAGACACGTGCAGACCCAGACCACCAAAATTCAAGACCTGTACAGTAAAAGTTGCCAAGCAAATGTCAATGACCGCAGCATGTGCGGTTTTGACCTTAGCTGAGGTTTATGTAGCAAACTTGAGTGAAAGTAGGTGCATCCATCATTCACCCGAGCGAAAGTGACCAGTGACCCTTCGATTTTGACGCGGTAGGGCCGCGTATTGACAATCTTCGTTGATTAACAGGTTTTAAGTAAACAATGGAATGGAATTGTGAAAATTCATTTATAACGCGTCTATGGAAGTGTTTAGTTAAATTCTCATACACTACGTAGAAACGTATCATGTGTCATATAGTCTCAGTCTCTTCTCGGGGGGTCGTAGAAGGCGAATAAGGGATAGGGCTGTTCTCCATCTGAAGGCGAACATACAGCCCACGACAAAGTGCCCACTTGACGGTAATAAGTTCTCCCCCTATTACGTAGGACAAAGTCAAAAAAATATCGGTGCTTAACGCTCAGCTTACCTCTTTGGGGATGTACCGGCGACATTCTTTCCGAGGACTTGGACTCCCATAAAGTCCAACAACTTTACCCGTAGCACGAAAAACTATCATTGTTTATTGTTTATTCGTATTCTATATTCCATAACACAATGCTAGTGAAGCATAGAAAATTGTAGTATTTAGTTCTCTGATTTTCTTGCTGGTATCTTCTCAGTAGAACGAACCTACCGAAGTCGGAACCAGCGAAAGAATCATTTTCCAATGGTTTTTTTTTTAATATTTCTTGACATTTTGACATACATATATGTGCTCTTCTGGTAAAGCGGACCCCAGACTGAGGTGAAAGCTTCGAATGCAACTGGTATTAACGCTAGGATGAAGATAATGTGCTCTTTATGTGCCTAAACTAAATAAATGAAATTGATTCTTTGATTCTTTGAAAAGGTGCCAGTAAGAGCGTCGCGATTTCAATCCCATCAGAGTCCCATCTCAAATGTTCTACAAAAAATGCCCAACCAGCCTAAATAAATTTTCACTTAAAAAACACAACTTTGAGGAGCTTCAGCTGCCTATGACTGTCATTGACCCATAGCCAACGGGCCCGGTGAGATAAATGCTCACTGCCAACGGAAGTACCCACTCGTTGGGAGTTAATGAGAGTGCTTGCAATGTGCGAAGCGTCACACGTTACAAGTGCAACTTAACTTTTTTTTATCACCTACTACTTTTTTTTATTCCACTTAGGTGGCAGGACAAGCAGTGGTTAGTGGTAACCGTGGCCTATGGATGTGTGCAAAACCAAGGGAGTCACACTCACGTTGCCGACCCTGTAAGCACAAAGCAGGACAAGCTTTTAAAAGGAGTAGGGGAAGTACCTCCGCCCTACAGAATACAGCGGTTATAATAACTTTGTGTTGTGTTCCCAGCGGTGAGTAGGGTAGCCAGAGCTCACTGGAGAATTTGTGCTGTCAGTGGGTTGACTAAAGGCTTGTCCTGCTTTGTCCTCTACACTGACGGCACAGAATCTCTGTGCTTACAGGGTCGGCAGGGCGAGTGTGGCTTCTCTGGTGTTACACACGTACATAGGTAACCACTTTTCATCAGGTCGGCCGTGCGCTTGTCTGCCACCTAAGTGGTATAAAAAAAAAAAGTTTTTGGTCTTCCCACTGACAGCACAAAAACTCTCCAGTGAGCTCTGTACTACCTATAGATACCTTTTTTTATTGTGCCCAAAATCCCCACGGATACCAATACCACCGGAGCCGGTGAAGGAGGTTATGTTGGACTTGAACCGACTAAAACGCACGCCGACTGTGTGGGCCACAGGTTGGCGGAGGTAAGATTATCTGATACATATCCCAAGCACCTCGGCCGACTACCTATAGGTACCTACAGTCAGTATCAGATCGAACTTGACTAGAAAAGTACTCAGAATAAATAAATCAATAACTCAAGTTGGGGGTCGGACACGAAGATGTTGATCGCGGAAATTGGCCGCCGAATCCACGACCATGGCGGTGACTTCCGATCCGGCTCGTTCCTGGGGCAAAGGTTGGCTATTGCGATTCAACGGGGCAACGCGGCCAGCATCATGGGCACCTTTGCGCCGGGAACGATGCGGAGTGGGTTGTTTGACGCGACATGCGCGAGTTTGGGTCGTGTATTAATGTTCTAATTATTTTGTCTATTTGTAATGTGTTAATTATAATAAAGATTGATGTAAAAATTAAAAAAAAAAAACTCAAAATGATCATTTTAAGTACTTTGCATCGATCTAATACTGACAGTACTTACCACATACTTACATGCTCTGTGGTGTTGATGTATGAGAAAAAGTGATAAAAATAATCTTAATCTTATACTGACTGTACTAAGATACCTTGGGTTTTTCTAGGTCTAAGTCTAAAATAACTAACTATGGAACGTCGATATCAAAAAGTAGAAGTCAGGGCGACTGTTCCACAGAGAATTTCTAAGTTCGAAGACTGAAGGTGACCTAAACTCGCAGGAAAATGGTTGGTATAACCTGCCAGCATCTAGGTAGTCTTCATTATGAGAGCAATAGAACATAATTCTTCTTCCCGTAGTAGATAAGCAGTAAATTCGATGATGACTTAAAGAATTTTGTCACCAGACAACTAATACAAAATGTTAAATGTATGCTGCTTGTGTTCACTATGTTTTATTATCTCAGGCTTTTTTAAACATCAGAGTAGAGTGAATGCAGTAGAAATGCGTGCGTTGCGAAGTATGTGTGGAGTGAACTTAAGAGATAGAGTGAGAATTAGCGTGATAAGAGAGCGATGTGGAGTGATAGAAGATGTAGTGATGAGAATTGAGAGAGTAATGTTAAGATGGTTCGGTCATGTTGACAGAATGAATAAAAGAAGACCAACGAAACGGATGTATAAGGCGAGTGGGAAGAGAGGGGAAGACCTAGGCGCACATATCTGTACCAAATCGGGGAAGTGTTAGAAAAGGGGTAGGTCAGGAGTACCCTAAACCGACGAGCACCCTAAAAACGGAGACTACCTGAGGATTGTGAAGGAAATAGCCTATTTTTCATCATCACAGCGTTAATTCCGGTTACACCGAAAGATTATACATTGGAGCCCAGGGTGCACTATCTTATCTAACTCTTGATTGGCTTATATCTTGGCTATTCAGGACACGAATGCCGTCTAACCTCCCAATCCCTAGAGGAAAGCCTGGTGCCATCCAAGTGAGATTAGTAAAGAACCCAAGATCTTTTTGGCGCTCTCATGCACTTTATCAATCTTATTAATGCAACCTAGCGTACCTATACTTACCTCTTTCATACCACTTAAGATGGCAAACAAGCGCATGTTCAACCTGTTTGAAAGTAGCTGGTCCTTTCTACTAAATAAAATAAATAAATAAGTTTTATGAAAAATACTTCTACGAGTATTTTTCATTAAACTTATTGAATTGCTTAAAATTACCTCGTAACCATCCCGTAAAACACAGTTAGTTAATTTAAATGACCGATAACGGCAGTTTGTCATTTGTCATGGCTACTCGTTCAAGTTATTCGCTTGATCGCATGCAATATTTTACCTCAGGTGTAATTTGCCCATGCGACTTGCCGAGCATGTCGATTTACAATTATTCATGATTTTATTATCGCATTTCAATCATTTCATGAAACGCTTCGTAAATTTGACGAATGTAACTTCTGTTTTGTGTCTATTTTATTTAATTGATAATTTATAAGCAGGTTAATAAACTTTAAACGATGTGTTTATTTTTATATAGAATTGTACTCGTCTCTTCACTAGATGGCTCTGAAAAGTTTTAACAGCGCCATCTTGTAGTTTATTGTTGTATTAATTAGAATATTATCAGAATATTGTTAGTACTATTTTACCGACAGCAGCAAGTAATTTTTCAGGGAGACGTTTTAAAAATTGTTACCAATGTTACCATACCTAACATCTCAACTCTTGGTTGAAAAGTTATAAAATAGAATTCGAACATAATATATTCTTCACAATATTTAAAATAAAGATTAACCTTCTGATTTTCTATGAATTGGAGATTTTATAAAATGAACAATTTTATGATACCATTTAATAAAATTGACAACATAGATTGACAAATAATTTGTAAAGGTAGCAACACTATCAAGCGGCTGCCATGATTTGGCGTTTGTCTTGTCATCGGTTAGTGTGTCTAGAAAATTACAAAAATGTTTTATGAAAGACTGTATTGGGTGCAAATCTTTTTAATATCAGTGCTAGTGAACTCCATTTTAGCAGAATGGAACACGAGAGATTACATTAGACGAGAGCACTCTCTAACAAAACCTTACCAAGGTGAGTGACCCGTACCCGGTGTAGATAGTGCTCTTATTGCCTTAAATTTTCGCTAACAATTAATTTGTTAATTGACTACAGGGAGTGGAATGTCGGTGCCTTACTGGGACTTCCTAGGTAGCACTATAGTGACGACAAATTATGTGCGCTTGACACCTGACTTGCAGTCGAAGTCAGGAGCTATCTGGAACACAGTGGTGAGCTTCCGATAATTTTATTTAACTACATGCTAATGTGTAGTACTCGTAGTTCACTACAAGTCGGTGACTCTCCGCATTTTGTGAACGGCACTCTTCTAAGGCCACATTATTAGTTTCCAAAATAACAGTATCCATTAAATTTTGAAACTTATCTACAAGTATTCTGTGCTGTATATCAATTTTATATTAAATTAATGTGGGCTTCTTGTGCAATAATAGTGTACTAGCATGGTGAACAAAAATCTAATACACTTTGAAATAAACATTCAAGCCAAGCCCGAAAGTACAGAGTTCCAATTCAATAGGAAATGCAAGCATAGAACTAATATCTGGTGTTTAATTTTTTTTTATTCCACTTAGGTGGTAGACAAACGCATGGCCCACCTGATGAAAAGTGGTTACCGTGGCCCATGGATGTGTGTAACACCAGAGGAGCCACACTTGCGCTGCTGACCCTGTCATTGTAGTTATTCCCTTTTTTTGACATATAGAAATAATTGTCTTGTCTGCTACCTAAGTGGTATAAAAAAAATGTGTGCAGATCAGATCTTATTGCAGAGAATGCACTTTGCATTACAAGAGTCTATGACAAATTGTTGCTGAAACAAATTGTACTGAAGAATTTTACCAACAATCTAGGATGACACATAAATTCAAATCTATTCTTTTCTCTAATCATTGTAATTTGGCAATGTTTTATTGTGTTGCTAATATACTCCAAGCCATATCCAGTCAATTGGCATGGCTAGCATTCACATTATATTCTTGTAGTAATTAATTTTTGATATAAAATTTGTTTTATATGTATCAGTGCTTGGCTGGACATAAACACTGGTGAACCTCGCTATCATAAGTGTTACAAATGTGTTGATGTTACATACAGCAAACATTAACTCACTCAAATTGACCTTTTCTTCTTTGTTCAACCCAGTTCCCAGTTAATCTGGGGTTGGCTCTCCCTACACATCTAAAACAAAGAATTCTATTCTGGGTTGTCCATCTATCTCGTTTTTTATGTTGTTCCACCAAGTGGCTGGTGGTCTTTCTTGTCATCTGGACTGGCTGGGTATGTCAAGGATCCTCTTGACAACATATTCATCTTCACGTCTTTGAATATGGTCATACACAAGTGATTCTCTTTTACTTTGTTACACTAACACTTTGTTACAAACTCAAATAAATTGATTGTTTTCCAGTGATTTTTGAAAAGTTGTGTAACAATTAAAATAAGTTGCATTATACAAATTACATCATTATTTTTTACGTGGTAACTAGCTCATAACATAACTTAATTATATAATTAATATAAAACTGTTATAATTATTGTGTGGCCAGTGCTCATAATCTAATAAAAATAATGGAAAAATTTATAGCTCTGAATAGTGAATGAAACCTCACTGAGATTTTGGGGCTGAGGTCAGCCTTACCTGCAATTTGCTGATTGACAAATAAGGTTCTAGTGCAAGGTTTTCTCCTTGGGGTTGGGTATTTAGCAGTGGTGAGGGTCTACACTACACCCACAAACCGATTCCTACCAGCTTCCGTATAGGTACCATGATGTGTTTCTCTTTTGGAAATTTCATCCTTTGGTATTACGGTCTATAGACCGTAAGTACTGGATAAGCAAACCAAGAGAAAGAGTAGGAGTCAATACATGTCTCTTGTAAAATTCTAATTAAACTAGTTTGAAAAAGATGAAATGTTACCTTTTATTTTTTTTAATGTGTAAAAAATGTTACCCTATCTCATTTTCTACTAAAGGTAAGACAAAGAATGCATTTAAGTGGTGCTAAGCTCTTTGTTAAATTATTGTTACAAACAGTATGTATCTTTGTCTTTGCAGTAGCTTTGTTATTACTTTATCCTGTTTCCCAATTAATTCTGTATTGGCATTATGTTTACTCAAAGTATCACAAATATTGCTAATAATATCAAAAACTGCCTTAGGGATTTAAAGGCGTGAACGTATTCCCGCCTTTAAATCTCTGATAGGGTAGGCAGACGTGTATTAACTCCTACATTTAACCAAATATGGTTCTCGGACCACATAATGGTGAGCCAGTCTATCGTCGTCAAGCGAGCACTTTGTCATGTGCTGTATGTTTACTATCGGATGGCGAACAGCGAGAGATGGAGTGACCGTACTCTATTCCAGCGGGTACCAAAATGACACTAAACTAAGGTACATTGTACTCGAGCAGTTCTCTCACATTTTGAACACCCATTTACGTTAAGGATGAGCCTATAGACCTTTTTACTTATATCTGTAAAATCAAAAAGTTAATATCAAGAATTTACTAGAAAGGTAAAAGGTAATTATTTTTGTTTTAATTAAAGCTAAGTCATAAAAAAATAATGCAACTCATTTGGTAACGCGTTTTAATTTCAGAATGACGGTAAAAGAGCTAGTTTATGGGTTTAGTTTCTGCATAATTACAAAGGAGTCAAATTAGTCCTATACGTAATATATAGAACGAGAGGGGGGGGGGGGGGGTTTGCATCAGATGACAGTCGCACTGTAGGAAGAAAACAAACAACTGATATTTTCCATGATGCAACGGTATTGCAGTTAAGAGTTTATTTATACACTTAACAAACACTTATGAACGAACATCTATAGCAGTTGCCATAGATGTTAGTTCGTGCTCCCCGAGGCACGGAAATACCCATGCATACAAATATTTGTACTGACCAGGCATCAAACCTGCCCCCTGCGTAGCAGTCAAATGCACTACCGCCACACCACATAGGCTGGCTCTCTACACTAGAACCTACATATGTTTAATTTTTTCTACCATATACCAAATCCGGAGTTATCTTACATTGTACTTTGCAGTTTGTAATCTACCTAATGTCTTCGCAAAGTATATATTGTCGGATGATAACAGTCTTATTAGTTTTAGCTAACTATCTGAGCTCATTAACTTCATACAAAAACATTGGATTAAGCCTTATCTCCTAATACAAGCCCAGTTTAATGAAAAGCAAATTTTATACATACATACAATCATGCTTTTATCCCCGGAGAGTTAGGCAGAGGTGAATTTACACCCACATTTCACCAATCATTAAATTCAGTCCCACGTAATAGGGGGTGAGCCTATTCCAGGCACTATTGTTGATTCAAGCCATGCATCTGAGGCTGAGTCTGGGCTGTATATATCTGTCAGATGTTAAACAGCCCTGACCATTAGTCGCCTGGGAAATGGGAAGAGCCGTATGGGAAGAGATGGGGTGGTCCAAATTCTACCGGGAACCACGCGGCAATTTTTATGCAATGCCCATAACCATATCAAGGAAGGTGGTAGATATTAGTTATCAGCATACTATCGCAATATTTCGCAATGTTAAATGTGTATAATTATCGGCATATAGCTTGACCCCATAACGAGAGAAACAAGGTTCAATGGTTGGATGAAAATTGGCATAGAGTAGAGGCTTTTTTTTATTTAGTTCCTATCCTAGGGCCATATTAGTGAGAACATTGGCACAAATGCCACCTTCTTCTTCATTATAACTATACAATACGATGATAATTATGTGTAATAATATAAATATTATTTGTTATGATTAAACTTTATTCAAGTGTTACATTACACTTTGTGAATAGGTTTCTTTTCAAGCATAAATACAAAAATATAAGGATGTTCATTATAATACATAATTGCATTAATTACCATGCTTTATGTACTTGAAAAACAATAATATCATCATCATCATCGTATCCGAGTGCCAACCCCTATCCAGAGGTCCGCTCTCCCTGCCCTCCTCTTGATGTGAGAGTTTGTAGTCCGACTGGGGAAGTACCTCCACCCTACAGAATACCACGGCTATAGTAACCTCGTGTTGTGTTCCCGACGATGAGTAGAGTAGCCAGAGCTCACTGGAGTTTGTGTGCTGTCAGTGGGAAGACTAAAGGCTTGTCCTGATTGTTTCTTCTGCACTGACGGCACAGAAACTCTCTGTTCTTACAGGGTCGGTAACACGGGTGTAACTCCCCTCGTGTTGCACACGTTCATAGATCACGGTAACCACTTCCCGTGTGCTCGTTTGCCACCTAAGTTGTATAAAACAAAAATTGACCCAACCAAACCAAGCCTCATGGCACCGAACTGTACTGACAGGATACCTCTGCCAACCATTTAGTAGACATGCGTGATTATAGCGATATAAGCATACACCATTTAATAAATGGCCTCCAAATATTGTGTTGATTTATTTAGAGACATCTGTTATAACTCAAATAGATTAAGATATGGAAAAAATTGAATTTGTTCAGGCGGGATTCGAACCCGCGATCTTTCACTTACAGGGGCAACATATCTTAATAGATTTGTATAGTTAGCATACTAAATGCTTAATTTCATTCAATCTGTTATTAGTTATTACTGCTTAATCAGTCTATATGTAAAATTGCTGATCACTAACATGTTAACTAACGATTTTAGAAATAAATCAATAAAAACTAGCTGACCCACCCCAGCTTCGCCCGGGGTATATTTTGAAGCTTCATATCCCTTTGAGCCCGTATGTTTTAGTCTTCAAAATATGTATGAAAAATTGCCGGATTTGTTAACATTTATTATCAACGCTCCGCTCCCTTAAGTAGTAGCGTGATGATACATAGCTTAAAACCTTCATCGATAAATGGACTACCCAACACTTAAAGAATCATTCAAATCGGACCAGTAGTTCCAGAGATTAGCGCGTTCAAACAAACAAACAAACAAACTCTGCAGCTTTATAATATTAGTATAGATTGATTTATCTACAATCTACAATTCATCTACAAATCATTCAAAAGTAATCTACAATTACTATTATAATAAAATATCAACCATCTTTTTTTTTTGAGTAGGTACAATGTTTTTTTAAATTTTTGTTTATTGTTTTACGCAAAATATTAGAATCAAGGTGGTCGGTAAATTAGAACGTGTTAAGCTGTGTGTGGCGACTGTACGATTGTTTATGTGCCTACATGTTAAAGAAAATCTAACCTTCAAATTTCAAGCGATTTGAGGGTAAATGACCATAACAAGGTCAGGTAATTCAATTGTTATAATAAAATCGAGCTTTTACCTCACTACATAAGGTTTTGATTGGCATAACAGTTGCTATTCTCATCGAACAATGCATCATGGTTCATTAATTCGCATTCGATAATATCTAGACGAGATGATGTACTTAGAGTATTAATAATTATGATGATGTTTTGTAATTTATGTGTAACATACGGTCTATAGGCCTCATGATGTAAAATTACAAAACATAACATAAACTCACGCCTATATCCCCGAAAGGGTAGGCAGAGGTGCTAGTAACCACATTTCGCCAGTTTATGTTTAGGGCCCAATGTAATAGGTGACGAGCCTATTGCCATTAACCGGGCACTTATAAACCTGCGATAAATACACACCAAGCTTCGAAAAGCATCGAAAAGTTATTGGTGTGTGCCATGGTAAACTTGGGATCGAACCCAAGACCTCGTCTCAGCAGTGCAATTCTCATACCCCTAGGCTACTGCGGTGTATAATTAACTATAGATATATTGTCCACAATCGAAAATGGCAACTAAGATAATGATGACGTGATAATGATATCAGATCAATCGGAGACGCGACAGGGCGCTACGCAAAACAGTCTTGAATTATAAATTCGTAACAATAATAATATTCAATCAATCAATCAACTAGCCCACTGCAGTCCACTGCTGAACATAGGCCTCTCCCAATGTGCGCCATTATTTCCGAACCTCTGCCTTCCGCATCCAGTCTTGCACTATAATGTTAATTGATGTAAAATAGAACTGTATTACAAATATACAGCAAAGGATGTCTTGAATAACGAAACCACAAAACTCTACTGGGACCTATTATAACAGGTAAAACGATTACAAACAATATACCATATCAACAGACTAAAAACTGAAAAAATCACATAGTTAATAGATATTTCAATTCCTAACTCTGAAAACATAAAGAAAAAATACATACTTGCTGATGAAATACGGCAAATGTGGCATCAACACACAGTTAAAATCATACCTATCATTCCCTCATCCACAGGTTTCATTCCAAAATCATTACACACATCGCTCACAGAATTAGGTCTACATAAAAAGTATATATTTCATTACAGAGATCAGTTGTTATACATAGATACATGTTCCATAGTTAGGCAATTCCTCACATCCACTACACAAACACCCACCACAATTCAAAATGAACCGACTCACTTGGCTTAAGCCCGTGATAAGTTCACACATACCAGGCGAAAAAGCTGAGAAGTTTAACCTAAATTATAATGTAATTTAATAATATATTTTTTGTGATCCGTGTGGTAACGGAGAAAGAATACAAGAATCACTACCCCGTCTCATCATGGTGTCGTGACTAACGGCAAAATACGCAGATGATATCATTGCGAGAGAAGGAAAGAAATAAAACCCTGTACCAACCCGTCTGGCAGCGTGGAAATAGTAGGCCAAAGCCGCGACTGCGATAGGCTTATTGATTGAATAATGTAATTCCCGCTGTGTAAATATTTGTATGCACGCTATTTGCATTGGTTTTGCAGTCCGACTAGTCTAACTGCAGAACTCAATATAATGCATTTATTTTTATTATTGTAAGTGATAACCGTTGGCAAGTATGCGCGCCTACGCACACATACAAATTATCCGCACACAAACTGCGTCGTTAATCAAAGTAATGGACAATATTATAGATTTAGAATGACTCGTGTAGGTATTTGTAGAAAGCGAAAGAGACAAATATGGTTAACATTTTATGGGTGTAGATTACCCCTCTAAGATATTGGGATCTACTTTTCGTACTCTCTGATTTCGTTAGTCCATCAGCAGTTACACCTGCTGTTGGACTGACGTAATTCTGGCGCAGGCTTTCCTCTCAGGTTCTGAAAGTTAGACGGCAGAATTTAGACCATCCCATCTCTTCCTATGCGGTGTCGTACAAGGCGACTAAGGGATAGAGCTGTTTAACATCAGACAGATATATACAGCCCAGACTCAGCCTCAGATGCATGGCTTGAGTCAACAAATAGTGCCCGGAAGACGGCGAAAGGCCCACCCCATTTTACGCGGGACCGAACTCAATGATTGGTGAAATGTGGGTGTTAATTCACCTCTGCCTAACCCCTTCGGGGATAAAGGCGTGATTATATGTATGTATGTATGCAAAACTAAAGAAAGAGTAGCTGCAACTGACCTCGAACTTCAATCCTTGAATGCAATCGCGACTAACGCTGTGCACACGACCCACCTGAGGGAAAGTGGTTACCGTGGCCTATGGACTTGTGCAACACCAGGGGCGTCACACTCCCGCTGCCGACCCTGAAGAAACCTCCTAATGCCCTTTTGAAGAACCCCATATTGTAGGCGCATGGAAAGACCGCAGCAGGGAGTTCATTTCACAACTTGAGTGTGCGTGAGATGAAGTTTCTTTCATACCGCACAGTGCGTACCGTCTCAGGTTGCAATGTGTGGGGATGAATTCCCTGTTCATTTTGTTGTAGAATGCGTCGTTAGCTTAGTGATTAAAGAGTCGGCCTTACGATCGAGAGGACCCGGGTTCGAATCCTGGCCATTACACTACCAACGTGAACCCACTCCTAATACAAGCAATTTAGCTTAGCTGGAGGGGTTAAAGGGGACTATTAGTATTTACTGTTCTAATATTCTTTGTAAAAAATAAATGGATTAAATGAATTAAATTCTAAACCTCATCGGTCTTATTACAAAACACGGACTAACTCTAAAGCCAGGTTTAAATCGTCTTTAGACCATGGTCTAAAGAAATTTTTATTACAAAAAGGGTTTTATTACTAAACCATGGACTATCTCTGGTCTAAAGATAAACCTGCGTGACCCCTAGTTTAACGTTGGTCTAAAGTGTAAATCACAATAATAATATGTCAAACTTGCCATTTTGAACTTAGCCGGTTAGCGTCAGATAAATTCGTTTACTTTCTTATAATACTATGCTCGTAATGGATATTGACGCAGTTGATTTGATGGATATCGCAGATATTAATATCGTGGAGTCATTGGACATACCACGCTTACCTAACAGACATCGTATTCCAGTAAGCCCCTTTATCGAACTATCTGAAGAAGCTTTTTATGCAAAAGTATAGGTTTACTAAACGTTTTAAATAACTTGCAATAAATATATTTTAAAGTAGGTATAAAAATTGGGAAAAATTTGATACCAAGTCAGCGCGAACGGAAAAGTTCGTTCCATTTCACGTCCATAGATCTTCCAATATCATACATAACAATGATTGCTAAATAAAGGCATCAAAATGATATTTTATTATAAAATAAAGTACAACTATTATTCATAAAATTGAATTTAATGAAAATGTATTATCTAAATCTTTTTTTCACCATTTTTAGTATATATTATTTATTAATGATGTCAGATAATTTTTGTTTTCTGAGGAAACGGAACGTTGCGATTGAATGGTATCATAAATGAACGAACAATAGTTTGAGTAATCTGTGGTTTTATTTAAGTCAAGGTTTAAATTATGGTACTAAGTAGTCTACGGATTATTCAGCTTTTGTAATAAGGAGAAGTTTAGACCATGGTCTTGAGATTAAGCCTAGACTTTATAGTTCAGGTTTAAACCTGACTTAATTATAATAATATGTGAAGTTTAGTAATGAGATCAAATTTATCACTGTCACCAATCAACATTTGGCAATAATAAACTCTCAAGAAGCCAATTCAGCCCTTGCGTAGAATAGCGTGTGTTTTTAAGTAGTTTATACAATGTATCTACAGTTCTGATGTGATACATTAACTCGCCTTTATTGACATTGTAATATTGTTAATGACTCGACCTCTGTTTACAAAGTTGGCGAAATGTAAGTGTCAATATAATTCTGCAAGGTTATCAAATTACAAAGCAATCTATACTAATATTATAAAACTGCAGAGATTGTTTGTTTGTTTGTTTGAACGCGCTAATCTCTGGAACTACTGGTCCGATTTGTATGATTCTTTCAGTGTTGGGTAGTCCATTTATCGAGGAAGGTTTTAGGCTATATATCATCACGCTACTACTTAAGGGAGCGGAGCATTGAAAATAAATGTTAACAAACCCGGCAATTTTTCATACATATTTTGAAGACTAAAACATACGGGCTCAAAGGGATATGAAACTTCAAAATATACCCCGGGCGAAGCTGGGGTGGGTCAGCTAGTATATGTATATGTATGAATGTCTGTTTGCATTGGTTTGGGTGTTTCCACGTTAAGCCGTCGATCCCGGTTACCATACGAACATCTCTCTAAGTTTTAAACTTTCGCGTTCCATGATATACAAAAATGTTTTGCGGGAATTAACGCGATCATGGTATAGAAACCTTTGATTTACCTGACTTTTCGACTTAGACCAGCCGTGGTCACAGTCACGGTCTCGAACCCCGACTGAGAGGGTTCCTCAGCGCATGTATGGAGCGTGGCCAGTTTCCGAAGATGTGGAAGACGGGGAAACTGGTCCTCATCCGAAAGGAGGGTCGCCCGGCGGACGAACCGTCCGGCTACCGGCCCATTATGTTGCTCGACGAGGTGGGCAAGCTCTTTGAGAGAGTTATTGCGAAGCGCCTCGTCGAGCACCTCTCTGGTGGGGGGCCGGATCTGGCGGATGACCAATATGGCTTCCACCGGTGGCGGTCCACCGTGCATGCCATCATGCGCGTGAGGACTTTGGCGGAGGAGGCAGTCGCCCGGGGTGAGGTGACGTTGGCGGTGTCCTTGGACATCTCCAACGCGTTCAACACCTTGCCCTGGAGTTGCATCAGGGAGGCACTCGTGTACCACGGTGTGCCTCTGTACCTCCGCCGCATAGTCGGGGCGTACCTGACGGAGAGAGCCGTCATCTACCCAAGTGCGACCGGCGTCGGTCGGCGTGAGATGTCGTGGGGCGTTCCACAGGGTTCGGTTCTTGGGCCGCTCCTGTGGAACATCGGCTACGACTGGGTGCTTCGCGGTAAGCTCGCGGGCGGCGCCGCCGTCATGTACTATGCGGACGACACACTAGTGACGGCGAGCGGGGCTACATACCGCGAAGCGACCCTGAGGGCCACGACCGCGGTTGCTCAAGTCGTGGAACGGATCCGGCGGCTGGGCCTTGAGGTGCCTTTGCATAAATCCGAGGCCATGTTCTTTCATGGACCTCGGCGCACGCCACCACCAGGTTCCAGTCTCACAGTGGGGGGCACTCTCATCGGCATCAAGCCCCAGATGAAATATCTGGGGCTCGTGCTCGACGGCCGGTGGGACTTCGGGAAGCACTTCTGAAGTCTGGGCCCCAAATTGGTGGGCACAGCCAGCGCTCTGGCGCGGCTACTGCCCAACCTGAGGGGCCCGGAGGACTCCTGCAGGAGACTCTACGCGGGTGTCGTGCGGTCCATGGCCCTGTACGGGTGTCCCGTGTGGGCGGACACCCTGAGTGATCGGCACATGCCCCTGCTGCAGCGTCCGCAGCAGAAGTTGGCGTGCCGCAGCATAAGGGGGTACCGCACGATATCTTTCAACGCGGCGAGTCTCCTCGCCGGATCGCCACCATGGATCCTGGAAGCGAGATGCCTTTCGGCGCTATACTGGTTCCGAAAGGCGGCGCGGGAGCGGGGTTACGATCCCGAGCTCGAAGAAATTCGGGCCGTGAGATCCCGGCTCCACAGGGAAATGGTGGCGGAATGGGAGATACGACTTGGGCGACCAGGCGCAGGGCACGCCGTAGTAGCGGCGGTAAGACCCATCATGGGGGAGTGGCTAGAGAGGCCACACGGTAGCCTCTCGTACCGTCTGACGCAGATGATCACCGAGCACGGATGCTTCGGAAAGTATCTGCGTCGGATGCAGAAAGAGCCAACGTCCGAGTGCCATCACTGCGACGCGAGCGAGGACTCAGGTCCGCACACGCTCACCGAGTGTCCGGCGTGGGAGACGCCGAGGCGGGAGCTTGTGGCGGCCCTGGGAGTGAGGGTTCTCAAGCTCTCCACCTTGCTCGCGGCGATGGTTCGCTGCGCGGATGCTTGGGCGGCCGGCGCCTCCTTCTGCGAGCAAGTAATGCTCGTGAAGGAGGAAGCGGGGTGGGAGAGGCAGCGGGATTGACGAAGGGTCGCAAGACAAGCTGCCCGCGTACCTCGGCTTTGTAACTCGGGCGTCAGAGGTCGATGAACGCCCTCCGCCCCCCATAAGCGCCGGCCTGGGGGTGACAGGTGGAGCCGCCTGTCACCCTGGCAGAAGCAGGCCGCGGCGGTAGCGCGCCTGGCGCGCCTCCCCGTTTCCGGGGACGAGTTGGGGACTCTGTAGTCCCCACACCCAAGAAGAGGGCCAGATCGTGAGAGATGGCCCTGGGTCGGCCGGGGTGCGAGGGATATGCCTGTCAACCTCACCTTCGGCAACCAAAGCGACCCACAGGCGGCGTGCGTTTTAGTCGGTTCGAGTCCGACATAACCTCCTCCACCGGCTCCGGTGGGGAGGTATATGTGGGGATTTTGCGCACGTAAAAAAAAAAAGAAGAAGCCGTGGTCACAGTCTGACTGGCAAATGGCGGCCATATACGCTACGGTCTACCGGAAAGGTCCACCTGTGCAGGTAGACCGGAATGTGTATAGGAATAGACCTGTGCAGTTTTTTGAGACTGCACAGGCGACTAGCGCAAGATCGAAAATCATTTTTTTCTAGTGACACCGTATGGTGTGCCTGTGCTTGTGTACCTGTCCAGTTATCCGACTGCTCAGAAAAGCGAGGTTGCATGTTTTGAATCACTGGATTCCATGTTGCAGATAATTTAAACCCATCTTCTCGATTGAAATTTTTGTGTTTTTTAATTTCAATCACTTCACGTACAGCTCTTGAATAAAAGTGACGTTCGGTGGAGAGGACTCGCGTATGGTGGAATTCAATCCAGTGATTGGTGGCTGCTTCGAGCAGTTGTTCTGCAATCGCGGATTTGCTCGTCTGGCGATTCTTTACGGCTCTAACTTCGATATCGCCAATTGTTTGTGGAGGTCATGTTAGTCGCTTCGCGGAAAATATCGAAGTTAGACTGGAAAACCGACCTCAACTGAGTTGAGAAAAGGCTCAGAGAATGAGAGAATAATGATGTATCATATAACAAAGTCTAGTCCAGTACTGTATCTAGGATATTTATTCTACTTGGTAACCAGTTTAATCACAGTCGTAATCGTAACGAACGTGAGTGCATTCGTGAACATAGAATTCTGTACATTATCTTATCATCAAAGAAACTCGGTACCGGTCACATATATTAAACTATATTGTGATAACGATTGATGTTTTAAAAAATCCACTTAAATTAAATGATATAGCTTAACTTTATCTTGGATGTACGCTCGTTACCTGGCACATCCAGGCTATCTATTACCGTTATTGGGTTGTGAACGTGCAATACGCTAGATGTTCTAATATGTTAAATATTGTGTCTTTGGAGACGTTCCTCACAATATTTCACGTACCGGGAAGCCAGACGAATCGTGGTAACATTACATTACATGATACCTTCATCTATCCAAAGGCTGTCTGCAAGAAATTGTTAAGTGTTATCGGTCGCCATTTGTAGAAATGTTAATTGTATATCCCATATTTTTCGAAATGACTAATATTCTCGTTAACCCCTTTAAATAAACAACTTGCTTATATTAGGGGTGGGTTCACGCTGGTAGTGAAACCACTAGGATTGGAACCCCTCGATAATAAGGCCGACTCCTTGGCGATGCGTCTTGCGCGCCTCCCTGTTTCCGGGGACGAGTTAGGGACTCTATGGTCCTCACACCCGAGAAGAGGGCGAGATCGAGAGAGATGGCTCTGAATCGGCCGGAGTGCGAGGGATATGCCTGTTAACCTTCGCGTACCAAACGACCCACAGACGTCATGCGTATTAATCGGTTCGAGTCCAACATAACCTCTCCCACCGTCTCCGGTGGTGGAGGTATCTGTGGGGATTGTCCGCTCCTTAACCGCATTTATTACATTCAATTTCATGGTATATAAATTTAATCCTCTCTTCCTTTCTCCCACCAGCCATGTCAAACCCGGAACTGGGAGCTTCAGGTCCAGTTCAAAGTGCACGGCCGAGGGAAGGACCTGTTCGGTGATGGGTTCGCGATATGGTACGTCAAAGAACGTATGCATCCCGGCCCCGTCTTCGGCAGCAAGGACTACTTCCAGGGGCTCGCGATCATTTTAGATACTTATAGCAATCACAATGGTGCGCACAATGTAAGTTTGGCTGCACATTATGTTATGTTTTTATGCATTTATAATCATTGAAGTTTTTGAGGGGTCACACAGCAGTCCTGTAAGCTAGATAAATGAAATTAATATGGACAAATATAAAAAAGGGGAGAATCATGCTGATTCTAAACTCCGAGGTGATAACCTTGGATGTAATTGAGCACAACGCTAAGAATATGATGATATAATTTTTGGTTTGGTTGGTATATATTATGTGGCATATCACACATATAACTTCACCTTCGATTAAGATAGAAAAAATTGAAACGGTCCAGACGGATGTATGTATAGAAGAATTTGGATGGTTTCATTCGAAGGTTTGGTGGCTTAGTGGTCAGAGCGTCCCCCCTGTAAGGGAAAGATCGCGGGTTCGAATCCCGTCTGGGCCATTTCTTTTTTATTCTATCTTAATCGATTTTGAATAGTCATCATACTAAATACTTAAAATTTCATTCAATGTTTCTTCACCTTATTTGGTAGTAAGTCTCCGGGATGGAGATCACTATTATAGATTTCAACACCCTAATAGTATAATATCAATACCAGATGCTTCACGACCCACTCAAATAACCCCGGCTTATAGGAAGACGGAAACAAGGGTGTTAGTAAAGTATTTGATGCCTTTATGGTAGGCAAACAATCCTACAGACTTCAAGCTACAAGCAACCGTCTTAGACTACAAAACTTATTTCCTCTGCAGCATCAGCACCCGTACATATCAGCCATGATAAACAACGGTACGCTGCATTACGACCATGACCGCGACGGCACGCACACGCAGATTTCTGGCTGCGAGGCCAAGTTCCGGAACTACAACCACGACTCACACATATCCATCACTTACATGGATGATACCCTCACAGGTATGTCATCCAACATCGATAGGTTAGGTTAGAAGGGTATGGCGGAGATCTCGACACGTTCTTCTCGTAAAGATATCTATTTTTTAAGAAGGTACGACACGGCGGTATTTTCGCCCGATTGAGCAGTCCGACTGGGGTAGTACCTCCGCCCTACAGAATACCGCGGCTATAATAACTTCGTGTTGTGTTCCCAGCGGTGAGTAGGGTAGCCAGAACTCACTAGAGAATTTGTGCTGTCAGTGGGCTTGTCCTGCTTTGTCTTCTACTGACGGCACAGAAACTGTACTTACAGGGTTGGCAGCGCGACTGTGACTCCTCTGGTGTTACAGACGTCCATAAGTCATGGTAACCACTTTCCATCAGGTGGGCCGTGTGCTTGTCTGCCAACTAAGTGGTATAAAAAATCCTTGGGCTGGTAGTGAAGCTATAATATTTTCCAGCACGAATGACTGGCTTCATCAAGAATGTACCACTCACTGAGAATAGGCTTTACATCTGTCCAAAAAGCTCGCGTTTCTTCAAAGGAATGGGGTTGATAAAACAGTAGCATTGAATCAAAAAATCAACCAAACAAACGTGTGTGTTAATACAACTCTGTCTACCCCTTCGGGGGTATGTAGCCGTGAAAATATATATTTTTAGTATAATATTCTTTTAAATCATATTTGTGTAGTCAGCGAGCGTGACTTGTATTTATAGCGATAATAAAAATGTATTACTTAGATACCTATACACGAAGTTAGTCATTATTGTATCTAATGTAACATTAAAGTAACATATCATAAACTCACGCCTATATTCCCGAAGGAGTAAGCAGAGCTGCTAACACCCCCATTTCGCCTGTTTATGTTAAGGTCCCAATGTAATAGGTGGCGAGCCTATTGCCATTAACCGGACACTTATAAGCCTGCGATAAATACACACATAACTTCGAAAAGCATCGAAAAGTCATTGGTGTGTGCCATGGTAAACCCTGGGATCGAACCCGAAACCTCAGCAGTCCATTACCCATACCACTAGGCTACCTATCTCTTATACTACCTATATCTAGTACTAGGACATAAATAGCTATACACGCTTCGAATTAGGTAGTAACTTATTTAAAAGGCCTCTCTCTTCGAGGCCTCCTGATTGAGTCAAGCTGTTGCGCAGGCTTTCCTCGGGGAGTGGAGGTCGGGCGGCAGTCGTTCTTGCAAAAACCATGATAAGCCAAATAAAGAACAAGTGTAGGAGAATGAAATCTGGCTCTTAAAGTCCACACTTCATGTGCAACCAACACTGTTCCTAAGATTAAGAAGAAATTCTAAGATTTAAAGGCTATATTGAAGATTATCCTCACAATCTACATTAGCCGTTAAAAATACCATCATAGTTATGTGCCTTTGAATTGTTTAAAGGTTGACAAGGCGGTTAATTATTTTAGGAAACGTATATAATCAATCACATTTACTAAATGAAGGGTCTTATATGATAACTTTGCCTCAATTGCATGGCTCGAGTCAACAATAGTGCCTGGAAAACGGCAATAGGCTCACCCCCTATTACGTGGGACCGAATACAACGATAAAATGTGGTTGTTAATTCACCTCTGCCTAACCGCGTGGCGTCATTATATGTATGTATTATATCATAATTCTCTTACAGTATCAACAGACCTGGAAGGCAAGAACGCCTGGAAGGAATGCCTGAAGGTAGAGAATGTGCTGCTCCCCACCGGGTACTACTTCGGAGCGTCATCCACGACGGGTGACCTCAGCGATAACCACGACATCATTGCGATAAAGATGTACGAGCTGGATCTCTTAGAAGCGGTGAGTTGGGGAAGTACTTCCGTCTTACAGAATACCGCGGTTATAATAACTTCATGTTGTGTCCCCAGCGGTGAGTAGGGCAGCCAGAGCTCACTGGAGAATTTATGCTGTCAGTGGGATGACTAAAGGCTTGTCCTGCTTTGTCCTCTACACTGACGGCACAGAGACTCTGTGCTTACAACCCTGGTACAAACTGGTACCTGGTACAAGTGGTATAAGAAAAAAGGTGTAAGGACGACTGTGGTACTGTCAACGTCAATAAATATTGATGATTTTACAGATTTCAAACTTATAATCGCGACTAAACATAACTCATGTTCTTACCCAAGATCTTCTCCACCTCTGTACCAACTTTGATAAGAGATATTCGAAACTTATTTTTGAATGCTTATTCTCACAATTTCTTCGTTAGTGCTGTGACAGCTGTCAAATCTGACAACTAACATTTCGTTCAATAAAAGTTCTTTAATCTCCATTCCAGCAAAACAAAGACGAAGACCGCTCCAAGATAATCCCTTCAGCAGCATCATTCGAAGCTCCGCGGGAAAGGATCGAGGACTCAAAACCAGCTATGTCTGGCGTCAAAACATTCTTATACATGATGTGTATAGCCATAGTCATTATAGTTTTAGTCGTACTAGGCATCATGTGGTACCAGAAACGTCAAGAACAATCTAGAAAAAGATTGTACTGATTGTGCCAAATTCGAAAACAGAACGTGTATTGCCGCGAACATTCAAATTACGTGTTCGATCATTTTGATCAGTGTAAAGACATTCCTGTTTTGAAACTTCGATACTTTTTTTTCAAATCTATGGTACGTTCTTGATTTAGATTTAACTGTTAGGGCTATAGACAATATGGAAGGATTTCGGTTTGGGTGCTTTGTATTTATTTTTAGAATAAATCGTTTGTGTTAGTGTTACAAGAGTAATAAACTTATTTTCGAGTTTCAAATACAGTGCGCCCGAAGAAATTTATTTTTTGTGAACGAAAGCGATGTAAAGAATAACAATAAGTCTTCGTGATTAAATGGGATGGTATTCTCGATAACAAATATAATTTAAAGCAATACCAATAACTTATTCATAAGAGCTTGAAGACTATTTTTGATTGATATTTCTAATTTAGTACATGTTTGTGTAGAAATGTATGTTAGTACAGTCAGCAAAAAATAAATATGAACACGTCAAAATTTACAAAAAGGTTTGGCTACTTAGCTTAAAAGGTTGAAACCTTGTAAGAGATAGATACAGATACCATAAAAAAATGGTTAATTTTGATGTGTTCATCTAATTTTGTTTCTGACTGTATCTATCTTCTATGTTAAATTAGTCTCGATGGGGAAGTGCATTGGAATTGATTTAATATGATTGTATGATATAATTTATTTCTTGGCCCCGACCTGGGTACAAATTGATATCCCTCTTTATCCATCCTCCTTTATTCCTAACCACACAAGCGTCCGAGACACAAATTTAAATTGGCTAAATGTAGACGGCCATTTGCCTAGGTAAATGCTATTTATAGAGTATATTATATGGAGCACAATAGATTGGTTAATAGGTGTACAATGTCGTGAAGACTTACAAACTATTTTTATACCACTTAGGTGGCATACAAGCACACGGCCCACCTGATAGTGAGGCAATAGGGATGTACTATCCAATACAACAAAATCTAATGACAATAAATAAATATACAGCGCTTACACACTCTTCACACGACATTGAGAGGCAATAGAATCGTGAATTTTCCTCTCACCGCTCCGACCGGGAAAGTAACACTTTCTCACTTATTATCCTAGCTTGAAATGTAATATACATAATCTGTTGATGTGCCTAATAAAATAATAAATATAAAAAAAACTTTGAGAAACTTCATGATGGTAGCCTTATCTTCCTTCCCATTTATCGCCCTCGTCCTTAATCCCACAGAAGGAGGGACTTCTCGATCTCTCCATTTTTACATCCCTTTGCTAGTGACAAGCATACTAAAGTTCCAAGAAATAAATTATATTTCTTTATGACACAAGCAGCATGTATACAATTTGGAATGTAGTCAAACCACTTTCTTTGAATAAAGACTAATGTACGTTAAGCTATACATATATAGATTATATATACCGCCTTCTTTTAATCACATCTTTATACATTTTACACTCAAAGCAATTTATTCAATTTTAAATGTAATATCATACATACATTCTCGCCTGTCTCTGATACTTGGACCTTTTCTTTAAACGTTCTCGACCTAACTAATAAACTATGTCGACCTTTGCCGGGTTGCAAGTAAAAGAAACGAATAATATATTCCAGAATCATAGCAAATGAAAAAAAATGCAGTCTCTGTTAGACATATCTCAACTTTGTATCACAATAATCGGGATATTTACCATATTGCATTGTTTTGAGTTTCCGGGAACAAGCCAAAACATAATCGCGAGTGGATACAGTAAGCATCGTGTGTCTAGAACGTGATCGAGATCGGGTTCGAGTTTGTAGTGAGAGTGAAAACAGTGGTAATGCAAATAGTAGTAAAAGAACTCGAAAGAGGGTAGATCGATATAATTACTCCTAGAAAAAAGTTTTTCTCTGATCACCGCCATTACAATTCCTCCGTGATCATGGTGCTTACAACAGCGCCGAAATATCGGCAACTCAAAACAATACTACGCGGTAAATATCCCGATTATTTTGATACAGATGTGAGTGACCATGATAGTTTAAATACCAATATCTCAACTCGTTATCCTATATGAGATTAAAGGATCGCGCGATTCGTGTAAATTTCATTGAATACGAGCGTCTTTTAGGCAGAACTCTGATTGATGAGCTGGCTTTTACTCTGCATTCTTATTTACCAGTGTCACACGGTATGTGTAAGTAATGGTGACCCTCTTTTCTGAGACTTTGCCTTCAGCTTACCATCAGGCACTGCGTCTAATTGACGTGTTCTATATAAAAAATAAAAAAAATGTTCCGTACCCCAATAAGAAAGAGGCGTGAATGTATGTACGAATGTTAAACTTATTTGTATTAAAGTAATTATAAAATTTGTTGGTAATGAAATCTCACTTCGTTATACGCTTGAAGCACCTTCTTAGGTTAAAGCATAGTCGTACATGGCCCACGTGGGACCATATAGTGCAATGGAAATTAAACTGCATTGACTGTCACTATTTAGAACCAAAGCGAAATGTTTGTGGCTGATTGACAGCCAGTAGTAATAAAAAAGTACAGCTACAAAAGTAGGTCAAGAAATTCAAATGTATTGATAGTTAAACTTCGCGAATATAATGTTTCAAAAAATGCAGTTTAATTTTTATTATAATATAATCTAAGTACATATAATACAAAATATGTATTCAAACTTTATACATTTATGTTTCTTACTCAGCAAGAAGAATTGTTGAAACATTTTTTACGAAATAAAACTGTATATAACAAATTGTGCGTGAGAAACTGACTACCTAACACTATTTATTCTTTTAATTGATGGCACTTGGTAGAATTTGTTGTTACAGATATGAAGAACACATTTGTAATTTTTATAAGATAGATTCTACAAAAGCAAATCCACTGTCATACACAGACACTGCAAAAAATTACATTAAATTTTAGTCCTTATTTCTATACATCTAAAGTTCAAAATTAAGAAAAAAGAGTTTTATTACTTTTCATTCTCTGCAGGAAACCTTTTAATTTTAAACCTTAACCTCATTGCTTTACAGTCTAAAAGTTAAATGGATTTTTAGCTGTATCTGTGGTAGACAGTAATTTTGCTTTAGCAGAATAGAGACCCTGACCCATTAAGCCTTACGTAAACCTTTCTGTAAGGCGAAATCGGTCAGGTCTAATAAAAAATACTGTGGAAAAAGTATTCTCCATAGAACTACCTAACAACTGTGACTGGGCATTTTGAAGTAAATATAGGAATAAGACCCAATTTCAAGTAATTATTTTTGTAAATTCTTTTAAAATATTTAATTCTAACACCGTATTTGTGATAACCTTCATGTCCGTGACTTCGCCGACAAAATGCAGAAGAGTCTCCTTCGCTGGTATGACCAGGATTACGGCATCTGATAGTCTATGTGAGTAACAAATCGTCTGACCCTGATAGGATTGCAGACCTTAGAGTTTTGAGAAATTGCAATTCTGAAATGAACGTCTAATTATTCTTTGAAGGCCGAAGTCAATTCGTTCTAATATAAAGTGTACAAATTGCAGAGTAGAAAAATATTACATTAGTACCATCAGATTATAACAATACTTACGTTAAGTAGGTATACCATTAAATTTTTCAGTGTATTGAAGCTATTTTTACACCATAAGTTGAAATCAGTCTCATCACAACGCAATTCAAGATGAATATTTATTTCTTACGTTATGCAATAAACAAATAATTATATTATTATTTGTTCTGTATATGTAACGCATAATTGAAGTTTGTTATCATTAATTGAATAATTTAATCATTAAGTCTTGTTATATTTGAACGATTTTTTCCTAGACTTGATAGTAATATTAAATATTTATTTGATTTAGTTCCTCTTTATATTAACAGTAATAAAAATCGTTCAATTATAACGTAATCAAGTGAATGAGTGTTGTATGTATTTGTGTGTTTAAATAAAATGATTTATAAACTTTTCATCGTTTTTTTCATTTACCCAAGATTTTCACACGGCTTGAACTATCCTATATAAATTGTCTGCTGATGGAGCCATTGTTTTCCTTTGACAGTCTCTTGCTCATGTGCATAGGGCATGTATACCTTAGGACATATTTTTTGGACTTAAACTTGTCTTCTCTTTTTTTTTATACCACTTAGGTGGCAGACAGGCACACGACACACCTGATGGAAAGTGGTCACCGTGGCCTATGGACGTTTGTAACACCAGAGGAGTCACAGTCGCGCTGCCAACCCTGTAAGTACAGAGTTTCTGTACCCTCAGTAGAAGACAAAGCAGGACAAGCCTTTAGTCTTACCACTGACAGCACAAATTCTCCAGTGAGCTTTGGCTACCCTACTCACCGCTGGGAACACAACACGAAGTTATTACAGCCGCGGTATTCTGTAGGGCGGAGGTACTTCCTTAGTCGACTTCTAGACTTAGGTCTAAGATGTGTGGGTATCTCTCGACTTGAGGTATATCACACTTAAAGTCCGTAACAATCCAGGTGCCGTGAAACAGATGTGGACAGTCATTATTCAAAAGCCCAGACTCGTCACGGGCCGTCATGTCCCTTTTCATACTTTGCTTCTCTGTTCCGTGTTTGGAATAAATAGAACCTACTTACAGTGTAAACGTTGGAACCTGTGGTTGGAACTCATATAAATTCAACCTCGTTGCTCTATTCCCTTTGACTTTCATTCAAAATTCGAAATCATTCCTGTCAGATTTACCACAAGTAGATATATCAAAAATCAAATATTGTATTGTGTGTAAACTTCTATTTTTCACGAAAATACGGCGCCTGAGATAAGTGACAGTGCTTGAGCGTTTATTTACACTTACTATTCTTATTAATGGCAAACGAGGCCGAAGAAACTGTTCGTAAACTATCCATGCACAAAGGCGTTGCTGGTGTTATCGTAGTCAACGGTGAAGGCATACCTATAAAGACTACGTTAGATAACCGTGTGTCGGTGCAGTACGCAGGTCTGTTGAGTGCACTAGTGGACAAAGCGAAGTCTGTTGTCCGAGATCTGGACCCGGCCAACGATTTAGCGTTCCTCAGAATACGGAGTAAGAAAAGTGAAGTGATGGTCGCACCAGATAAAGACTTCATACTGATAGTCGTTCAAAACCCGGTTGAATGACGAAGGCTTTGGCTTTTTAGCCAATTTTTTTATACCTATTATTATTCTGACATTGTATTGTTACTAGTGATATGTAGTTATTAGTTATTTTCTGTGAGTTTTAAGCCTCGTTCTATTAGACAACATATGACGCGCGCAATGTTGCACAACTCGTGGCAACGTTTAGCAACGTTATCTGTGCACGCATGACAACATTTCACCAGGGGAATAATGTGATCATCAAACCAGACTATTACATGTGTCACGTTGCTATTTGACATCATCGGCATGTTGCACAGAAACACGCAATAAGCCTCGCGTAATGTTGCGCGCTGTTGAGCAACGTTGCAATATTGTTGAGCATCGCGTGTTGTGTTGTCAATTGTAGCCTGCTTTAGAATATCTGAACATACATGCCTTTTGAACTTTCGGTGCTTATTAAGGCCGAGATGCTCATGTAATGTAATGTCTTTTTTAAGTACTTGTGTATAATATACACATTTTTTATCGTGTATAATATACAAATTTTGTTATTGTCCAAAATAAAGCTTTTTACCTTTAGTGGGCTCCATCCGTCTTGATATTATTAGAACCCATTGAAGATAGAAGCGGTTATTTTTACGCAAGTATTTTATTTATTTTTGTTTACAGATTCGTAAAGTTACTAACGACTGTAAGTGGTTTAAAAAATGTTACTAATTAATTATTATTATAATTATTTTACTGTTAAATAAAAAACAACGTATATGGTATCAGTATTACTAATTTATTTCATCATAAATATATAAAGATCTTATTCAGTAATAGGATCTTAAAATAATTTTACTAAATATTTAATAGGAATTAAATATTATTTTATACTAATATTAATTACGCCAAGAACCTCGCCCGCGACCGCCTCTGCCATATCCACGGCCGCTGCCGTAACCATTACCATTGCCATATCCACCTTGATTGCCACCGTAACCGCCTTGACTGCCACCGTAACCGCCTTGACTGCCACCGTAACCGCCTTGACTGCCACCGTAACCGCCTTGACTGCCACCGTAACCGCCTTGATTGCCACCGTAACTGCCTTGATTGCCACCGCCTTGATTCCCACGGAAACCGCCTTGGTTCCCGCCAAAACCACCTTGATTCCCACCAAAACCGCCTTGACTACCGCCAAAATCGCCTCGATTACCGCCTTTATTACCGCCAAATCCGCCTTGATTACCGCCAAAACCGCCTTGATTACCGCCAAAACCGCCTCGGTTACCGCCAAAACCGCCTTGATTTCCACCAAATCCACTCTGACTGCTACCGAATACGCTTCTATTGCCGCCAAAACTTTGGTTACCGCCAAATCCACCACGGGGTCCACTGGTACCCCAGCCCCTGTTGCTAGCCCCTCGTTTAGCACCGTCCGGTCTGGAGAATATCGGGGTGCCGGCTTCGCGCTGAATATTATAATCACCAGCGTTCATAACGCAAAGAGCCTTCAAGCAATTAAGGACCTGTAAGGATAAAAAAAATGTATTAAAATATAGAAAACAATCGACGTACTAATACAATTTTTTTTATACCACTTAGGTGGCAGACAAGCACATGGTCCATCTAATGGAATGTGATTACCGCGGCCTATGGACACTGTAGGCACACAGTCTCTGTGCCTAAATTCTAGAAACTCGGGACATATATTTCGGACCTAAAATGTACACGTTTCTTGAATGTTTTTTAAGGATAGTACAGGGTGCTATTGTAGTGGACGATCTTAATTTCATCAAGTATAAATTATAACAAACCAAGCCACGCGCGCAAAGACATCGTTTGTCTCGCAACCAATATACACAATAGTCGCAAGACATTTCGGTATACTTAGCTTTTTTTTTTATTTTACCAGGAAAATATACATTGGGTCTAATGCCTTAGTAGTGTAACAAAAACCAGAAAGGTTTGTCCGTACACTACGTTCGTCGTCGAGTCTATATAATACTAATTCTGTACATCAGGTAGGCAAGTACTTAATCTAGGTATAACAATATCAAAATTAGATCTGCACAACAAATATATGTTACATTGTAGGTACATATATAGTGCAATAATATAATTTTACTTTTGCTCTGTGTTCATAATATAATTTCTTTTAAGTGTATAGTAAAATAATGTGCGGGTAGATTGATAAATTTACAGCTAACGTCAGTGGAGAGTCACACAAGTACGAAAGTCACAAATTGCTATTGTTGTTTGATATGAAGTAACATTTACTCCATCGGCTTCCCTTTTGAAAAGTCTCACTCTTCGTTACTGAAGGCTATATACACTCTGAATTTATAGTCGTTTCGGAGAGAAAGATTTTGAGCAGTTTCGATAGGAAAACCTTCGGTGATATATATTTTTACGCACGTCGGATCGGAGGCAGTTTATATGCGTTTGGGGAGAAATTGGAGGAAACCCAATTTTCAGTAATTACATTTTTTTTAGGAATGACAAATCCAAATTTTATGATTTTTTTTTTGTGTATGAATTCATCATCATCATCATCATCATCATGTCAGCCACACATAGTCCACTGCTGAACATAGGCCTCTCCCATAGACTTCCAGAATGACCGATCTAAAGCACCATGAATTAGACAACATTAAGCTAACAAACACTTTTATTACATTTTTGAAAAGTGGCAGTTGTAAAAAAGTAATACGAAATTTATCATCAAAATGAATAGCATTTAGGAAGTAATGTTTTAAAAGATCGAATTTAATTTATCAAGCGTCCAATAAAAACAAAATTTAGTACAGAGTTGTAAAATCTTGAAATTAAATTTCAACATAACATAACATAAACTCACGCTTATATCCCCGAAGGGGTAGGCAGAGGTGCTAACATCCACATTTCGCCAGTTTATGTTTAGGTACCAATGTAATACGTGGCGAACCTATTGCCAACTTCAAATCAACTTTCAAACAAAATATAAATAATGGAAATAGCTATTAAATTACAGGAATAACGAACTCATGAATTTGTGAGAAAATTTCGGCAATTTCATAGGTAAAGACATAATATTATGCATGAACGCTGTAATAAAATCGCTATTCCAGACGATTTTACTCTCGGTAACGTTATAAAAGTGATGATGACGGTAGGCATTACCTTCTGCTCCGTGGGCGTGAAGTCTAGCGCCGCGTCAGGTTCGGTGGCGGCTCGCTCCACGATCCTCTCGACGGCGGGGCGCAGCGCCGTGACCAGTGCCGCCGCGCGGGGAGACATCTCGAAGTTCAGCCAGTTGTCCAGGCGCACCACGTTATCCACCTGGGTAGAGAACAATTATTTATTTATGAACGTGGAATCCAGTGATTAAGATACTAAATCCAAAAAACACAGTGCCGTTAAAAACTGACATAGTGAGTGTGGTGTGTCGCCAGCCTAACCGTTCATAATAAGTGTAATGGTGGGTAGGCGCTCAAAAAATGTTCCCCGCATACCTCTCGACGCTCGAAGACTAGACAAGTCGTGACCACGGGTGCTGCAACGCATCCGAAACGTCGGCAGAAATAGTAAGTTCCAAGATATAATTCGTGAGAAGTCCTGATTACCTTGTATAATTATGAATTATTTATTGATTTTCATCATCGTCATCACGGCGTTAGTAGTCTCGGTTGTATACAAAGGTTACACTTTGGAACTTAGAATACTTTTTATTGCGAGAGGGACTGCTGTCTGACTGACAACCATGAAAGCAAAGCCTCGTCGGTCTGCCAATTTTTTTTTAATCTAGGACATGACAACTTGACTTCACCTCGCCTGGTGGTAAGCTAAAGGCAAAGTATCAGGAAAGAGGTCACCATTACAGATACTAAGTAATGTTACAATGGCGGCACTCAGCTTGCCGGTCTCATCAGATGCTTTAAAATATAAGCTACTAAAATAAATATTCTAAAACATTCTACACAACGCTATTTAGACCCATGTTAAGCATAGTTTAACCAGCTTGTGTTATGAAATCTAGACTGCAGATAAACATACATACATACTTTTTTTTGTAAATACATACATATTATACACAGAAACAACCATACCAGTGCAAATATACATATTCATGCATACAAATATTTACACTGAGCGGGAATCGAACCCGCGCCCCCTGCGTAGCAGTCGAACGTTTTATCGCTGCGCCACAGAGGCTTCATTTGCAGGTGCAAACTAGGTTGGAGCCGTAAAGATCTTGGTTGGGCCCAAAAACGCTAATTATTTATCATACTTTTGGCAATATTGCATTGGCAAAACAAGGGTGTTTGTTTTTTTTTATTTTTTTTATTTATGTTTAGTTAAGTGTCTAAACGAATGGAGTATAGAGTGCCAGTAGACCACTTCATCATACATACCCATTCAACCTTCCTGCACGCGAACAGCAGCAGGTGTAGAGGTGCCACCATGGTGGTCTGCTTGCAGCTGATGGCGCGAGTGCGCACTTTCTCCCCGAACACGAACAGGGGCGAAGAGAAGCGCTGTTCTTGGTTGCTGCAGTTAACTGACGTCTTGTGGAACAGTGCGGGCTTGCCCTCCGTGGTTAGGACCTGGGAATTATAGTTTTTATATTAAACTCACGCCTCTATCGCAAAGGGGTAAACAATGGGACAACAACATAGCTATATACTTGAATGAAACACTAAGATACGGGTTCTAGAATGTGGATCAAATTAAATATATTATCTGTTTAGTAAGTGACCTTTTTTTACTATCGTGAACTGTATATTTTACAATGATATAATGAGCTGTAAAAGTGAAACTTATGACAAATTGTTTTAAAGATATTTGATTTTAAAAATTCAATTTCTCGAGCCCGAAAACGCACGTGGTGACGTCACAGCGCGCTGGCGTATAGTGAAAATGTATGAAGAGCAAAAGCATTTATCTCAGTCTACGTTGCGTTTACACGTATACAGTGCATAATAAGATTGATTTGAAATTTAATAAGGAATCTAAAAAGTTGTAAATTTTGCTTTATTTCGATTGTTTATTTTTGAGTTATTTTGAGAATTAAAATTAATTAAAAGTCATAGTTTCAGTTTAGTTAGGCAATATCTTAGTTTACTATGTATGTTTTTAGATAAAATACTAAGACATTAAGTAGTATTGGTAAGAATTCGATGACTCGGGACACTACCCTATTGTTGTGAATCTAAAAATGACCATTTAGTGACGTATTTTATAGAAATCTATTGAAATTTATTAGGAATTCATTTAGTTATTTGTTTTTGTTTTTAGTGAAATCACTCAATGTGGCCTTTTTAGAGCCGCTGATAAACTCTCGTGTAAAACAATGTGTACGGTACGTTACCCTCCGCTTGCCCTGGTGCAGGCACACGTTGGGGTACAGGCCGTAGCACATGAGCGCCACCACCAGGTCCAGGACGGGGTCCTCGCCCGACGGCACCCAGCGCTGCGGCACGCAGCACTCCTCGGAGAAACCGATGGCCGTGGTCAGGATATCTGGCGTACACAAAGGATATGTATTAGGAACTTTAGTAAAGTGTAGAGGTTACTCCGACATCAGAGGTTGTTCAACGAGCTTCGTTCTCCATGAGCTCAGGCCTGGGGGTAATAGGTGAAGCAGACTGTCTAAACCTAGCAGAAGCAGACCGGGACAGCGGAGTGATGTCCCTCTATTTCCTGGGGCAAGATGGGAACATCTCAAACCTGGCTGTGAGTAAGCCGGGGTGTAAAAAAATTTTTTTAGACAATTTTATACATAGCATCTGAAAACCTGAGACGGCGTGCCATTTTAGTCGGTTCGAGTCCGACATAAACGCCCCCCTAAGGGCGGCGAGAGGTATCCCAGAGGATTTTATATATCCCAGAGAAAGATGCTTAATGAAATGTTTCATTTAGGTTTTTGAAGTTGTCTATTGAAGGTTTCAAGCGAAGGTATGCAGCACTGGCATACTCCTGAACATAGCTGTAAATCACGTCTCGTGAACTCCCAAACTGTGAATAATGATTGTCCCTTCACGTCGTCAGTCGTAAGTGGGAACACACCTTTATCATCCTTAATTCACTTACTATTATAGTACTTAATAGGGAGACGTGAGGAAAATCGATTGAGCGAATGGTTCATAGGGGGTAGGACACGGCGGTATTTCCGCCCAATTGAGCAGTCCGACTGGGGAAGTACCTCCGCCCTACAGAATACCGCGGCTATAATAACTTCGTGTTGTGTTCCCAGCGGTGAGTAGGGTAGCCAGAGCTCACTGGAGAATTTGTGCTGTCAGTGGGAAGACTAAAGGCTTGTCTTGCTTTGTCTTCTACACTAACGGCACTGAAACTCTGTACTTACAGGGTTGGCAGCGCGAGTGTGACTCCTCTGGTGTTACAAACGTCCATAGGCCACGGTAACCACTTTCCATCAGGTGGGCCGTGTGCTTGTCTGCCACCTAAGTGGTATTAAAAAAAAAAAACTACCCAGTCGAAGATCCCTACAATAGAGTTAGGACCCGAGTTACCAAGGACTCGACTGGGAAGAACTAGAATGATGATGATGATGATGATGATGATGATGATGATGATGATGATGATGCTTCCGACCGATTTCGACCATGGCGACCACTTCGACTCCTCGACTCGGCGCTGATATCGAGGTAATAAAGATTAAGCTAATACTTACTGACAAGTTGGTATTTAGCCTCAGAAGTAACCCGCATAGTGGTTTGTTGTATTCCCTTCCACTCGCACCAACGTATTTCCGCATCATCGCCCTTAGAGTGTTCTCTCTCCCACATCTGTTGAACAAAGTCCGTAATACGTTATAAATAATTGAAACTCCGCGTGGTGACGGAGAAAGAATACAAGTATCACCACCCCATCTCATCCGAAGGGTGTCGTAAGAGGCGACTAACGGAAACATATGCAGACGATATCACTGTGAGAGAAGGAAAACTCGAAATAAAACCCTGTACCAACCCGTCTGGCCAGGGTGGAAACAGTAGGCCAAAGCCTCCCAACATTGGGAGAGGCCTATCCAGCAGTGGACTGCGATGGGCTAGTTGATTGCCGGCCTGGGGGTGACAGGTGGAGCCGCCTGTCACCCTGGCAGAAGCAGGCCGCGGCGGTGGCGCGACTGGCGCGCCTACCCGTTTCCGGGGACGAGTTGGGGACTCTGTAGTCCCCACACCCGAGAAGAGGGCCAGATCGTTAGAGATGGCCCTGGGTCGGCCGGGGTGCGAGGGATATGCCTGTCAACCTCACCTTCAGCAACCAAAACGACCCACAGGCGGCGTGCGTTTTAGTCGGTTCGAGTCCGACATAACCCCCTCCACCGGCTCCGGTGGGGAGGTATCCGTGGGGATTTTGCGCAGGTAAAAAAAAAAAAAGAGGCTAGTTGATGAATTGAAACTCAAACATCTTGTGATCACTATATAGATACAATAGTTTAGCAAAGTTCACGCGTAGAACTTGCGATCACACAGTTGCGGTGTCGAATCCCATTCGGTAAACCATGTGAAATAGCAAGATAGCTTAATAAATGACAATATACAACAGGAAACAGGTTTGCTGGGAGAAAACTCAATATTGAGTTAAGCTCACCTTTGTACACCAAGATGTATTTCTGATTACCAGTCGATGTATTATTTTCTTGTTTACAATAAAGAATTAAAGAAAGAACAATGCTATGATGACAAATATTTGCACCAAGTGAGAATCGAACCCGCGATGTAACAGTCGAACACTTCTATCACATTTGTCACAGGCAATCGTTATCATAGTTTTATCCCACAACTCTTCTAAAAATGAAAAAAAAAAATACCTGAAAAGCGTTCAACATAGCGACATGGTCGGAGGCGCGGTCTCCCGCCAGCGCCCTCTGGTGCATAGACAACCGTCTCCGCCCCTCGACCACAAATATCTCCGGGAAAGTCGTAGAGTTGGCCGCCATTGTGGTCAGAGCGTCTCCCACGCCGAGCACGAAGCCTAGGACCATCATCTTGCCGAGGCGGGGTTCTGGGAAACAATTTGTATTGTTACTTATATAAATATCACCATTTGAGGGGTTCATGGGAAAGCTTATAGTAAGGTTAAGCAATCCTCCCAAGGCCAGTCTTAGGATTGGTGAACATATTGAGACTCCACCGTGCTTAGGAGAAAGTTAAGTAATAGTATTGGGTATTTAACAAATTTTAGAAACCTATCTCAAAAGATGTAGAAATTTATTTCTATTTAATAATAAATAAATATTCCACAACATTCTACTTGCTTGTGTTATGGGATCTAGAATGCGGATAAACATACTTATATACTTTTTTTTTTGTAAATACATACATATTATACATAGTAACACCCAGACCAATGCAAATAAACATATTCATGCATACAAATATTTGCACTGAGCGGGAATCAAACCCGCGCCCCCTGCATTGCAGTAGAATGCTCTACCGCTCGCCGCCGGAGGTCGTCATACTTGTTACGATTATTTATTTTCCCGCAAAACATTATTAATAGGCAAAAAAAATTTACTTTGTTAGCTTAAAAGTGCGCGAATCCGTCACGTATGTCACGTGACCGACCGTTCCGTTGACGTCATTAAATAATATCTACAAAGAGACCAACCAACGAAAGTTTCCATTACGCTAAGTAAAATTTTTATATTAACGTCACGTGAACCGTCAACAGGTTTTTTTGCGTTTTGCCTCATGTGAAAAACAGATTAAAAATCTCAATGATATATATTTTGTAGAGGCTCTCAAGCGGCGCAAATACTCCAATCTCATCGGAGATTATGAATTTGTGCCGTTTGGAGTCGAGACTTTGGGGTCACGGGGTCCGAGCGCTCGCAACCTCTTCCGTGAGATTGCGAAGCGAATGGTCAACGCTTCTCGTGACCAGAAGGCTGGCCTCTTTTTAGGTCAGAGAATAAGCATTGCCATACAACGTGGCAATGCTGCCAGTCTTCTGGGAACGCTACCACAAGAGGCATGCGATGCGGAGGAATTCTACGACGCATTTTAATTGTTCTTAGCTATAAGTTGTATAATAGTTATTTTATTTTTATTGTATTTATTATTTATAAATTATTTCTTGATTTGTTTATTAAAATAACAATTTTTTTTCCCTAATTTAAGTAGGCTTCTAGTAGCACTAAATTGATTATTGATTACTGAAATAAATAAATACTCACCATTATTTTGTAGAAATATTCAATTTAGAAATCATCTTTTTGTGAAAACCATTATGTATAGTTATTATTTACGTATTATCCACATTACATTTCATATGTTTTTGTAGGATTTGTCAAATACCCAATTGCTCCCGGTATTCAGAGTACTAAACGTTCTGGTTCAACTACAGAACATCTATCTCACCAGTGGGTTATGGAAGTCAGACGGCAGTCGTTTTAAGGGAAATACCGAAGTTAGTAGACAGAATGCTGACCCAAACTGAGTAGGGAAAAACTCAAAGGGTGATGAGGTTTTAACTGATGTATGATGACCAATAGGAGATCCAAGAAATGCTAGTAGTTCCTGGCAGAGTAGAATTTGGGCCACCCCATCTCTTCCCATGCGGTGTCGTACAAGGCGACTAAGGGCTGTTTAACATCAGACAGATATATACAGCTCAGACTCAGTCAACAATGGTGCCCGAAAGACGGCAATAGGCTCACCCCCTATTACGTGGGACCGAATTTAATTAATGGTGAAAAGTAGGTGTTAATTCACCTCTGTCTAACCTTTCGGGGATAAAGGCATGATTATATATATATGTATATATGTAATACTATAGCAGATGCCCTAGGGATGCCTAAGACGAAGTAGAGGAGGAAGGGTAATCGAACCCAGGGCTCTAAAGTAATCAGGACACAATAGTATGATGAGGTACTAACCGATGGGTAGCTTGGCCAGGATGGCTCCGAGTGGCGTGAGTGCGTCCTGCGCGTCGAGACAGCCCAGTTCCCGCAGCAGCGCCTCCGCCTCGATGACGGCGTCCAGTGGAGGTGGCTCGGGAGCCTTCGATAGGAAGTGACCGATGCTGCCCAGGCGGAGTAGCTTGATGCTGAACACAGGGAGAGAACATTTTAGCAGGAGGTAGGACACGACGGTGTTTCCGCCCAATTGAGCAGTCCGACTGGGGAAGTACCTCCGCCTCACAGAATACCGCAGCCATTATAACCTTGTGTGGTGTTCCGGGCGTTGAGTACAGTAGCCGGAGCTCACTAGAGAGCTTTTGTGCTGTCAGTGGGAAGACTAAAGGCTTGTCCTGCTTTGCCTTCTACACTGACGGCACAGAACCTGTGCTTACAGGGTTAGCAGCGCGAGTGTGGTGTGCTCTGGTGTTACACACGTCCATAGGCCACGGTAACCACTTTCCATCAGGGGGGCCGTGTGCTTGTCTGCCACCTAAGTGGTAAAAACAAAATGTTGTAAATTATGATGCAAAAGTTAGTGTATGTCTATACCTGAGTGCCAACTCGTGTAGAGGTGTGCGGAACATTTCTGCGGTTTGATGTTCTTCCAGCCGGTCGAAGCGCGCTCTCGAGCATAGCGTGAAGCACACGCCCGGGCGGACTCGACCCGCGCGGCCTTTACGCTGTAAACACCATAATAAGGGTTAAAAAAAATTAAGTACAATACCCGGTCTTGCCGGAAAGAAGAATGACAATTCTGCTAAGATCGGCTTGGTTCAGTTTTGTAAGGCGTTCTCCTTATATTGTACAATCAGCATCAGAAGTTCAGAGCATAAACAAAAGTACCGAGTGATTTGGATTAATCTAATAACTTTTTTTTTACATTACATTACATAATTTTAAAGTAAAATTGACTTTTTACTTATTTCTGAAATTTGGTCATAATACTTTAGACGCCCGGAGGGTTAGGCAGAGGTGAATTAACACCCACATTTCACCATGAGGCTGAGGCAACAATAGTGTCCGGAAGACGGCAATTGGTTCTACCCCTATTACGTGGGACCGAATTCAATGACTGGTGAAATGTGGGTGTTATTTCATCTCTGCCTAACCCTCCGGTGATAAAGGCGTGATTATATGTATGTATTGGACGTTCTGTACAATCACTTACTTTTTTCTTTTAACTTTTGACGCTGACTGTACATTGGACTGACAGTTTCATACTCTTATAAAGTAATTAAAACAGTTTGTGTTTATAAAATCCTAAAATTGTAACATAAGTATTCACTACTCTATAAATATATCAAGCTGTAAGAAATAATACTTACTAAAATACAACATCTGATAAAATTACGATACACTTGCAACATACATAAATACATATAATCACACCTTTATCCCCGAAGAGTTAGGCAGAGGTGAATTAACACCCACATTTCACCAATATATTTTATTCGATCCCACGTAATAGGCAGTGAGCCGTATTTCGGGCACTCGAGTTGACTCGAGCCATACATCTGAGGCTGAGTCTGAGTTGTATATATCTGTCTGATGTTAAACAGCCCTATCCCTTAGTCGCCTTGTACGACACCGCATGGGAAGAAATGGGGTGGTCCAAATTCTACTCCGCCGGGAACCCCGAGGCTGCACTTGCAAATCTTACTGAAATGGAACTTGGAGGTGTCCTCTTCAGATGCTTACCTGTTCCAAATTGGTCCTGCTGGCCCACACGGTCGCGTATGACGTCATGTTGTTGTGTGACGTGAACAGCTTTACCTTCGCCTTGCAGGAGTCTATGACGTACACCACATCGTTGATGGTGATGGATGTTTCGGCTATGTTCGTTGAGAGAATCACCTGAAATTAAAAGTTACTTGTTGAGCCTTTTGATGTATTTCTATAATATTTACATTTGAATTAAGCATATTTATTTATTTGTTGGTCTTATTAAATGTGTTACAATTCGTTTTTCCACTATTTTACTTAAACGGACTTCGGACTCTCAAAGTGAAAACTTCGGATGTGACTGGGATTCATGGTGGGATGGAGATGATGAAGAAGAAGCTTACTTTAATCAAACCCGGGGGAGGCGTCACAAAAACTTTCTTCTGGTCTTCTCTAGGTATTTGGCTGTGCAACGGCAGAATGATGTACTGCGAGGTGTCTCCGAACACCCGGTGCTGGGTCAGGTGCTTCATCAGTGCGAAGATCAGGTTCCAACCGGGGAGGAACACCAGTATCGCCCCATCGCCGGACAATGAGCGGATGTACAGGAGTATGGCCTCGATCAGTTCGAAGCTTAGCTGAAAAATAGAAATAACAGAATGCAAATGTATTACAATACTTTATTGTACACAAATTAAAATCAAATTCAATACGAGCGGAGCCGCAGGCAACAGTTAGTTAAAGACAAAACATATTGTTCGTTCCTTATTTTTCAAAAAAGAAATACAGGAATTATCTACCCCCTAAATATACTCCTAAAAACCCCGGACCATCTTGTGAATTAGATGGTAGGACACGACAGTGGTGGGACCCACGGTACCCACAGGACAGGCTTGCCTATTGTGGAGCCAACGGGAAAACCTTGTTCTGGAAATAAATTATTATTATTTTTTTTTTTTTATTTCCGTCCAGTTCAGCAGTACGACTGGGTAATAACCTCGTGTTGTGTTCCCGGCGGTGAGTAGGGTAGCCAGAGCACACTGGAGGGTTTTTGTGCTGTCAGTGAAAAACCAAAAACTTGTCCGCCTTTGTCTTTTACACTGACGGCACAGAAACTCTCAATGCTTGCAAGGTTGGCAGCGCGAGTGTGACTCTCTAGGTTTTGCAAGCGTCCATAGGCCACGGTGACCACTTTCTATCAGGTGCTTTTCTGCCACCCAAGTGGGATAAAAAAAAGTTGGCATCCTAATTATTGTCTCGGCCATTTAGCGATTGACATGGTCATTCACATACTATCGTTCATTTCATAGATTTACAAAATTTGAAGATATATTGATAACAGCCATCCTATCTTACCCATCAGATTAAAATTAAGATTTAATCATAGTAAAAGTTAAATACTTACATCTTTCTCAGGTATCTGCGCCATGGCCTGTGCAGTCTCTGGCGAATAGTCTTCATTAAGTTGACAATTCTTGTTTAGGTCTTCGTCTTGTTCGTCCACCGCTACGCCTGTGTAACAAAATTTAGATGAGAACTTTGAAGCCTTTAGTATAACTGTCTTAATTTTTAAACTTAAACTTGCATATGTATAGTGCTTTCACGCTCAATAGAATTATTTATCAAAGATTGTTTTAAATGAGGAATTAGATATTGTTTTTAAATTGGCAATAATTAATTTATCATTGTTGACATGTTTTTGAATCGTTATGGTTGTGTTGCTAATTTGTCGCATTGCATTGGGTTTGCCTGTAATGACTTATGTATGTAAGATATAAATAAATAAAAATTTCGCGTTTCATATAAAGGCAAACATTTGTAAGTATGAGTGGACGTTTAATGTAGCTTTTATCGCGGAATTAGGTTACTATTGGTCTTGTGAATGGGATTAGAATGTTTTTTTAACTGAAATGGTACATCTACAGAATACATATTGTACACTTCTAATTCATAATTTTGATTGAGGTAATTTTCCTAATGTGTATTCCTATTACAGACGTACACAACTTGAACATTGAACAAGATTGAACATTGATAACATTATTAACAATAAAAAAAATACATTTTAACAATTGATAATTACAAATTTAAATTTAATACAATAAAATTTACCATTTAGAAATAATAATTAATAACAAATATTTAGAAACAATAAAAAAATACATTTTAACAAATGAAAATTACAAATTTAAATACGATAAAATCTACTATTGAGAAATAATAAATAGAATTTAAATCAAATTATTACAAATAAAAAATACATACATATAACTATATATAATCATGCCTTTATCCCTGGAGGGTTAGGCAGAGTTAATTAACATCCACATTTCACCAATAATTGTATTCGGTAAAAAATATACAGTTTAAAAATTAAATATTTGAAACTGTTTAAAAACTAAATATTTGAAACAGTTTAAAAATTAAATATTTGAAACGCGAGAATGTTACGGAGCATAATCGTAGATCACACTAAACCAATCTCGGTGGCACGGCCTCGGGTCATTAGTTGGTGTCTTAATTGGTCCGTATATTGCACAAGCGCGAACATTTGTTCAAAAATTTTGCCGGCACCTATAAACTATACAATACCTTCATCATCATCTTCTTCATCGTCCTTGCTGTTAGCTTTCTTGCCAGATGATTTGCGTTTGCGCGTGTCCGGGGGAGGTCTGAATTTGCATATTTCTATGCTGTCTTCCAGGAAATACTGCTGAACTGGATATGTGCGGCCTGGCACCTGTCGACATCAATAATGAATAAACTTAAACAAAGACATGACTCATACATATGAGAAGTATACCTCGGAATGAACTTAGCCTCCTTTTTAGCTCACCATTGTGAGTGCCCTAGGGGCCGTTCAAGTATTACATAAGCAGATTTATTAAAATTATTTAACCTCCCCTCTCCCTTGTCAGCAGAAGTAAGTAAAACTCTAACCCCCCTTCCCCCATGCTTACGTAAACATTGGTACCTATATGCATATTTTTTTACGTTTGTTTTTTTTAGGTTAATGTATGGGGAAATGCATGCTATATTATGTGTAACAAAGTAAATAACTACTGCTTACGTAATTTCCCACCCACATGTCATCAAAAATAAGCAATTCAAAGACCCCCCTCCACTTTAGTTCTTATGTAATACTTGAACAGCCCCCTAGAAAGGATATAGCAGAGATCAACATAAGCGAACTCGACCTGTTGTTGGGGATCAAAATCCTCCTCTCCTAATGCCAACTTAGGTCTGCTCCTAATAGCTACAGCTAGCTAGCAGAATTTTTTACCATTAACTCACTGGGTTGAATCGAATATGCATAGAAATATTTTAACCAAAAAGTTTAGTCAGTAATATTGGTGATATATATTTACCTCTATGACGGGGCAGTTCCCGAAGTAATTAGTGAAGAGCGTGGTATCCACTGTGGCTGACATGAGGATCACTCTCAGGTCTGGGTACGTGTGCGCCATGTCTCGGAGGAGAATCAGGGCGAAATCTGTGTCGGCGTCACGCTCGTGCACCTGGCAGAAGAAAATAAGAAATTAAAAAAAGACAATCATATTAATTTGTAGTCACTTTGTAGTGTAGACACACAAGAAGTCACACACATACGAGAACGGCTCGACGAATTCGGTTATTTTTTTTTATTTATTTATTTGGAAGACCAACAGCCATAACTTAGGTATAGTGATTGAAATTAGTTACATACAGTCAATTACAGGTCCTCACTAATACAATTCTGACTGTAATCAAAATGCGAACTGAAAAGGTTGTGTCCATGGAACTAATAAGTACTATGTACAACTGGAATGTGCACTCACTATAAGCGTGTACACAATATAAGACTTTAATGAAATGGGTGAAAACTGTATTTAAAACGAACGGGGAAGCGAGCCGATAGAGACAGCAAGCACGAGGTCAATGTGTCCCTTTCTATTATTGCCAGTACACATGACAATACTTTTTAGTAGTTTATTATATTTGTGAAACTATTTATCTGATATTAAATATTATAGTAAAAAAAATGTGTGCTCTTGACTCGTTTCAGTCGTGAAGTAGAAATAAAAACGTAACTTTTTATGATCATTAAAACATCGCAAGGTTCTAAACTGTAAACATATAATTCTTTTGGTAGTACAATGGTAGAATTTTGAACATTAACGTCGCAATCAGCTATCCTAGGGTGTATGCGCTGACATGTTCGTAGTCTCAAAGTAATTTTATTACCAATTTGTATTACTATCATGGTGAACAGGTGTATTGAAGGTTGCAGCAGTGAAACATTGGCAGGATGTAACATATTGTTACGATGGACGTATCGCCATTGATGTTGCTGGACCTTTTCCAATGACTGAAGAATGTAACAAATACATCATAGTAATGCAAGATTACTTCACTAAGTGGCCTGAAGTATTTGCGATACCCAACCAGGAAGAAGTCACTGTGGCAAGGAAACTGGTTCAGGAAGTAGTCTGCCGGTACGGCGCACCTATGGAGATCCACTATGACCAAGGACAGAACTTCGAGTCTGCTCTATTTCAAGAAATGTGCAAACTCCTTGGAATGAACAAGACCCGTACGACTCCAGCGCATCCGCAGTCAGACGGAATGGTCGAGAGGTTTAACCAGACGTTGGAAAATCACTTGGCTAAAGTTGTCGATGAACACCAAAGAGATTGCGACCAGTAAATCCCACTGTTCCTGATGTCCTATCGATCTGCGGTACATGACAGTATGTGACACACCCCAGCGAAAGTGAATTTTGGTCGCGAGATTAGGCTAGCAGTGGATGCAATAACCGATACGCCACCTGATAGTCCTAAGCCCGTGACGGATTACGTGAGTGAACTTCGAAACCGACTAGACGAGGTGCACAGAATGGTCCGGGAAATCAATCTGAAGACAGGTGAAAGGATGAAAACCCGGTACGATAGAAATGCAAACACCAACGGTTTTTAAGAAGGAACACTGGTATGGTCTCATAATCCGCTACGCAAGAAGGGGAAACCTCCAAAACTCCAAGCTCGCTGGGAAGGGCCCTATACGGTAGGGGATTAGGGGAAAACCAAAGGTAGTCCATGTGGATAGGTTGACGCGTCATCATGGAACAAATGATGCACGGGACGAGCATGACTAAAAGGGGGGTAATGTTACGACCGATGTCGATATCTCGAAAACTAGTAATCGAATCTTCAAGAAATAAAAACGCAAATTAAGAGAGATGTCAATTTCTATTTCTTGCAAAATATTTGGTCACCTTAGCAGAGTGAGATACAAGCACCTCCTAGTTGCTATCTCTTTCGGACCGTTTTCCTAGATCAGTGCACATTCCGGTTGTACGTAGTACTTATTAGTTCCATGGTTGTGTCATTTGATTTGTGTCACTTTGACAATGATTGGTAATCAAATGTTACAAAATTCCTCTTTGTAATTAGTATAGTTACAAGCGCATCGTACCACCATACCATTGAACATTCTCCATCATATTTCTTTGAAAAAAAATGTTGTTTAATTTTCGTTTATTATTTAAGTTCCATGGAATGTTTTTATATAAAAAAAAAAGTCACAGGGCCAGGAACACACTTTCACGCGGGCATAAGGAACAAAATTCCACGCGGGCTACCAGGAATGGGAACATAATTTCACTCGAACAGACAAGCTACTCTTACAATTAAGTCAACGCCATCTAGCGGAATCAAGCAGAAATCCTAAGGAGCTACTTATCTTGATTTTATAATATACTCTGATTCCGACGTTTTGGCTACTGAAAAGTAAGAGAAACATTAGGATCTCTGTAAATAACGTACAGAGCGATGGAATCTGAAGTTTTATTTCAAGCAAGTAGTTACCTCATCAACCAGCACATGGCTGACGCCTCGCAGGCCACCTTCCAGCTTCCTCAGCAGAACTCCGACGGTGCAGAAGAGGATGGAGCCGTATGGCCGAGGGAGCACGGACTCGAAGCGTACTGAATACCTGTTTCATCAAAAATATATGTTAATGAATTGTATCTAGTTTATGCAATTATGTTTTTTTCATGTCTATATTCTATTAATGTTCAACATTTAGTGTCAAGCTTTCCAATGTGCGTGAATCTGACCTCCGTCCCTCTGAACGAAGGCCTGGGGGTGACGGTCCCCACACCTGAGGAGAGGGCCAGATGGAGAAAGATGACCCTGGGTCGGCCGGGGTGTTAGGGATATGCCTGTTAACTTCACCTTCGGCAACCAAAAACGACCCCCAGACGTCGTGCGTGTTGGTCGGTTCGAGTCCGACATAGCCTCTCCCACCAGCTTCGATGGGAGGGTATCCGTGGGGATTTATTGCACGTAAAAAAGGTGCGTGAATTTAATTAGATTAAATCATTGTTGTCCTCAGCGTCGATGATGACTGGGTAGAGCCAAATGGATGGATGCAGATCTTGACTCCTTCTATCCCTTAACTTTGTCAGGATTTTGTATTTTCACACAGAAAAGCAATCAATACAAAACTGTCAATACCTGTTGTATTCTAATGTTAACTATCGTTATGGTTTCTAGAATTTGGATAAACATACTTAGATCTAAACAAATTACTAAATTACAGTCTACGAGTGTGTACGTACCCAACACTATTGCCGAGATCCTCGCATCTCTCGTTGGCGACTCTCTCGGCCACGCTGACCGCAGAGATACGCCGCGGTTGGGTCACGCAGATGTTGGCCCAGGCTCCCTGCCCACTCGCTATGTAGTCGTCCAGGATGAATTGGCAGACCTGATAGCAGAATAAAGCTTTATTATGTCTGTGTTCTTGTCTGATGCTCAGAAAACGTTTTCTTTGAAATAATTCAGTTAAGTTTCTACCAAAAGGTCAATACTGCTAATGGGGCGAAGATACGTAATAAAAACTTTCTTGACAATTGTATTACGAAAATACCGTTTTTGAATTTTGAAAGAATGAGGTGGAATCGAGACTGAATTGTAACCATCTTATAAAGTAGCAGAATTGGCCTTCAGTTTTTCAGGATATTGAGAGAAGGAGTCTTAGGGTCGGCAGCGCGAGTGTGACGCCTCTGGTGTTGCACAAGTCCATAGGCCACGGTAACCACTTCCCATAACGTGGGCCGTGTGCTTGTCTGCCACCTAAGTGGTACTTAAAAAAAAAAGGGAGGCGGCGGAGCTGTAACGGAGGAGACTCGCTCACTGCACAGCCCACGACAAGCGGAGGCTACTTGGGCGTCGGAGGTCTCAGAATGTTGTCCGTCTCTCATGAGCGCGCGCCTGAGGGTGATTTTTGTCGGTTCAAGCCCTCGGTAAAAACATACCCCACTGGCACAGGCGAGGGAGGGGCACATGGGGGGGGGGGAGTTCTTGGGGGTTTATGCACGATAAAAAAAAAGGATATTGAGAGTACACCAAACGTTTAACAATAGGAAACTAGTGGAGTGTATGAGAATATAAAGCAATGGTGAGCTATTTTCTATTTGTGAGTGATTGAGAATTCAAAATGTAAACATTTTTTTCATTACTCTTCGACAATCCCAATTTTTCTTTAAATACTCACCTGGGTAGTCTTTCCGCATCCAGTGTTGCCTCTAATGATGATAACAGGGTTCTCATTGATAGCCTCCATAATCGTCGACCTCATAGCGAATACTGGCAACTGTTCACGCTCACGTAAGCTTTCCTAATTGAATATAAAAAAAAATAGACACAAAAAATTTATAGGAATTACTTCAATATTTACATACATACATACATATAATCACGCCTTTATCCCCGGAGGGTTAGGCAGAGGTGAATTAACACCCACTTTTCACCAATAATTAAATTCAGTCCCACATATAGGAGGTGAGCCTATTGCCGTCCTCGGGGCACTATTGTTGACTCAAGCCATTCATCTGAGGCTGAGTTTGGGCTGTATCTATCTGTCTGATGCTAAACAGCCCTATCCCTTAGTCGCCTACTACGACACCGCATGGGAAGAGATGGGGTGCACAAAATTCTACTCTGCCGGGAACCACGCGGCTATATTTACATAAATATAATTTATTGACATGTTTAAATGTAAACATACTTTTGACACTATATGCAGGAATTGCGACATGGTTAAATGCCCCAAACACTTTTATTACATAACATAAACTCACGCCTATATCCCCGAAGGGGTAGGCAGAGGTGCTAGTACCCACAGTTCGCTAGTTTATGTTTAAGTTGCAATGTAACAAGTGGCGTGCCTATTGTCATTGACCGGGTACTTATAAACCTACGATAAATACACACATAACTTCGAAAAGCATCGAAAAGTCATTGGTGTGTGCCTGGGATCGAACCCCAGACCTCGTCTCAGCAGTCCATTACCCATACCACTAGGCTATTATAATATAAGGTAGTATTTATTTGCTTAATATGGAATCCTTACCTGGTATAGTGTACTATTTTGATTAACATCTCTGTAATGCTTCTCCATGTCGGTACTAGTATCTTCCAAACTTGTTGTAGCCAGAGGACCTTCATCTATGGAAATCCAAATGCATTGATAAAAAGAAAATTCAAGAGTAATTCAACATACAATAAATATTCCATTAAAATTCTAAATATTTAAAGACTGCCAAGCTGTAATGTGCCATATATGGAGACTACCATGATGATTTCAAATGTATGTGGATGAAATATTTCGAATTTCGGGTGAAAGGGGGGGGGGGGGGGGGGTATTCCCTCCCAACCTCAGGTAACACCTATGGTAGGATAAGAAATCATTGTTAGGACATGGATACTCCTCTGACCGAGAATGAAGGGGTAAGGAAAATTGTTATTGTTAGTCTGAAAGATTCTTGATTCTCCAAAGCTATCAAGAATATTTTAATCGTTAAATTATTATGTAATCAAAAGGTAAGAAGAAATTAGCTTACTTTATTTACGTACGCAAAATCTCCCCACAATTACACCACCAGCGGAGTCGGTGGGAGAGCTAATGTCGGACTCGAACCGACTAAAACGCACCTCCTCGACCTCCGACACTCGAGTTGCGCGGGCAACTTTGCATGCGATCCTCCTTCGCTCCCGCCCTGCCGTCTCCTTCACGAGCATAACTTGCTCGCAGGAGGCGCCGACCACAAGAAATTAGCTACTAGTAGTTTATGTCTTACCAATATTACACTGCGTCCAGGCATTCCAGTTAGTCTGCGGGGGAGACCACGACACCACACCGCTGGGCATGGGCCTCGCTTCTCTCATGGCCTTCGCACGATCCACCTGCAAGAGAGTCACGGCTCCAGTCCCATCACTATTTTCTGTTGGAGCCGTCTCTATGTTCACTGGCTCGATGTCTAGATCTGTAAAAAAATTGATTCTTAGATGGTTCTGACACGTAGAATGCATGGACGAAAGAACATGGAATAGATAGAGATAGAAGATAGCTGTAAATGATGTATAAGGCGAGGGTGTATATTGGCAACCCGGTAAGAGCGTATGTTTGTCAGACAGGCGATCAACGAGCATATAAAAAAATAAAGTAGAAAAATCGAAAGGTAATAGCGAATTGCACCAATCATACTTTAAAGATTTAGTCCACGATTTCAAAATTGTAGCAAATGTAAAGATGTTGTTTCTACCTATCCCAATGGAAAATAGGCGAGAAATGGATTGCGGTCATTGGTTTTTTTAACAAGCGTATGGCTTTTCTGATAGTATGTTTTCATGCTAACCAGTTCTATATTTACCAAAATTGGTTGTAAAATTAAAAAAAAAATATATTAAAGAAAAAATACTTACCACGCAAAACATCTTCTATTTGTTCCTCAAGCTCAGGACTAATGGCTACTGGAAGTGGTTTCATAATGCCTTCCGCAGATCTAAAACAGATTTGAAGTTATAACTATCTTCTGAAGCTAAGGAGTAGTAAATCTTCTTCTAGCATTTAGTAAGTGTAAATCTTACCTGTCTTTCTTCAATGTGCCGCTAAAAGCTTCAATCACACCGAGATGGTACAACTGCCTCACTATAGAAAGCGCGCATGATTTGCTCGCAGTTTGCTTGTTCGACGCAGTCTCACGGCCTGTCACATTGCGTCCCAATTGCCGAACGAAAATCGACATTTCGCAGCAAAAACTCCTACAAATGAAAATTATTAATTACAATAAATGTTTGATATATAAATGATATGTTATATTCAATTTGAAACAAGAAACATTAAACGGGAAATGTTAAGCGTTTGGTTAGTAAATACTCGCCATAAAAGATGAAAACTATAAAAAAAAACTGTATAATTCATGCCTAGGTTGAATTTGTTATACACCGACCGCGAGCGTTGTACCGCTTACATTGTACGCGCGGCGTTACGCGATACTGCTATGTAATTCTCTAAGCGTCGAGCACAACGCTGCGGAAGCCTTAATATAGATAGCCATTGGTCAATCTCAAGTGACGTCACACAGTCCGAACAATGAGAATACTATATTTTCGAGAACCTCATGTATGTACGGAAAAATGTTTCAAAATTCTCCAGAGTTTGTGATCGGCATAACATAAATACCAGACACAAAAACAACCATGAAGTCTGTGGTAGTCGACTTAAAAAAATTAGTCATTCATTCCAAAGTTACTGTATACGTTTTTTTAACAAGCTCCCTAATGAAATTAGGGATTTACCTGTGTATAAATTTAAAAATAAAGTTAAACGTAAATTGTGCCAGAAAGGCTATTATAAAATCTGATAAACAAGCTTGGCAATGAGCTGTTTGCTCAACTTGCTAGAGTCTTCTCAGGTCGGGGCCGCGTTTCGAACCGGTGGTCTATTTTACTAAACTGATATTCATGTTCCTTTTTTGTTGACGTTTTGTAAGTACCGATATAATGGTCTATACATAATAAATGATTTTTGACTTTGACTTATCAAAGCTGTCGCAGCTGTGTGCTCAACGCTGCGTGCTTAGATTATTGCACAGCTGAGCATTTGCTAAGAGCGAGCGAGATACCGGCGTGAGTGCTGGCAGCGATATCTATCTCCCTCTCTTCTCATGCTCCTTCTTTCTCTTTCTTTAGCGCCACGTCGCGTGTTCCGGCCCGGTACAGCGGTCGCTCTCATACTATAACCTCAAGCATAATGAACAAAAACTCAAGTGTTTAGTTTTTTTTATTTAAGAATCATGAGCAGATAGAGTTAAGTTTGGCTTACACATGCTGCATTTATTTATAAACACTGTCTATTAATGACGATCGTCATCTTTTAAGCACAATGAAATTAAGCTAGTGATATAAATACTTACCATATTCAAGAGTAGTGTGAACCGAGTCTTATTCTGGAACTGAGGCCATGTTCAGTCAGATAAAAGAGCTCAAACACACCTGTATAGAGAACAAAACCCAAGACTATCAATACCATATTTTACACAACACATTTTATAACAATACAAAATAGATCGGACATATTTAACTAACTTGGAAGCTATATTATATACATCACATTTATTTACGAAATAGGTAAATAATACAATTTATATTTCGATTTTTTTCTGATATTGAATGATAGTATACTTTCGTCTTGGGTTTGTTCTCTGTGGTAAAACATTTAGCTCTTTAAAACAACTGAGAATATTGAGGCCAACTTTGCTCTATGCAGTTGCAAAGATGGCTTCAAAGTAGTGTTTGCTGGATTTCGACAGTACTCGTTAGTACACGGATAAGGCCGTCTGCAGTCTTATGCATGTACACGCAGCAGGAGCCCACCTTGCGTTCGTTAGTTCAAATACGTTTGCGACGCACAGAACGCCAATTCTCGTAAAATAAATCAGATAAAAATTCAGTTTCGATTTAATCTCAATCTCTTAAATGTCATTGACGATTAAACGAAAATATGGTTACAAAAATACCGTTTTATCATTTAGGAGGGTAACATTAGGAGGAAACTGAATTTTGAACTGATTTGTATTACGAGAATACCTGAAGGCCTCAGGTTGTGACCGCGACAAGGTCCGGTGCCGAGTGCTCACTTGCGGCTGAGTTATCCCTTGTGTGTGATGGGATCGGCACGTCTGCCCGCACCGTACACACGCATAAGGCAGCAGACGGCATAAGTATAAAGGTAGTTTTACGCCGAGGCAACATCACATTTAAATGGGTCATGCCAAAGTGCATCATATAGTAGCTCACATAGAACATAGAATAGCCTGTCGTACGAGCTCTTAAGCAGTACGCCATATGTTGTTGCCCATTCGTAAAACCACCTTATGTAGCATGAGGACCTGGCCTCGGTTCCAGATTCTTTATGTTCATACCATTAGCCAATGATTTGTCAAATATTATGAATAATCAGTGGCTTATTGTGATCTTTAAGTCAAGGAGATTTACAGAATAAAGTGTAAAACATAAAAATGTAAATATAAAAAAAAAAATATTTCCAGAACAAGAGAATACTAAAATAAGGATGTGAAGTGAGTTGCTGATAGTAATTTGAACTAAAGGTCAAAGTACTCTGATCAGACCGGGCTACCTGACACTGACCAGATCGGGCCACCATACTCTGATCAGACTGGGCCACCATACGCTGAGCAGACTAATGTGTTAACTTAGACTGGGTCACCATACAATGAGCAGACTAATGTGCCAACTTAATACTAACAGCTTACCTTTTAGCATTAAATTGTTAAGCCTGTGGCCAGGGTGTAGTCTGATTAGCATACATTGACCTTTATCACAATATAAGTTAAGAAAGGTTATATGTGAAGTTAATGGAAACTGCTGCAAAAACTGAAAGTTGAAATTTACTGACGAATTTGATTTCATAAAGTATGATTAGGCCATTCTGTCCTAAATCTTTCAGTACTAGGATGGGATAGCAGAAAGATGAATGGTGTCCAGGCCAACTACAATTTGATTAAGAGTGTATAATAATTGTTTTAAGTGGATAATGGGTGTATATTAATAGGGTACTTCTGAAGTACTCAGGGTACTAAATGAAATTTTAAAGCATTTAACTATTCAACTATTCAAGTCGATTAAGATATAGAGTACTGTTGTTTTTTTTATACCACTTAGGTGGCAGACAAGCACACGGCCCACCTGATGGAAAGTGGTTACCGTGACCTATGGACGTCAACGTAACACCAGAGGAGTCACAGACATGCTGCCAACCCTGTAAGTAAAGAGTTTCTGTGCCGTCAGTAGAAGACAAGCAGGTTAAAGTTGAAGTGTAAGTATTGTGCCGAGAAGTGTTATTGATTAACACACATACGTTAAACAACGTATAAGTTAGCACTCTTGTAAGTAACAGTTAGCATATTTATACTGTTGATAGATGGCACTTGGTGGAATTTGTTGTTACACATATTGATAACTCACTTGTACTTTTCCACATTACTTTATTATTACAACTCGTAATTTTACAACTACCCACATGGGAAATATGTTTGAGTGTTGCAATGTTGTAAAGGAATGTTCTTAAATGTCATTGTACATCTTTAAGGATGCCGTAAGGTGAAACCGGTCAGGTGTAATAAATAATAAAGTAATGTGGAAAAGTACAAGTGAGTTATCAATATGTGTAACAGATAGTTGTAATGAATTCTGCTATATGACTATTGATTTCATAAGAAGTTTCTCCAGTTTATTTTCACCTTTTGTTGTTACTTAACATGTGAGTAATATAAAAATTATATGAATAGATTATTGATTATATTTCAGCAAATATGTCAGCATTAATTTATAAGTCATGGAAATTATGTATTTAACAATGATAGAAAAAAAAGGCTAGTGTAATATTATTTTGCTATTAGGCATGGATAATGTAATCTGAATATTAATATTTACAATTTCATAAGATGGTATATGAAAACGTACACATCTAAAATGATTATAAAAAGGAATAAAATTATTTAAAACAAACCTTGTATGATCTGGACCAACCGCTTTATAAGCATAGTCGGTATTTATCTTATTGACTTGTAGAAACTGGTGCAATTTGGACTTAGCATTTTCCATAGTCCAATTGCCATGCAAACTAGCATTCACGTCTAGGTCCTCAGCTTCTTCAACATTCTTTTGCTGCTGCATGCGGTCCATGTACGTGAAGTTTTGACTCTGACCACCATAAGCTTGGTAGGCTTGACCCATGCTTTGTGGTCCCATTCCCTCCTGTAATGCATAAATATTAGAATTACGTTAAAAGTTCTACAGACCCAAAATATTCCTAACGGGGTAAAATGCTGTTAAGATTAGGTCCACATTATTAGTAGTTTCCCTGTTAAGGCATAAACTTTCAATTCTTCATTAGCAAGTATTGGACTTGGTGAACAAGGGAAAGAAGTACTTTAGTATGTTATACCTGAAATACAGATCTTGGCTGCTGGAAGTCTCCATTTCCTTGGTCCTGAGCTCCATCATCTTCCGCCTTGATCCTTGTGTCAGCTGGTACTTCGGATGACTGCACCTGCCCGCTCCTCACGAGGAAGCTTACGAAGTCCTTAGATGCGTTTACCTGAGCCTCCTTCTTCGTCGTAGAATTACCCACTCCGGCATAAGTGATGCCTTCGACGCGAACCTCACATAGAAACCGCTGTCTATGTTTTGGCCCTAAAGGTTATTCCATAATTTTATATAAATAAATGTGTAATTATTTAAGCTAAGCAGAAACATGTAAGTCCTGATACTTGAAAGCTATATAAAAAAAGAGATTTGATAAGAATTCTTACCAGTGGCACGGATATCGAACACCGGATTCAATCCTTTTTTAGCGCACCAGGAATGAAAAAACGATTTTACATCCATAGTAGCCATTTTCAGGTGTTTGTTTCACTACAACTATCTTATGTTAATATACAAACTATTATAATTACACTAATAAACAACACTCAATGGAAATGTTATCACAAATTCACAATATTCTCGGAGAATACCAAGGCAACCATTGGCGAAATGCGACAAACAAATAGCACGCCGAAAATGTCAAAACAAAATGTCGCAGATGTCGCGGCGGCGCAGAACAGTGTTGCTAAATAAAATAATTGTGGCAGCAAAAATTTTTTCAGAACTAAATATTATTTACAATATAATTAATAAGTATTTATATACTTGCTTAATTGAGTCGCGTTTGTTGCAAAAAACAATTGTCAAAATGAATGGGCAGGTTCCAGATTCACATTGCTTTACTATAATCCACCCCAAATTGATGTAAATACAAAGTATCAAATTTACGAATGTAAAAAATTCATTAGACTGGAGTGCTAAACCCATAGCCTATTCAAACCGGGAGATTGCGAGGTAATGACCAAATTATCACCAATAACAGTAGAACAGTAGAGACCATTAGACCGGTTCCGGTTAACTTGAATCCGACTACGTTTGCAACATTACCTATCGCAAAATGATGAGTTCGTTCGACCAAAATTCGACAATAATTGCCAACTAAAAGACTTTGTAAACTGCTAAAATCCTAAAAAAAACATTAAACTACACAAAAATTATTATATCTAAACAAATGTGCACTTCATCAAATTCAAATTACAACATAAAAGCATTGATTAATATTAGGTCTTTACCTATGAAATTGCCGTTATATATGAGAAAGATAAAACGATTTTTATTCATGCATTTTTTATGTGTATTAATCGAAGTAATTACCCAAGCAATCAATACATCTTTGCCAACGCAGCTGCAGTTTATTGATGCCCTTCTTAAAGAAATCAGCGGCATTTTGTACTGCCTCTCGGATATTGAGTAAAGTGTGGCGGGACGGAGTGAAATGGTCCTTCGAAACGGAGGAGAATACCAAGGATCCTTCGACTACTTAAGGCGCTCAAGGTTAAGGCACAGAACAAAATTATACTTGAGGTCCTGCCATGTCGCATTAGCATAAAATTTGGGCTTTTTTCATAAAGGACACGTCAATTAGAGACGAGACACGCCGCAGCATGCCACGGCGAGACGCGACGACGTGTCACATTCCGTTTGACTGCCTTTTTTTTCTTTTTACGTGCGCAAAATCCCCACGGATACCTCTCCACCTGAGCCGAGGTTATGTCGGACACGAACCGACTAAAACGCACGCCGCCTGTGGGTCGTTTTGGTTGCCGAAGGTGAGGTTGACAGGCATATCCCTCGCACCCCGGCCGACCCAGAGCCATCTCTCACGATCTGGCCCTCTTCTCGGGTGTGGGGACTACAGAGTCCCCAACTCGTCCCCGGAAACGGGGAGGCTCTACCTGTCACCCCCAGGCCGGCGCTCATGGGGGGCGGAGGTCGTTCATAGACCTCAGACGCCCGAGTTGCCTTCGTACGCGGGCAGCTTGGCTTGCAATCTTTCGTCGCTCCCGCTGCCGTTCCCGCCCCGCCTCCTCACTCACGAGCATTACTTGCTCGCAGGAGGAGGCGCCGGCCGCCCACGCATCCGTGCAGCGGACCATCGCCGCGAGCAAGGTGGAGAGCGTAAGAATCCTGGTTTAACTGCCTTTGTGTCGTAGCGGTAGTGAACGCGGCCGCTACGATCGGGGTCCGCGCGGGTTCAATCCCCTGTCGTTGCAAATATTTGTATCCATGAATATGAATATTTGCATTAGTCTGAGTATTTCTATCCTACTAATATTATAAAGGCAACAGTTTGTAAGTAGGTACTAGGTATGTGAGAATGTTCATTACTCATTCACGTAAAAACAAGTGACTGGATTTAAATGAAACTTTACAATAATATAGCTCAAAATCATCAAAACAAAAAATAAAAAACATCAAAATAATACATCGGCTATATTATTATCAGCGATGAACGGGAACAGAATTACATGCGGTCACCGCAGATGTATAATATTATATATTAACTAAATAAATTGTATAAAGTATGTTTATAGGCATTCTAGAACCAATAACACAAGCTAGTTAAATAGCTTACTTTGGGTCTAGATAGCGTACAACAAAAACAACAAATACAAAAAGATCTAGAATGTTGTGCCATTGCATAATACCTAGCCGAGCCTCTAGCCATAAATATTGTTACGAAGAAAAAACATTTTTTTTTATTGCAAATAATATTTATTACTTTTACAGTGTGTTAGTTTAATATATAAATATAAAACAATTTAAAATATAAAAAGCTTATTCGAAGTGGTCTCCATTGGCTGCAACACAGTCCTTTAAACGTTGAGGCCAGTTATCAATAGAAGCACGCACTCTTTCCATGGGAAAATTCTTCACTGCCAATCGTATGGATTGTTTTAGGGACTCCAAATTATCATGGCGTTTAGAGCAAGCCATACTCTCTAAAACTGACCTTAAATCATAATCCAGCGGATTAATATCGGGACTAGACGACGGCCAGTCTTCAGCTCTGATGAAGTCCGAAACGTTCACTTCCAACCAAGACTGCGTGGACCGAGCTTTATGACCCGGCGCTGAGTCTTGTTGGAAGGACCTTACTTGGAACATGGTGTTGTTAAGGGGTTTAACTACCTTCTCAAGAAAGGTATCTTGATACACTTGTGCCGATGTTTTGATACCTTTTACACAAAAATATGGCTCAGTCACTCCTTCATAGCTAACACCCCACCAAACCATCACTGAAGTCGGATAATGCGCACGTTGCACTCTGTCGACTAATTGAGAAGCTTCCTTAGAGCTTTGAGCATAAATACGGTCATTTTGTTTGTTGAAATGTTGCTCAATTGTAAAGATTTTCTCATCCGTAAACAAAATCCTTCTGTGACCTCCCTTCGCGTACCGCTTCAGTAGTTGCTTCGATTTTACCACCCTATTCTTTTTTAAATTATCAGTTAAAAAATGACCAGTGCGTCTCTTATAGGCTGCAAGTCCTAAGTCATCTTTTAAAATGCGCGACATGGTTCTGGGTGCTATCTTCATCTCCCGAGATAAAATCTTTTGCTTTCGGACAGGATTTCTTCGAATTCTTTCCCTTACTGCTTTATTTTATTTTATTTTACTCTTTCAGAAAAACTTACAGGTAAAATACAGATTAAAAACAGTTGTAACATAAAATGGCCAATTACAAGTTTTTGCAATTAAATCAGATACTATAAAATGTACAAGACGGTAGATAGTATTGCAATAGTAATAAAATAATATCACATTATACTGTTACTTCGCATTACACTGTATCAAAAAATTTCCTGCTCAACTTGACTTTAAGTTGATTAGTGCTGGTGAAAAATAAATCTAAATCGTACTCATGGCATAATGAATTGTACGCTCGACACACCCTGATTAGGTAGGAATTTTGTCTGTAGGTGCAGGTTGTTAGTGGCACATATAGTAGCCTTGGTTTCCTCAGACGCACAGATGATACACATAATCCAATCTTACTTAGCAATTCAGAACAATCAATAGAGTGATTTACTAGTTTAAACAGAAGAGTCAAATCAGCTATATTTCTACGTTCGTATAATGGGAGAATGTGGAACCGCCTACATCTGCTCAAATAATTAGGTAAATAGGTACAGGATCTGAATTGGATGTAACGCAAGAATTTTCTTTGGATTGCTTCCAGTCTATTAATATAAATATCATAAACAGGATTCCATACCTGCGAGCAATATTCAAGGTGACTGCGAACAAAAGCACAATAAAGTATTTTAATTGTTTTGATATTCCTGAAGTCGACTGAGATTCTACGAATAAATCCCAAAGATTTGGCGGCCTTTTTGACAATAATATCAATGTGGTCATCGAATGATAATTTTGAGTCAAAAACTACACTCAAATCCCTAATGACATTTACTCTTGTTAGAGGGGTATTGGCCAAGGTATAGCTGAAATAAATAGGGCTCGGCTTTCGCGTGAAGGTACACAGGTAACATTTAGAAATATTCAGGTCCAATTTGTTGATTTGACAGTAATTATAAAAATGTTTAAGGTCAGTTTGTAAATTATATGCATCTTCTAACTTTCGGATTTGGGACATAATCTTCATGTCATCTGCAAATAAAATAATTTTAGAGTAGCTGAAACATGAAGATATGTCGTTAACAAAAATATTAAATAATAAAGGTCCCAGTAAGGAACTCTGAGGAATTCCCGAGGGAATACTCCTGGCACGAGAGGAATATCCATTAAGAACTACTGTTTGACACCTGTTCTCAACATAAGAGGAAAACCACCTGTATAGATTACCTCGGATCCCGATACCTTGAATTTTGCGGAGTAGCAACGTATGATCCAGACGGTCAAAACACTTGCTAAAATCAGTATAAACAATATCTACCTGACTGGGTTCTGACATGGACTCGGTTAAGAAATCACTACATAGAAGAAGGTTGGTAGTACACGAACGCCCTTTCATAAACCCGTGTTGTTGTTCACTAATATGCGGTCTTAGAGAAGCATAAAGCTGTGTGTGTACAACTTTCTCCAACATTTTAGCAAACAAGCACAGTTTGGAAATGGGCCTGTAATTCTCGACTGAGTCTCGCAGGCCCTTCTTATAAGCTGGTGTTATAAATGCGGTCTTCCAGATTTCAGGCACCAAACCCTCGTTCAAGGATCGCTGGAATAGAATTGTGAGTGGGGTGGCAAGGCTTTTAGCACAATTTGATATAAGTACAGGCGGTATATCGTCAGGGCCCGCCGATTTATTTAAATTAATTCCCTTGAGTAAATTAAAGACATCATCCTCGCGTACCTCTATAGAACTTAAGTCGATCAACGTTTCAATAGTATTGTCGGTACTCTCCGAGCACGATAAAGGGGGGTGTTGGTCACTCGAACGGTCCAAAAAATTAGCGTGAAAGTAGTCACTAAACATAGTGCACACGTCGCCGCCATCTGTGGCCGAGCGTTGACCGTACCTTAGTTGCGATGGGTAGGTATTAGCTTGCCTTTTCGACTTCACATAGGACCAAAAAGCCTGTGCTGATTTAGTTATGCCATCCTCTATTTTAGCAATATACTGGTTGTACATCTCAACTTCAACCTCTTTGGCACGTTGACGAAGAAGAATAAAAGAGTTATAATCCGATATATTCCCGTACTTCTTATATTTTTTATGAAATTTAGCTTTTTCGCGCAATATCTTAATTCAATTCAAATTTTATTTGCATAAAACATGGTGTACATAGATGTTAAAAAAGGTTTACAAAACTGAGCATGCATGTTTTGCCAGTGGTGTACTAGCGCACAAATATTTATTCCCTATTAACTTTGATTAAAAATTCGTCAACGCTATAGAAGCTATGTTCATTTAGCCATTTATATAATTCTTTTTTAATTTTTTTAGTGCTTAGTCCTTTAAGATACATTGGTATTTTATTGTAAATTCGTACACACATAGCAAGGCAACTCTTATTGTATTTGGTGGACTTCGGGATATCACTCAGCACAAGCCTATAGGGATCTCTCCGGCTACGTGAGCTTACACTTTTTGCTACTTTGAATAGATCGCTATGTTGCCACACAAACAGACATATCTCATAAATATATAACGATGGCAACGGTAACAGATTGAGTTTTTTAAACAACGGTCGACATGACTCGTCTGGTTTAATTCCACATATAGCCCTAATGCACTTCTTTTGAGCAATAAATGCTTTATTGCAATCTGTACTATTACCCCACACTATAAGGCCATATCGTAATACAGATTCTACGTAAGCACGGTACGATATTATGGAAGTTTTACGGTTAGTGATCAGTTTTATTTGCCTTAAAGCATATACGTATTTATTAATTTTATTTGTTACGCATTCAATTTGAGTCTTCCAGCTCATATGTTGATCCAACATTATTCCTAAAAATTTTGTCTCCTTGACTTCTTTTATTTTTGGTATATTCAAATTAAAATTAAACTTCTCATTGTAACATTGGTTAAATTGCACGTATACTGATTTGTTAAAATTAATTTTTAAATTATTTATATTTAGGTATTCGATTAGCATGTCAATAGTATTATTTATTTCATCTTCGTGATATTTAATTGCATTTCCTGTTTTTTTTGATGTCACAATAATCGAGATGTCATCAGCATATAAGATGCATTTGTAATTTAAAATACTGGTAATGTCATTGATATATATCAGAAACAATATAGGGCCTAACACACTCCCTTGAGGAACGCCACATACGTTGTATCGAGAGTCAGATAGATAGTCCACAACATTACAGTTTTTGTCGATTTTTGTGGTTACAACACGTTGTTGTCTGTTTCTCAGGTATGTTGATAGCCATAGAAGTGCAGGTCCCCGTATACCAATAGCGTCAAGTTTATCTATCAAAATGTCGTGTGAAACGTAGTCAAAGGCCTTAGATAAGTCAAAAAATAAACCCGTAGTCAAATTATTATTATTAATATTAGTCAGCGTTATGTTTATCAAAGAATATATTGCTAGAGTCGTAGATTTTTGCTTTTGAAACCCGTGCTGCTCGATGCCTATTAATTGAAATTTATTACAGTAACTTATTAGCCTCTTGTACATACATTTTTCGAAAATTTTCGAAAGAATTGGAATTAATGTAATTGGGCGATAGTTATTGATGTCGGATTTTTCTCCTTTCTTAAAAATAGGCTTAACTATTGATATCTTTAGCGCATCGGGGAACACTCCAGGGCCGGCAGTCTGTACATGAGATAGCGACCGAATTCGGATGTTAAGTACGTAGCGACGCAAACTAACCGAAATTCCCAAGTCTGTACTTAATGTTACGATTTTTGTCGGTTATCGTAACGAAATTCGTCGTAAACTTAACGAATTCTCGGATAGTACCTAAATAGCATAGACAAGCATAGATTTAGTCACTCTTGCCCTTAGATTCTCTTTGGTTAACTGTGTAATTTGTTGACATTTTTATTCTGTTTGTACAATAATAATTATGCTTTATGAATTTGTAATTGTATCTTTTTTGACTGTACAATTTCATCAAACAGAAAAATCTCTCCGCTGAATGATTTTTGACGACACCCTTACCATAGATTATTATATATATAGACCATACATAGACTCTGACATGGCAAGTTGACACAAGTGACTTAACACACAAGCAAGAAGCCAAGAAGCCTTGAAAAAGAATTGAATATTTTTGGAGGTTGTAGGGAAATACGAGAAATATTATGGCTGAAGCGTGTTTAGCATGGTATTAGTTTACTCTAGAATATAGGCGGGAACCGCGAAATGGTAATGCGACGGCGAGTCGCATGGATTCTGCGCGCTAGTGAAAATTATTTGAATTTGGCTGATGGTGAATTCCTATCATTGTATCGCATTACAAAGGCAATGTTTAAAGAACTTGTTGATGAAATAGCGCTATCACTTGAAAGAAAACGCCCTTACGGGCTTTCTGTGGAGTCCTATGTAAGTTTCATTGTATAACTTGTACATTGTTTAACCTATAGTTGGGTTGATTAAAAATTATTATTTATCTAGAAATACTTCATCTCATTTAATATATTGTAATTGTATAATTTATGTGCTTTTTATCATTTAAGGTGTGTGACACTATTCTGCTCATTTTAAATATAAATACTCGATGGCCAGGAGCTCGGCATGATAGCCACATATATCATATGAAAATTCCCCAGTTCATGCCACATGAAGACGTTTGTTAATAACGGAGACCACCATGCATGGTTACTTGGTAAGTGTCGAGTCAAATAACTGAACACCCCGTGTGTCAATATACTATTACTGCCAGTGGGGATGCTGTTGACAGGACGAATGATCACCCCTTCTGTGTGGACTATTTCTCCTATATAATGACTGTCATACATGTTAACTGCAACCAACGGCTTAACATTTTTTCTGACGCACAACCGAACCAATGCTAATACCCTTATTCATACAAATATTAGCACAGAGGCTGTCAATGTGTCAATATAACAATTATAACATATATTATATTTTGATTTAATTCACAGGTGGTGATGGATATCCACTAGAACCATGGCCGATGACCCCAATGAAGAACCAGCCCCTTGGCATAATGACAAGCAACTATTGGAAGTATACACTGAAGACTGTGTATTACACTGAACTGACACTATGGTGGACATCTGTGGCATGCCACCGCCCCAGAGAATCATTGAGAAACATTATTTTCGATTGTTTTCGCCTTGTCAACTGCAAGTCCACCAAGTGGCCAAAATTATACATCAGCAACACTTCAGAGGTGCCATATTACAAGAATGTGGCGACCCAGTTCTTGAAAATGGTAGATATTGTACAAGTAACCTTGCGAGTACCATAGTAGTACATAATATATATATACCCCACTGACACACAAATTTGTAACTTACATGCAAGACACTACAGTAACATTCTACAGGTGAAGTAGGAAGTGGTTTCTTCTCTTTCATACTTAGATGTGTGCTATGCACTTGCAAATTAGTAACTACTATAATATAAACTAACAATCCCAAACCAACATTCTGCAGACATTTTCTGCTTTTGATGGAACGGGTGGTTTGAAGGTTGTATCCATGAAGGTACAGTTTATATCAGAGGAAAATTGTATAATCCTTTTGCTATCTATTATTATTCATTACAAATGCCAGCAGCTGTCACTCAAGCTCAAGTGGTGGATCCTTCCAGCAGAGAAGCTGTTAACCGGACAGATGGTTAGCCCTTCTGTACGGGCTTTTGCCATATATAACGACTCTCATAGATGTTAGTATGGCAACCGGGGCAGGCAACAGGCAGATACACAACCATTGCAAATAGATATATTTGATGCATACACATATTTTCACTGAACGGAAATTGAACATTGTCATCATCATCTTTGTGTAGACATACTATACTGATTGCATTGTTACCTCGCAGCTCAGAGTCCGCCTTCGGCTCTTTCTCCTCCACGACGTCAAGCCTACTTTCTTTACCTCGACCTGGCGGGAACCCCATTGCCAGGCATATGTTGCCTCAAAACCTCCTGCTGGTTACCTAGTTGAATATCCCCATCCCACAGAAGCTGTCATGGCAATAAACTGAACATAGCTTTCCCAAAAGTAATATTCTTTAGGGATTTACTGTCTTTAATAGAACCAAATGAAATAGCGAACGAAATGAAAATATTGTAATCCTATTACTATCTATTTCTTTTCATTGCAGATGCCAGCCGTTGTTTGTCACTCAACTCAAGCCTGAGGAGAGGATACCCATAGCCGAAGTCATAACAAAATGTTACAAAATGAAGACTGAGAAAATTTTATTGTCTGTAAAAACTTAATAGAAACTCTTTGTATTAAGTACTTTGAAGTAATAAATGCACAAGATATGAACCTTTATATATATATATGTTTTATTTAATTTACCTATATAGAAATCTACTTACTACCTACCGATAATCTTTGTATGAACTCTGCAGTAACTTATATTGTGTTAGTTACTAGTCCTACAAACATGAACATGACAGTTACTAATAAGCATCCATCAGAATATAATTATCTATTTCCATAGCCTTGGGAAGTTATTAACCCTTTACCAGGCCTGGGACAAACCATGTAGTAATAGTGATTGTTTTATAGATTTGTATGAGTAATAACGTTTAGTTTAAGAATTTATGAATTATATTTGGAAAATAAGCTAAAAATCCAAAAAAAAACATGTGGGAAAACATAATCCCATTGCCTGTCTAGACTGTGCCTGTAATTATCTACATATAAAAAAGACGTGATGACACACGTCCTATTTTAGAAAGTATAAATGAAAAATGTAATGCAGTTATTTATTCTTTATTATTAATAAAAAAGTGTAAAACGAATAAAAAAACCTTTTAGTCCATTCTCAATGGATAGAAAGGCTTCTTTATTCGTCTACTGGGTTTGGATTTTGGTGGTACAATTTCATGCAAGGGGTTATACACAATGATACCTTACAAATTTTGCATTGATATTTTGACCGCTTTTCCTGTTTTCTTGTACTGCAAAACCTGCATCGCTTATATGTAGACAATTCCAAAAAATGACTTCCCTTTTGCCCGAGTCTTATTTCATCCGGAACCCCGAAACCACCTCCTTTTTATTTTTGTATACCACCGGATTTTGTTTTTTGTTTGAGATATGGCTCGATTTCAAACTCCTGGCTAACCGTAAATTGAAATCGCGATGTATGTTTTTACGATTTTGATTTTTGTATTTATATAAAATGTATGCGTTTTTATCGGCACTCTCAAACAAGAACCAAAACATTCGGAACCAGGATTTTTTTGACCTGCGCCCGTCTTTCGTTGAATGATTTTGAGACATAATCTAAAGTTAGATCATCATTTTCATCCTCTGATGAAAACATCTCATTAAGTATACTATGGATCTGATGATCTTGTAATACCTGTAGAACAAAAAAACACATTTATGTAGGTACGTACTGACTGACAAATCAATGACTACAAAAATTTACCACTTCCCACAATTTATACTTCGACAAAATAAAGCGTATGTATTTTTTTCTATAGTTGTAATATTAAATGCATAGAACCCGCGGCAAGTAACTAGTATAAAATAAAGATTTTAATTTATCGGGCAATGGACATATAGCTCCCACAACAGGTTAAGTCCTCTCAGGCTAAGGTTATAAGGGTCCCCACATGTTTTATTTTGTTATATCATGGTATTTTTTAAGTATTTACATATAATTTATGCATATATTACTAGAAAAACTCAAAATCTACAACATATAAAAAAATTGCACGACTTACCTTCTTCCGACTAGCCATTACGAATAAAATACGCTGCACTTTACACAAAAAAAACCGTTACACGGACGACCATAGGAAATATGATTGTAAAAGTGACATTTTCGTTCAGTTGCAACTTTTTTTGTTGTGTGGCCACAGATAATATTTCTATTTTGAAGCTTTTGACAGTTTGTGGGACATTCTTTACCAAAACCCGGTAATAACCTCCAAAAATCTATGTGGGAAGCGCTCAATCCATAGCCTGGTTAAGGGTTAAATATGAAATTGAGCAATATAACATACACATTTCACCAAAAGTCTACAAATAATAACTTGAAGCTCAACCAAGTTCACCAAATAACCATCCACCATCTTATAATTGTATTTTATCATGAAATTGAGCAATATAGCATACATAAATCACCAAAAGTCAACAAATAATAATTTGAACCTCAACCAAATTTAGCAAATAAGTAACCATCATCATATAATTGTATTCAATCATCCATTTCATAACCTTAGAGATTATTAAATATGAAATTGAGCAAAATAACATACACATATCACCAAAAGTCAACAAGTAATAATTTGAACCTCAACCAAATAACCATCCATCATCTTCTAATTGTATTTTGTCATCCATTTCATAACCTTAGAGGTTATGAAACATAAAATTTAACAACATAACATACACATATCACCAAAAGTTAACAAATAATAACTTGAAGCTCAACCAAATTCACCAAATAAACATCCATCATCTTATAATTGTATTTTATCATCCATTTCATAACCTTAGAGATTATTAAAATGTAAAATTGAGCAATAAAACATCATTATCATCCAAATAATAACTTGAAACTGAACCAAATTCACCAAATAAACATCCATCATCTTATAATTGTATTTTATCATCCATTTCATAACCTTAGAGATTATTAAAATGTAAAATTGAGCAATAAAACATCATTATCATCCAAATAATAACTTGAAACTCAACTAAATTCACCAAATTAGCCTCCATTTATAATATATAATACTTATTTCCTCAATGTTGCACAATTTCATATTTAATATTCTATTAAAAACATCAACAAAATGTGGACAAATAATAACAAATAGTTAACGACGTTAACTACTTTGCGGGCCTTCAAGAATGCTCGCATTCTTTACGACGAAATTTGTTAAGAAACCGACAATTTTTGTTAACTTGGAAGTCGAGACTTGCTAATATTGCCACCGTACCAAATACCGTCGTTAACTCGCACCGATACATGTAGAGACTTGCATCCCCCATACATTATTGCTCGCTTAGTCGCTACCTCAAAATGTACAGACTTGGGTTTGACGCAAACAAACCGAATTTTGTTGTTATCTTTGCTTACGATTTCGTAAGATAAATATTAACGACGAATGTACAGACTGCCGGCCCAGATAAAAAGGATTGGTTTATTAGATGTGTCAAAACCGTCACTATTTCATCTACAGACGCTTTTATAATTTTGGTGCTAATTTCGTCGTAGCCTTCCGACCTGGGCCGGCAGTCTGTACATGAGATAGCGACCGAATTCGGATGTTAAGTACGTAGCGACGCAAACTAACCGAAATTCCCAAGTCTGTACTTAAAGTTACGATTTTTGTCGGTTGCCGTACCGAAATTCGTCGTTAACTTAACAAATTCTCGGATAGTACCTTAATAGCATAGACAAGCATAGATTTTGTCACTCTTACCCTTAAATTCTCTTTGGTTAACTGTGTAATTTGTTGACATTTTTATTATGTTTGTACAATTATGCTTTATGAATTTGTAATTGTTTCTTTTGTGACTGTACAATTTCGTCAAACAGAAAAATCTCTCCGCTGAATGATTTTTCACAACACCCTTACCATAGATTATTATACATATATATATAGACCAAACATAGACTCTGACATGGCAAGTTGACACAAGTGACATAACACACAAGCAAGAAGCCAAGAAGCCTTGAAAACGAATTGAATATTTTTGGAGGTTGTAGGGAAATACGTGAAATATTATGGCTGAAGCGTGTTTAGCATGGGATTAGTTTACTCTAGAATATAGGCGGGAAGCGGGAAATGGTAATGCGACGGCAAGGTGCATGGATTCTGCGCGCTAGTGAAAATTATTAGAATTTGGCTGATGGTGAATTCCTATCATTGTATCGCATTACAAAGACAATGTTTAAAGAACTTGTTGATGAAATAGCGCTATCATTTGAAAGAAAACGCCCTTACGGGCTTTCTGTGGAGTCCTATGTAAGTTTCATTGTATAACTTGTACATTGTTTAACCTATAGTTGGCATAATTAAAAATTATTATTTATCTAGAAGTACTTCATCTCATTTAATATATTGTATTATTATACATTTAATTTATGTGCTTTTTATCATTTTAGGTGTGTGACACTATTCTGCTCATTTTCAATATAAATGCTCGATGGCCAGGAGCTCGGCATGATAGCCACATATATCATATGAAAATTCCCCAGTTCATGCCACATGAAGACGTTTGTTAATAACGGAGACCACCATGCATGGTTACTTGGTAAGTTTTGAGTCAAATAACTGAACACCCCATGTGTCAATATACTATTACTGCCAGTGGGGATACTGTTGACAGGACGAGTGATCACCCTTTCTGTGTGGACTATTTCTCCTATATAATGACTGTCATACATGTTAACTGCAACCAACGGCTTAACATTTTTTCTGACGCACAACCAAACCAATTCTAATACCCTTATTCATACAAATATTTGCACAAAGCAGCAGCTGCATTTAATACCGTTACACTACAGAGGCTGTCAATGTGTCAATATAACAATTATAACTTATATTATATTTTGATTTAATCCACAGGTGATGATGGATATCCACTAGAACCATGGCCGATGACCCCAATGATGAACCAGCCCCTTGGCCTAACGACAAGCAACTATTGGAAGTATACACTGAAGACTGTGTATTACACTGAACTGACACTATGGTGGACATCTGTGGCATGCCACCGCCCCAGAGAATCATTCAGAAACATTATTTTCGATTGTTTTCGCCTTGTCAACTGCAAGTCAACCAAGTGGCCAAAATTATACATCAGCAACACTTCAGAGGTGCCATATTACAAGAATGTGCCGACCCAGTTCTTGAAAATGGTAATTATTGTACAAGTAACCTTGCGAGTACCATAGTAGTACATAATATACATATACCCCACTGACACACAAATATGTAACTTACATGCAAGACACTACAGTAACGTTCTAAGTGAAGTAGGAAGTGGTTTTTTCTCTTTCATACTTAGATGTGTGCTATGCACTTGCAAATTAGTAACTACTATAATATAAACTAACAATCCCAAACCAACATTCTGCAGGCATTTTCTGCTTTTGATGGAACTAAAGGTTGTATCCATGAGGGTACAGTTTATATCAGAGGAAAATTGTATAATCCTTTTGCTATCTATTATTATTCATTACAAATGCCAGCAGCTGTCACTCAAGCTCAAGTGGTGGATCCTTCCAGCAGAGAAGCTGCTAACTGGACAGATGGTTAGCCCTTCTGTACGGGCTTTTGCCATATATAACGACTGCCATAGATGTTAGTATGGCAATCGGGGCAGACAATAGGCAGATACACAACCATTACATATAGATGTATTTGATGCATATACATATTTTCACTGAACGGAAATTGAACATTGTCATCAACATCTTTGTGTAGACATACTATACTGATTGCATTGTTACCTCGCAGCTCAGGGTCCGCCTTCGGCTCTTTCTCCTCCACGACGTCAAGCCTACTCGTGCAACCTATATTGTAATCCTATTGCTATCTATTTCTTTCCATTGCAGATGCCAGCCGTTGTTTGTCACTCAACTCAAGCCTGAGGAGAGGATACCCATAGCCGAAGTCACAACAAAATGTTACAAAATGAAGACTGAGAAAACTTAATTGTCTGTAAAGACTTAATAGAAACTCTTTGTATTAAGTACTTTGAAGTAATAAATGCACAAGATATGAACTTATATATATTTGTTTTATTTAATTTACTTATGATTTTTTGATTTGATTTGATTTGATTGAATATGACAAATGTGTAATGAGTTATGTAATTTGTAATAATCAACTCGTTAACCTGTATAGAAATCTACTTACTACCTACCGATAGTCTTTGTATGAACTCTGCAGTAACTTATATTGTGTTAGTTACTAGTCCTACATACATGAACATGACAGTTACAAATAAGCACCCATCAGAATATAATTATCTATTTCATAGCCTTGGGAAGTTATTAAATATGAAATTGAGCAACATAACATACACATTTCACCAAAAGTCTACAAATAATAACTTGAAGCTCAACCAAGTTCACCAAATAAGCATCCACCATCTTATAATTGTATTTTATCATGAGCAATATAGCATACATAAATCACCAAAAGTCAACAAATAATAATTTGAACCTCAACCAAATTCAGCAAATAAGTAACCATCATCATATAATTGTATTCAATCATCCATTTCATAACCTTAGAGTCTATCACCAAAAGTCAACAAGTAATAATTTGAACCTCAGCCAAATAAGCATCCATCATCTTAGAATTGTATTTTGTCATCCATTTCATAACCTTAGACATTATGAAACATAAAATTTAACATACACATATCACCAAAAGTTAACAAATAATAACTTGAAGCGCAACCAAATTCACCAAATAAACATCCATCATCTTATAATTGTATTTTATCATCCATTTCATAACCTTAGAGATTATTAAAATGTAAAATTGAACAATAAAACATCATTATCATCTAAATAATAACTTAAAGCTCAACCAAATTCACCAAATAAACATCCAACATCTTATAATTGTATTTTATCATCATTTCATAACCTTAGAGATTATTAAAATGTAAAATTGAACAATAAAACATCAATAACATCCAAATAATAACTTGAAACTCAACTAAATTCACCAAATTAGCCTCCATTTATAATATATAATACTTATTTCCTCAATGTTGCCCAATTTCATATTTAATATTCTATTAAAAACATCAACAAAATGTGGACAAATAGTTAACGACGTTAACTACTTTGCGGGCCTTCAAGAATGCTCGCATTCTTTACGACGAAATTTGTTAAGAAACCGACAATTTTTGTTAACTTGGAAGTCGAGACTTGCTAATATTGCCACCGTACCAAATACCGTCGTTAACTCGCACCGATACATGTAGAGACTTGCATTCCCCATACATTATTGCTCGCTTAGTCGCTACCTCAAAATGTACAGACTTGGGTTTGACGCAAACAAACCGAATTTTGTTGTTATCTTTGCTTACGATTTCGTAAGTTAAGTATTAACGACGAATGTACAGACTGCCGGCCCTGGTGTTTTTTAACCCTTAATCAGACAATGGTAAAATAGTAGCCACCTCTATGGTACTATTTCAATGTCGAAAAATATTTATAAATTTTGAACGCACCTAAATTCTTATTTTTTTTATTCATCTGTGATGATGTTATCTTTGCGTTAGATTGGTATTACGCGGCAAGGTAAGTGACGTTTAGCTGTCAAAAAAGTTTGAAATGAAATAGCGCGGAAAAATTTGACTGGCGACAACTTTTAGCTGTGTAAACTAAATAAAAATTTCGTCACGTCTTGAAAAATTCTGGTAAGTTGGTTTTTATTGTTATTTCATAAATATAACTATAATAGCCAAAGAAACATGTTTATTGCTACAGATTACAATAAGTTTTGTGGGTAATAACATGGGTTCAAAGTATGTGGCAAATATATGACCGTTGTCCGTTTGTGTCATTTGTGAGTCAAGAAAGTAGATAGAATGGAACTGTTTTCTCATATATAAAGATTTGAATGTTTTCTTGTTTGTTTCTTTGAAATGAATAGGCTCCGAAACTACTTGACCGATTTGAAAATTTCTTTCACTGTTGAGAAGCTACACTATCTCCGGTAAACATAGGGTATATAACATCACGCTACGACATAAAGGAGCGGAACAGTAAGCATAAATGTCAACAAATCCGGCAGGATCCCATACATTATTTGAAAATTAAAGACGGGTGCTAAAATTATGCCGCCGAGTCAGCTAGTTGTTCCATAATATTTAGATATTATTGTTACAGATAATTAGTGATAATGGCATCGAGGAAAGCGCTCTCGAATAAAGAACTACAACACCTTCTAGACGCTCAAAGTAGTGAACCCATTCTAGCCGTGAAATGGCTAGACACCAAAGAGGTCTCAGTTCTATCTTCTGCGCACAAGGAATCGGATGTTACAATGGTCAAGAGGACACAAAAAGATGGCACAAGGAGAGAAGTATTTTGCCCCAAGGCAATAGCGGACTATACCTTATATATGGGGGGTGTAGATCACTTTGACCATTTCCGTTCCTCCTATCCTACAGGTAGAAAAGCACGTAAATTTTGGATGCGTTTATTTTTTTTTATGCTCGATGCTAGTATAATAAACGCTTACATACTTCACCTAAAGAAGCATGCACAACGTGATTTTTCGCACAGGAATTTCAGTCTGCGACTCGCGAGGACTCTTATTGGAGACTTTACATGTAAAAAACAGAGGCCTATAGTTTTCAAGAACAAGAAAGGTGGTAACTTCGGAGTTTCCGATGAAATCCGTCTACAAAATGTGGGTATTCATTTTCCTGAGTTGCAAGATACTTACACTGGGTGTAAGTTTTGTTCATCTAAGAAGGTAACAAAACGGTCTAACATGAGATGTTCACACTGCCGCGTAACTTTATGTATGAAACAATGTTTTAAAAAGTTTCACTTGGCGGAAAGCCAAGGTAATTAAATAAATTTGTAATTTTAAGTTGTTTGTTTTATTTACACAAAAGTCCGTAACAAACAATGGTCATATATTTGCCACTTTCTCAAGACTCTAACCAGACAACGGCAATATATTGACCACCTATAAAAAAACAAAAACGAGCCAATTTTTTCGAAAAATTTTCATACACATGGCCTACATATGATACAATCATCTATATTTATCCATAAAACCAGTTATTTCTTTCTATTATGCCTCGCATCCGATTAAGGGTTAATGCCATTATTTCCATTTTTACTTCACTTTCAACAATTAGGGGTTTCTTGTACCATAAAGGGTATTTAGTACATGGAGTAGAAGTTTTCGATGGAATATGTCTTGATCTAAGTTCCTTAACTACACTATAGATAAAGATAGTAGCATCCTCGAGCGTTCCCTTTTTAAGTTCCTGATCCCAGGAAATACAACTAAGTTCACTATTATAAGCGTCGTAATTACCCGCATGGTATATATATTTAGTGTGCGGTTGAATAGGCAAGGTGGGGGGCTCATCAAGGTCCGCGGTAATACAGATAGCTACATGATGAGTATTTTCTGCTACTAGTTGGTCTGTGCAAGACGAGACCGAGATTTGATAGTTCGATAATATTAAATCTAATATTCTGTTGTTAGAATTTACATAACTATTGTACTGTAGTAAATTACATACACTCAAAGTATCAAAAAAGTTCTCATGCATTTGGCTGACAATGTTAGTAGGCCTGAGTGAGCCACCCTCGCCGTCAGGCAGCCAAATTATATTGGGTAAATTAAAGTCACCAAGTATTAAATATTTATCCGCGGCGTGTGTTTGAACTATGTCTAAAAGGTTATTATGAATATTCGTTAGTTGAACTGCTGCCGAATTACCCTGACCCTCAGTACAAATATAAACTACACATATATGCATTTTGTATAAAACACTCGGCTTTGACTTTGTGGCTTTGTGGTGTGTGGCTTTGACCACCTTTTTCGTACGAACACTACGTGGACGGCCAGATCTTTTTCTGTCACAAACAGAGGAGGTCTCATTGTACCTATTAATAGCCCGGTACACAAACATTTGACTAATACCAAGCGTATGGAGAGTTTTAAAAATTACATTCGGCTCCATACCAACTTTGTGTAATGCAATCACAGCGATTCGGTTTTCTTTATCACCCCACTCCATTTTAATATAGCAAAATATTGTACAATGTATTGGCGCCAAAATTAGAAAACAATGAACAATCGTATAAAAATGACAGATTCCAAATTCAAATGTAATATCTTTCTTATTAAAATTGTAACAGTATTTATGGCCAGACTAAGTATACTGATAGGATGGCTTCAATATGGTCAATCATCAAGATCTAATCTCTAACAAAAATGGAAATATAAATTAAAGAGACACACTGGATCCCATATAGAAGTTGAATCAAGAACAATCATAAAAACATGTAACAGAAAATTATTTCTTTTCTTTTTATTTCGTAAAGAAATCAACAATAACAAAACAATGCAATATATTGTATTACCGTTTTATATATTTCTTACACTAGTATGAACAATCAACTAAAACAAAAAGTTTTACTACTTGAATGCTTATAAGTATAACTCCCATTGTCCAAAACAAGACTAAGTCCTGAATCTCGATTTCTAGATGACAGTTCTAATGGCATTGTGAGAGTTGATTCACAACTGAGTGTTGTTCTGGAATAATGACTTAAGTATCTATTGTAATTCAATTTAATATTTTTTAATAACTTGATCTAAGCGCCAATATCAGTGTCATACAAAGCTTCATGTCTTCAACACTGGTCGACAGGAGAGGTGAACTTCGACTTTGAACTATTGAAGGGGCACAACTCCAAAAACCAAGACTTGATTCAGAGACACATCTAACTTCGTGTCTGGTGTTCGTAAACAATGTACAACTGCATCTCCCAACTTGTCCATTCACAGTTCACCTATAAAAGTGAACCCCGCAATTAGAAGTTTAACTTTCCGTTATAATCTTCTCACCCTGTTGCTGCATACTCTCCACCTTAAGATAGATTGGAGTTCTACCACTTCTCAGCTTTGCCCGTTTATGAACTTTCAGCTCATGTTTCATCATCTGTTTCCGATACCCAAATGCTTTACCACATACTTTACAAATGTGATCTTTAGCCCCGCCATGGTCTACTTTGTAATGTAGTTCTAGCTCACGTTTAGTATAAAACCCTCGGCCACAAGAATCACATTTGAAATCTTGTTCTTCTTTATGAGTTAACATGTGTTTATTCAAATTACTTTTATTTATAAATCTGGATGGGCATTCGGTACACTGATAAGGTCTTTCTCCTGTGTGCGAACGCATGTGCATCTTCAATGACTCACTGAACCTTCCTTTGTATGGGCATAGTGTACACTTATAAGGTAGTTTATAGAAATGTGTTAGTCGATGGCGTGTGAATGAACCTTGCATTACAAACTCCTTACCACAAACGTCGCACACATATGAGGGGAGTTTCGTGTGTAAGGCCAAGTGCTTCTTGTAGTACAATGGAGCATATGTTTTATGACAAATCGGGCACACATGCCTCATATTCTCGTGTTCATCAGTTAATTTATGTTCATCAAGCTCCTTAAATGTATCAAACTTTATGTCACACCTCTTACATCGGTACTCGTCCTGCTTTTTAACTTTGACCTCTTGGCGGCTGAGAGGAATATCATCATCCGAGCAGTCCATTGTATCATAGTCTTCAAATGAATCTTCAGTTTTTGGGCGTTTGAGTAACTCGTCCGATTGCTGTGCAGTTTTTCTGAATAATATTGCACCTTGTAACAGTGAGTTACAAAGTTGACATAGATATTTCGGATGTGGGTCATCAAATCTTACATCTACACCACCAAACAGGTTTAATGCTTTGGAGATCTCTTCGTTACCATCTTCGCCATAAATAGGTATGTTACCTTCTTTCAGGCACACTCTACAAACAGTTTCGTTATATTCTTTTTTGACGGTTATTGTTGCTGACTTCCCGTCACAAGAAGGGTTCCCAGGGGTCATTCTATAACCGGGATCAGTCCTTTTATTTTCTTTCTTCACGACTACTTTTGTCCGTGAGTTGTCGTCATGGGAAGGCCTTCCGCGGGTAGACTTGTCATCATTATTTGTTCTTCTAGCACACATACGTTTGCAATGCAGCATTTTTAACAGTAATAACGATCCAACCATTTTTATACCTGCCTTTTAAACACACATGAATGAATTATAGTTTCAGCATGTAGCAAGACTAAAAGTATTATTTTAGGGAGTTATAAATACATCTATATAGGTACATATTATAGAATAACTATCGTCTAAATAAAATAGAAAGTACGGGAGGAACCATGACAGAACTGACTGACATTAAATGCTAATGTTTTTATTTTTTATTTTATGTGACATCAAAAATACTCGTCGTGAAATTTTACCTCTCGAGTAAATATATTATTTGTATTATTAAGGTAAGAGTACCAATAGTGGTCACTTTCGAAGAAAACCCATTATTTTAAGAAAAGTAACTGTTTGGTTTACAAATAATGACTTAAAATATTTTTCAAATTTCCCGAACGCTCTACCCATCTAATGTAACTGAGACCACGCACCTCAGGGACCACTTTCCATCAGGTAGGCCATGTGCTTGTTTGCCTCCTAAGTGGTATAAAAAAGGGAGTTTTGGTGCCAACACGAAGAAGGGCAAAGCGCGGTATTATTTTATTTGTCCAAATTGGTGTGAATTTGAGTTTGTATGTATGAAAATGTTGTTGTCAAAGACGTTATGTCTAAAAATCCACTTTTTAGACATAACGTCTTTGACAACACAAGTGTAGGAAAGTGACATTACAGTGAATGGTGACTTTTGGTTGTGTTGGTTCCAAATCCCTCTAGGGAGTTTCTAGTAAAGTCCCCACAACTTTACTAAGGCAGCAATTGTCGTCATCATTATCAATATCATAAACTCATCATCATCATCGTCATCAACAACAATCATTCTAAGTTTATAGCAAAGTTCTAGTTACCCATGTCATAACAATCCAAAAAAAAGAGAGCAAGAAGTCAATCAACTGTCATGAACTGATGAACTGTCACTTTATTGTAAATGTACGATTGAGGTTATTTTTTGTTATTTTTCATCATAAAAGCAAAATAAAATTATGTATTGATACGTACTTAGCGTAAATTAAACACAATTTTTTTGCAGCAGGAATTTCTCAATTTATTCAATAAAAATGAACGTCATCCGAGTAAGTTTAAATATGCATTCAATAGAGGTTTAACCCTTACGCAGAAATATATCAGAAGAATTTATTTATAATCCATGTTTTAGAATATATTATGGCGAACATCTCCACTGATCCGGAGTACCGCTGCATACAGCTCTTCAACAGTAGTTAACATAAATAAACCAACTGTACAAGTACCATCTATTGTAGAACTGGACAAGTTATATAAAAGAGTAGAGTTAGAAATGCGAGGGATTGATCCCGCGGTACTTTTAAGTTATTCTTGGTTCTGTGTAGCGGCGGCGTCGCATTTGGGTATTGAAGTCACCAAGAGGTTGGTATAGTAATTTCATTCTGTTGAAGGCCTATAGCTTGTAAATTGAAGTTTTAATAAATAGTTAAATAAATAATAAAGTAATGATAATTATTTGTACCTTCTAGAAATGCCTGTGCCTTACTAATAGGCCTACCCTTTATTGTGTTACCATCTGCTCTATTCGAATGTCTGATTTCATTACTGAATGCCACTTAAACTTCTTATTGGATGAAAAATTTAATCTTATTGTTGTTATAAATGCAAAAATTTGGATAGATGTTGCCATAAAAACAAAACAAAATTCAATGCACCTACATTTTTTTTTAATAGTCTAATTTTCTTTGTCTTTATTTTTTACTGTAGTCACATAGCGCATCTCTTCTTCTACTTGATGACTTACCACTGTTTCTTTCTTTCCAGTTGGGCACAAAGGAAAGCAGATAAAGAAAGGCATACCTTACTCCGTGCAGTCCATATTTACAAGAAGCACCGGGTACAATATGAGGTTAGGACATACTTCAGATTTGTACACCTGCAAAGACTAACAGGCTCAACTTGTGACACATATCTCGAATATATTGAGAGGAATCTACCAGAAGGCTGTGCCCTAAAGGTCACAAAGATTGAGTGTTTAAAACTGCCAGAACATTTAACACCGCCTGCTAACGAATAAGATTGTATGTTATATTGTAGAATTAGAATAAAATTATATAATTATTGTGTACGTTTTTATTCTCTATGTACAGTATTTAATAACAAAAAGCTCTTATAACAATACTGAAGGATAATAGAAATTATTTATGACTAGGTCATTATAATTTTAAGTTTAATTTGGATTTAATGCACTTTAATCTGTATTTTAAACTAGCTTCATTTAACTTGTAGCACATTTTTAAATTTTACTTAAACATGAAAATAGATTAATTAGTCTGGTTTTCACCTGTGAGGATACATACATATAATCACATTTGGAAATCCTCAAAGGTGTAGGCAGTGGCATATTAATGCAATCTTGTAGTCAAATATGATTTTCAGTCCCACCTAATAAATAGTGGGTGGGCACTTTGTCACCTGAGAATAATTAGGTATGGCATGATACCACAAAATTTCTGGACTACCTTATTCTTCCTGTCCTCATATTATATTTATTTGAATTTCTGAACCTACGTAACATTTTAAATTTTATTAAAAAGTCAACAGACAGTATTACTTATCCCATGACCAGTCCATTTCTAGAGGGAATAATTAGACCAACTGAATGTGATCTTAGGGTTGTTAGGGTGCCTGTCCTTGATGTCGACGTTAAATGTATAGGCAAACTTGCATATTAACTTGCATATTAATTACTTCAAATTCTCATTTACCGAATATTCATTTTTGACAAAAACAATTAAGCAACTATACAATTATGTTTTACACATTTTTTTAATATAATAAGTAGATTTATTAAGTCATAATAGAATTGGATAATGGACCCAAACAGTAGGCCAGACTAGCACTAGCACTATTAATTTAATTATTAATAAAAAATACACATAGTTTTAATATCATAAAATACACTACTATTAATATATCAGGAGTAGGTATATTCTAATAATAAAATATGTCTAATGGAGATACACTTATAAACATCAGTTCATATATTTGGCATCAATATCTTTTTGGCAAAGACATGCTTTTAAATTTGTTCTAGTCATACTGTTGATCTTTACACACAGTGAAGATAAAGAGGATGGCGAAGGCGAGCTCCAAGGCATGGAACATGAGCATCACAGCACACCAGATATATTCCAACCGGAGGATGTATGTCTGGTATATGAGGAAGTAGCATACTCCAACCGCTGAGGGTATTGTTAATATCACAGAGAAGAATACAGGCACTTCTGCAAAAAAAAAAAATATTTTTCATATATGATAGGGTTTTTCATAACTAAAAAATTAGAGGTTTATAATTTGATTGATTGATAAAATGAATGATTTGATTTAGTTTCGAATTATTTTAAGATGATTTTTTTACAGACATTTAGTATACAATATTTTTGAATACAAACGTCTAATTCAGAGCACAATAATACTGAATTTATGCATACATACATACTACACATGACTAGGGAACGTCGTTCATAGTTTTATAGCAATTTTCGTGACCAAAGGTGTGTGGAAACTTAATTTTTAAAAGTGGTAGCAAAATATTTTGGAGACACTAAAAAATACCATAAAAATCATTACTTACTCTTACTAGCTAGGTTTCCTCTTCTTCCTAAGAAAATACGAATAACTTCAACAATACATAAGGCACAAAATATGCCGGCTTCGGTTAATAAAGCATTCTCGGGGTAAGATACATTTATCGCTTTTAGAATACCCATGGCCACTTCACATACAAAAAACATTCCTAAATAAAAACTATTTAGGTATAGCAGTATTTCATACGCCAAACTGGAATTAACATTAGTAACTTTTGACATTTTTAAGCCTGGAAGATATAAAATTGTTGTTGTTTACAATTGAAGTTGACGTTTTTGTCGATTCGATCGACCGCCTTCAACGAAATCTACCGGAAGTCAAACGGGTGGGGTTAGGGAGAAAGGATACGGAAATAAGTGATGCGTTACAAACTGTCGCATTAGGCCTGTCGACAATCTATACGTAATCGAATACTTTTTTTGAATGTTTTCATGTTTTCGTGGTTTTAATTATTAAGCTGGAAATAAGAATCATTTTACAGGTATTTTAGACATATTTCATTTATTTTGCATTATTACTTTAATGAAGTTTAGTCAGTGTAGCGTTATAGTAAAATTTTATTTTAGTAAAACGGATTTTAACAAGTGTACTTTTAAATATTGGGAAATGAATATTATTTCCTAGTGCCAGATATGGTTGTAAGCAATGTAGACTAGTAGACATCGATCTCAAAACGTCACGAGCGCTCGCCTATTTACTCTAATCTGTGGCGCTCGCAAACCATATCCTTTATTATTTCATTGATATTCGCTGGACCAGTGATGTCACTAAGGTGGTAAATAAGTTGACTGATAATTGTGATAGGAATTTCATTACTGAATGTCACTTAAACTTCTTATTGGATGAAAAATTTAATCTTATTGTTGTTATAAATGCAAAAGTTTGGATAGATGTTGCCATAAAAACAAAACAAAATTCAATGCACCTACATGTTTTTTTTAATAGTTTAATTTTCTTTAAGTCTTTATTTTTTACTGTAGTCACATAGCGCATCTCTTCTTCTACTTGATGACTTACCACTGTTTCTTTCTTTCCAGTTGGGCACAAAGGAAAGCAGATAAAGAAAGGCATACCTTACTCCGTGCAGTCCATATTTACAAGAAGCACCGGGTACAATATGAGGTTAGGACATACTTCAGATTTGTACACCTGCAAAGACTAACAGGATCAACTTGTGACACATATCTTGAATATATTGAGAGGAATCTACCAGAAGGCTGTGCCCTAAAGGTCACAAAGATTGAGTGTTTAAAACTGCCAGAACATTTAACACCGCCTGCTAACGAATAAGATTGTATGTTATATTGTAGAATTAGAATAAAATTATATAATTATTGTGTATGTTTTTATTCTCTATGTACAGTATTTAATAACAAAAAGCTCTTATAACAATACTGAAGGATAATAGAAATTATTTATGACAAGGTCATTATAGTTTTAAGTTTAATTTGAATTTAATGCAAAGTGCATCATCTGTATTTTAAACTAGCTTTATTTAACTTGTAGCACATTTTTAAATTTTACTTAAACATGAAAATAGATTAATTAGTCTGGTTTTCACCTGTGAGGATACATACATATAATCACATTTGGAAATCCTCAAAGGTGTAGGCAGTGGCATATTAATGCAATCTTTTAGTCAAATATGATTTTCAGTCCCACCTAATAAATAGTGGGTGGGCACTTTGTCACCTGAGAATAATTAGGTATGGCATGATACCACAAAATTTCTGGACTACCTTATTCTTCCTGTCCTCATATTATATTTATTTGAATTTCTGAACCTACATAACATTTTAAATTTTATTTAAAAGTCAACAGACAGTATTACTTATCCCATGACCAGTCCATTTCTAGAGGGAATAATTAGACCAACTGAATGTGATCTTAGGGTTGTTAGGGTGCCTGTCCTTGATGTCGACGTTAAATGTATAGGCAAACTTGCATATTAACTTGCATATTAATTACTTCAAATTCTCATTTACCGAATATTCATTTTTGACAAAAACAATTAAGCAACTATACAATTATGTTTTACACATTTTTTTAATATAATAAGTAGATTTATTAAGTCATAATAGAATTGGATAATGGACCCAAACAGTAGGCCAGACTAGCACTAGCACTATTAATTTAATTATTAATAAAAAATACACATAGTTTTAATATCATAAAATACACTACTATTAATATATCAGGAGTAGGTATATTCTAATAATAAAATATGTCTAATGGAGATACACTTATAAACGTCAGTTCATATATTTGGCATCAATATCTTTTTGGCAAAGACATGCTTTTAAATTTGTTCTAGTCATACTGTTGATCTTTACACACAGTGAAGATAAAGAGGATGGCGAAGGCGAGCTCCAAGGCATGGAACATGAGCATCACAGCACACCAGATATATTCCAACCGGAGGATGTATGTCTGGTATATGAGGAAGTAGCATACTCCAACCGCTGAGGGTATTGTTAATATCACAGAGAAGAATACAGGCACTTCTGCAAAAAAAAAAAATATTTTTCATATATGATAGGGTTTTTCATAACTAAAAAATTAGAGGTTTATAATTTGATTGATTGATAAAATGAATGATTTGATTTAGTTTCGAATTATTTTAAGATGATTTTTTTACAGACATTTAGTATACAATATTTTTGAATACAAACGTCTAATTCAGAGCACAATAATACTGAATTTATGCATACATACATACTACACATGACTAGGGAACGTCGTTCATAGTTTTATAGCAATTTTCGTGACCAAAGGTGTGTGGAAACTTAATTTTTAAAAGTGGTAGCAAAATATTTTGGAGACACTAAAAAATACCATAAAAATCATTACTTACTCTTACTAGCTAGGTTTCCTCTTCTTCCTAAGAAAATACGAATAACTTCAACAATACATAAGGCACAAAATATGCCGGCTTCGGTTAATAAAGCATTCTCGGGGTAAGATACATTTATCGCTTTTAGAATACCCATGGCCACTTCACATACAAAAAACATTCCTAAATAAAAACTATTTAGGTATAGCAGTATTTCATACGCCAAACTGGAATTAACATTAGTAACTTTTGACATTTTTAAGCCTGGAAGATATAAAATTGTTGTTGTTTACAATTGAAGTTGACGTTTTTGTCGATTCGATCGACCGCCTTCAACGAAATCTACCGGAAGTCAAACGGGTGGGGTTAGGGAGAAAGGATACGGAAATAAGTGATGCGTTACAAACTGTCGCATTAGGCCTGTCGACAATCTATACGTAATCGAATACTTTTTTTGAATGTTTTCATGTTTTCGTGGTTTTAATTATTAAGCTGGAAATAAGAATCATTTTACAGGTATTTTAGACATATTTCATTTATTTTGCATTATTACTTTAATGAAGTTTAGTCAGTGTAGCGTTATAGTAAAATTTTATTTTAGTAAAACGGATTTTAACAAGTGTACTTTTAAATATTGGGAAATGAATATTATTTCCTAGTGCCAGATATGGTTGTAAGCAATGTAGACTAGTAGACATCGATCTCAAAACGTCACGAGCGCTCGCCTATTTACTCTAATCTGTGGCGCTCGCAAACCATATCCTTTATTATTTCATTGATATTCGCTGGACCAGTGATGTCACTAAGGTGGTAAATAAGTTGACTGATAATTGTGATAGGAATTCCTTGTTGCTGCCGTACAGGTAGAATTTCCTCTTAGAGTTGATGAATTCACAAATTAAAAAAACAAAGTTAACCTCGGGCTTCAAAGTGCAAACATTGGACGCAACTGGGATATAACTATTATGATGATAGTTTATGATATTATTTTTTAAAGAATACTAGAACCGAAATTAGTAGTAGACATTCCCATTAACCCCCCCAGCTAATCTTAATAACTTATGTCAAGAGTGGGTTCACGTCGCCGTCGGTAGTGTAATGGCCAGGATTCGACCCGGGACCTCTCGACTCCTTAGTCACTAAACTACCGACGCTGTTGTGCATGCACTGATGCATCAACGCACTCGCCGTGTAATGGCGTTGAGTGCGCAAGAATGCACAGTTACGTCACACCCGCAGTAGGCTATCAGACGCGTAACATTACCGGATAGGAAAGGAAAAGCATTGCGGAAATATTATGCGTTTGTGATATATTACGGCTAGTAGATACTTGTCTACATTTCTCCTCATAATTTTGTGGTCATATTTATAGGATATATCCTAGCCACTTGCTAGTCGAACATAAGAGCATAAACAGAAAATAATGTCTAGAAAAAAAAATCTATCCTACTGATATTACTGGCTGAAATTTGGCACCCTCAGGAATGGATTAAATTAATCTGGAACCAAACATAGACCAGTGGCGTAGCTAAATGACCAAGGGCCCCGGTGCAATGAGAAACACGGGCCTCCGTACTTTTTGGTTGTTTATTAAAACTCCAATAACTTTAAACGTAATGACGAATATTTCAAGGTGATAATACCTACTTCTTTTTTTAACAAGTGAAGCTTTTGTTGCTGAAGTTGACAGACATATTCCTAGCAGCCCGGCCGATCCAAGTGATAATACTTTGTTGTTGTTGTTAATTGCATTGAAAATTATTTTTACATTCTGGAAGTGAAATTTTTTCGCTAGTTTAGTACATATGAGAATTGCTAATGTGGGCCCGAAGGGCCTCTAACCTTGGGGGCTCCCAGAGCTTGAAGGCCTCGGTGCATGACAGCGCCTTCCCACCCATAGCTATGCAAGTAACATAGACTACTAATAACCCAGGAATTGGTTAACAAGGGCTGGGAGAACGATATCAGAATTCCACTTGGGTGGTACTATGACGGAGTCGCGGGCAACTGTTAACGATCAAAATGTTTGACAAATTTTACGTGTTTGTCAAATTATTTGAAAGTGTGCAGCTATGTTTGAAGTATTTGTCAAACAATCTACGTGTTTGACGTGTTTGACAAAAATTTTGATTGAATACCCGTTTGACAAACAAGTTTGAACGTGTACGGCGGTATTTGTCATACAAAATTTCATTTGTTCTGTGGTTTTTGTGTTGACATCATAGAGGATGTCGTGGCCAATGATGACAGTGCGGAGAATAGTATACTCACGGAAAAAGAACAACACAAGCTTATGTTACAAAAGGAGACAGCCGAAAGTACGAATGTACCTACGTCAAATTTGTTTGATCTGTGGTTTGATCGTTTAAGCTATTGTTTGATGAAAACGTAAAATTTGACAAACAAATTTGATCGTTAACGGGGCCCTTTAGTAAAGCGCCCCGTTAACGATCAAAATGTTTGACAAATTTTACGTGTTTGTCAAATTATTTGATAGTGTGCAGCTATGTTTGAATTGTTTGTCAAACAATCTAAGTACGTGTTTGACGTGTTTGACAAAAATTTTGATTGAATACCCGTTTGACAAACAAGTTTGAACGTGTACGGCGGTATTTGTCAAACAAAATTTCATTTGTTTTGTGGTTTTTGTGTTGACATCATGGAGGATGTCACGGCCAATGATGACAATGCGGAGAATAGTATACTCACGGAAAAAGAACAACACAACGTTATGTTACAAACGGAGACAGCCGAATGTACGTCAAATTTGTTTGATCTGTGGTTTGATCGTTTAAGCTATTGTTTGATGACAACGTAAAATTTGACAAAGAAATTTGTCAAACAAATTTGATCGTTAACGGGGCCCTTAATAAATATCATACAACACAGGAAAAAATAAATTCAGCTCAGGCGAGACTCGAACCCCTGTCTTCGATATTTCCCTTACAGGTGGAATCCCATCCGAGCTGAATTCAATTTTTCCTATCTTAATCAATTTGAATAGTTAGCACAGTTAAATGTTTTAAAATTTCATTCAATTATAGAACACATCTATACTAATATTATAAGCTGCAGAGTTTGTTTGTTTGTTTGAACGCGCTAATCTCTGGAACTACTGGTCCGATTTGAATGATTCTTTCAGTGTTGGATAGTCCAGTTATCGTGGAAGGTTTTAGGCTATATATCATCACGCTACTACTTAACGGAGCGGAGCATTGATAATAAATGTCAACAAATCCGGTAATTTTTCATACATATTTTGAAGACTAAAACATACGGGCTCAAAGGCTTCAAAATATACCCCGGGCGAAGCTGGGGTGGGTCAGCTAGTATTACATAGAATGGGCGTATCACGTTGATTTGTGGGGTCCGAATCAACCCCAAAGTGGTGATATTCTGCAGCTTGATTGCTTCTTGGAGTTGGGGAGTCAGCGGCAGTCGCTTCCGTAAAACCTAAAAGAAATCAAGTACTAGGTGTGTGCACCTCGGGTCAAGGAGAAGTCATCTCTAAGAGCCCTTGCATGAAATTGTAAAATACAAACATATTATATATAGAAACACCCAGACCAATGCAAATATACATATTCATGCAAACACATATATGCACTGAGCGGGAATCTAACCCGCGTTCCCAGCGTAGCAGTCGAACGTTCTACTGCTACGCCACAGAGGCCGTCTATTTATTAAGCTTATTTAAGTATTTTTTTTATGTTTTAGTACCAACCTAATATCACGTATCAGCAAGATCTGCCGTCGTAATTACAAATGCAGTAGGTAATCGTCATTTTACCGAATTCCTGTTTTCATCGAAAATGGAGTTTTTTTTTTTTTTTTTTTTTTTTTTATATAGGACACGTCAATTGGACTTCGCCTTGCCTGATGGTAAGCTGAAGGCAAAATCCCAGAAAAGAGGGTCACCATTACTTACACATACCGTGTGACAATGGTGACACTCAGCTTGACGGCCTTATCATATGCTTTTTCACGCCCCGCTTAAAGGACCCGGGACTGTAGGAAGAAGGAAACACGTGAGCTGGTAATGAATTCCAGGCCTTAATGGTGCGACAGAGGAAAGAGTCTCCGAACCGCTTGGTTCTTGATCGGATGTTTTGCACCGTGTGCGGATGACATCTAAGACCTGCACGCGTTGTCCTGTGTAGGAAAGGGGAGGGTGGGACTAATTGGAAGAGCTCATCAGAACACTCCCCATGGTACAGACGGTAAAATACAGCCATGGACGCAACATCTCTACGCAGCTGTAAAGGTTCCAGGGTGTTCGTGATCTCGGGATTCCCAATGATGCGGACCGCACGTCGCTGCAACCTGTCGAGAGCATCTAGTAAGTACTTTGCTGAACCATCCCAGAGATGCGAGCAGTACTCCACACAGGAGCGAATTTGTGTCTTGTATAGAAGACACCGCTGCTCCGGCGTGAAAAATCGTCTCACTCTGTTCAGGACTCCGAGTTTTCGTGAGGCTGTTTTGATGATGCTTTCGATGTAGTTTTTGTTATTCAGGTTGCAGCGAACATCCATACCTAGGATATTGAGATTGTCCTGCAGCGGCAGTGGCGTGCTCTGAAGAGTGGGGAGGGGAAGGAAAGAAGATACTTTTACTGTAAACGCACATGCCTGCGTCTTCTTGGCACTGAACTCAACCAGGTTCTCAGAGCCCCATTGAGAAATGTGATTCAGGACCCCGTCAAGCTCAGTGACAAGAAGCTGCCTTTTCTCTGCGATATCTGACTGCCTGGCCGCTGGATGTCCATGATAACTCCCATGTAAAGTGCTATCGTCTGCATAACAATGAACATTGCCGGTAGACAGCATGTCGTTGATATGCAGAAGAAAGAGAGTGGGTGATAAGACGGACCCCTGGGGCACGCCAGCATTAACCTGCAGAAACTCCGAAGCTCGTCCGTCACAAAGGACGCGAATACGGCGCCCCTGCAGGAAGCTAGCAACCCAGTTGCACAGCCTAGAAGGCAGACCAAAGGCAGGTAGCTTAGAAAGAAGCGATTTGTGCCAGACTCTATCGAAAGCTTTGGCGATGTCAAGACTAATTGCCAGTGACTCACCGTGCTTGTCCATAGCCTCACCCCAAAGATGGGTAACGTATGCTAGAAGATCACCCGTTGACCGTTTCGGTCTGAAGCCATATTGCCGGTCATTAATTAAGGAGTGATCCTCTAGGTGCCGCATGAGCTGTTTGTTAATTATGTGCTCGAACACTTTGCACAGCACTGAGGTGACGGCTATGGGTCGATAGTTGGCTGGCTCCGAGCGATCCCCCTTCTTGGGAATCGGCTGAACATTCGCCTCTTTCCGAGGCAAAGGCACTGTACCCGAACTGTAGGATAGCCGGTACAGGCGCGTAAGCATTGGAGACAACTCCGCTGCACATTTTTTCAAAACTACCGCTGGAATACCATCCGGACCACTGGCTTTCCGGACATCGAGTGATTGCAGCACTGCACGGACATCGCGTTGCCTGATATGGATATCAGGCATCGCGTGGTCACTGTCGGGTAGTGTTGGTGGCTGCGTACCACAATCATCGATTCGGGAGTTGGCCGCAAAGAGATTAGCCAGCAGATTTGCCTTCTCTTGCGGCTCATGGGCCAGGGATCCATCAGGATTTCGCAGCGGAGGCAGCGAAGGCTGACAGAAGTTGGCTTGCACGGCTTTAGCCAGTCGCCAGTAGCCACGGCTTCCCGTGGGATGCATCATTAGCTCGTGACCAAGCCGCGCTATGCGCAGGGCATCCGCTCTGACATAGGCCCTTCTACAGACCTTTGTGGCTCTGTTGTACGCCGCCTTGAAGTGGCCCAGATTGGGATGGCGCGTGGCGCGCGCCCTTACCCAAGCGCGGTACGCAGACTGTTTTTGTTCAACAGCTTCCGCACACTCGCGCCCGAACCAAGGGCGCACCCCGCGGTCACCGGTGACATCGGTGTATGAGATATAGTATTCCATACCCAGACCGATCTCACCGGCGACAGCAGTAGCACAATCCGATGGGTTCTTACCTTCAAAGCAGCGCTCAACCCACGGGATGGACGCAAAATAGTCACGAAGTCCATCCCAGTCCGCTGACGAGTAGTGCCAGAGACGCCGCTTCCCCTGCATGGGTCGTGGGGGCGCTATAATAGGCACCGTGGAGCAGACCAGGCAGTGGTCAGAGTTGCCTAAAGCGGCTCGCACCGATACACTGTACTGGTCCGGATCACTCGTCAGCAGAAGGTCTAGCAGAGAAGGTGCTTGGCCCGACCTTCTTGGTATCCTAGTGACCTCGTGCACCAATTGGGTCAGGCCGTGCGCCAGAGCAAATGCGTGGGCGGCTCTTCCCGCATGGTCTGTTTTGGAGGAGCCCAACCAGATCTCGTGGTGGGCGTTAAAATCCCCCAAAAATACCATTTCGGCATTCGGAAATCGCTCCTGCGCATCATCTGCCGCCTGACTCAGATATTCAAAGAGTCGAGTTGTCTCAGCATCTCCTGTATGGGAACGATAGAGGCACACATAGATCTGACTCGTAGGGCCATGGTCTACGTGTACCCAAAGGACGGAGAAGGATGGGTCCTCTAGGCAGCGCAAACGGCGACAGCAAACATCCGCCCTAACAAACACGCACACCCCGGCTTTTGCACGAAAACTTTCCTCAAGAACATAGCCAGGGTAGAGCAAGTAGGTCGTGTCGTCAGGGCGGTGTATTTGCGTCTCCGTTAGAAAAAACATGGCAGGTTTCGCCGTCTCTAGGTGTTGGTGGACGGCGTTGAGGTTTGCATGGAGCCCACAGATGTTAGTGGACTCCACCTCAAATAGCAAGCTTTTGGGAGTGTGACGAGCCGCTGTGTTGCCTTTTTCTGTAAATTGCGCTGCCATGAGTTTGGGTGGGAGAAGGCGTGAAAAAAGAAGTGATTGCCGCCGCAGCACCGTGTGACAAAGCGCGGGATATTGGTTTTATCTATGAATGTGAGGCATGGCGAGAGCCGACGCGCCGAACGGAAGGGCCCCCGTACCCCCCCGAGTATGGTCGCCGGGCTCCCAAATCCGGTCACCAACCGGCACGACGAACCATATCGGGATTATGCGCGGCCTGGTGAGGCAGCCTCCCAAGGTGGTTAACCCCAGTTGGGCCCCTGTACTATACCGCGGGCGGCCAGCGGCACCACCGTTTCTACAGGTCTCCCTGTTCGGCGCATCGCCCCGCGCCATCCCCACTAGACTACGCCAAGACCCACTGGTCCCACTAGTGCTGCGACAACCACCACCTCTGCCCGGCTATGCACATGCTGACCCCTGAACACAATCCAACCGAGATTGAATTGCTATGGAGGGTTTTTCGCAATAGTGCACGGTGGTACCTACCCGGTCGAAACTTGAGACAAATTTGTGCCACCAAGTTTCTACCACCAGTGTAGTGGAGTAAAGAGAAACATATCTAACTTATGGTAAAAAAAAATAATATTTTTTTTTATGGAAGTTAGTAAAATTGTAAGTCAAAAATGCAGCATTCGTATGTTTTTCCGGGGTGTTTGTTAATTCAAATGCAGTAATAATAATGTAAAAGGATAAAATGCAGTACTAACATCTATGCCTCTAATTTAAATTGCAGTATTAATCATATCGTAGAGCTAAATGCAGCATTCGCTTACTGAACTGCATTTTGACGTTGTACATTTTACCTATATTTCTATGCCTTTTCAAAATTCAAATGCAGTAAATGTTTAATACTGCATTTGAGCATAGTCTTAATAGAGTGATTTATGGTCCTGTGCAAAATATTTTGTTTTGAACGCGCGTACTGCACGACAATTCATAAAAATAATAAGTACTTTATTTACGTAAAGCTCTCATAAAACAATTCAACATCAAAAAATTGCACTCAACAATCACTCAAAATCAACAATCATAATTTATTCATTATTCTTCTAAAGGGATTTGCTTATTCCCTTTTAAAATTAAAAGTAACTTATACCGTCAAAAAATAAAAATTATATAACGAACTTAATACTAATAAAATCACTTTATCAGTCTTCTTAATGGTTTATTTAAATTCAGTCTTCTTCTTGTACATCTAAAATATTTACGAGATCAATAGAATAATTATCAGTATGAAGATTTTGCCAAAATGGTAACCTGTTTGGTGGAATTAATTTAGAAAGAGTTGTAAGAATGGCAGATTTTCGAGCTTCGGTTATACCCCTAGGAATAGTGTTTTGAATTGGATCAGGAATTGACTGTAATTTTATAAGTTTAAGTTTCAGGAAATCTATTTCTCGAATCTCACCATCGTATCTAGTCTTAACAAATAAATTAAAGTTTTGTTTGCGTACCTCTACGTAGACTATGTCTTTCAAATAAATACGGTTTCTATTCTTTTTTAGTTTATGTTGAGATGACATATTTGAAAAAATCGGTAACTTCCATAGCTTTCACTGTTACTTTTCCTGAGTTACTCATTTGCACACAATCTATAAAGTCACTAAAATCGTATACTTTCTTTGCTTTCTGTAACTGATTTTCCACCTGGTGGTGGAAATTGTCAGCAGACATAAAAGTATGTCCTGGTTCGGGATATTTTATTACAATACTGTTTGCATTTATTAGAGAACTGTTTATTATATGGACTAGGAATGTGAAAAATGCCCAATATATCAGTCCATACTGTTATATCTTGTACAATCACGTTTGCTAATGAAAAACGCTCTAAAAGCACTAATGATGTCTTCTTTCATGCCATATTGCGGCGAATGGCAGAGAACTTGTATTACTGGATCCCAAGGGCACGAAACTTGCTTCGATTCTTGGACAAAAAATAACTGCTTTAAACATATCAATTCTAGGTAACATGATGACCTTTTGCAAATCTGCTGAATAAAAGGCTTTATTAATAAATTTCGTAGACGAATCGACATCTTTTTGATACAATTGCTTTATTAGTATTAAGTTCGTTATTTATGTTTATTTTTTGACGGTATAAGTTACTTTTATTTTTAATTTTATAACGGAATAATCAAATCCCTTTAGAAGAATAATGAATAAATTATGATTGTTGATTTTGAGTGATTGTTGAGTACAATTTTAAGATAAATGTTTGTGTTTTTAATGTTGAATTGTTTTATGAGAGCTTTACTTAAATAAAGAACTTATTATTTTTATGAATTGTCACTTTTATTTCTAATTTTTATCAACATTCCTATTATTTTATGTATCCACGAAATGATAATGAAAACAAACAATATTAGTTGATTGTTTAGTTTCAATATACTAGAAATAAATGCAGTTTGAAGTATTTCCTAGACCCAAATGCAGTATTAAGCACAAATACTGCATTTCACGTTAAAATAAATGCAAATATCAAATTCAAATACAAAGACAATATGCAGTATTCAACATTATAAACTAATTAATCTATAAATTTGTCTATAATGTTAAAGTTAATAGTAAGTTGACTTACTATGTACATACTGAGTCAAAAATAAAACATATATGATTTCAGATTTTGTAGAGAATGTAAAAAAACCTTTAACCGCGTTTTTCTCGAAACCGCCATTTTGCAAATACTGCATTTGCAATTACGAGGGCAGAGATGCTTATGGAAGCTCAACTGGTTAAACACGTTCTGCATTGATGCAGTAATAGGGTGACTAAATTTAGAGAAGACATTTTCCTAATATTAATTATGTTACTATTTATATCATTCATTTATATATTATTATAAGAATATATTATTCACATTACTGCTCGATGATATATCACTAATAAACGGACTAATAATTAATTAATACAAAAAATAAATTTTCAATTCGAAGTAGTAGTTCCTGAGATTAGCGAGTTCAAACAAACAAACATAACTTCTGATTTTTTAATATTAGTATATATAGATACGTCTAGCGTCTCTGATCGGTGCAAAAAAAGAGGACGAACGTCGTCATTTTAGAGCGCGGATAACGTATCTGTAGTTTATAGCCTATCATTGATAACAATAATATTATAAACGTGCAAGTTTGTTTAGATGGATGGATGGATGGGTATTTGTTATTTTCACGTATAAATTAACAATCTGATCTGGATGTTTGGCATAGATATGAATCATAGTCTGGATCATATCTATACTAATATTATAAAGCTGCAGAGTTTGTTTGTTTGTTTGTTTGTTTGTTTGTTTGTTTGAACGCGCTAATCTCTGGAACTACTAGTCCGATTTGAATGATTCTTTCAGTGTTGGGTAGTCCATTTATCGAGGAAGGTTTTAGGCTATATATCATCACGCTACTACTTAAGGGAGCGGAGCATTGATAATAAATGTTAACAAATCCGGCAATTTTTCATACATATTTTGAATACTAAAACATACGGGCTCAAAGGAATATGAAGCTTCAAAATATACCCCGGGCGAAGCTGGGGTGGGTCAGCTAGTAACATAATAAATTCGCTACTTTTTATCCTGTGTGCTTGGTAATTTTGGCAAGAAGCATCAGGTTTCAGAAACTTCAAGGGACGTGTATCCGGCAACTGATGGCCTGAGGCAGCCGTGTGGTTTTAGTCGGTCCGAGTCCGACATAACCACTCCCACCGGGTACGGCGGGTTAGTGTCCGAGTCCGAGGGGATCTCTGCACGTTAAAAAAAGGCTAATAAGATTAGATTCAATCACCACTGAAATGTCAGCAACCAATCAAATGGGTAAATAGTCACTCATGAAGTCGTTGACCGAAACGTTTGAGTGACTGTTGGATTATTTCGGTTTTATGCTTTTTTATTTTTCATCTTGGAAAATCGTGAGAAAGCTACAGCTACTCCTTAGAAACGATTCAAGCGCTGCATGGCTGAATATTGCGGTTAGACAACTTATTTATTAGCTCAGTGCTCCAGCGAACTTTAGTTTAACTCTTATTATCAGCAAAAAGCATAATTCGCTATGTATTTATAATATTTTTAATGTTATAAGGACCGTATTTGTTCCCTGTGGAGTACAGTAGGGCCACCCTATCTCTTTCTGCGGGTGTCGTAGAAGGCGACTAAGGGATAGGACTGTTCTCCATACGACAGTAAACATACCCATGACTAAGTGTTCGCTTGACGGCAACAGGCTCGCCCCCTATTACGTGGGACCGAAAATCATAGTTGGCGAAATGTGGGTGTTAATACACATCTGCCTACACCTTCGGCTATTTACAGGCGTAAGTATTTGTATGTATGTATTTTTAATGTTAGGAGTGTCCTGCCAGGCGTGCAAAACGCCTAATAGTTGGTCATCCTATTTCAAGAAAGTCAGCGACTATTGCAAAGAGCGGGCAGGAAAACAGTCCGCGGGTGAAGCTCGTGAACACAATACTTCCGTACAACACCCAGACTGGACGTCTAAAGATACATTCTATTTTCAAAAAGTATTTTTTTTTATCATCAATATGAGAACTAGGCCAGTGTTGACATTTTCAAAATTAGACCCTGAAACTGGGGAGGTTTTAGACCGAATGTTTGACAAAAAAGATTGTATGCTTGAGATCAATCCAGGGAGAGTGATCTTGCCTACAGACTATATGACTATAGGACAGGATATATTGGAAATGGAGGTGAAGGATACCGATGTCTGGATGTGCTCTTATCCCCGGACCGGTAAGTACATTCAAGTTTTACTTACGATTTACGACGCCTTTTGTGACGCGTCGGTAGGGCGTTCTGTTATATAGTCAGAGTCGGCAGTTCGATTTCCGATTAGTGCAAGCATTTGTATGTGCATATGATTCTATGTATATTTTTGGTTTGGGTTTAGTACCGCGGTAGCCTAGTGGTATGGGTAATGGACTGCTGAGACGAGGTCTCGGGTTCGATTTTACCATGGCTCACACCAATGACTTATCGATGCTTTTCAAAGTTATGTGTGTATTTATCGCAGGTTTATAAGTGCCCGGTTAATGGCAATAGGCTCGCCACCTATTACATTGGGACCTAAACATAAACTGGCGAAATGTGGGTGCTAGCACCTCTGCCTACCCCTTCTGGAATATAGGCGTGAGTTTATGTTATGTGTTATGTTATGTTATGTTTAGTTAATACTGTATCATACATACTTATCTATACTCCACTTGATTAGATAGGTAAACTATTTTGTAGCATTGTATAAAACTATTTGTATAAAAACACATATTAAATGTAAATGTGTATGTGTAGAATTAGCAAGAGGAAAAACAATCTCTCTGCCTATACCCGCACGAAAAAGAGCCGTGCCCATATGTATGTTTGTTTGGTATATGTGTGAGAGGTATAACTACAAAGATGTTATAAAGATTCATAATTATACAAGGTATCGGGACTTCTCGCGAATTATATCTTGGAACTTACTATTTCTGCCGACGTTTCGGATGCGTTGCAGCACCCGTGGTCACGACTTGACTAGTCTTCGAGCGTCGAGATGTATGCGGGGAACATTTTTTGAGCGCCTACCCACCATTACACTTATTATGAACGGTTAGGCTGGCGACACACCACACTCACTATGTCAGTTTTTAACGGCACCGTGTTTTATAAAGATGCTCATACAATGTGAGCATCAAATCAAATCAAATCATTTATTGCTTACCAAGTGTACATAGATCTTACAATTTATATGACAGTACTTAAAACTTAGCGCCTTTTCCAGGCATTGCAACATTTAGGTCACATTTTTCTTTATTGAACTAGGTAGCTACAATAATAATTATAATTTGTGACACAGTTAAATTAAATCCGTTATGTTATCAAATATTTTCATTCTATTAGCATTCGCCTGTGATGCAAATAAAAATCGATTTTGAACATTACCTATAGTACCAAACTAAATAAATATCAACTAAATAACCGCGTGGTACCCGGCAGAGTAGAATTTGGACCTCCCCATCTCTTCCCATACGGTGTCGTACAGGGCGACTAAGGGATAGGGCAGTTTAACATCTGACGGATAAATACAGCCCAGACTCAGTCTCAGATGCATGACTTGTGTCAACAATAGTGCCCGGTAGACGGCAATAGGATAGGCCTCATTACATGATTGGTGAAATGTAGGTATTCATTCACTTCTACCTGACCTTAAGGGGATAAAGGCCTGATTTTATGTTTCTAATAAAAAGATAACCTAGACTAACTGACGTTTCTATTTAGGTTTTTAGTCTTCAAAATGATTTCTAAACAGAAAAATATTTTGAAATGAAATTTTAAAGCATTTCCCAAGCGCCTACAATATGGGGTTCTTCAAGAGGGGCATCAGAAGGTTTCTTCATGGTCGGCAGCGCGAGTGTGACACCCCTGGTGTTGCATACGTCCATAGGCCACGGTAACCGCTTCCCATCAGGTGGGTCGTGTGCTTGTCTGCCAACTAAATGGTATAAAAAAAAAATGCTAACTATTCAAAATCGATATAGAATAAAGATAGAACCCGCGATCTTTCCCTTACAGGGGGAACGCTCCGATTACTGAGCAACCGAACCTTCGCCCGAAACCATCAAAATTCGTCTTACGGCGACAATTCGATCGATTTTGAATACACACATCAACAAAGTCTAGGGAACAAGGACATTTCTAGTTTTTATTTTAAAACCCTTTCTTTTAATAGTGAGTGTTTTATATCAATAGAAGGGTATTTTTATACCGTTTTTAATTTTAATTTTAATAAAAACATTTTCATACCAAATTTTTTTTTTTTTAAGAAAGAATTGAATAGTGCCAATAATGATGTATTACAACCTTCTATGATTAGGCACAAAAATAACGAGGTAGTAAGAAATACAGTAATTAACCGTACTTTAAACGTTTTTAATAATCTGTAGGACCTCCTAAAGCATTAGCAACAGCTCGACAACGGCGTGGCATACTTAGTATGAGATTGTCAATCATCGTCTGTGGATATGGCTCCATACACTGCGAAGGTGTAAAAAAAGTTGTTCTTCAGTGTTCAGATTTTCCAAAGAATCACTGAAAGCTCTTCTCCCAAGCAAATCCCAGGAATGCTCTATGGGATTGAGGTCGGCAGACTGAGCAGGCCATTCCAACGTCGCAATATTGTGCTCGCTTAACGCATTGACCACTACCCGTGCGGTGTGTGACCGTGCATTATCTTGCATGAACATAAAATCTTGACCGAACTGCTGTCGATGAGGGATTACCATGGGGTGTATAACCTCCTGAATGTATTGGTTTGCATTCAAATTGCCCCGTATCCAAACGAGGTCGGTCCTTCCACCAAGGCGAATTCCAGCCCATACCATGATTGTTCCACCTTGGTAAGGATGAACTTCTTGCGGATTCTGGAGACGACTCCGACGTCCAGGAACTCGCCATATACGCACTCTTCTCGAATCAGGATGAAAACCGAAGCAAGATTCGTCGGAAAACAGAACCCGTGCCCATTGATGGTCGGTCCACTGTAAATGTGCGTTAGCCCACAATAAGCGACGACCTCGATTTCCACGTCGAAGAGCTGGAACCCTAAGCGGTCTGCGAGCATAAAGATTGGCTTCGTGTAGTCTTGTTCTGACAGTTTGATCGCTAATAACCACTTGATGCTGAGACTGGAGGCCTGCGACCAACTGACGAGCAGTAATCGTGGGTTGCCGCCTTGCGGAATTTTGCAAGAAACGATCTTGTCGCGGGGTAGTAACCCTATTTCGTACCCTGTGACGTTCGGCAACATCCCCTGTAGAGCTGTAGCGTGCCCATAATCTGCAAATTACGCTTGGTTGGGTGTGGGTTGGTAGACGTTGTTGAGGTGTTTAGTTAGCAAACTGAAAGCTTAAAATTTCATTAAATCTTTATGACATCTTTGGAGTTATACCTACCTCTCACTCATATCCAAACATAAATACATAAGGGTACGGCTCTTTCCCTTGGGGGTGTAGGCAGAGAGAATGTTTTTCCACTTGCTAACTATACACATACACGTTTCATCACCGAATACTAATAACAAATTATACGACAGAGTATGTAAAGCATACAAATACTTGCACTGCGCGGGAATAGAATCCACGACGAATACTTAGCCAATATTTTTCTGTTTTTAGGTTCGACATGGTGCCAGGAAATGGTGTGGCTCATTGGACATGACTTAGATTATGAAGGAGCTAAGTCTTTGCAGCAGGTATTTGTTTTTTCTATCAAGACCTTTGTGGAATTCCCTGGTTCATCCAGCTCGAAGGACCAACCTTTGAGGTTCTAGGTAGAGCCTCCAAATATCTTCAGAGGTTGGTCCTGGTTATGCAATGACTAATTTACAATTATTATTATAGATTCGATGTCCCTTAGTAGAACTATCCTGCATCATGGTGGCAGGTCACGCGAATTGGCATAAGGAGTCACTCGAAGGTACATCTGTGGATCTGGTGAAGCACCGTCTCCCGTACCCTCGATACATCCGCAGTCATTTGCCCTGGGATCTATTGCCAGTTGATATTGAGACGGCAGATGGGACTGCTAAACCTAAGGTATGTATTCATTTATATTCGCATAATAGTTCTGTCTGAATAAAATACATACATATGCTCACTGGCTCACGTATATTACCTTCCGGGAGAGGCAGAAAGTCCCCGGAGTGAAAAAATAGGAGGTAGGATATGACGGTATATCCGTCCAATTGAGCAGTCCGACTGGGGAAGTACCTCCGCTCTACAAAATACCGCGGCTATAATAACCTCGTGTTCTGTTCCCGGCGATGAGTAGGATAGCCAGAGCTCTCTGGAGGATTTTATACCAAAAGCTTGTCCTGCTTCGTCTTTTACACTGACGGCACAGAAACTCTCAATGCTTGCTGGGTTGGTAGCGCGAGTGCGACTCTCTTAGTTTTGCACGCGTCCATAGGCCACGGTGACCAATTTCCATCAGGTGGGCCGTGTGCTTGTCTGCCACCTAAGTGGTAAAAATAAAATAGATTTGAAGGTTTCATAATCAAAAGGCCGATCACATTATCTAACTACAATCACAGTGGGTTTTGGAAGGTCAGTAGTAAAGTTCTGCAATGGGCCATATCGTGGTTATACTGAAGGTGGACGAGTCGGTAAGTCTCGGATTATGAGTCTATTTATTGTGATAAACCACCTTTCCCTTTTGTGAAAGTAACCAGTTAGTGGTAGAAGAAGTTAAAGCTTCTCTGTATATGATGTGCATAGATATCTATAGTAACTAAACTAAATAACCGCGATAGCCTAGTGGTATTGTAATGGACTGCTGAGACGAGGTCTCGGATCCGATCCCAGGTTTTACCATGGCACACACCAATGACTTTTCGAAGCTTTTCGAATTTATGTTTCTATTTATCGCAGGTTTATAAGTGCCCGGTTAATGGCAATAGGCTCGCCACTTTTTCCACATTGGGACCTAAACCTAAACTGGCGAAATGTGGGTGCTAGCACCTCTGCCTACCCCTTCGGGGATATAGGCGTGAGTTTATGTGTTTATGTTATGGTAAAGAAGTGAAATATCCCTCTTTTTAAAATACTGGGTTCTCCGAACGGGACGTATTTTCAAGGTCGTCAAAGTAGGGACTACACTTTCTGGGGTTGTCAACATCTGGAATGGTGGTCCATAATATTTAGAGTTCACCCTAGATTCTTACTATCCCGCAGGGTATAGTTAATTTATATGCTAAATATAAAAAGATTTCAATACGGTTGTTGGATTCTATAAAAACTAAAACCGAAATAATATAAATAAAAAAATAAGTTTAAAACTAAAACCCCGACTATAAAAAAATTTCAAACAAGAAAATATCTAGGATAGCCACAATCACAGCGGGTATGCCATGCCACGTATGCCACTTTTCCCTACAGTGTATTAATTTGTTGACATACTACCACGGCTATCCTAGATATTTTCTTGTTAAAAACTTTTTCAGTAGTCGGGTTTTAGATTTAAACTTATTTTTTTATTTATATTATTTTGAAGCAACCAATAGGTATAATTTATTTATATTTGATATGTACTAATTAAGCCCTTTCTACCAAATACGACATATTTATCTCAAATTTATTTTTTAACATAGTACTTTGTGACTGCTAGCCACATTGTGTTTAAATCATCATTTATTCTCATAAAGACAGAAACAGTCACTTACATGAGAACATAAAAGATACATTTTGTGATCCATTTCAAGTAACCGTCGACAGAGTAGGTAGGTACAATATAAAATACAACAACAATATGACATGATACTTTGAACTTTCACTCAGCAGTCCATCCTTACGCAGATAGGCATACACAGATAGGTTCGGAGCATTTAACCACATGCCACCACAACACCACCACAACACATTAGATTCAGTGATACGTTATATAGCCTATAACCAGTGGACGACTAAGATGCTTCTAATGATACCTCATTTATCCAGTTCTGATTAGTGGTTGAGGAGCTATGAGGGAATAGATGAACTTACATACATACTTACAAACATAGCATGTCAAAACCATAACCCTCCTTTTGCTTCGTCGTAGTCGAGTAAAAATATATTTTACCTTGTAGGTAATATACACATCACGCAACCCAAAGGACATGGTGGTTTCCTATTACCACTACTGCACCCTGGTACATGGGCTCAAGGGTTCCTTCGAAGAGTTCTGTGATATTTTCATGAAGGACCGCGCGCCGTTTGGACCCGTATGGAATCATATACTGGGTGAGTTTACCATCGGCATCATCAGCTTGTTTTTTGGGTCTCCGACTCTGTTTTCTTTTGACATAACTTGCCTTTTTTAAAGGGACTGCCTTTTGACTCCTTATTATTGAGAAGAAAGCTTGCAACCTCGTCTGTTAGTTCGCAGGTGAGGCTGATTTGGGCTCCAAAGATTTTGGTGGCGTTCTTTACACCTGAATGAATTTGCCACATTCTAAAATATGTGATAATTCATGGCAGTCTATAGGACCTGTACCCTTTTTTGCACAGGTTTTTGGCGCCGACGTCATGATCCAAATATTCTCTTCATCAAATTCGAAGAGATGAAACACGACCTGCCTTCAGTGGTGAGGAAAACCGCCGCATTTCTCAACAAGGAATTGAGTGACATTCAAGTAGAGAAGCTATGTGAGCATCTCTCCTTCCAAAACATGAAGACTAATAGAGCAGTAAACTTAGAAGCTATTCTCGAGAAATCCTTTGGAACAAGTTATTTAGAGTCTACCGATCTTAGATTTATAAGAAAAGGTGAGATTGGCGATTGGAAGAATCATATGCCAGAAGATGTGTCCCGGAGATTTGACGAGTGGGCCGAGGAACACTTAAAAGGTACAGAATTAAGTTTTGAATAAGAGAGCCTAAGTTTAATTAAGCGTCTAAAGATATGTGGAAATTATTGATAATGTAATATAGGATCTTGAACCGATTCATAATACGGGATGAAGTAAAATTCGTGATACATTTAACCTGTTTATCGACTTATTGCTATGTGAAGGCGGCTTTCCACAATGTGTGGTTTGTTGGTCCACGACGCACCCTGTAAAGAAATTTATACGTGGTTGTCCGCATTTAACGTGCGTGATAAAATCAAATAAAATTAATATAATTAATAAAATTCCATACTTTGTCGTAAGATAAATAACTGGAATGCTATGCCCACAAATATGTACCTGCAGATTTTATCACGCACGTCAAACAACTATTAATCAATAGGTTTACACGATGCAAATCGTGTTGCATTGCATTCTTTGTTCGAAGTCGGGAATCCATCACAGCAATAGTCCGTACCTGCACTTCTACTGGTGATATTCTATCCACTGTGCATTTGGGCAGGTGTATCCACTTTCGTAATTAGAATTCACGCACTGTAAAAAGTCGCCTTTTTTTATACTACTTAGGTGGCAGACAAGCACACGGCCCACCTGATGGAAAGTGGTTACCATGACCTATGAACGTGTGTAACACCAGTGGAGTCACATCCGTGATGCCGACCCTGTAAGAACAGAGATTTTGTGCCGTCAGTGTAGAGGACAAAGCAGGACAAGCCTTTGGTCATCCCACTGACAGCACAAAAACTCTCCAGTGAGCTCTGGCTACCCTACTCACCGCCGTTATTATAACCGCGGTATTCTGTAGGGCAGAGGTACTTCCCCAGTCGGACTGCTCAATTGGGCGGAAGTACCGCAGTGTCCTACCTCCTCAAAAAGCCTGTAGTATTCCTAAGTATAATTTAATACATTTTATATGAATCTTCTATGATTTATTTTTAGAATTTCGTTTTATATTAGAAGTTGTGTTGAGGTGCTAAGTAAAATAATGTTAGGTATAGCTATATTACTTAATAGATATAGGTAAGTACAGTAACTACAGTTTTCACCAGTTAAGCAGAACTTGCTCCAGGAACAGTATTGCGTTTGCGTAACTGCGTTTACGTTTGTAGATCGTATAATCGTTTTACGTGATAAGGAAATCCATTTGTGTGTGGTAAAAGTTTGTTTACGTAAACATTTGCTTGTATTTATAGGAATTCATGAATATAATAAACATTTGCTAACTATATCAGTGTATTTTATTGGTTAACTAACTGTCTCTATTCGCTCACAAGTCGTTATGTTCAGGGATACTTGAAGGTACCTTTTTTTTGTTTTTTTTTACGTGCGCAAAATCCCCGCGGATACCTCCCCACCGGAGGTTATGTCGGACTCGAACCGACTAAAACGCACGCCGCCTGTGGGTCGTTTTGGTTGCCGAAGGTGAGGTTGACAGGCATATCCCTCGCACCCCGGCCAACCCAGGGCCATCTCTCACGATATGGCCCTCTTCTCAGGTGTGGGGACTACAGAGTCCCCAACTCGTCTCCGGAAACGGGGAGGCGTGCCAGATGCGCCACGGCCGTACATGAAGGTACCTAGGTTACACATAGAGTTTCATGCAGCGAGTTCCAATACTTACGTTACTTAGTTTCACAGACGAACATCAAGCAGACTCCAATTAAGTTGAGTAAAGGCTCAAAGGAGACTCATACAAATCATACAAATAAACGTTTTGAGTATTTTAATACCATAAAAGTGAGATTCACAAATTTGGCAATGAAGTCAAAACGGTAAGTTTTAAGCACTTTTTGTACAATGTGATATAACAATAATATAATAAAAATAATAATAAATAATTTACAATCGTTCGCAACAACGAACAGATAACGTGATTTATGTGAAGTTATAAAATTATTTGTACTGTTTGTGTTAAACTATTTCTTTAGTCTTATATATAGAATGTCGATAATTAAATAATTGAATTCGAGGCATAATATTGCTCTCTTAAAGTTAACCACAATATTTTCAATTTTGTAAAGGTCTATAAACCAACAAAAATAATTAAAAATTAAAGTATTACTTTTTCATTAAAAATAATAAAAGTTCAGAAGTTACGAAGAACTCTGAAAAAGAAAAACGTCAGTAGCTTAGTGATTAAGGAAGCGGCCTTACGATCGAAAGGTCCCGGGTTCGAATACTGACCGACGTGAACCCACCCCTAACACAAGCAATTTAGCTAGGCTTGAGGGGCTAGAGCGAATATTAGTAATTTCGGTTATGGTGCGTGTAATATCGCAAAAGGCATTTTATGAAAGCGGATAGTAAAATGAGGAGAGGAAAACCTAAGTTGGACAAAATATGTGATAGGTAATAGATGCTATAGCCAGGAAGAGAGCGAACGTTGAGTTGACTGCAAGTAGAGACGAACAGAAAAGTCACACATATTGCGCCGATCTTGAATAAATATAGGATAAGAGAAGGGCAGTATAATAACGATGAAATCTAATAGACTATTAGATTTGTACCTATAAGTAATACCCGAGATAATGTGATGAGTAATAGCACTGGGAAAGAAACTAGCAAAAACTTAGCTATGAGTTTATCTAATGGTCCGGCAACCAGCTAGAATATGTAGTAAAGTATATAATAAAGAGCTAATTCATTTGGGTAATCGTTGAAAGATGCAATATTTCGTATGAATAACTGAGTTCGCCAAACATCTACATATTCAAAGTAAAAGATTCCACAGTCTAATAATTATATAACTTCCCATTTTAAGAAAAAAAACCAAGAAAATATTTCAAAAAAACATGCTTGAACCTTTTGCATCCTATTTTATATTCTTGTAAATATTAGTTTATGTCTACAATAACAAAATGGATCATTATAATATAAATAAAGAAATAATTTACAAAAAAAACATGAAATAAAAAAACTTTATATCAACATGGATAATCTCGAAACGACTAGACTTACAATGTAATTGACTCACAACACTGAACTACCGGTGAAATTCTGCTATACTTTAACATCTATTGTTCAAAATACATTTAAAAACTTACATCTAAGTTGTGGCTCTTCTAAACATAATATTTGAATAATAAATTGTGCCTATGTCGGAATGTAGCAGGCAATACGTATTAGTAAATGATGATGTACTTATAATCTTTTGCGAGCATACAATGTCAATCCATGCATGGGGTCATGGAAAATTCATAACAAAACCAAAAAACAAATTACAACGACCTGTTTTCTGAAGGAATACATGAAATTTGTGTAGTTCCAGTATTCATGGTTGTAACAATATCACAAAAACCTGCCGAGGGGGACCAAACGGCAAAGCAGCAAGCAGCAAGCTCACAGCAAATGTCCCTATATTTAATACTTCTTGATATCTCTTGTCAGGAGCAAAGTGTAGGACAATTTGCTCTGTGCTTTTTGCTTTCTGCTTTGGTGTGTGCTTCTAAATTTTATCAACGACGTCGATTTACAAAAATTAAATTACCTTTACACTGTAATTTCCCTCTAACAATTTATAAATTCCCTTTCAATATATTCTATCCAGAATAAACAATATATCACGGTGACTTCAGAACATCAAAATAATTTTGATCTTAGCTATGTATTATCCAAACCTCCCAAACTAAATATTTCAATAGTTTATTTCATACAAGGAGCTAGATAACTGTGTATCAGAAAAAAAATCAGTCTCATTGGTTATCTATCTCGGTTATGGTCCAACGTTTATTTATTGTAACTTTGCAATTTGATATTCAAATTCAAACCCAATTTATTTTAGTAAACATTACGGATTTCTTTAAAATGCCTTTAGCATGTTTTAGAATATTTTCTTGTATTTGTAAATACTTTATTTTAGAGGCCTTAGACAGCACTTAAACTAAAAGCTATTAGTGGCAAATTTGTAGTTAGAATGCATTTCTGGTCGTTGTTACAATTAAGTTAACTGACGACCTGCGTAGTATAAGTACTGTTTGATTTCATTACACATTACTGATACTGATATTTGGTTTCGCTTTCATAATTTCACTGTTTCCTCATGAATTTGTCGCTATCTACGTAAGTACTACACCTCGATAACTGAGCGTGACAAACATTATGATCCACCTCTACTTACACCTATACGGTCTCGTATACAATTCTATTTCATAACTTATTAGTAAATACCCTTTCTAATTCCATCTTTTTTATTTTATTTTCATCCATATTTTTAATTTTCATATTTGGAATTCAGAACATATTACCAAGTCATATTTTTAATTCTCTAAAGAGGTGTCCCACAGGGTATGAATTTAGGGCCATTTTTGTTTAGCATGAAGGGTAACCACAATAAAATAATAATAATACTACTATGTACATTTTGTGTTTGTGACAGAAAAAGTTATTCTCGTATAGTTTACTAATTGTAGTCAAAACTACATAAGTATCAAGGCAATATATCTACTTATATTGAATTTGAAGACTTATAAGAAACCACATACATAAATAAGTTACTTATTATACAAATTACATGGAGGTTGGATACCGATTACGTGAAAAGAAAGAATGAATACCTGCTACACTCGTCAAACTTAAGTAAACATCTTAGTAACCTTAAAACCACAAAGTATTTTTTCTATCTATCCATATAAGTACAATAAAAATATTTTCTTTGCATCGTGTTATTAGTGTACAAGAAAATATATTCTATAATTAATACATTTTATAGAAACCACCGTCAAACGGTGTCAAAATTTTGATATATTTTTAATATTTATGTTTATTTTCTATTGTCATCATGTAAAGCTCATAACTTGATTTATTTCTCATAATCGTAATCTTTGGAATTATTTTTGGGATGTATTCGTCTGAGATCTATACTAAAAAGTTAAATAATTGCGATATATATGTGTGTATCCCTTCATTTTTTGTTTTTAGAATCATAATAACAAATTTAATCTAGAAAACTAAAAATGATAAGATAAAACATTAATCGCAGTATATACTTCTTACTAAATAATTAAGTACCTACTAATTATAATATTATATTTAAATAACTATTTATTTATTAAATTATCATAAAATATGTATTTATGGACTAGAGTGAGTTTTTAAAGTATCGAGGCCGAGTTGTACAGTTAAATAATACTTACTAATAAAGTAGGTAATGTAAATACTGATTCTAACAATTCTAATATCTTTAATAATATACACCAAAACCCCGATGACTTTCTACTAAACAGGATATGCAAATATCTATAATGGTAAAAAGGATTCTGAAGAAGAGACGTTAGTGATCTTTTCATAATTAAGTCAAAATAAAGATATAAAAATAAAATAGTGAAGTCTTTAGACAGTCAAGATAGTGAAACAGGGCTATTACCACACAATATAGAATCAATAAACCCATAATCTTTGTTATTATGGATACTAGTATCGAAAATCTTTCACATAATGTGACAAATATCACCATTCATATAAAACAGTGATGTGGATAGACAATTTTCAACAGGATGTAATCAATCACCTTTCAAATTATGTTGAACATCTTTACATCAGTGTGGCACTCCAACGATATCTGCGAGGTCCTTGATTTTATATTCCGTGGCTATTATAATCTCAGCTGTGTAATTCTCTAAGCCTATAGCGTCGGACACAGCGCTGCGAGCTGCGACATCGTTGATATGGATTGCTATTGGTTGGACTGGGTGACATCACTGGAGTTCAACCAATGACAATTTAGATCAAAGCTGACGCAGCGCTGCACTCGACGCTATAGGCTTAGAGAATTACACAGCAGAGATTGTAAGTGAACAATTTTAAATAAGGTGACAACTGGAATTATTAGATTTATGTCTCACATGAGGATTGCCAAAAGCACCGCAACATTGATGATGATTGACATTCTTCGAGTGGTGATGTCCATGTGGGTGGACGTTGCTTTGTACTTGTTTCTCTTTTATGGAATCTTTGCTGAATTGTTTGTTTGTACATTGTTTGTTGTGTCCGGGCGCAATCCGTGCCTTAAAACGCGTTACTTTGCCAGGTTTTGCCTGACTGTCTACGTTTTCTGTTGCATTTGGATTGCACGTGTGAGATACTTGATTTATATCTGTATGTGCGTCTTGATATTCTGTGTCGGTTTCTGTGGAAATATTTGTTTATTAGGAAATATGGACATTAAAAGTGGCTATTACTGAAATACTATCTGATTTTTCTTTATTCAAGTGTAGTTAGATAATCAAATAAGACAGGTTTTTTTATACCACTTAGGTGACAGACAAGCGCACGGCACACCTGATGCAAAGTGGTCACCGTGGTCTATGGACGCGTGCAAAACCAAGAGAGTCATACTCGCGCTGCCAATAACGTTGCATAAAATTTGGTTAACAATACTAAATAAAATAACACTACTATTAGTGATATTAATAATGAAAGTTACATAACATATGTATCTGGATGAACTTCAAACCAGTGTTGCGCTGTAGGGTGACTTCATCATTTAGAATTTCCAAGTCTGCTTGAGATGATTTTTTTAAAATATCTTTTCTTTTTGTTATGAAAAACTTACCTATCTCATCTCCGCTGTGCTTAGCAGTAGACGAGTCAGTTTCAGGTCTAAGCAGCGAGCACGAGTCTCCAAGAGCAGGTGGAGCAGACCTCGCCGGTGACATTTTTGACACGCACTGTTGGATTAGCGTGAAGCACCCAAACGTTAGCCGAGGACTATTTACCGAAATCTAGAAAAATATTTGGACTCTCGCATTTTGAAATTAAAAATCCATTACCATCACCATATTGAAGTTATTTTCATGCGAGATTAGAAAAGTGAAATACATTAGTCACACACAAATATAAAATTTATTTTCAAGTGATTTGATTTGGTAACCATTAATTTATTTCTATCTCCTTTTTTCCTCCTTGCAACCTTTCATATTCTATTTACTAATGCCTTTTATGTAACAATTTGATATTTTTAGGAATGTCAACGATAGGTGGAAGTAGAGGTGCAAATAAGTGCTCACTTTTATAAACAGTTACTTCATTTATGTGAATAGTTACATCAGTTTTACTTACAGTGTCGACGACATTATCTTGTTCTCTGTCTTTAGCCTGTGGTGCAGTTCCAACTCGACATGGGGATGTCGAACTGTAACTAAACATATTATAGGTTTTATTTCGATTCTTCAAACATATATCAAATGTATTAAATTATCAAATTGGAAATATATTTAAGGTAAAATACTAGTCATGGCAGTTAAAAACCTCCGTGTAAAGATTGTGAAAACTGATATTGACTGATTTAAACTTACCGGAGTGAGGAGTTGAGACTGTCAACCGTTCTTGGTCGTTCTAAGGATTCTGCATCCGTCCACATCCCTGGCACACTTGTAGAATTTGATCTTGAAACTAACAATATCAGACATAATTTAAATTAAGATAAAACATATGGCTGGTTAGAAGGATTTGTAGTAACAAAAAAGTTTTGGTTATTGAATCTTGAACTTAGCTGAATGCAGTTTCACAACTGTAGCATATTGGGATGGGTTCGGACCATTTATAAGTATTTTGCGTATCTGATATTTTGTATATCAGGTATATAGCGAATCTGGTATTACACGTACCATTGATTCGTATATATTTTACTTATTATGCTAGCATAAATTTATAATAGTAACACTAGATTTAACCAACCACTAGTTGGTTTTTTATTGGACTCGAAAATAATCTTTAATAAAACATTTACCTTGTTCTCTCTCTGCTCTATTCGGCGAATTAGCAATGCTTCTTCTAGCAACATCTTGAAAAGTGACAGGTGAATATATGCGTCTCTCTTCTACAGGTGACGTCATAGTAGTTGTTGGACCATTCGAGGGTATTTGAGAACTTCTAACGCTCGAACTTGAAGTTTGTACTGCGATTAGATTTCCAGCACTATTCACCAAAGAGCTAGGTTCAGAATTGATTAAAGAATTTGGTAAATATATTTCAGCGTTTTGGACTCTGCCAGTATGGTTATCTTTGTTGTTTAGTTGCTGAGCGGAATGCTCTGCGATGCTGTCTCTGACATCAGCAGCTCGCTCCCACTCGAGTTCGGTTCCAGGTTGTAGTTGTGGTGAGATAACTTTAGTGAGTGATGGTCGGCATTCGCGACCTTCGAGCCAGTAGGTTTTCATTGCACCTGTAACATGTATCACATTTAGGACTACAAATTCTGTTTTGAAGAAGATTTTATGTTTCCACGCCTTTATACGTTCCAAGTTGTTATATGAGGGGATACACAACGGCGGTGACTAGACGTGACGTCGATATTATCATCTGTGTACTTCTTTGCTATTGGTTTGCTAGCTTTAGGCGCGAGCGGGAAAAAGAAGAATGGCAAACCTCCAATGCTCCGGACTGACATTCTCAAAACATTGACCAATACAGTTTATTTAACGTGCGAAAAATCACCACGCATACCCCTCCCGGCGGAGCCGGTGGACAAGGTTATGTCGGACTTGAATCGACAAAAACACACGATGTCTAGTCTAGGGGTTGTTGTTGGTTGCCGGAGGTAAGATTGGCACTTGGCACCCCGGCCAACTCAGGGCCATCTCTCTCGATCTGTCCTTCCTCGGGGCAGTATACTACACTTGCTATCGAGTGAAATAGTAGGGGACTTGCGCAGTGAACAAAGCTCAATTGTGCTGCGACATTTTTATACGTACCTTTTCCTTTAACTTGTATTTCTCCTCGCTCTGTAACCATGTAAGATGGAGACAGCAGTTCTTGTGTGGTCTGCGAGATGTGTATCCTCATGGCTTCTGAAGTGGATTCCATTCTGGAAGCTGTGTTAACTGAGTCCCCAAATAGACAATACCGAGGCATCTTCAGGCCGACGATGCCAGCGACTACTGCGCCTGAGTGGACGCCCACACGGATTGATAGATGTGACCCTGGAATTAACAGATAATCAGTGCTTATCAGTAATAGTCACAGTATTGGTACTGCTTCTGTAGAAGAGGATTTAGACTATTGTTCTTATAACTGGTCTCGAGCAAATTGGTACAGTTCATAAAGTTTTGAGATAGCACAGAAACATTTATGTTTCCTTAAATACTAATAAATAAATAATAGAAAAAATAATTAATTCAAAGCATACCTGTGCTTGGATCCTTGAGATCAGTGATAGCGTCCACCATATCGAGAGCCATGTCGCAAACTTTCTCAGCGTGATTGTCTTCTTTCTCGGGAGCTCCAGATACTACCATGTAGGCATCTCCTATTGTTTCTACCTGTTAGATAATTAGAACCTTACTGAGACACACAAACAAGCTTCACAGATGTGGTAACAATCTACTTGTAAACTTGTAAAGTTTTAGATGTAGTACATAACATAACATAAACTCACGCATATATCCCCGAAAGGGTAGGCAGGGGTGCTAGCACCCACGTTTCGCCAGTTTATGTTTTGGTCCCAATGTGGTGGCGCCTAGCGAGCATATTGCCATTATAACCGGGCACTTATAACCCTGCGATAAATACACACATAACTTCGAAAAGCATCGAAAAGTCATTGGTGTGCGCCATGGTAAAACCTGGGATCGAACCCGAGACCTCGTCTCAGCAGTCCATTACCCATACCACTAGGCATCCACGGATTAGTGATTTCAATTACTATTATGGTCGACTTACCTTATAGACCCGGTTCCTCTCCGTCAGCGTGTCGAATATGGAATACATAGCGTTCAGCATAGACACCACTTCCATGGGGGTGATGCGGGAACAGATCTCCGTGAAGGTGACCACGTCGGAGAACAGGATCGAGACGCTGTTGAACATCTGCAGTTGGAAAATTAAGTCATTAGCTTTTAGGTATATATTATAAACTATAGATTCCGCACTCTAAACATAACATAAACTCACGCCTATATCCCCGAAGGGGTAGGCAGAGGTGCTAGCACCCAAATTTCGCCAGTTTATGTTTAGGTCCCAATGTAATAGGTGGCAAGCCTGTTGCCATTAACCGGGCACTTATAAACCTGCGATAAATACACACATAACTTCGAAAAGTCATTGGTGTGTGCCATAGTAAACCTGGGATCGAACCCGAGACCTCGTTTCAGCAGTCCATTTTTGTTGATCCATTTAAAATAAAATATAAACCTGACTGCCGTCTAAAAGATTGAAATAAGTTTGATAACAGGCGGTACCCATTAATTTTCTTTCGGTTTATGATTGGCAAGGCCTGCTCTTTTAGACAGCAGTTGGGATTTTTATTTTTACATATAAACATACATATAATCACACCCTTATCCCCAGAGGGTTAGGCAGAAGTGAATTAACATCCACATTTCACCAATAGGTAATTGAATTCGGTCCTACGTAATAAGGGGTGAGCCTATTGCTGTCTTCCGGGCACTATTGTTGACTCACGATGCATCTGAGGATGAGTCTGGGCTGTATATATCTGTCTGATGTTAAACAGCCATATCTCTAAGTCCCCTTGTACGAAACCGCTTGGGAAGAGATGCAGTGGTCCAAATTCTACTCTGCCGGAAATCACTCGGCGGTTTATTTTATATTTATATTTTTAAACTTTTTAGTTGTAATATGGCATATATAATATTATAATCACCTTACAATTATCTTCATTTTGATACCCTACTCGATAAATTTAATGTAGCTATAATATTTGGCCAAATATATAGCCGATGTTCCTGCGAGCCGTGTCTATAAAATACGTAATTGATCTATCATCATGATCATCATCATCTTCTCGATGTTATTAAAGTTAGTTGGATTTTAAAAAGCCTTTATAACCAGGCAGAAATAAATCGGTAGAGATAAATTTTACTCAGAGTACTTTCCTTTGTGAAAAGGACAGTAATATATCGTTTTTCGATACCCTTCGCTAGCCAAGCTGCCAGGCATCGACAAGCGTTAGCTCTCAGCTTCAACAGTGACAGACTGTAAACTATCAATTGAAATTAGACTCTTATTTCGGACGTAATGGTGCTACGCTCTCTAGGAGAAAAATCGAGCTTGACCAGAGGCATGACGTTATTTATATGTACATACATATAATCACACCTTTATCCCCAGAGGGTTAGGCAGAGGTGAATTAACACCCACATTTCACTAATCATTGAATTCAGTCTCACGTAATAGGGGGTGAGCCTATTGCCGTCTTCCGGGCACTTCGTTGCACACACTATCGTTGATTCGAGCCATGCATCTGAGGCTGAGTCAGGGCTGTAGGTATAGGTATATCTATCTGATGTTTAACAGCCCTATTCCTTAGTCGCCTTGTACGACACCGCATGGGATGAGACGGGGTGGCCCGAGACAAAATAAAGATTTGAGTTAGCATAAATACGCGTACAAAAATAAACATCAGAACAATTTTGTAGGTAGGTAATTACATGATCTACAACTTTGTCCAATCTTTGTTTTTGTGATAGCACTTGCTGTTTACAACGAGAAAAATGCAAGAATTACAATAATTTTGACCTTTGACCATGAATAAAAAAAATGCGCATGTCTAATCGATTGGGACTTTTGACATATCTTGTATGATGGGATAGGACCGCTACCAATTTTCAGCTCTATGCGATTTTATGCAAGCTTACCATTTAATTTCTTCTATTTTGACTGTACTATATTGTCAATATTTTTGATGGGATAGGATGGCCGATAGAAGTGTAATCTAAGTAAATTGTGACGCGTTCGTCGATGCCCCCAGCGTTCAGTGACGATGTCGTAAGTTCCAAGATTTTCAAATGCTCAACGCACCTTAAGAACTGTTCACTTCAAGAAACGGTAGTTAGTCTCTTCCTTCTTGAAGCCTATGTACTATTCTCGACGATAATCTATCTTTGTGCCAAATTTCATCCGGATCTGTTGAGCCATTTATGCGTAAAAGAGTAACAGAGATACACACACACAAACTATAGGTACCCTAGAAATCCACAGGCTAATTTAGACTTGTAAGTCGCGGGAACGGCATCAATATTTCACACAGGCGGAGCATCGGTGAATAGCTAGTTAAAAAGGTATAAATTCAGCTATTAGCAAGGGTTATGAACAAACAAAAGTTTCCTACGGTTAGCGTCAATAACGGTATCGCTTATCTCATCAGGATGGGAATGAGCACGCCCGGTTGTTTGCTTGACGGCTTTGTACCGGGAAGAGCGGGAATTGAGGATCATGGGGTTAAAGTTGAAGGTCAAGGACGAATAGTTTCAACGTGTTGTAAATTGATAGGTGTTTGTAGTAGTGATACGTAGGTTTTAGAAAACCCGGTAAGTACTAGTCAGACTTGTGCATGAAGGGTTCCGTTCCGTACCATTAGTAGGCCTAAATATATATTTTTCTGTTGTTATAGCGTCAACAAAAAAGATCACTTGTGAATATTTCAACCGTCTAGCTATGACAGTTCACAAGACGCAGTCCTTTAAGAGACACAGATAGAAGGACAGTGAAGTCTTAGTAATAGTATAAGAATTATATGGGAGTTATTTAAATTAAAATATAAAAACAATACATACATACATACATAAACTCACGCCTATATCCCCGAAGGGGTAGGCAGAGGTGCTAGCACCCACATTTAGCCAGTTTATGTTTAGGGCCCAATGTGAGTGAAGGAGATTATATAAACAGAAAACTAAAAACAATACAATAATAATATACCTAAACAATTTATTTATTTATTTATTTTTTAACTTTATGCACAGTTTATTGTACAAAGGCGGACTTAATGCCAAAGGCATTATCTGACAGTCTACCTTAGGGTGATGCAGAGATGCGTTGAGGTAGGTGCAGGCAAAAAAATTAACCATGAACTATCAACGATAAGGAAATACTCAAATTTGTTTACAATAATGATATATACATATAAATATATATACATATACTATACATACACAACCATAATACATTTACATAAACATTTACATAAACCATACACATTTACATAAACTACTTATATACTCATATTATACATGGTATGTACTTACATATAATCAAGCATAGATACACAATCATAAATTTCCATTTATATCCATTATGACGACTAGGAGCCACTGTAGAGCTGACGTACCTTGTACTTGAACGTAGCACGGTTGGTGGTCATCCTGATTTCGAGAGGAAGCGCATTCCAGAGGAGGACAGCTTGCACGAGGAAAGAAGAATGAACTAGACCAGAACTATGAGTGGGACAGTGCAGAAGAAGGTTGTTAGCTGATCGGAGATTTTTGTTGTGATGAGAGCCAAGTAACTGAACATGAGTTGATAAGTAAGTGGGAATATTAGGGGATCTTAAAATAGTATGGATCATCGTTACCGCCCGCAAGCTGCGGCGCTGACGTATCTGCAACCATCCCAACTCCGAACGATGAGCTGAGACATGATCATATTTCCTAAGGTTGAAGGTGAATCGAATGCAATTGTTGAGAAGGCGGTCAAGTTTATTGAGTAGATCTGCATTCAGGTCCAGGTAGCAAACATCACCATAGTCCATTACTGGAAATATCAGGGTCTGCATAAGCATTGCCTTGGTTTTAGCTGGTAGGAAGTTTTTGAGGCGATAGAGACTACGCAGCATCCCTGTAACCCTTTGACAGACCTTTGTGACTTGAGTTTGCCAGTTCAGGGTGGAGTCAATATTCAATCCCAGGTTTTTAACGTTCAGCGTGACAGGAATCAATCTTCCGTTGAAAGTTAATGATGGCAGAGTTGCATTGTCTACCCTATTCATCATATGGCTACTGCCAATTAAGATACCCTGGCATTTATCAGGGTTGACAGAAAGACCAAACCTGTCACACCAACTGCCTATTGATTGCAAATCAGCGTTAACCCTATCGATAGCCTCCGAAAGATTCTCCGCACGAGCTTGGCTGTACACCTGCAGGTCATCGGCATACAAATGATACGCACACTGAAGTTCAGATGTAATGAGGTTAATAAATATAGAAAATAAAAGAGGAGAAAGAATACCGCCTTGCGGAACGCCAGAACCAAGATTACGCCAACCAGATGAATTCTCGTCTACGCAAACCGACTGCTGACGTCCACGAAGATATGAAGAGAACCACTCCAACTCGTCAGCTGAGATTCCAATATGGGCCAGTATTGCTCCAGGTCCAGGAATAAAAGATTTCCTCCCCATCGACGTCAACCGGGACGATAACCAAAAGGCTGGCGATATTGCCACGTTGAATGGCAATACCCATCCTTTGCGCAAGGAATAAACCAGCCCTCTGGTCACAGGTAGCGTCAATGAAACGTTTAGAAATGTCTCTAAACAAAAGACGGGCACTTGGACCCCGTGATCCCAGCGTCTCGACCCCAAACGGCACAAATATGTCATTACCACTTATATTACCATACTTGCGCCGTTTATAATTATATTATGTTATCCGTGCCGTGGTAATATTAATAAATATGAATTAGCTAACATAAAAACGCGCGAAAAACATAACCCTTGCTTAGCTTTCCAGGTAAAAAGAATTTGATTACAAACGATCATGAATAATGGGAACACGTCATATTCCCATCATTTATAACATCGCGACACAAATAGCCTCATGTTTGTGAGAAACATTATCTTCCAACAGGTAACAGGGTGGAAATTTTCTACGCAGTTCGTTGAAACTGACGAGATTTATCGAGGTATCGTTAGCAATAAACAATGTTATATATAGAAGTGTCATCAATTTATTTTATTAATGCCCATTAATTTCTTCTTTCTTTCTTTATTAATACCCTTCACATTGCTTTTTAAAGTCTTAAAGAGCAAGGTGAAGGATATAAACAAAAAATAACAAAAAAATGGCCTTTGATTTGTTTGCACACTTTGCACCATGAGATAACATAGGTAGGTAATTGAGCATACTGCTGTAACATAGATGAAGAGGGAAAATTTTCAAAGTGTAAAGAATACCCTTGCTTGATCTAGTTTATCACGCAATATACAATCTGATACTTAATCTTTAAGTATTGATGTAGTTTACCTCAATGTTTTAGTACAAAGACAAGCCGACAGGAATAGGTTATACTCCACAATTGCTGTGCTATAACTTAAAGTGAAATTGAATATGTTTTATGTTCCAGTTAAATTACCGTTCCTAGGGAGAGGGATATCCAAAAAGTGCTAGGGTTACAGATTATTACACGTCAGAATTTGAAATTTCTGGTCCTCAGAAAAGGGAAAATGGCATATTAAGGCGTAAGGCATAATCATAACAAACGTATATTTATCGACACAGGGTTTTAGGTAGGTATATCGACAAAGTAAAATAAGGTATCGATCGAGTCTACGATGTGATGCACGATGGCCCTCTCCGAGGAAAGATGTTGAGACCGTGGTGCTTAGGTACACCGGAAGGGTATATAATGAGATGTGTGCAGATAATCTCACTGTTGTCGTGGATGCCCTTTTTATACGGCGAAAAATCCCCACGGATACCTCCTCCTTAGAGTGCAATGGATGTCTAAGACCGAAATGAAGGCCTCGGATGTCACCGGGACTCACGCAAACCTGATGAGGATGATGACGTAACTTTTAGGTAAATTATACAGCGTACTGAGGCTCGATTTCACCAGTGAATCTACATTTATTGGTATATTAGCCTGGATTTAATTTGTGAAAATTCAATAAAGATTTACTGAAATTGAGGTTTCTTGTCTAAGCACTTACCTCACAGGTATCTATTGGATTCTCTCCGTTCCTCAACCTGTCTGCTACTTGTTTCGGTATCATCTGATACAGAAGCTCGTCAGTCCTTTTCATTTCCTCGTCTAGTTTCCTCATGGATTCCTCCAGCTTCTTGCTCTTCTGTTGTTCCTGGTCTAGGGCTAACTTCAACTCCACTGACTGCTGAGTACCAGCTAACATGAGATCTCTAAAATGGTGGAGATTTTTTTGTAAAAGTTTATTACTTGGATTGGAAGAATGCTGAAAGCAGCCATAGATTCTGAGGTGAGAACTTCAGATGTCACATGGTAATTAATGCAGATAGTAATGATCAGCTTATGGGGTTAAAGATTTAAAAGGAAAATGCACTGTAGGTACTAATGAGTCTTTACCTGCTGAAGTCGTGCATCGACAAATCATTGATGTACAGTCCAGTGGACACGAGGGCAGCCAGGTCCGGCATGACAGGTGTGCCCAAGTACATCATCATTCGCCAATTGTCCATGTAGATCATTTGACCTGGGTAAAAATTTCAACGTTTCAATAAAAGCGTTGGAGTTAGTAAAATTTTTGGAATGCTGAAAAATAAAACAGAATATTAAATATCAGAATTTGAAATTTCTGGTTCTCAGAAAAGTGAAAAGGCATATTAAGGCGTAAGGCATAATCATAACAACCGTATATTTATCGACACAGGGTCTTACGTAGGTATATCGACACAGTAAAATAAGATATCGTTCGAGTCTACGATGTGATGCACGATGCCCGGAAGGGCCATCTAAAAACCATAGATGACTCTGGATTAGCTTTATGGGCCACCTTTAACCTCGTATCTGAGACCAGAGACGGCATGCGGTTTTATTCGGGGATCCGTAGGGATGTACGCACGAATTACTTAAAGGTATCGATGTGATCGTATAGCAAAAACGTGTCGATATGTACGATTTTGCTTTTATTATGCTTTACGTCTAACGCCTTTTGCAACACTTAATTCGCCCAAGCCAATCTTAGCTAAGTGAACGAAATTCTCAGTGATTACATGTGAATTATTTTTAACTGTACAAAAAAGTGTTACTGTATTGCTTAGGGTTTGCTGGATCAATCTATTGGTGCTCCTTACTTGGTACTATCGATTTGCCGAAATTAAGCCGTGTGACCCTCTTAAAGAGATATCTACCTCGGATAACTTCTTCGTGAACTCAAATATTTGCAAAGTGGATTGGTGAATAAAACTGGGAAGTGTTCAGTAAACTGAAAAGTTAAAAGGTGTTTGCATAGTGCTCTTTCAGAAAAAAATAAAATAAAATTCGTGCATTTCAAGAGTCATACCTATTACCATAGTAATATATGTATTTATTATTTAAAACTGGATTGGACTGAAAATATTTCATCAATCCTCTGTCCTCATTAGTCATCATAGAAATGAAGAAGAGGAGAAATATCGCAATGCAGGAACAATTGTCTCAAAGTACCGGGGTTGGGTAGGTAAGTATTATGTTATGACGATTGTCAAAAGGAGACAGCATTATCAAAACCTATCAAAATGATAATGCTGTCTCCGTTTGCGAGGGATATGCCTGTCAACCTCACCTTCGGCAACCGAAACGACCCACAGGCGGCGTGCGTTTTAGTCGGTTCGAGTCCGACATAACCTCCTCCACCGGCTCCGGTGGGGAGGTATCCGTGGGGATTTTGCGCACGTAAAAAAAAAAAAAAAAAAAAAAAAAAAAAAAAAATGCTGTCTCCGTTTGACACGTAGGTAAAATTCGCGTAAACTTTCGCATAATAATTTATTCAAAACCCATCCAACCATATTTTGAGACCAATCCGGGTAACTGCAAAAGTGTCCTTAACAATCTTAGAACTTTATTATTAAGGTAGAATTAATAATAAAGTAGATTTAAATACCTATAACATTAACTTAAAATAATAACTGATGTTTAAATGTTAAAAGCGGTCGAAAATTAACTGTCAAAATAAAACAGTTCAGTGAAAACTTTAGGGTACCGTAAAAAATATTGCAACAAAATAATTCTAACTAACAAAATGTTTTGTATTTACATCACATACTTCGCATATATATACTAGGTATGTGCGGTGTTTTTATATTCTCTGGTGCTTTTTAATAGGTGACAGCTGATACAGTTAAAGCTGTATCTTGTATACCTTTAAGATGTAAATTAATGACGTCAGGCAAACGTCTTCCGTCATATGCAAAGCGCTTCTTCGGTACCATTCCTGGAAATTTTCGCCGAAAAAGTCAGAATTATTGGGTAATCATTCTGAATGATATTATGGTAGTAGATGCTACTAAATCTAAAGTATCTACTATGGATTTACGAGTATGTGTCATAAAATGTCTTCCTACGTTTTGGCTTGATTAAAGTCATGATTTAATTAGTACTTAACTATGTATATAAAGAGTTGAAAAATGTACCTAGGTAAAACATCATTATACCAATATATTTTGCCTGACACTTCGACCAGGTTACATCGGTCGTGGTCTCAGGCTGGTTGGCTCAGCAGTGCACGCTCACCGTCTTCGAGTTCATGATGTAGAAAGTTCATCCTCTACCAGCACATTCTCGATATTATCTATATTTTGTTTAGTACCTATACATTATTGTATACCATGGAACGCGGTACTTTAAAAGTTGATGGAAACTGGTTACCGTACCGTGTGTAACACCAATGGAGTCACATCCATGCTGCCGACCCTGTATGAACAGAGATTTTCTGTGCCTTCAGTGCAGAACACAAATTCAGGACAAGCCTTTGGTCTCCCCACTGACAGCACAAAAACTCTCCAGTGAGCTCTGGCTACCCTACTCACCGCTAGGAACACAACACGAGGTAATTTTAGCCGTGGTATTCTGTAGGGTGGACGTACTTGCCCAGTCGGACTGCTCAATTCGGACGGGAATACCACCGTGTCTTACCTCCTCCGAACAACAAACAAGAACAAAGCTTAATAATTGAGTTGAGATAAGATAAGATAAGATAAGATTCATTTATTTAATAAGAATATTGTATAAAAGTTGTTACAAAGTTGGATGTAGGTACATAATATTCTGCTGTCTCCAGCGTACAAATATTGAAAGGTAGTAATACAAATTTAAATAATGTCAGCATACAATTAATAATAATTCCTCGTTTAAATGATATAGTTATGATAGAAGTTATATAATTACAAAATGTCAAATCATTGGTTATACAAGTCAAGGTTCACAGAATAAGTCAATTTTAGACTCAAAACGTTCGCTTAGGAAGTCTTTCGTGGAATAATAACATTTAGTCAGAAGGAATTGGAATAGTTTATATTTAAATGTCTTAAACTTTAGAGTCTTAAACTGAGCGGGTAGTTTATTATAAATTCTAATTGCCATACAGAATACGTTATTAGAAAATATTTGAAGATTTTCCTTAGGCATATGTAATTTGTGACCTCTTCTACTACTTGGTCTGGTTACCATATCATTATGGAGATCAAACAGAAAATGTGACCGTGGACGAATACACACATTTCAAATATATGTATAAGGCAGGCAGTGGTAATATTTTGGTTCGCTTAAACAGCGGGACACAACTTTCTATGGGATGTGCTTTGCAAATTGCCCGTATACATTTTTTATGGGCCCGAAGGTTTACAGAGTTACCCCATATTATTAAGCCATAACGCAGCACTGTTGAGATATACCCATGATAGGCACATAGTGCAGCCTCCAAACCAGCTACACGTGTCAATTTGTACAGGACAAATACAAATCTATTTATTTTAATGCATAATGTGTCAATGTGTGCCTTCCAATTACAGTTTTGACGTGACAACGTCTTATAAATTGGTTTGCCGGGTGACACTTCAAGAAACTGCGTTACGCTCCGCTCACGTTATGCGCTCACAATGAGAGCGAGTGAGAGGCACGCGTCCCTTCCACTCGGGCATGGTTAGCCCGCCTAAGAGCGAGAGAGACAGACATAAAAAGTGAAAGGCACGCGTCCCTTCCACTCGAGCACAGTTAGCCCGCCTAAGAGCGAGAGAGACAGAGCGAGAGAGAGAGAGTGAGAGAGATAGGCATACACACCGGTTCATGTCTTGCGCTTCTATTTCGCTTAGGCGCCTGCATACAAGTTTACACGTTGCCAGTTAATTGTTTTACCACTCAAAGTCGTTGTCACGTAAAACTTTCGCCCGTATACCGACTTTACAGGCAACCAATTTTTTATCAATGGTTACACCTAGAAATTTAATATTATCAACTTCTTCAATTAGTTCATTGGCATGGTTGGTTTGAAGTTGCGGACGTTTACTATTGTAAGTTTGGAATTGTACTAGTTTGGTTTTTTGTGCATTTAAGTGTAGATTGTTACTTTTTAACCATGTTGCAACGTTGTTTAATGCCCAATTGATTTCTTGTTGGTAGGTACTCGGAATGACTCATATCCTTAGATTGAATACTGATGGTGGTGTCGTCAGCATATAATATACAATTGTGTGAAGTTATATCAGGTAAATCATTTATGTAGAGTAGAAATAACAAGAGTCTGGTTCATGATCATTATTCTGCATTTTTTCTATTACAGGGCTCACCAGAAATGTGCATAGACAGACTTCTATGTGAAAAAGGGTGCCTAAATAGACGGCAAACATTAAACAGTTTGTCATACAGAACCCGGTATATGAACCAGAATCGCGCTTGGCAAGTTTAAAATTAACATTCTCATTTCTTGAATAATCTGCTTAAAATGCTGTCAAGTAAGGATAACTATAAAATATTCATTTCTTTTCCCCTATCCCGAGATTCCCGAGTTTCAAACTGACAATCTACCTGTGACACCAGTGGCACTTATTATCTACGTATGACGTCACGTCTCAGCAATTCCTTGACGTGACAGTTCTGTTATTATCATTTTGATTGAACCTCATATCGCATCCTTGTTATTTGTTTCGAGAAGCTTGTGCCAATGCTACACTATGAGTTAGCGAGCGATTAGCGATTTTCATATTTTTGTCTAACAGTTTCTTACTGTTAAATAAATAAATAAATTTACTGACAAAAATATACCAAATGGAAGAGGTTTTAATATTTTGGTGATAATATTTTTTAGTTTTCATTATTATCTCAATCATTGAAAATTAATTAAATGTACCTACGACGTTATATCTCGTCATCGGATAGATGAAATCGGACGTGCAGCATTTTTATGCATTTTTTTGCTGTTCCTCATGCTTTCGGATTTGGCCATTTATGAAACAATTCAACCTATATACCTAACACTTACACAGAACTTATAAATCTTAAGTCACTTATAGCTAACCTTAGCGGTTAGTGGTCTATTTTTTATACCGCTTTATAGGTGTCAGATAAACACATGGCCCACCTGATGGGAAGTGGTTACCATGGCCTATGGATTTGTGCAACACCAGGGGCGTCACACTCGCGCTGCCGACCCTATATCTATCTTTATACCGTTTGGTCTATTTTTTATACCGCTTAGGTATCAGATAAACACATGATCCACCTGATGGGCAGTGGTTCCATGACCTATGGACATGTGTAACACCATAGGCGTTACAATCGCGCTGCCGACTACGAAGAAACCTTCTAATGCCCCTCTTGAAGAACCCTATATTATAGGCGCTTGGGAAAACCGCAGCAGGGAGTTTATTCCACAGCTTGAACGTGTGTGAGATGAAGTTTCTTTCATACCGCACAGTGCACACCGTCTCGGGTCGCAATGTGTGAGAATGAATTCCCTGCCTATGGCGAGCGGTGCGATGATAGAATGTCATACATCGCCATTCTATTACAGTGAGACCTGTACTTTACGTTGCCTGCGTAACATGATCACATGGTATCTTACGTACTAAAATGTGAGTTAAGCAAGTTCAGATGTTAACGAGCCTTCATTTTACAGCCCCTGGTGGGCACTAGAGGTATCATTACCTTAGCCAGTAGGTTTTATGGCTTGGGTGTATATGAGAACTGTTCGCTGTATATTACCATTTTCTGAAGATCAAATGGTCGTAAAAGGTTGACCTTTCTCTCGCATGAGTGACCTTTCATGACCTATAAGATAACGGAAAACATCTTTTTAAAATACTTGTGTATTTTTAGAAACCAATTCGTGGTTTTATTTATTTATTTATTGGTTTGGTTTTAACTGAGTAGATTAGCATATATCAAGGTTAAACAACACTCAGGTTGCTCGGCCTGTCATCATTAGTCATTCATCATATTATCTGTGGTTATATTAATCATGCCTAAGTCACTGACGACCTCCGTGGCGTAGCGGTAGAGCATTCGACTGCTGTGCAGGGGGCGCGTGTTCGATGCCCGCTCAGTGCAAATATTTGTATGCATGAATTATAGAAGTAATTATAGAAGACTTGTATAGAAAAATTATTATGAATGCTCTACAATTGACATGTTGCATTGCATGTATAACCAATACCTAAATATTTGCACACCTTGCATACAAATATTTGCATTGGTCTGGGTGTTTCTGTATAATATGTATGTATTTACAAAAAAAAAGTAAGCATGTTATCCGCATTCTAGATCCCATAACACAAGCTAGTTAAGCTATGCTTTTTGCAGAGTGAGTGTAAAATTGTATTAAAACTCTTTGCATTTATCCAATTTCTGACATTAACTGAATAATTTATTATAGCAATTAAATTATTATGAATGCTCTACAATTGACATGTTGCATTGCATGTATAACCAATACCTAAATATTTGCACACCTTGAAGAGGTTGTAATACAGCGGACCTATACATTTAAAGAAAATGTTTATTTATTTATTTATTCTTTGCAAATATGGGTTACATAAGATGTTACATTCATTAGGTATATATGTAGTTTCACCATATTCCACCATTATGGGCATGCAATTTAATAGCTAAATTAGGAACAAAATACTAAGCAATCTGATATCTTACTTCTAGAAATTTTCATACTGTTGAATTATTTATATTTATACATTCCAGAATACAAATGAAAAATGTCAAAGTACCTATGGCTACTTAAAAATTAAAATTAATAATGTTATAATGTATTATCTCAATTGTATAATAAATTTATAATGTCAATATAGATTTTAGTCATACTTATATTATAATAGTAAATGTCAATGTCAAAAAAAGTTTTCATCATCATTTCTACCAAATGTACACTGAACACATCACTGCTTATCAGTTATCAGTATCTTTTACAAGCTCTCTGTAACCTGTGTTATACATATAAATTATTTGATTTGATTTGATTAAATTATGGACTTCATGTCAGTCACACATAGTCCACTGCTGAACATAGGCCTCTCCCACAGACTTCCAGAATGACCGATCTAATGCAGCCCGCATCCAGTGCTTCCCGGCGACCTTGATGAGATCGTCCTTCCACCTGGCCGTTGGGCGTCCTACGCTACGTTTGTGAATTTTTTTTTTTTATATAGTACACGTCAATTAGACTTCGCCTTGCCTGATGGTAAGCTGAAAGCAAAGTCTCAGAAAAGAGGGTCACCATTACTTACACATACCGTGTGACAATGGTGACACTAAGCTTGACGGACTCATCATATGCTTTTTCACGCCCCGCTTAAAGGACCCAGGACTGTAGGAAGAAGGAAACACGTGAACTGGTAATGGATTCCAGGCCTTAATGGTGCGACAGAGGAAAGAGTCACCGAACCGCTTGGTTCTTGATCGGATGTTCTGCACCGTGTGCAGTCTATCATCATGTCATCCACATCTAAGACCTGCACGCGTTGTCCTGTGTAGGAAAGGGGAGGGTGGACTTGTGAAAATTGTGGACTTAAGAGAAGAAATAAAGTCTAAAATTTAAAATTATTTTTTGTAGTCTCTGTGGTATGACCGTGGTTTGTCTTTAGTAGAATCGAGAGCCTCGTTATTAAGATGGCAGTTACTTATATTAGAAGTGCGCGGGAACAGATATAAAATTATTATTCTATCGAATTAAATCCTGATACTTTCAGTAAACTATTATTATTATCATTCCGGGAGGCATAATGTCATGTTATGTAAATTATATTCCATTTCATTAACACAAATGTCACTTTGTATAATAAATGGTGCCTAGGAGACCGATAATGTGGGCGGGAGAAGAGCAGAACAGGAATAGTTAGATATTTATTTATGTAATTTATCCCTAAAATTATGTAAATAAATATCTAATATTATTACATCGGATATAATATGCCGGACTATTCCTTTGAGGATGCGATCGACGAGATAGGTATTTCAAGAGCAGTTTTTACCTGAAAACCTGACATACTAAACGTAGGTGCTTTAGTATTATGTTATCTGGGGTAACGTGATGAATTTGCAAGACGACGGTCAAACAAGCACTTCAATTTTGGGTCTATCCAAAAATGGAAACATGGCAGTGCTCTGCGAGACAAATAAATTTGGGAATTTCTGGATAAATAGATAGGTACTTAGTTATGTGACTTCTAGTTTCAAAAACTGTATGCTGTATCTTGTATGAAAACAATTATGAAAGTAAAGTAAAGTGAAAAATGTAAGCCAGGATCGTGGCAAGTGGAAAACATTAGTCTCTATCTACCTCACTGGGAAAAGGGGTGACTGTATGTATGTATGTGTATGTAGTTTCAAAAATATGGTTACATCTACAGCATAATACCTAAAACCAAGTACCTATTTGTCATCTCTGAAGTACCTTCCCGCCGGGAACCCGGGTGCTTTAGACAATAATAAATCACGGGTCACATCCTAGTGCTTACGTCAACTTACTGTTCAATGGGGTCGGGTCACACTCAGATTATATCAAAACTAACCTCCATATTATTTTTTCTTGTAGAGATAAAAAGAATATTATTCGGTGTGAAAAATTGTAACGAAAAAATAGAAATATATATTTGTGTGTTTTTATTATATTATATATAAAATAGTGTAAAAAAAGAGAATCTGCCACGTAGCGGTGTGCTGTGTGACACGTCACGTCCTGCTGCTGCCAGATGTGACATTGACTTGTCAAATGTCATATTTGGCATCAAAATGACGTGGCACCTCACCCACCACAGTATATAAATATTCTACTGTTTTTTTTTTAATTTTCTCTTTTTGCATTCTGTTTATTTGTACTGTATGCTGTGTCGCAATAAACATTTTTCTTTCTTTCTTTCTTTCTTCTTTCTTGAATACATTTGCTAGTTTTTCATATTTGTGAAATAAATGTGTCGTATTGCCGGCATCCCGGCAATTAAATACATACATACATATAATCACGCCTTTATCGCTGGAGGGTTAGGCAGAGGTGAATTAAGATATTTGAAGAAACTGCAATATGTAATTTCGGTAACCGATATGACCATGTCACTAGCGCCATGATTACGGTGATCATGGCACTTGTAACATCAGTTACTCAGCGAATATAAGTGAGTGAGTTTTCCACTATTAATTTTTCGATAAATTTATAGCTCGGTGAAAATTCGCGATACAGGGGCGGATTTACTTAAGCTCAACTAGCTAGAGCTTTGGGCGATAGGCTCGTTAAGATTTTAGTAGCCTCATATGATTAGTGAATTTACTCCAATACCGCCCTACCACCACCTAGGTCCTATCTAGTCAAGACTCACAAAAAATGTGTAAGTACTGCGCATAAATGTAGTAAATTTTGTGACGTAATTGGTGCCAATATACAGGGTGTATTTTTGAAACGGGGCAGTAAGGGCAAGTACCTTAACCGTTGCAGTTACAGCAAAACGTTCTTAAAAGACCTTCCCTAACTTTTTGGGACATTTTGAACTGCATTCACAGATTTTGTAAAAAACTTACAGTTAGCAAAAAAAATGCAAAAAGTTCAAAATTTTTTTTTTTATGCCAATCCAGTACTAGAAAAGACAGAAATCGCCAAAAACGTTTCCAATACATTTCGTACGGAAATATGATAAATCAACTCGAAACTCATAGGTCAGGTAAAATTTAGAACTTTTTTAAATAAAAAAAATCATTTAAACATTTAAGAAATTGATTTATGAAATAAATTGCTCAAAATGATTTCCATTTTCACGAATACATAAGTCTATCCTTTTTTGCACGGAACGAATGGCGGCTAATAATGTTCTGGGATGAATATTACGTAAAATAGTCATTAATGCATACTTGAGCTCTTGAACACTGGCGTACGTCGTCTTATACACCTCGTTTTTCACGAAGCCCCATAAATAGTGTTAGATCGGGGCTACGAGGTGGCCACTGTGTTGGACCATGTGTACCTACCTATCCACTGTGTACCGAATAGGCGGCTCAAATTGGAACGTGAAAGGTGACTGTTATGTGGCGGAGCACCATCTTGTTGAAAATGAACTTTTCGCAATTCCGACAGGGGCCATTCGTCCATCTCGTTTTCAAGATGGTGTAAAATGACTTCATTATACATGGCAGAATTCAGTTTCCCTTCATAAAATTCCACCATTATGACTCGATTGGACATTATACCACACCAACAGTTGAATGAGAAGCGAACCTGATTATGACTTGCCGTAACTCTTAGTGGATTTTCTTTGGACCAATAGTGGTGATTTTTTCTGTTGTACATACCGTTATTGGAAAAATTCGTTTCGTCTGACCACAGTATGTAATTTAAAAATTCATGATCTATGCTTATTTTTCCTCTTAGCCATCTGCAAAAAGTAAGCCTTCGAACATCATCACCCGGATGTAACACTTGAACTATGCGCCCATATCGATAGCACTTGTAGCCGTATTTCTTCCATATCTTTATCACAAGGGAGTGGGATACACCTACTTCAAGGGCGACTTGCCTGGACGATATCTCTGGATATGCTTCGACATAAGTCAGAACCGCAATCTCCGTGTCCATGTCCACACGAGGCTGCCGCTTTCTTTTGAAAGAACCCTGCAATTCCAGGTTTTTCAAAAGATTTGTAATAACCTTTCTTGTTGGCACATGCCGCAACGGATACTTATTGCGGTACCACACTAATGCAGCTTCCGCATTTCGATTATTGACAAAATACGCTTCTAATAAGTCAATTTTTTCACGATTAGAAGACATTTTAGCGAAAATCCTTAATTAATAACTCATACGAAGTTTCTCAGCTGAAGCTAAGTATAACACACAGATTTTCGAATCAAATTCGAAATTTGAGGGTAAAAATTCTTTTTATTTACTTTACAGTCAATTCTACCCACTTCCTGGCCATAACAAAAAGTTAGACCATCGTAGAAATTTGTTTCTGTTGCCGAAATGTATGGGAAACGTTTTTGGCGATTTCTGTCTTTCCTAGTACTGAAAGCTAAAATGGTCTCATAGAGTTTTTTGATCCCCACATGAAATAGAATCGATTGGCATAAAAAAAAATTTTTTGGACTTTTTGCATTTTTTTTGCCAACTGTAAGTTTTTTACAATATTTGTGAATGCAGTTCAAAATATGTCAAAAAGTTAGGGAAGGTCTTCTAAGAACGTTTTGCTGTAACTGCAACGGTTAAGGTACTTGCCCTTACTGCCCCGTTTCAAAAATACACCCTGTACATGCCATATATATTGGCACCATTATACATTTTAAGAAGCCTACGGGTGACCAAATATGTAAATGCGCCTTTCTTACACTTTAGAAAACCATAACATAACATAAACATAAACTCACGCCTATATACCCGAAGGGGTAAGCAGAGGTGCTAGCACCCACATTTAGCCAGTTTATGTTTAGGTCCCAATGTAATAAGTGGCGAGCTTATTCCCATTAACCGGGTACTTTTAAAACTGCGATAAATACACACATAACTTCGAAAAGCATCGAAATGTCATTGGTGTGTGCCATGGTAAAACCTGGGATTGAACCCGAGACCTCGTCTCATCAGTCCATTACCTACCCATACCACTAGGCTACCGCGGTTTTCACTTTTTACATTTTTAAGTTACATTTTATATGAACTCATTTTTTATGAATTCAGAACAAATGGCCATAGATTATCGAAACAAATCTAATAAGGAAGCATGACACGCTCGTGATGTGGGTTCAGCTTTAGCCCATACACAGGACTGTTCAGCTGTGAAATTGAAATATTGGTTTTGGATGAGATTTGGCAATGTTACACAATACTGATTTTAGAAAACACATGTTACTCCTACATTCGGACGGGTAATATTTTTCCTTTATTTTTCTTTAATATGGGTGTTCGGGAGCCCACGAACATCCGGTCGAGCCGGTACACAAATACACACAGAAAGTGAAAGTGTCCTCCGCGGTGAAAGCCTTATAAGCATCCGGGATAGTAGCTATAGGTGAAATTATACATACCTACATGTAATCACGCCTTTATCCCTGGAGGGTTAGACAGAGGTGAATTAACACCCACATTTCACCAATAATTGTATTTGGTCCCATGTAATAAGGGGTGAGCCTATTGTTGTATTCCGGGCACTATTGTTGACTCAAGTCATGCATCTGAGGCTGAGTCTGGGCTGTATATATCTGTCTGATGTTAAACAGCCTTATCCCTTAGTCGCCTTGTACGACACCGCATGGGAAGAGATGGGGTGGCCCTAATTCTACTCTGCCAAAAACCACGCGTCAGGTAACTTATAATCAAACAAAAGCTGTATAATTATAACCGCGGTAGCCTAGTGGTATGGGTAATGGACTGCTGAGACGAAGTCTGGGGTTCGATCCCAAGTTTTACCATGACACACACCAATGACTTTTCGATGCTTTTTGAAGTTATGTGTGTATTTATCGCAGGTTTATACGTGCCCGGTTAATGGCAATACGCTCGCCACTTATTACATTGGGACCTAATCATAAACTGGCGAAATGTGGATGCTAGCACCTCTGCCTACCCCTTCGAGGATATAGGCGTAAGTTTATATTATGTTATATAAATAAAAGCTGTAAACGAGCGAATCATGTAGGAGACTTGCACTTAGTACCACTCAGTACATATGCAGTATAACAATAATCTTTTTCGCTCAAAGCAATGAACGAAAACGCCACCTGGGACTCCAATTTAATGTTTCATCTGTCATAATGGTGTCACAATGACATTATTACATTTATGTACCCACATATTTTTATTTTGTTTTTGGTGGTAGGTAATTTATCAACAAATACGATGTCATTGTCACAGACAGACCACTCTGACACAATCTTTATAATATATTAGAGCCCCTGATGTTTCGGAATATTAATAATAATTATAAGGGTTGAGGTTTGAGTGGTAGGTACCTACTTACTAAGTATCTCTTGGATGATTTGGATTACAATTTGTATTTAGAGCAATCAATTTATATGTCGGAACTACGGCAGCGCGAGTGTGACGCCCATGGTATTACGTCCATATGCTACGGTAACGACTTTCCATTAGGTGGACCGTGTGCTTGTTTTTTATACCACTTAGTTGGCAGACAAGCACACGGCCCACCTGATGGGAAGCGGTTACCGTGGCCTATGGACGTATGCAACACCAGGGGTGTCACACTCGCGCTGACGACCATGAAGAAACCTTCTGATGCCCCTCTTGAAGAACCCCATATTGTAGGCGCTTGGGAAAACCGCAGCATGAGGTCATTCCACAGCTTGAGTGTGCGTGGGATGAAGTTTCTTTCATATCGCACAGTGCGCACCGTCTCAGGTCGCAATGTGTGAGAATGAATTCCCTGCCTATGGCGAGAGGTGCGATGATAGAATGTAGCTACGGGCATCATGTCAAACAATTCATCTGAGCACAAACCATTGTTTATGGTTATCTGCCACCTAAAACCTAAGTGGCATAAAAAGCGTTTTGCTTTCGAAGTTTACCTAAGATGGTAAGCTACAAGGTTTTGATTTGAGATTAATATAGTCAAACGCTTATAATATCTCACCGGGATATTTACCATGTTTTTTATGATTTTCAAGTGGACTTTGGCCAACAAAAGACTTTTATATGGCAACAATTTTTTCTTGTCGGTTAGTATTTTACAGTCATCGAAAACTTCTTGATACTCATGTAATGTTATTACTTGCGGATAATTCTTAAAGTGAATTGATTATTTCTAATACTGCTTAATGATTTATAAATTATTCATTTTAAATAATTATACAATATGTTATAGTAGGTAAATGGCCAATAATTTTTTTTAAATATTGAGTCTGATGTTCATTAGGTAAACTTAAAGAGTACTGATTTATTTATTACTCATGAATATAAAAAAAAATTGTTTGTGTTGTAGAGTACAAAGTACAAACAAGTCTGCAAGCGTTAAGTATACTGCATAAATTTAAGTTTTTACTTTTCTCTAATTTTTTGTAGGAACAATATTCAAAAACCACCAATCATTGAATTCGGTTCCACGCAATAGGACCCCCTATTGCTGTCTTCCGGGCACTATTGTTAACTCAAGCCATGCATCTGAGGCTGAGTCTGGGCTATATATACCTATCTGTCTGATGTTAAACAGCCCTATCCCTTAGTTGCCTTGTGCGACACCGCATGGGAAGGGATGGGGTGGTGCAAATTCACTTTATATGGATGTAACACCTACCTACATACTATACTCAGATAAAGACTTGTTCTTACCTTTGAGTCTAAGGTTCTTGTCAGTGGCACCATCTGTTTCATCTGACAGTCGGAGGAGTTCATTCCTCTTGTCTGGGGCTTTCTCGTGCATCACGGCTTCCACAGTCACCAGCTCGAAGATGTTGTTTGTGCGGTTAAGAATCTGTGGATTGGTAGAAGTATGGGTGATCTGTGGTCTTTCGGACTTTCGATTCTCATAAATTCACGCCTATATCCCCGAATGGGTAGGTAGAGGTGCTAGCACCCACATTTCGCCAGTTTATGATTAGGTCCCAATGTAATAGGCGGCGAGCCTATTGCCATTAACCGGGCACTTATAAACCTGCGATAAATACACACATAACTTCGAAAAGCATCGAAAAGTCATCGGTGTGTGCCATGGTAAAACTTGGGATCGAACTCGAGACCTCGTCTCAGCAGTCCATTACCCGTACCACTAGGCTACCGCTTTCTGTCGATTCTGTATAGTGAAAACTGATTGCTTTTATTTGTTCATTTGATAGCAGATTTTAAACTCTTTTTATTCGGTTGAACCAATTTTGAAAACAAATTCTACACATAAAGTCAAAGTTTGTAGAGATGTTTCTTACTTTATCACGCTCAAATGGTGGAATGGTTCTGTCTGAAATTAGTCACTGTGAAAAATTTCAACCAGATCCTTTAATTCGTTGAAGCATGATTGAATAAAAAACAATGAAATACATAATTTTACAAACTTTCACACTCATAATACTAGAATTAAATTATATTATCTGTGATACTTGTAAGTAAATTTTACCATCTTAGTGGCACAAAAGTATCTTCTCAAATAGAATCACCATTCAGTCCAACAAACGAAACGTACCTATCTATTTTATTTTAGCATACTACGTATAACAAAACTAGCCATATAGTCTGATGGTCAGTAAAAGGTTACTAGGACGGACTGGATGCGGATGGCGGAGGACCGGACAAAATGGCGTACATAGAGAGAGGCCTATGTCCAGCAGTGGACTGACGTGGGCTTATTGATTGATACAACTAAACAATATAAACTCACAGTTTGAAACTTGAAGGCAATGAGCGGTCGTACAAGGTCAAACCAGTTCGTTATTTTCTTCCCAACCAAGTCCGGCAGTATTACCATAAGGGAGTTGCCGATGCTGCGAACGATCATGTCTGATCTGAAAAAGATTGTAGATATTATAATTATGTTGACTTAAATTAAACTTGATATTTAAAAAAAAATCTCCTTCCTTTTTTTATACCACTTAGGAGGAAGACAAACACCCGGCTTACCTGATGGGAAATTATTACCATGGCCTATGAACGTGTTCAACACACATCCGTGCTGCCTACTGCTCCTTTTATTGGTTTATTTGAACTTTTATGGAAGTGACTCTCGGGTTACCAGTTTAACGTCTAAGAAATACAATGAAATCTAGAAACATCTGATAATTATCGTTAGGAAACTTACCCAAAAACTATACAAAAAGGGAATATTTCGAACAGAACTGACGCGCTGATAGGTAGATGTTTCTCTTCCCTAGTCATCGCCAAAGACGCGAGCGTGAAGGCGCGGTTGTCGAATGTTAGTTGGAAAGTCACATGAACAGTGTCGAATAATAATTCTTCTCTTAGTAACTCTATTCGCATATCTTTGTGATAAAAATGCCGAGCTACCTGAAAAGAAACATTGTAATAATTTACGGATCCTAAAAATTACCACACTGTAAAAATGTGTAAAGCGCCATCTATTGAACGTTTATGAATACTAGCTGAAAGATACAGATGTTATTTTACATCAACAGGTGGCGTTTTGTTAAAATTTTGCTTTTGTTCGTAATATTATTTAAATAGTAATTACAGAATACTTATTAAATTATTACGTAATTACTGAAAATGAAAATTTATGAAATGTGTGGAATTAAATTATGATAAATTGATACCTAATTCATCTAATAAATATCATAGAGTGTTGTAAAATAATTATTACAATTTATTTATTTATAAATAATAAAAATATTCATGAGTGGAGTGAAACTTTATCATTGAATGATTAGTTTATTTAGGTTTTTGTTTCCAAGTGAATATAAAGGTCTAAATAAAAATCCGTGTACACATTTAACAGAGCCAGAGCTATACACGTTCAAACTAAATTGAATGAACGACTGAGGATCTCCTCTCTTTTAGAAGGAGGTTAAAATAATATTTTTGAATTTACCATAATACCTACAAAACATTTATTTATTTAACATAACATTATTTATTTATTAATTATTTATTTTTTTATTTTTTATAATAAAAATATTCATGAATAGTGAAACTTTATATTTGAATGATTGGTTTATTAATTTCTTTGTTTCCAAGCGAATATGAATGTCTAAATAAAAAGCCGCCAATATACACACACGATAGAGCTATGCACGTTCAAACTAAAACAAAATAAATGACTGAGGATCTCCTCTTTTTCAGAAAGCGATTATAAAAATATTTTTGATTTCATCACAATACCTACAAAACAGTAATTTCAAAGCTTCTACCACAGGGGGCGTAGCTCAGATGGTAGAGCGCTCGCTTAGCATGCGAGAGGTACCGGGATCGATACCCGGCGCCTCCAACGTGTACTTTTTGACATATGTTTTTGATGTTACTATTTTAATTCCATTAAATTCTTTAAAAAGATAACAATTTTATTACTATTTACTCTTTAAATTCTATGTATAAATTATTTTTGTAACATGTCCAGTGAAATCCTATTGTCACTTGCCAAATGTCGATTTTAATGTTGAAAAAAAATACAAACAAGAATTTTATTTGAATAGTCATGTTCTTCCTCAATTTTTGCAATTTTTGTCATGAAATAACTTAATTACTTACCTATATTTACTGACTAGTTTAAAATAATCAACAAAATTTAATGCGTTTAATTGCATCCGTGCAATGTACGTACGTAATAAAACATACATACATACATACATATAAACTCGCCTTTATCCCTGGAGGGTTAGGCAGAGGTGAATTAACACTAACATTTCACCAATAATTGTATTGGGTCCCATGTAATAGGGGGTGAACCTATTGCTGTATTCCGGGCACTATTGTTGACTCAAGCCATGCATCTGAGGCTGAGTCTGGGCTGTATATATCTGCCTGATGTTATACATCCCTATCCCTTAGTCGCCTTGTACGACACCGCATGGGAAGAGATGGGGTGGCCCTAATTTTACTCTGCCGGGAATAAAACAATTTTCAGATTACAATTGTTTAGTAACTCACCTCTCGAATCTGTCCCATAGCGTAGTAAACAAATCCTCTTCTTTTAGACCGATAATGTAACGTCAATCCTTGTCTTGTCTCATTTTCACAAATAAAACTAGGCGCCCTCATTCTCGGGTAACTGAATTTTAAATACTCGTGAAGATTGTCCAACCCGTTGAGAAAATCCCTCATATGTCGACCGAGCACCGATAGAACTCGGTCGTAACCGTATTGTGATACGAATCCAACGAAATATACTCCCATTTGATCCATGAACTCCCGTTCTGATATGCCTAAAACCTGTGAAAGAAAACTCCTGTTAAAATTTTGGTAGCAATTTTGTTTTAGACGAGTTCGACTTCATGAATGCGTAGTCTGTGCGTAGTTCATAGTCCGCGTCAAAATCATAATAGAAGATTTAATAAAGAATTTGAAAATTAAAAATCTGATTTGAAAAGTTTGATTTTAATCAAGATTTAAATATATAGGTATTTAAACTTTCATGGTCACCGACATCAGCATCAGAATAAACGGGATATTTACCATGTTTCATCATTTCCCAAAATAATGAAACATGGTAAATATCCCGTTTATTCTGATGCTGAAGATTTAAATATAGTTCATTTGACCCCACTAAATAAGGCTAAACAGTATTTTCCTTTAAAAAAATTAATGTAGGTGCTTTTGACGGTGACTTATGCATGACGTAAAAACACACATACACACAACAGAGACAGAAAATCTTGTTGTTGACATTTACATTGCTATCACAGCGTCATTGTTTATTTCACAGTAGAGTAAATTTGACAGCAATACAATAGGTATCAGTGATAATGCGTCACCTATCCGGATATGTATGGAGTACGGAAATCTCCTACTAATCTGAAATTATTAGACAGATCCCATAAATATAATAAATAAATTGGCGCCGCAATGTCCTTCACTATTTCGAACTCTCCTTCTATCGGGGATGTAACTCAGTGGTAGAGTGTCTGCTTCGCATGCTGAAAGTCCTGGGTTCAAATCCCAGCATCTCCAAAGTTTCTTTTTTTTCGATCCTAAACCTTTTTTTGTTGATATTATCAAAATTATGTGGCGAAATTTTGATTATTTGTCTACTTTTACATGTATTTTCGCTCTAATCTCCTACCAATCTGACGTAAAACTTGCATTAATTAATTATGAAATTTCTTACTTGCTTATTTTTTTTATAATTAGACTCACACTTTATATTCATTTCATTCAAATTCGGTACATAAAATATGCTATTATAATATACAGAAAAAATAATGCTTATTAATAAAGACCATTCTTATAATTGAAACTACAGAACAGAAAATACTCTGTTCCGTTATACTAAAAATACAATATACTTTTTTTGTTTTTTTAGTTCAGTTTAGTACCTAATAATACTTATAATATATAAAAATAAAAATATACATTTTAATAATATTATATACTCTTAATCTAATTGAATGAAAAAAAATGTATTTATAAGTTCGATTATAGCGATTTAAAAAAAAATGGAAAAGTATTATGATTTCAAAAAGAAATAGTGGCCCATGAGGGGATCGAACCCGCGACCTTCGCGTTATTAGCACGACGCTCTAACCAACTGAGCTAATGGGCCGATGACTACAGTGGTGAAATATACGAGTACATTCTCCAGCTATATATAATGACCGATTGTGTGATTTTTTTTAAATATTGTCGCCTTTTGATTCAAGGGCTCGATGGAGGAGGTGTTTGATAGCAATAAATAGATACTTCTACTGCTGGTAGATACCTCCTACCAACAACCAGACATTTTAATTTTGTTAATTTGTGTGTGTTATTACATCGTTTTGGTTGGCGTGATTGATTTAAGTTTGACGAATTCAGTTTCCACACAAAAGAGATTTACAAGCGCTTTCGCTTTTCTCATTAGGTAGGTATTACTATGATTTATGTCAGGTACTGATTCTGTACCTATTTAGTAGTAGGTATAGTCTTAGAATGAAAAACGCTGTAAAAATAAGATGGGTGATATAATTGTGTTTACACGTTTCTTCAAGTAGCGATAGATAATTTAATATCACCGTTTCTTGCGGCATTCGATTTGTTTGTACCAGGATGGTAAAGCGGCAAGGCCACCTTGCTTCTCGCAACGAAACAAGTCAGCTGTTATCCTTGTGTATGCTTAAATCTTTAAAACTGCGCAACAGATTTTGATGCGGTTTTTTTTAATAGATAGAGTGATTGAAAAAGAAGGTTTATATGTAAAATAACAACCATTAAATAGTGGACAAATACTGTTATTTTTGAGGTTTCTAATGTGGTGTCGTAAATAATTACATTCTTTCCACTTACATTGCAAACGCAGACTGAACCCTACGAGATTTATCAAAATAATGTTCTTAGTATTGTACACATTGAAAAGGTCTACAGAAAACTCCGCTATGGTCTATGGTAGGTATATGTATTGTCTATCTTTTATGAATATCCCACAATAAAATTTTTTTGTCATTTACTTTTTACGACAAATAATGATCAAGTTTCGAAGACATTTTAACCAACACAGCATTAATCCCTATTCAATTAAATACCTTAAATATATTGTTGATTTAATATAAATCTATATGGCCCTTTGCATCATATGATTTAAACGAATATTTTCGAAGATATTACAGTTTTAAAAATTGCGGGACGTCACGTTTGCGGCGATACTGTAGTGTATTTAGTATCAGCTTTGCACCCGTGCGAAGCCGGGGCAGGTCGCTAGTATCTTCTATATAGTAAACTCTTTGTTCTTAAGACATACATTAAGTACATATTTAGGTATGTGTGGTACCTACCTGGATACATTACATGTAGGTACCTTCCTACAGACTGACTAAAGATCACTATTTCGTATTCCGTGATTGTTCGTACAGTATCTCTGAGTGTTTGTGTCTCTGGCATATTAGTGCGCGGACTTGGAATATCAAACAGACGGTACCAGATGTTTTGCGTGATGGTGGACGCTTACTCGTTTTGAAATACATGAATCCTCGTGTCCGTCCTTATTTCAAGTGAATCCATGCTTCCAGATCATAATCGATCATCTAATGTAGACGTATGATGAAGTTTTACGATAATGCGTACCTAAGTAGCCGCGGTAGCCTAGTGGTATGGGTAATGGACTGCTGAGACGAGGTCTCGGGTTCGATCCCAGATTTTACCATAGCTCACACCAATGACTTTTGCTGCTTCTGCTTTTCAAAGTTATGTGTGTATTTATCGCAGGTTTATAAGTGCCCGGTTAATGGCAATAGGCTCGCCACCTTCCTTCTGCGAGCAAGTAATGCTCGTGAAGGAGGAGGCGGGGCGGGAGCGGCAGCGGGAGCGACGAAGGATCGCAAGACAAGCTGCCCGCGCACGAAGGCAACTCGGGCGTCGGAGGTCGATGAACGACCTCCGCCCCCCATGAGCGCCGGCCTGGGGGTGACAGGTGAAGCCGCCTGTCACCCTGGCAGAAGCAGGCCGCGGCGGTGGCGCGCGTGGCGCGCCTCCCCGTTTCCGGGGACGAGTTGGGGACTCTGTAGTCCCCACACCCGAGAAGAGGGCCATATCGTGAGAGATGGCCCTGGGTCGGCCGGGGTGCGAGGGATATGCCTGTCAACCTCACCTTCGGCAACCAAAACGACCCACAGGCGGCGTGCGTTTTAGTCGGTTCGAGTCCGACATAACCTCCTCCACCGGCTCCAGTGGGGAGGTATCCGTGGGGATTTTGCGCACGTAAAAAAAAAAAAAAAAAAAAAAAAGGCTCGCCACCTATTACATTGGGACCTAAACATAATGGCGAAATGTGGGTGCTACCACCTCTGCCTACCCCTTCACCCGAATATAGTCGTGAGTTTATGTTATGTTATGTGTGCCTAAGTAGATGCTAAAGGTGCGGCTATAACTTATATTTATCTCCACATTAAAAAAAAAAACAAAATAATAAAACAGTATAGATTACACATACATACATACATATAATCACGCCTTTAATCCCAGAGGGTTAGGTAGAGGTGAAGTAACACCCACATTTCACCAATCAATGAAATCGGCCCCACGTACAATTGTTGACTCAAGCCATGCATCTGAGGCTGAGTCTGGGCTGTACCTATATATCTATCTGATATTAATTTTATTTTACATCTCTATAGTCTATATACCTATATCATTTATATTTAAAAAAATATATTATTATTATTATAGTGTTGCTTTTATATTCTCAACTCATTGAGTTGGTATTAACCACATTTACGGGTCGAAACCAAGTAAATGTGGTGTGTGTGTGTAATTGTGTATATCGTGTGTTAGTGGGTGTGTGTTTTCAGTGTCTTCTATTTGCAAGAACTTTCTCACAATTCTGCATGTATTCAATATGGCAGCTTTTTGAATAGGTATGTAGATGTTATCCTTAAGGTCTATCAGTTTAATACTATGGTGTAGATGTTTAGGGATGACTCCGGTGGTGGACACAACTATCGGCACTACTTGCTTCCAGATTCTCATGACTTCATCTTTCAGGTCAGAATATTTTTTAATTTTTTCAGTAATGGTCTTCTGTAAGTTATGGGTGTTTGGGACTGCGACGTCAATCAGGTAAGTCGTTTTGTTTACTTTATCTTGTAATGTGATATCTGGTCTGTTATAGTGGATGATCCTGTCAGTAAGTATGGCGCGATCATAATATAATTTGTGTGAGGTATTTTCCAAAATAATTTCAGGTTTGTAGTTGTAATATGGCGTATTAGTATTTTGTATCAGATTGTGTTTTTGTGCTAAGCTTTGGTGTATAATGTTGGTTATTTGATTATGTCTGTGTGTATAATCTGTTTGAGTGAGTGTTACACATGCTCCGGTTATATGTTGTATAGTTTCTGATTGTACGTGACACTTGCGACATTTATCATTTGTAGTTGTGGGGTCTTTAATTATAAATTTTCGATAGTTCTTAGTGTTTATTATTTGGTCTTGTATGGCTATTATAAAACCTTCTGTTTCTGGGAATAAATTACCTATCTGAAGCCATTTATTTGAGGCTATGGGATCTATGTGGGGCTGTTCTAGGTCATGAGGATGTCGTCCATGAAGTGTTTTCTTTTTCCAGGTTTCTATTTTTATTGCTTGCGGGTCAGCGATATCACGGTTCTGTGTGATTAGGTCTTCATTAAGGTTTAGTGGCGTGTAATTATGGTCATTTTCAGTTACAGCTTTGTGAATGTCACTGGAGTGACTTTTCATGTTGAAAAATGCCTTTAAATTGTGTAGTTGCTTCTGCCACAGATGCTGAATGTCCGTTATTCCTCGGCCTCCGTTCTGTCTCCTTATAGTGAGCCTTTCTATTGCAGATTTAGGGTGAAGGTTATTATGTTTTGTGAATGTAGTGCGTGTGGTTCTTTCTATTTGTTCAATATCAGTTTTAGACCATTTTATAATACCAAATGAATATGTTAAAATTATTATTATTATTATTTATTATTATTATTCTATCAGGCAGGCAGTCGAAGCAACTGATAATGCCCAGTAGAAGTAGAAGAGAGTAATTATCTATATATCTGGAACTTTAGGGAAAGAATACTTTTTCTAATGGGCTTGTTGTGTAATAATGTCCCTTACAGAAAGTATTCTTTCTCCAAAGTGCCGAACATCATAAAAAACCTGTGAAAAACCATAGAGATGTAAATCTCTACAATGTTTTGGTGTGTAAAATATCAGCTGAAGACGCGCCTTAAAAGTCATGGCCAAAATAAGGGAAGTTTATGTTGATGGGATGCGCAACGCGAGGTTACGAAAATGATTTAATATTGAGATAGCAATAGGTACTCGTATCTTAATATAATAATAATAAACGTCTTTATTAAATAAATAAATAATAAATAAAATTCGTTTATTGTCAGACCATCGATCCATAGTGTTAGTAACAATTTAACTTAAGAACTAATGTTAGTAATAAATACATATGAATAACAACACTCCACTATCTGTGACACGTGTGGAGTGTCATCCAGTGCTGTAACAAGGGGGAGTCCCACCTGTCCTTAAACACACTCAGGAGACAGTTGGAGCTGCGGCGGAGTCGTGCCAAGGCAGAGGCCGAACGCTTTCTAATATTATTGTACACCAATTACACATTACACTACAATATGAGATACAAGTTCCGTGGTACGTACAGATGGCGGCCTTATCGCTAGTCCTGTAAGTGGAGCGTGGAAAAGTATCTGACGAGGCCGTCAAGCTGAGGACCGACTGTCCTGAAACATTGTCTATGGCTTACCAACAGGTAAGGTACAGTCGTATTCACAAGTCTTTAGTAAAAAAAAGAAAGGAACTGTGCCTCTCTGAAGTGTTATTTATAATTCATCATTCAATTTATATCAATAATTTTGTTTGGTATAATATATACATACATATAATCACGCCTTTATCCCTGGAGGGTTAGGCAGAGGTGAATTAACACCCACATTTCACCAATAATTGTATTCGGTCCCACGTAATAGGGGGTGAGCCTATTGCCGTATTCCGGGCACTGTTGTTGACTCGAACCATGCATCTGAGGCTGAGTTTGGGCTGTATATATCTGTCTGATGTTAAACAGCCCTATCCCTTAGTCACCTTGTACGACACCGCATGGGAAGAGATGGGGTGGCCCTCATTTTACTCTGCCGGAAACCACGCGGCAATGTTGGGTACAATAGTACCCGTAATTATTATCGTACAAGCTACATCCTAGTTTACATCCAAATCTTGTGTACTTAGGTGTTTCGAGGTCATAGAAAACAGGAGTGTTAGGTTCATCTTGGTTTGTATGGGACCACAGACGACATTCGTTCCTGTAAGGCTGAGCGCCCTCTATTGACTCGGTAGACTAAAGACAGACTTTACAAAAATTACAAAACTTAAAACAAAACATTCCATTACAAAGCTGTCTAACACCTACAGGATTTGCAAGATATCAAGTAGACTAAACAGTTTTAATTTTGAATTTTTATATAGGCCACGTCAATTAGACTTCACCTTGCCTGATGGTAAGCTGAAGGCAAAGTCTCAGATAAAAGGGTCACAATTACTTACATACAATATGTTCACGCCCTGTGTAAAGGAGATGTTCGTTTAAGTGTTAAAAAAACTTGAAAAATGAATATCTTTATTACTGTCTTTAGACCGTCGTGTTTCTAATCTGTGCCCAGCCTAACGTAGCTCGTGGTCCGTAGCCCGTAGGTTGGTCTAGTTTTTTTTCAATCGATGTAATACAAATAGTAATTTCAAGGTCATTTTCACCTGAATACCACGTAATGGGGTTACAATAACTACTATTCCCAACATCTCTTCTAAGCGACAAATCTATTGCACACATCAAAGACTCATAAATTAGAACGAAACGAATACGTAAATAGTAATAAATTAGTCAACGCTTGCTGATTAATTTTCTTTCAAATTTCGTTTCAATTGGTCAGATTTTTTTGGATTACTTTGATGCATTTATGAATTGTTTGTGTGATTTGTGATCATTTTACGGTAGAAGCCGGAGTACATTGTTCAAGGTTGTAATGACAGACTGAGATGGGCACCAGTTCTATTGTTACGAAAACTTTAGTTAGAATGGATTAAAATGTAAATAAACCTGTCATTATTTATCGTCATTAAACTATCGATGTGAACTCACTCCTAACACAAGCAATTTCGTTTAGCTGGAAGGGGTTAGAGGATATTAGTAATTATGGTTCAAAAAACAAATAATTAAAATAGACATATTTGTGCATACAAATTAATGTATTTGCAATGAGCGTCCTGCGTAGTCGTCGCATTTATTACCGCCACGCCAAAGAGGCAACAAGACTAGATATCTTCACGAATTCTAATTTATTGATCACTGTGCCCTAAACTTTTTTGTATGCCACTTCAGTGGCAGACAAGCACACGGCCTTCCTGATGGAAAGTGGTTACCGTGACCTAAGGACGTGTGCAACACCAAGGGAGTCACACTCGCGCTCCCAACCTTATAAGCATAGAGTTTTTGTGTCGTCAGTGTAAAAGACGAAGCAGGACAAGCTTTTGGTCTTCCCAATGATACCACAAAAACTCTCTAGTGAGTTCTGGCTACCCTACTCACCGGGAACACAACACCTCACAGCTTCTCATAAAATCATGTTTTGTTCATCATCACATTAAATATAATATGAACTTGGTCCTCTGGAGATCATAAAACTAATACATGCATTATTGATGCATACTTTTATTTTGCTAGCCTTTGCTTATAAGTAACTAACTGTACCAAAATCTAGAAGACAAGTGAAAACTTATAATTGGCTTCCACATGTTTTAACCTGCCTTTTATTTGACTGTATACTGTAGGTTTTCCATGTGCAAATAAATAAATAAATGGTATTCCAGTATTTCCAGTTTAATCTGACTACGTGATACAATGCCCCGTGTGTGTGGCCCTTAAAAATAAGAAAACTATTACCTCTTGTGCTTTCTTCGCTAGCCTAGCGATGAGATTCTCTGGGTACACCTGGTGTACTGAAAAGGAGGGTTGTTCCACACCCGCCTGTCTTCTGATGTCCTCCCACCGCTCTTCTCCGTAGGTCTGGCGGATGTACTCCGCCATGTTCTCTAGGAGAAGGCCGTACATTTTGGAGCCTGGGGAAGATGAGAAACACATATTATTAACTAGTTTTTGTTATAAAAAGGGCAAAAATATAGCACAGCCTTGTCTACTAGCCCATTTCTTTGGGTGTTATACCTACAAGGCGATTAGAGAATAGGGTTGCTCGGCTCAAACTGTACAAGAGACACATACACACTAGTTGTTGCACGAATGTACTCCAAGGATAAAAAAGATTACGTTATTCTAGACTGAATGCGGAAAGTGGAGGATTGGATGAAATGGACTAGCAGTGGACTACCGTGGGCTAATTGATTGATTGATTGATTGCTGCAGACTAGATAGACTTACAATTTTTTTATACCACTTAGGTGGCAGACAAGCACACGGCCCACCTGATGGAAAGTAGTTACCGTGGCTTATGGACGTTTGTAACACCAGAGGAGTCACAGTCGCGCTGCCAACCCTCTAAGTACAGAGTTTCTGTGCCGTCAGTGTAGAAGACAAAGCAGGACAAGCTTTAGTCTTCCCACTAACAGCACCAAATTCTCCAGTGAGCTAAGTGCGATTTGTTGCACACAATATAACTTTTTATTTTTAGTATTCACAAACAAGGCCAAAAAGGTATCTGATGTATATGGTTCACAGAAAACCCTTACGGGTTTATTGTCAAACATGTAAATGAACTAGAAAATTTATAAGTACCTTTTTTTTTTTTTTTTTTTTTACGTGCGCAAAATCCCCTCGGATACCTCCCCACCGGAGCCGGTGGAGGAGGTTATGTCGGACTCGAACCGACTAAAACGCACGCCGCCTGTGGGTCGTTTTGGTTGCCGAAGGTGAGGTTGTCAGGCATATCCCTCGCACCCCGGCCGACCCAGGGCCATCTCTCACGATCTGGCCCTCTTCTCGGGTGTGGGGACTACAGAGTCCCCAACTCGTCCCCGGAAACGGGGAGGCGCGCCACGCGCGCCACCGCCGCGGAATTTATATTATATTTATATAGAATTTTTCTATTGCAAAAATGTTATCCTTCTGGGAAAAGTTATGACAAAATGTAAGACCGTCGTAGTTGACAGAAATATTTTTTGAGTGAAACCTCACATTTACCTACTAAAAACTTCCATACTTCCAACTTTCAACTTTCTTATATAGGTACTCGTACTTTTACTTACAAGACGCTTTTAACATTTTACCATGCCGGATAACATTATTTATTTATTTTATAGAATAAGCATTGCCACACGTGGCAACGTGGCAATGCTGGTAGTCTTCTGGGAACGCTACCACATGTGCATGTGCTTCGGAGGAATTCCACGGCGTGATTTAACTTTTGTTTTATTAAATTATTTATACTGTAGATTGATGGCACTTGGTGGAATTTGTTGTTACACATATTGATAACTCACTTGTACTCTTCCACATTACTTTATTGCTTATTACACCTGACCGGTTTCGCCTTTGAGGATGCCGTAAGGCGAAACCGGTCAGGTGTAATAAGCAATAAAGTAATGTGGAAGAGTACAAGTGAGTTATCAATATGTGTTTTATTAAATTGTTGTATTAATTAGTGAATATAGATAAATAGACAGATAAATGTTAATGATAAAATAAAGATATAATAAAGTTTTAATTTATTTTTTATTTATTTATATTACAAATGCCGCGTGGTTCCCGGCAGAGTAGAATTTGGACCACCCCATCTCTTCCCATGCGGTGTCGTGTAAGGCGACTAAGGGATATTCACCCCCTATTACGTGGGACTGAATTCAATGATTGGAGAAATGTGGGTGTTAATTTACCTCTGCCGAACCATCCGGGGATAAAGGCGTGATTGTATGTATGTATGTATATTGTATATTGCAAATTTAGGTAGAGGGTTGGTAAGGATTATTGGATTATTGTCGGGCATGTTATGGGGCAATAATGACTCCACATTTAGAGTTTAATAGTAAATCGCAAATCTTTTGATGTGGGGGCATCTTAAAATTTCAGTTGATAGGTGAGGTGTACGGGAGCGCAGATGAGGTCGCCTTGGGCCACAAAGGTCTTGATAAAGCCTCATAGGACTAAAGGAACGCTGCGTTCGCCATGTTTCCGTTATTAGATATATACGTTATAAAACATACCTTACAAGACTCCATTCAAACTTCAAAATCCAATAAAAACGTCCATTTTATTGCAAAATCTTATTTTTAATTTACTTTGAATGATTGTACATTTGAAGGTCGCATTCAAATTCCTAACCCTTAGGCTCTTAGGCCTTGCTTAAATAAAACTGTTTCAGGAACAGTCCAATATCAGCTTTTTCATATCTCATCTAGCAAGACCAATGCCGGTGTCCGCATACCTCTTCGACGACACTTGTGGAAACGTACAATAAGCATTTCAATGACATTGACATCTTTGCTGCATCTTAAAACCAATTCAAAAGTCATGCTGTTGAAATATTAACCGTATTGTCAAACTAGGCTGGTATCCGTAAATCTTAAAATTTTACATAGTTTCATAGTTTGATTGCTGTACTTAGGTAATATCATTATTTATAACCTGTTTCTTCGCTATTATACATTTTTGTTAATCTGTGAACAATGATGTGGGTTATGTGTTTACATAATTCTATTATCTAAATGTTTTTTTTCTAAACTGTAACATGTAACCGTTTTTTGTTCCCAATAAATAAAATAAAATAAAAAGTCCCTAAATAAATAAATACTTTACTCGTAGTAAGTGTTTATGGAACAGATATTATAAGTTATTGGTAGAACGAATCTTTTATTTATACTCGTAAAGCATGTAATGATGTCTTGTTACGTAATTAAATATGCGAGTCGGACTTCACCTCGCCTAATGGTAAGTTGAAAGCATAGTCTCAGGAAAGAGGAGATTACACACACGTGCCATGTTACAATGATGGCACTTAGCTTGACGGCCTCATTATATATGCTTTTTCACGCCCTGCTTAATGGACCCGGAACTGTAGGAAGAAGGAAACACGTAAGCTTCCAACTCCGAGAGGAAAGGTTGCTTCGTTCATTAAACAGCAAGGGTACCATCGGCTAGCAGATGAGGATGGGTTAGGCCCTCATGGACGGTACAATAACAAACTCCAACTTAAGGTAGGATTCACATTTGCATGAAATGAGACCATTCTGCTTTAAAATATCCGTTTAAACCCTAGGCACGTTAGCACCAGACCTAATCAGGAACACTGACGTAAAATGTCAAGCGGTTTAATAGATGAACATCCATAATATAGCCATAATATGATCCAATGAATGGCGTTCATATCGGTTCGGATTTTGCAATTAAGTGTCATCAATCACTGGCGTGTTGGATGTTTGTCCTTTGTTGAACATTGTGATTTGTGAAACTTTTGAGCTTTTAATACCATGTTAAGAGTCGAAGGTTAATGACGTTGGAAAAGTTGACTGTAGGTAGAAATGTAGATAGAAATTTGGTGACGGAGAAAGAATACAAGTATCACCACCCCATCTCATCCGAAGGGTGTCGTAAGAGGCGACAAATGGAAACATACGCAAACCATATCATTGCGAGAGAAGGAAAACTCGAAATAAAACCCTGTGCCAACCCGTCTGGCCAGTGTGGAAACAGTAGGCCAAAGCCTCCCAACATTGGGAGAGGCCTAGTCCAGCAGTGGACTGTGATGGGCTAGTTGATTGATTGATGAGGTAGAAATGAATAAAATTCAATGTTAGGTTTTCCGTTTGTGTGCTGCCGGTGGCGCAAATCTGATTGCCGAAATTTCGTTAAAATCATTCATAATTGCAGCACCAATTCAAAGTTCTTTATTTGTAGAATATGGTACAAAAGTGACGTTTACATTATAATGTCGGTACTCATATCATTTTTCCAACTATTAGGTATCTTAATTTTGTTAAAATCATCATAATTTAAAGTTCAAAGTACTTTATTTGTAGAATATGATACAAAAGTAATAATCACATTTGTTTTATTCAACTATTAGGTTATGGATGGTATTTAAACATATATCAAAAAGAGTACATTTTGTACGACAAAATAATCCAAATTCACATCAAAAATACTGATTGAGCACCAACAAACTACTGCAAGTAAGTAGTTAGTTAGCAACCAACCAACCAACCAATTATAAAAAAAAATACCACAAAGACATAAGGCGCGAGCTCAGCTTCGCTTCGCTTCCGCCTTAGTCTTCTAACCTAACCTATCCATTTCGGGGTGGGTGGTGATCATTCTGAACTTAATTAGATGCACAATCAGTATTTTTACTGAACGCGAAAATATTATCTTTAGGTTATTATAACTTATTGTATATTTTTGGAGTTAAGCAAAATATACTATTCCACGTAAGACTTGTCTTAGCTTTGCGAATACACAGTGGATTTCTAAGTTTAACGCGGTTTACTAGGTAACTAGTAGTACATCAGACAGCTGTGGAAATAGATGAGCATTCAATTTAACAAAAAGAGCTGTTTAAAAAATGTATGTAGACAGACAAGTGTTTAACCCCGGTTGCATAGAAAACTTGCACTTTGTTTTCACTCTCGTATGTAGTACGTTTACCTCCTTTCCATATTAAGTTTCTTCTTTTTCACTGAAGACTTAATCATAGTCGATTATGATATAATTAAATCGGTTCGGGAAAGATTAAACTCGCAATCTTTACCTTTATTGTCTGACCACTGCCATTGAACCTCGCCTGAAGCCATCCAAATCTTCCCCGTCTTGCGGCGACGCTTTTAAATTCCATTCAATTAATTCCAGTCTCATGCGAAGCTTTTACTTTGGAGTTTGGGTTCCATTTTCGAATCTAACGGCGGGTTTGGCTAAACTTCGATATTTTCCAAAAAGCGACTGTCATTGACCTCCACAACCAATTGGCGATATGGAAGCATTTCAATTAGTTAGACCAGTTGCTGGACCTTTTAGGGCTGCAACTACTATTCGTATGGAAGAAACTAGTGGAACACCCAGAAATTTCTTAGTAGTTGTCTCAATAAAACCTACAAGGTATAAATATAAAATTACTCTTTCACGAATATTTTCTCGAACAAAATTAGGTCAAGTACCTATATTTTGTTCCAGAAATAAAAATGTTTACAGTGTTGTTGTTATTAAAATCATGGTCAAAGTCAATAAAATAGTTACTAACTGGACCTCAAAGGCTTTATCATCGGTACAATAGTCACCAAGTCTAATATTAGCCACACAATATGACAATGCGCTCTTGTGTCCGTGCCGAAAAAGGCGCGCCAAAACCAACATACCCAATATGGCTGCCATTCTCGCCGGCAAAATCTAATTCATGCAGCGTTTACCGCTTGTTGGTACAGCGATTATGTTATAAGTTTTTATTGTGTCTGCAATTCTAGAAAGGTTTTAGTGTTCAAATCACTATTTATTAGAGAAGGCCGCGGTAAAATGTCGAAGTTTCAGCAGAACTTTATTAAATACCTGTAATTTGGAACGCATTGAGAAGGACAAATTACTTGCTTACAATTGTGTCAAAATTTGCGCGATAAACGACCGTATTTTTATGGAATCTACAATTTTTTTGAGATTAAAATAACTTATAAGTATTTATTTATATAATGTACATGTGATTTATGTAAATTAAAATATAAAAACAATACAGAATATACCTATACAAGCCTGCAGATTTAGACATCAAAGAATTCCTCCCCATCGATGTCAACCGGGAGGGTGGCCAGAATCCAATCCTTTGCGCAAGGAATGAACCAGCCCTCTTGTCCATCTACTATTTGAATTCGAATGTAATCATGTGTTGGATGGCTAATTCTCTGAAGTCAATAAGTTCGAGTTCAGTTTCTCTTTCACTATGGCTAGATTGTCCAAACTGCAGAAATTCCATATCACCAATATACCACAATTTCTAATAGAAAGAAAGAAAGAAAAATCATTTATTAAACACACATACACTACACATAAAAAGAAAAGAAAATAATCCACTATCGGAACAAGTAAAACAAACCATAAGATACAAAAAAAAAACAAAAAACAACTTAAAAATAACACAGCAAGTAACAGATAGGTATATTAGGTAGGTATGATGTGCCCGCACTAGCTCGAGCGTTCGTTTTACCGAAAAACTAATATCCTTCGAATTATCGATGATGTGTCAATTAGTCACTAGATATACTTAATATAAAGTTTGCATTATGGTTGTTCATTGTTTTCGTTACTACACCAAGGTAACATTTATTATAATGCAAGCGCTGTTAACTAAGGATAAAAAAAAACAAACTTGAGGCGGTCGTATATCGCCAGCCATAGCGCGGTAATTTATTTTCCTTGACTTTATTGAATTTGCCTCCTTTGCTTTAGCACTTTACCTTGCTTATGCTTATGTCCGAGCTCTTTGTGTTACCATAATTTAGTCCTCATGAGAGTATGCATACTTTAAGGTACTTTGATGCAGAAAAGGGAAGACTAAAAGGTTTCATCTTCTCGTTGTAATACAGTACCGAGGCCGTAGATACAAAATATGCTTTAAGAAACATACTACATGCTCATGTACTCGGCAGTATGAATCTGTATGAGGATATTTATTATAGAAGCAGGAGCAATTTACGAGTTATCAATTATAACTTGAGAGGGATTACCTGAGGAATTTGTACCCGGCTCTTGGTTCTTGATCGGACGTGTTGTCCTGTGTAGGAAAGGGGAGGGTGGGACTAATTGTAAGAGCTTATCAGAAAATTCACCATGGTACAGACAGTAAAATACTGCCAAGGATGCAACATCTCTACGCATCTGCAAAGGCTAGGCTAGAGTGTTCGTGACCTCAGGATTCCCAATAATGCGGACCGCACGTCGTTGCAACCTGTTGAGAGAATCTAGTAAGTACTTTGCTGAACCATCCCGGAGATGCGAGCAGTATTCCACGCAGGAGCTTATTTGTGTCTTGTAGACTTAAGTTTGTCTATATATATGTAGCTATCCTTTAATAAAAACATAAAATACACGAGCCGAGTCAGGTTATCTTAGCAAATGTCTATATTCCAGGGAATATTTTATTGTAACACACAAGCGTTTCATAAGCTTGTCTATTTTTGAATAAGTAACTGCAATAGAAATATTGTAGTTATCTATCTTTTTAAAGGAGGTAGGACACGACGGTATCTCCCGTCTCAAATTGAGCAGTCCGTCTGGGGAAGTACCTCCGCCCTACAGAATACCGCGGTTATAATAACCTTGTGTTGTGTTCCCGGTGGTGAGTAGGGTAGCCAGAGCTCACTGGAGAGGTTTTGTGCTGTCAGTGGAAATACCGTAGGCTAAAATTGACACCACTGACTTGTAGGGGCGTGAAATGTTGGCGCGGTGATCAGGGAGACCCGGTGAAACGGTTATCCGCTGGCCGCCCGCAGGTTGTACGGTTCCCGAACCTGGGGATTACTTAATCTCCGCCCCAGGAGGCTGAACCAGCAGCCTGTGTAAAGTGCCCGATGCTGTAGTCGTGCCGGAGGTCGGAGGTCACACAACCCCAGCTTGTCTATGGTGGTACGAAGCCTAGCTTTATCTTCTGCACTGGGAGCACAGAAACTCTCTTTACCTTCCTCCCCCCCACCCCCCACAAAGGTCATGAAGAGAAATAACAAGGAAAAAGTTACCACAGCGGCATCATCGTCCACAGTACATGTGGACTTCTGTAACATCAGGGGCCTACACACCAACCTCAACGCAGTCCATCTCCATTTAGAGACCGCGCAGCCCACCTTGTTTTTTCTGACGGAGACGCAAATATCATGTCCAGCCGATACAGCCTACTTAATGTACCCCGGGTACAAACTCGAGCATAACTTCCTGAGTCGTGCCGGGGTATGCTTGTACGTCCGGGATGATATTTGCTGCCGCCGTCTTCAAGGCCTTGAAGACAGGGACCTGTCAACTCTTTGGGTACGTACGGATCACGGTGGCCACACCCGTATCTTTGCGTGCCTCTACAGGTCTCATAGCGGTGACTTGGGTACAGCTCAATTGTTTGAGCATCTGCAGCGGTCTGCGGACAAGGTAATTGAGCAATATCCTACCGCGGATTTAGTATTCTTGGGGGACTTCAACGCTCACCACGTAGAGTGGCTGGGGTCTCCTAGAACTGATTTTGCGGGAAGGGCTGCTCATGACTTTGCTCTGACCTACGGATTCTCTCAACTGGTGCATTCTATTACTAGAACACCAGAAATACAGACCCACAGAAGCTCTATACTGGACCTTCTGCTGACTTCGCGCCCGGACGAATACTCAGTAACTGTGGAAGCACCACTTGGTACTTTGGACCACAGCCTCGTTCGGGCGCAAGTGACTCTCACGCGGCCTGAACCACCGCGGCCACCTCAATGGCGGCATGTCTGGCACTACAAGTCGGCAGACTGGGATGGACTGCGAGAATTCTTCGCGTCGTGCCCGTGGAGGCGGCTTTGCTTCACTACAAATGATCCCAACTCCTGTGCAACAGCAGTAGCTGATGCGATCCTAGCGGGTATGGAATGCTATATTCCAAACCGCTGGATCGCAACAGGAGAGAGCAAACGCCCGTGGTTTAATAGGCCCTGCAGAGAAGCAAGAGACCACAAGCAATCTGCATACAGGGCTTGGACCACGGCTCTTGCCAATAAAGATCCGAATATCGCTGAAGTGAAGCAAAAGTTGAATGCCGCCTCGAGGTCTAGTAAAAAAGCTACGGCTAGGGCTAAGTTTGAGTTCATCGGCAGAATTGGCGAGCGGCTTGCGCGCTACCCATCTGGCAGTCGTGCATTTTGGTCGCTCGCTAAAGCTGCTGAGGGAAACTTCTGCCAGTCTAGCCTTCCACCGCTGCAAAAATCCGATGGTAGTCTGGCCCATGGCGCTAAGGAGAAAGCCGATCTGTTGGGTAATCTCTTTGCGTCAAACTCGACAATGAACGACGGGAACGCCGAACCACCGATAATTCCCAGCTGTGGTGCTTCCATGACTGAAGTTAAAATCACGCAACGGGTGGTCCGGCGCGAGCTTAAGTCCCTAGATGTTCGGAAGTCGAGTGGGCCAGACGGTATACCGGCGATGGTGCTTAAACACTGTGCCCCCGAGCTGTGCCCTGTACTTACACGTCTTTTCGCACTCTCATACTCCGCAAGGCGGGTCCCAACCTCGTGGAAGACCGCATTCGTGCACCCTGTACCTAAGAAAGGTGACAGGACCGATCCGACCAATTACAGGCCTATCGCTATCACCTCCCTACTCTCGAAGGTAATGGAGCGTGTTATTAATACACAGCTCGGACAGCTCCTGAGATACCTTGAGGGAAACGATCTACTGAGCGATCGACAGTACGGCTTTCGCCACCGTCGCTCTACCGGTGACCTTCTTGTGTATCTCACAAACCGGTGGGCGCAGGCCATCGAGAGTCGGGGTGAGGCACTAGCGGTCAGCCTCGATATAGCGAAGGCCTTCGATCGGGTCTGGCACAAAGGTCTTCTTGCGAAGTTGCCATATTATGGACTCCCCGAGGGACTGTGCGAATGGATCTCCAGCTTTTTGTCGAACAGAAGCATCCAAGCCGTCGTCGACGGCAGCTGCTCGGACCGCATGAACATAAACGCTGGTGTCCCACAAGGCTCCGTGTTGTCTCAGACGCTGTTTCTGCTGCATATCAATGACATGCTGTCTGATGGCTCCATTCATTGTTATGCGGACGACAGTACCGGAGACACGTGTTACACGGGCCGTGCAAATATCCCTCAGTCCGAGGTGGAGAAGAGTCGCGAACAACTTGTGTCTGAAATTGAGACTACTCTTTTTGGAGTATCCGATTGGGGACGACTAAACCTAGTCCAATTCAACCCCACTAAGACACAAGTATGTGTATTCACCGCTAAGAAAACCCCATTCATTGTGGCGCCGCAATTCCTGGGAACACCGCTTACCATCTCCTCGAGTATAGGGATCCTTGGTGTCGATATCTCCAGCGACGTCCAATACCGAAGTCATTTGCGGGACAAGGTTAAGTTGGCATCAAGAAAGCTCGGAGTGCTCAACAGGGCGAAGCAGTACTTCACTGCGGGGCAGCAACTCCTTCTTTATAAAGCACAGGTCCGGCCTCACATGGAGTACTGCTGTCACCTTTTTGCTGGAGCACCTACATACCAACTTGACCCCTTCGACTCAGTGCAAAGACGGGCATTGAGGCTGGATGACAATCCCATACTCATAGGTAGTGTGGAACCTCTTAGCCTTAGGAGGGATTTTGCCTCACTGTGTGTGTTTTAACGCCTATACAATGGTTTGTGCTCAGATGAATTGTTTTACATGATGCCCGTAGCTACATTCTATCACCGCACCTCTCGCCATAGGCAGGGAATTCATCCTCACACATTGCGACCTGAGACGGTGCGCACTGTGCGGTATGAAAGAAACTTCATCCCACGCACACTCAAGCTGTGGAATGACCTCCCTGCTGCGGTTTTCCAAAGCGCCTACAATATGGGGTTCTTCAAGAGGGGCATCAGAAGGTTTCTTCATGGTCGGCAGCGCGAGTGTGACACCCCTGGTGTTGCATACGTCCATAGGCCACGGTAACCGCTTCCAATCAGGTGGGCCGTGTGCTTGTCTGCCAACTAGGTGGTATAAAAAAAAATGTGTATGGATTAAGATAGAAAAAAGTGAAGTGAGTGAGCGACTCAGACGGGTCAGATAGCATACTAATTGCTTTAACATGTCATTAAAAATGTTATGTGTAATGAAACACATAACTTATACAACACTTATACACAAACTTATACAACTTAACACATTTGGCCTTCAAATTGGCACATCCTTGACACTGTTTATCAGGAACTAGAGCCAAAATTATCATTGTTATTGCAATACATCGCATTGTCCGTTACCCCTGGTGTATTTTTAGACCCTCGGCCTCGAAAACCCTGTTTTAAATTCCGCCGCTTTCACTATTGTCTCAAAAAGGAATTCGTACGTGACGGTTTTCTGAATAGCAAAACATAATTTGTAATATCGATAATAGAATAAAAGATTAGGTTAGAAAATATTAGATTTAGGTTTTGGATAAGAATGTGGAATGGTTTCTGTTAAAGTGGGCCGTGTGCTTGTCTGCCACCTAAGTGATACAAAAAAAGAGTTAAAGCATAACTTACTAGTGGCCTAAACATCGGATCACGATATTGGATCGCTATATTTATTGACTGTCTAGGTAATTGCACCGTATACATCAAATTAGTAGACATGATATTTTTTGGTTTTATTTTAGTTACAAGTACTAAAATAAAACCAAAGAATAAGTTTGTAAGGATTAAAGTAAATTGGTATAATGCCAATTATAATGTAATAGCTTAAATAATCATTTATTCAATTAATTATATTCAATAATTTTATAATTCATAATCATATTGTACGTCTTATCAGACATGCCACAGTGATACCTACTTATTTATGTAATTAATATCATCTTCTATTACCTGTGACAAACAATAAATGCATTTGATTTGATTTGAAAAAAATCATGAGTCTTATTGATATTCTTTTATTTTGATTAATTTCCGAGTTGTTTCGATCTAAAATATTGTCGAAATTGAGTGGTATCGAAGTTTTATCCTATCGAGGTAAAATCTTGTCGCAGAAACATTTGTCATAATTTAGTTAGGAAGTCCCTTCATTCTTTACACCCAATTACTTTTTATTGAGGAGGTAGGACACGGCGGTATTTCCGTCCAATTGAGCAGTCCTACTGGGGAAATACCTTCGCCCTACAGAATACCGCGGTTATAATAACTTCGTGTTGTGTTCCCGACGGTGAGTAGGGTAGCCAGAGCTCACTGAAGAGTTTTTGTGCTGTCAGTGGGACGACCAAAGGCTTGTCCTGCTTTGTCCTCTACACTGACGGCACAAAATCTCTGTTCTTACAGGGTCAGCAGCACGGATGTTACTCCACTGGGGTTACACACGTTCATAGGTCATGGTAACCACTTTCCATCAGGTGGGCCGTGTGCTTGTCTGCCACCTAAGATGTATAAAAAAAATAAAAAATTGTTTTCTGCGAGTCTAAAAGGGTCACATTAAGCGATTCTGCCTAAAACTAGTATCTTTAAGAATTTCCCGTAAATCTAAATCGATTCCCATAAAATTAGTTAATGGACACTCATATGAGCATAATTACAACGATTCAGTTACCAAGCAGATTCTAATCTCGTGTAAATATCGCCGCAAGACAAAATAATATCCTAATAAAATTCCAATAAAGTGACCTTTTTAGACCTACTTTTTTTATACCACTACCACGTAGGCAGACAAGCACACGGCCCACCTGACGGAAAGTGGTTACCGTGGCCTATGGACGTATGCAAAACCAAGATGTCACACTCGCGCCGCCAACCCTGTTAGTACAGAGAGTTTCTGTGCCGTCAGTGTAAAAGACGAAGCAGGACAGACAAGCTTTTGGTCTTCCCACTGACGTGCAAAAACTCTCTAGTGAGCTCTGGCTACCCTACTCACCGCCGGGAACACAACGCAAGGTTATTATGGCCGCGGTATTCTATGCGGAGGCGGAGGTACCTCCTCCTGGTCTTTTCTCGAGATTTTGGAATTCATGTGCGAGCATCTGTGGCGTGTACACTACGTTGAAGATAGGACGGGTGGTCCGGCGCGAACTTAAGTCCCTAGATGTTCGGAAGTCGAGTGGGCCAGACGGTATACCGGCGATGGTTCTTAAACACTGTGCCCCCGAGCTGTGCCCTGTACTTACACGTCTTTTCGCACTCTCATACTCCGCAAGGCGGGTCCCAACCTCGTGGATGACCGCATTCGTGCATCCTGTACCTAAGAAAGGTGACAGGACCGATCCGACCAATTACAGGCCTATCGCTATCACCTCCCTACTCTCGAAGGTAATGGAGCGTGTTATTAATACACAGCTCCTGAGATACCTTGAGGGAAACGATCTACTGAGCGATCGACAGTACGGCTTTCGCCACCGTCGCTCTACCAGTGACCTTCTTGTGTATCTCACAAACCGGTGGGCGCAGGCCATCGAGAGTCGGGGTGAGGCACTAGCGGTCAGCCTCGATATAGCGAAGGCCTTCGATCGGGTATGGCACAAAGGTCTTCTTGCGAAGTTGCCATATTATGGACTCCCCGAGGGGCTGTGCGAATGGATCTCCAGCTTTTTGTCCAACAGAAGCATCCAAGCCGTCATCGACGGCAGCTGCTCGGACCGCATGAACATAAATGTTGGTGTCCCACAAGGCTCCGTGTTGTCTCCGACGCTGTTTCTGCTGCATATCAATGACATGCTGTCTGATGGCTCCATGCATTGTTATGCGGACGACAGTACCGGAGACACGTGTTACACGGGCCGTGCAAATATCCCTCAGTCCGAGGTGGAGAAGAGTCGCGAACAACTTGTGTCTGAAAATGAGACTACTCTCTCTGGAGTATCCGATTGGGGACGACTAAACCTAGTCCAATTCAACCCCACTAAGACACAAGTATGTGTATTCACTGCTAAGAAAACCCCATTCATTGTGGCGCCGCAATTCCTGGGCACACCGCTTTCCATCTCCTCGAGTGTAGGGATCCTTGGTGTCGATATCTCCAGCGACGTCCAATACCGAAGTCATTTGCGGGACAAGGTTAAGTTGGCATCAAGAAAGCTCGGAGTGCTCAACAGGGCGAAGCAGTACTTCACTGCGGGGCACCAACACCTTCTTTATAAAGCACAGGTCCGGCCTCACATGGGGTACTGCTGTCACCTTTTTGCTGGAGCACCTGCATACCAGCTTGACCCCTTCGACTCAGTGCAAAGACGGGCATTGAGGCTGGTTGACAATCCCATACTCACAGGTAGTGTGGAACCTCTTAGCCTTAGGAGGGATTTTGCCTCACTGTGTGTGTTCTACCGCCTATACAATGGTTTGTGCTCAGATGAATTGTTTGACATGATGCCCGTAGCTACATTCTATCATCGCACCTCTCGCCATAGGCAGGGAATTCATCCTCACACATTGCGACCTGAGACGGTGTGCACTGTGCGGTATGAAAGAAACTTCATCCCACGCACACTCAAGCTGTGGAATGACCTCCCTGCTGCGGTTTTCCCAAGCGCCTACAATATGGGGTTCTTCAAGAGGGGCATCAGAAGGTTTCTTCATGGTCGGCAGCGCGAGTGTGACACCCCTGGTGTTGCATACGTCCATAGGCCACGGTAACCGCTTCCTATCAGGTGGGCCGTGTGCTTGTCTGCCAACTAAGTGGTATAAAAAAAAAAAAGGTGGTTCGATGCTGTTACATATTTATACCTCAGTGTAAGAACTCACTCGTTATATTGTACTTCTATTACACTGTACTGATTTGATTCCGGATCTCGTACCGACGCTATCACTGAACTCCTGGTACTGTTAATTCTACTAAAGCAAAAACACTGCAAAAACTGTCATTAAATTTTAAACCTTATTTCTATAGCGCAAAAGTCCAAAAGAGAGTTTCATTGCCTTTTTTCATTCACTCTCCAAACAGCCTTGTAATTTTGGACTTTACTCACATTGCTTTAAAGTCTAAAATTTAATGGTTTTTTAGCAGTGATCAGTGGTTTTTACTTTAGCAGAAACGATACCCTGGACAGTTTCGAAAAAAAAAACTAAACCATTTTTTAGTTTGGAGCCTAACACGGATGTATAGCAGCCATAGATTTGCGTTGAGTTATTTACAAAAGGTCGTATACGTCCTGTTAAATCACAGTTAGAGGTGAAAATCTTGCCTTTATAGTTTTGTTTGTGTCTTGTTCACCAAGGACATAAGTAGGGCACTGGTGACATCGATGTGTCGATATATCAGCTCAGGTTACGTGTCAGGGTCATTAATATTGTACTTAGAAATATAGCCGCGTGGTTTCCGGCAGAGTAGAATTTGGACTACCCCATCTCTTCCCATGTGGTGTCGTACAAGGCGACTAAGGAATAGGGCTGTTTAACATCAGACAGATATATACAGCCCAGACTCAGCCTCAGATGAATGACCTAGTACGTGGGACCGAAATTAATAATTGGTGAAATGTGGGTGTTAATTCACCTCTGCCTAACCCCCCAGGGGTAAAGGCGTGGTAATATGTATGTATGTTAGAAATGATTACTCAAGAATGGTGTTAGGTTAGATATTGGTTAGTTCTTTGAACTGTGTTAATAAATCTACGAAATCACGGAAACCTAATTACATAGGTACCTAGTAAATTACATTTAAGTTCGAGTTCCGAACCCCAGTTCGAGCGGGATTGGCGCTCGCATCATCATACAGCATTGTCAGTAGCAAGCGAGGCTACCAACGTAAAAAGTCTTCCAGCTTTTTCTACTCCACTTCCCATAGCCAGTCTATTGTTATTCATGTAGCTGTGTGACCTTCGCTAAACGTGACCACACCAGCGAAGGCGACTGGAATGCAAAGACGAGCGTCCATGAACCTCTGCCTACCCCTTCGGGGATTTAGAGGCGTGAGTATATGTATGTACTTAATCGTTTCAATCAGGTGTTAGTGCATATTGGGAGAGGCCTAAGGCCAGTAGTAGATTATAATAGGTTACAATATAACTCGTGCGCATTAGCATGGCATCTGGCTTTTCTTTCCTTTTTTTACGGGCCAAAAATCCCCACGGATACCCCTACCACCGGAGCCGATGGGAGAGGTTATGTCGGACTCGCACCGACTAAAACGCACGACCCTTGCGGGTCGTTTTTGGTTGCCGAAGGTGAGGTTGACAGGTATATCTCTTGCCCGCGGTCCGACCTAGAGTCATCTTTTTCGATCTGGCCCTCTCCTCGGGTGTGGGGACCACAGAGTCCCCAACACGTAAGTATAATGAAAGTTTTAGATTAGTCTGAGACTTGTCTTTATTGGCAACTGTAGGATTCTCAAGGAAAACGACAGGGTTGCGAAATTTGTTTATCGCTTGAAGGGTGATTAAAACTTAATTCCTAGTTAAGAGCCCTTTTAGCAGTCATTAAGATCTTGAGAGATTCATAATCCTCTTTTAAGTTTAAGGAGCTCGAGGCAATTGCCGATATATTTTGTACTAGCTGTTGCCATCGGTACCGTACGCATAGCTCTGTCTACCAAAGTTTATCAAGTCTTGCCCTGCTTTGTCTTCTACACTGACGGCACAGAAACTCTGTGCAAACAGGGTCGGCAGTGCGAGTGTGACTCCTCTGGTGTTACACACGTCCATAGGCCACGGTCCGCGTGGTGCCGGAGAAAGAATACAAGTATCACCACCCCATCTCATCCGAAGGGTGTCGTAAGAGGCGACTAATGGAAACATACTAAAACCATATTACTGCGAGAGAAGGAAAACTCGAAATAAAACCCTGTACCAACCCGTCTGGCCAGCGTGGAAACAGTAGGCCAAAGCCTCCCAACATTGGGAGAGGCCTAGTCCAGCAGTGGACTGCGATGGGGTAGTTGATTTAATTTGATAGGCCACGGTAACCACTCTCTATCAGTTGGGCCGTGTGCTTGTCTGCCACCTAAGTGGTATAAAAATTTAGTTAAAAAATCTGTTAGTGGTGTAGCTGTGAAAGTGTAACAGACAGACAGTTAGATTTTATTTATAATATTAGTATTTTGCAATTGAAATTGTGCTCTAAATCTTTCCGAAACGACTATAAAATATCAGTAAATAAATAAATATACCACGACATTCTACACAACGCTATCTAGACTCATGGTAAGCATAGCTTAACTAGCTTGTGTTATGGGATCTAGAATACGGATAAATATACATATATACTTTTTTTTTGTAAATGCATACATATTACACATAGAAACACGCAGACCAATGCAATTATACATATTTATGCATACAAATATTTGCACTGAGCGGGAATCGAACCCACGCCCCCTGCATAGCAGTCGAATGCTCTACCGCTATGCCACGGAGGTCGTCATATGTCGTCATAGTCGACAAATATGTAACTATACTGCTTTGTTTTTTTTTTTTATGACGCTAACAAAAAATGACAAAAAAAATCTGCGCTGTCGTAATTAACTTTCAGCTGATATTGAAATTGCTGGAAGCGAAGCTTTGACAGTGAACTTTTTTAATATCTGCACATTCTGCACGCTTTGGTGCAACGGTACGTAGATTTAACGCTCCCAGTTTTTATTCACCTCATGTTTTAGTTTAAAACCTTGGTAGGACACGGCGGTAGGTATTCCCGTCCGAATTGAGCAGTCCGACTGGGGAAGTACCTCCACCCTATAGAATACCACGGCTATAATAACCTCGTGTTGTGTTCCCGGTGGTGAGTAGGGTAGCCATAGCTCACTGGAGAGTTTTTGTGCTGCCAGTGGGAAGACCAAAGGCTTGTCCTGATTTTGTGTTCTGCACCGAGGGCACATAAATTCTCTGTTCTTACAGGGTCGGCAGCACGGATGTGACTCCACTGTTGTTACACACGTTCATAGGTCACGATAACCACTTTCCATCAGGTGGGCTGTGTGCTTGTCTGCCACCTAAGTTGTATAAAAAAATAAAATAAAAATAGTACATACACATACATATAATCACGCCTTTATCCCTGGAGGATTATAGATGCCTATGGATATGCCTGTCAACCTCACCTTCGGCAACCAAAACGACCTACAGGCGACGTGCGTTTTCTTACCATGGGTCTAGATAGCGTTGTATAGAATGTTGTAGAATATTATTATTATTACTTGTCTGGCCGCGGGTTTTGCCCGCGGCTCCGCCCGCGTGGATGTCGGTTCCCAGGGTGGACAACCCTTATCACTAAGGGGTATGAAAAATAGATGTTGGCCGATTCTCAGACCTACTCAATATGCTCACAAAATTTCATGAGAATCGGTCAAGCCATTTCGGAGGTGTACGTGAAAGAACGAACATTGTGACACGAGAATTTTATATATAAGAAGATAGACTAGCTGACCCGGCAAACGTTGTGTTACCATATAATGTTAAGGGTGGACAACCCTTATCATTTAGGGGGATGAAAAATAGATGTTGTCCGATTCTCAGACCTACCCAATATGCTCACAAAATTTCATGAGAATCGGTCAAGCCGTTTCGGAGGAGTTTAACCTCAAACACCGCGACACGAGAATTTTATATATTAGAATTATTACTGGTTCGAAACACAGCCCCGACCTGAGAAGACTCCGACAAGAAACTCAGCGGGCATTTATTTTTGGCACCGTGCAGTGCGCACCATTTCCGATCACAATGTGCGAGGATGAATTCCCTGCCTATGACGAGCGATGCGATGATAGAATGTAGCTGTGGACTGATGTCATGATTGTCAAACAATAAAATTCATCTTAGCACAAGCCATTGTATAGGCGTTAGAATACACAGCGAGGCAAAGTTCCTTCTATGGCTGTCAAATGGCAGTCGTTCTCATAAAAGGAGTATAAGCCAAATAAAAAGGAGGGGAAGGAACAAGCGTACCCCTGGCTCAACTTCAGATGCAACTGGGTACAACGCTAACATGATTATATATTAAGTAATAAAGTGATTGATTTTATTTTAATCAAAGTTTATATTACTAATATAATGTCCATACTCGTGTTTATCATCCACTTAGGCGCTTTTCATGGGGTCGCCTCGTCAATAAGCAAGTAATAAAACGGCAATAAACGCAGCATATGAACGCGTCGCCATTAGTGAAATCAAAAATCAATACTAATAGAGACTAACAGCTAAGCTTCTGTACAAATCATGGACAAATTGATATTGTCTTCTATGAAGTATTGCTAGGATTTGTGGAGAAATTACTTTATTATTTAGCAATAAGCACAAAAGTACAGAATACCGCAGCCATAATAACATAACATAAACTCACGCCTATATCCGCGAAGGGGTAGGCAAAGGTGCTAGCACCCACATTTCGGCGCTGGCGATAGGCCATAGGTGGCGAGCTTATTGCCAATAACCGGGCACTTATAAACCTGCGATAAATATACACATAACTTCGAAAAGCATCGAAAAGTCATTGGTGTATGCCATGGAAAAACCTGGGATCGAACCCGAGACCTCGTCTCAGCACTCCATTACCCATACCACTAGGCTATCGCGGTTACATTCTACCATAATAACTGCTGTATTCCCAGCGGTAGGTATGTTAGTCAGTGCTCACTGGTGAGTTTTTGTGCTGTTAGTGGGAAGTAGTTAGAAGAAGAAACTTTCATAAATTCAATGAAGTACTTCTGTTACTGCTTCTTCTTCGTCCTAAAGTTAATCCCAGTTGTATTTGAAGTTTCCAGGTTCCATTTTTTCCAAAGTAATGACGGGTTTGGCTGGTTTAAGGAGGTAACACACGGCGGTATTTCCGATTTTCCGATTGAGCAGTCCGACTGGGGTAGTACCTCCGCCCTACAGAATACCGCGGCTATAATAACTTCGTGTTGTGTTCCCAGCTGTGAGTAGGGTAGCCAGAGCTCACTGGAGAATTTGTGCTGTCAGTGGGCTTGTCCTGCTTTGTCTTCTACTGACGGCACAGAAACTCTGTACTTACAGGGTTGGCAGCGCGACTGTGACTCCTCTGGTGTTACAGACGTCCATAGGTCACGGTAACCACTTTCCATCAGGTGGGCCGTGTGCTTGTCTGCCAACTAAGTGGTCTAAAAAAAAAAAGCTTGATATTTTGTCATCTGACCACCACAAAATACTGGCGATATCGAAGCATTGCATTTAGATAAGAAAAAAAAAAAGAAAAATAACCTCACACCTATATCCCCGAAGGGGTAGGCAGAGGTGCTAGCACCCACATTTCGCCAGTTTATGTTTAGGTCCCAATGTAATAGGTGGCGAGCCTATTGCCATTAACCGGGCACTTATTTAGATAAGTTGTTGAAATTTAAGGCTGCAACTACCCGTAACCACTGCCATAGAAGTTCGTAAAGCAACAGATACTGATGGTTTAACGTACCATCCGATGCACGAGCGGATTAATTGAAATACCCTAACAAATATTAGCACAAAGCGGGGATCGAACCCGCGCCTACCGCGTAGTGGTCGCGTTAATTACCGCCACGCCACAGCCACTGTTGTTGCTTTAGAATCAATAAAAGAATCAATTTCATTTATGCAGTTTAGGCACGTAAAGAACACATATGAACGTCAAAATTTTATAATTATGTCAAGAAAACGCATAGAAATATTAAATACTTACTGTATAAAATTGGAAAATGATTCATTCGGTGCCTCAGTGGGTTAGTTCTACTGAGAAGATATCAGCAAGAAACTCAGAGAACTATATTAGAACTAGATTATCTATTTTTTTTCAAAGTTGCTTTAAAACAAAATAGATAATCTAGTAGAACAAGCAAGAGGCTTGTGTTGACCACGCATTTACATCATCAGGTTATCCACTTTATAGTAACCTTTTTTCATCAAACATTGTTTCATTTAAATTTTAAATTTATTTAGTGGCATGTCAACTAATACCTGAGGAATTTTATTAAACACTAACTGACCCACCCCAGCTTCGCTCGGGGTATATTTTGAAGCTTCATATCCATTTGAGCCCGTATGTTTTAGTCTTCAAAATATGTATGAAAAATTGCCGAATTTGTTAACGTTTATTATCAATGCTCCGCTCCTTTAAGTAGTAGCGTGATGACATATAGCCTAAAACCTTCCTCGATAAATGGACTACCCAACACTGAAAGAATCATTCAAATCGGACCAGTAGTTCCAGAGATTAGCGCGTTCAAACAAATAAACAAACAAACTCTGCAGCTTTATAATATTAGTATAGATTTTTAAACAGTTGCTTACAAACGAATCGCTAATTTTATGAAGCCAGAGTTTTGGTACAGCAAGTTTGTTTTTATTTCTCGTATTCAAATTTGTATGTCAGATTTTATTTGAAAAGATTTCTTCTCTTCTCTCGAAAGGTTCTTCCAAACATTTAATTTATTATCGTAAATATATTGAGAAGCAACTCTTGAAATATTAATTTGTTTAAATAACTCTTTAATATAGTCTCAATATCGGCAGCTCAATACCGCCGCGTGGTTCCCGGCAGAGTAGAATTTGGACTACCCCATCTCTTCCCATGTGGTGTCGTACAAGGCGACTTGTTAAAGGGCTGTTTTATATCGGACAGATATATATAGCCCAGACTCAGCCTCAGATGCATGGCTCGAGTCAACAATAGTGCCCGAAATACGGCAATAGGCTCACCTCCTATTACATGGAACTGAATACAATTATTGGTGAAATGTGGGTGATAATTCACCTCTGCCAAACCCTCCGGGGATAAAGGCGTAATTATATGTATGTATGTATGTACCAGCAGCTGAGCCCCACAGTAGCAGACCGTATGACATACTCGTAACGCTATGAAAGTAGTCAAATGCTTTCAAGCGAAAGTTGTGTACTTCTCTAATGGGTTTGCAAATTGGAATATTATTACAAACTATTATAAAAATGAATAATATGCATACTGTTGATGTACCTTAATAAATAAATAAATAACCACGATAGCCTAGTGGTATGGGTAATGGACTGCTGAGACGAGGTGTCGGGTTCGATCCCAGGTTTTACCATGGCACACACCAATGACTTTTCGATGCTTTTCGAAGATATGTGTGTATTTATCGCAGGTTTATAAGTATCCGGTTAATGGCAATAGGCTCGCCACCTATTGGGACCTAAACATAAGTGCGAAATGTGAGTAGCACCTCTGCCTACGCCTAAGCTGCCTACCCCTTCGGGGATAAAGGCGTGAGTTTATGTAATGTTTTGTTTTAAATAAATAAAAAATAAACTAATCGTGCAGTTTCCTCATCAGTCAGGGAATTATCTTTCTAACCGCATAGGCAGCTGAGCTAAGTCTTCCTGCCATGTTTCAGGGAGACACCCATATAACAAACGTGATTTAAAGGATTAAGGATTAGTACGGGACCTTTGCGGTTAAGTCTGACTCGGTCTTGACTGGATTTCTTTATTAATTGTCAATTCTACGGTATTTAACAAGAACTTTTCCAATTAAAAAATCAACTGTCACAGAAAATCTGTCCAACGGAAGCTATTTGATCAACCCGACCTCTAGCCTGCATTTTAATCGTCTAGTAAATATTCATGACTACCGTGTTTAGTTAATTTCAGCTTTGATCCATATTTCATAAGAAACAATTATTACTTAATGCGCATCTTATGACTAAGCGTCTCCTCACGCATATATTTGTACGCCGCTATATGGGGCAAAACATGACTGGACTATATATTATATACTATTACTGACCTATTGCATGCTTTTGTATGTACACACATGTTTTGAACAAATAAAACGATTCTATTCTATCTATTCTATTCTATTCTATTCTACTGGCTGTAAAATGTAAAATGCTGTAAACTTTAGTACAAAACTTATCTATGCCCAGGGTTCGCTCGCGAGGAGTACATTAAATGTTTCGGGCAATTGAAGGCATGAACGGAATTAGGTATTTTCCTGTAGTTGTAGTGAAGAAGTGTAGCGGTGAGTAGGGTAGCCAGAGCTCACTGGAGAATGTGTGCTGTCAGTGGGATGACTAAAGGCTTGTCCTGCTTTGTCCTCTTCACTGACGGCACAGAAACTCAGTGCTTACAGGGTCGACAGCGCGAGTGTGGCTTCTCATGTGTTACACACGTCTATAGGCCACGGTAACCACTTTCCATCAGGTGGGCCGTGCGCTTGTCTGTCACCAAAGTGGTATAAAAAAAAACTAAGCTTAATAAATTAAGAAAGGTAAAAGAGCGGTAAAAATTGCATCGGTTCTTATTTTATCGTTTTATTTATTTTATTCATCCACTCAACCTATAATAGTGAATTATTCGACTATTCAATATTATGATGTTACAATAATTTATTTCATACAAGTTTCATTTTAACTTACCGTTTTGACGTTTAGTTAAAAGTAACTAATTTGACTAGTCAATCAAATGCCCGTTTTCCGGAGACGAGTTGGGGACTCTGTAGTCCCCACACAAGCGAGGAGAGGGCTAGATCGTGAGAGATGGCCCTGGGTCGGCCAGGGTGCGAGGGTATATATATATATTATATACTATATTTTAGTCGGTTCGAATCCGACATAACCTCTTCCACCGGCTCCGGTGGGGAGGTATCCGTGGTGATTTTGCGCACGTAAAAAAGAAAAAAAATGCCCATTTGATGAATGGTTAAATAAAGACGACAGATGCTCTCTCGTGAAATCATCTAAATCACCACCATTGTAACATGCCACGTGTTTGTAATGGTGACACTCTTTCCGGAGATAAGATAAGATAAGATAAGATAAGTTTTATTGACAAATAAAAGAAAACAATTTAACATTTATCCATCAAGCAACACTTAGAACACTTCAAGCTTAACATGTCTAGCCGCAACAGCCATCAAGACTGGCCCCTCCCGTCCCCGTGCTAGTAAAATAACTGTGTTACAGGTAGGTTAAGGATAATTTCAAACAGCACAATTGTAGCCATCGCATGGTTACTTGATATGGATATAGATTTTCTGAATCCCCAAACTAGGTATGCCTGTTTGTCGGGTCGGGAGACTTTACCTTTAGCTTACCATCAGGCGAGAAGAAATCGAATTGGCGAGTCCTATATAAAAAATACTATAAGAAGAGGCAGAACAGCGAACCTACATAAAAAAAATCTTTAGTACAAAAAAGTAGATAATTATGTTTATTTATCTATTCAGAACGAGTATTATTACAATGCAATTGAAAATTAAAACTAAAACTATTATTAGATGAACTTAAGAACGTCAAAGTTTTACAAATAAATGAAGAAATATTATAAAAATAAAAGTAATGAAAATAAGTCATTTTCCAATAAAATAGGTACCAAATGTTGAATTTTGAATTTATCTGCTGTATGATGGGATGTATTGCTAGACTAAAGATCACTGGTCCCAAAGGGTCACCTTGCTGACAACCGACTGCTGATTCCAAAAGACGATCCTTGTAAACTAATTTCGTCGGGTGTCTATAACATTGCCAAAGGAATTTATATATATGAGGGGTTTCTAATTTTGCTTGTCTCAGCAAGGTATCCCTATTCACTGAATTGAAGGCATTCCTCAGGTCAACCTTCAAAATGACCTCACTTTCACCGCTACCAAGGTACGTCGAAAGAGCGTGTATGGCAGCCTCACAGCCCCCTTTCGAACCGAAACCGAGTTGAAGGGGCTGGAATTTTGTTGCAAGTTCGGTACTATAGTACTTGCAGCATATTTTGGCTGCCAAACGTCGTAAGGTGCTTCCTACGGCAATGGGACGAATGCCACCATCCTTCTTGCGCAGAGCACATAGGTTGGCCCCGTATAAAATATTAATGATATTTTCGTTCACATTGCCGGAGAGCATTAGGTTCACTAAGGCCGTTAACTCCTTCAGAAGGGCATCACCAGCCTCCCCAGCGCTCGGGCACATTAAATCTTTAAGATGCTGGGGGGTCAGGCCGTCGAGACCGCCAGCAGATCCACTCCGGAAGGAGCAAACGGCTGTGAAAACCTCCTTGGTAGAAATACTGAGATATTCTGTGTCAGCTTTTGGTGGTTCTGGGAAAGAAAGATCAATTGATGCCGGTGGATGCTTGCTCTGCAGACCCGCGAGCGTGTCTGGAGAGTAAGGTGCCACCACATCGCTGCTAAAAAGTAACCTCGACGCTCCCCTGATATCACCTTCCCTTATTTTATTTTCTACAAATTTGTATTTACTCCATTGAGAGCTGTGGGAATAAGTTAATTTTGATTCAAAATGATATATATTGTTAGAACAGTTTTCTTTCTTTATGTGCAATATTCTATAAGGGAAGGTTAACAATTGCTCCCAGGCCGATATGGAGTTCACACTAACGACATGCTTTATACAATTTGCTAAGTTTTGAGCCACAGAGGGCCTTGCGCCTCTGGGAATTCTCTTTAAAACCGGGACGGTTTTTCATTTCACTTAAAGATTGCCAAAAAGGAATTTGGAATGAGTTGGGCGAAACTTCCCTATCTACTGATGGGATCGTGGAGCTTGGAAGTACATTTTGACTTTTGTGAATTCTGCCAATATGCACTTTCAAGCCCCGCTCACCTTTGAAAAAACGGGACTGGGAACAATATGGGCAGCGCACGAAATTACTTAAAGAAACGGGTTGACCTGAACACACATCCACATTGTCACTGCCATTAAAGTTTTCAGGCATTAGAAACACAAACACAATTTCACTTACACTATTATTTTATAAAAACACTAAAAATAAAAGGTTTAAACAAATTTGACAGTTCACACAAATCTGCCACGCTTGCGCCTTCGCATCTTAGCAACGTAGTATTGTATTCTCTTTGTCTTAGCAACGCGAGGACCGACGACGCCAACGGCAACGTGACGACGCGACGCCACAAAACAGCACGACGCCCTCGCGTTTGCATTGCGCTGTTCTCAGCGCCATTCACTGAGAATTGACACTTTTTTGTAGTCAACCGCACTAAAAACTGCAAGTAGTATGCTCGGAGTGGTGTCACGACTCTTCTCCTCTATCTAGTTCCCAAGTTTCATGCTGGTATCTTCTCAGTAGAACTAAAACCTACCGAACCAGTGAAAGAACCATTTTCCAATGGCTTATTTTCATTACTTTTATTTTTATAATATTTCTTCATTTATTTGTAAAACTTTGACGTTCTTAAGTTCATCTAATAATAGTTTTAGTTTTAATTTTCAATTGCATTGTAATAATACTCGTTCTGAATAGATAAATAAACATAATTATCTACTTTTTTGTACTAAAGATTTTTTTTATGTAGGTTCGCTGTTCTGCCTCTTCTTATAGTATTTTTTATATAGGACTCGCCAATTCGATTTCTTCTCGCCTGATGGTAAGCTAAAGGTAAAGTCTCCCGACCCGACAAACAGGCATACCTAGTTTGGGGATTCAGAAAATCTATATCCATATCAAGTAACCATGCGATGGCTACAATTGTGCTGTTTGAAATTATCCTTAACCTACCTGTAACACAGTTATTTTACTAGCACGGGGACGGGAGGGGCCAGTCTTGATGGCTGTTGCGGCTAGACATGTTAAGCTTGAAGTGTTCTAAGTGTTGCTTGATGGATAAATGTTAAATTGTTTTCTTTTATTTGTCAATAAAACTTATCTTATCTTATCTTATCTTATCTCCGGAAAGAGTGTCACCATTACAAACACGTGGCATGTTACAATGGTGGTGATTTAGATGATTTCACGAGAGAGCATCTGTCGTCTTTATTTAACCATTCATCAAATGGGCATTTTTTTTCTTTTTTACGTGCGCAAAATCACCACGGATACCTCCCCACCGGAGCCGGTGGAAGAGGTTATGTCGGATTCGAACCGACTAAAATATAGTATATAATATATATATATATATATACCCTCGCACCCTGGCCGACCCAGGGCCATCTCTCACGATCTAGCCCTCTCCTCGCTTGTGTGGGGACTACAGAGTCCCCAACTCGTCTCCGGAAAACGGGCATTTGATTGACTAGTCAAATTAGTTACTTTTAAGTAAACGTCAAAACGGTAAGTTAAAATGAAACTTGTATGAAATAAATTATTGTAGCATCATAATATTGAATAGTCGAATAATTCACTATTATAGGTTGAGTGGATGAATAAAATAAATAAAACGATAAAATAAGAACCGATGCAATTTTTACCGCTCTTTTACCTTTCTTAATTTATTAAGCTTAGTTTTTTTTTATACCACTTTGGTGACAGACAAGCGCACGGCCCACCTGATGGAAAGTGGTTACCGTGGCCTATAGACGTGTGTAACACATGAGAAGCCACACTCGCGCTGTCGACCCTGTAAGCACTGAGTTTCTGTGCCGTCAGTGAAGAGGACAAAGCAGGACAAGCCTTTAGTCATCCCACTGACAGCACACATTCTCCAGTGAGCTCTGGCTACCCTACTCACCGCTACACTTCTTCACTACAACTACAGGAAAATACCTAATTCCGTTCATGCCTTCAATTGCCCGAAACATTTAATGTACTCCTCGCGAGCGAACCCTGGGCATAGACAAGTTTTGTACTAAAGTTTGCAGCATTTTACATTTTACAGCCAGTAATAATTGTTTCTTATGAAATACGGATCAAAGCTGAAATTAACTAAACACGGTAGTCATGAATATTTACTAGACGATTAAAATGCAGGCTAGAGGTCGGGTTAATCAAATAGCTTCCGTTGGACAGATTTTCTGTTACAGTTGATTTTTTAATTGGAAAAGTTCTTGTTAAATACGCTAGAATTGATAATTAATAAAGAAATCCAGTCAAGACCGAGTCAGACTGAACCGCGAAGGGTCCCGTACTTATCCTTAATCCTTTAAATCACGTTTGTTATATGGGTGTCTCCCTGAAACATGGCAGGAAGACTTAGCTCAGCTGCCTATGCGGTTAGAAAGATAAGGTCCCTGACTGATGAGGAAACTGCACGATTAGTTTATTTTTTATTTATTTAAAACAAAACATAACATAAACTCACGCCTTTATCCCCGAAGGGGTAGGCAGCTTAGGCGTAGGCAGAGGTGCTACTCACATTTCGCACTTATGTTTAGGTCCCAATAGGTGGCGAGCCTATTGCCATTAACCGGGTACTTATAAACCTGCGATAAATACACACATATTTTCGAAAAGCATCGAAAAGTCATTGGTGTGTGCCATGGTAAAACCTGGGATCGAACCCGAGACCTCGTCTCAGCAGTCCATTACCCATACCACTAGGCTACCGCGGTTACATTCTACCATAATAACTGCTGTATTCCCGGCGGTAGGTATGTTAGCCAGTGCTCACTGGTGAGTTGTTGTGCTGTTAGTGGGAAGCAGTTAGAAGAAGAAGGGATATAAGCGTGAGTTTATGTTATGTTATTATGGCCACGGTATTTTGTACTTTTGTGCTTATCGCTTCAGAATAAAGTAATTTCTCCACAAATCCTAGCAATACTTCATAGAAGACAATATCAATTTATCCATGATTTGTAAAGAAGCTTAGCTGTTAGTCTCTATGAGTATTGATTTTTGATTTCACTAATGGCGACGCGTTCACATGCTGGCTTTATTGCCGTTTTATTACTTGCTTATTGACGAGGCGACCCCATGAAAAGCGCCTAAGTGGATGATGACCACGAGTATGGACATTATATTAGTAATATAAACTTTGATTAAAATAAAATCAATCACTTTATTACTTAATATATAATCATGTTAGCGTTGTACCCAGTTGCATCTGAAGTTGAGCCAGGGGTACGCCCCTCCTTTTTATTTGGCTTATACTCCTTTTATCACGACTGCCATTTGACAGCCATAGAAGGAACTTTGCCTCGCTGTGTATTCTAACGCCTATACAATGGCTTGTGCTAAGATGAATTTTATTGTTTGACATGATGTCCACAGCTACATTCTATCATCGCATCCCTCGTCATAGGCAGGTAATTCATCCTCGCACATTGTGATCGGAAATGGTGCGCACTGCACGGTGCCAAAAATAAATGCCCGCTGAGTTTCTTGTCGGAGTCTTCTCAGGTCGGGCCTGTGTTTCGAACCGGTAATAATTCTAATATATAAAATTCTCGTGTCGCGGTGTTTGTGGTTAAACTCCTCCGAAACGGCTTGACCGATTCTCATTAAATTTTGTGAGCATATTGAGTAAGTCTGAGAATCGGCCAACATCTATTTTTCATACCCCTTAGTGATAAGGGTTGTCCACCCTGGGAACCGACATCCACGCGGGCGGAGCCGCGGGCAAACCCGCGGCCAGGCAAGTAATAATAACAATATTCTACAACATTCTATACAACGCTATCTAGACCCATGGTAAGAAAACGCACGCCGCCTGTGGGTCGTTTTGGTTGCCGAAGGTGAGGTTGACAGGCATATCCACAGGCATCTATAACCCTCCAGGGATAAAGGCGTGATTATATGTATGTGTATGTACTATTTTTATTTTATTTTTTTATACAACTTAGGTGGCAGACAAGCACACAGCCCACCTGATGGAAAGTGGTTATCGTGACCTATGAACGTGTGTAACAACAGTGGAGTCACATCCGTGCTGCCGACCCTGTAAGAACAGAGAGTTTATGTGCCCTCAGTGCAGAACACAAAATCAGGACAAGCCTTTGGTCTTCCCACTGACAGCACAAAAACTCTCCAGTGAGCTCTGGCTACCCTACTCACCACCGGGAACACAACACGAGGTTATTATAGCCGTGGTATTCTATAGGGTGGAGGTACTTCCCCAGTCGGACTGCTCAATTCGGACGGGAATACCGCCGTATCCTACCAAGGTTTTAAATTAAAACATGAGGTGAATAAAAACTGGTAGCGTTAAATCTACGTACCGTTGCACCAAAGCGTGCAGAATGTGCAGATATTAAAAAAGTTCACTGTCAAAGCTTCGCTTCCAGCAATTTCAATACCAGCTGAAAGTTAATTACGACAGCGCAGATTTTTTTGTCATTTTTTGTTAGCGTCATAAAAAAAGATAAAACAAGGCAGTGTTGTTACATATTGTCAACTATGACGATATATGACGACCTCCGTGGCGTAGCTGTAGAGCATTCGACTGCTATGCAGGGGGCGTGGGTTCGATTCCCGCTCAGTGCAAATATTTGTATGCATAAATAATGTATATTTGCATTGGTCTGCGTGTTTCTATGTGTAATATGTATGCATTTACAAAAAAAAAGTATATATGTATATTTATCCGTATTCTAGATCCCATAACACAAGCTAGTTAAGCTATGCTTACCATGGGTCTAGATAGCGTTGTGTGGAATGTCGTGGTATATTTATTTATTTATTTATTTACTAATATTTTATAGTCGTTTCGGAAAGATTTAGAGCACAATTTCAATTGCAAAATACTAATATTATAAATAAAATCTAACTGTCTGTCTGTTACACTTTCACAGCTACACCACTAACAGATTTTTTAACTAAATTTTTATACCACTTAGGTGGCAGACAAGCACACGGCCCAACTGATAGAGAGTGGTTACCGTGGCCTATCAAATCAAATCAACTAGCCCATCGCAGTCCACTGCTGGACTATGCCTCTCCCCATGTTGGGAGGCTTTGGCCTACTGTTTCCATGCTGGCCAGATGGGTTGGTACAGGGTTTTATTTCGAGTTTTCCTTCTCCCGCAGTAATATGGTTTGAGTATGTTTCCATTAGTCGCCTCTTACGACACCCTTCGGATGAGATGGGGTGGTGATACTTGTATTCTTTCTCCGGCACCACGCGGACCGTGGCCTATGAACGTGTGTAACACCAGAGGAGTCACACTCGCACTGCCGACACTGTTTGCACAGAGTTTCTGTGCCGTCAGTATAGAAGACAAAGAGGGCAAGCCTTGATAAATTTTGGTAGGAACAGGGGTAGACTGAGCTATGCGGATGGTACCGCTGGCAACAGCTAGTACAAAATATATCGGCAATTGGCTCAAGCTCCTTAAACTTAAAAGAGGATTATGAATCTCTCAAGATCTTAATGACTGCTAAAAGGGCTCTTAACTAGGAATTAGGTTTTAATCACCCTTCAAGCGATAAACAAATTTCGCAACCCTGTCGTTTTCCTTGAGTAGTTATCCTACAATTGCAAATTAAAGTCAAGTCTCAGACTAATATAAATCTTACATTATACTTACGTGTTGGGGACTCTGTGGTCCCCACACCCGAGGAGAGGGCCAGATCGAAAAAGATGACCCTGGGTCGGCCCGGGGGCAAGAGATATACCTATCAACCTCACCTTCGGCAACCAAAAACGACCCGCAAGCGTCGTGCGTTTTAGTCGGTGCGAGTCCGACATAACCTCTCCCATCGGCTCTGGTGGTAGGGGTATCCGTGGGGATTTTTGGCCCGTAAAAAAAGGAAAGAAAAGCCAGATGCCATGCTAATGCGCACGAGTTATATTGTAACCTATTATAATCTACTACTGGCCTTAGGCCTCTCCCAATATCCACTAACATCGGATAGAAACGATTAAGTACATACATATACTCACGCCTCTAAAACCCCGAAGTGGTAGGCAGAGGTTCATGGACGCTCGTCTTTGCATTCCAGTCGCCTTCGCTGGTGTGGTCACGTTTAGCGAAGGTCACACAGCTACATGAACAACAATAGACTGGCCATGAGAAGTGGAATAGAAAAAGCTGGAAGGAGGACCCCGGGTTTTCAGGTTGGAAGCCTCGCTTGCAACTGGCAACGCTGTATGATGATGCGAGCGCCAATCCCACCCGAACTAGTGTCCTAACTTTAGGTCCGCAGTACGAGTGTGGTTCCCCTAGTGATGGACACCTCCACAGGCCACGGTAACTACTTCCCATCAGGTGGGCTTCGTGCTTGTCTGCTACTTAAATTGTATAAAAAACTATTGTTGGATCCGAAGCTTGTTTTGAATTGCTGTTGGAGCCCGGTCGTAGTAGCTCGTGAAGCTTACTCCAAAACGAAAAAGGTGTAAGTACTTAAATGTAATATATACTACCTATGTAGTTAGGTTTCCGTGATTTCGTAGATTTATCAACACAGTTCAAAGAACTAACCAGTGTCTCACTTAACACCATTCTTAAGTAATCATTTCTAACATATAAACATATTACCACGCCTTTACCCCTGAGGGGTTAGGCAGAGGTCGAATTAACACCCACATTTCACCAATTATTAAATTCGGTCCCACGTACTAGGCGGTGAACCTATTGCCGTCTTCCGGACACCTGACTTAAGCCATTCATCTGAGGCTGAGTCTGGGCTGTATATATCTGTCTGATGTTAAACAGTCCTATTCCTTAGTCGCCTTGTACGACACCGCATGGGAAGATATGGGGTGGGGTAGTCCAAATTCTACTCTGCCGGGAACCACGCGACTATATTTCTAAGTACAATATTAATGACCCTGACACGTAACCCGAGCTGATATATCGACACATCGATGTCACCAGTGCCCTACTTATGTCCTTGGTGAACAAGACACAAACAAAACTATAAAGGCAAGATTTTCACCTCGAACTGTGATTTAACAGGACGTATACGACCTTTTGTAAATAACTCAACGCAAATCTATGGCTACTATAGATCCGTGTTAGGCTCCAAACTAAAAAATGATTCAGTTTTTTTTTTCGAAACTGTCCAGGGTCTCGTTTCTGCTAAAGTAAAAACCACTGATCACTGCTAAAAAACCATTAAATTTTAGACTTTAAAGCAATGTGGGTAAAGTCCAAAATTACAAGGCTGTTTGGAGAGTGAATGAAAAAAGGCAATGAAACTCTCTTTTGGACTTTTGCGCTATAGAAATAAGGTTTAAAATTTAATGACAGTTTTTGCAGTGTTTTTGCTTTAGTAGAATTAACAGTACCAGGAGTTCAGTGATAGCGTCGGTACGAGATCCGGAATAAAATCAGTACAGTGTAATAGAAGTACAATATAACGAGTGAGTTCTTACACTGAGGTATAAATATGTAACAGCATCGAACCACCTTTTTTTTTTTTTATACCACTTAGTTGGCAGACAAGCACACGGCCCACCTGATAGGAAGCGGTTACCGTGGCCTATGGACGTATGCAACACCAGGGGTGTCACACTCGCGCTGCCGACCATGAAGAAACCTTCTGATGCCCCTCTTGAAGAACCCCATATTGTAGGCGCTTGGGAAAACCGCAGCAGGGAGGTCATTCCACAGCTTGAGTGTGCGTGGGATGAAGTTTCTTTCATACCGCACAGTGCGCACCGTCTCAGGTCGCAATGTGTGAGGATGAATTCCCTGCCTATTGCGTGAGGTGCGATGATAGAATGTAGCTACGGGCATCATGTCAAACAATTCATCTGAGCACAAACCATTGTATAGGCGGTAGAACACACACAGTGAGGCAAAATCCCTCCTAAGGCTAAGAGGTTCCACACTACCTGTGAGTATGGGATTGTCAACCAGCCTCAATGCCCGTCTTTGCACTGAGTCGAAGGGGTCAAGCTGGTATGCAGGTGCTCCAGCAAAAAGGTGACAGCAGTACCCCATGTGAGGCCGGACCTGTGCTTTATAAAGAAGGTGTTGCTGCCCCGCAGTGAAGTACTGCTTCGCCCTGTTGAGCACTCCGAGCTTTCTTGATGCCAACTTAACCTTGTCCCGCAAATGACTTCGGTATTGGACGTCGCTGGAGATATCGACACCAAGGATCCCTACACTCGAGGAGATGGTAAGCGGTGTGCCCAGGAATTGCGGCGCCACAATGAATGGGGTTTTCTTAGCGGTGAATACACATACTTGTGTCTTAGTGGGGTTGAATTGGACTAGGTTTAGTCGTCCCCAATCGGATACTCCAGAGAGAGTAGTCTCAATTTCAGACACAAGTTGTTCGCGACTCTTCTCCACCTCGGACTGAGGGATATTTGCACGGCCCGTGTAACACGTGTCTCCGGTACTGTCGTCCGCATAACAATGAATGGAGCCATCAGACAGCATGTCATTGATATGCAGCAGAAACAGCGTCGGAGACAACACGGAGCCTTGTGGGACACCAGCGTTTATGTTCATGCGGTCCGAGCAGCTGCCGTCGACGACGGCTTGGATGCTTCTGTTGGACTAAAAGCTGGAGATCCATTCGCACAGCCCCTCGGGGAGTCCATAATATGGCAACTTCGCAAGAAGACCTTTGTGCCAGACCCGATCGAAGGCCTTCGCTATATCGAGGCTGACCGCTAGTGCCTCACCCCGACTCTCGATGGCCTGCGCCCACTGGTTTGTGAGATACACAAGAAGGTCACCGGTAGAGCGACGGTGGCGAAAGCCGTACTGTCGATCGCTCAGTAGATCGTTTCCCTCAAGGTATCTCAGGAGCTGTGTATTAATAACACGCTCCATTACCTTCGAGAGTAGGGAGGTGATAGCGATAGGCCTGTAATTGGTCGGATCGGTCCTGTCACCATTAAATTAAATTAAATTAAATTAAAATTAAATTAAATAAAGTTTATTTCGGGACAAGCCCATAGATGGTTAGTACGTACATTTTTCACTTATATACTATTGTTAGTAAGGTATATATATTTTTATGTTTGTGTTTTTAGCGGTGTGAACCACCATCCACCTTTTAAATAGGGGGGAGTTCCACCGGTTTGATAACGCAGCCAGGATGCTGTTGGCGCTGCTCCTGGTGCGATTCAATAAGGAAGCACTGCGCTTTCTTATTATAGTTGCGAAGTCGTCGACACGCTTCTCCGCAAACATCCCTGAGGCGCTGCAATGCCTCGGCAGACCCATCAGCATCCTAAATGCGTTATTATATTGGACTCGCAGGTCATCGTATGCTCGATGCGTGAAGCCCGCCCACAGGCCGCACGTGTAAAAGGATTGGCAGTATGCTTTGAACAGCGTCACCTTCACTTCCTTCGTACAAAGCGCAAACCTGCGGGCGAGCATGTTACACCGGACAGTCAAGGACCTGCGCTCCCTCTCAATGTCCAAGTTATCTTTGAGGTCAACCGAAACCCAATGCCCCAGATACTTAAACCTATCGACGCGATTTAAAGGCAAGCCACATAGTGAGACTTTAGGCAGATCAGTGTAGGTCTTAGGACCCGCTCTGATTACCATAAACTCACTCTTTTGTGCATTGTATTTGAGGCCGTGGGTCCTGGCGTACCCTTCACACATATTCAGCAGCCTTCTCAAGGCACCAATCGACGGACTCAGCAACACCATATCGTCAGCATAGCTGATGTTGTTTATACAAACACCGTCAACATGGCAACCAATTTTGGCGCTGCTGAGTTCCTCTATCAGTTTATTTAAATAAACACAAAACAACTTAGGTGAGGTCAGGCCCCCCTGTCTCACTCCACATTCTAGCTTATACTGCTCAGAGCAGCTCTCCCCCCATCTTACCTTATTATTTTGGTTATTGTACCAGTATGTAAACAAAGATACAACCTCAGAAGGCAAGGTTGTCTCCGTTTGGGCTACTACTACTATACACTAAAATAAAATAAACATAAAAATTACATACATAATGCGTCATGAAATTCCTCCGCATCCTCACCGACCGGTAACGTACCCAGAAGGCTGGCAGCATTGCCACGTTGAATGGCAATGCTTATCCTCTGTGCAAGATAATAACCAGCCTTCTGGTCACGCGTAGCGTCGATCAGCTGCTTTGCCAAGTCTTTATATAGAGACCGAGCACTTGGACCCCATGTCCCTAACGTTTCAACCCCAAACGGCTCAAAAACATAATCACCTGTCAGGTTACAGTATTTGCGCCGTTTGAGGTTTTCCGCAGATGCAGCAGCAGCACCGGCACACCCTGCTGTGCTTGAAAGATGTGAAGGCGCAAGAGTGTCGACGCACGTAGCGTCCCACACCAAAGGTCTACCCATCTTCCAAGGTAGCAACGACATACCCCCTGGTGATGTGCAAACAGTTTTACAAGATTTAGAACTTATAAAAAATAAATTTCAATCCATCGGCTTACAACTTAACTCGGACAAATGTGAAATTTTCATCAGCGACACGACTGTCTGTCGTGTCGCTGATGAAAATTTGTGACCCTCGACTATAGAAAAATTTAACCTCGTAGCTCCAAATATCAAAATTTTGGAGAAAGCTTCACTGCGCCTCCTAGGGTCCCCAGTTTTGGAAGATGGATTTCATACATTTATCGAGGAAAAAATTAAAAATTTTGAATACATCACTGATCATTTGCAAAAAATAAGTGTTCATTCCGCCTTTACTATACTTCGGTTTTGCCTTTTTGTCCCTAATTTTACCCATGCACTTCGGGCATCCCAGTTTTGGCAACATTTGACACTTTTGACAAAAATTTACAACATTCTGCAAAACACACTCAGCACAATTTTAAATGTGGCCTTGAATGACCGAGCCTGGCTCCAAGCGTTCTTACCAGTTCGTTTGGGTGGTCTCGGCATTCGCAAAATTTCAGACGTTAGTCTTCCAGCATTTCTGTCGTCGGTGCACAGCACTGAGGAATTAACCAGGAAAATTCTCATAAACACACAGGTTAACTCTGAGGTGTCATGTAAGTCCGATGCTATTAATGCTTGGAAGGCTGCTTGTCCCAACACTGAGTTGCCTGGTAACCCTTTCTCCCAGAGACAATGGGATGCGCCGCTCTGCAGGCTGGTAAGAGATACCTTAATACACACATCTTCCCATGTTACAGAACGTGCGCGCCTTCTGGCTGTGGGAGAATGGGAGTCAGGCCTCTGGATTCAGGCACTTCCATCGCCCAACATAGGTACTATGTTGGACGATACTACTTTCCGCCTTGCCACTTGCCTTCGCTTAGGAGCGCCGTGCATTTCTCCGCATCATTGCCACTGCGGTGAAGCTGTCGACAGTCTTGGGCAGGCCATGCCTTTCATGCAGCAGAAGCGCTGGGCGTATACCGCGACACGCCTGCATCAACGACATTATCCGCCGTGCTCTAGTTACCGCTGGCGTGCCAGCCATTCGTGAACCTAAAGGGCTGGTGCGTAGCGATGGCAAGAGACCGGATGGTATGTCGTTGCTACCTTGGAAGATGGGTAGACCTTTGGTGTGGGACGCTACGTGCGTCGACACTCTTGCGCCTTCACATCTTTCAAGCACAGCAGGGTGTGCCGGTGCTGCTGCTGCATCTGCGGAAAACCTCAAACGGCGCAAATACTGTAACCTGACAGGTGATTATGTTTTTGAGCCGTTTGGGGTTGAAACGTTAGGGACATGGGGTCCAAGTGCTCGGTCTCTATATAAAGACTTGGCAAAGCAGCTGATCGACGCTACGCGTGACCAGAAGGCTGGTTATTATCTTGCACAGAGGATAAGCATTGCCATTCAACGTGGCAATGCTGCCAGCCTTCTGGGTACGTTACCGGTCGGTGAGGATGCGGAGGAATTTCATGACGCATTATGTATGTAATTTTTATGTTTATTTTATTTTAGTGTATAGTAGTAGTAGCCCAAAAGTAATGTTCTGATGAGGTCTTCCAACAGTCCTAGCCTCCCCTTTCCTACACAGGACAACACGTGCAGGGCTTAGATATCACCCGCACACGGTGCAGAAAATCCGATCAAAAACAAGCGGTTCGGAGGCTTTCCTGTCTCGCATCATTAAGGGCTGGAGTTCATTACCAGCTCATGTGTTTCCTTCTACCTACAGAACCGGGTCCTTTAAGCGGGGCGTGAAAAAGCATATGATAAGGCCAACAAGCTGAGCGTTCCCATTGTAACACGGTATATGTAAGTAATGGTGACCCTCTTTTCTGTGACTTTGCCTTCAGCTTATCATCAGGCGAGGTGAAGTCGAATTGGCGTGTCCTATTTAAAAAAAATACTCTAAGAAGAGGTAGAAGCGAACCTACATAAAAAAATCTTGAGCACAAAAATATAAGCTTTAGATGCAACCGGGATTGGCTCTCTCTACGCACCTCTTTAGTGATGCTTAGTCGTGAGCATAAACAAAAACAAATATATAAAGTCCGCGTCGGTTTTCCGTGTCCTAATATTGAATGTACAAAAAGAGGGAAAATGTAAACAAGGATAATATCAGTATGGAGCTATTTAAGATTCTTGAATCCTCTTTGTGAACATAACAAATGAAATAACTCCAGCCGTTAGCTTACCATCGAGCGGGGTGCAGTCAATTTGATGACTATACTAAAACCTGACTACCGAAAAAATCACACTAAAAAGTATTATACAAGAAAATATCAAGGATAGCCGTGGTCGTATGCCACTATTCCCTAGATTGTTTTGTTAGACTGAATTTTTATTTATATTATTTTGAGGCAAGCAATAGGTATAATTTAGACATATTTGAAATGTATATATTTATACATATTTAAAATGTGCTGTTTGAGCTCTTTCAACTGATACCAAACAGTACTTTATGACCGCTAGAGGGCGCCGCAATAAATTCAGTAACACATTATTATAGCCTGTAACCAGCGGACGACTAAGACGCTTCTAACGATGCCTCATTTGTCCAGTTCTTTTAAGTGGTTGAGGAACTACGAGAGAACAGATGAACCTATATACATACAGAGCCTGTCAAAATCATAACCCTCCTTTTGCTTCGCCCTGGTCGCGTAAAAAGTCTAATTTCAGTATCCTACTACTAATATTATAGAAGGGAAAGTTTGTGATTGAATGTTTTATTTATGGTGAGAACAAAATGTTTACTAATTTTTCAAACAACAAGCTTAGATAACAATTTCCAACAATTTTGAATATACTCGTATGCATTTGTACTAGTCTTCTCTACCCTTTTTTATACTATTTAAGGTGACAGACGACCACACGGCGCCATACGCGATGATAGTCCTCGAGTCTGAATTTCAGGAGGGAATATGTGATAGTACATTAATTACTCAACGATAAGAAATTAATAAACCCCACTAGGTACATCTGTAATACTGATTACCCTCATGCTGTCGACTCTTTAGGAACGTTCTTCCCTTCCCTTCTTGAAGTACCCCATATTTTTACTTGGTTTTTATTTGTGTCAAATTTGGAATGAAGATCATTTATTGGCTACTTTTTGTCAAAAAATATACAGTTATTTAAACAAATTAATTATAGTTTTTGGTAGGTAACGTTAGAAGTGGCTTATAGAAATAAGATAAGAAAAGATTCATTTATTTGTCAGAATATTGTTTAAGTAGTAAAGTTGTTACAAAGTTGGTTATACAACAAGGTTTTAATACAAATTTAAATAATGTTAGCATACAATTAATAATAATTAATACAAGTCAAGGTTCGCAGGATAAGTCAATTTTAGACTCAAAACGTTCGCTTATACTCATAACGACTTCTAACATTATATTGCTGTGAATGTTGAAGCCTATATAACTCTAAATATAAATGTTGATGAAGCTAATAAATTCACAACAGAATTGGATTGACAGAATTTATTTATTGCTCGAAGGAATCCCCTCCCCTAATGGTGGCACCCTACTTGCTGATGCATTGGAAAAGAATGTCATTTCCTTTTCGTAGAACCGTACCTACCTACTTTAAATATATATTTTCGCAAACTCGGCAGTGAATTTTGAAGCTATATTTTTATTATTATTTTATTTTCTACACAACACAGATTACAATTGTGATTATCATGAAATTAAGATTATACAATCAAAGTCTGAATTGCAATCCAAAAACTTGTGCAAATAGAAAAACCAAGAAGAATTAATTAACACTAAGTATTTAATAACTATTCAAAGGAATATTTACACATATTTATAGCAATTAGTGTAGTATTATTGACCGACTAGCGCTCATGGTGATTTCTTTAAGATTTTTTTATACCGCTTAGGTGGCAGACAAGCACACGGCCCATCTGATGGAAAGCGGTTAACGTGGCCTATGGACGTGTGTAACACCAGAGGAGTTGCACTCGCTCTCCCAACCCTGTAAGCACTGAGTTCCTGTGCCGTCAGTGTAGAAGACAAAGTAGGACAAGCCTTTAGTTTTCCCACTGACAACACAATCTCTCCAGTGAGATTTGGCTCCCCTACTCACCACCGGGAACATAAAACGAGGTTATTATAGACGCGGTATTCTGTAGGGGGAAGGTACCTCCCGAGTCGGACTGCTCAATTGGATGGAAATACCGTCGTGACAACCTGGTAAAATTTGTCGAAGGCGTACATATGTCAATCAGCAGACACATGCTGATTGACCTTGTGTTGTGTTCCCGGCGGTGAGTAGGGTAGCCAGAGCTTACTGGCAACTCTCCAGTGTGCTGGCAGTGGGAAGAGCGAAGGCTTGTCCTGATTGTGTCTTCTGCACTGACGGCACAGGAACTCTCCGTTCTTACAGGGCTATAGGTCGGAGTAACCGCTTTCCATCAGGTTGGCACACGGCTAACCTGATGGAAAGTGGTTTTGCTTGTCTTGGCTTGTCTGCCACCTAAATTGTATAAAATTTCACATGCTGGCAATTTGGTGAGGGCGATAGTGATGTATGTTTATGTGCTCGACAACGTGACGTCATCAAATTTCCAGTTTTTTTTATGATGAAGATGCGAAAAGCGTAAGTGTGCTGGGATCAAGCAAATAGAAAGATGTTATTCTTTGCCTAACCCTATGGCAAGGAGACCTGTAATGTTAATTGAATTATTTTATCTTTCATGTATTTATTCTATTTCTAAGTCCAAAGAATAATTCATTTTTGAACTGAACGAATGTTTAAATAAATATTGAATGCCAAGACCTGAGACCGTCTAGCGATGAAAGATGAAGGCGCGTTGTCATCAAAAATTAATGACCTAAGAGTTAGCGCCGAAAACTCTTAGATCGCTTGTAGAATAATCTCCCTGTAAGTGTGGGAATATCTTAAAAATTTACTCGCTTCAATTTCTACTTAGTAGACAAGCTTATATTCGCTGCCATTTTAGAAATAGTAAATATATAATATGCCAAAACCACATCGTTACATATAAAATAAAAAATAAAAATTGTTCATTGTCAAGCTACAGGGGCTCATAGTGTGTTAGTAAAATTGCTTAAAAAACTATGTTAGTAACAACAGGATTAAAATTAGGTAAATATTTTAAAGAGAGTACCTGCCACAGGCAGATTCATCAAGATGCCGATAAAACATGCAGCTTGATGAACCTACCAATGATTGGACCATCCAACCTCTCAGCATACACCTTCAGGATGCTGTTAGTGCTTCCCCTCACTCTGCGCAATATTGATGAAACCTTCTTTTGCATAATTGCGTAGTAGTCATCCGTATGCGCGTCAGCAAACATACCGGATGCACTACAATAACGTGGAAGCCTTAACAGCGCCCTGAAAGCATTATTATACTGGATTCGTAGGGTGTTGTCCGATTTTTGGGTATGATTAGCCCAGAGTCCGCTGGTGTAAAATGTTTGGCAGTACGCCTTGTATAGTGTAATTTTAACAGGAACTGAACAACCAGCATACCTTCGAGTCACCATATTACCCCTCACAGCCAAAGCCCTACGCTCCCTATCTATGTCCAAATCATCATGCAAAACATCCGATCAAGAACCAAGCGGTTCGGAGACTCTTTCCTCTGTCGCACCATTAAGGCCTGGAATTCATTACCAGCTCACGTGTTTCCTTCTTCCTACAGTCCCGGGTCCTTTAAGCGGGGCGTGAAAAAGCATATGATGAGGCCGTCAAGCTGAGTGTCACCATTGTCACACGGTATGTGTAAGTAATGGTGACCCTCTTTTCTGGGACTTTGCCTTCAGCTTACCATCAGGCAAGGCGAAGTCCAATTGACGTGTCCTATATAAAAAAAAAAAAAAAAAAAAATCTTGTAAATCTTCTGTAACAATGTGACCCAGGTATTTAAATTGTTTCACAAGCTCCAGACATGATCCAGATATGATATATAGATATGATATAAAGCACTGATACATGGCCAACCTTGATAGGAAAGATCATATTTTCCAGGGTTCATATTTTGCACGATTTTGTGCAAACTATCTGCACGAAATTATCTTAGCACTATTTCCACGAAACACCCGCATACATTTTTTTTTGACCTACCAGAGACGATGGAAGAGGTTATGTCGGACTCGAACCGACCAAAACGCACGCTGCCTATGGGTCGTTTTTGGTTGCCGAAGGTGAGGTTGATAGGCATATCCCTCGCACCCCGGCCGACCCAGGGTCATCTCTCACGATCTAGCCCTTTAATCGGGTGTGGAGACTACAGAGTCCCAACTTGTCCCCGGAAACGGGGAGCTGCGCGAGACGCGACGCCGCCGCGGACTGTTTCTGCCAGGATGACAGGCAGCTTCACCAGTCACCCCCAGGCCTGCGCTCATGGCCACGCCCGAGTTGCCTTTGTACGCAGACAGCTTGGCTTGCTATCCTTCGTCGCTCCCACTGCCAACACCCGCTTACTTACGTGCTCACGCACAATACAGCACGAGCTCTGAAGGTGGATTTGACTACATCTACATATTCTAAATTGATACAAAGCGTAGATGGTTCTTTGTTTAGAATAAAAGTTTCAATATTGGCAGCTTTGCACTAAAAAAAACCTATATGGTACCGACGTGGATTATGCGCTACGAGCCTTGCTCATGTTCACAAAGTTTACATCTTCATAAGTCTGCTGTAACCCTTAATGTTCAGTTGGTTTGTTTAAGCTTCAAAAACTCTCAAAGATTTGCATCAATTTAGCTCAAAGGAACAAAAAGTTTTAATCTTTTTTTTCCGCATCGGTAAATGGTGCTGCAATCGAGTTGTAGGATTTTTACGAAATTAAGTAAACTACTTTTTATGAGTTAAATATTTTAGGCCATATCATTACACGAGTAGGACAATGAAAGTATTCTGGGCTATATTATCTACACGTGTGGGACAACGCCAGCTCAATTCTTTACATGCGCTTGTACCTATCTATTAGTAAATAACATTAATTAACCAAAGGTGAACAACATGATGTCTGTTTAGTCATCTTATTATTTAGTAATGTCAGTACGTAATGCGGCTAATCTCGTTAACTCTCAGCAAATGGGATCAGGTTTACCAAATAACAAGATCTGATTAGGCAATTTATTCTATTTGAATGAAGACGTTTGCAAAATGTCTTGTTTTATTTACTGAATGTATTATAAAGGCTTGTCAAATAAATAAAATTGAAGTGTCTGTTTGTAGTGTTAAAATCGTCGTCAGGTTGAGAGGTATTGGGTTTGAATTCTGGCTATTACTTGCTCTGCGACGTGAGCCCACATACAAGTAACTTAGCTTAATTGCAAAGGTAAGGAGAATTATGTAAGTATCTACTAGTAATTTTGGTTACTAATATTCTTTAAAATAAACAAATCTACCTATTTTCAATTTTTTTTCTACTTTTTCAACTTAGACGGAGCGCTGTCTGTTTGTTAATCATCGAAGGGGTTGAGCCGATTTTTGAGTAACTTCTATTTCGAAAAAGTAAGTAGGGCATGGAAAAAATAAAACCCAGATCCAAATTCACGCAGACACAGTTTGTTGTTATAATAAAAATATGTTGGTCTGGTTTTTAATTTAATTTGAAATGCTAGCTTAGAGGCATATTGTATTGGGAATATTGAGATAACTTATGTTGTTGTAAGTTATTTATTTATTCTGTGAAATTTCATTATAATTCTCTGTACTGGCTGGTATGAAAGGAATCTCTAATTTCCAATTTCGAATAAATTTAAATTCCGACTTCACCTACCACACTACTAGTGTTTTTAAATTTTCTCTCATTATTTTCTCACTCGTACTCATACATATAATCACGCCTTTATCCCTGGAGGGTTAGGCAGAGGGGAATTAACACTCGTACTCGCACTTTCTTAAAAATATAATGTAATTTACCGATTAAATATCAATTTAGATGATTTTTTGTTGTGTTTTACGAACACAGGGCGAGCAAAGTTTTTAAGACATTGGTGACTATTTCCTCTGTCGCACCATTAAGGCCTGGAATTCTATACCAGCTAACGTGTTCCCTTCTTCCTACAGTCCCGGGGCCTCTAAGCGGGGCGTGAAAAAGCATATGATGAGGCCGTCAAGCTGAGTATCACCATTGTCACATGGTATGTGTAAGTAATGGTGACCCTCTTTTCTGAGACTTTGCCTTCAGCTTACCATTAGGCAAGGCGAAGTCTAATTTACGATTTCTATATAAAAAAATATTCAAATTCATGAAGAAGTTCGAAACCGGGATTTATATTTCGAAACATCGCACCCGTTTTCATAACAATTTCGAAATGAATCGATTTTGTTGATCAATTATTATCGTTTGTCATCACATGGACGTCGCCGTCAATATTTACCGGCTTTGAAGTACTGACGCTACCCGTTTGAGTAAATAAACATTACGACTCGATGTCTCGGTATCTCGATATAAAACCGAGTGGGCGTCTAAGCAGCTAGTGAGCTCGACTCTAATGTGTGTTCGAAAATTAAAAAGGAATAGAAACTATGAAAAGTATTGTTTTTTTAATTTTTTTTAATTTAATAATGCCCACAACTATGGGCAATGTCAAAAACGGACAAAATTCTTAAGCCCGCATGAACGACACTGAGTTCTGAATTTAAAATTATCTGAGCACAGATTGTATAGACTGATAGATTTGTACAATCTGGGTCTCGATTATGTTAAAGAAAAAACACTGTCATACCACGAACACTGGTAAAAAATCCATATAATTTTATACTTTAATAAAATGTCTTTAAAGTCTAAAATTAAAAGGCATTTTTTGTACCATATTCTACAAATAAAGAACTTTGACTTTGACTTTGACTTTGACTTTGACTTTGACTTTGACTTTGACTTTGAGTGAATCTACAATTGTAATGAAACTCTGTTGAACTTAAGCATATAGAAATAAAGTCTAAAATTTAATACAATTTTTTGAAGTGTCTGTGAATCGAGAGCCAGTTCTCAGACCATGTTTGGTGCAATAAATGAATTTACTTACTTAGTTACTTACAGATAAGTCGAAATTCAGAAGTGGGTACTAAGAATATGGGCATAAAAAGACACTCAGTACTGATCCTCGATTTATCTGAGGACAGATTGACAGATTTGACAATACAATCTGTCTTCTGATAAATAGAGATTCAAAACATTCTGAAATACAGACCTTAAGCATAATAAAAATGTTGTGTCCGTATTTGTTATCAAACTCCGAAACGGTTAGCCCGATTTTTATGACTTTATTTGTGTAATAAAACTCAAGAATCAACTCAAGAATTAGTCTGTATTTTTTAATCTTTCGCTTTTTATCTTCGTCATCATCTTACCGTCAAATCCAGTCGCATCCGAAGCTTTCACCTAGCAGACTGGGATCCGCTTTACTAGACTCACTACGAATTTCGTTGAATTTCGATATTTTCCGTGAAGCGACTGTTATCTGACCTCCACAAGCCACAGGCGATATCGAGGTATTGCAGCTAGTCAATTGTTGAACTTTTGAGGGCTCCAATTATTAGGCTAAACGTGTTCTTTGAGACACGACCCAATGCAAATACATCTCATGCATACAAATATTTGCACTAAGCGCGAATCGAACCAGCGCCTCCGGCGTATCGGCCGGCCGCATTCACTACCGTCACACTACAAAGGCTGCAAGCCACTAAGGCTTTTTATATTACTTCTTAAATTGTAAAATATGGCTTTTGTAGGTTAAATACTGAATTTCTGTTTACATTAATTGATTGATTGCTGCTAACGATTACCTGGGTTATGTCCCTACATATAATATATATAATCACGCCTCCATCGCCGAAGGGTTAGGCACAAGTGAATTAACACCCACATTTTACCAATCATTGTTTTCGGTCCCACGTAATAGGGGTGAGCCTATTGCCGTCTTCTGGGCACTATTGTAGACTCGAGCCATGTATCTGTACCTAAGTCTGAGCTGTATATATCTGTTTAACATCAGACAGATATATACAGCCCAGACTCAGCTTCAGATGCAACAACCTTAACATAAAATACTGTGATAATTAACAAAATTTAATAGTACACTAACAGACAGACAGACAGACATTTTAGAAGTAACGTCAACTAAATTATTGTAATTAAAATTTTAAGTAGATGCGGAGAATATTAATATATAATTGAATTCTTATATAAGTGTGATAAGTAATAAGTAAGAATATAAGTAACATTAAGGTGTGCAAAACAGAGCGCGTCTCGCCATCAAACTTCACAGTTTGGCGAGAAGTTTGTGTTATAGAACTGTAATTTTATATGAAAATAAAGAAAGAAAAAAAAAATGCATGGTTAGAGTCAACAATAGTGCCCGGAATACGGCAATAGGCGTGATTATAAGTATATGTATCTGTATGTATATTTAAGTTTTCATAATTCACAACAGGATTTTTACCTTTTGTTGATTTTTTTATTGCCCTGAATGTAGAAATTTTCTTCACGCTGACCTGTATGATATACCTACCTAGGTACTTACAACCAATATAGTGCGCCAGTTGGTATTCCATCATTCCTTGAAGTTAACCAAACCTCCATGTGCTAGCAACCCCAGAACACACTTCTTGCCATATCGAGTGATGATCTTGTGGAACTCTCTCCCGGAAACTGTAATAAGTGCTCCAACAGTGAACTGTTTCAAAAATAGACTTGAAAAACATAATTTTTTTTTTTTTATATAGGACACGTCAATTGGACTTCGCCTTGCCTGATGGTAAGCTGAAGGCAAAGTCCCAGAAAAGAGGGTCACCATTACTTACACATACCGTGTGACAATGGTGACACTCAGCTTGACGGCCTCATCATATGCTTTTTCACGCCCCGCTTAAAGGATCCGGGACTGTAGGAAGAAGGAAACACGTGAGCTGGTAATGAATTCCAGGCCTTAATGGTGCGACAGAGGAAAGAGTCTCCGAACCGCTTGGTTCTTGATCGGATGTTTTGCACCGTGTGCGGATGACATCTAAGACCTGCACGCGTTGTCCTGTGTAGGAAAGGGGAGGGTGGGACTAATTGGAAGAGCTCATCAGAACACTCCCCATGGTACAAACGGTAAAATACAGCCATGGACGCAACATCTCTACGCAGCTGTAAAGGTTCTAGGGTGTTCGTGATCTCGGGATTCCCAATGATGCGGACCGCACGTCGCTGCAACCTGCGTGTGAACACAAGTGCAGTGATACACACGTATCAGCTCGTAGAGCTGCTAGTGTTTCAAATAATAATAATATTAATAATACCTATGAATATTTTAACATTTTAAATAACAAACTTCTTGAGCTAGATATATACCTACTTACAATAAATGCACGAAGCGCCCGAGTATTTTGCTTTTCAAATCTAGGTCACTGTGGAATGTTTAATTTCAAACTTATTCACATTGAATACCACTACCAGTTACACTAAACGCAAAATTCAAAGTTATGTACACTCATGCTTTTGTCTTTGTCATGCAAAATTAATGTGATGTATATGCGGTATAACTGCGCGCGAAAGGATTTTGTGAAGAACTCTTTCTGTTTTATTTATTTATTTATTTAATTCTTTATTGCACACACACAGTACAGAGATCATAAATAAAACATATCAATGAAGATGTACAAAGGCGAGCTTAACTCAAAATGAGTTCTCTCCCAGTAAACCTTTGAGTAGCAGAGAAGCACATAATAATCTGTTTTTTATCATGCTTGTAACATCGAAGATGAGCTGAGAGAGTCTCTCTCACCTTCACTGGTATCTCAACCATTTGAGCTGTCAATTTTTTTTTTCCACTTAGGTGGCACACAAGCAGCCCACCTAATAGGAAGTAGTTACCGTGACCTATAAACGTGTGCAACACTGGGTAGTTACACCCGTGCTACCGATTCTGAGTCGGTGTAGAAGAAACAATCAGGACAAGCCTTTGGTATTTCCACAGCACAAAACTCTCCAGTGAGGCTACTCTACTCGCCGCCGGGAACACAACACGAGGTTATTATAGCCGCGGTATTCTGTAGGATGGAGGTACTTCGCCAGTCGGATAGCTCAATTTGGACAAGAATACCGTCGTGTCCTACCTCCTGGTAAAATTAAATTAAAAGTCCTATTAAGCACTTGCGAAGTTTTGCCAAATAGGCTCATTTTCACAAAGAACATAGGACTCTGTGGCTAATAAAGTTTAAGAATACTCTACTATTAAAGTTTAAGAGTACTTAAACAAAATTATGTTTGTAAGTATACCACAAATGAGCCCTTTAACTTTCTTGCCGGAGTCGGAGCCGCGATGAAAACCCCGGTAGTCCATTATCTTTTTTTTTGTTTTATTGACCTTCTCTAATTTCTGTTTTACTTTTAATAGTCATCAGCATCATCATTGTGTTACTTTCTGTCTTAATCCAAGGCCTTCACCTAGGAGTCCGAAGTCCGCTTTGGTTTTAATAATCTATACTGAGTAGTAGACTTTTTTTAGTTCATAATAATTTTATATAACATAGCATAAACTCACGCCTATATCTCCGAAGGGGTAGGCAGAGGTGCTAGTACCCACATTTCGCCAGTTTATGTTTAGGTTCCAATGTTATAGGTGGCGAGCCTATTGCCATTAACAGGGCACTTATAAACCTGCGATAAATACACACATTACTTCGAAAAGCATCGAAAAGTCATTGGGGTGTGCCATGGTAAAACCTGGGATCGAACCCGAGACCTTGTCTCAGCAGTCCATTGCCCACTCGGCTACCGTTACCACGTTATATATTAGAGAAAAAAAAATATGAAAAAAAAAATCTTTGGTAGGTAAATCTGCCTACATTGGATGCAAAGAAAAGAAGCCACTAAACCTGTTGGCGAGTTTTCGGTAGAATTTTATGAGGTTTCAGTTGAATTTCCTTGACAATTTTAAACAGACGAGAAGCGGCTTGCTATCCCCCACAACTATGCCTCTGACCTACTTTAGAAAGTGCTGACATTTCTTCGCAATATGTACTCAGTCTTTTAATATTTAGATTAGAAAATTTTACTGTGTATTTAATTTTTGAAATCTTAGTACACCGTTGCTTAGGATTGTAGACCTTAAGCTGTTTACAGACTTCTGCAGCCCACTGTGCAGTGTACGCTCAGGCCACTGTGGTTTGAATGAGATTTTAAAGCTTTTAGTATGCCAACTATTCAAATCTATTGAGATTTATAAAAAAAATAATCGGTTCAGGCAGGAGTCAAACTCGGTTTGGCTTACGTTCTACCTAATTATTGTGTGTCTTCACTATATATATTTTACATACATTACATATAATCACGCCTTTATCCCTAGAGGGTTAGGCAGAGGTGAATTAACACCCACATTTTACCAATAATTGTGTTCGGTCCCACGTAATAGGGGATGAGCTTATTGCCTTACTCCGGGCACTATTGTTGACTCGAGCCATGCATCTGAGGCTGAGTCTGGGCTATATATATCTGTCTGATGTTAAACAGCCCTATCCCTTAGTCGCCTTGTACGACACCGCATGGGAAGAGATGGAGTTTTTTTTTTACGTGCGCATAATCCTCGCGGAAAAGGAGCCGGTGGAAGAGGTTATGTCGGACTCGAACCGACCAAAACGCACGCCGCCTGTGGGTCGCTTTGGTTGCCGAACGTGAGGTTGACAGGCATATCCCTCGTACCCCGGCCGACCCAGGGCCATCTCTCCACGAGAGAAGAGATGGGGTGGCCCTAATTCTACTCTACCGGAAACCACGCGGCATATTTTTTGATGTACAATTAAGAGTTATCTATCCATTTATCTATCTTAATTATGGGTTCTAAATATTTGTTGCGCTAACAACGATAAATGAAAGATCTTAATCACTTTTTTCTACCTAACACTTCTATCTCCACGCAATCTTAGGAATGTAAATAAGCCACAATATCAAATGAAGTACATTTTATTGTCTCGTTCGGTAGATGTATTTCGTACTGCTTAATTGAATCGCCAAGTCCTTACTTTTAATTAAAAGTTGATAGCCTCGCCCCTTACTAACAGTGGGAGATAAAGTAGTTGGTTATTATAGTTTTTGTAATGGAAATATTACGTTATTATATTTGATATTTTCTTTTATTGGTTGTGAACAATTATACTAATGAACAATAAACCATTGGTAAAAGATTCTTTCGCTGGTTCGGTAGGTTGGTTGTACTGAGAAGATTCCAGCAAGAATCTCAGAGAACTATATTAGAACTAGATTATCTTTCTTTTTTAAATTTGCTTTAGTCTACAATTTATTTTGTGCGAGAGACTTATGTTGACCACGCATTTATATCATCAAGATACTCATCCACTTTATAGTAATCTTTATTCATTCAAGTGTTTTTCATTTCAATTTTAAATATATTTAGTGGCATGATAATCTCGGCCGGGGTGCGAAGGATATGCCTGTCAACCTCACCTTCGGCAACCAAAACGACCCACAGGCGGCGTGCGTTTTAGTCGGTTCGAGTCCGACATAACCTCTTCTACCGGCTCCGGTGGGGAGGTATCCGTGAGGATTTTGCGCACGTAAAAAAAAAGTGGCATGATAATCATAACCTGAGGAATTTCATTAAATATTTTTATACAGCTGCCTACAAACGAATCACCAACTTTGTGAAGCCTGAGTTGTGGTACAACATGTCTATTTTTGTTTCTCGTATTAAAGTTGTCAGTGGGAAGACCAAAAGCTTGTCCTGCTTTATCTTTTACACTGACGGCACAGAAACTCTTGTGTTTACAGGTTTGGCAGCGTGATTGTGACTCCCTTTGCGTTGCACACGTACATAGGCTACGGTAACCGCTTTCCATCAGGTGGGCCGTGTGCTTGTCTGCCAACCAAGTGGTATAAAAAAAAAGTTTTTCGCAAAGATTAAGCTTCTTTCGTACATATAAGATATTACGTAAATGTACTTTTTTTTTAAGTGCGCAAAATCCCCACGGATACCTCCCCACCGGATCCGGTGGAGGAGGTTATGTCGGACTCGAACCGACTAAAACGCACACCGCCTGTGGGTTGTTTTGGTTGCCGAAGGTGAGGTTGACAGGCATATCCCTCGCACCCCGGCCGATCGTAAATGTACTGGGAAGCCAGGGGAACACCCGGGGAGTGTTGCAATTTAAAAATTATGTTTTGCGGTATATATTCTGGGTGTTTCTATGTATAATATGTATGTATTTACAAAAAAAAAGTATTTAAGTATGTTTATTCACATTCTAGATTCCATAGCACAAGCTTGTTAAACTATGCTTACCATGGGTCTATGTAGATAGCGTTGTGTGGAATGTTGTAGAATATTATTATTTTAAACTTCTCAGCTTTTTTGGCTGGTATGTGTGAACCTATCACGGGCTTTATTATTATATTCGTATGCTATAAGAAAAAAATGCCTATTAAATACTATAATTTTAAAGGGGTCGTATCTGTATATTGAAGATATAAAACCAAATGGGTTATGTTATATTAACGATACTAAACACGCAAATATATTTTTTGGAATTCTTGCCTGTGTGTCCGCGATGGTTTCAAAAGCTACTGAACAGATTTTGAGCTGGTTTTTTTTGTCTTAAAGTTCTTGGTTAAGCTTAAAATCTTACGTAAATTTGAAACCTTTGAGTAGACACAGAGATATGGCGCGGTCTTAGAGTTATTATTTTATATAATAAATCAATTTTCTAATAAGAACCAATTAAATTTCTCAACAAATAATGTTGCTTGTTTTCTTAAGAGCCCTTTGGGATGGAGAGTAGCGTCTGCTCGTCATGGCAATGTAATCGGATCAATTAAGGAACGGAGGGCCAAGTTACTACAGGGTGGAGTGAGTTTATACTATAGTGTATACATATATACATAAATATACATATGTATACATATATAGTGTATACTATACGAGTATAATTCCATACATATATCGACCTGTTTGTTAATATATATAATCCTTCAGTACCTATCTTATCTTTGAGGAAATATTACAGTTGTGGTACAGAAATTGTGGTTGTTTGATTTATGCTAACACACATATATCTAATCACGCCTTTACCCCCGGAGGATTAAGCAGAGGTGAACCCACATTTCACAAATAATTGTATTCGGTTCCACGTAATAGGGGGTGAAGCATATTGCCGTATTCCGGGTACTATTGTTAATTCGAGCCATGCATTTGAAGCTGAATTTGGACTGTATATATCTGTCTGATGTTAAACAGCCCTATCCCTTAGTCGCGTTGTACGACACTGCATAGGAAGAGATGGGGTGACCCACATTCTACACTGCCGGAAGACAACGCGGCTTGTATTAATGTATTTAAGAATTTAATTATGTATTTCATTGCATAATATTTGTGTTTTGAATAGTTTTCTAATTTCGCGAAATGTGCCATTTAATTGTTTAATTAACATAATCAATGTAATGTATTGTGTAATATAATTTAATGTAAATGTAACTGTGTGTTGTAACAACATATAAGTGCCTTGGTTCAAACTGTAGGCTTATATTGCTAATAATGAATTAATAAAGGAATTAATCGTGTTAATTTCAACGGGATATTTACCATGTTTATTATTTTCTGAGTAACTGATATTTCGGTGCTGTTACAATTGTTATGATCACCACGGTGTACTGACGACTGCCGAGCTAGTTGTTATTGGGCAGACTATATCGGTCTACCCTCTTCCGCATTCGTTTGTTACGAGTACGCAACGCGGACAGTAATAGGGGCGATGCAAGTAACAGAACAGCGCCAAAATATCGGTTACCGGTTAAATATCCCGATTATCGGTTAAATATTCCGGCGAGTTTTACACTATTTAATGAATTAAATTGGTTGGGACGGAAAATGTTTCAAGGAGTGACGTCCTATCGTGGTCTGCATTACATCAATCGTACATCAATGTTTGATGATTCAGATGCATAATGGTGAATAACAACCACCATAAAGAATAACGGAGAATAACTCTGTTCATCAGCAGGTGTGCCGGTTTGCAACTGAACTTGGTAGGCTATCGGAATGTCAGCGTCGGTAGAGAGCTTTGTTTTGTATGTATGTACTTGCGTTGTTGGTCCCGATGGGGACATGGACTTCCCGTGGGTGTCGGAGAAGGCGATTAAGGGTTAGGTAACCTGAGCACTACTCAAACATGTGTACAAGTGGATCCTAATATGCATAGTTTGAGCTCTTGTGCACAAAACTATTCATACAAACCCTGAAATCCTAATAGCAACACTATAGTGTACACCCCATTAAGGGTACAGTGTGCCCATAGTTGATCACCCATGACAAAAAAGTCATTGCTCAGGAGGCTAACAATTTCATCAGAATGTTTTTTTTAAACTAGACATTGAGAAATGAGCTCGATATAAATAAAATTATCCTTCACGTGAAGATATTAACTTAGGTGGCAGACAAGCACACGGCCCACCTGATGGAAAGTGGTTACCGTGACCTATGAACGTCTGTAACACCAAGGGAGTCACACCCGTGCTGCCGACCTTGTAAGAACAGAGATTTTCCGTGACGTCAGTGTAGAACATAAAATCAGGACAAACCTTTGGTCTTCCCACTGACAGCACTAAAACTCTCCAGTGAGCTCTGGCTCCCCTAATCACCGCTGGGTTCTTAAATGTCACAAATTACATTTATATTATAAAATCGGTCAAGTGCGTATCAGGCCACGTGCATTGTCGGGTCCCGTATTATTTCATCATGATAACGCATTTTCTGGTGACATGATGATTTGTATGACATTTTTACAATTTCACATAACGCTACGTATTTATTTATTTAAACTTTTTGCACAAACAGTCAAAGAATGTACAAAGGCGGACTTAATGCCACAGGCATTTTCTACCAGTCAACCTTAGGGTGATGCAGAGATATTAAAAGTAGGTGCTCGAAGTGTTGTCGTGATAGTTTTCTCAGTTTGGTACACAAATAATAATATTATATAATAAAAAAAATAATTAAAAATAAATAAATAATAATATAAACACCTCAACAAAGTCTAGGGAACAAGATGACCCCAATTTTTTTTTTCGTGTAAATCTTGTTTTGCAAATAACTGGCAGCAAATAAATAAAAATAGAATGAAGTAGATTACAGAGTTGTTCGAAATTTAAAAATAAATTTAAATAAGTTAGATTTCGTGTCACGTACGAATTGGAACTGGATGCAAATGAAAAATATAAGCAAGACTACAACCTATCCTTCATTCACTCTTCGATAGGCACTTCACTCGCAGTGGAATACAAAATTTGCTGCCCGCGCCGGTTTTCAAGCGATCTTACATGAATTGTCCATTAGTTTTATTCCATCTATTTTGGAATTAGCTGTTGCCCGCGGCTTCACCTGCATCGAATTCTGATGCCATTCCCGCATCCGTTCCAGAATATAATTTAACCATGTATCAAATTTTAGCCAGATACGTTTACCCGTTTGTGAGCGATTAAGATTCAAACCAAACACGAAAGGAGTGGTGGTACTCTGACCTAAGGACGTGTGCAACACCAGGGGTATCACAACGTACTGCTGACAGAAGAACAGTAATTTCTGTATCGTCAGAGCAGAAGACAAAAAAGGACAAACCTATGGGGTTCCCACTGACAGCACATAAACTCTCCAGTGAGCACCTTACTGACTGCCAGGAAGTAGATGCAACGAGTAACTGGAAAGCCTAAAGCATGTCCACTGAGCAGATGACATCTGACAGGAAGTATCTAAGAGAAAGACATGTTGTAGGTACGGACATCAAAAACCAGGGATGATAATGATTCAACTAGGGTCATTATTAAATGAACAAAATAATAATATCTTGAAGTTTCTGTAGAAAATACTAAGCTTTTTAAAATGTCTTCCTATCGTGTAAATGGTTTAGTTTACCTTGTGTGGTGTAAGTGGAACATCACGATCTAACCTGACCCACATAGCTGTTCTCCGACCTACCTTGAAGACTGAAGATAGTTTTATATTACCTTAAGCTCTTAAGTAAATCATAGTTATTACGTTTGATAACTATTCAAGAGTATTGTGTTTGTTAGAAAAATGGCAGGGATTGGAGGTTTCTTGAATAAATTGCTTCCAGTCGAATAATAACTGGGTAAATATTCAAATGAATAATATGCACCATCAAGCCTAATGTCTCTTCAAGATCCACTTTTTTTATTTTTTTTATTTATTTATTTAACCAGAAAAAAATACATTGGGTCTAATGCCTTAGTAGTGTAACAAAAACCAGAAAGGTTTGTCCGTACATGAGACGTTACGCACCCTCAGAGATGTTGAGAGGAAGAGTAAAAGATGATGACGTCAAAAATGTGTAATTGTTACGCTAGAAATAATGAACGATTTATACTGTTGATTGATGGCACTTGGTGGAATTTATTGTTACACATATTGATAACTCACTTGTACTTTTTCACAGTTTTTAGACAAGTTTACTGTCATTGTAAACATTTGAGGATGACGTAAGGTGAGGTTCAATAATAAATACTGTGGAAGAAGTCAGGCCGCGGTGGTGACGCTCCTCACGCGCCTCCCCGTTTCCGGGGACGAGTTGGGGACTCTGTAGTCCCCACACCCGAAGAGAGGGCCAGACCGTGAGAGATGGCCCTGAGTCGGCCGGGGTGCGAGGGATATACCTGTCAACCTCACCTTCGGCAACCAAAAACGACCCACAGTCGGCGTGCGTTTTAGTCGGTTCGAGTCTGACATAACCTCTTCCACCGGCTCCGGTGGGGGATATCCGTGGGGATTTTGTGCACGTAAAAAAACAAACTTTGGAAGAAGTACAAGTGTATAAATCTTCTAAAATTCTATTTCTTAATTGATTTGAATAGTTATCATACTAAATGCTTCAAAATTTCATTCAAAAGTTTATGTATGTTCTCAATAAGTGTAGAAATAAAGAAATTGAAAATGATAGCAATAAGAGTACAATGAACCAGTTCGATACCTGTGTCAAGTATCATAAAGTGAACAATGAACGTACCACCCACGTAACTACGAGTTATAATGGAGCCTAAGAACTTCTGTGCTCAATAAAATTTGTACTCTGTTTCAATTACGTAAACTATTGTTTTAGTTTCCATATAACGTGAGACTTATAATATAAAAGAAATGGACTCATTATCCACTTACACTTCAAGTTCTACTGCTATTTACTTGTAAAATATGATCATCTTAAACGTTTGTTCAACTTTGAATGCTGCAGATGCATAATGATATTCACAATTTATCGAAAAATATATCAGTAATTTTTTTTTCAGTAAGATTCATAGCTTTTTTACACAGAATATACACAACAAATCATCAAACTAATTATAAATTTGCCAAGAAGCAAAAAAGAGAGAGAGCGTCGAGTGAAAATCATCTTCTCTTTCTCTTCTCATTTCTTACATCTCCTACTGCTCCTATCTACCTATCTCCTCACTTCCAATATAGGCATAAAAATCATAACAGAGACCTTCGATCAAAAATAATTTTCTCCTAAGCTGTCCTACTCATACTTCTGGGTATGTTAACTCTTCTTTTCCTATACAGTCTGTGCTCTTTTCAAACGCGCTGCTTGAAATCAGGAGGGTCACCAGCCGTCTTGTGTTCAAGGCGAAAGTTCGCCAATTACTTATCGACAAACAGGCAGAATCATCGAGGCAATGATCTCAAATAAATCACACAGCTATCTAATATATATTTAGGTATACGTATGTGTTGGTATATTCACCGCTAAGAAAACCCCATTCATTGTAGCGCCGCAATTCCTGGGCACACCGCTTACCATCTCCTCGAGTATCGGGATCCTTGGTGTCGATATCTCCAGTGACGTCCAATACCGAAGTCATTTGCAGGACAAGGTTAAGTTGGCATCAAGAAAACTCGGAGTGCTCAACAGGGCGAAGCAGTACTTCACTGCGGGGCAGCAACTCCTTCTTTATAAAGTACAGGTCCGGCCTCACATGGAGTACTGCTGTCACCTTTGATTTTTTGATTTTTGATTGATTTTTTTGTTTTGCCTCACTGTGTGAGGCAAAACAAAAAAAAAACCGCCTATACAATGGTTTGTGCTCAAATGAATTGTTTGAGCTACGGGCAGTAGCTACATTCTATCATCGCACCTGTCGCCCTAGGCAGGGAATTCGTCCTCACACATTGCGACTTGAGACGGTGCGCACTGTGGGGTATGAAAGAAACTTCATCCCATGCACACTCAAGCTGTGGAATGACCTCCCTGCTGCGGTTTTCCCAAGGGCCTACAATATGGGGTTCTTCAAGAGGGGCATCAGAAGGTTTCTTCATGGTCGGCAGCGCGAGTGTGACACCCCTGGTGCTGCATACGTCCATAGGCCACGGTAACCGCTTCCCATCAGGTGGGCCGTCTGCTTGTCTGCCAACTAAGTGGTATAAAAAAAAATTTGGTTTGTCTATATATATGTAGGGATAATTATTTATTTATATGCATATAAACACCTCAACAAAGTCTAGGGAACAAGATGACCCCAATTATTTTTTTTCGTGTAAATCTTGTTTTGCAAATAACTGGCAGCAAATAAATAAAAATAGAATTTTTTTTTTTTTTTTTTTTATATACGACACGCCAACTTGACCTCACCTCGCCTGATGGTAAGCTAAAGGCAAAGTCTCAGGAAAGAGGGTCACCATTACAGACACTAAGTGCTACAATGGTGGCACTCAGCTTGGCGGCCTCATCAGATGCTTTTTCACGCCCCGCTTAAAGGCCCCGGGACTGTAGGAAGAAGGAAACACGTGTGCTGGTAATGAATTCCAGGTCTTGGTGGTGCGGCAAAGAAAAGAGTCTCCGAACCGCTTGGTTCTTGCTCGTATATTCTGCACAGTGTGAGGGTGACATCTAAGGCCTGCACGTGTTGTCCTATGTAGGAAAGGAGATGGTGGGATTAGTTGGAAGAGCTCGTCAGAACACTCACCGTGGTAGAGACGGTAAAATACAGCCAAGGAAGCAATATCTCTACGCATCTGCAAAGGCTCGAGGGTGTTCGTGACCTCAGGGTTCCCAATAATTCGGACCGCGCGTCGCTGCAACCTGTCGAGAGCATCTAGTAGGTATTTCGCGGAGCCATCCCAGAGATGCGAGCAGTATTCCACGCAGGAGCGAATTTGTGTCTTATAGAGAAGACACCGCTGCTCCGGCGTGAAAAAACGTCTCACTTTGTTTAGGAGTCCGAGTTTCCGCGAGGCTGTTTTGATGATGCTCTCGATGTAATTTCTGTTATTCAGTTTGCAGCGAATATCCATGCCTAGGATATAGAGATTGTCCTGCAGTGGAAGTGGCGTGCTCTGAAGAGTGGGGAGGGGAAGGAAAGAAGATACCTTTGCTGTGAACGCACAAGCCTGCGTCTTCTTGGCATTGAACTCGACCATGTTCTCGGAGCCCCATTGAGAAATGTGATTCAAGATCCGGTCCAGTTCAGTGACAAGAAGCTGTCTTTTTTCCACGATATCAGACTGTTTGGCCGCAGGTTGTCCGTGATAACTCCCGTGTACGGTGCTATCGTCTGCATAGCAATGTATGCTGCCGGTGGACAGCATGTCGTTGATATGCAGAAGAAAGAGAGTGGGAGATAATACAGACCCCTGCGGTACGCCAGCATTTATTTGCAAGAACTCCGAAGCCCGTCCATCACAGAGGACGCGGATACGGCGCTCCTGCAGGAAACTAGCAATCCAGTTGCACAGTCTAGGAGGCAGACCAAAGGCTGGTAGCTTGGAGAGAAGCGATTTGTGCCAGACTCTATCGAAAGCTTTGGCGATATCAAGACTAATTGCCAGTGACTCGCCGTGCTTGTCCATAGCCTCACCCCAAAGATGGGTAACGTATGCTAGAAGATCACCCGTTGACCGTTTCGGCCTGAAGCCATATTGCCGGTCATTAATTAAGGAGTGATCCTCTAGGTGACGCATGAGCTGTTTGTTAATGATGTGCTCGAAGACCTTGCACAGCACTGAGGTGACGGCTATGGGTCGACAGTTGGCTGGCTCTGAGCGATCCCCCTTCTTGGGGATCGGCTGTACATTCGCCTCTTTCCAAGCCGAAGGCACTGTACCCGAGCTGTAGGACAGTCGGTACAGCCGCGTAAGCATCGGAGACAACTCCGCTGCACATTTTTGTAAGACCACCGCTGGAATACCATCCGGGCCACTGGCTTTCCGGACATCGAGTGATTGAAGCACCGCACGAACATCGCATTGCCTGATACGTATTTCAGGCATTACGTGGTCACCATTGGGTAGTGTCGGCGGCTATATACCGCAATCATCGACTCGGGAATTGGCCGCAAAGAGATTTACTAGCATATTGGCTTTCTCTTGCGGTCCATGGGCCAGGGATCCATCAGGGTAGCGCAGCGGTGGCAGCGAAGGCTGACAGAAGTTGGCCTGCACGGCTTTGGCCAGTCGCCAGTATCCACGGCTGCCCGTGGGATGTGCCACTAGCTCTTGACCAAGCCGCGCAATGCGCAGGGCATCCGCTTTGACGTAAGCCCTCTTGCAGACCTTTGTGGCTCTGTTGTACGCCGCCTTGAAGTGGCTCACATTGGGATCGTGCGTGGCACGCGCCCTTACCCAAGCGCGATACGCGGACTGCTTTTGATCAACAGCCCCCGCACACTCGCGCCCGAACCAAGGGCGCATTCCTCGGGCACCGGTGACATCAGTGTACGGAATATAGTATTCCATACCCAGACCGATCTCACCGGCAACAGCAGTAGCACAATCCGAGGGTTTCTTACCTTCAAAGCAGCGTTCAACCCACGGGATGGACGCAAAATAGTTGCGCAGCCCATCCCAATCTGCTGACGAGTAGTGCCAGAGACGCCGCTTCCCCTGCACGGGTCGTGAAGGCGCTATAATTGGCACCTTGGAGCAGACCAGACAGTGGTCGGAATTGCCTAAAGCGGCTTGTACCGAAACACTGTACAGGTCTGGGTGACTCGTCAGCAGAAGGTCTAGCAGAGAGGGTGCTAGGCCCGACCTTCTTGGTATTCTAGTGACCTCGTGTACCAATTGGGTCAGGCCATGCGCCAGAGCAAATGCATGGGCGGCTCTTCCCGCATGGTCTGTTTTGGAGGAGCCCAACCAGGTTTCGTGGTGGGCGTTAAAGTCCCCCAAAAATACCACTTCGGCGTTCGGAAACCGTTCCTGCGCATCATCTGCCGCCTGACTCAGATATTCAAAGAGTCGAGTTGTCTCAGCATCTCCTGTATGGGAACGGTAGAGGCACACATAGATCTGACTCGTAGAGCCATGGTCTACGTGTACCCATAGGGTTGAAAAGGATGGGTCCTCAAGGCAGCGCAAACGGCGACAACAAACATCCGCCCTAACAAACACGCACACCCCGGCTTTTGCACGGAAATTTTCCTCGATAACATAGCCGGGGTAAAGCAAGTAGGTCGTGTCATCAGGGCGGCCTATTTGTGTCTCCGTGAGAAAGAGCATATCTGGTTTCGCCGTCTCAAGGTGTTGGTGGACGGCGTTGAGGTTCGCATGGAGTCCACAGATGTTAGTGGACTCCACCTCAAATAGCGAGCTTGTGGGAGTCTGTAGAGCCGCTGTGTTGCCCAATACTCTTAAATGCGCTGCCATGATGAAAAGGAGAAAAGGGCGTGAAAAAAAGAGGTGATTGTCGTCGCAGCACCGCGTGACAAAGTGCGGGATATTGGTTTTGTCTATGATTATGAGGCATGGCGTGAGCCGACACGCCGTACGGAAGGGCCCCCGTACCCCCCCGAATATGGTCGCCTGGCCCCCACTTCCGGTCACCAACCGGCACGACGAGCCATACCGGGATTATGCGCGGTCTGGTGAGGCAGCCTTCCAGGGTGGTTAGTCCCAGTTGGGCCTCTGTACTATACCGCGGGCGGCCAGCGGCACCACCGTTTCTACGGGTCTCCCTGACCGGCGCGTCGCCCCGCACCATCCTCACTAGACTACGCCAAGACCCACTGGTCCCACTAGTGCTGCGACCACCATCACCCCTACCCGGCTATGCATTTGCTGATCCCTGAACGCAATCCAACCGAAATTGAATTACTATGAAGGGTTTTTCGCAATATTGCACGGTGGTACCAACCCGGTCGAAATTTGTGACAAATTTGTGCCGTCAAATCTCTACCACCAGTAATAAAAGTAATAAAGAATAAAGTAGATTACAGAGTTGTTCGAAATTTAAAAATAAATTTAAATAAGTAATGATTTTCGAATATGGAGGGAAAACTTTTAAAAGTGTTTGATTGTGCAGTTTCTCTGAGGCAAAATAAAAATTATTTTTTTTGATTGTAAATAACGTTTATTATCAATAATACGTCTTTTACGTATGGTTTGTGCATTTTTGTGACTGTAGTCGTCATTTAAGTCGCGAAGAGATGTTAAGGGCTGTTGGTATGCTGTAAGCTGGACGAACTCAACGCGACGTAGCGGATGCTGTCAACACCCAACCAAGCGTAATTTGCAGATTATGGGCACGCTACAGGTCTACAGGGGATGTTGCCGAACGTCACAGGGGACGAAATAGGGTTACTACCCCGCGACAAGATCGTTTCTTGCAAAATTCCGCAAGGCGGCAACCCACGATAACTGCTCGTCAGTTGGTCGCAGGCCTCCAGTCTCAGCATCAAGTGGTTATTAGCGATCAAACTGTCAGAAGAAGACTACACGAAGCCAATCTTTATGCTCGCAGACCGCTTAGGGTTCCAGCTCTTCGACGTGGAAATCGAGGTCGTCGCTTATTGTGGGCTAACGCACATTTACAGTGGACCGACCATCAATGGGCACGGGTTCTGTTTTCCGACGAATCTTGCTTCGGTTTTCATCCTGATTCGAGAAGAGTGCGTATATGGCGAGTTCCTGGACGTCGGAGTCGTCTCCAGAATCCGCAAGAAGTTCATCCTTACCAAGGTGGAACAATCATGGTATGGGCTGGAATTCGCCTTGGTGGAAGGACCGACCTCGTTTGGATACGGGGCAATTTGAATGCAAACCAATACATTCAGGAGGTTATACACCCCATGGTAATCCCTCATCGACAGCAGTTCGGTCAAGATTTTATGTTCATGCAAGATAATGCACGGTCACACACCGCGAGGGTAGTGGTCAATGCGTTAAACGAGCACAATATGACGACGTTGGAATGGCCTGCTCAGTCTGCCGACCTCAATCCCATAGAGCATGCCTGGGATTTGCTTGGGAGAAGAGCTTTCAGTGATTCTTTGGAAAATCTGAACACTGAAGAACAACTTTTTTTACACCTTCGCAGTGTATGGAGCCATATTCCACAGACGATGATTGACAATCTCATACTAAGTATGCCACGCCGTTGTCGAGCTGTTGCTAATGCTTTAGGAGGTCCTACAGATTATTAAAAACGTTTAAAGTACGGTTAATTACTGTATTTCTTACTACCTCGTTATTTTTGTGCCTAATCATAGAAGGTTGTAATACTTAATATTGGCACTATTCAATTCTTTCTTAAAAAAAAAAAAATTTGGTATGAAAATGTTTTTATTAAAATTAAAATTAAAAACGGTATAAAAATACCCTTCTATTGATATAAAACACTCACTATTACAAGAAAGGGTTTTTAAATAAAAACTAGAAATGTCCTTGTTCCCTAGACTTTGTTGATGTGTGTATATCTATGTTGTATTGTATATATTGTAGTATGGGTATGTATTCCCCATATGGTTACGTATAGTGTTTATCTAGTCAATGTAACTTTTAATAATGCACCTACTAATTTATCTCTGCACCACCTTAGGTTGATTGGTAGAGAATGCCTATGACATTAAGTCCGCCTATGTACTTGTGCATAAAGTTCAGTAAAAAAAAAAATTACTACTGATAAATAACATTATTTGAGTCTCTGGACTTCCAAACAAACCCACTACTCGCCTATTTTAATCCCGAGAATAGGTTCCTGTAGGTCATAAAATTATAATTTTGTGCACCAACACTGCACCCCTACAAACTAGAATTATCATCCTGCTTCCCTCTTTTTAGAGCAGGATTGAAGAACGTTCGACTGCTACGCAGGAGGTGCAGATCCGCATTCTAGATCCCATAACACAAGCTTGTTAAGCTATGCTTACCATGAGTCTAGATAGCGTTGTGTACAATGTTGTAGAATATTTATAAATTAAAAAACAATATTTATAGATGAGAGTTTAACGTGATTTTTTTACAGGCCTGTATCACGCAAATAGCAATCAAGTTCACGTGAGAAAATTCGTGAAATTGTTCACGCACGTGGCGACGGCCTCTCCCTACCCACAGTGACCTTTCAGCCGAAGTAATTCGAAGATTGTTTCCACTCCTAAATCTTGTACAATTCTACTAATGCGAATTCCATGTCCATAGACACTTTGCGGTATCTGTGTAAGATTTGCCGCCGTGATTTATGGAATGCCAGCTATTGAATTAGTTTTAGGTTGTTTTACTAGTTGAAAGCATGAATAGCACTTAGGTGGCATACAAGCGCACGTCGCACCTGATGTAAAGTGGTTACCGTGGCCTATGGACGTGTGTAACACCAGAGAAGCCACGCTGCCGACCCTGTAAGCACAGAGTTTCTGTGCCGTCAGTGTAGAGGACAAAGCAGGACAAGCCTTTAGTCATCCCTCTGACAGCATAAATTCTCCAGTGAGCTCTGGCTACCCTACTCACCGCTGGGAACATAACACGAAGTTATTATAACCGCGGTATTCTATATCTTACTCGCGTAATAAAAACGTAGTAAGTCGTAACAGATCAATCATATTGTAAAAGATTTCATATATACGTACCTATGTTCCTGAATGCGTACATACGTGTCGCATTGATAATACTGCTTCTCTCTCTCTCTCTCTCTTGTTGCACGATGTCGCTCACAATTGTAAGTGATATTAATTGAAAGCTCTGTACTAACAGGTTCAAGTCAACCCGTGTTATCAAAAGCGTGATGGCTCCATTTCTCCATTTTGTAGCTTGTCCTTATCGAATTATGCAGGTCAGTCATCCGTTATAAATCACTTATCGTCTTAGGGCGAAGTCTCGTTTATCGGTATCGAGTCGCATTAAGCCGAATTATATTGAGCATGCTTCTACGTAGCTTCAGTTTAATGCTACTGTAGGGGTTTAGAATGCTTTCAGCTGCTAATAGCAGCAAGAATCTGATTGAAGCACAGTATAATATAATATGCATATTATACTGTGCTTCAATAAGTTTCTTTTTATTAAACGTTAAAACGGTAATGTGTGATTAGAGGAGGGTAGAGAAAATTTTCTGGAGCTGTCGCATAATGACCTACACGTCCCTAAATAGAATATTTACCAGACTCGTCACCATCTCATAGCCGCGTCTTTTCCGGCAGAGTAGAATTTAGACCATCCCATTTCTTCCTATGCGGTGTTGTACAAGGCGACTAAGGTATCGGCTGTATAACATAGGACAGATATAGACAGCTCAGACTCCGTCTCAGATGCATGGCTCGAGCCAACAATATTAGTGACCGGAAAACGGTAATAGGCTCACCCCCTATTATGCAGAACCGAATACAATGTTTGATAAAATGTTGGTGTTAATTCACCTCAGTCTAACCGCCCAAGGATAAAGGCGTGATTATATGTATGTATGTATTTATAAGTTGTACATTCTTAATACACACATGACAATAATCTAATTTTTAAACTTTCGCGTTCCATGATACACAATAATGCTTACGGGAGCTAGCACGATGATGGTGTAGGTACGTACATACCTTAAATTTGCCTGAATTTGCTCAGTGGTGCACGCCTATAATAGGTATCTACCTATACCATGATCGCGTTAAATCCCATAAACATTATTTTGTATGCCAATAATCTTTTTCAATCATACTACGTAATTATTTTATTGTATAATATATAATATTGTTACGACCGACCTCGATATCTCGTAAACTAATAATCGAATATTCAAGAGATAAAAACGCATTGTTAGTGACGAGGTACTCTACCGAATGGCATAGAAAAATCTAGAATCGTCAACACAAAGTCACAACCTACCTACGAGTACCTACACTCTTTTGAATAAAAACAAACAATAGGTAAATATCGAGAATGTACTCGAAAAGTCAGCGACGGCGGCGAACTTCAAAGAATAGGTATTTATCACTCGCGGACTTTCTAGATGATTCGACCCTCCTAATTGAGAGGTATAAAAACACGCTCGCATGGCGACACGATTGATTCTGTCTTTGAGACCGAAAGCGAACACAGCGAACTTAAGCGACCGAAGAAGATTCTACCTGCGACCTGAGCAACGACTGTGGACTACTGTGAACTACTAAGCGACTGGAACTGTTGAACAGTACTGTGTGTACTAGTGATTAAATTTTCTAGTTTGTGGTGAGCTAATAAATCTCTTCGTTGACTAAACGACATTTAATTGTACCCCGTGCGCGTAACAATATTAAAAAAAAATAGATCAAAACTACATGTATGTGAAAGTTAAAATACGATATGAAATTCCTCCGCATCGCATGCCTCATAGGTAAATTGATTGAGAATACGGTTATGATCGCATATGATGCTCCTCCCCTTGCTTCTGTCTTCTTTTTTTTATATAGAACACGTCAATTAGACTTCGCCTTACCTGATGGTAAGCTAAAGGCAAAGTCTCAGAAAAGAGGGTCACCATTACTTACACATACCATGTGACAATGGTAACACTCAGCTTGACGGCCTCATCATATGCTTTTTCATCCCCCGCTTAAAGGACCCGGGACTGTAGAAAGAAGGAAACACGTGAGCTGGTAATGAATTCCAGGCCTTAATGGTGCGACAGAGGAAAGAGTCACCGAACCGTTTGGTTCTTGATCGGATATTCTGCACCGTATGCGGGTGACATCCAAGACCTGCACGTGTTGTCCTGTGTGTTTCTCTGAATTAGTATATTCGTTTAGAGTAGCAAGTCGGTTGCAATTGTATAATTTACCTCTGCTACTTTTAGTATTAGTGCTGGACATTTTAACTATTGCATGTGTTTTGTGACTGTATAGATTGATGATACATCTGCAAGTGGAAAGTAAACAGTGATTGACATCCGATTGATATGTAATTGAACGTGATTCGTATTACTACTAACGTCATTCAGCTTCTGAAAACCAGTCTCTGATACTTAAAAACCTCGAATGTGTGTTTTGGCCCTTAAGATTCTTACGTAAGCATCTTTTTTTTTATACCACTTAGGTGGCAGACAAGCTCACGGCCCACCTGATGGGAAGTGGTTACCGTGGCCTATGGACATATGCAACACCAGGAGTGTTACACTCATGCTGCCAACCATGAAAAAACCTTCTGATGCCCCTCTTGAAGAACCCCGTGTTGTAGGTGCTTGGGAAAACCGCAGCATGGTTCTCATACATGAGCACCTTTTTGTTCTATTTAATTTGATCGAATAAGCATCTGTTCTGATAAGCTAATTTATGTTAGCTACACTCATACGCATTTTACTCAACTCTAAATTTCATTCGAGGGAAATTGGAAAATGGATGCTAACAAATGTGATTTCGCCCTTATCCGTAAACATTCTCAGTCCAAAACCCTAAATAAGGTATTATGTACAGCTGGATGGATTCTCACATTATTTCTGGTATATGGATACATACGGGACGAGTTGTACGTTATATCATTTATAAATTGTTATAGAATAAACCCAAGAATTGAGAGTATATTGTTTATTAACTTCTGCATCAGTTTTCATTGGAAAAGTTAAAGAAAATCATTTAAAAGATACTTGGTATAAACGGAAATACTTTCGCGCAGTATTGGTCTTTCATATTAAAAGTTAGCTCATCTGGAAAATGTTGTTCTGCCACATAATTGATCAATGATATCGAACGTAATTATAAAATGGCAGAATATTCACTTTAATGAAAGACACCTTTTTTACGTACCTACTATAAATCCCCACGGATTGCCTCACCACCGGAGTCGGTGGAAGACATTATGTCGGACTCGAACCGTCTAAAACGAATGACGCCTGTGAGTCGTTATCGGTTACCGAAGGTGAGGTTAACAGGCATATCCCTCGCACCCAGGCCGACGCAGGGCCATCTCTTTCGATCTGGCCCTCTCTTCGGGTGTGGGGTCCCCATCTCGTCCCCGGAAACGGGGAGGAGTAGCGGATTGTGGACGCCGCGGCCTGTTTCTGCCAGAGTGACAGGCGGCTCCCCCCGTTACAACCAAACATGGGGGGCGGACGTCATTCATCGACCTCCGACGCTCGAGATGCCTCAGTACACGGGCAGTTTGACTTGCGATCCTCCTTCACTCCCGCTGTCGCTCCCGTCCCGCCTCCTAATTGACAAGCATCGCGTGCTCGCAGAAGGAGTCACCGGCTGCCCACGCATCCACACAGCGAACCATCGCCACGAGCAAGGTGGCTAGCGTGAGAACTCTCACTCCCAGGGCCGCCACAAGCTCCCGTCTCGGCGTCTCCTACGCCGGACACTTGGTGAGCGTGTGCAGCCCTGAGTCCGCCATCGCGTCGTTCAATGCAAAACACTCGACTCACGGTGGTTTAAATAAAACGAAGGATGGTGATAAAAGAGTAAAAAATACTTTACAACCCATTCTTACCTACCAAATATTTATAAATCCGTTGAACCGTTTCGGAGCCCATAAACAACAGATGAGATTTTTATAAGATGAAATATTAGATATACCAATCTATAAAACAATATAAAATGTTCGTTAGGCTCGCTAAAACTCGAGAACGGCTGAACGGATTTATCTTATCCTGGTCTTAAAATGTGCGTGGATGTCTAGGAAAGGTTTAAAAGGTGAGAAAAGTTCCGATAACCGATATCCACGCGGGCGGAGCCACGGGCAAAAGCTAGTTATAATATATAAACTCTTACCCAGCAATACAGTGAAAGCTAAAATCAGAACAAACACGACACAAAAGTCCATCTAACCGCTGTCACCGCCTCTCGACTTATAAAGATGTGTTCATACTCACTTTACGACTCACCATATTACTTTTCGAGTTCTTTCACGATTCAACTCGGGTAATGTATGTTTACTGCCTATTGTTAGCTAGCTTTATTACAACGGATGTACGCAATGAACTAAGTTAGTGCTTGAGAGATGACGGATGAGACCCATGTTTAGAGAGGTGCCTTATAAGATGGTCATGATTGTTGAATGTTGGCAAGATTATCAAATTTAAGCTCTCTGTTATGTGTTCCCGGTGGAGTAGAATTTGGACCACCTATCTCTTCTCATGCGATGTCGTAGGTACAAGGCGACTAAGGAATAGGGCTGTTTAACATCAAACAGATATATACAGCCCAAACTCAGCAATGCATAGCTTGAGTCAACAATAGTGCTCAGAAGACGGCAATAGAATCTATCCCTATTACGTGGGACCGAATTCAATGATTGGTGAAATTGTGGGTGTTAATTCATCTCTGCCTAACTCTCCGGGGATAAAGTCGTGATTATATGTATGTATGTATGTATGTAGAACATATTCTACGTATTAGAAACCAACAAATAGTTTCCTCCGGTTTCGTAAAAGTAAAAGTGACGTAATTGATTAATTATCCTTCTAATTCCAATTTATAATTAGGGTCATTTTAAATCAGGCGGAAAATACTTGAGCAGTTCTTAACTGATAATTAAATATCAATCTTATTCCAGTAAGACAAAGCTTAAATTAGAAAGAGACAAGAGAGAGAGCTAATCACATCGTACTGCTGCAATCTGTTTTCAGCCTTGTCCAAATAGAATAAGGTTTATATTTAATTAACATTTGCATAAATGTTTGAGCATTTTTCCGACTGGTTTGATGGCTCTTACAAATACGGTCACCACAGCGTATTTCATCGCAGAGCATTCAAACGTTCTATATCAGCAATCTTGCTCCAGTCAGGGTACTGCTGTATGTCATGTGAATACGCTCCTATGAAGCTATTACAAGCTATTGTTACAGAAAGCTTCTATCGAAAATTGCTAGTTTTCAGCATCTTAGCTGTTTCTTTTAAAACGCTATTAGTGCTTGTCCTGGTTGTATGTAATGCGTAGGGATGAAAGTAACGTCGTAAGGAAGACACTAACTATGGAAGTGGATGGCTACAAGAGGAGAGGGAGACATAAAATGAGGTGGATGGACTGTGTGAAAGATGGGAGTGAATGTTGAGATGACTGCAACTAGAGATGAATGGAATAAGAACACATATTGAACACCAAATAGACTTTTTTTTTATTCAACTTAGGTGGCAGACAAACACACGGCCCACCTGATGGAAAGTGGTTACTGTGACCTATGAACGTGTGTAACACCAGTGGAGACACATCCGTGCTACCGACCCTGTTAGAACAGAGATTTTATGTGCCCTCAGTGCAGAACACAAAATCAGGACAAGCCTTTGGTCTTCCCACTGACAGCACAAAAACTCTCCAGTGAGCTCTGCCTACATAACTCATCACCGGAAATACAACACGAGGTTATTATAGCCGTGGTATTCTGTAGGATGGAGGTACTTCCACAGTCGGACTGCTCAATTCGGACGGGAATACTGTCGTGTCCTTCTTCCTCGAAACTTAGGATAAGGGCAGGAGGATAATGATGCTTGTAAGTATCGCTTTACATTGTTTTGAGAAATAGATGTTACATAAAGAAAGTCATTTAAATTTGTCTTAAAAACTATGATTGTGTTACGAGTAACACTTAAGTAATAAGAATTAATGCGAGCTCCATACCAACAGTGCAATGGCGAATGATGTTTAATGAAAATGTGAATTAACAAGTGAAGTTGACATGACGAAAGCAATCTCCTCCTTCATTATTACGCTTTACAGCGTGCTATATAATCGGTGAATCTATTTTATTATTATTATTATTATTGTAAGTTAGCAGGCAGGCAGTCGTAGACAACTGATAATGCCTGCATCCAGTTTCCATTTTCTTTCCTTCTATTTCTCTAGTTTTAGGTAAAATATATCAAGTCCGTTTTTAAACTGGTTGATACTGTCAGCTGAGACTACATCTTTTGGAAGCCTGTTCCACGCTCAGACTACTCTGTTACTGATGAAATATCTGTGAGGATCGTTGTTGGAGAAGCTAGTGCATAACTTCAGGTGGTGTCCTCTTAGATGTGCATTCTCGTTACGATAAAGAGTATTTTGTTTGTGTTCGTTCCATTGCATTCAGTTGGCCTGTACCCAGCATTAGATCCAAGGCACAATTATAAAAAAACAAAACCAAAGACAAATAGCCATAATGAAAAACTTCTAAGTTAGTTCAGAAATTTTACTCTTTTTTCAAAGTGATACTTGCAGTTTCACATTCAGAGTTCGCTCATAGCTTACATATCGTAAGGGGCAACTGGAAACTCCCATCGCGATTAATTAGGGCTAATGTTAGTTGCTCCCTGATCGATTCCATTTATATTAGACTTCATGATGAGAAGACAATCAAATATACATTTCATGCTTTATACTCGGCTGCGCCAGCGAGGGTAATGTGTTACGCGCGTGTGTATGGATGTAGTTTTCTTTGTTCCCCTCTACAAGCCTAACGTCTGGACAGATTTTGATGAATGGAGTCTCAAATGAAAGGTATTAATCTCCCAAGTGTCATAGGGTACATCAAATGTCAACAAAATCTATTCGGTGAATTTTTGGTACTAAATGGCATTTTTTAATTTTAGTTCATTCTATTTTAACGAGTAGGGTATGAAAAAAAGAGAGTAAAAAGGAGATTACAAATAGATATATAAATATAAAAAAAAACCGCATGGTTTCCGGCAGAGTAGAATATAGGACCACCGCATCTCTTCCCATGGGGTGTCATATAAGGCGACTAAGGGATAGGGCTGTTTAACATCAGACAGATATATATAGCCCAGACTCAGTCTCAAATGCATGGCTCAAGTCAACAATAGTGCCCGTAATACGGCAATAGGCTCACCCCCTATTACGTGGGACCGAATACAATTACTGGTGAAATGTGGATGTTAATTCACCTCTGCTTAACCCTCGTATGTATGTAAAAATAAAAAAACAGACTGCTGTCTAAAAAAGCGAAACAAGTTTGATTGCAGGCGGTACCCATTAATTTCTTTTAGTTTATAATTGGCAAATGGGTACCGCCTGGTATTAAACTTGTTTTGTTTTTTTAGACAGCAGTAGGATTTTTTATTTTTAATAATTTATTCCCTCCGGGGTAGACAGAGACCCGTTGATGTAGCAATTAATCGGGTTGACGAGATAGCAGAACACAATTTTCATTGCCAAGTATTTTAAACTATAATCATAATATTATTTCAATTGCATAGCTTTGTATATTTGTTTACTCACATTCCACATTTATTTAAATTCCCGATCTTGATCTACCACAGAAGTGTTGGCGGGAGACCTAAATATACTTTTCAATTATAAAGTTGCATAGCATAGTTCTTATTGAGTGAAAGTAAAATGTTAAAATTACATATATTTACACCTGTAAATTGCTGAAGAGGTCGACAGAGTTGTTTAACACCCATATTTCGCAAAATATATTTTGTAGGAGGTAGAACACGACGGTATTCCCATCCGAATTGAGCTATCCGACTGTAGAAGTACCTCCATCCTACAGAATACCACGGCTTTAATAACCTCGTGTTGTGTTCCCAGCGGTGAGTAGTGTAGCCAGAGCTCACTGGAGAGGTTTTGTGCTGTCAGAGAAAGACCAAAAGCTTGTCCTGCTTTGTCTTTTACACTGACGTCACAGAAACTCTCAATGCTTGCAGGGTTGGCAGCGCGAGAATGAATCTCTTGATGTTGCAAGCGCCCATAGGCCACGGTAATCACTTTCCATCAGGCTGGCCTTGTGCTTGTCTGCCACCTAAGTTGTATAAAAAAACTATGATTTTCAGTCCCACGTACCTAATATAGGGCAGCCCAATACCAATGTTATAAGGTGTAAATTGGCTACTTTCATTTTTCTAAAAGTTTTAGGGCTCCGAGAGGTGCTCTTCGTACTACACCAAAAATTTTAACTCAGACTTTAGTTCACGCGGATAAAGTCACAAGTACCTATAGCTTTTATTAAATAAATAAATAATCAACCGCGGTAGCCTAGTGGTATGGGTAATGGACTGCTGAGACGAAGTCTCGGGTTCGATACCAGGTTTTACCATGGCACACACCAATGACTTTTCGATGCTTTTCGAAGTTATGTGCGTATTTATCGCAGGTTTATAAGTGCCCGGTTAATGGCTATGGCGAAATGGCGAAATGTGGGTGCTAGCACCTCTGCACATATTCGGGGATATGGGCGTGAGTTTATGTTATGTTAGACCTACATCCGCCCGATTGAGCAGTCCGACTGGGGAAGTACCTCCGCCCTACAGAATACCGCGGTTATAATAACTTCGTGTTGTGTTCCCAGCGGTGAGTAGGGTAGCCAGAGCTCACTGGAGAATTTGTGCCGTCAGTGGGAAGACTAACGGCTTGTCCTGATTTGTCTTCTACTGACGGCACAGAAACTCTGTACTTACAGGGTTGGCAGCGCGACTGTGACTCCTCTGGTGTTACAGACGTCCATAGGCCACGGTACCTACTTTCCATCAGGTGGGCCGTGTGCTTGTCTGCCAACTAAGTGGTATAAAAAAAAAAAAAAAAAACCTACACTACAGACAAATATACAAATCGCGTCATATCAGGAGTTCAGTGGATCGGCGGCGAAGAGAGAAAAGTGCCGATAACTCCACCGACAAGAGCGTAGCTCGCAATTTTGTAGAGAGATCTCGCATTGCATTAATGTATGTGAATACTTATATCAAATTTTCTCCTCCGTCTAAACACATTATAATGTAGGTTGGTATCCCAATACCATTATATTTGCACCTGGAGACGTCCTAACCACCATAACTCCTGTACGATATAAGGAGGCGGTAGCTAATGAGCGTTTTATGTTCACAGATTACCATTTTTATGTCATCTGCCTTCACTTGGGAGGCCGTGTTTCTGCAATGTGTTTTCTTAAAAAGCTTTAGTATTTGTGAGAATATACGAATTTACCGACCACCTGAGGCTTTCGTTGTAGCGTTATTTGTATCTGCTATGGTGACCTTCATTACTGAGATATCCAATTTAGCTTACCATCAGGTGAGGTGAAGGCATATGATGTGTTCTACATTTGGAAAAAAACAAAATACATGTACATGCATACATACATATAATCACGTGTTTATCTCTGGGGGGTTAGACACATTGTATTCGGTCCCACGTAATAGGGGGTGAGCCTATTGCCGTATTCCGGGTACTATAATTGACTCGAGCAGTCGAGCTATATATCTGAGGCTGAGTCTGGGTTGTAAATATCTGTTTGAGGTTAGACAGCCATAGGGCTGTCTAACCTCAAACAGATATTTACAGCACAAGGCGACTAAGGGATAGCCCTTAATCACCTTGTACGACACCGCATGGGAAGAGATGGGTTGGCCCTAATACTACTCTGCCGAAAACCACGCGGCAAAAAAATGCATGTTATTATAACTACTAATAATAATGTTGAAGAATTTTGTATGTTTATGCTTTAAGCTCTGGAACTACTATTATCAATTTGATAGTTCATTTCTTGGGAAAGGCTACAAAACATCACGCAAGTACTCTTAGAAACCAAACTATAAGAATAAAATTTTATAGACAGGATTGGTATTCGCTTGTAAAGAATCGAACCCTAAAAGTTAAGCTGTGAGGTACAGATAGCACTTTTATAAAATTCACCTATTAGCAAAGAAGGTAGATTTTCATTTACACTTTTTACAAGGCTTGTCCTGCTCTGTCCTCTACACTGACGGCACAGAAACTCTGTGCTTACAGAGTCGGCAGCGCGAGTGTGTCTTCTCTGGTGTTACACACGTCCATAGGCCACGGTAACCACTTTCCATTAGGTGGGCCGTGCGCTTGGCTGCCATCTAAGTGGTATAAAAAAAACACACAAAAAAATAATTAAAGTATCTTTTTGCAATATTAAAATAACAGCGTTTTAGTAAATGCATATTCATAATAATCATTAAAATTCTTGTCCGTCTATTTGATTGACATATACCCATTAAAAGTTATATAAACACAAACTTTATTAATCTCAAAATAGCTTTAGAATATCCTTTTTAACACTGAATAATAAGCATTCATAAGAGATATCTGTAATAAGCAAGACAAAGACCTGCCAAGCAAACGAAACATGATGAGTTAGGACACGGAGTTAATTAAAATTTGTAAGTCTCGAGACTCATTAGCGACTTCACTCGAAATAATCTGAAATGTTTTACTCATTTAAAAGAGGCGGTGCACATCATTGGAGTTGTGAATGAACCTTCTTAACATACGAAAATCACCTTTACCTCACTGGAGGCATGTTGTGTATTGTATAGGTATGCAGATTTAAATTCAATTTAGTTGATGTTTTATGTCCAAAATTTAAAAAAATAACTGTAAGGTGGTAGCCATTACGATTTTCAAGAAGTAGTCTTCGTCCGAGTGCCATCATTGTGATAGATTGTTCTTTTTTTATTATTTTGTTCTCACAAAAAAAAAACTAAATACAACAGGCACAAGAAACAAAAAGATTCATGATGAAGGCAAAAGTATAATTTCCTGATGGATACTATTGATACTATTCATACTATTCATGCTATTTTGCGCACATTAAAGCCGTAACGATGTTGAATAGCTTACAAATTTTAAATGCGCACGCAACACACACACACACCACACGCACACCCAAGCACACACGCACACACACACACACACACACACACATGCATGCACGCACACTTAACGTATGTACTTTTTTTTAAAATTATATATATACATACTTTCATTTAAAACAGTCGTTCAAGAGGTCGGAGCCTGAAGGTTTGTAATACAGGGTTTCGTACTTAGAGGTAACTTGTACTAAAAGTGAATGTAATAATATGCAATTTCTACCGTTACTTTGTGAAAGAGAAATAAATTCTTATTCTATTACAGGTGTCAATTGACTGGGGCTAGTGTAGTGGTTATGTTACGTTTGATACTGACATAACCACTTCCCTAGCATTACTACTAAAACGTGCGGTGGATCCACAGGATTCCAGGGACCCCTGGCATGGCCTAGGAACGACCTCCCCAAGAATCCTCGCAGACTTTGATCACCAGGTATAATACAGGTGGTCTAGAATTGATCCAACCTCTAGCTATTAAATGCATATTTTATGAGTTTTCTCAGATCAAATGAACTGCTTATTATATAGCATAGACGAAGTGCAAAAGTATGTTAAAAGTCACCTCATAAATTAGAAATCCTGCAAATCTTAATATACCAAAGTGGAGTTTACCTTAGCTGAAAGCTAGTGTGTGTTTCTAAGTTAAGATAAAGGGTATTTTACATTTACTCGCCTGTCTTGTTACAAAGAATAATGTGCCTTATATATCCTAACATAGTAGAAAATAAAGTCCCCGCTCGCTCTTTATACGTTTAGATGTTCTAAATAAATCAACGGATTTTAATGAGGCTTTCAGCTTAAGAAGAAGTGATTCAAGAGAAAGGTTAATAAGTATAGTCATATTTACTCGAAAACCCATTCCCTTATTTCAGCCATATTTATTAATTTACAAATAGTTTGTTTGTTTGATTGATTAATTTCATGACATTTACGACTACTGCTCCGTTCCCTTGAACAGTAACATGATGATATACAGCCTTTAATTTTAGTATCGGGACATTTACCATGTTGTATTGTTCTGGGTTTCCGATATTTTGGCGCTGTTGCAAGCACAATGATCACGGAGGAACGACGATCACGGTGCTTGTAACAGCGCCAAAATATCAGAAAATCAGAACAAAACAACATGGTAAATATCCTAATAACTTTGATACTAATGTGAGTGACCATAAAAGTTTAATAAAGCCTTTAACTTTTCTCGATAAATAGACTATTCAATACAAATATATTCGTGCCATTAGTTCTAAAACTAGCGTGGATAATAATAATTAGGGATAGGACTGTTTAACATAAGACAGAAATATACAGACCAAACTCAGCCTTGGATGCATGGTTCGAGTCAACAATAGTGCCCAGAAGATGGCAATAAGCTCACCCCCTATTACGTGGGACCGAATTTAATGATAGGTGACAGGTGGGTGTTAATTCACCTCCGGGGTTTATGTATGTATGTATAGGTTGAATTGAAAGTTTAAATTGAATACCCTGTGTAATCCACCTGGACTTTACGCCCTTGTCCGAGGGGGAGAAAGGCAGGAGCATTATGTATATATGCATGAAACGAACCTACCAAAGTATCGTGTCGATTTTAAACTTTAAGCATATGACGCTCGCCCGGTGACAATGATGGATGTGCATAGACTCTTCAACGGTTAATAGTGAACTGCACGACGCGCTTATCGAGTTTGTTTTAACTAGTTCCATCACTCAATCACAACCGCGGTAGCCTAGTGGTAAGGGTAATGGACTGCTGAGACGAGGTCTCGGGTTCGATCCCAGGTTTTACCATGGCACACACCAATGACTTTTCGATGCTTTTCGAAGTTATGTGTGTATTTATCGCAGGTTTTAAGTGCCCGGTTAATGGCGATAGGCTCGCCACCTATTACATTGGGACCTAAACATAAACCGGCAAAATTTAGGTGCTAGCACCTCTGCCTACCCCTTTGAGGATATAGGCTTGAGTTTATGTTATGTTATGTCTATCAATCAATAAGCTTATCTCAGTCCACTGCTGGACATAGGCCTCTCCCAATGTTGGGAGGCTTTGGCCTACTGTTTCCACGCTGGCCAGAAGGGTTGTTGCAGGGTTTTACTTCGAGTTTTCAGTCCCTCGCAGTGATATCGTCTGCGTATTTTACCGTTAGTCGCCTCTTACGACACCCTTCGGATGAGACGGGGTAGTAATTCTAGTATTCTTTCTCCGTGACCAGACGGATCCATACTGTTCCGTAATGTTACAATTTGAATGCTTTTTTGCAGACGTTTAGATGTTTGTTATTCAATCACGTTCCAAAGGTGGAACGAATATGACCTAAATTTAGAACAGGTTAAGTTAGTTATTTTCATACATACATATAATCACGCCTATATCCCCGGAGAGTTAGGCAGAGGTGAATTAACACCCACATTTCACCAATAATTGAATTCGGTTCCACGTAAAGGAGGGCGAGCCTATTGCCATCTTCCGTGCACTTTGTTGACTCAAGCTCTGCACTGCAACTCAAGCAACATCTGGGGCGAAGTCTGGGCTGTATATATCTATCTGATGTTAAACAGCTCTACCCCTTAGTCGCCTTGTACGACACCACAAGGGAAGAGATGGGGTGGCCCAAATTCTATTCTGCCGGGAACCACGCGGTACTTATTTTCACGCCTGTAAATGCTCGAAGGGTTAGGCAGAGGTGTACTAACACCCACATTTCACCAACTATGATTTTCAGTTTCAAATATTACCTATATTATAGTAGATATTATAGGCACAACGTAGGCTACTTATTGTCCCTAGATTAGATTCACGTTAGTTGTGGAGATGAGCTCAGAAATTCACGTGGGCGGCGTCGCGGGCACCAGCTAGTTTAGTAACAATTTTCTTACAATATTTTCAAAAACTTTATTTCTATCGTTTGTATAACTTGATCAAACCGTAGAACCAGTACTACATCTGTTTGTCTTTTAGGATTGATATTCGAGATTCATAACGACCCATGGTAAGCATAGCTTAACTAGTTTATATTATAGAATCTAGAATGCGGATAAACTTACATACTTTTTTTTGTAAACATAAATATACATAGCAAAACTACTCTACGAATATATATCACATAAATATTCCGTTCAATCGTGAAAATGCTACTGAATTATACACGGTTCCACCTAATTTCAATAGAACGTAAATTACACGACTCAAAAAAGGTAAATCACAACTCAAAATTACGCTCATTTATCAGCCTTAACGATTGAAATAAGAAAATTGGCTTTGAATATTCCGAATGCTTTCGATGGCTGATTTATTCTGAACGTTTTCTCTCTCTCTCTTTGTAAGTATCAAATTAGATGAGATACGAAGGTGGTTAGTAGGGGGATTGAGGTTTATCCAACCTCACCTTCAAATTGGTGCACTTGTTGAACAACGGACGTTTTACTGGGGCATGTTTCTAGGGTTGGGAGGTCAGGTGGCAGTTACTCCAGGAACAGCCAACATATCAACAGATATCCCCCAGCCAGTGGAGGCGGTTACGACAGTCTCGAATTGACCAAAACGTTGAACCAGCCGTTTCGGACCATCAGTTGCCAAGATTGAGGTAAACTCTGGCATATCACTCGCGCACCCTGACCCAGCCAATAATAAGCAGACCTCAGGCTCCAAAGTGCAAACTTCGGATGCTAATGAGAAAATCCCGGGAATCCTCATAGCAAGGATGATGATTTCTTTTTTAAACTACTTAGGGGACAAGACAAGCAGACGACCTATACCGTGGCTTATGGACGTGTGCAACACCAGGGGCGTTATACTCGCGCTGCCGACCCTGAAGAAACCTTCTAATGGCCCTATTGTAGAACCCCATATTGTAGGGGCATAGGACGAGTACTTAGCAAGCACGTCCAGTTCATATCCTTCACTTATTAATTCAGAGAATACAGTGCATTAGAGCCTCGTCCGACAATTCAATGTATTTTTTTCAGTAGGTGTGTACTGTTTGATGTACTTTTTTATAATTGAAACTCTACAGCTAACAGAATCGTAGTTCATTACTTTCATTGCCCCGCTATGACAAATGCTCTACTTGAATATATATATATATAATCTTGTTTGTGCTGATTCATAGCTACGTTTAGCTATACTATAAGATATCCACCTTTCTGTGATTTACTTTAACAATATAGCGTCCTTTTTAGAATTCCGTACCTTTAAAGGAAACAAACGTAACCCTTATCGTCGTCGTCGACACTCAGAAATGCGTGGGAGGTATCAAGTTGAAATTCATACCATACATACACACACCACCACATACATATAATATGTAAAATCTTTGTATACCTATGTTCTACAAATAAAGATATTCTATTCTATTCTATTCTACCACATTCTCAAGTCTATGACAGCTTAAAACTATGCAAAAATCAAACTTCTACGTCAACGCATTCAAAATATATTATGATTTATGTAGTTTTGGTTACGAAACCCACGGTGCACGAGTTCGACTTGCACTGGTTTACATTTAATAACTACACTGAAAAAAATAATGCTTATCGACTGTGTAATTTCAAGAAACTCAGAGAAAATAACAAAGAAAAAGTAAAAAGTTAAACTGTATTAGTTTCGGGGGATACTCATTACGTTCACAGTTTATGGGTTTAGGCTGGCTAGACGGTGACGGTGAAGCAGAAGGGGTTTTATCGCAGGTAATACGACTCTGCGAAATGCTACCTACCTTAATTTGAATCGTTACCGAGATTTCCAGATTTATTTTACACCTTGAAGCCTAACTAGAGCAGCGAATTTACTTTAACATAGAGAAGATTGAAACAACACATTTTGTCGGTGTTTATTTTGTTAACTTGGGTATTGTATTGTAAACTAGATGTTACCCGCAACTTTGTCTAACAATACAGCCCTTTTATACAAGTGGCAGTACGTTTGTGGAATAAAATTGAATAAATTGATTAATTTATGGGATTGACATACGTATAAATATACTAGCTATCATATAATAGCAGGACCTACGCACAAATTAACGTATTACCAAAACGATTTGTTATTGATTATTTTTATGAAATTTCATCGTTTGGTTTCATTTAAAATTGGTCTTACATACATACATATAATTATGCCCTTATCCCCGGAGGGATAGGCAGAGGTGAATTAACACCCACATTTCATCATTGTATTCGGTCCCACGCAATAGGGGGTGAGCTTATTGCCGTTTACCGGGCACTATTGTTGCCTCGAGCCATGCATCTCTGGCTGTGTCTGGGCTGTATATAAATCTGTGTGATGTTAAACAGTCTTATCTCTCAGTCGCCTTGTACAACACCGCTTGGTAAGAGATGAGGTGGTACAAATTCTACTCATCCGGACACCACGCATTGGTCATTTCATTAATTTAAGTGTTTATTGCCCAAGTGTAGGTGCACTTGGGTACTACTTAAAAAAGTTAAAATAAGAGATTACGATGCCATTTTATCTTAAAGTAATCTCGAATTCAATGTATGCACTATTGCGAAAAACCCTCCATAGCAATTCAATCTCGGTTGGATTGTGTTCAGGGGTCAGCAAGTGCATAGCCGGGCAGAGGTGGTGGTTGTCGCAGCACTAGTGGGACCAGTGGGTCTTGGCGTAGTCTAGTGGGGATGGCGCGGGGCGATGCGCCGAACAGGGAGACCTGTAGAAACGGTGGTGCCGCTGGCCGCCCGCGGTATAGTACAGGGGCCCAACTGGGGTTAACCACCTTGGGAGGCTGCCTCACCAGGCCGCGCATAATCCCGATATGGTTCGTCGTGCCGGTTGGTGACCGGATTTGGGAGCCCGGCGACCATACTCGGGGGGGTACGGGGGCCCTTCCGTTCGGCGCATCGGCTCTCGCCATGCCTCACATTCATAGATAAAACCAATATCCCGCGCTTTGTCACACGGTGCTGCGGCGGCAATCACCTCTTTTTTCACGCCTTCTCCCACCCAAACTCATGGCAGCGCAACTTAGAGAAATAGGCAACACAGCGGCTCGTCACACTCCCAAAAGCTTGCTATTTGAGGTGGAGTCCACTAACATCTGTGGGCTCCATGCAAACCTCAACGCCGTCCACCAACACCTAGAGACGGCGAAACCTGCCATGTTTTTTCTAACGGAGACGCAAATACACCGCCCTGACGACACGACCTACTTGTTCTACCCTGGCTATGTTCTTGAGGAAAGTTTTCGTGCAAAAGCCGGGGCGGATGTTTGCTGTCGCCGTTTGCGCTGCCTAGAGGACCCATCCTTCTCCATCCTTTGGGTACACGTAGACCATGGCCCTACGAGTCAGATCTTTGTGTGCCTCTACCGTTCCCATACAGGAGATGCTGAGACAACTCGACTCTTTGAATATCTGAGTCAGGCGGCAGATGATGCGCAGGAGCGATTTCCGAATGCCGAAATGGTATTTTTGGGGGATTTTAACGCCCACCACGAGATCTGGTTGGGCTCCTCCAAAACAGACCATGCGGGAAGAGCCGCCCACGCATTTGCTCTGGCGCACGGCCTGACCCAATTGGTGCACAAGGTCACTAGGATACCAAGAAGGTCGGGCCTAGCACCTTCTCTGCTAGACCTTCTGCTGACGAGTGATCCGGACCGGTACAGTGTATCGGTGCGAGCCGCTTTAGGCAACTCCGACCACTGCCTGGTCTGTTCCACGGTGCCTATTATAGCGCCCCCACGACCCGTGCAGGGGAAGCGGCGTCTCTGGCACTACTCGTCAGCGGACTGGGATGGACTTCGTGACTATTTTGCGTCCATCCCGTGGGTTGAGCGCTGCTTTGAAGTTAAGAATCCATCGGATTGTGCTACTGCTGTCGCCGGTGAGATCGGTCTGGGTATGGAATACTATATCTCATACACCGATGTCACCGGTGACCGCGGGGTGCGCCCTTGGTTCGGGCGCGAGTGCGCGGAAGCTGTTGAACAAAAACAGTCTGCGTACCGCGCTTGGGTAAGGGCGCGCGCCACGCGCCATCCCAATCTGGGCCACTTCAAGGCGGCGTACAACAGAGCCACAAAGGTCTGTAGAAGGGCCTGCGTCAGAGCGGATGCCCTGCGCATAGCGCGGCTTGGTCAAAAGCTAGTGATGCATCCCACGGGAAGCCGTGGCTACTGGCGACTGGCTAAAGCCGTGCAAGCCAACTTCTGTCAGCCTTCGCTGTCTCCGCTGCGTAACCCTGATGGATCCCTGGCCCATGAGCCGCAAGAGAATGCAAATCTGCTGGCTAATCTCTTTGCGGCCAACTCCCGAAACGATGATTGTGGTACGCAGCCACCAACACTACCCGACAGTGGCCACGCGATGCCTGATATCCATATCAGGCAACGCGATGTCCGTGCAGTGCTGCAATCACTCGATGTCCGGAAAGCCAGTGGTCCGGATGGTATTCCAGCGGTAGTCTTGAAAAAATGTGCAGCGGAGTTGTCTCCAATGCTTACGCGCCTGTACCGGCTATCCTACAGTTCGGGTACAGTGCCTTTGCCTTGGAAAGAGGCGAATGTTCAGCCGATTCCCAAGAAGGGGGATCGCTCGGAGCCAGCCAACTATCGACCCATAGCCGTCACCTCAGTGTTGTGCAAAGTGTTCGAGCACATAATTAACAAACAGCTCATGCGGCACCTAGAGGATCACTCCTTAATTAATGACCGGCAATATGGCTTCAGACCGAAACGGTCAACGGGTGATCTTCTAGCATACGTTACCCATCTTTGGGGTGAGGCTATGGACAAGCACGGCGAGTCACTGGCAATTAGTCTTGACATCGCCAAAGCTTTCGATAGAGTCTGGCACAAATCGCTTCTTTCCAAGCTACCTGCCTTTGGTCTGCCTTCTAGGCTGTGCAACTGGGTTGCTAGCTTCCTGCAGGGGCGCCGTATTCGCGTCCTTTGTGACGGACGAGCTTCGGAGTTTCTGCAGGTAAATGCTGGCGTGCCCCAGGGGTCCGTCTTATCACCCACTCTCTTTCTTCTGCATATCAACGACATGCTGTCTACCGGCAATGTTCATTGTTATGCAGACGATAGCACTTTACATGGGAGTTATCATGGACATCCTGCGGCCAAGCAGGTAGATATCGCAGAGAAAAGGCAGCTTCTTGTCACTGAGCTTGACGAGATCCTGAATCACATTTCTCAATGGGGCTCTGAGAACCTGGTTGAGTTCAATGCCAAGAAGACGCAGGCATGTGCGTTTACAGCAAAAGTATCTTCTTTCCTTCCCCTCCCCACTCTTCAGAGCACGCCACTGCCACTGCAGGACAATCTCAATATCCTAGGTATGGATGTTCGCTGCAACCTGAATAACAAAAATTACATCGAAAGTATCATCAAAACAGCCTCACGAAAACTCGGAGTCCTGAACAGAGTGAGACGATTTTTCGCGCCGGAGCAGCGGTGTCTTCTATACAAGACACAAATTCGCTCCTGTGTGGAATACTGCTCGCATCTCTGGGATGGTTCTGCAAAGTACTTACTAGATGCTCTCGACAGGTTGCAGCGACGTGCGGTCCGCATCATTGGGAATCCCGAGATCACGAACACCCTAGAACCTTTACAGCTGCGTAGAGATGTTGCGTCCATGGCTGTATTTTACCGTCTGTACCATGGGGAGTGTTCTGATGAGCTCTTCCAATTAGTCCCACCCTCCCCTTTCCTACACAGGACAACACGTGCAGGTCTTAGATGTCATCCGCACACGGTGCAAAACATCCGATCTAGAACCAAGCGGTTTGGAGACTCTTTCCTCTGTCGCACCATTAAGGCCTGGAATTCATTACCAGCTCACGTGTTTCCTTCTTCCTACAGTCCCGGGTCCTTTAAGCGGGGCGTGAAAAAGCATATGATGAGGCCGTCAAACTGAGTGTCACCATTGTCACACGGTATGTGTAAGTAATGGTGACCCTCTTTTCTGGGACTTTGCCTTCAGCTTACCATCAGGCAAGGCGAAGTCCAATTGACGTGTCCTTTATAAAAAAAATAAAAAAAAGTACCCATTACTTTAAGTTTTACTTTAATTAAACATTCTCAAAAATGAACGAACTCAATCCTTTGTCTCTCAACTTATTCGGCAGACGTAATGTGATACAGAATAAACACATCATTATAATGAGTTTATGTTGAATATATTAAGGAAATGTTTCATCCATTTCAACTGTGATTGCTAGAGTAGCTTTTAAAGTTATAGTCTTACAAGCTGTGTGCCCACGGGCCATGACTCCTCTCGGGTGGATGTTGGTTATTGTGAGTTTCGTTCGTACGTTCGTTTCGTGGTTTATACCAGAAGTGATGCACAGAAAATACACCTCTTTCAGACAACATTCAGCCTGCTGAGAGTCTACCACCCAGACATGATCTCAAATGGTCCTAAATAGGTTGAGGACTCAAGTTGGCTGCTGTAGGGCCAACCGGGTAATTTTTTTTCATATTTATATAAATATTTGCTGCGTGGTTACCGGCATTGCCGCATGGTTCCCGGTAGAGTAAAATTTGGACCACCCCATCTCTACCCTTGCGGTGTCGTGCACGGTGACTAAGGGATAGCGTACGTCTGCGGTGTCATATTTAACATCAGACAGGTATATACAGTCCAGACTCAGCCACAGATGCATGGCTTGAGTGAACCATAGTGCCCGGAAGACGGCAATAGGCTGGCAATGATTGGTGAAATGTGGGTGTTAATTCACCTCTGCCTAACCCTCCAGGGATAAAGGCGTAATGTATGTATTTTTGCATCCATCGCGAACAAATAGACGAGTATTCCAAAAATATATATTTTGGAATTTACTGATATTGATGATTACTACTCCACTTCCTTGGATAGTAACGCGTTAAAATGTAGCCTGTGTCATTCAAATATTGTGGTTTTCTATTGGTAAAATAATTTTGAAATAAGTTCCTTTTCTTTTTTTTTTTAATAATATTTGAACCGAAAGTACAAATATTTCCTCTAACCCCTCCTGCTAAATTGCTTGTATTAGGAGTGGGTTCACTTCGGTAGTGTAATAGCCAGGTTTCGAACCCGGGACCTCTCGATCGTGACAACGACTCCTTTACCACTAAGTTTCGGAGCAAAAAATCTAACAAACAAAAATTCTAATACTAACGCTCGTATCTATAGACAAGTGAAAGTAATTACTTGAGTAAAAGTAATTACTTAAGTAACGATTTTGATTCTATAGTTTAGAAATTGACCAAAGTAAGAACTGTCAAAGTTCGAATTCTTCACTTAAGTCATAGTCATCATTTCCGTTACTTAAGCATTACTTTGCTAACATTTATCAGTGATTTCGAGGTTAGCCTTTGTGATAAATAACTGTTTTTGCTTACTCGACAATATGGTATCATATTTTTGAATGATGCTAAGGAATAAATCCTTCTCTAATGATAAAAAGGGTTTTTTTCTATCACTTTCAGAACTCAATGCAAATTAGGTATTGTTTTAAACGAAATATTCACACGCGATACTGACGACTGACGACTTATGAATGAAATGTGAATGTTCGAATGGATATTTGGTAATTGTGTAAGTATTCTATGCATTTTTACGTTACTATTTTCTATTGCTGTTTATTATGCAATTACAACAAATACAATCGGCCTAACTGTGACGCACAATCCAAGCAAGTTTACAATGCACCTTCATAAACGGTAACAAAGGCTCAAAGATAATTTTTTTTTAAATTTTATTTATTGTTTTTTTTCCTCCTCTCCTTTTTGGCAAGTAGGTAATAGATATATGCCAATGTCAAGTAATATAGTAGTAGTAATATAAGTAGGTATATATATAAATAAATGTCTTTAGAATTATTAATGGCGAGACGCCAAAGTCAAGTTTTTCAAGTTACGGTCCTCAGTAAAGTTGTGGGGACTTTACTAGAGGCTCCCTAGGGAGGTTCGGAACCAACACGAAAAGTCACAATTCACTGTAATTTTCAATTTGCAATTAAATTGTAATTTGCTTTCCGCACTTGTGTGCGTTGTCAAAAATATTATATCTAAAAATCCACCATTTTTATACATAAAATGTCGAAATCACATCAATTTTGGATAGTAAAAAAATACCGCGATGCGCCATTCTTCATGTTGGCGCCAAAACTCCATTTTATTGTTGTTTATTATACAATTACAATACAACAAATAGAACCGGTATAACCTAACTGTAAGTGAATGACGTACAATCCATGCAAGTTTAAAATGCACCTTACTACACGGTAATAAACACTCGATAATACTTTTCAGTTTAATAGGATTATTTTGCTGTCAGTCGTTTAGTTTCACAATAAACCATCACAAAAACAAAATCACGCAGCTCATCACAAACTTATTGCAATGGATCGAATATTGTATTAAACATGACAGTTTTAAATAAAGTGTTATTAAATTTAAAAATAATAGCGATGCATTATATAAAATTGTTTGTTTTTCATTATTCTATTAAAGAAACAAAACGTTGATAGCAGTATTGCCAGCTGGAAAAGATTCTTACGGCCTGAGTAATACTTATAACTTTCAACAATCTACGAAACAAAAAATCAAATATTTCCTCTTTATATTATAAGTGTGACCAATGCTATTAATGGAAGTATACAATACATGATTGATGACTGAATCTTTGAACATAAAATGTGCTGGTGTTAGTGCCCTTACATAATAATGCTTCATTTTGGAATATTTCGTAGCGTACGTAGACACTGTAGCAATCTGCTACGTGTAGCGCTACGTAATCTCATATTAATTTATGTAGGGTAAGTATTCTGGGAATAATGTTAAGATGATAATAATGATGTATTCTTTGTACCTCTTCAATTATACCGTTTATTGTGCACACAATAATTTGTACATCATTACATTGCACTGGGATCCTTTTTTTTGACATTTTTTTCTTCATTATTGACTTCTGAATGCGTGCGAAGAATGAGGGTTTAATGAGTATACAACATATACTAAAAGGAATATGTGGATACTGGCTATAAGTCTACCTCCTTTTTGAACGGTTTTATTTAGTTTGGCCATCTTGTTCCGTTATATTCTTTTGAGATACGATATTAAAAACAAATTAGATATACTAAAATCGTAAACACCTTAAATGTTCAGTTCATTAAAAAATATTAATATTTCTCTAGAAATGCCTATTAAAAGTACACATAATAAGAAGTGTATTTGCAAAAATATATAAAACTTTAAATTAGCCTGGAGATATTGGGCCACAATTTGTGTACACTGAACAAAAAACTTATATTCGAGTCAATGTACGCTTGGTACCCGGCATAGCCACGTGGTTCCCGGCAAAGTAGAACTTGGACCACCCCATCTTGATTATGATTATAGGTCTATCCTTCTTGGTAGAAAAATATCAAGATTTAAGAACATCCTCCAGCTCTGGTTCTTCCAATCTGACATCAATATGGGGTTCTTCAAGTAGGGATTTTTTTTTATACCACTAAGTTGGCCGACAAGCACACGGCCCACCTGATGGGAAGCGGTTACCGTGGCCTATGGACGTATGCAACACCAGGGGTGTCACACTCGCGCTGTCGACCATGAAGAAACCTTCTGATGCCCCTCTTGAAGAACCCCATATTGTAGGCGCTTGGGAAAACCGCAGCAGGGAGGTCATTCCACAGCTTGAGTGTGCGTGGGATGAAGTTTCTTTCATACCGCACAGTGCGCACCGTCTCATGTCGCAATGTGTGGGGATGAATTCCCTGCCTATGGCGAGAGGTGCGATGATAGAATGTAGCTACGGGCATCATGTCAAACAATTCATCTGAGCACAAACCATTGTATAGGCGGCAGAACACACACAGTGAGGTAAAATCCCTCCTAAGGCTAAGAGGTTCCACTCTACCTGTGAGTATGGGACTGTCAACTAGCCTTTGCAACGAGTCGAAGGGGTCAAGCTGGTATGCAGGTGCTGCAGCAAAAAGATTAGTCTTACAGGGTGGGTATAACGAGTGTGTGATAGGCTAATGTAATTATAGACTAAAAGCAGCTAACAGAAAACGGAATGCCAAAATTTCTGAGTGATATTTTAGGCAAATGCTAATGTTACAATGTTTGTAAAGTAGTTGATTGAATAATTGACTGATTGTACTATTGTCAAAAGTTCATATTCTAAAATTGTAAAAATTATCTGATAGTTTTGTAAATTATAAAAAATATCTCTTCAAAATAGTAGGTAACCACTTTCCAAACAGTGAGTTATGTGCTTTTCTCGTACATAACTCACCATTTGGAAACTCTATCAATCTCACCTTCGGCAACCAAAGCGACCCACAGGCGGCGTGCGTTTTAGTCGGTTCGAGTCCGACATAACCTCCTCCACCGGATCCGGTGGGGAGGAATCCGTGGGGATTTTGCCCAAATAAAAAAAAAAACCATTTGGAAACTGGTTACCGGAGCCTATGTATGTCTACAACACCAAACTTAGTGGTTAAGGAATCGGCCTTACGATCAAGAGGTCCGGGTTCTAATCCTGGCCATTACACTACCGACGTGAACCCACTCCTAACACAAGCAATTTAGCTTAGCTGGAGGGGTTAGGAGTATTAATAATTTCGGTTCTAATATACTTTATTAAAAAAAACCAAGGGCGTCATACTTTTGATACCCTTCTTGAAGAACCCCATATTATAGTTGCTTGAAAATCCACAGCAGGGAGATATAGACTCCTTTGAATAATATAACCTAAACTTTACTAACAAAAATAAAAAATCATCGACTGTTTAAACGACCACTTTTTTGCGAATGTCTTTTGTGGAACCAAAAATATCTTTTACGAATAAAAGTTGAGGTGGATATATTTATAAACTGTTTTCTAAGAATTTATAACTGACACGTGTCAGCAATTTAACAATCGACATCGTCATATAAACGTATATTCGGCTAAGGGAAAAATGCTGACGAGAAAATATGATAAAAATCCATGTGTAAACGAGGGGTGTAATAATTTGTATGTGTTATATTTTTTTTTTATACAACTTAGGTGGCAGACATGCACACGGCCCACCTGATGGAAAGTGGTTATCGTGACCTATGAACGTGTGTAACACCAGTCGAGTCACATCCGTGGTGCCGACCCTATAAGAACAGAGATTTTGTGCCGTCAGTGTAGAGGACAAGCCTTTGGTCATCCCACTGACAGCACAAAAACTCTCCAGTGAGCTCTGGCTACCCTACTCACCGCCGGGAACACAACACGAAGTTATTATAACCGCGGTATTCTGTAGGGCGGAGGTACTTCCCCAGTTGGACTGCTCAATTGGGCGGAAATACCGCCGTGTCCTACCTCCTCAGCTATTTTTATCTTATTTATATCATATGTTACGTGCTATTTCTTTTTAATTTATCCTAAGTTTACATATGTCGTTCAATGATTTTTTTATAAGCAATAAGTATGCTATATCTCTCCAAGATAGATGGTTGTATAGGAGAATTTGGAGCACTCGAGGCGTGACTGTGCTATCGCAGCGTTCCCCCTGTAAAGGACTGGTCGTGGGTTCATGTCCCGCCTGAGTCGTTTCACTTTTTCCCTTCTTCAATCAATCAATCAATCAGCCCACTGCAGTCCACTGCTGGACATAGGCCTCTCCCAATGTGCGCCATTTTCTCCGATCCTCCGCCTTCCGCATCCAGTCTGTCCCAGCCACCTTTTTCAGGTCGTCAGTCCATCTGGCTAGGGGGCGTCCTACCTTTCGTTTACCTTCTCGCGGTCTCCACTCTAGGACTCGTTTGCTCCAACGGCCATCGGTCCTTCGGCAAACGTGGCCAGCCCACTGCCACTTTAACTTGCTTATTCTGTGGCCTATGTCGGTAACTTTGGTTCTCTGTCGAATAACCTCGTTCCGAATTTTATCCTTCAGAGAAACTCCAAGCATAGCTCGCTCCATAGCCCGCTGCGCGACTTTTAAGCTATGGACCAGCCCCACTGTAAGTGTCCACGTTTCGGCACCGTAAGTCATAACAGGTAGGACGCACTGTTCAAAGACCTTTGTTTTGAGGCATTACGGTAGGGGTGAAGAGAAAACTCGACGTAGTTTGCGAAATGCTGCCCAACCCAGCTGGATTCTTCTGGCTAGTTCTTTCTCGAAGTTGTTTTTACCGAGCTGGATAACCTGCCCCAGGTAGATATATTTTTGAACAACTTCGAGTGTCGCCCCTTCGATGGCAATCGGTCTCGGTGCAACATGTTCGTTGAACATAATTTTGGTTTTATCCAAGTTTACACCAAGGCCGACGCGTCGAGAAGCTCCATCTAGGCTATGCAGCATTTCGCCCAGTTGTTCCAACGATTCCGCTACTATGACGATGTCGTCGGCGAACCGAAGATGTGAGATGTACTCACCGTTAATGTTTATACCCTGCCCAGTCCAATCCAGAGTTTTGAAGACGTCCTCCCACGCGTTGGTGAATAGTTTGGGGGATATAACATCTCCCTGTCTCACTCCACGTTGGAGGCTAATAGGTTTCGTCTTCTGGTCTTGGAGCTGGACGGACATTGTGGCAGTGTCATACAAGCGTCTCAGCACCTCGATGTATCGCCAATCGACACGACACCGCTGTAGGGCATCCAGAACTGCCCAGGTTTCGATGGAGTCGAAGGCTTTTTCGTAGTCCACAAACGCCATACACAGCGACTGATTGTATTCTTGGGCCTTTTCTACAATCTGCCGAACAGTATGGATGTGGTCCACGGTGCTATAACCTTTTCGAAACCCGGCTTGCTCCGGTGGTTGGAACTCGTCGAGCTTACCTGCAAGACGATTTGTGACGACTCTCGAGAACAGCTTGTAGACATGACTCAGGAGTGAGATGGGCCTGTAGTTCTTCAGCAAGGTCTTATCTCCTTTTTTGAAGAACAGTATCACCGCACTCCCGCTCCATGCCCTAGGTGTTAGACCTTGTAGGATGACGGAATTAAAGAGGCCTGCTAGCTCTTTCAGGATTGGAGTTCCGCCTGCTTTCAGGAGCTCAGTAGTAATACCGTCATCACCTGGGCACCTGTTGTTTTTCAGTTGTCTGAGAGCCGCCTCCAACTCCGCACTGCTCGATATCGGGTATCTCCTCGGTGTAATGGCGCGTAAGTGGGGCTCTGTGGTCTTCATCGCTGTGTCCCGTAGGTTTACTCGTTCGTGATGCATATAGCTGTCCATAGAACTTTTCGATCTCATCGAGAATCTCGAACCTTGAGGCAGTCATTTTACCATCCGCAGTTTTAAGCTTCGTCAGATGGGCCTCCCCAACTGCTGAGCGAACACTTTCGACCCCCTATTTCGCTCAATCGCCTCCTGGACGATATGGGTGTTGTAGCGTCGGAGGTCGCGTCTAATCAGCTTTTTAATTTGTCGGTTTAAGGCTCTCTCATCTGACGAAGACGACGGTGTGGATGACTTCTCACGTCTCTTTCTCATAAGTTCGAGAGTCTCAGGAGAGAGCTTGAACTCTCGCTGTTTGCGTTTCCCGGGAAAGAAGAACTTTCGAGACACTTCCTGTAATGTTTTGACCTCTGTGTCGGTTTTCTCGTCAATGCCGTTTGTGGTTTCCAGTGTTGCGAAACGATTTTGAAGTTCCAATTGGAACTTTTCGGACCCTAGAGTGACTTGGAGTGGCGTAGGTCGGAGAGTAGACCGTATCATTCGGAATCTTTCAGCCTTGATGTTAATATTTAGAGAGTTTAAACTTGTTGATCACAGAGACGTCTCTAAATATGTGCTTACTGTCCGTTATCAAAAAGTCTATCTCGTTTCTTATCACAGAGTCCCGACGTTGCCAAGTCCACTTCCTGTGGGTTTTTTTCTTAAAGAAACTATTCATTAAGAAGAGGCCCTGCGCCTCGAGGAAGTTGACTAGCATTTGTCCCCTGTGATTTCTGCACCCCACTCCATAAGGTCCGATTTTCGTCTCACCGCGTTCTTGTATTCCCACTTTAGCATTGAAGTCCCCCATAACAACGTTGTAAGTGGCCTTGGCGGTGTGATTCATTGCCTTAGCAATATCTTCATATACGGCCTCGGCACTTTCGTCGGGGTGAAGCGAGGTCGGCGCATATACCTGTATCACCTTCAGCGAACGACTGTTCGTGATTTTTACGATAAGGTACGCTACCCTGTTCGACACACTACCGATTTCAACAACGCTGCTAATGAGGTCCTTTTTTACCAGAAAACCGACACCTCCCTGGGAGAGCTGTTCACCTTCTCTGAAGTAGAACAGGTCGCCTGACTCAGTGGTTGTCGTGTCCTCCCCCTGTCTTCGGATCTCGGACAACTCTAATATATGCCAATTTATGCGACCTAGTTCTACCTCTAGTTCCGCGAGGTGCCTGTCCAGACGAAGTGTACTGCAATTGTACGTTGCCAGTAGTAGTCGCCGGTTTCAGTAGCCTCCCGTAGCCCGGAGATTCTTCGCACCCCCCGTCCCGCCGTTACCCGAACCGCTACCTTGACTGGGAATAGCGGGACCGCCGGGAACTGGGGGCCTTTTGTTGTGGCGTCTATTCATTTGGGAGGGTTTAGCCTACTATTTCCACGCTGGCCAGACGGGTTGGCAACGGGTTTGTTCTCGAGTTTTCCTTCTCTCAGGTCTTTCTGACCTCGGCAGAATATTGGCCAGGAGCCGCAACTCCTCCCCTAAATTTAGGGGATGAGTTGCCGCTTCTGTTGCCCAGCGTGCACCGCGTGGAGGTTTTCTAGCCCGCACACTTTCCTCGTGGACGCCCACGCATCCGCATCCTTTCCCTTCTTAATCGGTACGTACTTTAAGTTTTACATTTTATTAAATGTATAAAATCTACAAAATGTTTTTAATTTTCTGTGGGCCGTAATCCCCTCGGGCTTAACATCATTGAAATTTTATCGAAAAGTGGAAAGTTTTGTTGTTCAGATAATAAATAAAGAGAAAGAAAAAGATGTATCCTCGAAATTTTAATAAATATTACCCGATATTTGTTAAAACTTATAGGACGAGAAACAAATTTAGTAATAACGGAACTTTCCACTTCAACAATATTTAAATTGATAGTGTGTAATTTTACAATCATATACTTAATGAAATATCTACTAGTACATAATAAGTATTTATATTATACTAGCTGTTGCCCGAGTGGATATCGATTATCACGACAAAACATATATTTTTAATTTGTTTTTTAACCTATATCCTTTTTCACGGTCTAATCTACCCCTATACAAAATTTTATCAAAACCAGTTTAGCGTTTTAGGCGTGAAATCGTAACATACAGACAGACAAAGAGTTACTTTCGCTTTTATAATATTATTAGTATGAATAGTAGTAGTAGAATGTATTTAACGCAGGTTTATAAGTCCCCGGTTAATGACAATAGGCTCGCCACCTATTACATTGGGACCTAAACATAAACTGGCGAAATGTGGGAATTGCTATAGTACAGAGGTACTATAGCAATTCCCACATTTCGCCTATATCCCCCCAGGGGTAGGCAGAGGCCTACCCCTGGAGGGATATAGGCGTGAGTTTATGTTATGTTATGTTTATGAATAGTGACAATGCTATACTCACCACAGTGTTCGTTTAAAAAGGTTTAGATTGTTTTTGAGACCTACGGGCCAACAGCCAACGTCCCACAAACTTTAATGGAGAAATGTTTTGCCCATTCACCTGCGTCTGCGTTCACATTCATCTGCGTGATTTTTTTATGACCCCTTCAAAAAACGTCAAATCTATTCATTCTCACACTACCACATTATTATTGTTGAATAGCAGTTTATTTCCCATAAACTAATTTGATGGAAGCGATATAAGTGCTCAAGAAATCAGTATTACAGTGAAAAAATTCTACACAATGCTATTTAGACCCATGGTAAGCATAGTTTAACTAGCTTGTGTTATGGAATCTAGAATACGAATAAACATACTTAAATACTTTTTTTTTAAATACATACATTTATACATAGAAACACCCAGACCAATGCAAATACCCATATTCATGCATACAAATATTTGCACCGAGCGGGGATCGAAACCGCGCCTCCTGCGTAGCGGTTGCGTTCACTGCCGCCACGCCACGGAGGCTGTCATATATTTTGTATGAGTACACACCTTTGATTGATTGCGTGTCTAATTGTCTTATCGACCACGTAGTTCGCTAATTATTGAAGAGCTAATCAAATTCTCGGAAATCTTGCCATGATTACATGTCAAGGTATGATATGTCGAAGCTCTGTTGCAAGCTTTTCTCTTGGAACTTGGCGGGAATTGTTTTTATTTTTTCATACAACTTTTGTTTTTTTTATACATCTTAGGTGGCAGGCAAGCGCACGGCCCACCTGATGGAAAGTGGTTACCGTGGCCTATGGACGTGTGTAACACCAGAGGAGCCACACTCGCGCTGCCGACCCTGTTAAGCACAGAGTTTCTGTGCTGTCAGTGTAAAGGATTTAGGTAGCAGATAAGCACACGGCCCACCTGATGGAAAGTGGTTACCGTGACCTATGAACATGTGTAACACCAGTGGAGTCACATCCGTGCTACCGACCCTGTAAGAACAGAGATTTAGTGCCTTCAGTGTAGAGGACAAAGCAGGACAAGCCTTTGGTCATCCCATTGACAGCACAAAAACTCTCCAGTGAGCTCTGGCTACCCTACTCACCGCCGGGAACACAACACGAAGTTATTATAACCGAGGTATTCTGTAGGGCGGAGGTACTTCCCCAGTCGGACTGCTCAATTGGGCGGAAATACCGCCGTGTCCTACCTCCTCAGTTATTTCAGTCGCTTCTATAAAAATCTTGTAACCCAAACTAAAAATAGACGAAGGGAAATAATGCAAGGAAGATGATGATGGATTACAAATAATAATGTTTATTTCATGTTCTTAATATAATTGTAATGGAAATGATGCTTCAAAACTTTTCAAAATCGACAAAGTTTAAAGGGTTGTTTTGTTTATCGTTTATATTAAAGCTTTATCGGGAGATCTAAATATAGTCGCCTCGTTGCTTATCAATTAAAACTTTTCTAGATAATCCAATTAATATGATTTTATTAGCGTTGCTCTAGTAACAGATAAACTGAGATTGAAGGTACTTTCGTAGCCGGCAGCACTTACAGCAGCAACAGGCAACATGTCGCTGCGACGAGTCTTTAACGCTACTGGCTTCTATTCTATATCAATTAATCAATTAACCTATTGCAGTTCTATTGCATATATAGTACTATAATATACCTTATGTGGCGCATCGTCCGAAAACACATCTATGGTCCATAGAAATGGAAGAGAGTAAAAGTGCCATTAGTATCACTCTAACACATCGAACTAGTGCCTTAATTGTTACCTTTTCTTTATTTTTACGTACGCAAAATCCCTACGGACCTCCCCCCCATCCCCCCGGAGCCGGTGGGAGAGGTAATGTCGGACTCGAACCGACCAAAACGCACGCAGCCTGTGGGTCGTTTTTTATTACCGAAGGTGAGGTCAACAGGCATATCCCTCGCACCCCGGCCGACCCAGGGCCATCTCTCTCGATCTGGCCCTCTCCTCGGGTGTGGGGACCACAGAGTTCCCGACTCGTCCCCGGAAATTGGGAGGTGCGCAAGGCGCCGCGGCCTGCTTCTGCCAAGGTACCTTAATTGTTACCTAATTCAGTACTAGACAATGGTTAGGCTCAGCTCAGATTTTACAAACTCACGAGAGAGATGAAGTGAAAAAAAATAGCCCACAGGGTGCAGTCTGTTGTGATGCAGCGGTTGAGAATATGACGTCATAAGTCAGATCTAATGCAGAGTTATCACGTCGTATTCTCAACCGCTGCATCACTGATCAGTATTAAATGACAATAATAGTACCTAAATTTGCGATTGTCTAAACAAGCATTTATAAGTTTTGAGAAAAATATTGTTTTTTTTTATTTACCACTTAGGTGGCAGACAAGCACACGGCCCACCTGATGGAAAGTGGTTATCGTGGCCTATGGACGTTTGTAACACCAGAGGAGTCACAGTCGCGCTGCTAACCCTGTAAGTTTTTAAAATATTTTTCTACATATTTGATTTGCGGCTTTGTTTGGGATTAAAACATACTTTTTGACATCAAAAGAATAGTCACCTGCTTTTTTTATAGCTTATATACCCCTAACCTTTTAAAGTGTACTTAAGATAGATAGATAGATAATTCTTTATTGTACACCAATAGATTACAGTAAAACTTGCCGATAGCATGCATACAGTTAATTGTACAATGGGCGGCCTTATCGCTGGAAGCGATTTCTTCCAGGCAACCTTGGGATGGACAGTAATGTAATAAAGCAAAAGATTTGGTGTAGTTAACCTAGTGGTATGGATAATGGACTGCTGAGACGAGGTCTCGGGTTCGATCCCATGAGCATTACCATGGCACACACCAATGACCTTTCGATGCTTTTCGAAGTTATATGTGTATTTATCGCAGGTTTATAAGTGCCCGGTTAATGGCAATAGGTTCGCCACCCATTACATTGGGACCTAAACATAAACTGGTGAAATGTGGGTGCTAGCACCTCTGCCTACCCCTTCGGGGATATAGGCATATAGGGTGTATTAAAAACAAAAAGAAAGAATGATAGAAAGAAGTTCAAATAAAGTAAAATAAATATACAACTTTAGCTTAATCATTATATCTGCCCACTATCTTAAGATTGTAAACAAAAAAACATATTCTACAGTCGAACTTCTCTAAGTCTTGTTGAATTAAAACAATTTGGTTTACATATGAATGTTTCACTTCTAAGAAATATATGTTAGTAATTTATCAACTTCATGTTGCCATTTCTCGCATGGCCGCAACTTCTTGGCATTTTGGTTTAAACTTGAAAATGTATTACTTACTTTGATAAATTTGTGTTTTCACATATTTTAATAAGTTATATATCAAGAGAAATCTATTTGTTTTTTGTGTGTTGGAATAACAATGAATATTTGAGAATGAGTTTCATAATAAAAAAATCTACTTCAAAAATTTCGGACTCCCATACTATTCATCCCTTATTTAATCCTCATAGGGGTGACATTTTTCGTTAGTACGCATACTGCCTAAAACAGATTTCAACTGCTGAAACTTCAAGTATTGATAAAATTCAATCAACCACAGACTATATAAATATATTGCATAAATAAAAAGATGGCCTCTTTTGTTAACCCTTTAGATTTCACTGGTCTTATGGACCCTCTCCAAAACAAATACTCAGTAGCATCTGTTGGAAATAAAATAAATGTACCTTAATTTATTTGGGTACAACGCTACGAAGATTGATTATACAGTTTGGACCTGAAGTAAACTATTCGTGAGATTAAATTTGGTAGGTACTGACAGCCAAGGATTTGGAGAAGTTAATTCAAAGTTCATTTTGACATGCGGAATTCATTAAAAATGTTTTAAAGACTTAACGGTGTTAAAACAAATATTCTACTGGCAATATTGATACTTGTTTTAAACGAACTTCGAAGATTCTTAATTTGACTTTTGAACCGACGTCAAAAAAGTAGTACGTTTTCAATTCGTTCGGTCATTTATTTATGACGAACTTAGTGGATTAATTGTTTTGTGTGTTAATAGAGTTTTATCTTTACCTACTTACTTACAAGCTTAACTTACTTCTTTAATGGCATCATATAAATATTTGTAATAAGATTATGATTCTTAATGATACTGCTTCATTGGCCAAGTTATAGCTTTAGCTTGGCAGAAAGACTCAGTACAGCTGCACTCCGCATGCAGCTGCAGCTAGAGAGTTAATATACTTATGCCTACATCCTGTCAGGTTAAGCAGGCGTAAGTATAATTTATTATTCTGAAATGAGGATAACATAATACTTCACAAACAAACACAAAACAAAAAACTCGACAACTTTTTGAATTATCAAACTTAATAAAACTTTTGATTTGAGAAATTTTCGAACACCCACACTTTCATATCAGGATTGACGTCGTATTAGTTAAAAAAAAATAACTTGGTGTGTATTAGATACAGTTAATGAACAAAAAATAAGCGACGTCCAAACAGACACTGCTGTCACCCCTCCGCGGGAGGAGGAACAAGACATTTGTTGACGAAGGTATTCGTTACTCGGTCCGCTGACAACAAATCTAATTAATGAAGATATCTGGTCTGTCAACTCTACTTCGTCACATTCCTCTGTGAGATGCTTTCTTCTTAGAAAGTTAGAATCGCATTATACAGTACAACGTTTGGATGCAACCAGGAGAAAAGACTTTTTCCAATTTAACTATCAACTATTTGCCTAGTCTTCCTAATCTATACTAATATTATAAAGCTGCAGAGTTTGTTTGTTTGTTTGTTTGAACGCGCTAATCTCTGGAACTACTGGTCCGATTTGAATGATTCTTTCAGTGTTGGGTAGTCCATTTATTGAGGAAGGTTATATATATCATCACGCTACTACTTAAGGGAGCGGAGCATTGATAATAAATGTTAACAAATCCGGAAATTATTCATACATATTTTGAAGACTAAAACATACGGGCTCAAAGGGATATAAAGCTTCAAAATATACCCCGGGCGAAGCTGGGGTGGGTCAGCTAGTAAGGTATATGATGGAAGCCGGTGTTAAAATTACGGTAGTTATTACCTATATCTACGGCTGTTTACACATGGTCCCACCAGTTCGGCCTACTAGTGGGACCATGGGGAATTGAAGTTATGTGGTCCCACTTCAATACAATGTGAGTAAACGCAGGTAGATAGTTTAGCAGGTAGGTTCCTTACCCCCTGTAAGGAACCTACCTGCTAAATTTCAAGTTTCGTGTTTTTTACATACATACATATAATCACGCCTTTTCCCGGAGGGTCAGACAGAGGTGATTTAACATCCACATTTCACCAGTTACTGAATTCGGTCCCATGTAATGGGGAGTGAGCCTATTGTCGTCTTCCAGGCTCACTCAAGCCATGCATCTGAGGCTGAACCTGGGCTGTATATTTCTGTCTGATGTTAAACAACCCTATCCCTTAGTCGCCTTGTACGACACCGCATGGGAAGAGATAGGGTGGCCCAAATTCTACTCTGCCGGGAACCACGCGGCTCGTGTTTACCTACTATGGTCTACATTACTATGGTCACGTTGCTTCGATATTAAGCTATGGTATACTATTGTGGGGCAATTCAACTGCTATTGAGAGAGCGTTCTTGAAGCAAAAAAAGTGCAAAAGAGTAGTATGTGGGGTAGGGCCCCTAGAAACCTGTAGACCACTCTTTAAGAGGCTGGGGGTGCTGACTTTGGTGTGTGTCTACATATTGGAGGCAGGCATGTTCGTAATAAACCAGAGTCACTTGTTTGCTAAAGCAAGTGCAACATGCAGATTTGAGTCTCGAGACCCCACTAAAATAAAGTTCGAGATGTGCAGAACTACCTTTTACCAAAAAAACTGCTTTATAATGACCATTAAGGTTTACAATCACATTCCAAAGGTGATCAGGGAACTGCCTAGAACTCAATTTAGGTCGAAACTAAGGCAATGGCTTATAAATAAATGTTTTTATGATCTGCAAGAATTTTTTGATTACAAATGACTAAATATATAAATATTTATTATTCTTGACATTTCCAACTTAATATAATATACTTTTAATTTGACATATTAATTTAGTAATGGTAGTACTTGACATTGTAATTTAGCGACATCGATTTATTGAAGTAGGTATATTGACAAGAAAGCTCATTGACATTAAAATCATTATAATATTATTTTAAACATCTAACCTGACATTTCTGACAATTTCATGATAAATATTTGACATGATAATTGGAATGACAATTTTGCAGTTTGTTCTATCGCATTCATTATTAATACATCTGTTAATTAATTCATGAATTTATTTTGTATACTTAGTTACTTATACTAATTTATTTTTGTTTCGAATATAATGTCGACTGTGTAATTTGTGCAGATATAATGGGTTATGGAGCACTAACCAATGATGTTTATATTTATATGAGATAACAACAATGTAAAAAATTCGTATGCCTAATGCAGGCGAGATATGCTGTACTATCCACACTGGAAAAATTAACACCCTTATCTTCACCGTGTCTCTTACGAATAAATTTTCATTTCATTTCATTTCATAATATTTCTCTTTTATATAATATAGATTGTTTGGTCTTTAGCTTTGTTTCAGACATTTTTATGACATCCTTAGATTATACATACTCTTTAAATGAAATATGGGGGTCAGCTGTATATAACATTACAATGTTACACTACTACCTATAGTAATTAACACTGGATAATCTTGTTTCATGGGGCATGCTCGTTCACTATATACTTAATAAAATACGCTAATGATGTATCTATAAAGCATGAGAATCCGAACCGATCTAACAGCTCCCAAGGGTGCTGTGCAATCTAAAAGAGATTATCCGTTCTGTATGCGTGTAGGGATCTAAATATATATATATAACTAGCTGTTGCTCGCGGTTCCACCCGCGTGTATATTAGTTAGGTAGGACACGTCGGTATTTCCGTCCACTTGAGCAGTCCGACTGGGGAAGTACCTCCGGCCTACAGAATACCGCGGCTATAATAACTTCGTGTTGTGTTCCGGCGATGAGTAGGGTAGCTATAGCTCACTGGAGAATTTCTGTGCTGTCAGTAGGTAGACCAAAAGCTTGTCCTGCTTTGTCTTCTACAATAACGACACAGAAACTCTCTATTCTCACAGCGTCAGCAGCACGAGTGCGACTCCTCTGGTGTTGCACACGTGCATAGGTTACGGTAACCCCTTTCCATCAGGTGGGCCGTGTGCTTGTCTGCCACCAAAGTGGTATAAAAACAAAATTTTTAGTATAGTTATCCATTTTCAACCGAACTTAATCCGCTTCCAAGTCAGATGCATGTTTTTTTTTGTTAAAAATATTGGCAAACGCAATTACTAATATTCCCTCTAACCCCTCCAGCTAAGCTAAATTGCTTGTGTTAGGAGTGGGTTCAGGTCGGTAGTGTAATGACCAGGATTCGTTTTTTATTACCGAAGGTGAGGTCAACAGGCATATCCCTCGCACCCCGGCTGACCCAGGGCCATCTCTCTCGATCTGGCCCTCTCCTCGAGAGTGGGGACCACTCGCCGCGGCCTGCTTCTGCCAAGGTACCTTAATTGTTACCTAATTCAGTACTAGACAATGGTTAGGCTCAGCTCAGATTTTACAAACTCACGAGAGAGATGAAGTGAAAAAAAATAGCCCACAGGGTGCAGTCTGTTGTGATGCAGCGGTTGAGAATATGACGTCATAAGTCAGATCTAATGCAGAGTTATCACGTCGTATTCTCAACCGCTGCATCACTGATCAGTATTAAATGACAATAATAGTACCTAAATTTGCGATTGTCTAAACAAGCATTTATAAGTTTTGAGAAAGATATTGTTTTTTTTTATATACCACTTAGGTGGCAGACAAGCACACGGCCCACCTGATGGAAAGTGGTTACCGTGGCCTATGGACGTTTGTAACACCAGAGGAGTCACAGTTGCGCTGCTAACCCTGTAAGTTTTTTAAATATTTTTCTACATATTTGATTTGCGGCTATGTTTGGGATTGAAACATACTTTTCGACATCAAAATAATAGTCACCTGCTTTTTTATAGCTTATATATACCTAACCTTTTGAAAGTGTACTTAAGATAGATAGATAGATAATTCTTTATTGTACACCAATAAATTACAGTAAAACTTGTAGGTAGCATGCATACAGTTTATTGTACAATGGGCGGCCTTATCGTTGGAAGCGATTTCTTCCAGGCAACCTTGGGATGGACAGTAATTTAATAAAGCAAAAGATTTGGTGTAGTTAGCCTAGTGGTATGGATAATGGACTGCTGAGACGACGTCTCGGGTTCGATCCCAGGTATTACCATGGCACACACCAATGACCTTTCGATGCTTTTCGAAGTTATATGTGTATTTATCGCAGGTTTATAAGTGCCCGGTTAATGGCAATAAGTTCGCCACCCATTACATTGGGACCTAAACATAAACTGGCGAAATGTGGATGCTAGCACCTCTGCCTACCCCTTCGGGGATATAGGCATATAGGGTGTATTAAAAACAAAAAGAAAGAATGATAGAAAGAAGTTCAAATAAAGTAAAATAAATATACAACTTTAGCTTAATCATTATATCTGCCCACTATCTTAAGATTGTAAACAAAAAAACATATTCTACAGTCGAACTTCTCTAAGTCTTGTTGAATTAAAACAATTTGGTTTACATATGAATGTTTCACTTCTAAGAAATATATGTTAGTAATTTATCAACTTTGTGTTGCCATTTCTCGCATGGCCGCAACTTCTTGGCATTTTGGTTTAAACTTGAAAATGTATTACTTACTTTGATAAATTTGTGTTTTCACATATTTTAATAAGTTATATATCAAGAGAAATCTATTTGTTTTCTGTGTGTTGGAATAACAATGAATCGTATTTGAGAATGAGCTTCTTAATAAAAAATTTAAAAAATCTACTTTAAAAATTTCGGACTCCCATTCTATTCATCCCTCATTTAATCCTCATAGGGATGACATTTTTCGTTAGTACGCATACTGCCTAAAACAGATTTCAACTGCTGAAACTTCAAGTATTGATAAAATTCAATCAACCACAGACTATATAAATATATTGCATAAATAAAAAGATGGCCTCTTTTGTTAACCCTTTAGATTTCACTGGTCTTATGGACCCTCTCCAAAACAAATACTCAGTAGCATCTGTTGGAAATAAAATAAATGTACCTTAATTTATTTGGGTACAACGCTACGAAGATTGATTATACAGTTTGGACCTGAAGTAAACTATTCGTGAGATTAAATTTGGTAGGTACTGACAGCCAAGGATTTGGAGAAGTTAATTCAAAGTTCATTTTGACATGCGGAATTCATTAAAAATGTTTTAAAGACTTAACGGTGTTAAAACAAATATTCTACTGGCAATATTGATACTTGTTTTAAACGAACTTCGAAAATTCTTAATTTGACTTTTGAACCGACGTCAAAAAAGTAGTACGTTTTCAATTCGTTCGGTCATTTATTTATGACGAACTTAGTGGATTAATTGTTTTGTGTGTTAATAGAGTTTTATCTTTACCTACTTACTTACAAGCTTAACTTACTTCTTTAATGGCATCATATAAATATTTGTACTTAGATTATGATTCTTAATGATACTGCTTCATTGGCCAAGTTATAGCTTTAGCTTGGCAGAAAGACTCAGTACAGCTGCACTCCGCATGCAGCTGCAGCTAGAGAGTTAATATACTTATGCCTACATCCTGTCAGGTTAAGCAGGCGTAAGTATAATTTATTATTCTGAAATGAGGATAACATAATACTTCACAAAACAAACACAAAACAAAAAACTCGACAACTTTTTGAATTATCAAACTTAATAAAACTTTTGATTTGAGAAATTTTCGAACACCCACACTTTCATATCAGGATTGACGTCGTATTAGTTAAAAAAAAATAACTTGGTGTGTATTAGATACAGTTAATGAACAAAAAATAAGCGACGTCCAAACAGACACTGCTGTCACCCCTCCGCGGGTGGAGGAGAAAGATATTTGTTGACAAAGGTATTCGTTCCTCGGTCCGCTGACAACAAATCTAATTAATGAAGATATCTGGTCTGTCAACTCTACTTCGTCACATTCCTCTGTGAGATGCTTTCTTCTTAGAAAGTTAGAATCGCATTATACAGTACAACGTTTGGATGCAACCAGGAGAAAAGACTTTTTCCAATTTAACTATCAACTATTTGCCTAGTCTTCCTAATCTATACTAATATTATAAAGCTGCAGAGTTTGTTTGTTTGTTTGTTTGAACGCGCTAATCTCTGGAACTACTGGTCCGATTTGAATGATTCTTTCAGTGTTGGGTAGTCCATTTATTGAGGAAGGTTATATATATCATCACGCTACTACTTAAGGGAGCGGAGCATTGATAATAAATGTTAACAAATCCGGCAATTATTCATACATATTTTGAAGACTAAAACATACGGGCTCAAAGGGATATAAAGCTTCAAAATATACCCCGGGCGAAGCTGGGGTGGGTCAGCTAGTAAGGTATATGATGGAAGCCGGTGTTAAAATTACGGTAGTTATTACCTATATCTACGGCTGTTTACACATGGTCCCACCAGTTCGGCCTACTAGTGGGACCATGGGGAATTGAAGTTATGTGGTCCCACTTCAATACAATGTGAGTAAACGCAGGTAGATAGTTTAGCAGGTAGGTTCCTTACCCCCTGTAAGGAACCTACCTGCTAAATTTCAAGTTTCGTGTTTTTTACATACATACATATAATCACGCCTTTTCCCGGAGGGTCAGACAGAGGTGATTTAACATCCACATTTCACCAGTTACTGAATTCGGTCCCATGTAATGGGGAGTGAGCCTATTGTCGTCTTCCGGGCTCACTCAAGCCATGCATCTGAGGCTGAACCTGGGCTGTATATTTCTGTCTGATGTTAAACAACCCTATCCCTTAGTCGCCTTGTACGACACCGCATGGGAAGAGATAGGGTGGCCCAAATTCTACTCTGCCGGGAACCACGCGGCTCGTGTTTACCTACTATGGTCTACATTACTATGGCCACGTTGCTTCGATATTAAGTTATGGTATACTATTGTGGGGCAATTCAACTGCTATTGAGAGAGCGTTCTTGAAGCAAAAAAAGTGCAAAAGAGTAGTATGTGGGGTAGGGCCCCTAGAAACCTGTAGACCACTCTTTAAGAGGCTGGGGGTGCTGACTTTGGTGTCTGTCTACATATTGGAGGCAGGCATGTTCGTAATAAACCAGAGTCACTTGTTTGCTAAAGCAAGTGCAACATGCAGATTTGAGTCTCGAGACCCCACTAAAATAAAGTTCGAGATGTGCAGAACTACCTTTTACCAAAAAAACTGCTTTATAATGACCATTAAGGTTTACAATCACATTCCAAAGGTGATCAGGGAACTGCCTAGAACTCAATTTAGGTCGAAACTAAGGCAATGGCTTATAAATAAATGTTTTTATGATCTGCAAGAATTTTTTGATTGCAAATGACTAAATATATAAATATTTATTATTCTTGACATTTCCTACTTAATATAATATACTTTTAATTTGACATATTAATTTAGTAATGGTAGTACTTGACATTGTAATTTAGCGACATCGATTTATTGAAGTAGGTATATTGACAAGAAAGCTCATTGACATTAAAATCATTATAATATTATTTTAAACATCTAACCTGACATTTCTGACAATTTCATGATAAATATTTGACATGATAATTGGAATGACAATTTTGCAGTTTGTTCTATCGCATTCATTATTAATACATCTGTTAATTAATTCATGAATTTATTTTGTATACTTAGTTACTTATACTAATTTATTTTTGTTTCGAATATAATGTCGACTGTGTAATTTGTGCAGGTATAATGGGTTATGGAGCACTAACCAATGATGTTTATATTTATATGAGATAACAACAATGTAAAAAATTCGTATGCCTAATGCAGCAACACCCTTATCTTCACCGTGTCTCTTACGAATAAATTTTCATTTCATTTCATTTCATAATATTTCTCTTTTATATAATGTAGATTGTTTGGTCTTTAGCTTTGTTTCAGACATTTTTATGACATCCTTAGATTATACATACTCTTTAAATGAAATATGGGGGTCAGCTGTATATAACATTACAATGTTACACTACTACCTATAGTAATTAACACTGGATAATCTTGTTTCATGGGGCATGCTCGTTCACTATATACTTAATAAAATACGCTAATGATGTATCTATAAGGCATGAGAATCCGAACCGATCTAACAGCTCCCAAGGGTGCTGTGCAATCTAAAAGAGATTATCCGTTCTGTATGCGTGTAGGGATCTAAATATATATATAACTAGCTGTTGCTCGCGGTTCCACCCGCGTGTGTATTAGTTAGGTAGGACACGTTGGTATTTCTGTCCAATTAAGCAGTCCGACTGGGGAAGTACCTCCGGGCTACAGAATACCGCGGCTATAATAACTTCGTGTTGTGTTCCGGCGATGAGTAGGGTAGCTATAGCTCACTGGAGAATTTCTGTGCTGTCAGTAGGTAGACCCAAAGCTTGTCCTGCTTTGTCTTCTCCAACAACGACACAGAAACTCTCTATTCTTACAGCGTCAGCAGCACGAGTGCGACTCCTCTAGTGTTGCACACGTGCATAGGTTACGGTAACCCCTTTCCATCAGGTGTGCCGTGTGCTTGTCTGCCACCAAAGTGGTATAAAATCAAAATTTTTAGTATAGTTATCCATTTTCAACCAAACTTAATCCGCTTCCAAGTCAGATGCATGTTTTTTTTTGTTAAAAATATTGGCAACCGCAATTGCTAATATTCCCTCTAACCCCTCCAACTAAGCTAAATTGCTTGTGCAGTGGGTTCATGTCGGTAGTAGGTATGACCAGGATTCTAACCCGGGATATCGTAAGGCCGACTAAGGAGTTGACCTTAATCAACACTAAACTACCGACGCTTTACAAGACAAGTAGTGGCACAATCATTAGTAGAACATACATATATACAATCACGCTTTTATCCCCGGAGGGTTAGGCAGAGGTGAATTAACATCCACATTTCACCAATAAGTTTATTCGATCTCACGTAATAGGGGGTGAGTCTATTGCCGTATTTCGGGTTCTAGTGTTGACTCGAGTCATGCATTTGAAGCTGAGTCATGGCTGTATATATCTGTCGGATGTTAAATAGCCTTATCCCTTAGTCGCCTTGTACGACACCGCATGGGAAGAGATGGGGTGGTCCAAATTCTACTCTGCCGGGAACCACGGGAACGTAGAATAGAATAATCAAAGGATGGAAGACACGTAAGGAGGTAGGACACGGCGGTATTTCCGCCCAATTGAGCAGTCCGACTGGGGAAGCACCTCCGCCCTACAGAATAACGCGGCTATAATAACTTCGTGTTGTGTTCCCAGCGGTGAGTAGGGTAGCCAGAGCTCACTGGAGAATTTGTGCTGTCAGTGGGAAGACTAAAGGCTTGTCCTGCTTTATGTTCTACACTGTCGGCACAGAAACTCTGTATTTACAGGGTTGGCAGCGCGACTGTGACTCCTCTGGCGTTACAAACGACCATAGGCCACGGTAACCACTTTCCATCAGGTGGGCCGTGTGCCTGTCTGCCAGCTAAGTGGTATAAAAAAAATGGAAGTAACACGTATTCTGATGTTTATGATGGTCGTAAATATATGTGGATTCCATACATTGACCATTATATTAAATTCTATAAGTTAATCAACATTTAATTCGATCCGACAATCAAACTCTGAAGGTCTAAATGCAAACCTAATACCCTTGCGACACAAGTTTTCGTTAACATCCTTCAGAGAGACCAAATATGTTGTCCGCTTACTTCAACTTATTAACACACTAAAGGGAACACCGATCAAACTTTTATTTAGTTAACTCAAAGAGAAAAGCCTGGGTTTCATATAAATTAGATTGTATCGGACCTCGTCAGATGTGTATCGATTCTGGGCAGCTCAGTAAAGGATAAAGGGACACCCTTTTCTTTGAGTGTAAACAACTTAAGATACAAGATTTGTTTTAGATATCAATTGTATCAATCAATTGTATGCTCAGGCTCATATTATACATAGAAAACACCCAGACTAATACAAATACAAATGCGTACAAATATTTACACTGAGCGGGAATCGAAGCTACGCCCTATGCGTAGCAGCCGAACGATTTAACACTACGCCACAGAGGCTGTAACACGTACATTGTATTCAAAGACCGTCTTTGCGTGCAAATTCATAAAAAAAGATAAAACCAGAGATAATTAATTATATTTGGTATAAAACTTTCTTGCGCAAAAGGTTTAAAGAATATTAATTTTTATATTAGAAACTTTGAAAAAGGAACCGGTAACTTTATTAAAATTTTGTAAGTTAATACTGAAGGCCTAAGTTAACTTTTGGGCTCTGTTCCACCAGGTGAAGCTGAATAATTTAGTAGCGAAAATTTTTCAAAGACGCTAAGTTGAACGACCAATAAAATTAGGCAAGTGTTTTTTTTTTTTGAAGTTGTTAGTACATAATCTGTTGTTTCTTATTAGAACATTTGGCTTTTCCCGCGCTAAAGTATTTTATTTAAAGAATATTAGAACCGAAATTAGTAATATTTCCTCCAACTCCTCCAGCTAAGCCAAATTGCTCGTGTTAAGAGTGGGTTCACGTCAGTAGAGTAATGGCCAAGATTCAAACCAGAGACCTCATAGGAGGTAGGACACGACGGTATTTTCGCCCAATTGAGCAGTCCGACTGGGGAAGTACCTCCGCCCTACAGGATACCGCGGTTATAATAACTTCGTGTTGTGTTCCCAGCGGTGAGTAGGGTAGCCAGAGATCACTGAAGCATTTGTGCTGTCAGTGGGATGACTAAAGGCTTGTCCTGCTTTGTCCTCTACACTGACGGCACAGAAACTCTGTGCTTACAGGGCTGTGGCTTCTTTGGTGTTACACATGTCCATAGGCCACGGTAACCACTTTCAATCAGGTGGGGTTGTGCGCTTGTCTGCCACATAAGTGATATAAAAAAAAACCTCTCGATCGTAAAGTCGACTCCTTAACCACTAAGCTATCGTTTTGTAGCTTAGTGCAGACGCATATTGCTAAATTCAGAATGGTGCGAAACTCAAACGATAATAAGAGTGCTCTATTTATTCTATTCATTTTCAAAGTCTTTTTCTTATCCTTGTCATTAAGATTTTATGAATTTGCGCTAAAAATCTTTAATTATGTTTTAATATTGCAATATCAAAATATATATAGATGTTGCTCTTTTTGCAAGACGACTAAGAGATTCTTTGGGACAGTTCTCCATCCGCCAGTAAGCATACAGCCCTTGCATAAAGTACCCACTTGACGGCAATATGGGCTCGCCCCCATTAAGTGGACTGGAATTCTTAGAAAACCTAATAATACCATTCCCTGGTTGAAGGGGTCAACCACACAGTTCATTACTACCAATAAATAAAATTATAGGTCAAAACAATACACGTCAATGATACACACTTCTCATCTCATTGCCAATTAGTCTGAAGTATCAATTAGTATCAATTACTTATATCAATCTATCAATATCAGATAAACTCAATCAATTACTATCAACTGTATTAACCTTCGGTGGCCCATATGTCATTTTGGTCCTTCGAGCCGGATGCTGAGATGTAGCACAGGCTCCGGCTAACGCAAAGTATCTGTGAAAACACGATAAAGTAATAAAAAGTAACGAGTTTTAATTATACGACCCCTAGAACTACGCGGGGTCGGTCGGGGTAAATATTTGCTTGGCTTTGATTCTCATTGCAATTTCCGTATAGTCTACAATTATAACTTTGAATGCTTATCTTGATAAAAGGTATGTAAATAACTAGCCAATCATACATTTGATTGCTTTGCTAGGATAATTTACTCTATAATCAACTCAGTATCATTTTATTAAACGTTCTTTGGCATTTAATTGGTTTTTTAGGTTGCTATTCTATGCTGTTCTATGCTATGCTATGCAATGCTAACTGGACATTCTACAAACATATATATATTCTACATACATATATACTCACGCCTGTAAATCATTGAGGGGGGTCATAAATGAACATTTTATTGCACATTTTTTTTAAATATATATTTTTATATAGTACACGTCAATTAGACTTTACGTCACCTGATGGTAAGATAAAGCAATGTCTCAGAAAAAAGAGGGTCACCATTACAAATATATACCATGGAACAATGGTGGCACTCAGCTTAACGGCCTCTTCATATGCTTTTTCACAGCCCGCTCAAAGGACCCGGGACTGTAGGAATATATATTTCTTTTTTGTAACATCATGCCAATGGTAGTCCTTTTAACACGTTTCCTGTCGGTTTCACAATAGTTCGCAAGACGTTTAACAAACTAGATCGATGTCAGTTTTATTTTTGCACCAGTACATATCCCTTTTAAAAAAAAACTTCTTTTATTTTTCATACCACTTAGGTGGCAGACAAGCGCACGGCCCACCTGATGGAAAGTGGTTACTGTGGCCTATGGACGTGTGTAACACCAGAAAAGCCACACTTGCGCTGCCGACCCTGTAAGCACAGAGTTTCTGTGCCGTCAGTGTAGAGGACAAAGCAGGACAAGCCTTTAGTCATCCCACTGACAGCACAAATTATCCAGTGAGCTCTGGCTACCCTACTCATCTTTCCCACTGCGTCATACCATACTATTGTCAGATGATGTACTAGAGAGGTGGGTAATAAAAAATGAAAGCGTGGTTTTTAAGTTTAAGTCATAACAAAACTGTCATACCAATGACTCTGCAAAAAAAATCATTAAGTTTTCGCCTTTATTCGTACGGTTTAAAGTTCAAAATTAAATGAACAAAAGTTTTCATTCACTGTACAAGATGCTGTTTAATTGAAGACTTTAACAAAATAATAGTAAAGTCCAAAATAGAATGTCTGTTTGCAGAGTCTGTGGCTTTGACATAACATAAAACTAGTAGAATCGGAGCCCAGAATAAACGTATCTAAGTGATCACTGTGGCATACCTCTTAGATACGTACACTGTACGATACGAGGGCTGTACCCTCCTATGGTACGCGCAGAGTGGCGGGAGACTAGGTTCTTTTTTATACTATTTAGGTGGCAGACAAGCACACGGTCCACCTGATGGAAAGTGGTTACCGTGACCTATAGACATGTGTAACATGAGGAGTACATAGTTTCGGTGCCGTTCGTGTAGAAGACAAAGTAGGGCAAGCCTTTAGTCTTCCAGTCTTTTAGCATAAACTCTCCAGCGAGCTTCTCAAGTGAGTATGAGACAAGAGCAAGCGATATACATCTTCTTAAATTGACCCCGCTGACTGGTGGGGGCGTGAAATGTTGGCGCGGTGGTCAGGGAGACCCGGTGAAACGGTTATCCGCTAGCCGCCCGCAGGCTGTACGGTTCCCGAACCTGGGGATTACTTAATCTCCGCCCCAGGAGGCTGAACCAGCAGCCTGTGTAAAGTTCCCGGTGCTGTAGCCGTGCCGGAGGAGGAAACCGGAGTGGACTCGGCTTCAGTATCTGGGAGGGGACCGGGGGCCCTTCCGCCCACCGCGCCAGCCAGTCACACAACCCCAACTTGTCTGTGAGGGTGGGACGCCTTGCTTTGTCTTCTACACTGGAGGCACAGAATCTCTTCTTACCTTCTCCCCCCCCCCTCCCCCCCCCCCCCCCAACTCAAACATGAAATTTAAAAAAGGCAAGAGTAACGTTACCACATCGGCTCCATCATCCACAGTTAATGTGGATTTCTGCAACATCAGGGGCCTACACTCCAACCTTAACGCGGTCCATCTCCACTTAGAGACCGCGCAGCCTACCTTGCTTTTTCTGACGGAGACGCAAATATCATGCCCGGCCGATACAGCCTACCTAATGTACCCCGGGTACAAACTCGAGCACAACTTTATGAGTCGCGCCGGGGTATGCTAGTACGTCCGGGATGATATTTGCTGCCGCCGTCTCCATGGTCTTGAGGACAGAGACCTGTCAACTATATGGGTACGTATAGATCACGGTGGCCACACCCGTATCTATGCGTGCCTATACAGGTCTCATAGCGGAGACCTGGGCACGGCTCAACTGTTTCAGCATCTGCAACGGTCGGCGGACAGCGTAATTGAGCAGTACCCCACTGCGGATTTAGTATTCTTGGGGGACTTCAACGCTCACCACGTGGAGTGGCTGGGGTCTCCCAGGACTGATTGAAAGGAAGGGCTGCTCACGACTTTGCCCTGACCTATGGGCTCTCTCAACTGGTGCATTCTATCACTAGAACACCAGAAATTGAGACCCACAGAAGCTCTATACTGGACCTTCTGCTGACTACGCGCCCGGATGAATATTCCATAAGGGTGGAAGCACCTCTTGGTAATTCGGACCACAGCCTCGTCCGGGCGCAAGTGACACTCGCGCGGCCTGAACCACCGCGGTCACCTCAGTGGCGACACGTGTGGCACTACAAGTCGGCAGACTGGGACGGACTGCGAGAATTCTTCGCATCGTACCCGTGGAGGCAGCTTTGCTTCACTTCTGATGATCCAAGCTCCTGTGCAACAGCAGTCGCTGACGCTATTCTAGTGGGTATGGAATGCTACATCCCTAACCGCTGGGTCGCGACAGGAGCGAACAAACGCCCGTGGTTTAATAGGCCTTGCAGGGAAGCTAGAGACCGCAAGCAATCTGCATACAAGGCTTGGACCACGGCTCTTGCCAATAAGGATCCGAACATCGCTGAAGTGAAGCGGAAGTTGAATGCTGCTTCGAGGTCCAGTAAAAAGGCAACGTCTAGGGCAAAGTTTGAGTTCATCGGCAGAATTGGCGAACGGCTTGCGCGCTACCCATCTGGCAGTCGCGCATTTTGGTCGCTCGCCAAAGCTGCCGAGGGAAACTTCTGCCAGTCTTGCCTTCCGCCGCTGCAAAAATCCGACGGTAGTCTGGCCCATGGCGCTAAGGAGAAGGCCGATCTTTTGGGTAATCTCTTTGCGTCAAACTCGACTATGAACGACGGGAACGCCGAACCACCCATCATCCCCAGCTGTGGTGCTTCCATGACCGAAGTTAAAATCACGCAACGGGTGGTCCGGCGCGAGCTTCAGTCCCTAGATGTCCGGAAGTCGAGTGGGCCGGACGGTATACCGGCGATGGTGCTTAAGCACTGTGCCCCCCAGCTGTGCCCTGTACTTACACGCCTTTTCGCACTCTCATACTCCGCGCGGCAGGTCCCAGCCTCGTGGAAGACCGCATTCGTGCACCCTGTACCTAAGAAAGGTGACAGGACAGATCCGACCAATTACAGGCCTATCGCTATAACCTCCCTACTCTCGAAGGTTATGGAGCGTGTCATTAATACACAGCTCCTGAGATACCTTGAAGGAAACGATCTACTGAGCGACCGACAGTACGGCTTTCGCCACCGTCGCTCAACCGGTGACCTTCTTGTGTATCTCACAAACCGGTGGTCGCAAGCCATCGAGAGTCGGGGTGAGGCACTAGCGGTCAGCCTCGATATAGCGAAGGCCTTCGATCGGGTCTGGCACAAAGGTCTTCTTGCGAAGTTGCCGTACTATGGACTCCCCGAGGGACTTTGCGAATGGATCGCCAGCTTTTTGTCCAACAGAAGCATCCAAGCCGTCGTCGACGGCAGCTGCTCGGACCGCATGAACATAAACGCTGGTGTCCCACAAGGCTCCGTGTTGTCTCCGACGCTGTTTCTGCTGCATATCAATGACATGCTGTCTGATGGCTCCATTCATTGTTATGCGGACGACAGTACCGGGGACACGTGTTACACGGGCCGTGCAAATATCCCTCAGTCCGAGGTGGAAAAGAGTCGCGAACAACTTGTGTCTAAAATCGAGACTACTCTCTCTGGAGTATCCGATTGGGGACGACTAAACCTAGTCCAATTCAACCCCACTAAGACACAAGTATGTGTATTCACCGCTAAGAAAACCCCATTCGTTGTGGCGCCGCAATTCCTGGGCACACCGCTTACCATCTCCTCGAGTATCGGGATCCTTGGTGTCGATATCTCCAGCGACGTCCAATACCGAAGTCATTTGCAGGACAAGGTTAAGTTGGCATCAAGAAAACTCGGAGTGCTCAACAGGGCGAAGCAGTACTTCACTGCGGGGCAGCAACTCCTTCTTTATAAAGCACAGGTCCGGCCTCACATGGAGTACTGCTGTCACCTTTTTGCTGGAGCACCTGCATACCAGCTTGACCCCTTCGACTCGTTGCAAAGACGGGCATTGAGGCTGGTTGACAATCCCATACTCGCAGGTAGAGTGGAACCTCTTAGCCTTAGGAGGGATTTTGCCTCACTGTGTGTGTTCTACCGCCTATACAATGGTTTGTGCTCAGATGAATTGTTTGACATGGTGCCCGTAGCTACATTCTATCATCGCACCTCTCGCCATAGGCAGGGAATTCATCCCCACACATTGCGACCTGAGCCGGTGCGCACTGTGCGGTATGAAAGAAACTTCATCCCACGCACACTCAAGCTGTGGAATGACCTCCCTGCTGCGGTTTTCCCAAGCGCCTACAATATGGGGTTCTTCAAGAGGGGCATCAGAAGGTTTCTTCATGGTCGGCAGCATGAGTGTGACACCCCTGGTGTTGCATACGTCCATAGGCCACGGTAACCGCTTCCCATCAGGTGGGCCGTGTGCTTGTCTGCCAACTTAGTGGTATAAAAAAAATATATATATATATACCATGGGAGCGATACAGTGGGTAGGTTGTACAACGTGCAAGGAATTACTGTTACAAGTTACCAATCAAGTTCAGCACACAAGTTGACGTCATTGGCGAGGGTGTAGAAATGCTGCATCATATGCGCGGTCAGACTCATCATGATGCATGTTTCATGAGCCACTATCTCAGGGTGACTGAGTCTACAAACAATTGGAACAAATAAAATGAAAACTAATGAGATTTTCAATCCTATCTCATGTTTTATGATAATTGACGAACGAGCCTCTAGTGCAGGCCTTCCTTTATAACAGTCGCTTCCGTAAAAGTCAAAATAAATGAACTGTGTAATCAAGAAGAGCGGACCCGAGACTTCGGAGTGATGTCAATGAATGCAGATAAACCTAATTAAGATACAATTTTTGTACATATATATATATATATATTATACGCACATTGAAATATCCAGACCTAAGCAAATAGATTTATCCATAGATACAAATATTAGCACCGGGATCTCATTAGTAGAATATAAACCAGCTGTACAAATACGTGTAAATAACTTAGCGTCATTTCTCAGCCGATCGGAAAATAAGGCCGAAATCGGTTGCCTCAGTCACGTTCTATATAATCTATGCTGGTTTAAAAGCGGGAATTTGACCTTGACGCTACTGAAAGTGACGGACAACTGTCCATTATCCTTTACGATGTGACGTCAGGTGATAAAAATAATTAATTAACAAAACAATGAAGCTAATATATATGTGTGCCTCGCCTCACCTTATATTGGATGCATTGTTTCATAGCGAATTAAAAAAATATTGGAGTCAAAAATCAATCGTTTTTTTTTCTACGAAAATCGTGCTTCTTGATGTATATTCTACAATTTATTGTGAGTCCAGGCTTTGCTTCTTAAAGGCCCTTTTGATTTTTTTGTACACAACTTGTCTTAGGCTGTCAAGTCAAATTAGTTAAATCTCAAAATTATGGAAAACTTGTATAAAATTGTGAAGGATGACTACAGAATTAATTAGGTATATGATTTCTTTTTCATTTATTTATATATTTCTTAGCAATATAATATTGTGTTGAAATTACACTCAAGTCTAACTTATTCTAAATACGAATTAAAATAAAAGCTAATAAATTAATTGCTATAAAATCTCATGCAAATCAAAACTCAAATTAAATATAAAATAAATTTTAAATAAAAATGTCACTAAAATTGTGAGAATTATTCACATATTATAATAAATTATGAATTACTTTTTGAGTGAATGATTTAATTGATCCAGGTACCTAAATAAATAAATATAAATAATCAATTAGAATGAATATGCTTTTACAGCTTTTTAGTATTATTAATTTAATGAGTTCGTTAAAATAATCTTTTTCCACTTAATAGAACCTATATGTAGGTCCATATCAAAGCTTGCAATGTAACCTATCTACTATATTTTATAAGTTAAATTATGTTTATCTATGTAAATAATTCAGTTCATGGAACTTATATAAAGATAAAGAATAAAAAATATTATTCTGTTTATTTACTTATGTTAATTTAGTTATAATAAGAACTAGATACGTACCTTTTAATTCGCTCCTTTTAATACAAAAGCTGCTGTATTATTTCGCATAAACAACACAATCACCACTACAGTAAAAAACCAGAGATAAATACTTTTATTTTCATTCAAAACACTTGAACCACAGTTCACTCATTCTATATTCGAATTTCGCGCGTACACGATATCAGCTGCAAATATGGCGGGAGCGAGTGTGGGCTATCGCGTTTCGCGTCTAGCGTTCGACTGGCGCGGGACAATCGGATGGCAAAGTTTGCGGGCCATGACATTGCAAGCGATGTATTGAATATTGCCGCGAAAAGTGAATAGGTGAATATTGTTGCGGGATAAGAAATTATAATTAACCAAATAGTGAATTTGATATTAGATAATTTAATGTACAACAAATTCAAGGGTGTGGAGAGGGTTTTCAAATATTTTTCTAATTCTTCATTAAGTCTAGTGTATTCAGAAGTTCAATGTATACCTCGGGAAATTGTGAGACAAACGAGGAGCTGCCTCGCGCTTTGATTGTTTTGTAATAAATAAATATTCTATGATAGGGGAATTTGAGTTCGTCTCACCCAAGAAACGTATACTGCGCGTATTTTGAGCACAGTTTAATTCCAAGATATAATATGTCCTGAGCAATAAATAATTCTGTTCTTTATTTGAAACAAGTGAACTAAAAAGTTTGACATATATGTTTTGAATCAAACTAAAAAGGTAGAACAGTCGGATGCAGTGCAGGCTACGGAAAAAAAGTGTAAATAGTTCCAATTAGAAAAGAAAAACACAGTCATAGACAGTAATAATACCTACTTTGTTCGTGAAATTTTACATAACATAACATAAACTCACACCTATATCCCCGAAGGGGTACCAATATGGATCGCAGAATATGCAATTTCAATTAAACCCTGAAAGAATAGATCGCAATAGACTAAAATTGATTGATTAGTTAAGTTTAAAGTATAACCACGGTAGCCTAGTGGTATGGGTAATGGACTGCTGAGACGAGGTCTCGGGTTCGATCCATTAAACTCGGTTCTCTACCTTCACCATCCAATCAACCCCAGCTCCCATTTTTTCTCATCATCTTCATCGTGCTAAGAGCGTCCCACCATTCGTTTAATAATTTGAGGTTTCACTTTAGGACCCGTACTCTACCATCGATCCTCCGGCAAATGGGTTCATTTGAAATTGCATATTCTGCGAGCCATATTGGTAACTCGAGTTTTCCAAGAGCAACGGTAAAACGTGCCTCAACCCACTTTTGTACAGAACCCTCAGGCTCGCACTTGACCGAATTTTTGAATGTGTATATATCATTTTCTTTTTTAAGTTCTCATTTTGAGGTTTTAATGCGTTATTTAAACCTCAAGAATTTTAAAAAGAAACAAAGTTACCATTAAAATTATTGAGTGCTACAGGCACTGAACCGGGTACATATGGCTGATCTATCTCTAGAAGGCAAGGATAAAGTTGCTTACGTTTGGAAGAAAATATATATCAAATATGGGATAAGTTTATGAGCCGTTTGGTATGGCGGAAATTGAAAAGATTTTGAGTAATACCGCGCTATGTGAGGGTGTGGAATTGTGTTTGTGGTGACGAGCGCGTTTCCTGAACAATTTGTGTCGGTTTAGGCTGGCTCATCAAAGTTTATAAGAGTGCCGTTTTTTTATACAACTTAGGTAGCAGACAAGCACACGGCTCACCGGATGGAAAGTGGTTACCGTGACGTTGAACGTGTGTAACACCAGTGGAGTCACATCCGTAATGCCGACCCTGTAAGAACAGAGATTTTAAGTGTCTTCAGTGCAGAACACAAAATCAGGACAAGCCTTCGGTCTTCCCACTGACACTATTCCCACCTCCTTCCCATGGCCCTACCAACCATCTTGGTTATAACGGCCGAATCTTGGGAGATGCGCACCCTACTGGCGTCTGCTCTCTTTCAGGCGCGCATTTCTTGACTCCCTACAAATTATTTTATGTGCCTCACCATTTTCGCTCTCTCCCCTTTCTGGGGCAGCACGCCACACTAACAGGCTTCGTCGCCGTTAGAGACCTCACGAGCTTTGCGCCTCTCGTGCCAAACGCGCGCAAAGCTCCGCAGCCGTCCGAAGTTTTGGGGTGTACCTACAAGGTCCGAGTAATACATAGGCCCAGCCTCCGATCTTACCACACCTCCCATCATGTTGTCGCGGATGTCATCATACAGGGGGCAGACCCACAGCACATGGTGTAGGTCTTCATCTTCCAACCCACAGAAACATACACTTTCGCTACCAAGGCCAAGGTCATACAGTCTCTTTCGAAAACATCCATGTCCAGTGAGGAGCTGGGACAGCTCATAGTCCGGCTCGACCCAATGCCATGCAAGCCGCTGTTCTACCATAGGGAAGAAAAGGTACGTTGTTCTTCCCTTCTCCTCTGTATCCCAGCGTCTCTGCCAGGTTCGTAATGCGTCAGCCCTAGTGGTCTCCCTCCACTGTTTAAGCTCCTCCTGCAGCTGCCTACTCGATTCCCCATGTTCAGCCAGAAGACTCAGCCTAGCTTTCTCCAGCGAACCAGCACGGATTACCTCCAGGTCAGCCTGCAGCACTCCCGCAAGTACCGCTAGCGCGTTCGTGCTAGTCGTCCTATAGGCCTTTGTGAGCAGCATTAAACTGGACCGCTGCGTTCGCAACAGGGGGCTGCGAACAGCATGCAAAAGGGCTCGTTCGTACCAAACGGCCGCAGCATATGTGACCGTGGGGACATAGGTGCCCCTATACACCGTGAACAGACCCCTATATTTAACACCCCATGATGATGCCGATACCCTACTCATTTTGCCGAAGCATTTGGCTGCTCGTTCGCCAATATCAAGGGCATGTTGCGCAAAGGACAGGCCAGAGTCCAGTACCACCCCCAGAACCTTTGTGGATTTCACGGACCCAATCGTGGTGACATCCATCTTGATAATGGGAGGCCGTTGGAGCCTGCCACCCAGTGTCATCGTTGATGACTTGCTGGGCGAGAAGGACAATCGATTTCGCGAACCCCAATCACTGAGCAAGCCCATTGAAACGGCGCTTTTACGCTCAATTTCGGCTCGCGATGTCGCCTCGACAAGGACCGTGATATCGTCGGCATATGCAACGATGCTGACCCCCAGCGGTAGTGGCAAGCGCATACTATCATCCATTAGAATATTCCACAGTGTGGGGCCCAGCACCGATCCCTGAGGGCAGCCCATCGTCAGGTCCTTCCACACCACCCGGTCACCAAGGAATAGACCCACCCGACGGTTGATGAAATATGATCTCACCACGTTAAACACATTTGGGGCACAGCCCCGTCCCTTTAGTTTGATTAGTATCATTGGCCACCAGGCATTGTCGAAGGCGCCTGCTATATCTAGGAAAATAGCCTGGACATACTTAGCTGGACTATCTCTTACAGTGCGTAGGATTGTCATCAGCGCCGTAACAGTTGACTTACCTAATGAAAATCCGTGCTGGCTCGGGCTCTCCGGCTCTTCCCACTGACAGTACAAAAACCCTACTGCTCAATCCGGACGGGAATACCGTCGTGTCCTACCTCCTCCGTGTACCTATATTTCATTCAGGAATGTCCCAGACAAGAGAGGACAGAGAATAATGTAAAAATTGGAGTATATTTATTCAGCATACAGTTAAACCTCGTTATCATAAATAAATATTTATAAAATTGTATTTCTGCTCTCGTTGGAGAAAACCACATTAATTTCATTGTACTTTTGTATTTCTGGCAAAAGTATCTTTGTAGAAGGTACTTACAAAAGTAAAATTGCATTGCAGAAATTGACAATTTCGGAAAACATGCTGATTTCAAATGCGAACAAACGTTTGCATGTTTCCTACCAACAATTAAAATATTTGTATGATTATGATCACAAGGCCATGCGATGACCACGTCAATGATTAGCGTTAATGTTCAGGACGACGAAAATATTATGTTTCTTATCTCGAAACCCGGGTCCTTTAAGCGGAGCGTGAAAAAGCATATGATGAGACCGCCAAGCGAAGTGCCACCATTGTAACATTACTTAGTGTCTGTAATGGTGACCTTCTTTTCTGAGATTACTTTTAGCTTACCATCAGGCGAGGTGAAGTCAAGTTTTCGTGTCCTAGATAACTAAAAAGATAACTTATATAAACAACTAACACATTTTCCATAAGAGGTCCTCGCAGTCTAAAGTAAGTACCAGAATCTCATGGCAAATTGAAAAATAGTTTTTAAAGTGTAATACTGAGATTTTCCCAGTATCGCACTTTTGTTGAACTAAACTATCTTATTATGTACTATTTAATTGCAATTTTTATTTCATACATATCAGTAGACATGAAAAAAACTTTAATGAATAAAGGTTACTATAAAGTAGATGAGTATCTTGATGATGTAAACGCGTGGACAACATAAGTCTCTTGGTTGCTCGCATACCATAAATTGTAAACTAATACAAATTAAAAAATAAATCGCAAACACAAACTAAAAATTATAATTTAATTCTAATATAGTTTTCTCTGAGTTTCTTGCTGGTATCTTCTTAATAGAACTAACCTACCGAACCAGCGAAAGAATAATTTTCCAATGGTTTATTTAAAATTTATATATAAGTATACATATGTCATATTTTATATATTTCATGACATAGGTAGATAATTGTAAATTTTGACGTTCATATGTGTTCTTCACGTGCTTCTTTGCTTCATATATAAGTATTATTTATGGATGTTGACTATGATTTTTATTCTCGATAAATGACCACTTCTTAATAATATAATGAAGCTAAAGTAAAATATACTTACGACTTTAGAAGATGGAGTGCCTCCTAGATATTATTTAGGATATGAAACGACTCCAGGTAATTGTTTGTACTGGTATATTAACAACAGATAGCATTAAATTCTCGCTTGGAGAGATATCTACTTCTTCTTTCTTTTACTAATGGCTTCTGCAGCGAATCGTCGCAATTTTGCCAATCTCAACTAAATTGTTACATACATACAAACATATAATCACGCCTTTATCCCCGGAGGGTTAGGCAGAGGTGAATTAACACCCACATTTCTCCAATCATTGAATTCGGTCCCACGTAATAGGGGGGTGAGCCTATTGCCGTCTTCCGGGCACTTTTGTTGACTCAAGCCTTGTATCTGTGCCTGAGTCTGAGCTGTATATATCTGTCTGATGTTAAACAGCCCTATCCCTTAGTCGCCTTGTACGACACCGCATGGGAGGAGATGGAGTGGCCCAAATTCTACTTTGCCGGGAACCACGCGCCTCCTAAATTGTTAATGTTTCTAAAATTATTAAAGGTGAGACGCCAATCTTGGAGAGATTTACAGTAAGTACTCTCTACTTTACTGATCGAATTTGACATAGTGACATTATTTTTGCCATATAAAAATCATAATTCTTTTCTTTTTAATTATGCCATGAGTTTCAGGTAGAGCTATATACCTACCTATCTATTTTTGTGACTCAGTATTAAAAGCAACTCATCTTGCATAGGCCACAGAATACCGCGTAATTCATAACCAGCTCACGTGTTTCCTCCTTTCTATAGTCCCGGGTCCTTGAAGAAGAGTTAGGACTCGGCGGTATTTCCGTCCAATTGAACAGTCCGACTGTAGAAGTACGGTAGGGTAGCCAGAGCTCACTGGAGAGTTTTTGTGCTGTCAGTGGGAAGACCGAAAGCTTGTCCTACTTTGTCTTTTACACTGATGGCTCAGAAAGTCTCATCGCTTACAGGAATGGCAGCGAGAGTGTGACTCCCATAAGCACACGTCCATAGGCTCTACCATGGTGAGTATTCTGATGAGGTCTTCCAACTAATCCCATCCTCTCCTTTCCTACAAAGGACAACACGTGCAGGGCTTAGATGTCACCCTCACACTTTGCAGAATTTACGAGCGAGAACCAAGCGGTTCGGAGACTCTTTTCTTTGCCGCACAACCAAGACCTGGAATTCATTACCAGCACATGTGTTTCCTTCTTCCCACAGTACCGGGCCCTTTAAGTGAGACGTGAATAAACATCTGATGACGCCGCCAAGCTGAGTGCCACCAAACATTACTTAGTGTCTGTAATGGTGACCCTCATTCCTGAGATTTTGTCTTTAGCTTACCATCAGGCGAGTTGAAGTCAAGTTGGCGTGCCCTAGATTTAAAAAGTAACCACTTTCCATGAGGTGGGCATTGTGCTTGTCTGCCACCTAAGTGGTATTAAAAAAAAGAGCCTCCCTACATTGGGAAAGCCCTATGTTAAGCAGTAGACTACGATAGGCTAATTGATTGATCCTTCGAGCACTCCTTGAACCACAAACAACTAACACATCTTTCCTTGAAATAAAATTGTCTACGAATGTTTCAAATCCTTCGAGCACTTAGACCATAAACAAAACAACTCTCTCAAGTTAGACTTGAGCTAAAAGCTATACCCTATATTTTTCACTTAAACACTTCTACCAACCTAAATTCTAACTTTACTTTTTAGCCTCGCCTTACTGCCTCATATATAAGATATAAACAAGTCAAACTAGAAAACAAAGTTATGTTTAGAAATAAAGTAAGGTTAAAATATTCGTCCTAACAATGTTTTAAACTAACAGTCACTGTTGTTGTTTGTATTATGCGAGATATTATTACACTCAGTCTATGGCATTAAGAACGAATCTCAATTAATTTATGACTGTTTTAAATATAAAAATAGTAATAATAACATTACATTTCACGTCAATAGACTACAAATAATAACGTGACTACCGAATACAATAAAAAAATTATTCATCAGTTCTGAAGCACACACACGCACATAGACACACACACACACACACACACCTATCAAACTTATAACAGTCCGTCGTTTTAGCATCGGGCTTAATAATAGATATCATAGATTAATTATAAAACGCCTCAATAGAAAATTATAGCAGTTTTTGAGAATAACCGCGGTAGCCTAGTGGTATGCGTAATGGACTGCTGAGACGAGGTCTCGGGTTTGACCCAGGTTTTAGCATGGCACACACCAATGACTTTTCGATGCTTTTCGAAGCTGTGTGTATTTATCGCAGGTTTATAAGTACCCGGTTTATGGTGTATCCGAGGGGATTTTGCGCAGGTAAAAAAAAAAAAAAAAAAAAAAGTACCCGGTTTATGGCAATAGGCTCGCCACCTATTAAATTGGGACCTAAACATAAATGGCCAAATGTAGGTGCTAGCACCTCTGCCTACCCCTTTGGGGATATAGGCGTGAGTTTATGTTATGTTATGTAATTTCCGTTTTCTAACATTAACCTCACGAATATTTTTCGGAAATGAATCTCTCTTACCATCATCTGCTCATAAGTGTTTATATCATTTAAATACTCGCTCACACACCCTAAAGAAGTTATTGATTTGTCTCACCATGCGTCGCTCATTCGCTACATTTGCATATGAATAGTAAATCAAAATATAGTAAATGCTTATTTCAATAATGTATGTGGCACATAATTTCATCATGTCATCATGTCAGCCACATATAGTCCACTGCTGAACATAGGCCTCTCCCACAGACTTCAAGAATGACCGATCTAAAGCAGCCCGCATCCAGTGCTTCTCGGCGACCTTCATGAGGTCGTCCTTCCGCCTGGCCGTTGGGCGTCCTACGCTACGTTTGCCCGTACGCGGTCGCCATTCCAGAACTTTTTTGCTCTATCGGCCATCTGTTCTGCGCGCTATGTGTCCCGCCCATTGCCACTTCAACAAGCTAATCCGCTGGGCTACGTCGGTTACTTTTGTTCTCCTACAGATATCATCATTTCTGATGCGATTACGTAAGGAAATACCGAACATAGCACATGGCACATAATTTAGTATATTATAAATGTTGCAACGAGCTATGGCACATAATTTAGTATACTATAAATGTTTCTATTAGGTACGCATGCCACATTTGCTATAAATCTATAATAGATCGATGATGAGACTATGAAAAAAAATTCACGACTTACTTTATATTTTATAGTAGATGCATCGACGTGGTGAATGACAACCCTATTATAGCATATAAAATCGTGAATGCTGTCGCTCAAGATTGACTGTCCTATCCTGAGACCCTTGACCTTTACAAAATTCTTAGTCTAGATGTAATCTTTTAAAACTCATGATGCTGCATGGAATATTTAATAACAGATTTGATTGTTCCAATATTTGTAACAATATATGCTACATCGTTCCAAGAACTGTAAACTGGCGAGAGGGGCGTGTGCCCAGGCTCTTCCACACAGCGAAGTGTAGAACCAATGCCGGGATACGCGCGCTTCTGCGTCGTCTTTTAGATAATTATAAATTATAAAATATCCAAATGAACAAAGTGCGATGTTCGTTTAGATATTTTCGCACTTTCGGACAATGAATTTAGAATGCAAGCCATATATTCACTTCTTTTATTCAATTTGAGGCAAAGGACTAGCACAATTTTAACTCTTTTAACTACTACATTATTTTGCGGACATAAGTGTGGGTTATACATTTACCAAATTGTATAATGTCAAATTTCATTTTGTATGATATAATGTATAACTGTTTTGTGTACCAATAAAAGAAAAAAAAATAGAATAGAAGCATACAAGAATTCTAAAGTATGTAATGCAATGATAACACTTATATCGTATGAAAGCTCTTGAAAAGTTCTTTAGTTCATTACATAATTGGTAGCTACAATTAGTTATGATTAGATTAGGACTTGATATACAATAACAGGAGAGAAAAACCACGCCAGTTGTTACTTGTAACCTTTTTAACATTATAGGTAAGGAGCCGTGTTGGTTCCCGGTAGAATAGAATGGGACTAGCCCGCCTCTTCCCGTGGGAGTCGTAGAAGGCGACTAAAGGATAGGGCAGTTCTCATTCAGACAGTAAAGATACATACATATAATCACGCCTTTATCTCCGAAGTGTTAGCCAGAGGTGAATTAACACCCACATTTCACCAATCATTGAATTCGCTCCCACGTAATAGGGGGTGAGCCTATAGCCGTATTCTGGGCACCAGTGTTGACTCAAGTCATGCATTTGAGGCTGAGCCTGGGCTGTATATATCTGTCTGATGTTAAACACTCCTATCCCTTAGTCGTCATGTACGACACCGCATGGAAAGAGATGGGTTGGTCTAAATTCTACTCTGCCGGAAACGTAAAAAAGATACAGCCCATAAATAAGTGCCTGTTTGACTACAATAGGCTCGTCTCCTGTAACGCGGCACCGAAAATCATAATTAGCAAATGATGGGTGTTAATACACCTCTCAAACCCCTTTGGAGATTTACAAGCGTGCCTATACCTATGTATGTGTGCAATACCGGAGAACTCACACTCATACTGGCAACCCTGTTACAACATTTTAATACCCTTCGGGTTAGTCTAGTAGTATACGTACATAGAAATGATGGGCTGTAAGATTCTTTGCTTCTTCCTTAGTCCGCAGTTTTATCGCTTTCATTTACGGCATCTCTTACTCTTAAGGATTTCTTTTGAATAGGATAAAACTTGAGTATAATTACATCAACGTTTCTCATTATCTTTTATAGTGTCACAGTAATAAATGTTTTAATACATTTCCCGCGGTTAGGGAACAAAAGTTAATACAACACGCTATACACCATAGTTTAGAGTCTTCTTTTTTTTTCAAGTTTATGCACAGTCTATTTAGTCCAGGATCCATGGGACATTTTTACACTTGATTACTATCAACCTAATTTTCCGTGAGTAGCTTTATTTTGATGAGACGCCCAATAATTTCCTGTATGAAACTCTTGATTGTGGTAGCTAACAGAGGTAGTAAGAATACAATATGTCGATTTGATGATTCTTAAATATTTATTACTAACTGAATTTTTTTCTTAAATCTCAAGATAATTATCTAAATTATTCGAAAAAATATTTGTCCTACAAAATCTATGGTTTGATCAAAGAGTCCCCTCTTTCCAACATGTATCGATAACGAGGTATTCATAAATGATTAATCAAGTGCAAAAATGTCCCATGGATCCTGGACTAATTGTACAAAGGCGGACTTAATGCCATCTGACAGCCTACCTTAGGGTGATGCAGGGTTATCGTGCGATTTCGTGCTCTGTGAGGGTTATCTTATACTTGGATATAGAAAAAACATATATTATAAAATGTGTCATTCATTAATTATTATTGTAGCGAATCACCCCATCTCCTCCCACGCGGTGTCGTACAAGGCGACTAAGGGATAGGACTGTTTAACATCAGACAGATATATACAGCTCAGACTCAGGCACAGATACAAGGCTTGAGTCAACAATAGTGCCCGGACGACGGCAATAAGCTCACCCCCTATTACGTGGCACCGAATTCAATAATTGGTGAATTAACAACCAGTTAATTCACCTCTGCCTAACTCTCCGGGAATAAAGGCGTGATATATTTTTTGCTGCTTTAAATGTAGGTAAGTACATACTATACAAAATTAGGCATTTGAATGCATTCTATGATTTTAGATTGAGATGGTCACATTAACAGTGTGAAACTCGCCAGGATATTTACTATGTTTATTGTTCTCGGGAAAAAACAATCAACATGGTAAATATCCCTGCGAGTATTATTTATTAGAATGCATTATCTTGTTTGTATAATCCTATGCCTTTAAATCTAATAATAAATACACAATTCTTTTTAAATACATAATTTTAGTTTAGCCGATAACTATACCTATTTTTACTTTTGTAACATTACTGTCTATCCCAATGTTGCCTGGAAGAAATCGCTTCAGCGATAAGGCCGCCCATTGTACATTGAACTGTATACATGCTACCTACTTGTCGTACTGTAAATCTGTTGGTGTACAATAAAGAATTATCTATCTATCTATAATACCAATAATAAGTATAATTTATGTTTGTTACTTTTATTTCTTTGTTAGTTTGAAGAGTTAAAGTTCGTGAGTTTGCGAGTGTCGGTACCTACCTAAAGTCGGTATCTGTCAAATAATGAATAAAGCAGTGCTATGCTTGATGACGCTTCCCTATACTTGATATGGCGCAGTCAGTAGGATACAAACCTGTTTTTTTCTTCTTTTTTTACATTACCTGTGCGATTAAAAAAAAGTTATTGTCTTAAATAGCCCAGATTTTGGAGAAAGTTCTAGGTTGTTTAACATCACGGTATGATTCTTAGGAATATAATATTAGTCTTAAGAAAAACAACGAAAAAATACGAGTTCATTTTTTCGTCGTTTTTCTTGACGTGACCTACATTTGAAAAAAGTATTGAAGAAATGTCAGCGTCGTAATAATTATAAGTTTGACATCTTAAGTTTGATTGTAAATTGAAAGGAAAATTCGAAATTTTTTCCGTTTCTCGGTAGGATATATATATATGTAATCATTTATTTAGATTACATTTTCCTGAGTGGGTACTGACAGAAAATACTACGTTTTATTAATCCTACTTGAGCAGCACATGGGATTGCAATCCGTCTTTATGCCTTAAGATGTCATTTTGTAAAATCGAACATTCTAGAAATATTTTCAACATGTAACATTGAAGATTACCGGTTATAAGGATTTATTTTTGTAAATAGACTTTATAAATTATGTTCACTAGTTAGTTTTCTTTTTTATAAAATTTATACGTAATTGCATTATGCTAACTATACAATATATACAAAAATGAAATGGAGAAAAAGAGGGAGACTGCAACTTTAGGCATTGAAAAATTCCTCCCCATTGATCTCTACTGGTACCCAAAAGGCTGGTGCCATTACCACACTGAATGGCGATGCCAATTCTTTCTTTGGTTGCTTCTTTTTGCAAATAGATACATATTAGCAACAACACGCAGACTAATATTCATATAAAAATAATCATATATATTCATACAATACATATTCATGCATAAAAATATTTTGACTGAGCGGGAATCAAACCCGCAACCTCTGCCTAGCAATCTATTTACCGTGAGTTGTACGCCACATAAATCGATATAATCGGACAAAATTGGCTCCGCAGGGAGTCTAATTTTGTTTCATCACATCTTACATTATGCTTACCATAATTTGAAGGAGAATTGGATTTTATTTTTGTACCTTGTAACATTTAGTCAGAAGATTTATTTGTCTATCCGGGTAAACAAATTACGCTACATTCTTTGTGACTGCAATTTGAGTTTAATCTAATAACATAAATAATGCCGTATAAGGATAGATTATATTATAGGAGGTAGGACACGGCGGTATATCCGCCCAATAGAGCAGTCCGACTGGGGAAGTACCTCCGCCCTACAGTATACCGCGGTTATAATAACTTCGTGTTGTGTTCCCAGAGCGGTGAGTAGGGTAGCCAAAGCTCACTGGAGAATTTGTGCTGTCAGTGGGATGACTAAAGGCTTGTCCTGCTTTGTCCTCTGCACTGACGGCACAGAGACTGTGCTTACAGGGTCGGCAGCGCGAGTGTGGCTTCTCTGGTGTTACACACGTCCATAGGCCACAGTAATCACTTTCCATCAGGTGGGCCGTTTGCTTGTCTGTCAACCAAGTGGTATAAAAAAAAACATCTGATGAGGCCGCCAAGCTGAATGTATTGTAACAATATTTAGTGTCCATAATGGTGACCCTCTTTCTTTTAGTTGTTGTGTCCTAGATAAAAAAAAATCTTAACTTCATAACTTCTAGAATTATAGTCAAACGTGAATATTTCTTATATTTAGGTAATAGCCATGTTATACATATACTAGTATATATATACTATTATCTATTTTGTGGTAATAGCTTTCTATCTCAATATGACTTCCATGATGATTGATGGTGAGATTGATGAAGAAGTACCCACTTATGTGATTATTTATACGTGGTGTCTGCCACCTAAATGGTATATTTTTTTATTTTTTTATTTAAAAAAAAAACATTTCTATTCTATTTTTGAAATAATATATGAACATCTAGAGTCTAGACTCGAGAGCAACCGCTCCAACAGATTTTTTTAATAAGTGAATTGATTTAAATTAAAGGTTAACGCACTGCTGTACGATTTGAAAAAACTTAAAATCTTTCACCTTTCTCGAGTTGAATTTTTATGTGATAATAAATAATAACTCCCTGCCGTTGGTTTCCTAGTAACTACAATATGGGGTTCTTCAAGAAGGGCATTACTCGTAGATGGTTCTTACAAGGACGACGACGCGAGTGTGACGCCCCTGGTGTTGCACACGTCCATAGGCCACGGTAACTACTTTCCAACAAGTGGACCGTGTGCTTGTCTGCTACCTAAGTAGTATGAACGATAATAAAAAATATCTACTTTCTATCTTTCTCTAATATCTTTGAAATTTGGATCACCCCATATTTTCCCATGCGGTGTCGTACAAGGCGACTAAGGGATAGGGCTGTTTAACATCAGACAGATATATATAACCCAGACTCAGCCTCAGATGCATGGCTTGAGTCCACAATAGTGCCAGAAAGACGGTAATACGCGCACCCGCTAACCCTCCGGGGACAAATCGTGATTATATATATGTATATTCATTGAGATTTTGGACCCAATTCTTCAGTCTCGATTACTAAAGCGTGGTTTCATTGCTTTCAAAGATCAGACAACCTCCTCCATTGTGAGTATTAGTATTACAGCTATCAGGATATTTATTATCTTTTATTGTTTCGAATTACCGATATTTCGGCGCTATTACAAGCACCATGATCACTGAAGAACTAAACATTTTGAGTATATCTTTTACATCAGACAGATATAAACAGCCTAGGTTCAGCCTCAGATGCATGGCTTGAGTTAACTATAATGCCCGGAAGACGGCAATGGCCTCACCTCCTATTACGTGGGAAAGAATTCAATGATTGGTGAAATGTGTGTGTTAATTCACCTCTGCCTAACCCTCGGGGGATAAAAGCGTGATTATATATATTTATGTATATCTTTATCCAAGTCTCAAGCTGCCAATATGACGAGGGTATCAAGTCTGCGAAGGCTATAACGACTTGTAATTACAAAATAAAGAACATTATAAATAGCTGACACGGTGTGCGCGGCCAAGTACAGCTGTGCGCGTGCGTCGTTAACTGTGTAGATGGGTGTCGTGCGATTGTGTCGTTTTTGGCGCACGATGTTAATTGACAATGGACGCGCGCGGTACTACAACCTACCTACTTAAGATTAGCGCGCATTCGCGTTTTATAGGACATGATTTTATTTTTTGGCCACTTACAAAACGTAATTAAGTTTGTATTGTTTTTATATACCATTTAGTTGACAGACACACGACCTACCTGATGGAAAGTGGTCACCGTGGCCTATGGACGCGTGTATAACCTAGAGAGTCACACTCGCGCTGCCAACCCTGTAAGCATTTAGAGTTTCTGTGCCGTCAGTATAAAAGACAAAGCAGGACAAGCTTTTGGTCTTTCCACTGACAGCACAAAAACTCTACAGTGAGCTCTGGCTACCTTACTCACTGCCGGGAACACAACACGAGGTTATTATGGCCGCGGTATTCTGTAGAGTGGAGGTACTACCCCAGTCGTATTGCCGTCGTGTCCTACCTCCTACATGAATCAATGTATCATATTGACTAAAGTCCCTGAGCTATGATGATACAGAACATCTGCTAAATATAGTCATTTAGCCATCCAAATACATTCAAGCATATTCACATACATACACATACACACAAACACCTACAGATCTCTTTTCTTAGACTTTGCCTTCAGTTTACCATCAGGCAAGGCGAAGTCTAATTGACGTTTCCCATATAAAAAAACTTACATTAAAACCTAATAATAAGCATGTTTAGATAGTAGATATTTATATTTATACATAATTATTTCCTACTTTATAAGGTACTTACCTAATACCACATGTACATAGACTAGAGAGCCTGGGAATCTGTCATACAGGGAACCCTGGTACAGATACCAGTCTCTAACATAGGTCAACTTTATATAAAGTGTACCTAATTTAAGTGTGTGAGAGAACAAATAAGTGATATATTATTAATTTTAATTATTTTTATTTAGGGTGTGTGAGCTTAGACCCCGTCAAGATTTCAGGTGATTGATGAAAGAGACTTCGGTCCAGGCTTCCTCTCAAAGTAAGGGGAAACTCAGAGGGCAGTTGCTCGCACAAAAATCAAGACAAACTAATCAATTAGGATAGAATGGACAGGAGAACGGACCCAGGCCAAGCTTTAGATGCAACCCGGACTGGTAGGCTTTTTCATGGTCGGCAGCGCGAGTGTAACACCCCTGGTTTTGTATACGTCCATAGTCCACGGTGTAATCGCTTCCCATCAGGTGAGCCGTGTGCTTGTCTACCACCTAAGTGATATAAAAAAAGGAGGTAGGTACAGTAAGCATCAGGTGGATCTTAACCAGCAAATTACTCAAATTGATCTTACATATATATTATCACGCCTTTATCCCTGGGGAGTTAGGCAGAGGCGAATTAACACCCACATTTCACCAATAATAGTATTCGGTCCCACTCAATAGGGGATGAGCCTATTGCCGTATTCCGGGCACTATTGTTGACTCGAGCTATGCATCTGAGGCTAAGTCTGGGCTGTATATATCTGTCTTAATACCTTGTTATTAAAACTATTTTGAGTACTTTGCATCTATGTATTAATTTTATGCTGACTGCGCATGCACGGTGGTGTTGATGTGTAAGAAAAACTACTCAAAATGAGTACTTGCTAGTCAAATTCGATCTAATGCTGATTGTACTCGGATAATAACGATGATGATGATTTATTTTGATTAACAATTTAATGATCCGTGACGCAATATTTCGACGGTCCCTATTAAAATTGTCGGATGTGAAAAACTGCAACTTTACAGGAGAGCGTTTCAAGGTTTAAATTCCGTGTAACTTTTTACGTATTTTAAGCAGAGTCCTGAAAGTTTAGAGTAATACTGTACAAGTTATGCCTGTTCAGGACAATATTATAGGTAGCCGGTATATTAAGTGTAAATGTGAGAAAAGTCACTTGTGACCTTTTTAACGGTTTAGAACTAATGTTGATTTGTAGGAAGTACCAGAACCGACATTGTTGCTGGGAGAAAAATTTATTTGTTTGTCGGAAGTACCAGAACCGACATTGTTGCTGGGAAAAAATTATATTTGTTTGTCGGAAGTACCAGAACCGACATTGTTGCTGGGCGAAATTAATAATTATTTGTCGGAACTGCCATTTACTACATTGTTAAATGTTTATTATCTATTATTATGCATGTCATATGTACAAATTACTAAAAAAACACCAAAAAATGTAAGTAGATGCATATATATTTATTGACAACGAACAAAGAAAATTTGCTCAATTGAGAAAATCATACAAAAATCTAATGTTTTGACTTACAAAATTAAAAGAATAAAAATTTTGTTGGTACTCAAAAAAAAGCTCTTTATTATTAAAAAAGAAATCTAATTAACTAAAAAAACTTAAAAGTGGCATACAAAATCTTATTTATTATTATGTCAAGTAATTATCACAAGTAACCCTACTATAATATAATCACAAGTTTATAGTAAACTAACATTAATTAAATCAAGATTGACAATGTAATTTTATTAAAATCAGTCTTCTTATTGATAAATATTATTATAAATAGTTAATGACTACTATTAAAAATGGTGGCATAACAAAACAACAAAACAAAATACAAAATATTCTTACTTATAATTAAGGCACTTTGGAAATAACTTAATAAAAGGTCTTTAATCACATGGAAAAGTTACATTAATTTAATTAAAATTAACTATTGTTAAAATCAGTCTTGTTACTTAGAAATATTATTATGAAAAATAATTATTATAAAAACATGGTAGCATAACTTAAAAAAAACAAAAAAATACAAAGTCTTATTACTTATAATTAAGACACTTAGGTAATACTTAATCAAAGGTCTTAGTATTATGGAAAACTTACATCGATTAAATTAGGATTAAGTAATTGTTAAAATCAGTCTTATTATTAACAAACATTACTGTAAATAATAATTATTATAAAAAAATTGTAGACTATCTAAGACAACTAAACAAAATACAAATTCTTTTCATTGAGTAATTAATAATATTCTTCCTAAGACAATCAACAACAGCATCACCAAAATAAAAATCTTCTTAATACTTCTGAAAAAATACTTCTTCCTTTAGATAGAATAAGGTAACAATCACAGCTTAAAACTAACATAATCACAGCTTTAAAAAATATATATTTTTAGTTTTAATAATTAAAATCAGTCTTCTTCATCCGATACAACATTATCGAATTTAAATTTTTCATAAAAATGGTGATATTTTCTGGGAATTATCTCACTTTGACACAACTGGATTTCTAGTTTCCTGCGGGAGCGCCGTATCCGCGTCCTCTGTGATGGACGGGCTTCGGAGTTCTTGCAAATAAATGCTGGCGTACCGCAGGGGTCTGTATTATCTCCCGCTCTCTTTCTTCTGCATATCAACGACATGCTGTCCACCGGCAGTATACATTGCTATGCAGACGATAGCACCTTACACGGGAGTTATCACGGACAACCTGCGGCCAAACAGTCCGATATCGTGGAAAAAAGACAGCTTTTTGTCACTGAACTGGACCGGATCTTAAATCACATTTCTCAATGGGGCTCTGAGAACATGGTCGAGTTCAATGCCAGGAAGACGCAGGCTTGTGCGTTCACAGCAAAAGTATCTTCTTTCCTTCCCCTTCCCACTCTTCAGAGCACGCCACTGCCACTGCAGGACAACCTCAATATCCTAGGCATGGATATTCGCTACAAACTGAATAACAAAAATTACATCGAGAGCATCATCAAAACAGCCTCGCGGAAACTCGGACTCCTAAACAAAGTGAGACGTTTTTTCACGCCAGAGCAGCGGTGTCTTCTCTATAAGACACAAATTCGCTCCTGCGTGGAATACTGCTCGCATCTCTGGGATGGATCCGCGAAATACCTACTAGATGCTCTCGACAGGTTGCAGCGACGCGCGGTCCGAATTATTGGGAACCCTGAGGTCACGAACACCCTCGAGCCTTTGCAGATGCGTAGAGATATTGCTTCCTTGGCTGTATTTTACCGTCTCTACCACGGTGAGTGTTCTGACGAGCTCTTCCAATTAATCCCACCATCTCCTTTCCTACATAGGATAACACGTGCAGGCCTTAGATGTCATCCTCACACTGGGAAGAATATACGAGCAAGAACCAAACGGTTCGGAGACTCTTTTCTTTGCCGCACCACCAAGACCTGGAATTCATTACCAGCACACGTGTTTCCTTCTTCCTACAGTCCCGGGGCCTTTAAGCGGGGCGTGAAAAAGCATCTGATGAGGCCGCCATGCTGAGTGCCACCATTGTAGCACTTAGTGTCTGTAATGGTGACCCTCTTTCCTGAGACTTTGCCTTTAGCTTACCATCAGGCGAGGTGAGGTCAAGTTGGCGTGTCCTATATATAAAAAAAAATTTAAAAAATATAAGTAAATCTTTATGTTTGTTGCGACTTATAGAAAGTTCTCCCTCATATGCTGGCTTGAGAGTAAATTCAGAAGTTAATCTGGCTGTGTTTCGGGTAGCAGATCGCAAGACAACAATAGATTTAGGTGCATCCTCAAAATTGTACTTACACTCTATTCTATCAGGATTACATGCCTTGACTATTACCTCCCTCAAATGTGTCCAATTTACCTTTTCATTATTTGTATCTTTACTCCAATTTTTATTTAGTAGCAAGCCTTTAAAGTCCAATATTTCTGGGGTGGTCATCTCTTTAACTTCATAAGGTTCACCTTCAACTTTGGCCCAGCGAACGAGGCAGTACCGATTATCGTTGAGCTTACTCGCACATTTTAAACGATATCTTTCATTGCAAGGTCCTTTTATCTCTTTGGCTGATATTTCCTTTCCTCTAGCATTAATAAGACTTATTCCTTTATTTTTTGCACGTTTCCTTTTATTTACTAGCCAGTTTTCTGTATGCATAAGCCTTTTTTTTCCTTTATCCGTTTTAAAAGTAGATGTACGAGTTTGAACACTTGCAACAGAAGAGGGGGTGTTAAAACTCGTTATGGATGCCACGGAAGGTGTAGGCAAATGCCCATACAGGTCGTCATCGGTTAAAATTGGAGGGTTCTCGTTCTCACAACAATCACAAGAATGTTGGCACTTATTTTGTGAAGTCAGTGTTGATGGTATCGACGCATCATCAGTAACATTATCTACTTCAATTTGAGAATGAGATGTATTCTGTACTATATCTTCATTATCTTTGTTAGTTGGTGATGGCGTCTGAGATTTAGTATCGCCAGTATTCTTGTCAACTACAATTTGGGAATGAGATTTAGTACTTACTGTATTTTCTTCACAATCTTTGTCAGCTTATTCTAATTCATCGTTGCACACAGCACGTGTTGACAATGGGGATAGTATCGGTGTTGTCACGACTCCAGTAACATTCGCTTTATTGGCTGATATTATGTTGTCATTGTCATTGAATACATCACCGAGTAAATCCTGCATTTGAATTAATTCAGCTTCAAAGCTTGCAGGTATGGGAGACTCTAATCTGAAAAAAATCTTAATTTTCAAATAAATATGTCGTAAAATAAGATAAGATATTTTTTTTTAAGATAAATTAATCATTTTAGATTTTAAAAACAAAGCACGTTATCTATCTATTTGGGTGTCAGTGTAGTTGGTTCTGCCACATCCCGCTATAACGTTATGGTCGGATGTGGTAGTACCAACAATTAATTCCTTAATAAAACGGTAAAATACGTAGGATGTGGTACTACCGACATAAAACCCATTTGTAAAACTGGTTAAGAGCGTTGAATGTGGTACTACCGACATACACCCACTTGAAGTACAAATTAAAAACATTGGATGTGGTACTACCAACATTCAACCCTTTTGAAAACCCGATTAAAATCGTCGGATGTAGTACTACCAACATTTTACCCATTTGATAAACCAATTAACATTGTCGAATATGGTACTACCGACGTTTGATCTATTTAAAAACCCGATAAAAAACGTCGGATGTGCTACTACCGATATTGAACATCTTTTGAAAACCAATTAACAAAGTCGGATGTGGTACATCCAACAATTTTAAATTACGTTACGCATTTCGAATGATTAAATGATACTTTAATTTGGTATTTAATTCGCAATAGCATTAAAACATTAACTATACTGTAAATAATAGTAAAAGTAATATTTTAATAATACATACCTGTTTCCGTACTATCTTTTGCGTTCATAATATTTTCGTCCGCATTTCTATTTCCGTTGTTGTTGATTTTTTCACCATGCCTAGTAACCAGCTTAATAATGCGTTTTGATCTCGTAGACATTGTGAACAGCGTTATAAGGTAAGGGATTTTGTCAATTAACTATCGTAAAAAAACACGTGCCAGCGCGACCTCCGCTCATCCCGCTAACATGGCCGGAACTGGAAGATCGCACGCGCTCACCTAACGCCGCGCCCCGCTAAGTTCGTAGGTAGTTAATAACCGACTATGTTAGCGGGCTATCTAGGTAATATCCAACGTTTTTAATTTGGCCATTTCAAAAACTAGGCATACTAGATTTTTTTCTTTTTAACTGACGATAGACCTAGGTATATAGACACATTTTATGAAATAAAATAAAAATTGTATTTTTGCAGTTCCGACGATTTTAATAGGGACCAGCGATTTGTTCTAAATTGTTTGTCTAGTAACAGCTAGTCTTTTTCTTATCTTAATCCATTTCAATACTTAGCATACTAAGTGCTTTAAAATTTCATTCAGTAGCTTGTCTAGTAATTATAATATAAATAGAAGTCATGATTTATACCTCAATCTGTAAGAGTCACATATTTTTTATGAACAAACAGGAACCAGCCGGTACTATACATCCATAAAAAGGTATTTACTCTTGCCATTTTTTTCAATTTATTAAGTACAACTTTATATATTTACTTCTTTTAGAGAATATAGGATTGCTTGCAAACTATCGTAAAAATGTATAGTTTTCAACACGGTACTACTATATACAAGGCATATTTTTAAGATGGAGCTGTGGGATTTTTACAAAACCTGTAAATGAAGCTCAGAATATCTTAAAAATGTATGAACTGTTCTGTTTCTCGGTAACTATAACGGTGAGGCTATCTTTACTGTCCTGTCTCAAAAATAGAACCTATAAAATACATCTTATACCTATTCAGGTATTTTTTTATGTTAGCGAGTTCAATCAAGGGAGTACGAAGCGCGCCAAGACCTTCAAGACCAAGCGAACCTCATCAAACGACACGTCAATTAGACTTCGCCTCGCAAGAATGGTAAGCTGAAGGCAAAGTCTCAGTAAAGAGGGCCACCATTACAAACATATACCATGTATCAGTGATGACACTCAGCTTGACGGTGCTATCATATGCTTTTTCACGCCCCGCTAAAAGGACCCGGGACTGTAGGAAGAAGAAAACACATGAGCTGGTAATAAATACCGCTTGGTTCTTGATCAGATGTTAATTGACGGATAAGGCCCTGGAGGCAGTTTTCCTTTCGAGGTAGTGAGGTTATATGGGAGCCGCTACCATAAAAACCGTTTAAACCAAACCAAATGGAGGAAGCGTAGGCTCCGCAGGTAACAGTTAATGTTTTTTATGAAAGTTCTCTGTATTAGGTAAGTTTTATAGTATAAACGACATATGGTTATATAGTGTCTTCTGCAGGGTTCTTACAGGGTTGGCAGCACGAGTGTGACTCCCCTGGTCTTGTACATGTCCATAGGCCACGGTAACCACTTTCCATCGGGTAGGTTGTACGCTTGTTGGCCACCTATCTGGTATAAAACTCAAACCAATGTCAAAGAATCGCAAGTGTGCACCACACCTTCAGCCAGTAGTCGAGTTGATTAAGGAAGTCGTTATCAGCAGCCAAGACAATACCAACAATAGAAGCCCCGAATGAACGAGAAATAATATACATTAAGACAATATTTACCTGTTGCTAATGCTCCAATATTAAGGTCCTTGGACGTCAGGCTGTGTTCGACTCGCTCAGCATGTTTCAATGAAAATATATAGGCGTATATACAACCTCCTCTTTTTGGAACTCAGTTAAAAACGGTTCTAAATTTTAACTTAGTTCAGATTGAAATAATTTACTCTCCAAATATGAGACAACAACAATCTTTAATCTCTCCGTAACCATGGCTGCTGAAAAGCGACTGTCAGAATCGGTGTTAAAAATAAAATACAGCAGATAAAATCACAATATAATAATTCAAAGATAGTTAAATCAATATGTAATAAGCACCAGAAATTTTAAAAAAGAATTGTATAAATGGTTAAATGAGCATAGTTTCTATAGCATTGACGAATTTCTTGAACAAAGGCTTTGATGCTGTAGATAGGAAATAATATTTGCGCGCTAGTACACCACTGGCAAAACATGCATGCTCAATTTTGTAAAATTTATGACCAATGTATACCATGTTTTTATGCAAATAAAATTTGATTTGATTTGATTCACTTAAACTTCCGACAACATAAAACTTCAATGAGACACACTGCACCGATAATTCGTTGAGTGTGTGCGATAAAATCTGTACAGTTTTAAGAACGCTACAGTGCGACAGTAACGATTTCTCGAAACAAGTGTGCCGTGCTGCTCATAATATTGAAACACTTCTTATTTTTCTTCTTAGAATTACTTAATGGAGTTTAGTGTTACTGAATAACATTTCAAAATAACAAAATACCCACCGTCCAGGCGTCAAAAGAATACGAAAGATTATTATTTGCCACCAAAAATAAACCACAAATCAAATCCAGTCCCAGGGATACTTTCAATGTAACAATAAAAGGAACTCGGGATTTAAAACCTCCGTGAAACCTTCATGGGGCATTTAAGAGCCATTACAATTTGATGTGCGTACCCGTGAAAAATAGCTTTTTATTATAATTTATTCTCAAGTTAATAGCTTTCGTCTTTGGCCACAGACTAAGGAGCGACCACTGAAACTAAAACATTGGGCAATATTTTTATTCTTATTTTGATTCTTATATTGAACACTGACTCCTAAGTCACAGGAATACCTAGTTTAGGAGCCGGGGATTATCAATTTTTTGTGTTTACCTTAACTTCATTGTATCGTTTGTACTATCTTAGACATGTTATAACATCAATAAAGTTATTTTTATTATTATTCTTTTGAGGAAGTGGTTGCTGCTACCAGTCGATGTTCTTTTGAAGCTTTTTTTATTCTGAGTATGCCTAATCCCTCGTTTACACCAACACGAAACAAGTTGTAAAACAAGTTGTAACCTTGTTAGTAAAAAACTTGTTGAAGTATTGTAGAAGACTAATCAAAACACAATACTTGTTTTCTACATGTATCTCAGATAATTTTTTGTTCACATAGTATGTATAGCCTACAAGTATAAAACACATTTGCTTACACACTGTAACCTGTGACATATTGCAATTTGTCAAATACATGTTTTATAGGTATTTAAACTATCATGGTCACTCACATCAGTATCAAAATAAACGGGATATTTACCATGTTTTATATTTAGGTGTAAACGAGGGGTTATAGATAGGCATAGCCAACAGAGCAGAGGTGCGGGTGGTTTCACCGTGTCTGAATTCTTTCAGAACTGTAGACATGGCCTGGAACAATACCTAATCATAGTCATATATTATAGCCACATCCCAAATAACAATAGTCACGAAGTTACCCGTAGGTAAGCTAATGGCCGAGGTGCGAGGGTAGTGCTTTATTGGACCACCTTTCATCCCGATATTTAAGATTTAGTCGATTCAAGTCCGACATAACTGCCTCGCAGGCGGCGAGGAGGTATTCGTGAGGATTTCCGCACGAAAAAAGGTACCTACCCTAAAAAAATTTAGAGGAATTAACTGTCAATGTATTCTCAAGTCCGCACACTTTGTAATAGCTGGTTGTTTAACACTTACTGAAATGCAAATCAGTATCGGTACAAGAAAAGTCCATCGCACTCGGAGAGACGCGTGACGTGACCACGTTCCGGATGGCGAGCTGCACTGACCTCACAATGTGGCTTGTTCTTCATAGTACCTACTTTCTGCAAGATTTTTTTATACCACTTAGGTGGCAGACAAGCACACGGCCCACTTGATGGAAAGTGGTTACCGTGGCCTATGGACGTGTGTAACACCAGAGGAGCCACACTCACGCTGCCGACCCTGTACGCACAGACTTTTTGTGCCGTCAGTGTAGAAGACAAAGCAGGACAAGTCTTTAGTCTTCCCACTGACAGCACAAATTCTCCAGTGAGCTTCGGCTACCCTACTCGCCGCTGGAAACACAACATGAATACCTATATAATATAACTTGACTAAAATTTATATTCACTGTGAGCCTCCCAACATTGGGAAAGCCCTAAGTCCAGCAGTAGACCGCTATAGGCTAATTGATTGAATGACTGTGACTAAAATCTTCTTTCGTTGCTTATTTTATAACGAAAGAAGAACACGAACTATTTTCTTGCTTTGATCACCTGCTATATCGTTTTCAATATAAACAAGAAGGGGTAGGCAGAGGTGCTAGCACCCACATTTCGCCAGTTTATGCTTAGATAGATAGATAGGTAATTCTTTATTGTACACCAACAGATTTACAGTAGGACGAGTAGGTAGCATGTATACAGTTCAATGTATAATGGGCGGCCTTATCGCTGAAGCGATTTCTTCCAGGCAACCTTGGGATGGACAGTAATGTTATGAAAACTAAAGATATGGTGTAGTTACCGACTAAACTTAAATAGATAGTGTATTAAAACAAAAGAAAGAGAGAAAAGCTTAGGTCCCAATGAAATAAGTGGCGAGCCTAAATATAAGTTCATTCATTCATTCATAAATTCACGCCTATATCCCCGAAGGGGTAGGCAGAGGTGCTAAAGCACCCACATTTCGCCAGTTTATGCTTAGGTCCCAATGTAATAGGTGGCGAGCCTATTGCCATTAACCGGGCACTTATAAACCTACGATAAATACACACATAACTTCGAAAAGCATCGAATAGTCATTGGTGTGTGCCATAGTAAAACCTGGGATCGAACCCGAGACCTCGTCTCAGCAGTCCATTACCCATACCACTAGGCTATCGCGGTTATTAGCTATGCTAATATATATGTAATATAGGCTAGCTAGTATATACGTAAATATAAGTACATAACATAAACTGACGCGTATAGGCGTGAGTTTATGTTATGTTATATGTAATATGGTAGTAAAATATATGTGTGGTTAAAAAATATTAATTTATAGTGTGACCGCAAGCGCTGAACCGCTCCGATGATACTCGCGGCGTGGCTAAGGACGCTGTAACGAAAGGACAGGAGGTAGGACATGACGGTATTCCCGTCCCAATTGAGCAGTCCGACTGGGGAAGTACCTCTACCCTACAGAATACCACGGCTATAATAACCTCGTATTGTGTTTCCGGTGGTGAGCAGTGTAGCCAGCACTCACTGGAGAGTTGTTGTGCTATCAGTAGGAAGACCACAGGCTTGTCCTGATTTTGTGTTCTGCACTGAGGGCACATAAAGTCTCTGTTCTTACAAGATCGACTGTCCACTGACAATACAACAACTCTCCAGTGAGTGCTGGCTACCCTACTCACCGCCGGGAACATAATACGAGGTTATTATAGCCGTGGTATTCTGTAGGGTGGAGGTACTTCCCCAGTTGGACTGCTCAATTCGGACGGGAATACCGTGTGCTTGCCTACCACCTAAGTTATATATAAAAAAGATTTGCTGAGTGTAAACGAGATACTGCAGTGAGTGCTGGCGGCAGTATCTCGCCCACCCTTAGCTTATAATCATCATGGGAGCGGTACAGCGTTAGCCGTCACACTCTATTACAAAAACAGACAAAACAACTTTCCAACAATGGAACCCAAAACTGCTGACAAATTTTCCAGAAAACATCTGTCACCGTTCAACTTCTAACCAACTCGAAAACTTTCTTTTCCACTCACTTACCCATGTATGTTTTACAAACAGAAATATCGGATTTCAAAAATTGTTATTTAGGAACTTTGTTCAGATAATCAAGGTCTCTTCAAGGTAAAACTTATAAGTATGCTGCAGAGGGTTCCGTGATAAATTTAATTTACGTCATTTCCTTCGTAGATAGATGCTTTTATAAAATTTGATTCATGCAAATAGTTTGGGCTCAGTGGCGATTTTATATTGCAATAAATGGATCTTTTAGTCTTTTTATCTCAAAAAGGTTATCCTGGCTTTAAGCACATACATACATATAATCACACCTTTTCCATGAGGAGGGTTAGGCAGAGGTGAATTAACAGCCATATTTCATCAATAATAGTATTCGGTCCCACGTAATAGGGGGTGAGCCTATTGCCGTATTCCGGACACTATTGTTGACTAGAGCCATGCATCTGAGGCTAAGTCTGGGCTATATATATCTGTCTAATGTTAAACAGCCCTATCCCTTAGTCGCCTTATACGACACCGCATGGGAAGAGATGGGGTATGGTGGATATTGAATTAGCACCGTATTTAGATATGAAAAAAACTGACCGTTTTTTCGTGGTCCTACTAATTTGTCCTACTAGTAGGACCACGAGAGAGACCTACTTCTGTCTGTCCTATTACGTGAAGAATCAAAAATTTACCTCCTGTATATGCTGTGTATAGGTACTTATGATAAGAACTCGTTTGTGATTTAAATAGCTAGCCACTTTAAAATGATTATAATTTCTTTTCAATATAATGTCATCCTTATTGTCTTATTACTACCTTACCTATTTGTCAAACAATCGTCTAGGAAGAAAGTTTCTCGCTACATTTTCTTGAGTGCAATCCGGTTTAACTTCGAAAATAATGGCTGAGGATGAGGAGGTCACATTTATAAAGAGAAAAGGTGGGACAGTTCTTTTATATGCAGGACGGCAGTACTACAAGCAGAGAGAGTACAAAAGTGGATTTATAATTTGGAATTGTAATCGGTCTGAAAAAGAAAAATGCCGAGGATCAGCGACTCTAAAGGTGGGTCATTTGTGTTTGGGTGTTTGGTGGTTAGATTTACGTAGACAATCTGGTTCTTGTAAATTATTTTAATTCAATCTATATTTTGCAGGGTACACAAGTTATAAAATTAAAGGAACATTCCTGTCAAGTCAACTATGCCAAGAACCAAATTCACGAAGCCATAGATAAAATGAGAGAACAAGCTTCTTCTTCGGATGTTCCGATTCCGCAAATATATAAAAAAGAAAAGAAGAGATTGGAAGATAAAGGTATACATTTCGTACAACCATTGCCACCCTTGAAAAATATACAAACTGCTCTGTACACTAGTCGCCAAAGAACAAATTTCAAGAACGTAGAGTCTGTAAAAATACCAGAACAATTGTCAATTTTTCTTTTAGCGGAATACCGGAATGGAAGTTGTTGCATTTTCATTTTTTGTTCTAATGAAGGCAGAATTCTTTTGACAAAAACTGAGGAGTTTTTCGTTGATGGAACTTTTCAGAGTTGCCCTCCGCCGTTTGGGCAACTGTTTTCCATTCACGGAGATATCGGTGCTTCAACATTAGAAACGAAAATAGTACCACTTGTTTATGCCCTCATGTCTGATAAAAAACAAGAGTCGTATGCTGCTGTATTCGCAATGATTAAATCGCAAATACCCGATTGGAATCCAAAAAAAATACACCTAGATTTCGAAGTCTCTATTTCCAATGCTTTGACGGTCATTTTTCCTGAAGTGCAATTACAAAAGTGTTTTTATCATTTGTCTAAAGCCATTTGGAAATATGCTAATGACAAACTTAAAATAAAGACAAAAATAGAACGTAGAATTGTCGGATTATGTACGGCTCTAGCTCCACTTCCTGAAAATCTCATAGAAGTTGGTATTGATTATATAAAGTCTGAAAGCCCTAGTACACAAAAAATTATGAAATTTCTGAAATATATGAACAGTACATGGTGGAAGAATGAAAATTACATATCAAAATGGTGCGTATATGGTGAACGTCACCGTACCAACAACGTCGTTGAAAGTTGGCACTCTCAATTGAAAAAGAACATTAAAAAGCGTTCACCAGTTTCTTTATTACGAATAATAAATGTGATATTTGAAATGGAAAGCGAAATGACAAGCGATGCATCACGTCGTCGAAAAGAAGATATAGATCGAGATGATTTTATATTAAAATGTCAATTACAGTTAATTCACGGCGAAATATCAGTAGGCCACTTTTTAGAAAAAAATAGATGAGGCTGTCAGTCTTGTTTATTAGCTTTTGTCTTTTGTTCATAATATAATATACAGGTGGTATAAATATTCGCTATTGTTTGCTTACTTCTTTAATAATCAAAAATAGGACAGACAGAAGTAGGTCTCCCTCGTGGTCCTACTAGTAGGACAAATTAGTAGGACCACGAAAAAACGGTCAAAAAACTGTTGTGTAAAATCGCCAATATGTCAGATTTGCTATCGAGAGGTGGTAAGTTCGAACCACGGCCAACAAATATCAGATCATTGCCAAGTGAAACAGCAACACCAATTGAAATTATAAGTATAAGCAAGTTAAAATTGCTGAGTTATAATGTAGGTACTCAATATTTGAAATTAAACTAAGATATGACTTCACTTTTTAGCAAGTGATACGTAAATTGTGTTCTTGTTGTATGTTTTTATATTAGATTATTGTATGTTTATATCCTACATAATGTAAAAATTGTTTGTGACAATAATAATAAATTAATCCAACGCGGCCACAGCGCCGAACAGCAATTTTCTCTGCACCTGGCGGGGACCATCTCCCGGTGTGTGATATTGTGCGCTCGGGGATGGTATAGTCAAAGTCAATAATCATTTATTCTGTATAGACCATTATATCGGCACTTACAAAATCTCAACAAAAAAGGAACATGAATGTCAGTTTAGTAAATGGACCACCGCGGTTCGAAACGCGGCCCCGACATGAGAAGATTCCGGCAAGAAACTCAGCAGCATTTCTTTCTTTTTTGATCTATTTACAAATATACGCTTAGTCTACTTAATTTAAATATAAAAATTTACTTGAGGAGCATAGTTGAGCGAACAGTTCATTTCCAAGCCTGTTTATCATCCAAATATTCTTGGATTTTATAATAGCCTTTCTGGCACAATTTACGTTTAACGATATTTTTAAATTTATACACAGGTAAATTCCTAATTTCATTAGGGAGCTTGTTAAAAAGGCGTATACAGTTGCTAACGCCGTATACGCGATTTGTGTGTTTATTTCTAGCATATTAATATCTCTTAAAAGGTCCTCTACGTCTTGGCTTCGGCCCGACGCACGCCTTCCAAAGGCCCCGGAACTCCATAGTCCCGAGAGTCATGGAACTGATAAACAATAATAATTTACTTTCGATATGACGTTAAAAGATCTTTTAGGTTAGACTAACCTACACATATTTCCAAGTAAAATTCAACTAAAGGCAAATTACCTTCCCATTGAATAAGATAAGATAACATTACCTATCAAGGGACCTTAATCACCGCACAATATAATTAAATTTTGGAGGCGATCTGTACAGTATAAGATCTTATCATTTAATTCCCAATGGGAAGGATTTGATTTTGAAGTGGAAAGTTTTTATTGTAATCTATACTAATAATAATAATATAATATATACAGCATATACATAAAGCTACATTCTTCGTGAGTAACATAGGCTACTTTTTATCCCGATATTCCCATGGGATCAGGATTTACGCGGGTGAATATTTCATAAAATGAGTATCTTACGAACTTATTCTCTTTATTCATTCGTCTACAGTTGAGTCAAAAAATTAGGGATCTAAAATACGGATTAAATTATAATTAGGTTTTTTTTGTAAATATGTATATATAGTCTTTTATAGGAGGTAGGACACGGCAGTATTTCCGCCCAATTGAACAGTCCGGCTGGGGAAGTACCTCCGCCCTACAGAATACCGCGGTTATAATAACTTTGTGTTGAGTTCCCAGCGGTGAGTAGGGTAGCCAGAACTCACTGGAAAATATGAGCTGTCAGTGGGATGACTAATGGCTTGTCCTGCTTTGTCCTCTACACTAACGGCACAGAAACTCTGTGCTTACAATGTCGGCAGCGCGAGTGTGGCTCCTCTGGTATTACACACGTCCATAGGCCGCGGTAACCACTTTCCATCAGATGGGCCGTGCGATTGTCTGCCACCTAAGTGGTATAAAAAAATATATATGATAAACCTACAACCCAGACCAATCCAAATATACCTTATTCATGTATACAAAAATATGCACTGAGTGAGAATCGAACTCACACCCAATGCATAGCAATAGAATGCTCTGCCGCTGCCCTAATTATTATTTCCTTGTAAATAAATAACTGAACGGCTGAACCGATTTTAATAAAATGGTATGCGTCGTTAGATTCATCTTTATTGCACATCGAGCATCTGAAAACATTTTAGTGCTAATAATTATCAGCTATCGAAATGACGGATTTTTAGCGCAAAAATGTTTTCTAATAGTAACTAACGCAATGGGCTTTTTAATTTTCGTAATGATATCTTGTTACCCCTAACTAAAAAATGGGTCAGTGTTTAGAACAGTTGCTAAGCTTCTCACAAAGTGTATGAATATTACACAAAAGTTTTGTGGAACTACACGAGTATTTAAAGAAAAGTATCGCATTTTCAAAATAGTTATTAAAGCGTCAACATGACAAACCTCTTTATGAAGTTCTACTCTAGACGCGGTGAAAAGGAAAAAATGAAACGACTATCAAAGGTTTGATATTTTATTGGCCTTTTTACTTACCGCGGTAGCCTAGTGGTATGGGTAATGGACTGCTGACACGAAGTCTCGGGGTTGATCCCAGGTTTAGCATGGCGCACACCAATGACTTTTCGATGCTTTTCGAAGTTATGTGTGTATTTATCGCAGGTTTATAATATTACAAAAAAGGAGGCTAAGTGCAGACTAAAGAATCCCTTTCCATTCCACTAACCTTGTGTCGTGTTTCTGGAGGTGTGTAGGGTATCCAGAGCTCACTAGAGACTTTTTGTGCTGTCAGTGGAAAGACCTTTGTCCTGCTTTGTCTTCTATACTGAGTCACTGACGGTACAAAAACTCTATTCTTACCTAAGATTCCCCTAGTGTGGCACACGTCCATGTGCTTGTCTGTCACCTAAGTTATATTAAAAAAATAAAGTCCGTATTTACTGCTTTATTATAATAAATCCGTCGCTACTGGATGTATTGTTTAAATTGCGTTTACAGAATCTTTTTTAAATCGATTACTGTATTCTGATAAATTATGAAGTGAATTAAATGGTACATTTTCTCATTGTACCAAATGTGAATTATCACCCACATTTCACCAATCGTTGAATTCGGTCCCACGTAATAGGTGGTGAGTCTATTGTCGTCTTCCGGGCACTATTGTTGACTCAAGCCATGCATCTGAGGCTGAGTTTGGACTGTATATTATATCTGTCTGATGTTAAACAGCCCTATAACTTAGTCACCTTGTATGACACCGCATGGGAAGAGATATGGGAAGAGATGGGGTGGTGCAAATACTAATCTGCCGGGACCACACGTAGAAACAGTAGGCCAAAGCCTCCCAACATTGGGAGAGGCCTATGTCCAGCAGTGTGATAGAATTGATTGATGATTAATTTGTCATTCCACAGGTCTACGATGTAAGCGATTACGACGCGACGTTCAGCATACCAAAAGCTGTACTCCGGCTCGTCGGCCTTAGGCTCACTCGAGATGATCCTTTTTACATCAGGTCTGACAAAAAAAAAGTTTTTCTCTTTTACGTAATATACTTTTTTCCAGGAATACAACTCAAGTATAGAAGAATAGTATTTTACCCGACTATGGCGAAGTAAAAGGAGGGTTATGATTTTGACAGGCTATGTATGTATGTAGGTTCATCTGTTCCCTCATAGCTCCTCAACCACTTATTAGAACTGGACAAATGAGGTATCGTTAGAAGCGTCTTAGTCGTCCGCTGGCTATAGGCTTTATAACGTGTCACTGAATTTATTGTGGCGTCTCCTAGCGGTCATAAAGAGTTATATATATATGAATTATATATATATATATATATATATTTAACATAACATAACATAACATAAACTCACGCCTATATCCCCGAAGGGGTAGGCAGAGGTGCTAGCACCCACATTTCGCCAGTTTATGTTTAGGTCCCAATGTAATAGGTGGCGAGCCTATTGCCATTAACCGGGCACTTATAAACCTGCGATAAATACACACATAACTACGAAAAGCATCGAAAAGTCATTGGTGTGTGCCATGGTAAAACCTAGGATCGAACCCGAGACCTCGTCTCAGCAGTCCATTACCCATACCTTAATTTATGGGGACTTAATTAGCACATTTCAAATATGTATATATTTGAAATTTCAAATATCTATATACCTATTGCTAACCCTAAAATAATGGAAATAAAAAAATAAGTTTGAAAGAAAAACCCGACTGCTGAAAACACACGCTATAAAAAGTATTAAACAAGAAAATATCAAGGATAGCCTTGGTCGTATGCCACTCGTATGTCTAACAAAACAATGCGTAGGGAAAAGTGACATACGACCACGGCTATCCTTGATATTTTCTTGTTTAATACTTTTTATTACGTGATTTTTCAGTAGTCGGATTTTTCAATCAACAGTATAACTTTAAAGCTAGTCTAACTACACATTGAGGTAGGTATAGTTATTTTTTTAGTGTAATTGTGTTTTGTAGTACAATTATTTTACTACTAGCTATTGTCCACCGCTCCGCCTGTGTGGAATTTTCAACCCGTGGGGACTGGGGACCTATACCCGGGACGAAAAGTAGCCCTGTATCATATTTCGGCTGCTAGAGCTTGATTGAAAAACAAAATTCAAACGTCTTCCCAAAATTTCATATTCATAAAAAATCGCGGTAGTGGTATGGACTGCTGAGACGCGGTCTCGGGTTCGATCCCAGGTTTTACCATGGCACACACCAATGACTTTTCGATGCTTTTCGAAGTTATGTGTGTATTTATCGCAGGTTTATAAGTGCCCGGTTAATGGCAATAGGCTCGCCACCTATTACATTGGGACCTAAACATAAACTGGCGAAATGTGGGTGCTAGCACCTCTGTCTACCCCTTCGAGGATATAGGCGTGAGTTTATGTATGTTATGTAATGTAAAGAATAAAAAGTACTTACAGGATAATGGTAGTACTTACAAGACAAATAGTATCAAAAAACGTAGGCACCTTTGAAGCACCGATTTCATTCTGCAAACCTTGGGCTCTGCATAAACAGATAAAGGATCGTCTGTGCACAGGTGCTCACATCTACTTAACTTCAAATATTTTATTTATTTAGGTCGCTTATGTCGAGTCTTCGTGTGAAAACCGATGTGTAACAGTTAAATGTAAAATTACGGTATTTTGACATTAAATTACGGTTTATCAATAATTTGGTACTGTATCACTTATAGAATTACCTTAATCAACTTTTGGACAAAATGTGGAATTTGCAGAAATATATAACTAATTTAAAACATTGGCGGTTCGGAGACACTTTTTTGCCGCACCACCAAGACCTGGAATTCATTACCAGCACACCTATTTCCTCCTTTCTACAGTCCCGGGTCCTTTAAGAGGAGGTAGGACACGGCGTTATTTCCGTCCAATTGAGCAGTCCGACTGGGGAAGTACCTCCGCCCTACAGAATACCACGGCCATAATAACCTCTTGTTGTGTTTCCGGCGGTGAGTAGGGTAGTAGGTATCTCTCCAGAGCTTACTGGAGAGATTTTGTACTGTCAGTGGGAAGACCAAAAGCTTGTCCTGTTTTATCTTATACACTGACGGCACAGAAACTCTTGTGTTTACAGGGTTGGCAGCGCGAGTGTGACTCCCTTTGCGTTGCGCACGTCCATAGGCCACGGTAACCACTTTCCATCAGGTGGGCCGTGTGCTTGTCTGTCAATCAAGTGGTATAAAAAAAAATAAACGGGGCGTGAAAAAACATCTGATGAGGCCACCAAGCTGAGTGTATTGTAACATTATTTAGTGTCTATAAATGGTGACCCTCTTTCCTGAGACTTTGCCTTTAGCTTACCATAAGGCGACGTGAAGTCGAGTTGGTGTGTCCTAGATAAAAAAAAATCTTAATTTCATACCTTCTTGAATTATAGTCAAACGCGAATATTTTTTATATTTAGGTAATAGCCATATTGTACATATAAAGTAGGGACAAGATAATAGGTCACTTTTGACATTTCATCAAATTTCAACAACGTAACCTTGTAACGGCGGGCATAAAATAAGAACTGCACAATTGCTTAACTTTTTTCAATTACGTTTACATATTTATTGTAATAATGACCGATACGAGTAATTTTACGATTTGCTTTCACTAATAAACCATTCTAAACATAATAAACAATTTCTGATCTAAAGAACTGAACGTCGTTACAATGTTGCGTCAGTCAACCCTTTTTCTTTTTAAACACTAGGGATGTTACTCTAAAAATCGAAAGCTGATAGGATTGTAAGTTGAATCGAATGCAATGATTACTTGTGAAGAAAAATCACCATAAATTTATAACCACGTTGTGATTATAATAAAACCTAATTATACATATTTATTATTCTTTTAACTAACTATAAAAATACAAAAAAATAACTAAATAGAAAGGTCATTGATGTTGGGTGCAATTTAGGTGGATGTTGCTGGCAACACCAGTGCCTGTCGATGACGCATGTCATGTCGCCATAACATGATGATGACGCAGTCTTTTGTTGTTGTGCGAAGTGACTGTGCGTTTTTGGTGTGCTCTCTGTTATTTTCTTCTGATCCGGCTTTTTCATTGAACTGATCTTACTGACTACGTTTACCTGGCTATAAATTGGACTCCGATTGCTTAACGATTATTAAACAAGAAAAACATTACAGTCTTACTATGTCGAAACGGGGGAAAACTCTAAACAGTCAATCTCGCGAACTAGTGCTGAAATTGTACAATTATTTTGGACGTGAATCAGTTAACGATGGGCCTCTTTTACCATTGAAACCACCGAGAGAACGCGTTGCCGAAGCATTGGGAATAGGGAAGAAGACAGTAACTCAAATTCTGAAAGAGAAATACGGACCATCAGGCTCAGAAGATAATAATTTACGTACACCGAAAAAACGAAAGAGGGACAAGAAAATTGTTGACGTTGATAATTTTGATGCTGCTGCAATTCGCAACCACATTTATGGATATTACTCGAGAAAAGAATATCCTACACGGGAAAAGCTATTGAGTTCGTTAAAAGGCGCAGGTTTATTTTTCGGAGGCAAATCGTCTCTATCAAAGGTTTTGAAATCGATTGGCTTTAGATTTAAAAAATCCGACAAGCGGAAAATCCTGCTAGAACGCTACGATATTATTTTGAAGAGAATAACATTCTTACGTCAGGTAAATAAAATTACGGATTGGGACAATGTCGTGTTTATTGACGAAACATGGTTGAATGCGAACCATACGGTTGCGCGGACATGGACCGATGATACAGCGGCCTCCACCTCAAAAGTTCCATCGGGAAAAGGAGCCCGACTTATTATATGTCACGCGGGATCAGCTTCTCAAGGTTTTATTCCAGACTGCCTCCTCGCATTCGCCTCTAAAACTACAACAGATTACCATGAGGAAATGAACTTTGATGTTTTTAAAAAGTGGTTTGAGAAGCTGCTAGTCAGCTTAGAAAACCCATCGAAAATTTTAATGGACAATGCTCCGTATCATTCTGTACAAGTTGATAAACCACCAACTCAAGCAAATAAAAAGCAAGAAATTGTCTCGTGCCTGGTAAGAAATGGTGTGGAGGCAAGTCCAACTTTATTAAAAGTTGAGTTGTTAAATCTGGTAAAAGCAACTAAGCCGACCAAGCTCCGCTATGTAATCGATGAACTAGCCCTAGAGCATGGACACGAAGTTATTCGATTGCCTCCCTACCATTGCCAGTATAACGCCATCGAGCTTATTTGGGCACAAATAAAGGGTCATGCAGCGCGGAACAATACTGAACCACCCTTCAGTACTGCTAAAATGATGACTCTGCTACAAACTGCATGTGCAGAAGTCACTACAGAAGACTGGCGAAAAGTCGTGGAGAAGACAAAGAAAATAATTTTACAAGATTTTGAACGAGATGTGAGAATAGACAATATTATTGAAAATGAATTAATAATATCTCTGAGTGCTGACAGCAGTGATGAAGATAGCAGTTCCGATAGTTCAAGTGAATAAAAGCAATTTTTTTGTTAAATTACGGAGGTACTTGTCTTATTTTGCTCCTTTAATTTATGAAAGAAAAAATAATAATGGGACAGGGATTCGCATGATCATTTTTAAAATTCACATATGTTTCAAGTCTGTATCGATTCATTCGATTCATTCATTTAATCGATGTTTTTAAGCAGGTCACCTCACTATGAATATAAAACTGACATCTGTCAAAAGTGACCTATTATCTTGTCCCTACTTTACGAGTAAATATATACTATTATCTATTTTGTGGTAATAGCTTTCTATCTCAACCTGACTGCCATGATGGTTGATGGTGAGATTGATGAAGAAGTACCCACTTACCTTAGATCTAAAAATTCACTGTTCATCCTTATCACAGGTTGCTCTGCAACCTAGCTAGGAGAACACTACTTCACACAACTTTATGTTTTACTATCTTCATTAAGCCATATTTTAGTTTTTTTTTAAATGTAATCAAATGTAAAACCTATTCTTTATAAAATATTATTATTGTTATTATATTATTATTCAAAGTCAAAGTCCAAGTCAAGGTTCTTTATTTGTAGAATATGGTACAAAAAATGATGTTTAAATTATACACATAGTGTCAGATCACATATTCTGTCGGTTCTGGCGTACAAAATTTACATAACATAAACATTACTAAATATCAAATACAACAATCCACACAATATATCAGTTATATCAATATTCAAATTAAAATGCACAAATATAGTTAAATAACTCAAATAAATGTCAATTAATAAGTATTAAAAAAAATGTCAATCAAATACATGTCAATAAAAGTGCGTCATATCAAATTATAATGTTATCAATCAATGATAATAATGTCAAATAAATTCTTATGTCACAAGTTATCATTTAAGAAATCTGAAACTTTATAGTATATTATAACAATAGTTTAATTGTACACTATTGTGCGACTTTACTTCAGATCCTCTACTCTGTCCATGCACTCTGTCCCAGCCACCTTTTTCGGATCATCGGGCTGGGGAGTCCCACCTACCATTGTTTAATTTTACCTTCCAGGTTACTCTGGAGCGTGTTCTACTGGTTTGAGTTCGCGAATCTGTTCATAGTGACGTGGCTGGAGCTGGCTAACATCGTGCAGGCGGCTAAAGGGGGCACGTTCGAGGACGCCGTCCAGATCTTTAGCATGATGCCGTGCATGGGATACTTGTTGCTTGGTTAGTTACATGTACTCATAGTAGTGTAAACCCACAAGGGTTAGGATTTGACCGGGGTGCGAGGGAAATACCTTATCCTATATATATTTTGGAGGAGGTAGGACACTATGGTATTTCCGTCCAATTGAGCAGTCCGACTGGGGAAGTACCTCCGCCCTACAGAATACCGCGGCCATAATAACTTCGTGTTGTGTTCCCGGCGGTGAGTAGGGTAACCAGAGCTCACTTGAGAATTTTTGTGCTGTCAGTGAGAAGACCAAAAGCTTGTCCTGCTTTGTCTTTTACATTGATGGCACAGAAACTCTGTGCTTACAGGGTAGGCAGCGCTAGTGCGATTCCCTTGGTGTTGCACACGTCCATAGGCCACGGTAACCACTTATCATCAGGTGGGCCGACCAAGTGGTATAAAAAAAAATGCGCAATAAGTTTTCGTGGTATGAAGAAGGCATAACCCATTTTAAAATACATGACGCTGAACTGAATAAACATCAATTATTATGAGAGTACCTACTTGGTGCTCTTCAATTTGTAATTTTCTCAATAACTATTGTATATATACCTATATTTAAATCGCGTAAGCCTCTTAGGGAAACAGAAGACGAACAAAGCTGTATAATTTATATGAAGTGTAGGTACCATCTGTACCTTGAAATGGATTTCTTCAACAATAAGAAACAGTGGCACAACGGCCAACTAGAGTGAAAACTGCCAATATTATGCAGATACTTAGATGTAGAGGTGTCACACGTGAAATGTCAGAATTTGTTACAAGAGGTGTCGGTAACGGTGTCACGAAGTCCACGGTTCTTGCCTATTTCAAAAAGTGTTCTACGAAAAAGAAGGCGAAGTTTTGGAACCGTTGTTGTGAAAAAAATCAAAGATATGCAAAGCATGAATTTTCATTATTTTGTTCCACTTTGCACGGAGTGTTATTTTTACACGGCGTTCACTCGTATTTTGTTACATTACAATATGTATTAGAGGTTGTTAACGATCCTAAAGTATTCTAATTATTGGCTAGTGATATTATAGCCTTCTTCTTCAATTTAGCGATAATCCCAGTCGCATCTGAAGCTTTTACTTCAGAGTCTGGGGTCCGTTTTACCAGTGTAACTGAGGATTTGGCTAAAATTAGATATTTTCCTTGAAGCGACTGCCATCTGTTCTCCACAACCCAAAGGCGATATCAAAGCATTGCAGCTAGACCTGTAGTTGGACTTTTTAGGCTCCAACTACCCGTAAAGACTGTTGATAGATGCTAATATTGGGTTTACAGGGCCCTTGAGGCCAAAGCCAATCTCACCTGTAAACTGCAAGCCGGTGCATCTGTTAAGAACAGGTAAGGACATGACGCAGGCACAGATTCTATAGGCACAGGATTTCAGACACGGTTCGGAGGACAAACGGCTGTTGCTCTCAGAAAAGCAATCTTACCAATCAAAAATAATAAGCGGATTTTGAGTTTCAAAGTACAAACTTCAAAAGCGATTTAGAAATCGCTATGACGACTGAAGATGTGACTATTAGTAAGCTCTAATAATGAAAAAACTGTTTTATCCTACTTTCGCAGCCATGTCCAAGTCATACATGATCGAGGTCCACCGTTCTGTTTATGAGAACCTGGTGAGTGAGCTCCGCGACATGTGGCCCAGGGGCGAAGTGTCTGATGAGGAACATGACATCATCAGTACGGCACTGCGGCAACTCAATTACGTAATACAAGGTAAGAGGAGAATGGAATTCAAATACTAGACAAAGGCAGACAGAGGAGAGTCTGCGCCAGAGATTCATTCGTAAATCAGTAGGTGGCTTTTGGCTCAAGTAAGCCCAGGCTTCGGATCCAAATATCTTGATGAGGACACGACGGTATCTCCCGTCTCAAATTGAGCAGTCCGTCTGGGGAAGTACCTCCGCCCTACAGAATACCGCGGTTATAATAACCTTGTGTTGTGTTCCCGGTGGTGAGTAGGGTAGCCAGAGCTCACTGGAGAGGTTTTGTGCTGTCAGTGGATAGACCGTAGGCTTAAATTGACACCACTGACTTGTAGGGGCGTGAAATGTTGGCGCGGCGGTCAGGGAGACCCGGTGAAACGGTTATCCGCTGGCCGCCCGCAGGTTGTACGGTTCCCGAACCTGGGGATCACTTAATCTCCGCCCCAGGAGGCTGAACCAGCAGCCTGTGTAAAGTGCCCGATGCTGTAGTCGTGCCGGAGGAGGAAACCGGAGTGGACTCGGCTACAGTATTTGGGAGGGGACCGGGGGCCCTTCCGCCCGCCGCGCCAGCCACTCACACAACCCCAGCTTGTCAGTGGTGGTACGAAGCCTAGCTTTGTCTTCTGCACTGGGAGCACAGAAACTCTCTATACCTTCCTCCCCCCCACCCCCCACATAGGTCATGAAAGAAAAAAATAAGAATAAGGTTACTACAGCGGTACCATCGTCCACAATACATGTGGATTTCTGTAACATCAGGGGCCTACACACCAACCTCAACGCGGTCCATCTACATTTAGAGACCGCGCAGCCCACCTTGTTTTTTCTGACGGAGACGCAAATATCATGCCCAGCCGATACAGCCTACTTAATGTACCCGGGGTACAAACTCGAGCATAACTTCCTGAGTCGCGCCGGGGTATGCTTGTACGTCCGGGATGATATTTGCTGCCGCCGTCTTCAAGGCCTTGAAGACAGGGACCTGTCAACTCTTTGGGTACGTACGGATCACGGTGGCCACACCCGTATCTTTGCGTGCCTCTACAGGTCTCATAGCGGTGACTTGGGTACAGCTCAATTGTTTGAGCATCTGCAGCGGTCTGCGGACAAGGTAATTGAGCAATATCCTACCGCAGATTTAGTATTCTTTGGGGACTTCAACGCTCACCACGTAGAGTGGCTGGGGTCTCCTAGAACTGATTTTGCGGGAAGGGCTGCTCATGACTTTGCACTGAGCTACGGATTCTCTCAACTGGTGCATTCTATTACTAGGACACCAGAAATAGAGACCCATAGAAGCTCTATACTGGACCTTCTGCTGACTTCACGCCCGGACGAATACTCAGTAACTGTGGAAGCACCACTTGGTACTTCGGACCACAGCCTCGTTCGGGCGCAAGTGACTCTCACGCGGCCTGAACCACCGCGGCCACCTCAATGGCGGCATGTCTGGCACTACAAGTCGGCAGACTGGGATGGACTGCGAGAATTCTTCGCGTCGTACCCGTGGAGGCGGCTTTGCTTCACTTCAAATGATCCCAGCTCCTGTGCAACAGCAGTAGCTGATGCGATCCTAGCGGGTATGGAATGCTATATTCCGAACCGCTGGATCGCAACAGGAGAGAGCAAACGCCCTTGGTTTAATAGGCCCTGCAGAGAAGCAAGAGACCACAAGCAATCTGCATACAGGGCTTGGACCACGGCTTTAGCCAATAAAGATCCTAATATCACTGAAGTGAAGCGAAAGTTGAATGCCGCCTCGAGGTCTAGTAAAAAAGCTACGGCCAGGGCTAAGTTTGAGTTCATCGGCAGAATTGGCGAGCGGCTTGCCCGCTACCCATCTGGCAGTCGTGCATTTTGGTCGCTCGCCAAAGCTGCCGAGGGAAACTTCTGCCAGTCTTGCCTTCCACCGCTGCAAAAATCCGATGGTAGTCTGGCCCATGGCGCTAAGGAGAAAGCCGATCTGTTGGGTAATCTCTTTGCGTCAAACTCGACTATGAACGACGGGGACGCCGAACCACCCATAATCCCCAGCTGTGGTGCTTCCATGTCTGAAGTTAAAATCACGCAACGGGCGGTCCGGCGTGAGCTTAAGTCCCTAGATGTTCGGAAGTCGAGTGGGCCGGATGGGATACCGGCGATGGTGCTTAAACACTGCGCCCCCGAGCTGTGCCCTGTACTTACACGCCTTTTTGCACTCTCCTACTCCGCGCGGCAGGTTCCAGCCTCGTGGAAGACCGCATTCGTGCACCCTGTACCTAAGAAAGGCGACAGGACAGATCCGACCAATTACAGGCCTATCGCTATAACCTCCCTACTCTCGAAGGTTATGGAGCGTGTCATTAACACACAGCTCCTGAGATACCTTGAAGGAAACGATCTACTGAGCGACCGACAGTACGGCTTTCGCCACCGTCGCTCAACCGGTGACCTTCTTGTGTATCTCACAAACCGGTGGTCGCAAGCCATCGAGAGTCGGGGTGAGGCACTAGCGGTCAGCCTCGATATAGCAAAGGCCTTCGATCGGGTCTGGCACAAAGGTCTTCTTGCGAAGTTGCCGTACTATGGACTCCCCGAGGGACTTTGCGAATGGATCGCCAGCTTTTTGTCCAACAGAAGCATCCAAGCTGTCGTCGACGGCAGCTGCTCGGACCGCATGAACATAAACGCTGGTGTCCCACAAGGCTCCGTGTTGTCTCCGACGCTGTTTCTGCTGCATATCAATGACATGCTGTCTGATGGCTCCATTCATTGTTATGCGGACGACAGTACCGGGGACACGTGTTACACGGGCCGTGCAAATATCCCTCAGTCCGAGGTGGAGAAGAGTCGCGAACAACTTGTGTCTAAAATCGAGACTACTCTCTCTGGAGTATCCGATTGGGGACGACTAAACCTAGTCCAATTCAACCCCACTAAGACACAAGTATGTGTATTCACCGCTAAGAAAACCCCATTCATTGTAGCGCCGCAATTCCTGGGCACACCGCTTACCATCTCCTCGAGTATCGGGATCCTTGGTGTCGATATCTCCAGCGACGTCCAATACCGAAGTCATTTGCAGGACAAGGTTAAGTTGGCATCAAAAAAACTCGGAGTGCTCAACAGGGCGAAGCAGTACTTCACTGCGGGGCAGCAACTCCTTCTTTATAAGGCACAGGTCCGGCCTCACAGGGAGTACTGCTGTCACCTTTTTGCTGGAGCACCTGCATACCAGCTTGACCCCTTCGACTCGTTGCAAAGACGGGCATTGAGGCTGGTTGACAATCCCATACTCACAGGTAGAGTGGAACCTCTTAGCCTTAGGAGGGATTTTGCCTCACTGTGTGTGTTCTACCGCCTATACAATGGTTTGTGCTCAGATGAATTGTTTGACATGATGCCCGTAGCTTCATTCTATCATCGCACCTCTCGCCATAGGCAGGGAATTCATCCCCACACATTGCGACCTGAGACGGTGCGCACTGTGCGGTATGAAAGAAACTTCATCCCACGCACACTCAAGCTGTGGAATGACCTCCCTGCTGCGGTTTTCCCAAGCGCCTACAATATGGGGTTCTTCAAGAGGGGCATCAGAAGGTTTCTTCATGGTCGGCAGCACGAGTGTGACACCCCTGGTGTTGCATACGTCCATAGGCCACGGTAACCGCTTCCCATCAGGTGGGCCGTGTGCTTGTCTGCCAACTTAGTGGTATAAAAAAAAAAAAAAAAAAAAAAAAAGAGAACTAATCAATCAACTAATCCATAGCAGTCCACTGCTGGACTAGGCCTCTCCCAATGTTGGGAAGCTTTGGACCAGACGGGTTCGTATAGGGTTTTTTTTAATAAAACTTAGGTAGCAGATAAGCACACGACCCACCTGGTGGAAAGTGGTTACCGTGACCTATGAACGTGTGTAACACGAGTGGAGTCACATCCGTCCTGCCGACCCTGTAAGAACAGAGATTTTATGTGTCTTCAGTGCAGAATACAAAATCAGGACAAGCCTTTGGTCTTCCCACTGACAGCACAAAAACACTCCAGTGAGCTCTGGCTACCCTACTCACCGTCGTACGTCGTATTCTGTCTCCGTCACCACACGGATAGGAGGTGCGAGAGGTAGAGGACAAAGAACTAATAATACGAGGTATTTCTATTATTATTTTGGACTATGAGGCCCTGATACAAGTGTTTGAGGGCCCCACAGGTGATTGCCAGCTTAGTCAAACAATTCAAACTTATATTAAAAGCGTTGTTAACTTAGTGGTTAAGAAGACAATCGAGAGGTTTCAAGTCTGAATGGTGGCCAATACGCTATCAACGTGAAACAACTTCTACCACAAGCAAGTAAGCTTATGGAAGAGTAAGCTTATGGAGGTAGCACACGATGGTATTTCCGACCAATTGAGCAGTCCAACTAGGGAAGTACCTTCTCCCTACAGAATACTGCGGTCATAATAACCTCGTGTTGTGTTCCCGGCGGTGAGTAGGGTAGCCAGAGCTCATTGGAGAGTGTTTGTACTCTCAATGGGAAGACCAAAAGCTTGTCCTGTTTTGTCTTTTACACTGACGACACAGAAACTCTTGTGCTTAAAGGTCCGCAGCGCGAGTGTAACTCCCTTGGTGTTGCACACGTCCATAGGCCAGGGTAACCAATTTCCATCAGTGGTATAAAAAAAAATATAATTCCGTAATCGACCGCAAACGATAACTGCCGACGCATGCAACAGATACGCGTACATTACGGTTTCTCAATGGCCCTCTTTATCCGTATCGAAGTTTAACTATGTAATGTACCTATGTGCTGCATGCATTGTCGTATGCGATTGACTTCAGAATCATATCTTATAATAACTTGGGTTACTAATATTCTTTTCAAAAAGAAATGCGACAAATTTAAGTAGCTTTTATACCTATCTGAGAGAGAATTCTCGATGAATAGACATAATTTCGATTAAGACCGCATTTGGCAGCTACTTAAGCCTATATCAGACTATAAGTAACGCAGAGACGCGTAAATTCTCCTAATAACTTTCTTATCGACAACCTTAATCTCAGAATAGTTATAGGAATTATTTGCTATTACCCATCAAGGATATTATACGTAGGTACTTGTATACCGGTCATTTCATTACAGACGTTTATTGTTGCTGTAATAAATAATAACGTTATTACCTTCTTGCTAGATATTGTCCAAGTCCGAATTGCTATTTCTATTAAGCTTATTTGGTTTGGTCTTATTTTGGTGTCGCGTGGTTCCCGGCAGAGTAGAATTTGTACCACCCCATCTCTTCCCATGTGGTGTCGTACAAGGCGACTGAGAGATAGGGCTGTTTAATTTATTTATTTTATGCTTCTTATAAATCAACAGGGATGTATGTTAATGTGCTCGACAACATCAAAGTTTTAGCATACGAAATGAAATTTCACCGCGTGTGACCGCGGTCAGGTTCAGCTGTCGACTTTATGCTGGACCGGATTCAGTAAAACTATCTACATTTTCAAAACGTATGATATCAAAACTGCCAAAACTTGTTTTATAAAAATTCAATATTTTCCTTAATTGGAAACGAATCAACCTATGAGTGTATTTTAAAGTTTAAAAACTTACTTACTAGGCACGTTCTGTATTCCGGGGACGAGTTGGGGACTCTGTAGTCCCCACACCCGAGGAGAGGGCCACACCGTGAGCGATGGCCCTGGGTCGGCCGGGGTGCGAGGGATATGCCTGTTAACCTCACCTTCGGCAACCAAAACCGACCCACGGGCGCCGTGCGTTTTGGTTGGTTCGAGTCCGACATAACCTCTTCTACCGGCTCCGGTGGGGGGGTATCCCTGGGGATTTTGCACACGTAAATAAAAGGCACGTTCTTACGGAATACTAATGACTTCCTAAATATTTTTCATTCCAATCGAACTGAAATCACTTGTCTTGAAAACGTAGTAGAATCAATGTACGAGTAATATTTCTTCGTATTTTTTTCTTCTAGGTTATTACTGGTGCAACAACGCTCTCCTGGTGATATTCCTGAGCCCTCCGTTCGTGATCATCGTCAAGGTAGCGCTGGGATACGAAGACAGCTATATCCTGCCGTTCTTCTATTGGTTCCCCTTTGATCCAATTGAACATGGCTATGTAGTAATTTTAGTCGCCCAGACTTGGCATGGTAATTACCTACTTAAAAAAACTTAATATCCTACGCGGTAGACATCCTTTTTTTATACCACTTAGGTAGCAGACAAGCACACGACCCACCTGATGGAAAGTGTATACTGTGTCATAACGTGTGCAAAACCAAAGGAGTCACACTCGCGCTGGCACCTCTGTAAGCATAGAGAGTTTATGTGCCGTCAGTGTAAAAGACAAATCAGGACAAGCATTTGGTATGAGAGCACAAAAACTCTCCAGTGAGCTCTGGCTACCCTACTTACCGCCGGAAATACAACACAAGTTTATTATGACCGCGATATTATGTAGGGCGGAGGTACTTCCTCAGTTGGACTGCTCAATTAGACGAAAATACCGTCGTGTCCTACCCTAATAACTTAATTATCCCTTAGCTAACTTAGCTAGAATGTAATCCACATTTTAGCTAAGTTAGCTTTTACATCTGAGATGTGCGTGCGAACTACGTTTTTTTTTATATACCACTTAGTTAGCAGACAAGCACACGGCCCACCTGATGGGAAGCGGTTACCGTGGCCTATGGACGTATGCAACACCAGGGGTGTCACACTCGTGCTGCCGACCATTAAGAAACCTTCTGATGCCTCTCTTGAAGAACCCCATATTGTAGGCGCTTGGGAAAACCGCAGCAGGGAGGCCATTCCACAGCTTGAGTGTGCGTGGGATGAAGCGTTTCTATAGATGTGTTTAATATCCATCAAATTGTATTCAATGACCCACAATCTTCGTAGATTCGTACGTTTTCTTCCATAGAAATTTGTCTTAAGATTATTTAGCAAAAACCATCAAACTTAAGAATATATTAACGACCGGAAACGCACTCATCACACGCTCAAGTTGTCGAATGAACTCCGCGTTTCCTTCTTCCTACAGTCCCGGGGCCTTTAAGCGGGGCGTGAAAAAGCATCTGATGAGGCCGCCAAGCTGAGTGCCACCATTGTAACAGTTAGTGTCTGTAATGGTGACCCTCTTTCCTGAGACTTTGCCTTTAGTTTACCATCAGGCGAGGTGAGGTCAAGTTAGCGTGTCCTATATAAAAAAAAAATTATGTTGTTTTTTTACAAACAACTACAATATGAGATTTTTCAAGAAAGTCATTTAAAAGGTTTCTGCAGGGCCAGCTGCAGGTCACTGTAACCACTTTCTATCAGACAGACATGGACCGCGTGTTTTTGTCTAAAACAATGCAATTACCACTTAGTCTAAGTAAAGAAAGAGTTTTAGTATTGTTCTGGATCCACTCTTCGCAGTAAAATAGAATAACTTTTCCACAGTTTGTGCTAACAAAAACACAATCGTCACGAAACTGTGATAATTATGATGAAGTTGCCCCCCACAGGGACGTTCGCAAACAACGGCACCCCGCCACGACACTATAATGATCCTTTGAACGCACCGAACTATTTCAACAAACTGAACAAAATATATTAATTAACGCCAAAGTTCCAAACAATGACTATTTGCAGAGAATTAACTTTTATTTACACGAAAATTTATACTATAAATTATATTTAATTGTCTTCACTAAATAATCTGTTGTGCAAAATGTTTTATCGTGTTTAGGGTCTTAAAAAGATTAATACCAACCATTAAATATCTTTTGTCTCGTCACATTACTGTCCATCCCAAGGTTGCCTGGAAGAAATCGCTTCAGCCCATTATACATTAAACTGTATATGTATGTTACCTACTTGTCTCAGTTGGAAATGTATTGGTGTACAATAAAGTATTATCTATCTATCTATCTATCTAAATGTTAGTGGCCGAGACCAGATTGAATGTTCTCTAGGGCACATCAGACTCCCCGGGGTGCACAGGCCGATGCCAATGAGACGAAACACCGTTGCGATTTAAGTCGGTTCAAATCCGACACATAGTTTTTAACTCTGATGAACTTAGGAATTTAGTGTGTTTGAGAGCTACACATAACCGCTCGGCCTCCCTCAATCGTATTTTCAACCGTAGGAACGAACCCAAATAACCAACGAAACGATCAATACGCTTCTAACGGCCTGGGAGTGACGGATGGAGCCGCCTGTCACCCTAGCAGAAGCAGGCTGTGGCGGTGGTGCGTGTTGCGCGTCTTCCCGTTCCCGGAGACGAGTTGAGGACTCTGAGGTCCCCATACCCGACGAGGGCCAGATTGACTGAGATGGCCTTGGGTCAGTCGGGGTGCGAGGGATATGCCTGTCAACCTCACCTTCGGCAACCATCAATGACCCACAGGCGTCGTGCGTTTTAATCGGTTCGAGTCCAACATAACCTCTCCCACCGGATCCGGCAGGGAGGTATCCCTAGGGATTTATTGCACGTCTATCTGACGATTCCTCATTTGTCCAGTTCTAATAAGTACTTAAGGAGTTATGAGGGAGAACATGAACATAGATACACATACATACATAGTCTGTGAAAATCATAACCCTCCTGTGGTTTTGCCGTAGTTAGGTAAAAAGTCTTCCCCTCTGGAGCTTTTTCGTACTCCCAGTTTGTTCCGGTTTTGAACCCATATAAAGAAATGTATTCTTATCTACAGGGCTAATAACGATATGGTTCATGTTATCTGGCGACCTGCTGTTCTGCATATTTCTGAGCCACATCACCACGCAGTTCGACCTGCTGTCGGCCAGGATCCGCAGGCTGGTGTACGTTCCTGTTGATAAACAACTCGTCGATAAGTATCCTTTAGGTAAGTTAATCATTATACCTAACTGCAAAAAGAAAAGAAATTAAAATGAATTATTTTATTTATCTATCTATATTCACTAATAAAATCTATTATTAAATAAATGAATAGATAAAAAAAAGAAATTGGGTATTTTCCTGTAGGCAAAATAAATTATTTACTTGGGCTCATTGAATTAATTCGTGTATCCCTCCCTGTTTGTCACAGGGATGATAGGTCTAGAAACTCTAGAGCTGAGACGTAATTGTTAACTAAATAATAAGGTGGATAACCCATACGTCTTAGCATCCATTAATTTCTTTGTCCCAAATAGTTATGTGCGTGCCACCGGGCGTAGACAGCATCGTCTTTTCGTAACGCCACCGACATGGCACGTGCCTCAGACCACCACTTGCCCCCCCGCAAGGGCCGTGGAATTAATAAATGCTCTACTGCAATCTAACCCTGATGTCGATATATTCTCCGACAATATACATCAAATGATGAGAAACGTCTTAACGTACCTGAATGCACCCTCATGAGATGTGCATCAGAATGGCAAATCAGTAGTGGCTTACCTATACACATTAGTAATATTATTATTAATATTTTATTACTTGCATGTACCTAGTAGATTAAGTTAGCTGTTAGTTAGTAAGTAGTATAACACTATAAGCGCTTTGATGTTACACTGTTAGAACATCATCATTATTTCATTGCTAATCCCGGTTACATCCAAATATTGTACATTGAAGCCCGGGGTGCGCTTTCCTGCTCTTTCGATAAACCGGTTAACGGGTGCGACTACTGTCTGACCCACCCAACAACCCCGAGAGGAAAAATCTTACTCAAAGCCTCACCCGCCTATTACAGGCCTCTAAGGTTTGACGGCCTCTGTGTCATAGCGGTAGAACGTTCGACTGGTACGCAGGGAGAGTGGGTTCGATTTCCGCTTGTAACAGCGCCGAAATATCAGTTGCTCAGTAAAAATAATAAACATGGTAAATATCCCAGCGAGTATTACACAAACAAACAGTGTTCACATACTCATACAGACCATCGAGTGAGTTGCTATGCAAAAAATCTATTTTTTTAATTCCAGGAGACTACTGTAAACGCCACGCAAAGCACCATAAGAACATAGTAGACTCCTTCAATGGTAACGATTGGGAGGCCTCTCAGCAGAAAGAACTCAGAGAAATCATTTTAAGGCATAGGGCATTGATAAGGTAGATATATTTGCAAATTTAATTCTGGTATCTCCGAAGTGGCTGTAACTACTTTGACTTGGTTTTTCTCCACGGCACAGACGACGACCTATGGACGTGTATGACACCAGAGGCATCTTTTGTTAATTTTTTTAATTTATGCACAGTGTATTGTACAAAGGTGGACTTAATGCCAAAGGCATTATCTGATTGTCTGCCTTAGGATGCTGCAGAGATGCATTGAGGTAGATGCAGGCAGAATAATGAACTATTAACCATAAGGATAATACTCAAATTAGTACACAATAATTACACTATACTATATATACTATAATACATACACATTTAAATACACTACTCATAAACTCATATTATACATACCTACATAATATATACTAACACATATTCAAGCATAGATACACAATCATAAAATATAATATTCCATTTTTATCCATTATGACGACTAGGGGCCACTGTAGAGCTGACGTACTTTGTACTTGAACGTAGCACGGATGGTGGTCATCCTGATTTCCAGAAGAAGCGCATTCCAGAGGAGGATAGCTTGCACCAGGAATGAAGAATGAACTAACGAAGCCGAGCCAGTAAAAACCTTTAAGTGCCCTTCTTTTAGGATCCCATATGGCAGTCGCTTAGAAAAACCATAGATTTACCTGAAACCATTTCACAGCAGGAATGTCGTTCCTTTCATTCATACCTCACTGTGTGCTGATAATACCCTAGCTTCTTTAATTTTTCGTTTTTACTTTCCCAGGCTTGCAGGAGACGTAGAAAACATGTTCGGTTTTGCTCTCCTCGTAAACTTCTTCAACAGTTCTATCATCATATGCTTCTGTGGATTTTGTTGTGTTGTGAGTATTCTGTGATGAAGTGTCGGTAAGCATTTTTCAGAACTTGCGGAGCGATGTTCCAGGTAATTGGTCCTGTGTACTCCTTCGGATTAAACCTTATCGAACGATATTTTAAGTAACTTCATGGTACAGACTTAGTAAAAATCTTTGTGGTGAAAACTTTTGACGTCATCAGTATCACAATTGTTTTTTTTTTCAGATAGTTGAGAAATGGAACGAATTAGTTTACAAGTCCTTCCTAACAACTGCATTGTCACAGACATGGCTCCTGTGCTGGTACGGACAGAGGTTACTGGAATCTGTGAGTAAATAATTAAAAAGAATCTGTCTAGCCAAGGGTGAGTCATCTACCTAATGAATCGCTCTTTCTATGTTGTGGTTAATGGCTTTAGGTCTAATTTATTTCCTGCCTCTTCAGGCGTACCCCAGGGTTCACACCTTGGACCTATCCTCTTTAATATTTTTATTAATGACCTGCCAAATTGCCTTCTACATTCTAAACCCTACATGTATGCTGATGACCTAAAAATCTCACGCATTATAAACGGTTCCGATGACGTAGCTCTTCTACAGCAAGACATAGAACATATAAATCAGTGGTGCAGAAACAACCAAATGCGTCTGAACACTGAAAAATGTTTTCACGTCAAGTTCACCCGTAAACGTAACGTAATTGAGTCAAGCTATTCCATAGGATACAATCTCATACGAGAAGTGGATACCGTGAGGGATTTGGGCATTATTTTGGACAAGAAGCTCACTTTTCAGCCTCATGTTGATCAAATAATAAAAAGAGCATCTAAAATGTTGGGGTTTGTTATAAGAAATGGCAAAATATTCCGCAAGCCCCAAACAAAGATATTGCTATATAATACCCTGGTGCGCAGTATACTTGAATATTGTCCCACTGTTTGGAGACCGCACTATGCAACTCATATCCTGAGATTGGAGAGAATTCAGAAGCGATTCTTGTGGCACCTGGCATTTACTGCTGGCGTTGCAGCGAAGCATAAATCATATAATGAGAGACTAACATATTTCAAAATTCCATCATTAGAAAAAAGAAGATCTCTTCTGGATCTGGGCTTTGCGTACAAACTTCTGCGTAACGAATTGGACTGTTCCGCGCTTTTGGAATGCTTAAGGTTTAATGCTCCTAGCCGGATGCCCCGCAGAGCATTGGCACTTATGGTTCATCCAATTCGTAGCACCGTTTTAGGCTATAATTCACCAATTCCCAGACTGTGTAGGGCTGTTAACAAGTACTGTGCTAACTCGATTGATATATTTAACATGAAGTCACACGAATTCCGGAGACTCGTTTTTGAAAACTTGCCTAACTAATAAGTTGATTTAAAATAGGTATAGTTGTTTGTATTATTATTATTTCGATTTCATTTGGACATTTATTTTTTAATTAATCACTATCTGTATCATATACATTATTTATTTATATGAACCATTCACATTTATATAATACATATAATGGATTTATTATGCTAATTATGTGCATATAATATTATAGCAATTGTTAATAAATGATAATAACCGATATTAATTGATAATAATCGATGATGGTTGATAATTAATTTTTTTTTTTTGATTTGTTTTTTGATAATTTTTTAATCATTATTTTTTGATTGATAGTTATTGTTTGATAATTATTATAATTATAATTGATTGATAATTCATTGTTTATAGGAATATTGTAATTGTTAATTGTTAATGCTGCATGCTGTATTCACCTATAATTAGTTAAGCAATTATCCGTAAACCTGTAATATGTGAAACTTTGAAAATTGTATCATTGTATTTAACTGTTGGTGAATCTAATAAATAAATAAATAAATTCGCAATTGAAGGGTTCCATATCATTAAACTTTTTCTTTGGATTCGCCTCGACACTACTTATAGGAACGAAGTAAGAGATTTCGACTAAAATCGTCATGCCATTCTTCCTGTCACATAGCGCATGTCTACAGCTTGATATTTTAATAATGCTATTTTACGGTTTTAACTACTCTATATAAAGGTATCAAACTGATTTACTATTTACAAACATACATACACATACATATAATCACGCCTTCATCTCTGGAGGGTTAGGCAGAGGTGAATTAACACCCAAATATCACCAATAATTGTATTCGGTCCCACGTAATCCGGTCCGGCCACAATTGTTGACTCGAGCAATGCATCTGAGGCTGAGTCTGGGCTGTATAACATAATATAATAATAATAATAACGTTTATTGCAAAAATATTACACAGCTGACAATAAAAATAACATACATTTTAAAAGAAACGAGGGCTTCATGATATTTCATGATACATAGAAAGCCATGTTCAGGACATTTGAAACTCAGCCTCTTAAACTAGGGAGAACCCTGTATCTTATGTATATATCTGTCTGATGTTAAACAGCCCTATCCCTTAGTCGCCTTGTACGACACCGCATAGGAAGAGATGGGGTGGCCCTAATTCTACTCTGCCGGAAACCACGCGGCAATTACTACCTCAGTTTGGTAAATTATGTACGTAAGTATCTATCTGTTGAAGCCCATTTCTAAAACTTTTATCTGTTCGCAGAGTGCACGAGTTGCAGACGCCCTGTACGAATGCGGATGGTACAAGGCTTCGCTGAACATAAAGAGCTCCATATTCATCATGTTACATAGGTGAATAATCATTCAGTATACTGTAGATTTGGCACCTTAAGTAATGTCATAATCCATAATTTCTGGAAAGTCCTCAAGGGCACACCCATTTGGGTTTCCACTCTTTCTTGTAAATACTCATAGGACTATTTATACTGTAGATTGATGGCACTTGGTGGAATTTGTTGTTACACATATTGATAACTCACTTGTACTTTTCCACATTACTTTATTGCTTATTACACCTGACCGGTTTCGCCTTACGGCGAATTATTTAATTGGCTTAATTTTCAATATTAGTATTTCAACATTTATAAGTATTTCTTATAATTTTATATAATTTTTTAATTGACATTATAACTTAAATACATAATAGTAATAATTCATAAATTCAAAATATATTTAGGACCACATATATATTATTTCCCTATATTTTGGGGAAAAAATTTATACTGGTATACATAATTTTACAACTACCCACATGTGTAATATGTTTGAGTGTCGCAATGTTTCTAATAGGAATGCTCTTAAATGTCATTATAAACCTTTGAGGATGCCGTAAGGCGAAACCGGTAAAAAAAAAAAAAGTAATGTGGAAAAGTACAAGTGAGTTATCAATATGTGTATACTCATAGGACTCTACCTTTTTTTTTGTTTAGTTGCTATAATTGGAACTATCTTCCTCAATACTTCTTCAAATTTAATTCAGTAATAATGTGTATGTAGATATTTAGTGTGTCGAATATTGAGGGATCGACTGGATGGGGAAGATGCAGGATCGGGATTCGGGAGCAATAGCGCACATTGGGAGTGGTCTATGTCTAATGTATGATTTGAGACTGTCATGGTCAATCACATTAACTGTGAAAAACTTGCCGGGATGTTTACCATGTTTATTTATATCTAACTGTGATACCCAGGGCGAACTTCACTAACTTTACAAAATTCACTTTAGTGGTGCAGCATTAACTTTACATATTCATTTACAGATCTCAAAAAAATATTTACGTGACCACCTACGGATTTTCAATAATTTCGTTAGCAAGTTACACCACGGTAGGTACCTTATCATTTTATAGATCACTAGCTGTTGCCCGCGGCTCCGCCCGTGTGGATGTCGGTTATCGCTTAGTGTTGAGCCAACGCTATTGAGCATAAAACATTTTTAGAATAAAAGTAGTCTACGTTACTCCTAATTACATCAGCTACCTACCAATAAAAGTCCCGTCAAAATCGATCCAGTCATTTCAGAGATTAGCCGGAACAAACAGACAGACATAAATTGTAGAAAATGTTATTTTGGTGTATGCACCGTATTATATAATATATGCATGTAGTAAAAAACGGTTGTGGTGGTTTTAAATTTCGCAACATTGATAAGGCAAACCTGAAGATGACGCTAGCATACAGAAATTCATATATTTTAAACTCAAAAGTTACTAATCTTATATAGCCTGCATCTCAAAATCCTTTCTGAGGGAGTGCCTACGTCACAGTAGTTTTATGCATGCAAAGTCTCAGCCCGATTGGTTTAAAATTGACAAAGTTTCCTACAAACTTTCATCCCCTATTTTAACCCTTGAGAGTAGAATTAATTAAAATCCTTTCTTAGCGGATGTCTACGTCATAACATCTACCTGCATGCCAAATTTCAGCTCGATCCGTCCAGTGGTTTGGGCTGTGCGCTGATAGATCACTATGTCAGTCAGTCATTCAGTCAGTCACCTTTGAGTTTTATGTATTTAGATTAAAAACATTACACTTGAGGGGAAGCTGATCAATAAGTTATTTATTCTTTCAGATCATCAAAACTTCATGGTCCTACTTCACTCTGCTGCTGAATATTTATAAAAATTAATTAGGAGCTTGATTAGACGGCCAGCTGAGATTTATTATTAGCTGAGATGATTTATATTATAGATTAAGCCCAATGAATAAATATTTATTCACTGATAACATTCGCAGATGTATCTATATGTCACCTTTGTTTTATTATTTAACGTGTCATGTCAGAAACTATGGAATTCAACAGAACAGATTCTACCATAATATAACCGTTTACCAGGACCCAGTTTACCCCTTTAGTAGTAAAATTGCAAAAATCCTTTCTTAGTGGACGCTTGCACTATAAAAGACATCGCCTACCTCAAGGTTCGGCAATTAAGGCTCTGCGTTGGTAAATCAATCGGGATAAGTAATTTTGTATGTTTAGATTCACTTAGGTACTCACTTTCAGAAAAAAAATGCTACACATTAGCTAGATTAATCCAAGTTAGATAGAATCTTACTAGTTCTTACCTAAGGTCAACTGAGTTTATCTAAGCACCTTCACATATAATACATTTTTACAATATATAACTTTGCTTTAACAGTGTAATAAATGTTATAGATACATTATATTAATTTATTATGTATCCATATCTGCAACGAGGAACGTAACAAAGTAACAATAATAATATGTTGGTACCAATTTTTTTTTTTTGTACCATTTAGTTGGCAGACAAGCACACGGCCCACCTAATGGGAAGCGGTTACCGTGGCCTATGGACGTATGCAACACCAGGGGTGTCACGTCACACTCGCGCTGCCGACCATGAAGAAACCTTCTGGTGCCCCTCTTGAAGAACCCCATATTGTAGGCGCTTGGGAAAACCGCAGCAGGGAGGTCATTCCACAGCTTGTGTGCATAGGATGACGTTTCTTTCATACCGCTCAGTGCGCACCGTCTCAGGTCGCAATGTGTGAGGATGAATTCCCTCCCTGCCTATGGCGAGAGGTGCGATGATAGAATGTAGCTACGGGCATCTTGTAAAACAATTCATCTGAGCACAAACCATTGTATAGGCGGTAGAACACACACAGTGAGGCAAAATCCCTCCTAAGGCTAAGAGGTTCCACACTATCTGTGAGTATGGGATTGTCAACCAGCCTCAATGCCCGTCTTTGCACTGAGTCAAAGGGGTCAAGCTGGTATGCAGGTGCTCCAGCAAAAAGGTGACAGCAGTACTCCATGTGAGGCCGGACCTGTACTTTATAAAGAAGGAGTTGCTACCCCGCAGTGAAGTACTGCTTCGCCCTGTTGAGCACTCCGAGCTTTCTTGATGCCAACTTAACCTTGTCCTGCAAATGACTTCGGTATTGGACGTCGCTGTAGATATCGACACCAAGGATCCCTATACTCGAGGAGATGGTAAGCGGTGTGCCCAGGAATTGCGGCGCCACAATGAATGGGGTTTTCTTAGCGGTGAATAGGTACACATACTTGTGTCTTAGTGGGGTTGAATTGGACTAGGTTTAGTCGTCCCCAATCGGATACTCCAGAGAGAGTAGTCTCAATTTCAGACACAAGTTGTTCGCGACTCTTCTCCACCTCGGACTGAGGGATATTTGCACGGCCCGTGTAACACGTGTCTCCAGTACTGTCGTCCGCATAACAATGAATGGAGCCATCAGACAGCATGTCATTGATATGCAGCAGAAACAGCGTCGGAGACAACACGGAGCCTTGTGGGACACCAGCGTTTATGTTCATACGGTCCGAGCAGCTGCCGTCGACGACGGCTTGAATGTTTCTGTTGGACAAAAAGCTGGAGATCCATTCGCACAGTCCCTCGGGGAGTTCATAATATGGCAACTTCGCAAGAAGACCTTTGTGCCAGACCCGATCGAAGGCCTTCGCTATATCGAGGCTGACCGCTAGTGCCTCACCCCGGCTCTCGATGGCCTGCGCCCACCGGTTTGTGAGATACTCAAGAAGGTCACCGGTAGAGCGACGGTGGCGAAAGCCGTACTGTCGATCGCTCAGTAGATCGTTTCCCTCAAGGTATCTCAGGAGCTGTGTATTAATAACACGCTCCATTACCTTCGAGAGAAGGGAGGTGATAGCGATAGGCCTGTAATTGGTCGGATCGGTCCTGTCACCTTTCTTAGGTACAGGGTGCACGAATGCGGTCTTCCACGAGGTTGGGACCCGCCTTGCGGAGTATGAGAGTGCGAAAAGACGTGTAAGTACAGGGCACAGCTCGGGGGCACAGTGTTTAAGCACCATCGCCGGTATACCGTCCGGCCCACTCGACTTCCGAACATCTAGGGACTTAAGCTCGCGCCGGACCACCAGTTGCGTGATTTTAACTTCAGTCATGGAAGCACCACAGCTGGGAATTATCGGTGGTTCGGCGTTCCCGTCATTCATAGTCGAGTTTGACGCAAAGAGATTACCCAACAGATTGGCTTTCTCCTTAGCGCCATGGGCCAGACTACCATCGGATTTTTGCAGCGGTGGAAGGCAAGACTGGCAGAAGTTTCCCTCGGCAGCTTTAGCGAGCGACCAAAATGCACGACTGCCAGATGGGTAGCGCGCAAGCCGCTCGCCAATTCTGCCGATGAACTCAAACTTAGCCCTGGCCGTAGCTTTTTTACTAGACCTCGAGGCGGCATTCAACTTTCGCTTCACTTCAGCGATATTTGGATCTTTATTGGCAAGAGCCGTGGTCCAAGCAGATTGCTTGTGGTCTCTTGAATTTCATTAAGTCAACAAGTCATTAAGAAACTTCTAAGTACTTAGGTGAGGTAACTAAGTACTTAGAAGTCTCTTAAAAGTCTTCATGAAATATAAGCGAGACAACATCTGAATTGTAAAACTGAACATTAGATGGACACAACTCAAGTATCAATTTACAGAACTACATACTTGAGTAATAAAAATTACTAATGCCTGTCCATTTCCCATCACTAAATTCAGTGAAATTTCAAATTAAGTCAAATTGTCATTTTGTGTTGCCTTGTCACTAGTGCCATGCATGTCAGTCAGACTGTCAGAAGTGTCAGAGTCGCATACATTATTTCGAGCATTCGAATTTCGATTCACAATTAAAAATTCTGTGACAGTGAAGATTGTTGTTTCGCTTTTACGTGCTTATTGTAACAAATAAAATGTCTAACAAAAAGAATAAAGACATCCACACCAGTGAGAGTGAAGAGGAGCAAGATTCGGGCAGTGAACAAGACTCCGACTTGGATTCCGACGGCAATTATGTCGGTGATAAGGTATACCATAACATAACCTATAAAACACATGGCATGCCGCTGTTTCTACTGTGAATATTGTAAATATGTCTTTTTATAGTTTTTTGATAGTGTATACGCATACGTGTTGTTTTTTATTAAATTAATTCATTTGAGTTATACATACCTTTTTTACAACTTTCAATTTATTATTGTTATTGATTTTAATGACACGGAATTTCAAAACATTATGAAATAGAAATACAATACATACAAACGCTAACGCCAATAACCCTCCGGGGTAGGCAGAGACACACCGCCAACAGCAATACATTGTATCTCAACATAAACTATCTGTAATAGGAATTGCAAGCTGACTTCGAAGGTCGAAACCCTGAGGATTGTGACGCGCATGGCATCAAGCAGCTGTTACGACAACTTTTCCTGAAATCCAATGTGGAGTTGGGTGGTCTTGCACAGATTATTATTTGTAAGTAACAAAGACCTAATGTAATTCAGTACCTAATTATCTTAAAAAAATATTTTATGTATGACACCGCCATTTTGCATATGTTATGCTAAAATACTATAACTAAATGCTTTTCTCCAAATTCATAACTGCTACTATTACAATCACACAATTGAGGCTCTCAGTTCCGAGTCCAAGGGCCCCAGAAACGAATTATTATGCTAGACACAATATTAATCAGAATTTTTAATTAGTTGAAGTTCAAATATTAGAAAATGGTGTGAAATAAACCTACAAACTTGATATATCCTTAACAAGACAATTTTATAATGCAACCACTTTTAGCAGTTACTATGCTAGTGATATATAGCTACACTTTCTAAAGATTAGATGATAGCAAAAGAAAAAAAGGAAACATAATTCCCCAAATGGGAAATTGACTTGGAATTTCCCATAAGGGGAATAAAATTATGTTTCCTTTTTTTCCCTCTTATATTACCAAATGCCAGTAAAAGAAAATTTCAATAGTAGGCTTCAAACAAGGAAATGATTAATATAATACCTACACAAAGTATGTTCGGGATATTTTAGTAAATTTGATTTTGTTTCAGCCCAAAACTATGTAGGCAGTGTAGTGAAGCAATGCTTGGATGATGCTCAGGACGAGGACGATGATGAAGATGACGGTAGCGATGGAGTCTTCGGAATAACAACAATTATTAATATCACAAAAAGAAAGGTAAGTTTCATGGCATTAAACGATCTGTAATCCAATCTATATTAAAAAAATGATTTGTTTGTGTACACAGCATATACTCAAAAAGTTTGACATTCATTGTTCATATTATCTTTTTAGGATGACCCCTGCATACAACAGATTAGGACCTTACTAACTACTCTAGCAGAGGAAAATGCAGACGATAGAACTAAAGCATTCATTAAAAAGATTTTGTCAAATGATGCAGAACATGTCGGACTTGTTATTAATGAAAGGTATGTTAATTTCCTTAAACTTCGCTGTTCTCATACACCAATAGTACGTTATAGATTGTCACATAAGCAAATTATAGACAAAACAATTAACGTTGTTACACAGATAATGTGAATGTGTGAAGGGTGTTATTTCAGTTTCCACAAACTATAATTTTGTAAACAGTAGATTTTACAATGAGGTAATTTTTACAAAAAGGAGGAGCTTTTACAAAAAAGAAATTATCAGTGTATTTCTGGGTTTTAACGGAAATAGTAAACTTTTTGTAACATATAACATGGGGCTCATGTAGATCTACAAAGCGCAAGACCACCAACCCACTGATTCATCTGGTAATTAACAGACGAGACACTGGGACGTTCTTATAGGATGTTGAATTTGGCTTTAGGAATTAGGATGGTGGCGGAAACCACGCGGCTATTTATTTATTTATTAATTATTTTACCAATTTGTTAAATCTATCATATATTTCCAGGATCCTAAACATTCCAGCTGCTATCAGCGTGCCTCTATTCTCATCCCTGCAGACGGAACTAGAGAAGGCGGTGAAAAAGAACATGCCTTACACATTTAGCTACCTTATCTGGATATGCAAGACATACAACACGGGAGGTATGTTGTTTTGTAAACATTTCTTGTTAATGTTTAAACAGTCATGTGATGATGATATCGGTTGTTTACAAGCTATTGTGATTCAAATTTTGAAGGGATTTAACCTGGTGGTTGTTATTAATACCATGGATGAAGATAGGAGGTAGGACACGGCGGTATTTCCGCCCAATTGAGCAGTCCGACTGGGGAAGTACCTCCGCCCTACAGAATACCGCGGTTATAATAACTTCGTGTTGTGTTCCCAGCGGTGAGTAGGGTAGCCAGAGCTCACTGGAGAGTTTATGCTGTCAGTGGGATGACTAAAGGCTTTGTCCTCTACACTGACGGCACAGAGACTCTGTGCGTTGGAATCGCGAGTGTGGCTTCTCTGGTGTTACACACGTTCATAGGCCACGGTAACTACTTTCCATCAGGTGGGCCGTGAGGTTGTTACTTAGGTGGCCTAAGTGGTATAAAAAAAGGAGCATAAAATGAGAAGGAAATATTCTACAGTTTGCAGTCATCCTTTGAGTATTAAATGCAATGAAGATGTTCCAAGTAATTTACATCAATAAGGACTTTTACATTCACGCCCTTATTCCGGGAGGGTTAGGCAGAAGTGAATTAACACTCACATTTTACCAATCATTAAATTTGGTCCCACGTAATAGGGGGGGTGAGCCTATTGCCGTCTTCCGGACACTATTATTGACTGAAGCTAAATATCTGAGACTGAGTCTGGGCTGTATATCTGTCTGATGTTAAACAGCCTTAGTCGCCTTGTACGACATCCATGGGAAGAGATGGGACTTTTACTCTACTCTTTGAATCAATGGTTGTATTATGGTATTAAAAACAGTTGCGGACTACTTAAAAATGGTCACTTAAAAGTAAACTAATTAGCCTACTTCATTGAAGAAATCAGATTTGTTTAAACAAACAATTTTTTTACTGAAGACAATATATGATGTCATTCCCGGTTTGTTTCAACTCTTGAATCAAAACAAACTATTGATTTTTCTTATTGTTAAACACATTCCAATAACATAAATATCTACTCTCATTGCAGAAGAATCTTCAGAAGTGCTATTCGCGAACCAAGAAGAGAAGCCGCTTGCGGACGTGGCGCGTGCAAGCTTTGACGTTGACGTCACGGAGCAGGCTGAACTCTCGCAGTGGGATGAGGGCTGTGCGCTCACGCCGTGTAGAAAGGTAACTAATATTCATAAAAATACAGGGATTTTTTTAAACAAACAGATGCCCACTGAGTTTATTGCCGGAGTTTTCTCAGGTGGGAGTCGCGAAGCGAAACAAATGGTATTCAAGGGATACTAAAAACCATACGAGACTGACGCAGACTTTCTCTCTCCCGGTCAGCAGCAGTCGCTCCCGCTAAAGCTGAAAATAGTCTATTCCTTATTTTAATTTGACGTTTTATAAGTTACATTTTAATGGTTTTCGCCAGAGAATTTGTTTGGATATGATTTCTTAACTTAGTAGAAATTGTTGTTGGACAATGGAAGTTTTGTTAATATCCTAGCATCTTTATTTTCAGTTTTGATTGTTACAACAATTAAAAGGTGAATACTAGTAATCGATTTATCTAAATACATATTGTTTTGTTCTTTTATTGTTAGTGTTCTTATTTTTATCTGACTATGGCGATGCAAAACGAGGGTTATGATTTTGACAGGCTATGTATGTGTGTATGTAGGTTTATGTTTCCTCATACTTCCTTAACCACTTACTTGAACTGGACAAATGAGGTACCTATAGTTAGAAGCATCTTAGTCGTCTGCGTCATAAAGTGTCACTGAATCTGATGTGGCGCCCTCTAGTGGTCATAAAGTACATGTTAAAAAATAAATTTGACATAAATATGTTGTATTTGATATCCAATGAAAGGGCTTATTTATCACATTTCAAATATGTGTAAATTATACGTATTGCTTGCCCCAAAATATTATAAATAAGAAAAAAAAAACTAAATCCCGAATACTGAAAAATCACACTCTAAAAAGTATTTAACAAGAAAATATCAACGATAGCCGTAGTCGTATGCCACTTACTCTAACAAAAAAAAATGCATTCAAGAGAGCGTGATTTTACAGTAGTCGGGTTTTAGTTTTAAACTTATGTATGATGTAATGTTAATAACTATGTTATTCGTTTATTGCAGGTCCTCATATTCGACGGCAGTAAATTCAACACGCTAGTGAGGCTTATCAAAGAGGAGGTGGAGGCCATTTAAACTTGCTCTTATTGTACGACTGTGACATTTATATTTATGCCATACACGCGCTGTATACATATTAATATTTTTATTATTACTGATTAAACTAAGCTTTACTCATTATTCTGTTTCATTGTTTGAAAAAATGTCAGTTGGATAACCGTGAGCTGCTTAAGCATTCGTGTTTTTGACGAGAAAGAGAGATGGTGCTATATAGAGAGTGCAGCTCCATCCCTTTCTGGGCCGTCCACACTTATATAACACGTTATCTTACACCAGTCGGAGCCCAACTTTATGGCCTAGGTTCCACCAAAGCGGAAAGAAGACGTGGGTTGTGTGAGCTCGAAACCAATCTGCCGCGCTGCTTGCCCGCTCGTGGCTCAAATTTCTATACACAAATTAAACATCTCCTTTCCGCTTGATCTGTTCCACCGAAGCTGATTAGAGAGGACAAACGCAAATATCTGATAGGTTAATCAAAACACATATTTTCTCGTTAAAGCAGAGGCTTTAGTGGAAACCGGGCCGAAATGTGTCAGTACTACCAATAAAAGGGTAATTAGAAAGAAAAACCGCCCGTTATTTTAAGAATAATTTTATTTCGACAATATGCACAGATCTTGTCATCTATTAGTACTTAGGAATACAACCTGACCTGACACTCGTTCCTTATATGAGTTTGTGTTTTAAACATGATGAATTATACAACTAAAGATCCACTTAATTTTAAATTAATTAATAGTAGTAGTAATAGCCGCGTGGTTCCCGGCAGAGTAGAATTTGGACCACCCTATCTCTTCCCATGCGGTGTCGTACATGGCGACAAAGGGATGTTTAGCAGCAGACATATATTTACCTCAGACTCAGCCTCAGATGCATGGCTCTGGTCAAGAATCGTGTCCGTATTACGGCAATAGACTCACCCTATTACGTGGGACCGAATTCAATGATTGGTGAAATGTGGGTGTTAATTCACCTCTGCCTAACCCTCCGGGGATAAAGGCGTGATTGTATGTACTTTGTAAGATTTCACTTCATTATATCTAGAATAAATCAAATGAAATAGACATTTCAAATCATAGTCAAGAAGATCTATAGAATGAGACACATTAAGGAAACGAATATTGCTTTATTCTGCTGCTAAACCAGAAAAGATTTTATTAGTATGCTGTTGACTACTCAAACGCTGTCAGACAACAATTTAAAGTTCAGCGAGAATGTATATCAGAGACTTCGAGAAACATGATCTAGTTCGAGGCTGTAGGGAAACCAATGGTAGTGCTGTTACGCGTAGCAAAAGTATTCGAAAAGAGTAGATCGATATATGTACCCCTGAAAGAAACATTTTCACTGTTAACTGTCAGACTGCCAGTATTTCAGCTCTGGCGCTTGCTACACCAAACAATACATGGTAAATATCCCATTTCACTAATAGTAATTTCAACCTATTTTTCGACAAGGGATAATTAAATTATTTTAACATGATTTCAATTTTATTGGAGAAATAAGATGATATTACCATAAAACATCTTTTAGAAATAATATATTAAAAAGATATTGTTATATTTTCTGGAAGCTTGTTATGATATTGCAAAAACTATCGATAAAAAAAAAACTTTGTGGGGACCTAACTAAAATATACGTCATACATAATTGTTTGTGTTTTAACATCCTTATATTATCATTTAGATAGTAAATAAGCACATAAAAGGCATTTGAACATATTAAAGTAGATATTCATTACATTGTACAAAACTGTTTGTCACACACGTCCATAGGCCACCAATTACCATCAGGTGGGCCCCGTGTGCTTGTCTGCCACCTAAGTGGTATAAAAATTCGCTGTCTAAGATCAGGTATAAGAAATATACTCCCTTATCAATTAGATGATGATGATCTGTCGACTGAAGCATCGTTATAATGTTAAATAAATAGCAAAAATATTTAATGGCTTCTTTTCAATTTTTTGACTCCATATGACAAACAGGGATGTTGATTGTCGAGTTATTTTAACCTTTTTTGCAATCGTACGAGTGAGTTCCAATGATAAAATACTGAACACAAGTCAGGTTAAAAACTAACCCCTCGTTTACATCTAAGTATAAAACATGTATTTGACAAGTTGCAACATGTCACAGGCTACAGTGTGAACGTAAATGTGTTTTATACTTGTTCACAACTTGTTGGCTGTACATACTTTGTGAACGAAAAAGTATCTAAGATACATGAATAAAACAAGTATTGTGTTTTTATTAGTCTTCTACAAGTCTTCAACAAGTTTACAACTTCTTTTACTTATTGTTTCGTGGTGTAAACGAGGGGTAACTACTATATTTTGTTTTCACAGGATCACAAAAATATTATTCAGCAAAACTGCATCCCTGTTCAGTTTATGGACTTTTGCGACATATTTTTTTATTCCATACAGTCAGTATATTGGTATATATACAAGTTTTGGGATTTGGGTATATTTTTCTTATACCTATACTAGTATATTTGCAACTTTCATGTATTAAATGTTAGATATACTGCACAATACACAAATCATTTTAAAAGAATGTAATGAATACAATATCTAATACATACATTTTTTTATTCAATATATCATGATCTTAATGTGAAGTTGGATGTTTATTTATGCCACAATGATAGAAAAAAAGTATTCTACTTGTTTGCCAGTCGATCTGGGCGCGATTTGACAGTCAACAAATATCGCAATCCGATATAGAGACGGGAGCAATTGATTGCATATCAATAAATATTGACAAAATCGCAATATTGTGTATCGACTGTCTAATAGCGGCCGTAATTAGTCAAGTAACATTTTCAACTTACAATTTTCTATTTATTCAATCTTATAAATACATATTATATGACTTATTCAAAGTCATTGCATCCTTCATCATAAAATCTCTCAATGCGCACAAACCCTTGAGAATCTTGGAATTCTGGTCCATTTTCTGAATGTCAGGCTCTGATAGGCTCTTATCTAGGGCTAAGTAGCCATTTATGGCTTCCTCCGTCATCCAATGCGCCGGTACTTTGTGCATATTGTGTTGCGCCGGGTCTGGGTTCACCGGCATGGGCGTGAGAGATTTCTCCCATGGGGTAATGTATTTCTGTTCTGAATGCAGGCCTTCGATGTATCTGTAGAAGAATAAGAAGATATGTAAGATGTGAATTATATAAAACTGGAGTTTCAATTTGTTTTTCAGTTCAAAAACCACGATATATTCAATACTAGCCGTTAACCGCGGCTCCGCCCGCATGGTTGTCGGTTATCGCAACAAAACATATTGTCCTTTCTCAAGGACTAACTATTCCTTTACCAAATTTCATCAAAATCGGTTAAGCGGTTTAGACGTGAAAGCGTAAGACAGACAGATAGAATTACTTTTACATTAAAAATAGTATGGATGTGGCGATGTTGCATGTATCTAGCGCCATCTGGCGATAACAAGCTGAGCTGCTTAGAAAACTGTGATCCTGCATCGCGCTATGAAAGTATTGACGATTATTAACATAATTATAAATAACATTGCAATATCAACTCTTGGGCTACGGTTCGTCGTGTTTTTCGGTGTAAAATTATTCAACAATGACATGATATTAAACCAATTAAGGGCTCAAAATGGCTCGTACATTGGTTGTCCAGCCCTTTTTTGTTGTCACGTTACCAGTTAGAGCACATGCGCGAACTTCCTAACGTCTGTTCAAGATACTTGCATTGTAATGAAATTTTAAAGCATGCAACCTATTCGAATCGATCAAGATAGAAAAAACTAAAATGGTTGAGACGGGACTCGAATCCGCGATCTTTCTCTTAGAGGTGGAATGCTCTACCCAGTGAGCCACCGAACCTCGCCTGGAGTCATCTAAACGTTGGTATATATATCTGTGTAGCGGCGACTTACCTGATGTACGCCTCGGAGTGCGTGAGGCGCTGCGCCCGGGGCGGCGCCGCCACGAACAGAGGGTCGAGCGCCGCGCGCCCCACGACGGAGGGCGCGGGCGCGGGGGGCGCCCCTCCCGCCGCCTCGCCCGCGCCCGCGCCCGGGGACGGCGTGTTGCGCGCCAGCGGGGACATGCCCGACAGGGACGCTGCGCAACATAATAATATTATAGCTTTGCAGCTTCATAAAGCTCCAAGATATACTAAATACATACATATAAAACATAACATAACATAAACTCACGTATATATCCCCAAAGGGGTACGCAGAGGTGCTAGCACCCACATTTCGCCAGTTTATGTTTAGGTCCCAATGTAATAGGTGGCAAGCCTTTTGCCATTAACTGGGCACTTGTGGCAAACCTGTGATAATTACACACACAACTTCGAAAAGTCCTTGGTGTGTGCCATGGTAAAACCTAGGATCGAACCCGAAACCACGTCTCAGCAGTCTATTACCCATACCACTAAGCTACCGCGGTTATTGACATACATATAATTAACCTTTATCCTTGGAGGGTAAGGCAGAGGTGAATTAACACCCATATTTCACCAATAATTGTATTCGGTCCCACATGATACGAGGTGAGCCTATTGCCGTATTCCAGGTTATACTATGGGTTTGCTAATGTTATTTTTAAACTATCGCGGTGTGAATAATGGAACTTACTACTTCTGCCAACGTTCCGGATGCGTTGCAGTGACCTTGACCCCGAGTCAAGTCGTGACCACGGGTGCTGCAATGCATCCGAAACGTCGGCAGAAGTAGTAAGTCCCATGCTTTAATCGCGAAAAGTCCCAATCCGTTGAATTATAATATGGGTGTTTCTATGTATTATGGCCCTTTTGACACGACTGCTTTTGCTCGTTTTCTCTTTGTTGTTGCGCTTAATATTGAACAACGTACTGTTAGACGAATGACTAAAGAAAAGTATAGCCAGATTGGCAGAGAAGTAAATAAACTTGTAAGATGGTTTAGTGGTGACTCTCTTTTCTGAGATAGTCTTCGTCGTCCTTTAGCTTACCATCAGGCGAGGCAAAGTCTAATTGACGTGTCCTGTATAAAAAAAACCTGCGATATTAAAGGTTAAAAACATACCTCCGGGTGACATCACACCGCTGCGAACATTGGACGATTGCTTCGGGGGTTTCTTAGTTGAAGGCACAAAGTTCCTTTTCAAAAAAAAAAGAAAATAATAGTCTTATTCTATTTGTTTTGTTCTTAATGTCATCTCATAAAGATCTAAGGTACCAGATACTAACATCAATACCACAGAAACGTTAGCACACTAATAGCTTTGAAGTTTCAATTTTTTTTTTAATCTCAAAAATAAATACATTCTTGTCGGTACGTTCGAGAAGGAGCCTGAGTTTTACAACCAGATGGGTGTTTCAGCAATAGGTGCTTACCTTTTTCATGCAGATGTAACCCCATGGATATAACCCCTGTCGACCAACATGGGTGATTATTGAATGAAATTTTAAAGCATTTAGTATGCTAACTATTCAAATGGATAATAGAAAAATTTGGATCGGATCAGGCGGGATTCGAACCCGCGATCTTTCCCTTCGAGGGGGAACGCTCTAACCACTAAGCCAAAGAACCATCACAGAATTTGGATGGTTTCAGGCGAAGGTTCTGTGGCTTAGTGGCGTTTCCCCTGTAAGGGGAAGATCGTGACTTCGAATCCCGCCTGAACCGATCCAATATTTTCTATTTCTTAATCGAAGGGTGATTATGTCGGACCGACAAAAAACGCACGCCGTGTCGGCTCTTTATTCTGGGCTGTAAGGTTACTAAGGCAAGAATGGTGTACGTACCTGGAGCGCTCGTGCACGGCCATCAAGCGGCCGTTGCCCTTGTTGACGTGCAGGTCCCGCACGTGGCGCAGCAGGCGCGGCAGGTTGGGGAAGGGCGCCTGCCCCTTGCGCACGCGCGCGCAGTTGCGCCACACGCACGGGTACTCCGCGAGCGAGCCGCGGTAGTGCTGCTGCACGTGCCCCGCTGCCGACACGTATGTAACACGACCCACAGGTTAGACTGGTGTGTACGCTATAGTCTGGCAAGCTCGTTCGTGACACTCCCATGGTCTGCGGGCGCGGGGGACGAAAGACAGTGGGGGGAGTAAGAGACGAGCGCGGGGTGGAGGCTGGCTCTCAGAGCCGTCATTCAGTTGCACGTCGTCGCTGTTGACGGCAACACATATTCAGTACAGTCGCACGTCACAAAACGCACACGATATTAATATATGAGGATGAGTCCGCCGATAGGCAAAGTTATTGGACGTCAAGTTAAACAAATTACTTACAATATATATAACTATTTTAAAAATCGCAAAGATGATCCAGCTTCGTTTGAATATCAAAACGATGTTAATTTGGCAAACTTAGTGGCTAATGTAACAGGTTTATCGAATACTACAGTTAGGAATATTGTTCGCCAAGGAAAATTGCTGTGTGAAAATGATGGTACAGCTACTTTCAAATCTCCAAAGAAAAGCAAAATTGCAAAGAAACGTATTATAATTGCTAACTTTACAGAAGGTGTTATTCGGAGGAAAATAACACAATATTACACCGTTAAGAAAGAGGTCCCTACTTTAAGAAAAATAAAAGCTGATATAAAGGAAGATGGTATATTAGACTGTTCTCGGGAGTATTTAAGAAATACTTTGCGGAGGCTTGGTTTTACATATAAAAAATGGCAGTCCAAACGAAAACTGCTCATCGAGCGCCCTGACATTACGTCTTTAAGGTGGCACTGTCTTATAGCTAATAAAAAATATCGAAATGAAGGTAGAGCAATATTTTATCTCGACGAGACATATGTCAATCAATCGCATACTGTGTCTAACTGCTGACAATCTACCAATGAACGTGGAATATTGACAAATATTGGCAAAGGACTTAGGTTAATTATTGTACATGCTGGTGCACGAACTGGGTTCGTTAAAAATGGCCTGTTGATATTTAAATCGCCATCCAAAAGCGGTGACTATCACGGAGATATGAACTCGGAAAATTTCGAAAAATAGTTAAAAGAACAACTGCCGCCTAATATTCCAAGTCATTCTGTGATAGTCATGCATAACGCAGCGTACCACCGTAAACAAATTGAAAAAAAAACCAACAATGAGTTGAACAAAAAAGGTAATGCAAGATTGGCTAACAAAACATAATGTTCCATTTGACGAAACGTTGCGTAAATGTGATTTAATTATTTTAATTAATAGCCAATCATTACCAAAGCAATATACAGTGGATGAAATTCTAAATCAGGGTGGACACACAGTACTTCGTTTACCTCCATACCATCCCGACCTCAATCCAATCGAGATGGTATGGGGTGATATAAAAGGCGACTTGGCAAAGAATTATGTCAATTCTACATTTGATCAGAAGAAAGACGCTCTTGCAACCTTGTTTGCTAATTACACTGCTGAAAAATGGAAAAAATGCGATGATCACATAATTAAAAATGAGGACAAATACTACAACGACGATCGTATATGTGACAATGAGTTGGACAGGTTTATTATATCATTAAACGATGATTCTGATAGTTCGGATTATGACAGCGAAGATAGTTCGGAACACGACATGGACTGTGATGACTCTGATTAAATGATGTAGGTATGTTTATTCTGTTTTTTTTTTTAGATTGGTATTAAAAATTTAAACAAACCATAAAATGTTTTATTTCTCAGATTTTTTCAACTACTTACAAATGTACAATGCTCCTATTTTTTAATTTTTTTCCAAGTAGTAGTAGTTTTTTTAACGCTTCACGCGATGAAAGTCGCGGGCCAAAGCAAGTTATATAAAAAACAACATCAATCAATTTAGACAATGTAAGATATTTCACAGGGATATCCTTAGACATATTCGTAACGTAATTAGTACCGTGTGTAACTGTCATCGATAATTACGTCCCCCACCACCCGCGCGGACCATGGGAGTGTCACCAACGAATTTGTCAGGCTATACTAGGGGGGACACGAGCAGGGTTGCCACGATGCCACAATCGTTGGGGTTCTTAAAGATGGTTTCCCCTCGTTTACACCTAAGTATAAAACATGTATTTGACAAGTTGCAATATGTCACAAGCTTCAGTGTGAACGCAAATGTGTTTTATACTTGTTTACAACTTGTTGGCTATGCATACTATGTGAACGAAAAGTATCTGAGATACATGTAGAAAACAAGTATTGTGTTTTGATTAGTCTTCTACAAGTCTTCAACAAGTTTACAACTTGTTTCGTGGTGTAAACGATGGGTTAGCTGAATAGATTAAGGTATGATTTCGTAGCTGACCGCAGACCGCAACCGCAGACGCATGCAACAGATACTGCCAACCGTGAAATACGCTTGAATATGATCAATCTGTTTGTTGTGATTCATTGCGGCTTCTCAACGGTCTCCTTTATTCGTATCGAAGTTTAACTACTAATGTATGTGAAAAATGTAAATATATAGTTATAGATAAATGAGTGGATCCGTCCCGCACTGATTATCTTTTGGTTTTATTAACCATTTGTTTCCGGTCGGATGACGCGTTGTCTCTTTGCATACATTACTTGTTAAATTGGTATTCCACGGTACGTGGTATCTACTGCACGCGTTTGCTGCTGCGGTCTGAGGTCGGTTACGGAATAATACCTTTAGTCGTAGACATATCTTAGTCCCATACATTAATTATATTATTCTACTCTAAAAAATGTGCTACTGCTTGTCTAAGCTAGTAGACAGGTTAGTATGCTGAGTGTCAGCTTTTTCCCCCATTGACTTACGAATGAGCGACAAGTCTGATATTTCATTCACTCATATTGTAGTTTTACCTTAGCATTCTTTAAGATTCGAGTTTTGAACAAATTCCTTTTTTTAAAAAATGGGTAAAACAGATCAAACCGAAAATTGCCGATTCAAACAATCTCTCTCGCTCTTTTGCATTGTTACATCGTTCTGTCTCCTTTTTCCTTTGTATATACCTAATTGGGCTTTAAAAATTACTAATTTCAAATACAATCATAAATTAACACGCTACTTACGTTCTGGCTTCGGTTTTTTAGTATCAATAAATGTACCGATCACTGGCAGCGTTAAACAAACACAAGATATTAATATCAATAGAACAATACAACAACAAAAAATAATTTTCTTTAGAGATACATACTGTTTCCTCCGTCACCAATACAGTGCTCCATGCAATCGGACATCTCTTCAAATTGGTAGTCGCACGTGTCCCACGCACACTCATAAGTCATTTCCATAGGGGTCTGTAATCAAACCAGAATATTAAGGTCACGAAGTAACGCTTATGAACGATACTATGAGAAGGTAACGCTTATGAAAGTTATAATAAAAGATTTTAAAACCGCCACTAGGTCATATGGTATGTACGCCCGATTGAATTGAGACGTAAACGCCAGGATTTAAGAATGTGTTTAATACTGTGATGGGATTTCAAACACATTATTACAAACCTTCAATGGTTTTAGACTCCGTGGGAATTAATGTGGGAAATTTACAGGTCTTGTCCTGATAGAGTGGGAATATTAAGCTTGCTCCCACTGGTTTTATTTTTTAGTGGTCCAATGGACACTATTTAAACCATCTAATATATTATTAGGTATCTACTATCACTGGTTAAATTTTAGCACAGTGATAAATTATATCTCCAATAGCAGTTTATTTAATATATTAAAAAAAATATTTCTTCAATTTTAAAGACTGAAATTGATATGAAATTTTACAGTAGACATAAACATAACATAACATAACCTCACGCCTATATCCCCGAAGGGGTAGGCAGAGGTACTAGCACCCACATTTCGCCAGTTTATGTTCCCAATGTAATAGGTGGCGAGCCTGCGGTAAATACAGACATAATTTCGAAAAGTATCGAAAAGTCATTGGTGTGTGCCCCGATAAAACTTGGGATCGAACCCGAGACCTCATCTCAGCAATCCATTACCCATACCACTATCTAATTTTATCAATATCTAATCTAATTTAGTACTGAAGTTAGGACTAGTGAAGATATTGCATAAACCTCTAGCTCAAAGTCAACAATCATTTGTTCTGCATAGACCATTAAGCCGACACTTACAAAACGTCAACTCATTACGCTAAAGAATGACTTGACTATTTCTCACAATTTAATTTTTTAACCATATCTGTTTTGCCTCAGAACATTCTCAAAGGTTCATAATAACAGTTTTCTTATTTCCTTATTTTTTTTTATACCACTTAGTTGGCAGACAAGCACACGGCCCACCTGATGGGAAGCGGTTACCGTGGTCTATGGACGTATGGAACCCCATATTGTAGGCGCACCGTCACAGGTCACAATGTGTGAGGATGAAATCCCTGCCTATGGCTATTTCTCTTATCATATGCCTTTGAGAATAGAACAGTATCGAAAAGTACAAATGGTTTGGTCAACATCTGTAGCAAGTTCCACCGGGTGGGTCAGCAGGCGGCCAGTACAGAGCGCGAGGGGCGGCGGTAGGGTAGGCAGAAGGCATACGAACGTGCTGCGCCAGCTCGCGCATCTCCTCGGCCAGCTTGGCGGCGGTCTCCTCGTTGCAGCGCGCGGCGCGCTCCTCCCAGCTCTGCTTGGTGGCGGCGGGCAGCGAGCGCCACTCGTTGCCCACTATCCTCGAGATCTCGCCTGCCAACACACGCTACGTATACATACGTACCTTGCGCGACATTGTCTTTCTGTTCTCTGCTCCAGTTTGCGTAAAAAGATAACACTTTGTCACGACAATGTGGTGCTTTCACAAGGCGATGTGCGTTGTTGTGTATGAATATTTAAAAAAGATTTAGGTACATACATACTTTTAATATTAGGTCTTTACCTATGAAAGGAGGTAGGACACGGCGGTATTTCCGCCCGATTGAGCAGTCCGACTGGGGTAGTACCTCCGCCCTACAGAATACCGCGGCTATAATAACTTCGTGTTGTGTTCCCAGCGGTGAGTAGGGTAGCCAGAGCTCACTGGAGAATTTGTGCTGTCAGTTGGAAGACTAAAGGCTTGTCCTGCTTTGTCTTTTACTGACGGCACAGAAACTCTGTACTTACAGGGTTGGCAGCGCGACTGTGACTCCTCTGGTGTTACAGACGTCCATAGGTCACGGTAACCACTTTCCATCAGGTGGGCCGTGTGCTTGTCTGCCAACTAAGTGGTATAAAAAAAAAAAAAAAAATTGCCGAAATTTTCTTAAAGATCCATGAGTTCGTTATTCCTGTAATTTAATAGCTATTTCCATTATTTATAATTTGTTTGAAAGTTAATTTCAAGATTTTACAACTCAGCATTAAATTTTGTTTTTATGGGTAGCTTGAAAAATTAAATTCGATCTTCAAAAACAGTACTTCCTAAATGTTATCCATTTTGATGAAAAAATTAGTATTACTTTTTCAAAGCTGCCACTTTTCAAAAATGTAACAAAAGTGTTTGTTAGCTTATGTTGTCTTGTTCATACACAAAAAAAATCATAGACATTATTGCATGCCAATATGACTGAAATATGGTGGAGCCTAGATTTAATAATCGTAACACCTTTATATTTACCCATAATTCGCAATAAAATATATTGAATTGAATTGAATTTGTCATACGTTAATACTGAAAATTGGGATTCCTCCAATTTCTTCAAAAAACGGCAATTTTATATGTAACGACCTATTATTTAAATACTATTGAATGTTAAAAATAATATTTATGGTTGTGTTATGTATGTTATGTATGGTTTGTCGAATTAATAAATACATTGAATGCTAAAGAATGCCATGGTCTTTAAACAAATCTTTTACTTTTCGCACCATTATGAATGTAGATATTAAATTAAATATATTTTAACCCAAATATGAAATATTATGAGGATTAAAAGATTAAACATAATTATAATATGTAGACTAATACGTAAATTTCAAATTCAAAATTCATAAATGGCAATATTTAATCATATAGAAACAATTTATTTTGTTATTTATACCACGGACACACACATCCACTTTGTACTAAACAAAGCTATTGTGTTTATTGTACTGATTACAGTAAAGTGATCAAAATCTATAAAATATGATCGTGAAGGTCATACACAACAACACACGCCTCGTACGGTGTGGAAGGTCGCAGTAAGGACAAGAGCGTGCAAAGTATGAGAAAGCCACTACAACGTATAGAGGAGACACCTACCTAATCTCTGAGATTTGTCCTTGCTAGCTAAAGTTACACACAGGTGACGTTAGGATCATGTACATAGGATACTTATAAGCTGTGGTGAACACAGAAAGAATGAACGACAGATGAATTATATTTCATTCAATTCTACTTTTAAAATACAAATACTAAGTACAGTCAGCAGTGAAAGAGTTGAAACAGATCTTAGTTGAGTAGTAGTAGAGTTGAAAGAGAATATGACATTAAAATACGATTTGATGATAGTTCAACAACATCGTTTGATGAAGTCTGGTAACCCAATAAATTTTTTTTAGGGTTCCTGAAATCTATCATAATCAACAAATAATGTATAATTAATTAAGACACATTAGTTAGGTATACATAAGTCTCTGTACATGCTAACTAGAGCCTCATCAAAGTTAACATTTCAATCGAGGAAACAAATTATCAATGAAAATGTTGTTAGCAAATTTTGAGCCATTAGCAAAGCTTTTCTAGATGCCTTAGGATATCTTGATCCCAGGTGCGGTACCATGATGTCATATTTTTCTTAACATTATGATAGTCAGCGGTTATCGTAGCCTGAATATAGGATTGCCGATTCCAAAAGTTCAAATGTGTAAATAATAATACTGGCTGCTTGAGGAATTATGATAATGCTTTTATTTACATTGCAACACCGTATATGAGAAAAACAAATATATTTTGTCTTCGATATTCAGCAGGATGGGCCTATTTTCTTAATTGGGTAACTCAAATTTCATCAGACTCCCTACTACCTAACTTGCCCTAGGTCATGCAGCTTAATTTATTTTACATATAGATAGACTTTTCGAACAAATGGTGTTCAGGAACTATACTTGCTGACGGTCTAAGTCAAGTAGAATTGAACAGAAGTATATTCATGTGCATTATTAAATGAACACACAATGATAGAGTTAACAGCCATACGGAAAATTAAAATGATATAACAAGATAGAAACCTTACCTGCGCATTGAATTACAATGAAAAAAAAAAAACAGTCATATAACCTTTAAACTTAGACCATATACTGTATAGACACAGCCTTTGTAACGCATCTAACGCGCATATAACGCATTTTTTGTGACGATGCTAATTTCAATATTGATCTTAAATTTTCAATATTTGCTTGTCATGCATATCCTGAGATGTATGTATATGTTATTCTTAAACTAACGCGGTGTGAATTCATAATTATGGTGGTGGTGTGTCGCCAGCCTAACCGTTCATAATAAATGTAATGGTGGGTAGGCGATAAAAAAAAGGTTCCCCGCATACCTCTCGACGCTCGAAGACTAGTCATGCCGTGATCACGGGTGCTGCATCGCATCAGAAACGTCGGCAGAAATAGTAAGTTCCCAGATATAATTCGCGAGAAATCCTGATACCAAGTATAATTATGTCTGTATATGTCAACTTATACCGAAGTTGTAGTCAGATTTTTTACGCCGCGTTGAAATGACACTTGCTGTGTCTAGATATAGAGTTTGTATATAGCCTAAGCCTTTAATTAAGTGTAAGAATCTTACCGAACGTCGACTCAGGGTTATTTGCCACGATAGCCCGTCGCACCTCGCTGGAGTACAGGATGTATCCAGTGACGATTTTCTGTTTAGAAGAGTCTTTCTTCTTCTTGCTGCTAGTAGGAGCGGCCGTCGTGGTTCGTTCTTGAGTTGGCGTCGCCGTCATAGAAGGATTGTAAGGGTTGCTGTTGCCACCTGGGTAATTAACAATCAATCAGTTTTATTTATCAATTGAGTGGATTTCACCTATCAGAGAAACAGAGATCAATTAAAGTTAAACTTCGGCAGGGTTATTATAGGAATTTTATTCGGTAATTTCATTGAAACACATATATAAAATGGTATTCTCTATGATATATTATGACAAAACCAAACCCACGTTTCCGTGAAATATAGTTCACGTCAGCGTAAAATCATTATTTTTTTATCTAAGACACTCCAACTTCACCTCGCCTGATGGTAAGCCATACCCAAAGTCTTAGGAAAGATGGTCAACACACTAAGTACAAACACTAAGTAATGTTACACTCAACTTGACGGCCTCATCAGATGGTATTTCACGCCCCGCTTAAGACCCGGGACTGTAGGAAGAAGGAAACACGTGAGCTGGTAATGAATTCCAGGTCTTGGTGGCGCGGGAAAGAAAAGAGTCTCCGAACCGCTTTTTGACATCATATTGTGTATAAATCAAGTTTACCACCGCTGTTCTAGGCTCACGGGGTAAATACGTTTGCTATTAGATTAATATATTAATTTTATAAGTCTGGCGTAAGTTTGAAAATCACACGTTTTAAAACCGTAATGTTACAGAGTCGCCTTTAACTTCAAATACATACCTATTGATAAAGGTGTGGCCGGTGAAGCGAGGGACGAATCGTCCAGTGAGTTCTCCAGTATCATCTCAACGTCCTGACTCCCGATCGTGGTGTTGATCAGATTTGTGAACTGCGGTTTGCTATCCTATAACAAAAGAAATTAATGCCCGGTTATCGATATTTTTTTTACACCACTTAGGTGGTAGACAAGCGCACGGCCCACCTGATGGAAAGTGGTTACTGTGGCCTATGGACGTGTTTAACACCAGAGAAGCCACACTGGCGGTGCCGACCCTGTAAGCACAGATTCTCTGTGCCGTCAGTGTACAGGACAAAGCAGGACAAGCCTTTGGTCATCCCTGCTGACAGCACAAATTCTCCATTGAGCTCTGGCTACCCTACTCACCGTTGGGAACACAACACGAAGTTATTATAACCGCGGTATTCTGTAGAGCGGAGGTACTTCCCCAGTCGGTGGATATTATCAAACAAGATTAGGTTGGGCTGTTTTTAGCCTTTTGAAATGCTGGAATCAAACTAGCGAGATTTTTTAAGTTGTAAATTGCGTTTTCGCTTTTGTAATTTCTGTTAAATTCGGTTTCATAGAAAAAAATTGTCTTTTGTCTGCACTGAAGTTTACTATGAAATCGAATGAAGCGACCAAAGTTATGCATCTCACACAGTATAACTGTTGATCGCAAAAACACTCACGTAGAATACTACTCCGCAATCCAATATTCCAGGTATTAATGTAATTATCTTAAATGTTTTTCAAATTTCAGCCAGATCCATTCAGCCGTTAGAGTGTGATTGAGTGACACACATAAAAACATTTTCACAAATTTTCACATTTTATAATATTAGTAGGATAATCAAATGATTCCCGACTAACATATCACTTACCATTGAGTCTATATTGACGCTAGGGTTGAACGGCTTCTGCGTGAAGGCACTGGAAGTAGACTGCACGTCCTGAGCTGTAGCTAACGCCGGAGGACCCATGGGCTTCGGGAAGAAATAAATCTGAAATGGCGAGACAAATACTGATTAGAAAACGAGTTAAACATCACTCAGGTTGCAATGTGTAGGGATAAATTTCCTGCCTACGGCAAGTGGTTTTAATACCTAAATTCGATTTTTTATTAACTATCACAGAGGTTAAATAGTTGTAAGCATACAGAGTGGTCAAAAGATCTTAACAATCAATTCTCCATAATAAAGTAAGATAGTAGAGTGTTCATGTTCATATGTGTATGACTGTATTGATATTCGTAAGAAGATAAGTTATGTGGTGCCTAGAACATCAACGCAGCGAGAGGCGCGAGCGCAACTCACATTTGCTGTTTCTATTTCTCATACTAACACAGGCTTGCGAGCGCCGCTGCGTCGGTTAGCAAGAAATTATAATCTCTATTTTCAAGATACCGATATGTTTGCAGAATCTTCTGGCAAATTTAGAAAACTTGTAATAGAAAAGTTTAGTTCTATAAGTTTACTAATTGTATTGTATAACTTCACACTGAGTAGGAACAACGCATGTTAGTCTTAAAATACTTTATGTTAAAATATTATGTGCAAAATGTTGGTCTCACAAAGATTTTTCTCTATTTTAAGTGATATTTTGTAATCATTTGTGTGACTATTTATACTGTAGATTGATGGCACTTGGTGGAATTTGTTGTTACACATATTGATAACTCACTTGTACTTTTCCACATTACTTTATTGCTTATTACACCTGACCGGTTTGAGGATGCCGTAAGGCGAAACCGGTCAGGTGTAATAAGCAATAAAGTAATGTGGAAAAGTACAAGTGAGTTATCAATATGTGTAATTTGTGTGACTGTTTATTGTTCCCAAATAAATAAATAAAAAGGCCGCTAAATGGCGTTTAAGCGAACAGTGTTCAAAAATATCTTTACATAATGTCATTTAATGACATTTTGTAACCTTATCTTTTTTTTTTTATACCACTTAGTTAGCACACAAGCACACGGCCCACCTGATGGAAAGTGGTTACCGTGACCTATGGACGTCTGTAACACCAGAGGAATCACAGTCGCGCTGCCAACCCTGTAAGTACAGAGTTTCTGTGCCGTCAGAAGAAGACAAAGCAGGACAAGCCTTTAGTCTTCCCACTGACAGCACAAATTCTCCAGTGAGCTCTGGCTACCCTACTCACCGCTGGGAACACAACACGAAGTTATTATAGCCGCGGTATTCTGTAGGGCGGAGGTACTACCCCAGTCGAACTGCTCAATCGGGCGGAAATACCGCCGTGTCCTACCTCCTTAAAGAATCTATCTGATGCTGACTGTACAATAAAAACATGTATTATTATTTTATTATTAATATCGTGGACAGAAGTAAATGGGTCAATGTGTATGAAACCCCGCACCATGAAAAGGATGACCCGGCGTTACCAGGATCAATGCACAGGAGCACGTTAAAGTTCTGCCACCTGTATTATTATTCTTTTATTACCTCATCAACAGTGACATCCTTGGTGTGTTCAAACTTGCGCAGCCCCGACTTCAGTTTGCGCGCGACACGATTAGACTCGTCGTACACCGACTCGCATACGAAAATATCGTTCTCCGCTATCTCTGTCGGGCGACCTGCGAGTGAAAGAAACGACCATATGTTAGTTGTTATCATCTCGAAAGATTTAAGTGTACAAGGGCCTTATCAACATCTTTGAGGCCCAAGACAACCTCACCTGCTAAACAACAGATGGAGTACTAGTCATCTTCTAAGGGTTGGGAGATCAGATGACAGTTGCTCTAGGAAAAGCCGACATACCAATATAATAATCGTGACGTGAAATAGCAAATATAATAATCGTGATATAGACAAGATTTATTGATTTAAATTGTGTTGTCATCCAAACTAAAGATGTGTAACAATGACAGATCAATCAAACAGAAAGGGAGAAAATGTTAGTTACTAAATTTGACCCAACTGGACAAACTAAATAAAAATGTTGGTCAAGTGTGAGTCAGACTCGCGCACCGAGGGTTCCTAACTAGATACATACATATAATCACGCCTTTATCCCCGGAGAGTTAGGCAGAAGTGAATTAGCACTGACATTTCAACAATAGTATTCGGTCCCACGTAATAAGGGTTAATTCTATTGCCGTATTTCTGGCCTGCCGTACTGCCTCGGGCCATGCATCTGAGGCCGAGTTTGGGCTGTATATATCTGTCTGATGTTAAACAGCCCTATCCCTTAGTCGCCTTGTACGACACCGCATGGGAAGAGATGGGGTGGCCCAAATTCTACTCTGCCGGGAACAGTGCTTCTTAACTAAAGCTACAGTTATATATTTTGAATATGTTGACTTAGAAGTTTGATTTTTGCTCAGTTTTAAGATGTTATAAACCTGAGTATGTGGTATGAATTTCAAGTCGATATGCATTCCCCACGCATTTCTGAGAAAAAAGGTCTTGACAGACAGACAGACGAACAACGAAGTGATTCTATAAGGGTTCCGTTATTTTCCTCCTGGGAAATAGCTATAAGGATGATGATGTTAGTCCCATTTTAAAATGTCTTTGACTTAAATACAGCGTTTCCTAGCCGAAATGATGCGCCCCACTACCTCACTTACGCACACAAGTAAATTGACGATTTGTTATCAGATTAGTTGGACAAGTAGTCATAATTAGACAGAACGCGCGAGCGAATGGATGTCTTGTTCCATGCAGAGAGAGTACAGGATTTTATCGAACGACTAGTCAACAAAAAGGTTCGCATACTTGTCATAGTTCACGAAACAATCAACGCTTTTACACAGATGAAGCGAATGTGATGGTGAATGTTTTTTTTTTATATAGAACACATCAACTTGACCTCACCTCGCCTGATGGTAAGCTAAAGGCAAAGTCTCAGGAAAGAGGGTCACCATTACAGACACTAAGTGTTACAATGGTGGCACTCAGCTTGGCGACCTCATTAGATGCTTTTTCACGCCCCGCTTAAAGGCCCCGGGACTGTAGGAAGAAGGAAACACGTGTGCTGGTAATGAATTCTAGGTCTTGGTGGTGCGGCAAAGAAAAGAATCTCCAAACCGCTTGGTTCTTGCTCGTATATTCTGCACAGTTTTTTCAGTTTAGAGAAGCTATACTTACATTTAAGATAATCATCGTAGTCCAACACGGAGCACTTGCCCACGATGCCCACCAGTGGGCTAGTGTCGTGCATCGTCGTCAACAGCACCTCTTGCTTGTAGAAGGGCTGGAAATCAAACATACTCTATGTAAGACCTTAAATTATTATTCTATAGCGTTACCATTTTAGTAAGCCCAAAGCACACCGCACCATGTTAAAAAAGCTAAGAAACATGAAACACTATTACAAAGACGTAAGTGTGCCTTATTTCTAATCGGGAAATCTCCAACTTGACACTGGCAAGATTGTCCTCAAAATTGAGTTGAAATGTTGCCATCCAAGAAAAAAGAAGAAGTAAGGCAAAAATAGGTTTAATAGTTGTTCTCTATCGCACATCGGACTGATAGTTTTACATCTTTAAGGAGCAGGTAAAACCGTTTATAAGGAGAGGCAACGCCCCTTGTATTATATAAGTCCATAGGCCACGGAAACCACTTTCCATCAGGTAGGCGGAGGGCTAATCTGACATATAAGCGGTAAAAAAATATAATTTTAAATTATAACTTTGGTTATAACTACTCTGAAAAGATATGAAGCTGTAGACATGCATGTGCAGACTTACTTATAGGTAGAATGCTGCTCTTAGCCGGACCAGACTAATATATTTCCCGGCATATATCTTGACCTTAAGTCGCGAGGGAAACGAGGACTTGTCGAGGACAAAGAGTGATTTGATAACATAACATAAACTCACGCCTAAATCCCCGAAGGGGTAGGCAAAGGTGCTAGCACCCACATTTCGTCAGTTTATGTTTAGGTCCTAGGTGGCGAGCCTATTGCCATTAACCGGGCACTTATAAACCTGCGATAAATACACACATAACTTCGAAAAGCATCGAATAGTCATTGGTGTGTGCCATGGTAAAATCTGGGATCGAACTCGAGACCTCGTCTCAGCAGTCCATTACCCATACCACTAGGCTACCGCGGTTATTTGTCTGTAATTGGCAGCCATAGCACCCCGTGCTATCCTCAAAAACCGCGTACTACGCATATAGCACATTCTGTGACGTCACTGGGATCAAGATATATGCCGGTAACTATATATTACATAGCTAAGGCTCCGAAGAAAACAGGCTCGAATCAACCCTTAAGGGAGTCAAATAGGACGGCACTCACTAGGCCAATGTTATGTTAGTGCAAGTGTAAAAATCACAGTGTGATTTGGGCTTTATAATATTTCGACAATTTATTTGTTATACCTTGTTTATGATGTTTGCCACTTCAGACGGGAAGATCAGGAAGGGTCCACGGAAGTAGCATTTGTTACTGTAAAGGAACAACATAATTGAAAATGTTTGATTTGGTAGATTAAGCTAAGCAGATAATTTGGCCATCAAGCTCATTGTGGACAACCAATTAGTTTTAACGCTATTATTACAGGTATTACTGAGGGTTTTCTCACCCTCAGTATCACCTATCAATTATTTTTTTTTTACATCGATTATTTTTATCACATCACTATCAATTTTAGTTTAGTCAAGTCCCAAGGTTGCCTGGAAGAAATCACTTCAGCGATAAGGCCGCCCATTGTACATTGAACTGTATACATGCTACCTACTTGTCTTACCGTAAATCTGTTGGTGTACAATAAAGAATTATCTATTTATCTCTAAGTTTCAACGATACTCACTCGCCAGTTTCCCATATAGTGTCGACCTGCGCGATCATCTGCTTACCCCCGTCCGTCACCACGTACACATAGTCTCCGGTCTTGATCACCCCAGAGCACACTGTGTTGTATTGCTCGTAGTACGTATTCTCGTCGTCAGTTCCCAGTGGGTTGTACATCACTACATCCTGTTTGGAGAAAGGTTGTGTATAGTTGATGTTATGAATGCAAATGTAATAGATATAATCACGCCTTTATCCCTGGAGGGTTAGGCAAAGATGATTTAACACCCACATATCACCAATCATTTAATTAGGTACCACGTAATAAGGGTGAGCCTATTGCCGTCTTTCGTGCACTATTGTTGACTCAAGCCATGCATCTTAGGCTGAGTCTGAGCTTTTTATATCTGTCAGATGTTAAACAGCCCTATCCCTTAGTCGCCTCGTACGTAGAAATGAGTTGGTCCAAATTCTACTCTGCCGGAACCACGCGGCGTCAGAAAATACACTTGTACTTTTATACAATATTTTTTGTACAACATAACAATATTATATTTGTATTAGTGTGGTGATAGAAGACAGAGTGATGTATTCTAGAGCGAGAAAGCATCAAGCAAGCATCTTAGCTTGGTAACCAGAAATGATGCTGAAGGAAGAGAGAGGAGAGGGTAGGACAAACGAAGCACTAATATGTGCACATGTGCATGATGATTATTATGCTCAATAACATTAAATTTACAATAATTATACAAGAAGTTCAAGCTGTTTTTATTTTGGCTTTTCTATTTCCGTACGTTTTCTACATTAGTTATTTAAAAAAATAAACTCTTAGGCGCCGGACAGACGTAAGGACGTCTTCGTCTGGTCCTTTCAATAACTTTCCTTTAAGCGTCGCGATGCTAAACAAACAGAAAGGACAGGATTTGGAGGGAGTATTATTTGTGCCGCCGGCACATTAGTTGTACAACACTAGAGATTTTTTTTACCTCTTTCTTAGCTTTCCATGGATACCCAACCCTTTGGGCATGGGACTAGGGACGACAGCCTTGCCCAACGTATTTAGTAGCCTGGACGTTATATGCATGGAAAGCTATGAAAGAGGTAGAACAAATTATATTCTCTACAGTGAATAAACAGGGACTTACAGGTCTTTCCTTCTCGTGCACATTTTCTAATACTTCCAACTCTGCAAGCTCATCCTTGTGCTTCTCGATACGTTCGCGGAACACTGAAACTGTGCGTTTTGGCTCCAATGGGATCTGAAAGAAATGGAAGCAGCTATAGGAACATTTCGAATTTTCAATACTTGTCTCAGTTCGTCAAAGTCCCTGTAAAAAGGGCTAGTCGCGGGTTCAAGTCCAGTCTAGGAATCTTGGAATCGATAGGAAAAGTTGGCATACTAAGCTTTAAAATTTGATCAGATCTAACACTCTATAAAGTGTAACAAAATGAATTCTCAGAACTTTTTGTGATTACTTGGAATCGGAAAATAATTTCAAAAATATTGGGTAAGCCAATTCTCAAGATTTCAAAAATTGTCGTCAATGCCTAGGCTAACCAAACCACATCGAGACGCTGTACATCTCGAAGTGGTACAGTTGATGTGGCACATGGGTTGCAGTAATCAGCTGACATTTGGAAATCAATGACCGGTAGATGTTTCGTAGCTAAGTTTCATGAGCCGACACGCGCGTATCATGGTGCGTATCAGGCCCCGAATTCCGAATTGCGGCCCCGCGGTAGTGTTAGCATAAAAACATGAGCGTTATTAAAAAATAAGTGAAACATTACCATCTCGTTTTATTATCTTTCTCCCTGCATTGTTATTGATACTAATCATCCCCCCAAAGTTTTAAGAGTTAATATTGTTACAGCTTACATATTCTTTTTGTTTTTTTTTTATTTTATGTAGCGTCAATATGAAAACCTCACCCCTCTCACAATATTTCTCAAATTTAACTACTAGTAGCTGTTGCCCGCGGCTTCACCCGGCTATAATTTTGATCTCGTCCCAACAACCATGGAAACGTATTCCCGGGATAAGTTATGTGTTATTCTAGATTTTAAACTATAATAATTTCAGCCAGATACATTCAGTTGTTAGAGCGTAATTGAATAACAAACATCTAAACAAATAATCTAGTTCTAATGTAGTTCGCTGAGTTTCTTGCTGGTATCTTCTCAGTAGAACTAATCTACCGAACCAGCGAAAGAATCATTTTCCAATGGTTTATTTTTACATTATTTAATATTTTTATATTATTTCTTGACATACATAATTGTAAAATTTTGACGTTCATATGTGCTCTTTATGTGCCTAAACTGAATAAATGAAATTGATTCTTTGATTCTTTGATTCTAAACATTTTCACAAACTTTTACATGTATAATCATCATCATCAATTAGCCCACCGCAGTGTACTCCTGGACGTAGGGCTCTCCCAATCCCCGACCTTCCGCATTCAGTCTGTCATATATAATATTATAAGTCTCTACTCACCTAACCCCGAGGAGAGGGCCAGATCGAGAGAGATGGCCCTGGGTCGGCCAGAGTGTGAGGGACATGCCTGTTAACCTCACCTTCGGTAACCAAAAACGAACCACAGGCGGCGTGCGTTTTAGTCGGTTCGAGTCCGACATAACCTCTTCCACCGGCTCCGGCGGGGGAGTATCCGTGGGGATTGTGCGCACGTAAAAAAAAAACCTCTACTCACCTCTCTTGGTACAAGCGTGGCCTCCTTCTCAGCTCCCTCCCACACTTTGATCTTTTTGAAACTGCGCAGTCTTGTGTTATAACGGCTCTCACACACGTACACATGCTTATCTGGGAAACCTGAAGCAAGGAAATGAATATTTCATTTTTATTTTTCTTTTGTTATACCACTTAGGTGGCAGGCAAGCGCACGTCCCACCTGGTGGAAAGTGGTTACCGTGACCTATGGACGTGTGTAACACCAGAGAAGCCACACTCGCGCTGCCGACCCTGTAAGCACAGAGTTCCTGTGCCGTCAGTGTAGAGGACAAAGCAGGACAAGCCTTTAGTCATTACACTGACAGCACAAATTCTCCAGTGAGCTCTGGCTACCCTACTCACCGCTGGGAACACAACATGAAGTTATTATAACCGCGGTATTCTGTAGGGCGGAGGTACTTCCCCAGTCGGACTGCTCGATTGGGCGGAAATACCGCCGTAAAATAACATATTAATAATAATATTCTATAGTTAAATAAACTTACTTATAGGTCTAAATTTGAAATACTCCTTGACATTCATGACATAGCAGAGTGGTCCAACGATCTGGTCTAGAGGTACGACGCGATGCAACTCAGTCTTAAACACCTCTTGTTGCAAGAACTTGCGCGTGCGCACGTGGAATGTGTCTTGTGGCCTGTTGAACAGTTACAGAAACAAATGTTAACTACAATTGGGTTTTTACAATTGTGGGAGTATGTCATACTCATAAGATGTACATGTACCTATTTAAAAATAAATAATACTTAATAAAAAAATAAAAATAAAATATACATTTTTTTAGACTATTTACACTGTTTTTTTTTTTTACGTGCGCAAAATCCCCACGGATATCCCCCCACCGGAGCCGGTGGAGGAGGTTATGTCGGACTCGAACCGACTAAAACGCACGCCGCCTGTGGGTCGCTTTGGTTGCCGAAGGTGAGGTTGACAGGCATATCCCTCGCACCCCGGCCGACCCAGGGCACTATTTACACTGTTGATTGATGGCACTTGGTGGCATTTGTATTTACACATATTAAGTACATGCTTGTACTTATCCAGAAAACTGTTATTTTGACTCTTTGAGAAAATAACAAGTATTCCAAAATACTGTATAAAAGTACAAGTATATTCTTAATGAGTGTACATTTTTTAAATTTCATTTTAGTATATATTGTATGGTTCAAATAGTGTTGTATATATTTTATAACTAACTGCAAATATTTTAACGTTCTAAACCGACGAGCATGCATGAAGAATGTAATGAGAGTGAATGAAGCGAGAGTAGTATGTCAGGATCGTAGCAAATGGAGATCCGTGATCTCTGCCTACCCCTATGGGAGACAGACGTGATTTTTATGTATGTATGTATTTATAATAGGGTAGTTAGGTAATTCAGATGATAATAAATGTCCAATTATTCAATTGAGTATTTGACTGTCAAGTCAAATTGGTTACTTTTTATTCAATTTCAAAACGGCAAGCCTAAATGGTACCTTGTACGAAATACATGATTGTGACGTTATAATTTTTAACTGTCAAGTAATTGCTATTAGGTTAGGTGGATGATTGAAAATAAATAAAAAGGATAAATTACGAACAGAAGCAATTTTAATCGCTTTCTTACTGTTCTTAATCTAACAAGCTCAGTTAAATAATTTATTTTAAGAGCAGTAAAACATAACGCTTCTGAATAACAAAACACTGAAAACTAATAATTACAAATTAAAGTCGTATAAACATTTAAAAAGAAATCTTATAAGCTATTTAAAATAGAAAAATAAGAAAACAAGCAAAAAGAATTCGCCCAACGTGGGGCTCGAACCCACGACCCTGAGATTAAGAGTCTCATGCTCTACCGACTGAGCTAGCCGGGCAGTTAGAAAAGAGTCTGAAATACATGAGTACATTCGTTTAGCCCATGAATATTTTTATTACAAGTCAGGTTTTTTTTTTCTTCTTTTCATGTTGATGTAAATATTTAATGAAAACCAACCCGTTTCCAAGATATCAAAGATAGTTTTTATATTTTTGTCATCTATATTTTTATAGATGGCGCTGCAATCGGGTTACAATTAAATTTGTTCCCAGGTGAAATCAGGACCCCAGTCGCACATTTTGTGAGACTAGAGTGAGAACGTCGCCGGTTCATGTCGTAACTTAGGTATTTACCTTGTACAATTTATATGAACAAGTATGATGAGGGAAGGGAAGGAAATGGTGGTCAGTGTTGCCGTCACAAAAAAAAAGAATTTTATAATTACTTTTAGGTTTTGTTGTATCTTTTATGTGTGGTTATTGTTAGTAGTCAAATGTGCTGCAGTAAGTTGAAATAAACATTTTTTTTATTAAAAGATTTTCTTACATACATACATACATAAAAATCACGCCTGTCTCCCATAGGGGTAGGCAGAGATCACGGATCTCCATTTGCTACGATCCTGACATATTACTCTCGCTTCATTCACTCTCATTACATTCTTCATGCATGCTCGTCGGTTTAGAGTACTCCTGACCTGCCCCTTTTCTAAAACTTCCCCGATTTGGTCCAGGTATGTGCGCCTAGGTCTTCCCCTTCCGACGGTACCATCCACACTCGCCTCATACACCTGTTTCGTTAGTCTTCTTTCATTCATTCTCTCAACATGACCAAACCATCTCAACATTCCTCTCTCAATTCTCATCACTACATCTTCTATCACTCCACATCGTTCTCTTATCACGCTATTTCTCACTCTATCTTTCAAGGTCAAGTCACACATACTTCGCAACGCACGCATTTCTACTGCATTTACTCTACTCTGATGCTTTTTCTGCCACACCCAACTTTCACTACCATACATAAGAGTCGGCACCAATACTCCTCCATGTACAGCCAGTCGTGCCTTTTCGGACACTTTCCGGCTGCTCATAAAGTTGTGTAGTGCCCCATTCACTCTATTTCCAGCCATCACTCTCCTTTCAACATCTTCTTCATGCTTTCCATCTCTCGTAAACAATGTTCCCAAATATATGAACTCATTCACTTGTTCCACTTTTTCTCCATCTATACAAATCCTACACTCTGTCACACATTCATCTCTTTCAAAAACCATAACTTTTGTCTTACTAACATTCACTTTCATTCCTTTCCTCTCAAAAGCTTCATGCATAGTTGTTACCATCTCCTGCAACTCATCTGCCGATGACGCCAGTAAAACCTGATCATCATGAGATTTTCTTATGACTCAAAATACATACATACATATAATCAGGCCTTTATCCCCGGAGGGTTAGGCAGAGGTGTATTAACACCCATATTTCATCATCATTGTATTCGGTCCCATGTAATAGGGGGTGAGCCTATTGCCGTTTTCCGGGCACTATTGTTGCCTCGAGCCATACATCTGAGGCGAGTCTGGACTGTATTTATCTGTCTGATGTTAAACAGCCCTATCCCTTAGTCGCCTTGTACGACACCACATGGGAAGAGATGGGGTGGTCCCATTTTACTCTGCCGGAAACCACGCGACAAATACTCATATATATACTCAAAATAATGTATGTAAACACTTACCTGAAGTACACATTGCAGGTAATCATAGGCGTTCCATCTTTGTTAGTCCAGATGCGCTCCACCTGTACACAGAACAAGGTTTTATAATAAGTCGCCTATCATTTGCGATTTTCAGTACAAATGCATTTTGTACCGAGTACAAAAATTAAAAAAAAAAACATATTTCTCTCTGCGATCGAAAAAGAAATATATTTCAGTGGTCTTCAATAGTTTTCCAAAGTAATTTGAGATCATCTCAAAGCATCGGTGGCTTAGTGGTTAAGGAGTCGGTCTTACGATCGAGAGGTCCCGGGTTCGAATCCTGGCCATAACACTACCGACGCGAACCCACTCCTAGCACAAGCAATTTAGCTTATTTGGAGGGGTTAGAGGGAATATTAGTAATTGTAGTTGCTAATATTATTTAAAAAAATATATTTAAAAGTCGATATCGACGTATATATCGCATACGGGCAAGCGTAGCGTAGGACGCCCAACGGCCAGGTGGAAGGACGACCTCATGAAGGTCGCCAGGAAGCACTGGATGCGGGCTACTTTAGATCGGTCATTCTGGAAGTCTGTGGGAGAGGCCTATGTTCAGCAGTGGACTATTTGTGGCTGACATGAAGATGATGATGATTTAAAAGTCATTGTAATACAAACCTGTACTATGGGGTACTCCTTGTTGCCTTTTTCGGGTTGTATGTAAACAAAGTCACCTTTCTTGTACCCGGTTTGTTGATATGGAGCTCCACTAGAGTCGTCTGTACTTGACCTGGGAAAAAGCAGACAAAAATTGGTACTTTTTGAGGTCAAATTTCACCAGTGAAAATAAAATTTATGATCATACTAATCTAAATCATTTATATTGTTAGTTTGTACTTTATAAGTATTTAAACTATCATGGTCACTCACATCAGTATCAAAATAATAGTGATATTTAGCAGGTTGCAAAAACAACCAGGAACAAGCTAAAACAAAATCGCGAGTGGATACGGTAAACATCGTGTGTCGTGAACGTGATCGAGATCGGGTTCGAGTTTGTAGTGAGAGTGAAACCAATAGTAGCGCAGATACGCGTAGTAAAAGAACTCGAAAGAGGGTAGATCGATATAATTACTTCTAGAAAAATATTTTTCTCTGTTCACCGCCACTACTTTAGTTCCTCCGTGATCATGGTGCTTGCAACAGCGCCTAAATATCGGCAACCCAAAACAATGCAACATGGTAAATATCCCAATTATTTTGATACAGTTTTTACTTTTTTTGATAAAATCTATCCTAAGTAGTTTTATCACAAGTAAGTATGAACATGATATGTAGACATTAGACTGTAATGTAGTACAGCACAGTTCTTGGAAAGAAGACTCTATTGTCCACGTCTCTTTACTTAGCCTGTTGTGCGTGAAGAGCACTGACTACAGCAGCCAGCCTAGGTCTCACCAGAAACGCAGAAGCTTACTAGGAACTTCACAAGCTTCGCGGAGCGACCTTACTGTGCCAAGGATTTGAGAACGTTGTGGGGCTACTGCCTCGCATTCCAGTATTACGTGGGCGGCCGTTTCCTCGGCAACGAAACACCGACGGTGTATACGTGCTTGAGGGGCCAGTGGCCCGTTATTGTCCCTATAATTGTTCTTAGACTTATTTTAGGAGACATTTCGTGAGTTGTTCGTTCACTAACGGTATGGCCGCTTTTGATTCCCTGCAGTCGGTGGTTTATATCCATTTTGGTTATGTAGTTCCGTTGATCTCTCGCGCGTCCAGATACAGACCTTTGAGAAAGGGATTGGTAGTAGCGGTGGTGGGCTAACGGTCATACCAGAGCCCCTCATCGCCATCTCGTCTGCGGGATCGTTACCGTAGGAAATGCATTCTTCTTATAGTAGGCAATGTAAACAATTCCGTGTGAAATATCTTTCTAAGATATTCCACACGGAATTGTTAACATTGCCTACTCAGATTGAACACTTCAATAATATTGTGGAATACACTGTCTCTTTTCTTATAAGTGACGTAATATGCGAGGATTTGGCATATATTCCAAAAATTAGATATTATTTTTACATAAATAAGGGAACTGCCATGAAAATGCCTGCTTTGTCTCTTACACAGAGCGTGACTCCCTTGGTGTTGCAAACGTCCATAGGCCACGGTTACCACTTTCCCTCAGGTGGGCTGTATGCTTGTTTGCCACCCATGTGGTATGAAAAAAAAAAATTGACACTTATTGTCACGGCAGGCGTCCGTTAGTCTACCCCCATATCCCATTCACCAGTCCATCCAATTCTCAATCCCATACCCCATAATTTAGTTTCCATCGCGGCCACAGCACCGCACAGCAATAGTCTTTGCACCTGGCGGGGACCATCTACCGGTGTATGATATTGTACGCTCGGGGATAATATCCGCCATGTGTGTGTATTCCTAGCATATTAAATTCTCTTAAAAGGGCCTCTAGGTCTTGGCTTCGGCCCGACGCACGCCTTGCAAAGGCCCGGGACTCCATAGTCCCGAGAGTCATGGAACTGAGAAACAATAATAATAATAAAATTCTGAACATACCTCGTTTCATCCTCATCTTCATGCTCTTGTAGCATCTTGCACTGTTTGACCAGCTCTATGCTAGTCACCATGGTATCCCTCGTGAAGGCCAGAGCCGGCGACTGCAACGTCCCGCGGCATAGATAGTCCCTCTGGTCTATGTAATACGACATCAATTCTAGAGAATCTTCGAATATTTGACTGTCAGTGCGAGATAGGCGCCGTGCTCTGTAAAAAAGAATGGAAACCTTACATATCGTTATTAATATTAAAACTAACATACCTCTGAATGCTGGCAACACAGTATGACAGGACATAGACCTCCCCCGGCCCCCATGAGCGCAGGCCTGGGGGTGACACGTGACCCTGGCAGAAACAGGCAGGCGCGCCTCGCGCGTCTCCCCGTTTCCGGGGACAAGTTGGGGACTCTGTAGTCCCCCACCCGAGAAGAGAGCCAAATCGTTAGAGATGGCCCTGGGTTGGCCGGGGTGCGAGGGATATGCCTGTCAACCTCACCTTCGACAACCAAAAACGACCCACAGGCGGCGTGCGTTTTGGTCGGTTCTAGTCCGACATAACCCCTTCCACCGGCTCCGGTGGGGAGATATCCGTGGGGATTTGGCGCACGTAAAAAAAAAGAAGAAAAAAGGGACATAGACCTCTACCAATGTGCGACCGATGAGACCCCAGTAGTACCATTGTTTAGTTCCATTATGGAATTACTGGGATTTCTTTCTCGCAGTAGTTATATAGTGAAACTAGGCAGTGGTACTTCTGCAAACTCACTGCCATAACACCTGGTCCGCCGGCTTACACGCATTCAGTCTATCACAGTTACTTGTACTTCGGAGCCCGAGGTCCGCTTTCCCCTGATTGGCTTATGTTGACTTTTGAAGGAGCGACTGCCGTCTAACCTTCAAACTCAGAGAAGAAAGCCTGCGCCAACGGTCCATTAATCACTGGAGAATTTTTGTGCTGTCAGTGGGAAGACCAAAATCTTGTCCTGCTATGTCATACACTGACGGCATAGAAACTTTTAGTGCTTACAGGGTTGGCGCAGTGTGACTCCCTTGGTTTTACACACATCCATAGGCCACGGTAACTACTTTCCATCAGGTGGGTCGTGTGCTTATCTGCCACCTAAGTGGTATAAAAAAGGTGTACCAGATGGCAGGTCCCGAACATCTTAACGGCGCCCCAATATGTAGTCTTCGTTATTCTATGATCAATTTAATATCTCACCTCTCGAAAATGGCGAACATGTCCTGTTGGAAGTGATCGAGTCTCTTATACAAGCCCTTGTCCAGTCGTCGCTTCACCAAGTCCAAAGATATCGCTCGCACCTTCTCGCCGTTGGCTGTCTCGTCGTGTTCCGGTAGCTCCGCCATACTATCCGAGTAACATCTGAAAATTATCGAATAAAAAATATAATTTTTCTTAAATTAAAATAATGCAAATCAAAGTTTAACGACAACAAACTGCATGGCATCAACTCAAAAAATTATTGCCCTTAGCGGGAAACGAACCACACCAAAAAAAAGCACCCATTAAGGCCCACACGCACTTATAGGCACCCGCCAGGCAGTAGCACAAGGCTACCTGTCAACATTTGTATGAAAGCCAACCGCATACGGGAACCGCGGGGCAGTCATCCATCCATTTGGTACCCGCAAATGCAGTACGCCTCTCTCACGCCGACCACTATTCTCGTTCAGTCAAACAATCGACTAAAAGTCCAATACCGTGACCTTTCGCAGGTCACGACTTTGGTTTAGTTTATAATCGCACACTTACACAACAGCAATAAACTTTCTGTATTGAACAATTTTAGTAAGTGGTGGAATGGAATAGAAAAGCAACTCTTAAGTCCGCATCTTATAGATAGAGAGATAACTCTTTATTGTACACCAACAGATTTACAGTAGGACAAGTAGGTAGCATGTATACAGTTCAATGTACAATGGGCGGCCTTATCGCTGAAGCGATTTCTTCCAGGCAACCTTGGGATGGACAGTAATGTTTTAAATTAAAAATATGGTTATCGGCCAAACTAAAATTGATAGTGTATTAAAACAATCTGTTTACTTGGTCCGTTGTCCGTGAAGAGTACTGGTTAGAGCAGCCAGCTTAGCTCCGACCAGAAACGCAGAAGCTTACTGGGTACTTCACAGACTTCGCGGAGCGACCTCACTGTGCCGAGAATTTAAGATCGTGGGGGGCTACTGCCTCGCATTCCAGAATAGTTGTGTGATGAAGGAACGAGGTGTGATGTTCCTCCAACACAAAGGGAGGATCCTCCGACCAGGCAAGGTGATCACGCCTGGCGGGCCGCGGCCCAACGATTGTCGTTGGGACGATGTACATATGCTATACCAGCGCGAGAACTTTACATGCGCGATGTAGGATTCGTAGTTACGTAGGTACGTACGCGGCGCTGGGTACATGTGGCATCGCCACATCACTCCCCTCCAGACCAGAGGTTGATTCGCGATGAGTCGGCTGTCTAAGCTCTCTTGATGAGCATGCCATTTCCAGTCTTGGGTAGTTCCGTTTCGTCAGAACTGGACGCCGCTTATTCCGTTAGTGGAACAGTCTTCCTCGCTAGTCCCAGTGAGTCGGGACTACCGCTGGTCCCGAAGACGCGGGACAAGTGCGGTGATGCGGTGCTGCGGTCCTGCAGTGAAACGCCTTGAGTTGAGGCTCGAAGCGTCGACATGAATCCTCGGCGAGCCGCCAGTGGGGCGAGGTGAGTCCTCGGCAGTGACGGGGCGAATCCTCGATGAAGCGAGGTAAGTCCCCCGTGTATTGGGGCGAATGCTGCATAATGGCTGAGTGCCACGTAGACGGGAGAGATGTCCTCTTCTTACGTGGACCGTATGTACGTGCACTGTATGCCTTAGATGCAGGCGAGGCCGAAGGGTAACCAGGCTGCGGCGGTCGCTGCATGCTGTGGTATCCTTGTACGGGCCGAAAGTGCTGGATGACGACGACTTGATTACCGCTCATGCGGGAGAAGTGAATGGGATGTGACGATGAGAAAGCTGATGATATGTTCAGCGAAGGTTACGTGATCATATCACGTCAGGGTCACCACTGTGAAGGTGTTTGACGTCTCTGGTGCCTGGAACGGTCCTGTGGTTGAACTGGCACTACTCGTCAGCGGACTGGGATGGACTTCGTGACTATTTTGCGTCCATCCCGTGGGTTGAGCGCTGCTTTGAAGGTAAGAACCCATCGGATTGTGCTACTGCTGTCGCCGGTGAGATCGGTCTGGGTATGGAATACTATATCTCATACACCGATGTCACCGGTGACCGCGGGGTGCGCCCTTGGTTCGGGCGCGAGTGCGCGGAAGCTGTTGAACAAAAACAGTCTGCGTACCGCGCTTGGGTAAGGGCGCGCGCCACGCGCCATCCCAATCTGGGCCACTTCAAGGCAGCGTACAACAGAGCCACAAAGGTCTGTAGAAGGGCCTATGTCAGAGCGGATGCCCTGCGCATAGCGCGGCTTGGTCAAGAGCTAGTGATGCATCCCACGGGAAGCCGTGGCTACTGGCGACTGGCTAAAGCCGTGCAAGCCAACTTCTGTCAGCCTTCGCTGCCTCCGCTGCGTAACCCTGATGGATCCCTGGCCCATGAGTCGCAAGAGAAGGCAAATCTGCTGGCTAATCTCTTTGCGGCCAACTCCCGAATCGATGATTGTGGTACGCAGCCACCAACACTACCCGACAGTGACCACGCGATGCCTGATATCCATATCAGGCAACGCGATGTCCGTGCAGTGCTGCAATCACTCGATGTCCGGAAAGCCAGTGGTCCGGATGGTATTCCAGCGGTAGTTTTGAAAAAATGTGCAGCGGAGTTGTCTCCAATGCTTACGCGCCTGTACCGGCTATCCTACAGTTCGGGTACAGTGCCTTTGCCTTGGAAAGAGGCGAATGTTCAGCCGATTCCCAAGAAGGGGGATCGCTCGGAGCCAGCCAACTATCGACCCATAGCCGTCACCTCAGTGCTGTGCAAAGTGTTTGAGCACATAATTAACAAACAGCTCATGCGGCACCTAGAGGATCACTCCTTAATTAATGACCGGCAATATGGCTTCAGACCGAAACGGTCAACGGGTGATCTTCTAGCATACGTTACCCATCTTTGGGGTGAGGCTATGGACAAGCACGGCGAGTCACTGGCAATTAGTCTTGACATCGCCAAAGCTTTCGATAGAGTCTGGCACAAATCGCTTCTTTCTAAGCTACCTGCCTTTGGTCTGCCTTCTAGGCTGTGCAACTGGGTTGCTAGCTTCCTGCAGGGGCGCCGTATTCGCGTCCTTTGTGACGGACGAGCTTCAGAGTTTCTGCAGGTTAATGCTGGCGTGCCCCAGGGGTCCGTCTTATCACCCACTCTCTTTCTTCTGCATATCAACGACATGCTGTCTACCGGCAATGTTCATTGTTATGCAGACGATAGCACTTTACATGGGAGTTATCATGGACATACAGCGGCCAAGCAGTCAGATATCGCAGAGAAAAGGCAGCTTCTTGTCACTGAGCTTGACGGGGTCCTGAATCACATTTCTCAATGGGGCTCTGAGAACCTGGTTGAGTTCAATGCCAAGAAGACGCAGGCATGTGCGTTTACAGCAAAAGTATCTTCTTTCCTTCCCCTCCCCACTCTTCAGAGCACGCCACTGCCGCTGCAGGACAATCTCAATATCCTAGGTATGGATGTTCGCTGCAACCTAAATAACAAAAACTACATCGAAAGCATCATCAAAACAGCCTCACGAAAACTCGGAGTCCTGAACAGAGTGAGACGATTTTTCACGCCGGAGCAGCGGTGTCTTCTATACAAGACACAAATTCGCTCCTGTGTGGAGTACTGCTCGCATCTCTGGGACGGTTCAGCAAAGTACTTACTAGATGCTCTCGACAGGTTGCAGCGACGTGCGATCCGCATCATTGGGAATCCCGAGATCACGAACACCCTAGAACCTTTACAGCTGCGTAGAGATGTTGCGTCCATGGCTGTATTTTACCGTCTGTACCATGGGGAGTGTTCTGATGAGCTCTTCCAATTAGTCCCACCCTCCCCTTTCCTACACAGGACAACGCGTGCAGGTCTTAGATGTCATCCGCACACGGTGCAAAACATCCGATCAAGAACCAAGCGGTTCGGAGACTCTTTCCTCTGTCGCACCATTAAGGCCTGGAATTCATTACCAGCTCACGTGTTTCCTTCTTCCTACAGTCCCGGGTCCTTTAAGCGGGGCGTGAAAAAGCATATGATAAGGCCGTCAAGCTGAGTGTCACCATTGTCACACGGTATGTGTAAGTAATGGTGACCCTCTTTTCTGGGATTTTGCCTTCAGCTTACCATCAGGCAAGGCGAAGTCCAATTGACGTGTCCTATATAAAAAAAAAAAAAAAAAAAAAAAATGCCGTGACTGTTCGTCGATCTTCAACGCGAGTTTTTCCACCATGGTCCTCAGCTCCGCAATCTCGCCCGATGTGCTGCTGCTCCCTGCAGCAGTAGATGCCACCACGGGTGGTGCCGTCAATTCTTGGATGCGGTCCGCGAGATCAGCTAATTGGTCGAGTGAATGCGTGGTTTGGGACGCTAGCACAGTCTGGATACCCATAGGCAACTGGTTACTCCAAATTTGCCTTACTATATCCTCAGCGGCCGACGATCCAGCTAAATCCTGTAGGTGTCGTAGGAATTGGGATGGTTTCCGGTCACCCAGTGTCTCTTGGGTGAGCAGCTGTTTCACCTTCATCTCTTGTGAGGCCGAGAGGCGGCGGAGGAGTACAGATTTGAGCTTACCATATCGGTTCTGGCGGTTACAGAATGACATCCTTCACTGTCTTCGCATGCTGTATACCCAAGTTGGTGGTGTGGTGACGGTGCTGTACTTCATGTCGTCGTCAGTAACACCATGGATTTCAAATTGGCTCTCCAACAGTGCGAACCATAGCTCTGGGTCTTCGGCTGAGAATTTAGCCACTTTGATGGTCGGGCGGGACGGTACAATGGTGAACTTTTTCATCTTCTTTCGTGTCGTAACGTTCCTATCGCCTGAACCCGCTGTATGAGCTGCGTCACTGCTGCTGCTATCGCTCATTATAGTGTTCAGTTCGGGGTCACCAGTTATAGTAGTTTGTATGTATGTTCGTGTATTGTTGATGTGAATGTATTTGTATATAATATATTGTGTGTATGTATTATGTGTGTACCCCACACCAGTATTACGTAGGCGGCCGTTTCCTTAGCAATGAAACACTCCCTACAAAGATGGCTGTCCGTGACACCGATGGTCTATAGGTGCTTGTTGAGGGGACAGTGGCCCGTTATTGTCTTTATAATTGTTCTGTCTAATTTTAGGAGACGTTTCGTAAACCGTTTGTTCACTGACGGTATGGACGCTTTTTTTCTAGAAAGTGGTTTGAGAAATATTTTAACAATGCTCGTGAAAAGGTTGGCTAAGTTGAAGCTTACCTGCCCTCCTCGTCTTGATGGTTATATACGCTGGTGAAGAGATTGAGCAGCAGCTCCTGCACTGCCGCTGGTACGTCTGGCACCGCGTCATCGTCTTCCCTGCTAAATTATTAACCATATACATGAGAACATTCAAATAATACCATATATTTAACAGAAAAACTCGATCTTTACAGACAGAAAGACTTGCTCAATGAATGACAAAGACTAAGGTCTGTATTCCAAAAAGACGCTCAGCATGCTGTAAGAACGTTTCCAACGATCGCATGAACTCGCCACCTGAATCCACGATGGGTGAGATTACAATTGCGCATACTCCTAAATTTTATGACGTCACATTAGAGCATACTAAATTGAAATCACGTTCGATATGGTCTTACAGCACGTGTCTGCACTTCTGAATCGAATCTCATAATGACATTATAACTGTCACCTAGAATATAATCAGTCCTCTGATTTAGATATAAATCTAGATTTAGAAAGGAGTAACGTTAAGTAGTGTGATTTGCCCCATAGCAACATTCTGTTCCCAAATGATTTTGTATTTTTGTACCAATGCAGTGTCATTTGCCCTATAACAAACAACGCACCTTGAGTTGGTGTTCCTCGATGGCTTGCTGTCCATCAACCAGGTGCATGAATATAAAAGAAATAAATATAAACATTACATGAAACATTATTGTTATTGATTTAGGAAAATCCATTAATAGTTTTCATGCAATTGATTAACACAAAAACCTAACAACAAAAACACCAATCTAATTGAGATCCTCCTCTTTTTTGAAGTCAATTAAAAAAGAAACTAAATTGTAAAGTTAGTAATTAGTATAAATAAAGTAGAAAGAAATAAAAAATATTTATAATGCTATGTGGGAACCTTAGACAAACACTTAAAAATCCAGTACATAAATAACCCTAAAATCATTTGAAGAATTCTCACAATACCAATGAATAATAAGACATAACATAACATAAACTCACGCCTATATCCCCGAAGGGGTAGGCAGAGGTGCTAGCACCCAAATTTCGCCAGTATATGTTTAGGTCCCAATGTAATGGGTGGCGAGCCTATTGCCATTAACGGGGCACTTATAAACCTGCGATAAATACACACATAACTTAGAAAAGCATCGAAAAGTCATTGGTGTGTGCCATGGTAAAACTTGGGATCGAACCCGAGATCTCGTCTCAGCAGTCCATTACCCATACGCATACCACATATCCAGGCACGTTCGTAACAAATGGAAATATGTAGTCCCTGCCCACCCCAGTGGCAAAGTAGCGTGACTGTATATAAGATTAAAACCTTCTTACCTCAACATTTGTTTAGTCTGTAAGCACACGCGGTGTAGAATCAGCGCGTCTTTATATATCTGCGAATCCGGTTCGTTATACTTGCAAGCGTTGTCGAACATCAGTATGAAATCTGACGCTAGTTCATTCACAGAGCTGTAGGCGTTGTTCTTCAGTTTATGGGCGATTTTCTCCATGTCTATTGGGTTCTTTATTAGTTCGTAGTAATCCGGGTATTCGACCTTGCTCGGTAACTTCATGAAGATTAGGGCGTATTGGCGGTTGACTAAAAAAAGAAAAAAAGATATGATTATTTGAATGAAAAATTGGCATAATTGTAAAAAGTAGTACACGAGTACTGACGGTGCAGTCAGTACAGAAACCAAAGCAAAAAAATTTCATAGATTCGAGATATGGGGGTGAAATAGGGTGAAAAATGATTCTTCACGATTACTAGCAAACTAAAATACCTATACTCAATACATTTATTGCGTTCTATAATGTGATACAGATGTCAGATTAAGATTAAGTTACAATTATGGACCCTGTCGGGCACAGCACAATGTTTGGAGAGAGGAAGAATTTGCTATTATACAGTTTCATTACAATTTTTTAATTTTAGCTATAATAATAAGTTTTTTATACCATGTCATTTGAAGAGTGATATGATAATGATAATGACGTAAGCAGAAGTTTTAATCACTGTTCAAGAGTAGGTATCTAGACATTCAATAATGGAATTCAAATATAGGAAATATTAACTGATAACAATAAATTGCAGTTCTATATCGTACTATTCAAAAAGGTACAGATTGCTTATGCATTAAGCTTTTTTGCTTTTAGAGTTTCATTAAAAATATACATTACTACTCTCTCAATACATAATCTTTTCCTATTACCTATTCATAAAAGTAAAATGTAAAAAGTAGTAGGCGATGCTGTAGCCTAAAACTGTTCTGTGAACTGTTCTTCACATTACATAAGCTTGTTGTTAGTGAAAAAGCCGCCCAAATGCGAGCTGGACTCGCGCATCGAGTGTTTCGTAACTTAAGCTACAAAAACTGCAATATATTTTGAATGCATTAACTTAGAACTTTGACTTTTGTAGTTTCAAGACGTTATAGACCTGAGTATGTGGTAGACGCATTCCATAGAAAAAGGTCTTGACAGACAGACAGACGGGTAGTTAGAGTATGTGTAGCCAGAGCTCACTGGAGAGTTGGTGCTGTCAGTGGGAAGACTAAAAAAAAGGCTTGTCCTGCTTTGTCTTCTACACTGATGGCACAAGAAACTCTCTCAGCTTACAGCGTCGACAGCGCGAGTGTCTTCTCTAGTGTTACACACATCCACAGGCCACGGTAGTCACTTTCTATCAGATGCGCCGTTTGCTTGTCTGCCCACCTAAGTGGTATATAAAACAAAGTGATCCCATAAGGGTTTCGTTTTTTTTCCGTTTGAGGTACAGAACCATAAAAATGACAATACCCCCTCCTCTTTTATAAAGACTAGTTGGATTTAAGTCTCGTCATCTTCACTTTTTCCGATTTAAATCGATAGAAAATTTTAGCATACTAATTACTATAAAATTTCATCAAATAAATATAACTACTGCAGTTAAAGTTAGTAGAATACACACCTTTAGGATCTCTATAATCTCTTATAGCATCATACAAAGTTCTCAACTTCTGTTCAAACGGAGACAACTGTCTGGACTTAGTCGACTTGAAGGTCTTCACCAGATTCTTCCTCTCTATATGAACATTTACTTCCTTAAGCTTCTCATTCATCACTCGTTCTAGAAGACGCGCATCCTCATATATCATAGAACCTTCTTCGTTGAACTGACGGCAGTTGGAGAACATTAAACGGAAATCCGCTACCATCTCTTCGATAGAGTTGTATCTATCAGCCTATGGGGGCAACATTACAAAGTATATTTTTGTATTATGTATAATAATGGAAAATTTCAATGCCATAGTGGAAAACAATATACAAAGATGGAGTCGCAATTTTTGTCAGGAAACGTTATATTTTGTCATCAAATGTTACTGAAAAAGGTAGAGCTGTTAAATGCCGCGGCCATAATAACCTCGTATAGTGTTCTCGGCAGTGAGTAGGGTAGCCATAGCTCACTGGAGAGTTTTTGTACTGTCAGTGGGAAGACCGAAAGCTTGTCCTGCTTTATCTTTTACACTGACGGTACAGAAACTCTTGTGCTTACAGAGTTAGCAGCGCGAGTGTGACTCCCTTGGTGTTGCACACGTCTATAGGCTACGGTAACCACTTTCCACCAGGTGAGCTGTGAGCTTGTCTGCCAACCAAGTGGTATAAAAGAAAAGATTCCTGTCCGCAGAATACGACACCGCGTATTATTTGTGATAATGCACTAAGAAATAGGGACTCCTCAAAAGCACAACATACAACAAGCTACAACTTTTATAGATAAATCACATCAATAATTAACTCACCTTAATATTAGCTTCAATCGTGATCATGTCAATAGGTTTATCAATCACGTTATAATACTCCGGATACAGTTTCTTGCTAGGCTTCTCCATGAATAGCAGCATAGGCTGTCGGCCATCCGAACAGGTGAACTCCAACAGCTGCTTGGATATGTAGTGGAGTTTCTTTTTGAGAGGCAGATTGGACTTGGAGACTGTAGGAGTACTGATTGGAGATGGTGCTGAGTTTTGTGGCGGATTCAGTCGTGGACGTCCTGTGGAATAAATTAGATTGCAGACTTCAAAAGAAAAATAAGATAGGGTTACCATTATTGTAGGATTATGACATGGTTGATCGTAGTAGGTGGAACCCTACCCTAACGAAAATGCTTCAACAAGTTTTTGCTGGCGGCAAAATATTCCTTAGTTTCTGATTTGGCCATCCGCCTCTTGAAAAATTCACGAGAACTTTATTTTTCGGGAATACCAACAATAAAAATCACCAAACGGTCAAAACAAAACGGTTCCTTTTTCCTACAGTCCCGGGTCCTTTAAGCGGGGCGTGAAAAAGCATATGATGATGCCGTCAAGCTGAGTGTCACCATTGTCACACGGTATGTGTAAGTAATGGTGACCCTCTTTTTTGGGACTTTGCCTTCAGCTTACCATCAGGCAAGGCGAAGTCTAATAATAATTGACGTGTCCTAAATAAAATAAAAAAAAATTTACCCCTTAGAGAAATACTATTATGGGTTCAAATGTCAATTTTGTATGGCGTATTCAAATAACAAGAAAAAGATGCATAATAAGAATAACTTTACAAATGACTAGTTGTAAATATGTCGTACCTCTAGGCCTGGGCGTCTGAACTTGAGCTTGGCTCTTGACAGATGAGAGACTTTCATCGTCGCTAGAAGAACTTTGTATGATGTCTAGTAGTTCCTGGACACGCTGTTGCATCAACCTGTAATGACCAATGGTTAGACTATATACAACTCTATAGACACAGTCAGTGGGACTACAACGCGGCGTAAAAAGATACTTTATTTTTTTTTTACGTGCGCAAAATCCCCACGGATACCTCCCCACCGGAGCCGGTGGAGGAGGTTATGTCGGACTCGAACCGACTAAAACGCACGCCGCCTGTGGGTCGTTTTGGTTGCCGAAGGTGAGGTTTACAGGCATATCCCTCGCACCCCGGCCGACCCAGGGACATCTCTCACGATCTGGCCCTCTTCTCGGGTGTGGGGACTACAGAGTCCCCAACTCGTCACCGGAAACGGGGAGGCGCGGCAGGCGCGCCGCCGCCGCGGCCCTCTTCTGCCAGGGTGACAGGCGGCTCCACCTGTCACCCCCAGGCCGGCGCTCATGGGGGGCGGAGGTCGTTCATCGACCTCCGACGCCCGAGTTGCCTTCGTACGCGGGCAGCTTGTCTTGCGATCCTTCGTCGCTCCCGCTGCCGCTCTCGCCCCGCCTCCTCCTTCACGAGCATTACTTGCTCACAGAAGGAGGCGCCGGCCGCCCACGCATCCGCGCAGCGAACCATCGCCGCAAACAAGGTGGAGAGCGTGAGAACCCTCACTCCCAGGGCCGCCACAAGCTCCCGCCTCGGCGTCTCCCACGCCGGACACTCGGTGAGCGTGTGCGGACCTGAGTCCTCGCTCGCGTCGCAGTGATGGCACTCGGACGTTGGCTCTTTCTGCATCCGACGCAGATACTTTCCGAAGCATCCCGTGCTCGGTGATCATCTGCGTCAGACGGTACGAGAGTGTGGCCTCTCTAGCCACTCCCCCATGATGGGTCTTACCGCCGCTACTACGGCGCGCCCTGCGCCTGGTCGCCCAAGTCGTAGCTCCCATTCTGCCACCATTTCCCTGTGGAGCCGGGATCTCACGGCCCGAATTTCTTCGGGCTCGGGATCGTGACCCCGCTCCCGCGCCGCCTATCGAAACCGGAGCGTAAAAAGATACTACCTACTTTTACAATTTGATATACAGACATGCAATAACGTGCACACATTGACAGTTTAAAGAACAATATTGACATTAGCTTACTCACACATATATAACGCGTATTCCAAGTTGTATTTTTTTATACCCCTTAGGTGGCAGACAAACACACGGCCCACCTGATGGAAAGTGGTTACCGTGGCCTATGAACGTGTGTAACACCAGAGGAGTCACACTCGCGCTGCCAACCCTGTAAGCACAGAGTCTCTGTGCCGTCAGTGTAGAAGACATATCAGGACAAGCCTTTAGTCTTCCCACTGACAGCACAAATTCTCCAGTGAGCTCCGGCTACCCTACTCACCGCTGGGAACACAGCACGAAGTTATTATGGCCGCGGTATTCTGTAGGGCGGAGGTACTTCCCCAGACGGACTGCTCAATTGGGCGGAAATACCACCGTGTCCTACCTCTTGTTTTTTGTAATACTGTGTTTATACAGTATATTAGTCAGAGGATCAATTAGTTGTTTCTACACAGCAAGTTACGAGCTACATAGAATGTGGATTAATTGGACGTACATCCCTTTATGTTGTTACGACCGACGTCGATATCTCGAAAACTAGGAATCGAATCTTCTAGAAACTAAAACCCATTGTTAGTAACGAGGTACTTTACCGATTGTCATAAAAAATCTAGAGTCGCCAGCACAAAGTCACAACCAACCTACCGCCAAGTACAAAAGAATAGGTAAAAATCGAGAATGAACTCGAAGGTCAGCGCCCCGGCGGCGGCACTTGCAAAAGGGAGTAGGTAGATAGTTAACGCTCACGTATTTTCTAGATGATTCAACCCTCCTAATTGAGAGGTATAAAAGCTCGCATAGCGACACGATTCATTCTGTCTTTGAGACCGATAACGAACACAGCGAGCCTAAGCGACCGAAGAGGATTCTACTTGCGACCTGAGCAACGACTGTGGACTACTGTGAACTACTGAGCGACTGGAACTGTTGAAGAGTACTGTGTGTACTAATGACTTAATTGTATAGTTTGTGGCGAGCTAATAAATCTCGTCGTTGAGTAAAAGGCATTTAGTTGTACCCCGTGCACGTAACAATATATCTGGTGTATTAGAGCGAAAATAATGTTCGGTTCGGTCAAGCCAAAATTACCAATAATAACTGTCTTGATTTTCGAAATTAGACCATATTACAATCGAATACGATTATAATTACAATGATTCAACCTGTAGTATCTGACTTTAACTTTGACTTGTAGGAGATAAGGAAAGGCAAATTATGAACTCTGTTTCTCTTACCCCCTCTTCGGTGTAAGAGGAACAGTCTTCTCGGACCTGGGTGTTTTCATTAATATCAAGGGATTGTTTTCACGGAGAAAAGTAAAAATGAAAATCTAGATAAGATTAATATACATGGAGTATACTACAAACAGTTTAAATAGTTTCAGACGGTTTTTTTGCACGTCATAGCACCGCAATTTTTTTTTTTAATAGAGTATGTTCCTCTTACCCCATAGGACCTTACATCAATATGCGTTATCAATTATCAATCAATCAATCAGTCCATCGCAATCTACTGTTGGACATCAGCCTCTCCCAATGTTGGGAGGCTTTGGTCTACTGTTTCCACACTGGCCAGAAGGGTTGGTACAAGGTTTTATTTCGAGTTTCCCTCCTCTCGCAGTGATACCGTCTGCATATTTGTCCGTTAGTCACCTCGTACAACACCCCTCGGCTGAGATGGGATGGTGATACTTGTACTCATTCTCCATCAACACACGGTGTTTTATTTTAGTTAATTTAGTTTATCGAAATTCAAAGTGAAACTAATCTCCAAAAATAAATGCATTGACTGCTTTATATAATGCTTTGAGCAGTTCTGGCGTGATTATATACTATCTATTCATTCACACTTACGCAAATTCTCTACCACTTACCTCTGCAATGCCACGTGGTTCCCGGGAGAGTAGAATTTGGGCCACCCCATCTCCCTCCCATGCGGTGTCGTACAAGGCGACTAAGTGATAGAGCTGTTTAACATCAGACAGATATATACAGCTCAGACTCAGACATACAAGACTTGAGTCAACAATAGTGCCCGGAAGACGGCAATAGGCTCACCCCCTATTACGTGGGACCGAATTCAATTATTGGTGAAATGTGGGTGTTAATTCACCTCTGCCTAACCCTCCGGGGATAAAGGCGTGATTATATGTATGTATGTATGTTACCTCTGCAATTTCACGGCATCTTTATACAATCTTGAGGATGGAACATTGTATACTTTAGCGTTCTCAAACATGATGTTCATGTCGCCAGCTACTTCTGACAGAGTGCCATAGTTCCCGCGTCGGATTTTGTTCTTGATTTGATTCAACGACACAGGGGTTTTTATCTCCTTGTAGTAATCTGGGTACTCGCGACGAGATGGAAGCTTCGCAAACGGATCTGCCATTGGAGTACCTAGAAAAAAAATTATGTTCGAAAATAAAATTAATAAATCGCGTGGGCCGTTTGTTCTCTTGAAGAGATCGGACTAAAAATGTTATACCTTTATAGAGTACTTTCTTTGCATTTTAAATACTAGCTACCATATATTTATAAAATACTAGCTGATACACGCGATTCCGCCCGCGTGGATGTTCATTATCGTGACAAAATATAGCCTATAACGGTTCAGTGGCTTAGACGTAAGCGAACGAAGTATAACAGATAGACTGACAAGAGTTACTTTTTGCATTTATAATATTAGTATGTATTAGAAATACCTTAGGTTTTAACTACTCTAAGAAGATATCAAGCTGTAGATATTTACTGTGAGCTGGAGCGAACCCTCTACAAAAACGAAGCAAGCTAATGCTTAATAGACTATCATCCTTCCTCTCATGTGATGTGATAGAGATAAGAGACTAGAATTCAGTACCGTTAGGTCCCAAGTGATTTTTGACAGTCTCCAGCAGTTTCCATTGCGGCGAATCTTCATTTTCATTCTTTTCTTCATCACTATCACCGGCACTGTCTTCTGAATGCTACAGAAAAGAAATAGCATGTTTAAACATATATACCAACATCTTAACATGTAAACCTTGTATGTCCATTCGATCTTAAGTGGAGTTACGAGGTTTTTTCATAACATTATACACTGGTCATCATACATTTTCTAAATATAAGTCAACTACTAGAATAAGCACAGGGTTAAGTGCGGAATATAAAAGGAAATCCCTAGTATGGAAGCATACGAAAGCAATCACAGAATAAATTAAATGTATATTACTACCTACCTACCTGAAAAAATTAGCTGGGTTAGACTGGAATTGGAAGGCAGAGGATCGGGAGTAATAGCGCACATTGGGAGAGGCCTATAAACAGCAGTGGACCGCAATGGGCTAATTGATTGATATTACCTTAACAATCTCCGTGTCGGAGCCAGGCGGCTCCATGATCGCCAGCGCTCTGCTCGACGGCACGGGACCGACACGAGACGTGCGCTTGCTGCGAATACGTTCCGAAGTCTTCGCAGGACCCGACCGCCCGTGCTGGTCTATTTCTTGTTTGCGCATTTGTATAACCTAAGACATACATAGAAAATAGATAATGCCAATGAATTTTTCGGTATATAGGACTCCGCCAAGAACTTCGGGATCAAAGCTAACCTCACCTGTAAGCCAGGGTCAGACTAAAGTCACTTCCATAAAAGGATAAAACGAAATATTGGAGAGGAGAGGTGAACCCTGACTCCAAAGTATCTTGGATAATCAAAAATAAATTGGAAGAGTTGGAAATATAGTGTTAACATTGCAGCAATAAATAACAATATACCTTTTTCAAAGCCTTCGCATCCTTATAGATCTGGCTACCTGGCTCATTGAAATGGCAGGCATTCCTAACCATCAGCAAAAGATCTCTTTCCAGCTCATTCAGGGTAGTGTACTCCCCACCCTGGATTTTCTGGGCAATAGTCTTCAGATCTATAGGTGCGTCGATGACGCTGAAGTACTCTGGATAACGACGTTTAGAAGGTAGAAATTGGAAGGCTCCGTAGAGTGGACGCCCCTCGTTATTTGCTGTCATTACCTATAGAAAAACAGAAAATAAAATATTGGCACACTTATTATTCCCATAACAATCTTCGAGTTTTGCATGTCTCTCTAGACATAGATTTTCTAAGAGACTGTGATCTGATCTCCCAACCCCGAGATGAGAATCTGTGCCAGAACCTCATCTGTTGCTTAGCAGGTGCCAACCAGCTGGTGAGGTTGGAGTGGGCCCCAAATATTGTCATAATTGTCACACCACCATATTGAAATATACAACATGAGACTGTTAATACTGTTGACTGATCTGACCTGCTACACATATTGATGTGCATTTGTACTTATTTACTCATTATCGAGTGGAAAAATACAAAGTGTCTCATTCAATATATGTGAGACAATAGATGTGCAATTCTGTAGTCATAGACCTGCAATTGAACGGCTTGCATAATTTACAATTAGGGTAGAAGAAGCTCCGTGAAGGATAGATAGACACTTTCCCAAGATAGCAAATATGCAGAAATGCTCTATGTCATAGGTGATTCGTCTATCTGGCCAGCACAGTTCTTGATCGATATGAAAAATATATTTTACTTACAGCACTGAACAATTCTTCAAAAATATTATCCTCTTCATTGTTAGTGGAGGTTTCTGACAAGTCTTCAGCTACATCGGAACGTCTGCTTGACGAACCAGTACGAGACAACTTTGGGATTTTCATATCATCACCTGTAAATAATAAGATTGGTTATCAAAAGCCCCAGTATGGTGGGCAACATTCAGCTAGGGCTTCGGTGACAAAGACATGGAATAGACTATTATTATTATTGTTTGATACACTTGCAGATTAAAGCTCATGCGTGTATATATTTATGCTATATATATATATTTATGCTAGGAGCACTTATTATTGTTTCTGGCAGGGAGTTCCACGATTGCACCAAAAAGTGATATCTAGGGTTGCTGGCGCACTGAGGTTTACTGATTTTCATTGAGTGGCCTCTTAAGTGTCTGTTTGTGTTCTTGATATACATGTTCTCGATGTTTGTCACACTGTAATGCCCATTAAGCATCTTGTACGTCTCAATGAGATCTCCTCTCCTCCTTCTCTGCTCGAGTGTAACCACACACCCCACTTAACCAAGTTCAGATCCAGGAGGCATTCTTCATATGACATATTTAAAGGGAATTATCCAAAAAGTTTGATCAGCATCTCAGCTGTCCCTGATTTTAGCTAAAGTAATTGGTAATTTAGAATGAGTGCAGCTACTTCTGAGGGTGACTAATAATACTGCTAATTTTAGAAAATGATAAAACATAAACTGACCAGTCTCGAGTGCCTGTTTAGTCTGCATGTAAAGTTTCCACAGATCAATAGCATCCCTGTATTCTATGGTATCAGGCTTATAGAACGCTTTAGCATTGTTCACCAGAAGTTCTATATCTGCTGATAGCTCTTCTATGTCCTCATATGTATCTGTTTTAAGCTTTTGTTGAACCTGTAATAAAAAGTAAATAATTATTAATTTATTTTATGAGATATATAATTATATTAATATATAGATAATATAGATAATTTCAGAAAATATTCTATCATCAGTCTTGTTTTTGTTTTAAATATTTGTTGGTTAGGTACTTAACTAATGATAAACAATCTTAATGTGTCTTTTTACATAAACATTTCTTTTTTATACCACTTAGGTGGCAGACAAGCACAGGGCCCACCTAATGGGCAGTGGTTACCGTGGCCTATGGAGGTATGCAACACCTGGGGTGTTACACTCGCCCTGCAGACCATAAATTTAATAATATAAATTAAACAAATTATAAACTAGATTAGAAAACATTGAAAAGTGAGTTTAGATTTAAAAAATGTTAAAAAGCACAAAGACTGTTTACCCTTAGTTATGTATGTAACCAAGCAAAATATTGATTAATTTAAAAATTGGTTGCTTGTAAAGTCGGTATACGGGCGAAAGTTTTACGTGACAACGACTTTGAGTGGTAAAATAATTTTAATGTGAATATTCATTCGTATAGTGTAATAATTAAAAAATATGTGTTATTACAAAGTAAAAAAAATTGGTTCGCAAGCGTCAGATGTAATAATAAAAAAATATGTGTCATATGACAATGAAAGAAAGTAAGTGTGTAATCTCCTATTTAAAAGAAATATAAATAAAATTGGTTTGTAAGTACATTACCATAAAAGTTCGGGCGCCTTGGAGATACACATGCCTAAGATAATCAGCGGATATTGGAAACTTTTAATCTTCCGGAGGTGAGCTAAATGAAACCAAACTGTGAGGTTTAAGGTTTTATTGTCCACTCCAGTGTGCATTTAGAAATAGTTGCAAGGATACATTCCTAATGTATATCTAACCTTAAATTTAAAATTAGAGTTTTATAAGCTAGGTCAAAATGATTCTATGTCACCAATGCACTTTTAGGTTATTTTGAAGTTTAGATTTAAAATATAATTAAAGTAAGCTCACGGCATCCCTCGGCGAGTATATGTAAACACAGCAGCGAGAAAGCTCGTAGCAGGCGAAGTTTTCAGTTTAAGCCCATGCGGTACATCCATGTTTGAGGTGAAAAGTCCAAACCTTCCATAAGGAAATGCAGATGACCGAAGACAAAGGTCCAAAGAAAAAGGCAAAGACAAAGGGCAAAGGCGGTTCCAATTTGGAAACCTGTAATAAAATTGCATGTCATTAGAACAAACTCCAATATGAATGAACACGAGGTCCTAATTTTTTATAAATTTGTGCGTCTTACCGCCTTAATTTGCTGGAACAATGCCAATAGCAAAAGAAATCATAATATTCTCAGATTAAGAGCTGAAACAATAGAATTCCAACAATTATTTTTCAAATTAGGAGCGTGGCGAATTTCCATCAAAGGGAATCTTATTAAAAAATGACAACTCACCAGAAATAAACTATAATTCCACAAGAGGATAGTTGTGAGGACACAAACTATTATCCTTTAGGCCAAAATACTCTCATTTTTATGAGATTTATTGAAATTAAGTTACGAAGCCATGAATATCGACCATCCCGTCTCAATATAGGAAGAAAGGTGCTTTTGACAGCGATACGTCAAAATGTCATTCACTCCGCGCTCCGAAACCCTTCGTTCAAAAATAGAATTAAAACCGGTGTGACGACGTTCGCAGAGCGCGTCGTTACATTACATCCCTCCCCAAAAAGAAAAAAGAAAGAAAGAAACTTCCTTTTCTAATGAAAATTATGAGAGTCCAGAACAAAATTCCAAAAAACCTCAAAAGACAAAATGTCCCGCAACATTTTTCAATAAACAAAAAGGCATTGCGAAAGCATCTTGCAATGGGTATTGCAGAAACAATTATAAATTAAAGAATGGGAAAGCATTCCTAAAAATCAAAGAATGTGAAAACACTCGAAAAGTAAAGAACCAAACTCAGAAAAGAGTAAAAACTTATTTCAACACAAAAGTGAAAATAAATCCTTCAATAAAACAAATTAAACAATCCCTACTCAATTCCATTCCAGATATCGATTAGGCAACCAACGCCGTCGAATCTAATCCTTGATCTTAACCAGCCTTCTAGCATCAATACAAAAGTGCGGTTGAGCTCCTACGCCACCGACTCTATACCAGCTATTCCTGAAACAAAAATATGAAACTAACAAGATATCGGTTAAGCACCAACGCTGCCGAATCTGAAAGAAAATCGGTAAAAACAATGAAGTTTTCCCACTGTCGGTTAGGTTGAAAAGCCGCCGACTTCAAATTCCTATTCCAACATCTAAAACGTCAAAACAAAATCACAACAAAAGTGTCGTAATAATATATTTATAAGCATTGTGATCGGCATAACACCACCAACTTTCCGAGCACAAGCAAAATATAAAGAAAATATGACAATTGTGACCAGTACAACACCACTGACTTTCTGAGCACAACCGCATAAGAAAAGTATGACATTTGCGACCGGCACAACACCACCGACATCCCGTGCGCAAAGCATAAAAAATGTAACAATGTGTATAAAAACACAATCGTACAAAAAGAGAAAAACGACAATTACGACCGGCTCAACACCACCAGCTTCCCGTGCGCAAAGCGTAAGGTGTGACTATGTGTATGAAACACAATAGCACAAAAAATTGTAAAGTCCAGTAAGACACAAGTTTCCCAAAAAATGGTATAACAAGGTGTGTAAAAAATGCATAAAATGCGTCCAATCCGAGAATCTTAATACTAAGAAAATAACCCAGAACTGTACAAAAATAAAGTTCAAGAAACTTAATTTTCCATTCCCTAAGTGAGTGGAAATAAGTCAAGTGAATTTAATGTAGAAAATGAATATTAAATTTCACTCCTATATTAGAGTAGAAACTAAATTCCTAAATTTGTACAAAATATACAATATTAAATATACAAGTGTATAAAAATATATACAGGAAAATAATCCTATACAACAAAGATAAATAAAAATTATAAGATCTTTTGATGTGGAACAATTTGTTAATATGGAGTAGAGTTACACAATAACAAGTCCTAAAATGACCTAAGTTATTTTTGAAGGAAACTAAAATTGAAATTAATAAATTGTTGTGAAGTTCCTAACATACATCTCCTTTCAAGAACCATAAACCTACCAAACATCACCTTTTAATGGTTCATTACTTCAAACAAAGTACCAAAGACAAAGATAGACTTTTTGACAGTCAAAACAAGAATAATTTTAATATTTTATTATATCTTTAATATGATAACGACCAGTATAGTTTTTATTAAGGTCTTTTAAAACATAAACATTAGAGGAAATTTTATCTATTATTTCACACTTAACAAACTTAGGTGCTAACTTAGCCGAAAAGAATGCAGGAGCATTAGACTGCACAAAACTTCTCCTCCACACTATATCTCCCACTTCAAAAGAAATGACCTTCCTTCCTATATTATAATAACGCGCATTACGCTTATAAGCTTTAAGCAATGAAGCTTGAACTTTTATAAAAATATCACTAAGTGATTTAAGTGAAAAAGCAAATGAAGACCTATCAACAACATCAAGTTGATTGAGGTTATCAAAAGAATTACTAAAACGGTGCAATGAAGCATCAAAAATAAGTTCTCTACCGAACATGAGAAAATTAGGAGTGAAATCTGTAGCTAGATTCACACTACTATTCAAAGCTAATTGAACATGAGGCAAATATTTTGACCAAGTTCTATGATCATCTTCAACAAAACAAGAAATACATGTTTCGACTGTTTTGTTATATCTCTCTACAGGATTATTTTGAGGTGTATATAAAGTATTATAAAATATTTTACTAATATTATAACTTTTTAGAAAATCTACAAATTGCTTAGCTGTAAATTGGCTTCCATTATCACAAACAAAAATTTTATGTTTAACTAAATGAGTAAGACCTAAGCCTCTCTTTTCATAAGAAATATTTTCAAAAAGTGAAATAATTTTATTTAACTCGTGTTTCTCAGAAGGAGAAAGTTCAGAAACAGAAGTAACTGCATTTACACAAGTAGTGGATTCATATTCAAAAGTAACATTATTCCATAAGTCTTTAGCAAGATTAAATTTCAACCAAAAGTCAAATCCCAAAATAATTGAAGGTTTAAAAGAAGGTATTATCAAAAAATCTACATTTTTAGTTAAGTTATCACAAGTGATAGGTAAAACCATAGTTCCAATAACATTGTGTGCAGAACCATCAGCAGTAACAGCGTTACCTTTATAAGGTTTAAATTTATAACCTAATTGCAAAAATGTTTGATGAATATTAGAACCGAGTACACAACTACAAGCTCCACTATCTAACAAACCTGAATAAAATTTATTATTAATATTAAATTTTAAATAAGGTCTAGTGTCTTTATGTTTAACAAACAAAACAGGAGCAGCCCTGATATTATTAAAGAAAACTTTCAAATAATCCAACCATTCATTAAATTCTTTCTTACAAGTGGCTTCATTCGGAGCACTGCTAAATTTTTCAACATCGAGTCACCAGAGGTTTTATCAAAAACTAGGGCTCGATGGGACCTGATACGTTTTTTGACTGAACAGTATTTGAATTACAAACTTCGCAATTCTTCGTAGTGACGCCAAGCTTGTGACATTTAAAACAAATTACACCTGGAAATGTAGGGCAATTTTTATAAGAATGTCCAGAGGACTTACATTTTAAACAAGTTAAATCATCTGATTTAACAGCACTAATTTGAGCAGAATATTTTTCTTTTTTAATACTTTTATTCTCACTCAAGTTCTTTCTTGACACAAAATTCTCTAATTCTCTGCTGAGGTTAATAAATTCGTCGATAGAAGAAATAGTTCTACCAAACACAAAAGGTGTGTAAATATTTAACATATTATGTTTAATAATAGTTATGAGGGTAGCATCAAAAACAGGCATAGACAAACGGCTAGCCATATCCATTATGTCTGTAATAAAATCTGGTAATGACTCAGTTATCTTTTGTTTACGAGTACGGAGTTCCTGTTCCAAATGATAATCAAATTCAATTCTATCAAAACGTTTCAACAACGCAGCCTTCAAATCCTGCCAAGAAGCAATACGAATACGAACACTACGAAACCATTTAAGCGCAGTGCCTGACAAAAGATCAGAGAATGAACTAACCAAAAAATATTCATTAAAATTTTTAAACAAGAAATATTCTTCCACTTGAGTAATAAATTCCCTAACGCACGATTTACCATCATACAAAAGCTTACTTCGTTTTAAATCAGGCAACTTAGTAACAGAAGGCAAGTTTTTCTTCAAATTATCATTCAATAAAACATTCATCATATTAAATGAAGATGCGGCTCTCAGACTATGATCACCAGCTTCAGACAAATCAGCCATGACATGAGGCATCTCATGAGTAGAAGTACCAACTGGAACATCATTAACTAGAATATTCTCAAACAAAGGCGGGACCTGTATTTCCTTATCCATGTTTGATTTATAAAAGGATGTGAAAATCTAATAAAAAGTTGTATTAAATACACTATAAGTTTCTAATTAAAGTATCAATTAAAGTTTCTAATTAAAGTTAATTAAATTATGAATGAAGTTAATTGCATTGATAGCAAAACGCTAAACTCAAAAGTCAAACAAACTCATAGAATGGAATGTTATTGTTGCAAAAGTTATTTAGGTCAAATGCCTATAAAGATAAAAATGCATTAGTGATTCACAAAATAAATTATTTATGTCTACTTAAGGTAAACAGCAAATATTCAAATATTACTATGTTTTCACACATGTGAATAAAGGTTAAGAACTAGTAATTATATAATATTACTAAGTGGAAAATCTTACCTGTAATAAACAAAGGTTATATAAGATAAAACAATTATAACATAACCATGTTATACAAATTGAAACATTCACCTGTAATTGAGAGATACAAACAATAGTACTAACTTGTAGTATGATTAGTTTTGCAAAGTAAACAATAACAAAGATTTACTGTAATACACAGTTATGTAACAGTAAAATACATGAAGAAAACACTGTTCTTAACATGATAAGGTAAAAAATAATGCAAAGGTGACAAGGAATAAAGATATATGCACACTGTCATGTCCCTGTTCGCGAGTGCCAATTGTAATAATTAAAAAATATGTGTTATTACAAAGTAAAAAAAATTGGTTCGCAAGCGTCAGATGTAATAATAAAAAAATATGTGTCATATGACAATGAAAGAAAGTAAGTGTGTAATCTCCTATTTAAAAGAAATATAAATAAAATTGGTTTGTAAGTACATTACCATAAAAGTTCGGGCGCCTTGGAGATACACATGCCTAAGATAATCAGCGGATATTGGAAACTTTTAATCTTCCGGAGGTGAGCTAAATGAAACCAAACTGTGAGGTTTAAGGTTTTATTGTCCACTCCAGTGTGCATTTAGAAATAGTTGCAAGGATACATTCCTAATGTATATCTAACCTTAAATTTAAAATTAGAGTTTTATAAGCTAGGTCAAAATGATTCTATGTCACCAATGCACTTTTAGGTTATTTTGAAGTTTAGATTTAAAATATAATTAAAGTAAGCTCACGGCATCCCTCGGCGAGTATATGTAAACACAGCAGCGAGAAAGCTCGTAGCAGGCGAAGTTTTCAGTTTAAGCCCATGCGGTACATCCATGTTTGAGGTGAAAAGTCCAAACCTTCCATAAGGAAATGCAGATGACCGAAGACAAAGGTCCAAAGAAAAAGTCCAAAGGAAAAAGAAAAAGGCAAAGACAAAGGGCAAAGGCGGTTCCAATTTGGAAACCTGTAATAAAATTGCATGTCATTAGAACAAACTCCAATATGAATGAACACGAGGTCCTAATTTTTTATAAATTTGTGCGTCTTACCGCCTTAATTTGCTGGAACAATGCCAATAGCAAAAGAAATCATAATATTCTCAGATTAAGAGCTGAAACAATAGAATTCCAACAATTATTTTTCAAATTAGGAGCGTGGCGAATTTCCATCAAAGGGAATCTTATTAAAAAATGACAACTCACCAGAAATAAACTATAATTCCACAAGAGGATAGTTGTGAGGACACAAACTATTATCCTTTAGGCCAAAATACTCTCATTTTTATGAGATTTATTGAAATTAAGTTACGAAGCCATGAATATCGACCATCCCGTCTCAATATAGGAAGAAAGGTGCTTTTGACAGCGATACGTCAAAATGTCATTCACTCCGCGCTCCGAAACCCTTCGTTCAAAAATAGAATTAAAACCGGTGTGACGACGTTCGCAGAGCGCGTCGTTACAATAGTAGGAAGAAGGATGAAATATCACTACACAATCGTTTTACAATTAACTGGCAACGTGTAAACTTGTATGCAGGCGCCTAAGCGAAATAGAAGCGCAAGACATGAACCGGTGTGTATGCCTATCTCTCTCACTCTCTCTCTCTCGCTCTGTCTCTCTCGCTCTTAGGCGGGCTAACTGAGCTCGAGTGGAAGGGACGCGTGCCTTTCACTTTTTATGTCTGTCTCTCTCGCTCTTAGGCGGGCTAACCATGCCCGAGTGGAAGGGACGCGTGCCTCTCACTCGCTCTCATTGTGAGCGCATAACGTGAGCGGAGCGTAACGCAGTTTCTTGAAGTGTCACCCGGCAAACCAATTTATAAGACGTTGTCACGTCAATATACATATTCAGTATACTGATAAATGAAACAGATGTTAATTAATAATCACAAGAGCACTGTACTTACCCTCAACAAATCAATTGGTTGCGAAACAACTTCATAATACTGAGGTTCCTGTCGTCTTTTCGGAGCCCTGATGAACGAGTCACATAACAATGTACCATCTTCCTTCTTGTATGATCTGATTGTATCATATAGTTGTTGACAGATTTCGCTCTGATGATAAAACCACACAATTATTAGTAAATTTAAAGTTATCTCAAGTTGCCGAGTAGCTTATCAAAACCATTTCCCTTTGCAGACATTACGGTGACTACATATTATCAAATTAGAGTGTGTTTTTAAGTATCTTTAAAATACTGCACAATTTGGAAAATAGTCAATACAACAGGAAGTAAGACTTGAATATTTCATTGAAATAGAGCATGTTTGTTTCTAGATCTTATCTTAACAAACACTTATTTAGTACTAAAAAAATATACTTGGTGAAAATAGTCCATCCAGTTGGAAAAATGTAGGTGTTTATAGACCTCTGCCTACCTCTTTGGCGTATAAAATCATTTATAATTAGATATATACCAAATAAGTATTCTTAATTTCACTTAGTTATGTGTTTAATTCATATAAATTGTACATATATTGTAAATAAAATAAGCTGTTTCAAAGGCCGGTTAGCACGAATAAGCCGCTACTTTACAGTAAAGATTTACTTACTGGGTCCAACTTCTTGCGCTTACGAGCCGATGGCGGAGGCCCAGGGTTGCTTAACTCTGTCCCATCATCGCTATCATCACCTTCAGCGCCACGGGAAGCCGCCGAAGATGCACGGCGTCTCTTGCTCATGTTGTCAAGTGAATCGTACTATACAAATTCTCATCAATATTATAAATGTGTGGATTGTTACATTCTTTTTAAAAGGTAAACTGATTATACGTAATTAATTATGAACGTATAGATGTATGCTTTTCTTTTAGTTTACTTCTATAATCCAAAAATTCTAAAATTATTGTTGTACTACGAAAATGCCAAAATGCCAAACGAAGATGATTGATGATGGCAAAGAGTATATAAGAGTAAGAGGGCGCACTTCAAACAAAAAATCCGAGCTCGGCTCGGCAATTTTTTTTTAATATTTCACGACGCCGGGGTACGAGGAGGGAGAAGAGTTCTCCCTCTACACTGGGGTAGCTATACGCCTTTTTAGCCGTCTCTAGCCAAATAGGCTTAAAGAACTGCATAGTTCCTTAATAATCGATTAATTCCGATTTAAAAAAATCGGTTTCATACAATTGGAATCGATTATTCGCTGGAAATATTTAGGAAACTGAAATAAAATTTCTGAACGAATATTCATAATTTCTTTATTAGGCCTACTATAATAAATATATATATACTATTCACGTTATTACATATTCTAAGAATAATCATAGTTAGAAGGCATTTTTAGTTTCTTTAACGTGAAAAATGTAATTTATTTGCTGTAAAAATACAATTATATGCTCTATTCACAACAGCTGATGATTTAATGTGTAATAACCGGTTAGGAATACAAACCTATCGGAGCTGATATAGCTAGGTCAAACACTCACATAAAGAAATAAAGAATCAACATCTGAGAGCAAAAAAAAGTCAATATCTCAAAAAACTTAATAAGAGTCAATGTATCGCCATAAACAGTCTATTTCTCACAAAACACAAAGAGTCAATTTCTCACACAACACAAGGAGTCAATTTCTCACAAAACAGGATAAACTAGCAGTATTCAACACTATAGAGGAGTAGTCACTCAATTCAACGTAAGCAGTAGATATTTAAAACAGAAATCTTCAATTTTAACAATATTTTCACCAACACGAAAACAAAACAAATATACAAATATGGCGTCTAGGAGCTAAATGACAGCGTTACAAACTCGCCAATCGCCACTCGGCGTCCAGAAAAATGAACCAATCAGTAGAAATGTCAAATACGTCAATTAACCAATCAGAGGAAAGGAAGTTTGCCTGTTGAAAGATATCGATTTTTTTCTTTAGGCAAGTATACTTTTTCTGTAACCAATCAGAGAAAACTACTACTTTCCTCTGATTGGTTACAGAAAAAGCTGATTGGTTGGAATTTCACGACGCCAAGTTCTGAGTCCAAGTAGGGAAGTGTCCCATGCCTGGATGATGGCAAGTCAATGAGTCAATGAATGAAATGAATGGAATGAATTCTTATATTATCTTTGGAATGAATCTTTGGAATGAATGGTTGATTTACCTATTTATGTTCAGACACTTCGCATATTACTTGATTGTCGATTCGATTTAACTAATATTAATAACACCAACAAACGATTAATGTAAAATTCATATTATGAACTACATTATTAAATTGATTAAGATAGGAATTATTGGATCGTTCAGGTGGTCGCGATCTTTCCCTTACTATTTCAGTGGTCAAAGCAATCGATTCAATCAATTGATTTGACAACAGGGGGAATCCCTGTTGTCAAATCAATTGATTGAATCGATTTGAATAGTTAGCATAAATGCTTTAAAATTTTATTCAAATACATTATGAAATACCTGATAGACGACTAACCTAATCTTTCGTAAAAACCAATATAACATGAATCGTGAATCAATTCAACCCATAGATCCAACCATTATCGTGAGTTTATGAGTTTCATGCATAAATATTTCATTATAAAATCATGTTAAACTATCTTCAGGTACCTATTTTAAACAATAGGTGTTTTGCCCCTTCGCGTAGTTCAATACTTATCGTTACCCACACAAATAAGTTAGAAACCTCCAATCGATTTGAAATTCTATAATCCAATGTAATCTATCCAATCTATCACAACACTAAATCACATCGAATACTATATGTATATAAGCCTCGATCTTTAAGTCCTTTTATGCTTAAAGATAAAAAGTGAACGTGAGTGACAAAAATAACAATGGCAGATACTAAAAATTACTCTGCTCAACACATGGAATGATTAAAAGAAAGGTCATTCAACTCTATTTATGAAACAGAAACTGAAATTTATGAGACATTGAGTTTTAGGATGGGGTCGCGTCGGAGTCAATCACGACTCCGACGCGACCCCATCCTAAAACTCAATGTCCGGTTCGGGACGGATGATATCCGGGCATGAGCCTGCCTACCGCTGCCTACCGAAGCGAATACATCACTGCGAATATCAGATTTATCTGTGGATCTGTGGAAAGATCATTGTAATAGTCTATGATTATTACAATGATCTTTCTTGGGCAAGGAACGTTGATCGGAACATTAGTTGATAAATATTTTTAAGAGAGGAGTTTCCTACGCACACATCTTACTACAATCAATCAATCAATCAGCCCACTGCAGTCCACTGCTGGACATAGGCCTCTCCCAATGTGCGCCATTTTCTCCGATCCTCCGCCTTCCGCATCCAGTCTGTCCCAGCCACCTTTTTCAGGTCGTCAGTCCATCTGGCTAGGGGGCGTTCTACCTTTCGTTTACCTTCTCGCGGTCTCCACTCTAGGACTCGTTTGCTCCAACGGCCATCGGTCCTTCGGCAAACGTGGCCTACTACACTACATATCTTACTACACTACACCTTATTCACATACGCGTAGAAGGTACCATAAAAAAACTGTAAATTATATCTATTATAATATCTATAGGTGCATTCACCTAAAATACCGAAGTTCACCCATAAAAAGGAAGGAGATGAAAGGAAACCCAAACTGAATTAGGAAAAGGTTCAAAGAATGATGTGTAAAAATGGTAATTTTTCACCAGAAACGTCTTAGACAACGCACACAACGTAGGATAGTAATATCTTCGTGTTAGTTCCAATGCAATCATTCATCATTCCCATCGTCACCTTCAACAATCATTCCAACTCGAATAATTTGTAGGTAGGTATATTATATAGTGTGTACTCAGAATACAAAATAAGACTTGACTTAGTAAAACCTTGTTACCAAGTCATAAGAACCAAAAAAAACATTAATGAAACCGTTTTTTTGGAATTAAAAACTACCCACTATTTTCTCTATCATCTAGACTTGGTATACTTTTATCTACTACTCCTTGTGTGAATAAGTAAATCTTTTTTGAACTTAAAAATATCAAAATGAATAGATATTTCAAAAATTTTATACTTTGTGGTGATATTGATCAATATTGCTTGTTGTGCAAAGAAACTTTCCAACGTATACCGGATATTGAAAAACATATACGATGGGAGCAACACAGAAAATTGGCAAAAAATCAAACCTATATTAGAAAATTTCAAAAGGATTCTATTTACAAGGTAATGTCTAAACTGTACCTAATTAATTAGTAAAATTTACCGGTGTGATTTGACCACTAGTGGTGAAAGGGGATTACAATAGGTTGAGTAGACTAGGGTGACAGATTTCAGGGGTGCCGTCCACTGAAATCTGTCACCCTAGGCTAGAGGCTAGGCTAGTTAGAACTGAAGGGCAATTTTAAAAATCGAATGGCGGCAAAGACCATTTTCATTTCTATTCTCGTCCAAAACAAAAACGTTCATATTTTTGGGTGAGAAACTAAGATGGAGTATAAGTCCATACCTCTTTCCGGTTATGAATACTCTCTTATAGCATTTCATCATAGGTTACTCAACTATGTAGGTATACCTACCATTAAGAAGGACCTTTTAGAGATAGGTAAAGTCATGAGTATCTAACTACCCGCAATAGCAATGTAATGAAACTAGAAGAAGCGATAGGTAACAGGAGGTAGGACACGGCGGTATTTCCGCCCAATTGAGCAGCCCGACTGGGGAAGTACCTCCGCCCTACAGAATACCGCGGTTATTATAACTTCGTGTGGTGTTCCCAGCGGTGAGTAGGGTAGCCAGAGCTCACTGGAGAATTTGTGCTGTCTGTGGGATGACTAAAGGCTGGTCTTGCTTTGTCCTCTGCAGTGACGGCACACAGAGACTTTGTGCTTACAGGGTCGGCAGCGCGAGTGTGGCTTCTATGATGTTACACACGTCCATAGGCCACGGTAACCACTTTCCATCATGTGGGCCGTGCGCTTGCCTGCCACCTAAGTGGTATAAAAAAAACCAATGACCTGCCTATCATATTAACCTATGTTTGTCACCCGGTCTCGCAGTCTTATTCCTGTTCAGACTTTCAAGGAAATGACTACCGTCCGAGTCTCCACCTCGAGAAGAGATCCAGTATTCAGAGTCAACGGTAATCAGTTAGACTGGTTTGGGACCCCAAGATCACAATGGTTTCTGCGCCCATACACCTGTTCAGTCAAAAGTACACATACATGCATAACACTTTCGCCTGTAAACCGCCGAAGGGGTAGACTGAAGTATATTATTGTGTGACCGCGAGCGCTGGACCGCTCCAATGATGACGTGGTAAAAAAGAGCAAGAGTCTAGAGCGATCGAGATACAGCCTCTCGCTCGCTCTTAGTTAACGCTGATTCTTTCTCTTTCTTTATCGCGTGCACCCCCATGTCGCGCGTACGTAGGGAGCGGTACAACGCTCGCGGTCACACTATAACGCCCACATACGCACGCGAGCCTATTGCCGTCAAGCGGGTAGGTACTTTTTCATGGCTGTGTGTATTCTGTCGGATGTAGAACAGCCCTTAGTCGCCTTCTAGGTACGATATCCACGGACAAAAATGGGTTGGCCCTATTATAATCCAATGGGAACCAATAATTAACCGAATAATAACCGAACTAACCGATTTCAGATCGGAAATAAATATTATTGCGAGGTATGCAATAAGGTGGTGCCACATATGAGTTCAGTAAAAGAACACGTCAAGACTGAAAGACACCTCCTACTAAAGAGTAATCCTGACGCCGTGATCAAGAAACCTGTCGGGATGTACATCTCTGGTGATATAGTGATAAATAAAAAAGTATTACTAGTTAAGGCAGAGTGGCATACTATAACAGGTCAAAGGTGCCTTCTCTGTGATGTGGATGTGACAGATATAGATGCCCACATAGCTTTAGAAGATCACATAGTCAAACTAATCCAAACTGAGACTAGTTATACTGACGATAGATATTATAGAAAAGTATGCTTTGTTATGATCTTCGTTTATTTTATTTTCTTGGCAGGTTGGTAATGACCCACAGTCGAGGGGGCATCTGGAAATCGGAAATGGCAAGCTAGGGTGCGACAGGCACGGTCGTAGTCTAAAATTGGGGAGGGGAGGGGGGTGCTCACTTTTGAGTACGAAAAAATCCTTCACAAAATATGAAAATACTTGCCACGATTTTGAGAGGGTCATGTCCTCTGTGACTATCTTCGGACCGCGCCTGGGTGCGAGGGAAATGCCTTAATGGGCCACCTTTACTATTTCGTGTGAGACCTGAGAAGGCATGCTGTTTTAGTCGGTTCGAATCCGGCATATCGTTCTGCTGTCCAGCGGGGGGATATCATTGGAGGTATTCCTTCCCGCAGGAAAAATAAATAATCACTAGATATTATGTTGTTAGTATTTCGATTAACGATTAACGGATTTCAGATTAACGAAGACGCGTATCACTGTTTCTCTTGTAAGACGGTTTTCACACCCTTTGAATTGGCAAAGCATTGGAGCACTTGTATAAATACAGATCAAATAACGGTCCGAAAGTTTAAAGAACCTAAAAGTGTCAAGGAAATTGAGGATGTCATGGCTCGATTAGCCGCCAAGTCGAGAGCAGAAAAAGAGATTCACCAGTTATTCGAAGAGTACTATCTAATGGACCACGAAAACCATATTTGTATATGCAGATTCTGTTATAGTTCAGTAGCCATTGATTATGAATTTAAATCAATGGTACAGCATCTAAAAGGACACATCATGAGCAAATGGAGTAGAAATGATGATAGTAGTTCTGACGAATCTACAGATACATCGCCATTATTAGCAGTCGATCATGGTAAGAGACGAGCCGAATGTGCCGCATATGGGAGGACTCACTTTATTAAATTGAACCATAACGGTAGCAAAGGGTACTGCTATATGTGTGATAAATATCTAACAATAAGCAAAACCACATTCAGGCAACATTGTAAGGGATTGATACATTCGAGCCACAAAGAGCTATTCGGGTTGAAGAAAGCAAGCGACCGAACTACTACAGATTATATGTCCCAAAGTCTCCAGTGTTATATGACTCGGATGCAATTTGCTCCAGATAAGAGAACAGTTTTGGTAAATGGTGAACTGTTTATACATATGTATAATTTCTTTTTTCTCCACCCAATAAAAAACAATCCCCACTGGAAGAAGACCAAATGTTATTGCTGTAACATTGTTATCAATCAAGGTACAGAACGTGACCATTGTATGACTATTGCACATAAAGATAATTTCTTGGCTGCCAAAGTGATATCGAAGAGAGGAGAATTCGTAAGAGAGGTAAGAATATGAAAAATATGAATAAGTGTACCCACACATAGATTCTATTCTTCCAGTCTCACTAAGTAGGTACAGTTACTTAGGTATATTAAAAAGTTTCATGTATGCTCGGTCTTCTAGTGTCTGGTGTGAGTGTTTATCTCAGATAGACCGGTGACGAGTAAACAGTGATTTACTTCTCTTTCTTTCTGATAGGCTATTTTTTATTATTAACCTACCCTCCAATTTGCCTTTCAGAAAAACATACGCAGGGCTAAAGTATTAAATCAATTCTATGACGTAAACAATTCCGTGTTACCTCTTTTCTCAACTAGGGTAGTCTTTACCTTCAGCTTTTTTTTATACCACTTGGTTGGCAGACAAGCACACGGCCCACCGGATGGAAAGTGGTTACCGTGGCCTATGGACGTTTGTAACACCAGAGGAGTCACAGTCGCGATGCCAACCCTGTAAGTGCAGAGTTTACAGAAACTCAGGCCGTCAGTGTAGAAGAAAAAGCAGGATAAGCCTTTAGTCTTCCCACAGACAGCACAAATTCTCCAGCTTTCCATCAGGCAAGAGGTGAAATCAAATGTATGTGTCGCGTCAACACAATCCTTCTTGTCTTAATCCCGGTCACGTCTGAGGCTTTCACCTTAGAGTCAGTATTAGGTATATAATATATCGTGTTTGGGTGTACTTCGATATTTTCCGTGAAGCGACTACTGTCTGACTTCCAAAACTCATTCGCAATATCGAAGTATTGCAATTAGATTAGTTGTTAGACTTTTGGGACTCCAACCACAGATTAATAAATAGTTACTCTCCAACTACCCGTAACGACTGCCAAAGATATTGATATGATAACCGGGACCCACATTTAGATTCGCTTATTGGTAGAAAAATTAAATTTAACAATAGTGTTATGATTTTAGAAAGAAATGCGTTTATTTTAACTTAGTGTAGCACATTTTACTAGGAGGTAGGACACGGCGGCATTTCCGCCCAATTGAGCAGTCCGACTGGGGAAGTACCTCCGCCCTACAGAATACCGCGGTTATAATAACTTCGTGTTGTGTTCCCAGCGGTGAATAGGGTAGCCAGAGCTCACTGGAGAATTTGTGCCGTCAGTGGGATGACTAAAGGCTTGTCCTGCTTTGTCCTCTGCACTGACGGCACTGAAACTCTGTGCTTACAGGGTCGGCAGCGCGAGTGTGGCTTCTCTGGTGTTACACACGTCTATAGGCCACGGTAACCACTTTCCATCAGGTGGACCGAGTGCTTGTCTGTCACCTAAGTGGTATAAAAAAAACGGTTGATTAATTACAATAACTTACAGTACCTACCTACTTATCTACTTCTATACAATATATTTGACAAACCAAAACCTTACGTCCATACATAATAAATATTACTTATTACATTTTTTTGTAACGGCATCACTGACCGCCATTTCTTCCCATAGTTTAGATTTCTATAGGTAATACGTACTTATTCAATTATCTATGATAAAAATCGTGGTGGTTGTAATTTTATTAACAATTTTAACCATTTTCTTATTTTTCAGATACGTCCAAATCTCTTCCACTGCGGTGTCTGTAATGTTACATTGCCGTTTGCAAACGTGTTAGAGCGACATCTACAAAGTACGCAGCACAAATATGCAAGGATCAAAGATGTGCCAATGCTAGATATGCTAGATTTTTGGCGCGAACTTGACTTGGCAAAGGCGAGTGCTGTTAGTGACGTTGATCTGTATATTGAGCTGGTGCAAAGTTTTTATTAATAAATAAGTAGATAATAATTATATAAGAGAGGACAACACTAAACCTAGTTCGATCAGATTATCAGTTGATATGTAATATCATGACGCGTCTTTGACTATAAATAATATTACTATTAAATGTATAGGAAATATTATGATAATCTGATCGAACTAGGTTTAGTATTGTCCCCTCTCATACTTTAATGAGCAATTTACGACAAAAGTACATTATTATTGGTTAGTAACCGACAAAGTTGAAGTAATGCCTATCTAGGTATATGAACTTGGGTGCTACAAGGACTAGTCATTTGTGAAGTTAAATTAGTTTATTGACACCAAGTGTATAAAATATTTTTGGAGTAGGTAATTTAGATCCCTGTATGTATCCCTGTAATACTAATGTGCATTTAAAAATGATGTTAAACCTACTTTCTACGAAAGTGTTTTACAGTAGATATGTTTACAATGAAAAAGTTGACTATTTACTTCTTTCATTCAATAAACAAAAAAGTAGAAATATAGTAACAGGTAAATCCACGTATACTCAGCGTTAAAAGTAGATGAATAAAATTATTACAAGATCTGTTAAGTTATTGGTGTGAACTTGACTAAGCAAAGGCGAGTGACGTCAATTTGTATGAACTATTAATGGTTAAGTGGATCTAATGGTTAATTTACGACAAAAATATTATAGGCTAGTCAATGACGAAATTGAAGTGGCGAGTGGAGCTTACCTTGGTATATGATATTAGGTGCTTCAAACTAAAGCGAACTTATAAAAAAAAAATCTAGTCATTTATTTTGTGATATTACTTTATTGACACCAAGTGTATTAAATATTTTAGGAGTAGGTGATTTAATACCCTGTACGGATTTATCTACACTTCTTATTAAGAATGTGCGTAAATGTGTAAATAACGTTGACCGTTGAATTATTATATTCAATAAAGAAAAAAGTGGGGATATAATAATAGGTAAATTCAGTTATAATCAGCGTCAAAAGTAGATGACCGTAATCGATTTTAAAATTTTGATTTCTTGCTAATGTTTCTTAATGAAACTGCTGATTTACCTAAGCAATAAATGTGAGTATCAATAATTTCAATTTAGATTTTGTAGCTAAATTTTAAAAGGACTTAAAGATAAGTAGGTAAGGTCAGTAATGGTTTTTTGTTATCTAATTATACAACTCATACTCAATTCTGCACAATTATGTGCATGTAGACACTTCAGGTATAAACAAACAATGAAGTAACTATAGCAGCACTTTAACCATTCGGTAAAATTACATTATTATATAGAGATGAATACCATAATCCATCCGCATTACTTACCTCAATTCTAAAATACCCCAATCACCTCTATTCGCTATCATACAATGCATAGGTCGGAAGGCACTTACCTTTCAATATCTTTAACCCTCATCCCCATCAATGTAAGTATTAAGTCTTTTCAAGTAATATCTCAACATATTTAAAGATAATTAATGGAATACGCGTTTATTGATGACTTCAACTTAGGAAAAAAAAAGTGCATCGACTTACATTGAGAATTACTCGAAAAAACTTAATTCTAATATATTAGAAGGGGATGGGGATGTACTTACAGTTGTTAGATACCTATAGTCGTTTCCTATAGTTTTTATACGATATTAAACTATGTAGATACGATAAACTGCATGTGAGTAGTGACAAGTGGTAGGTATATTTTTTGTCATAGTAATCAAGCCTAAACACTGATGTGCAGTGAATCGTGCCTATATAATAACTGCTTCAACAATTACGTATAGATACGATCTTTATATAAAATTGTGTTGAAATGACTATAGATATTAATGTGTGCAGAGACCATCTTGTTAAAAGATAGAGAGGAGCAAATACTTTTACTTAATTAGGTCAAACTCGAAAGTCAAAAAAGTAAAAATTTGTCATTATACCTATTGATGAAGATTATAAGTTTTGGATGCAACAGTGTATACAGGGGGTCACGGGGTCCATGGCCTCATATACGATATGGTATTAAAATTAGACAACGTATAAAATACACTCTTTATTGTTAAAAAAAAAAATCAATTTACAACTTTTTTTAATCAAGATATTAAGGTACTTCATATTATATTTAGCAAACTTCCTGAAGATAATAAAAGAGTCACAGTCAACGACTCTTTTATCATATACGATTCCAATTACTTAAAAATAAATTAACGTTTCATTAAAATTTAATATCACATAACATTGTTATAATCCCACAAATGAATATCAAAAAGCCATTTCTAGGTCTATACAGTCTATATCCGTGGTCTACGCTTTTAGCGCCAAAAGGAAGCGCATTTTAAGCGCCAAGTCAACCAAAAGCTTTAACGACAATAGCGCTAAAAACACGCCGCACTGACATATCCCAGTACATGGGTAGAAGTAAATATAATTATTTTAAAACAAACAGAATATTTTCTGTACTCTATTTTTTTTGATTTCATGCCTAATTAAATTGGATCCGATGACATTTCGGTGGGTTTAACTAACCCATTATGATATTTATTACATGGTTATAAGAAACTATTATTGCTAATATAGACTATTATTATTACTAATTAATTAATTAATTTGAGAGTCAAAAATAATTTATCTGTGAGCAATCTTTATTTTAACTTTGGAACACATTACTTAAAATGTTATTTTAATCTACAGATAGATTATTTTCTCTGCAAATTCAAGTTACTTTGTACTTAACTAATAAATCTAAGTTAAACTAAGAAGTCTTTGTAGTCAGTCTAGATAACTATAGCATAATTATATGATTGAAAATCGGATCACTAAACAGCATGCAGACATTTTCCATATTTATATGGGCTTCTTGTACTCAGTACCCATTGGTGCGGTGGATCTAAAAATTAAACTCGTACATAATACAGTTTTGATAGTTTGTAACACAGATTTGGTAAAGTAATAAAAATAAGCAATGTATTTTCAAAGCATTCTAATTGAAATTATAAAAATTACAGTATTGATGATCCAGGTTTAAAGGATTGGTGGACATTCCTAATCTGTATGTTCAGATACCTGGAACCTGGATATACCAAGCATCTTTCACTGTTAGGCACTAAAAATAGTCTTTTAATGTATTATAATTACAAAATGTTAAGTTACCGAAATAAATATTTTTACAAAATATATCTGGTTTTTATTTGAAAATAATGATTTGTGACAAGATAGAACCTTAGATTCTGTTCTTTTGACACGACAAACATGATAAGGTTGCTAATTGAATATACTTAATTTACAATTCATTAATTACAGTTATTTTTCAAAAAAGACATTACAAAAAAACATGTTGATTATACAATATACATTAGTCTATAATAAAATATGGGGTTTAGTTTGATGCCATCGCAGATCCAAGAGTAAGCAGGCATGATACAGTGTGTGTTAAATTAAATGAAAACCGAACATCATGCAAGCCGTTTAGTATCAATGGCAAAACATCAGGCATGATTGCTAATTGATCTTAGATTAATGAAAAGGGAGAAAAGTATTTGCACTACACTGCTTGGTGACCTGCTGGGATGGATGCTGTATCTAGCCTACTCTGAACCTGTGAATGGCAAATCCTATGCACATGAAGAATGCTAGAGCCACAATGAAGTTTGTTGAAGAGACAAGTCCTATCTGATTGACCTGAAATTTTGACCACATCCAAGAGATCTATGAAAGTGTAGGACTCTAATCTCTTTCATCTCTATTTGCGTAGACATCGAACCACTGTGGATAATGACTTAGTAGCATTATGAGATCATCCTCTGATTTTGATTGTACTTCAGACAGGTCTCGAATAAGTTCAAGTGTATAACGTGTTTCCGTTATTTCAGGGAATAGATCTATATCAAAATCTAAGGAAAGTGCTGCAACTCTGACATGTGGTGGATATAAGACAGAAATTGTTACATCTTTGTAATTTTCTTTTACATTGTCGACAAATGTCTTAATGAAAGTTTGTATTCTTGGTGCATAGTTTGTCATTATGAATATAGAGTTCAGTATACCGGTGCACATCTGGAAACAGCTGGCCGAGTCGGCACTTCTTACCATTAAGTTATTCAGATCAGTATTGGATGTAAACAGATCTTCTATGTTTAACTCAGTATCGCTCAATACATTAAGACATATGGTAAGAAGGATTAGCTCTAGTTCAGGCTTCAATTTAATGCATACCTCATCTATGAAACTGCCATTAGTCAAAAAGTCTTTAAAAATGTTAATGTTCTGGATATTCTCATTATTCCAATGAATGAGGTCTTTACATATGACTTTTAAATGTACTCCATTTTCATTTAAATTTATTAATGCTTGCAATATTTCTGGATTTAATGATAGGTCGTGATTGCTGTTGATGTTCAAATCCTTCATATTTCGTATTAAAAATTCATCAAGAATTTTGCTTGTCCCATCCATCTCCATTTGTTGGTACGCTTCTGATAACAATGAGGTTACGTCTTCATCAACTTTCATGTGGTTCTCGGGCTCGACTTGGCACATTTTTCGTATATTCTCCAATATTGATAGCCGTAGCTGGTAGTTTACTTTCGAGGTTTGATTTGGTTGCCTTGATAAGTTGTAAATTTTCAGAAAACTCTTAGAAACAGCGTCAGCTACTTTTTTGTCTATTAATGGGTTTTCAAAAGTAAATTCCGGACACGGCAGGTTGCTCGATGTTATGATTTTCTCAATTAGCTGTTTAGTAGTCATGGTTGAAGTTGCGAAAATTCACAAACAGTAGGTATAAAGTATTCAATACTTATTTTTATCACTTCTATGTATTACAGCTAAGCTTACAGTACAGTATCACAGCAAGGTACTTATTATATTCTCTTAACAAAGGGAGAAATCTGAAAAGTGAAAAGAAAAGATTACCCACCTAATGTTTACAAATAAATATATATATTTTTTCACAATTTAAATAACGGTCATGGATATAGGTCCTTCAAGCCAAATAAATGTCAATTGAGAAGGGCTGTCAGTCCATTGGCAGAGTTCAATAAAATTGGATTTTATGCCGTTGCAGTATCCCTGCTCTGTGTAACCAAGTCCAAAACTATTATAATTTACATTGATGGTACTAAAATTATGTTATTAACATTCTAAACCCGTATTCTAAACACATACATTATTAGTGCGACATCTAGCGCTGAATTAAGGAAGAAGTAGGTCATTTAATCATGTTGCTATTTGATAACAGATAGCGCTAGTAGTACTTTCACAAATTCGTTTATGATTGTTACATTATTAGAAGTAGTAACAAAATGGCTATCAATATAACTTATTATGTAGATTTTATATAGTCCGAATGCCCTTCTAACTGCAGCACTTTGATATCGCCAATGGGTTGCGGAGGACAGAAGCATAGAATGATGGTATCTAGTTACTACATGCAACTCAGCCACTCATCCACGTCGCGATTGGACTGGTAGAGGTGGATCCTGAACTTTTTTTTTTTGTAATAAGACTTAGGTGGCAGGCAAGCACACGGCCCACCTGATGGAAAGTGGTTACCATGACCTATGAACGTGTGTAACACCAGTGGAGTCACATCCGTGTTGCCGACCCTGTAAGAACAGAGATTTTGTGCCGTCAGTATAGAGGACAAAGCAGGACAAGCCTTTGGTGTTTGCCCACTGACAGCACAAAAACTCTCCAGTGAGCTCTGGCTACCCTACTCACCGCCGGCAACACAACACAAAGTTATTATAACCGCGGTATTTTGTAGGGCGGAGGTACTTCCCCAGTCGGACTGCTCAATTGGGCGGAAATACCGCCGTGTCCTAACTCCTCAAAAAACTTCGAGTAGTAATAGATATACCTGAACAAGATTTGACTTAGAATCATGGGGTCTTTACCATTACAATTTAAAATAAGACAGGTAAATTGACGCATTTGTATACTTAGGGATAACATATCATTTTCATCGTCATATTTATTTCTCTGTTCTGCAGTTGCATTCTAAATTAGCACTTGCCGCTGAGTGCTGAGCCGTTTATAGTTTTTAATTCGCATTGAGCCGATGCTTTACCATGAGCGACTGTCATCAGACCGCCGAATCCCGAAAGGAAAGCATGCGCCGAAGCCTCGTCAGCTATTTAGCAGGTTTTGTTTGACAGATCATATGGTATACAATTTTTTATGAGTTTCTTTTTAATCGATTTGAAATCAAGAGTTTTGAAAACGTGATGCTAATTATTTAATAGACGTCATCTGCTTTGCATTTGTCCTCGAGACCTTCTCTAAGTTCGAGGTCCGCTTAAATATGATGTAGCTTGGTTATTTCGGCAATATTATGAGCGACTGCTGTTTGATTGTTCAGGTCATTCATATGGGTATCCGTCTTGACCATGACTTTCGACAGCCGGGAGGGAATTTTGACGTGCGTTCTAAAGTATCTATAGAATCGCTCAGATGAAATACCACTAAGTGGTCACCCATCCAAGAGGCAACCACGCAACTTAATCCACTCCGCTTTCCCTGCACTTGGGTTAGAAGTCCAAGTCCTGGGTCATCAGTCACCATCACTCTGATCTATGGCACTGGAGGGTTTTTGTGTTGTCAGTGGAAAGACCAAAAGCTTGTCCCGCTTTGTCTTTTACACTGACGGCACAGAAACTCTCAATGCTTGCAGGGTTGGGTGTGACTCTCCTGGCTTTGCATCCATAAGCCACGGTGACCACTTTCCATCAGGTGGGCCATGTGCTTGTCTGCCACCTAAGTGGTATAAAAGAAAAGAATCCTTAGAGCTTGGTGAGGTTCGAAAATATTTTTTGTATCAATCTTTTCGATGCTTTTCAAAGTTATGTGTGTATTTATCGCAGGTTTATAAGTACCCGGTTAATGGCAATAGTCTCGCAACCTATTACATTGGGACCTAAACATAAAGTGGCGAAATGTGGGTGCTAGCACCTCTGCCAACCCCTTCGGGGACATAGGCGTGACTTTATGTTATGTTATGTTATGTAAAAATGTGAACAAGAACACAAATATTTGCAGAGAGCGGGAATGGCATTTATGTGTATATTTGCAATGGTCTGGATGTTTCTACTTCAACAGACATACGTCATAATGTATGTACTTTTTTATAGGTGCGGTATAATTATCTTACATTCATTTTTAAATGACGACCAGTGAATCCCGTAGCGGCTCTACGAAGTTCGACTGCTACGTCGGAAGTAGCAGGTTTGATTCCCGCTCAGTTCAATTTATCTATTTGCATTTGATGTTTCTATGTATTTATATGTTTACAAAATACTTATTACATTTATCTAGGTTATCAAAGCACGCCAAAACAACTACCACTCAATCGTGCAGCTAATTATCGTCACCATCTAAAGGTTGCCTGGAAGAAATCACTTAACGCGATAGGGTGCCCATTGTACTGTTTTCGTAATTTTTTTGCTTTTAATCATGTATTCTTTACTTAATTGATGTATAATATAGTGCAAAAAAAAAAATCTGCAGGTATGTATATTTGGGAATAGAGTACATAACGGTTTCCTCCTATTAGGAAGGAACACTAAGTAAGTATCTGGATACCTATTTAAAAGGAGAAAACATTAATTCTAAGAGGTGTATATTATTTTAAAACTTATAATTTCATAAAAAAGACATAATTTCGACCACCCGTAGACATTCAAATGCAAAGCATGAGAGCAATGTTTGAAAATTATTATCATTCATTTAACTATAACACTATTAAGGTAAAAGTAATGACTATATTTTTGAACGTACCGTGAACTCTAAATCTTTTACAAGTGCACTTTGACACGCCTAACACCCATCAAACGCTTTCACACACAAATATTGCTTCAAAACAATATTAAAATATCACGAAAACGCAATAAAATTAGTAGCCGAAACAAACAATCCAAAAACGCGCCATTATAACCCGCCACAGATAATAGGTGAAAGCCGAACTTTTTAAATTCGTGTGTAAATTTAAAAAAAAAATGAGATCACTCATCAACATGAATAATAGGAGATTCGAATATCTTAATTAGCATGAATTTACACCGTTATAAACCGTGTAAGATGTTAAAAAAGTTTAATGATAATTCATCTCGCGATTTCTCGAGTTTAATTCTGTGGGGCCCAGTTAATAAATTATGTTCGAGACCTCACATAGAGTCCCCTAACTACGTGGGCATACCATACCAGGCTCCGCCCGAGATAGAGAGGTTTTATATCATTGTCTCATTCTTACGTAAGGTATGTTCTCTGCCAACAATGCTATCTTATAGTGCTGTATAAAACCGGGAATGTATATTTACTTGCGACTCACTCGTATTTGGCGTAATTTAATTAAGTTTTCTAATTGGAAACGGCTCTGTTTGTTGTAAACCATTTCTTTTACTTAAGTTATATTGGAGGTTCTTAATTTGTGTTTAAATACCGGAACGTGGTTTTGGTTTATGTTAACGGGAACTATTTAGGCAAATGGCATTCGTATTCAACCAATACAGTCTGTGGCCGTGGCTTATAAATTTATTACACGATTTTTGTAATTTATTATGATACATAAAGCGTCGGTAATAGGAACACTTTGGTACCTATTACTGCCACTTTATATATCGTGTTAAATTAATGATTCTTCGTTTGACACAATAATAAATTCGTTCTTCTATATATTACGCCCAGCTTCTATATATTAGGTATGTCCAGCAGTGGATGCGGTGGGCTAATTGATATATATTACGCACAGAGATACATTTCCACCTTATCTAGGTACCTACTGTACTTTTTTTTTTATACCAATTAGTTGGCAGACAAGCACACGGTCCACTTGATAGAAAGCGTTACCGTGGCCTATGGACGTATGCAACACCAGGGGTGTCACACTCGCGCTGCCGACCATGAAGAAACCTGATGCCCCTCTTGAAGAACCCCATATTGTAGGGTTTGTGTAGGGTTTGGTAGGACGTAGAACACGACGGTATTTCCGTCCAATTGAGCAGTCCGACTGGAGAAGTACCTCCGCCCTACAAAATACCGCGGCCATAATAACCTCGTGTAATGTTCCCAGCGGTGAGTAGGGTAGCCAGAGCTCACTGGAGAGTTTGTACTGTCAGTGGGAAGACTAAAGGCTTGTTCTGCTTGTCTTGTCGTCTTCTACATTGACGACACAGTAACTCCCTGTGCTTATAGGGTAGGCAGCGCGAATGTGACTCCTCTGGTGTTACACACGTCCATAGGTCACGGTAACCACTTTCTATCAAGTGGACCGTGTGCTTGTCTGCCACCTAAGTGGTATAAAAGAGGTCGTAGAAACAATTAAACTTTCTTGGCACCCATCAAGAATTTAAATAGAAGAGAGAAGAGAGAGTTGGAGAATATAGATATGATTTGTGGTGTAGCGGTAACCTCTGTGGCATACCTAGCAGTAGTGTACGTGACTGCTACGTAGGCGGCGCGCGCTTGATTCCTGGGCCAATGCAAATAGATATATTTATATATGCATATAATCAAGCCTTTATCCCCGGAGGGTTAGGCAGAGGAGAATTAACACCCACATTTCACCATCATTGTATTCGGTCCCTCGTAATAGGGGGTGAGCCTATTGCCGTTTTTCGGGCACTATTGTTGCCTCGAGCCATTCTGCAATTATTTGTAGGTAATTATTTATATATACCTACAAATAATTGCACTCAGTGGGAATTGAACCCGGGTCTCTTGCGTAGTGGTCGAATGCACTACCTCCACGTCCTAGGGGTTCAATTCAAGCTAATATTACCCAGTAAGTATACAGTTCAGAAGTCATAGGTCTTTCTACATTTTCGACAGGTTCACTAAATCCTAATATCTTTTTCAATCGTGGACAAGCTTAGACTATCCAACTAAGTTGAATCGTGGTGCGACAAGACTCTGTAGATATGTCCAAATGATTGATCGCCGTTCCATCGTGACTTTGCCACCATTATACACACTTATCAAACAAAAGAATCGGCCCCAATGATCAGACATCAGACGAGGCGTGCGAAAGGTAACGGCGTCGAAGATTGCCGACGATGGTCGACCATTACCGAAGTGTTGACGCCACAGTGTTACTAACATAGGGGTCTTTCCCCAAATATAGGGAATGAATAGGTAAGTGGGGCTTGATTTTTTTGAAGACTTTCCATGTTACAAGCACCTATAGACATTAGGATTAATAACTCTAGTCAAATGAATTGATTTTTGACCTAGTGACTTAGCAATGAGTGTTGTACAAATTCTTCTTTATTCGGAACTAGCTGAACCGCCACAGATTCGCCCGTGATATACTTTGAAACCCCGTAACCTTAGAGTATACATGTAACTATCACCAATTTAAACCCTACTTAGTTTATTAATTTTAACTAATATGTAGAAATTTTACCCGGATTTTTTGATAATCATGGTTATTGGTCCTCTATCTTGACCAGTAGCGTGAAAACATTTAGCTTATAATCTTCCTCGATAAACGGACTATTCAACACAAAAATAATGTTCAATTTGAACTCGCAATTTCTGAGGTTAGCGCGTTCAACCAAACAAATAAGCAAATAAACTCTTCAGCTTTATAATATTAGTACCTAGGTACACCTACATAAGTAGTTAAAGAATGAATCAATCTATGAAAATGTTACGTTTTTTTTGTACAAGTATGATTTTAGAATGTGAATGAAATTTAGAATCAGAAGAAAAAGTCATTTTAATGGATTCTTTTTAAGAGGTTTAGCTAGTAATTGTGGGAATTTTATGAGCTTTTAACTTCAGCTTTAGGGACAAATATTTTGAAATATTGGTAACACTGTGGCGCCATGAAAACGTGATGTGTCAGGACTTATGGCCAAAACGCACTGGTATTGTCTTTGTTCCGCGTTTTATGTAGCATCATCATGGGTGGTAATATAAAATTATATCATTTATAATTCGAATAAATGGATGACGCCATGACGATGATGGGATGACGCCTTAATGTAGTCTTATGGTAAGATGAGTTCAATGTAAAAATTCGTTAATTTGAGTTTGAGTAGGTAATTCTAATTTTGCATATATATATTAGGTACTTAATATGCATAATGTACCAGCACAGCGCTAATGCGTTCGATTGCTCAGTCAGGAGTCGTAGGTTCGATTCCCACTCACAGGAAATATTTGTATTCATAAATATGGGTATTTATGGGCATTGGTCTGGACGTACCTCGGACGGCACATTAAGTCGTCGGTCCCGATTGCCATACGAACATCTATGGCAGTTGTTTGAGTATTTGGAGTCCTAAAAAGTCCAACTTCTGGTCTAGCTGCACCACTTCGATATCTCCTTTGAGTTGTGGAGATCAGATGGCAGTTGCTTCACGGAAAATATCGAAGTTCAGCCAAATCAGCAGTTAGACTGGTAAAGCGAAACCTAGATTACGATTTGAAATATGAAGAAGGTCTCGTTGTGTCCTATAACAAGTTATGTTAGGTATATTATTTCCTTTATATCCACAATGAAAGAAAACTACTATGGGTATATAAAAATGCCGCGCAAATGAGGAATCGCCGCGAATGTTCTGCGCAATAATAGATCATTGTTTGGCGTGATTACCGCGCACGGGGCCACCCAGCGCGCGTATCTCACTCGCACGTATGATGCGCGTACGCCACCGGCGCCCATGGCGCAAGCCACGGTGCACGTTTCCCTGGTTTATGGGCTATTTTATTTCCGAAGGTCAGGAGTTGCTAGAATTTATTAATGCTTGGTGTTTTTAAAAGGATTAACGGATTCGTAGAGTATTCTCTGTCTTAATCATCATCACAGAATTAATTTCAGTTTTTATACATATATATGTGACTTCACGTCGTGAGCATGAAAGAAACTTCATCTCCCGCACACTCAAGCCGTGGGGACCGAGCGCCCGCAAAGCGTATAGTCGACGCTTCTCGTGACCAGAAGGAAAGAAGGTCACCATTACAAACACCAACAATATTAAAATTACAATAGTAACCCTCACCCTCGGCTGGATGGTCTCATTAGAGGCTTTTTCACCTTCTTAATGGGCCCGGAAGAACGAAATTGCATCCAAAGCCACAAAATCATCAGTCGCTTCATTATTTTGAAGGTCAGCTGAAACGCAATTAGACTGCAAAACGAATTCGAACTGTGTTCCAAAAAAGGCTCGGATATTGATGATAGTGGGGAACCATAAGTTCATTATACGAAGCAGTGGACAAATTATGTCACAATTTCTAGTTCGATCAACCCTTAGTTCTTACTGGTAACAGACAGAATCAGGTTCCTTTTGGGAATAATGATCACCTGTAATCCGCGTGGGGACGGAGAAAGAATGCAAGTATCACAACTCCATTTCACCCAACGTATGTCACGAGGGGCGACTAACGGAAAATACACAGACGATATCACTGCGAGAGAAGGAAAACTCGTAATAAACTCGTCAGGCCAGCGTGGAAACAGTAGGACAAAGCCACCCAACATTGGGAGATGCCTAATGTCCAGTAGTGGTAGATAGATAGATAGATAGATAATTCTTTATTGTACACCAACAGATTTACAGTAAGACAAGTAGGTAGCATGTATACAGTTCAATGTACAATGGGCGGCCTTATCGCTGAAGCGATTTCTTCCAGCCAACCTTGGGATGGACAGTAATGTTATGAAAACAAAAGATATGGTGTAGTTACCGACTAAACTGTAATAGATAGTGTATTAAAACAAAAGAAAGAGAGAAAAGTAAGTAAAATAAAATTAATATACGGCTTTACACAAAAAATATCAACATGAATAATGACATACAAATACATATACATGTATTAAATAAATATATACATAAAGTAGATACATTCATACTAATACGAAGGGAAAATAGTGAGTGAGTACATAATTGTGAGCTATTACCTACTGTGCACAACATGATAGGTGGTGGTTCTTGACCATTAATTTAAATGCATTTAGGGATTTTGCCCGTCTGATGTTCAGTGGCAACTCGTTCCATAAGCGCACCGCCCTGACAGTGAAAGACTTGTCAGCAAAGTCAGTAGAATGTATTGGCATACTCAGCCTCAAATTCTCGGACGACCTCAGGCACTTCGTATGTGTGTCATAGAGGAACTGGAATCGTTCTTTGAGATAAGAGGGAGTGTTGGGATTAAACAATACATTATATAACAATGTTAGAATATGGGCATTCCTGCGAAGTCGAATTGGGAGCCACTTGAGTTGTTTACGGAAATCAGACACGTGATCATACTTGCACAGGAATTTGATTGATAGAATACTTATCGTTCATGTCTGCATCCAAAGGCCGAATTTAGGGCCCACTTACTCTTAGAAACCAAGGTCCACTTACTCCCCCCCATGGTCGTTTCGCTTGTACGACCCTTATGTGCATGACTGCCATCTCACTTCCCAACCCAAAGCGGAAAGCCTGCGTCAGAACCTCATCGATCACACATCAGGTGTAGTATTGCCTTGCAGGTGAATTTGGCATCGAAGGTCTAGATGGGGTTCCATACACTACCATCACCTTCATCACACACTCTCATAGAAATGTTCTCTTTGTTATTATGAGGAAACAAATCTCTTTCAACAATAACCTTATAACGAAGACCTCCGTGGCGTAGCGGTAGAGCATTCGACTGATATGCAGGGGGCGCGGGTTCGATTCCCGCTCATTGCAAATATTTGTACGCATGAATATGTATATTTGCATTGGTCTGGGTGTTTCTATGTATAATATGTATGTATTTAAAAAAAAAGTATCTAAGTATGTTTATCCGCATTCTAGATCCCATAACACAAGCTAGTTAAGCTATGCTTACTATGGGTCTAGATAGCGTTGTGTAGAATGTCGTGGAATATTTATTTATTTATTTATTAAAGTGACGGGAACGATAAGGTGTTGTCGTCTGCGAATTCCATCAAATACAGCAGTAAGTCTAACTAACACAATAGGTATGCAATATGCTATGAATATGTAATAACTTTGATTATTTGTACCTAATAAAATAAAATATACTTATCTTAAGATCCATGATGATTACTATATTTACTGTTGCTTGTGGGTTCACCTGATGGTAGTTACAAATTTCATAAGTTTACATTTTTTTTATACCACTTGGTTGGCAGTCAAGCACACGCCCCATCTGATGGAAAGCGGTTACCGTGGCCTATGGACGTGTGCTACGCCAAGGGAGGCACACTCGCGCTGCCAATCCTGTAAACAAGAGTTTCTGTGCCGTCAGTGTGAAAGACAAAGCAGGACAAGTTTTTGATCTTACATTGGACAAAGTGAACGTCCAAGATGGAACTTGAACCAGGGCCTAGATTTTGCTAAAGCAAAACCAATTATACCACAGACACTGCTAAAAATTCAATTAATTTTACACTTTATAAAAATAGTCTTAAAGTCCAAAATTGAAAGGCTTTTGCAAAGGGAATGAAAAAGTGTAATGATACTCTTATCATTTAGGTATTTAAACTATCATGGTCACTCACATCAGTATCAAAATAATCGGGATATTTACCATGTCTCGTTAAATTTTGGACTGTACGGGTATAGAAATAAAGTCTACAATTTAATGCCATTTTTTTTGCAGTGCGGTATGACAGTGGTTTTGCTTTAGTAGACTCGAAGGCCAGATACCAGTCCCTTACAGAGGGTATGCTTTGACCATGCACCTAGTCCTACAAACTGTCATTGCTTCTGATCTTTTCCATCTAACGAAACCGTCTTTTTTTTTTTCTTTTTTATACCACTTACGCTACACGCTTATTTTATACTACTCGCGCTGCCGACCCTTTAAGCACAGAGTTTCTGTGCCGTCATTGTAGAGGACAAAGCAGGACAAGCCTTCAGTCATCCCACTGACACCACAAATTCTCCAGTGAGCTCTGGCTACCCTATTCACCGCTGGGAACACTACAGGTCCCAAAGACAATTACATAGGAGAATAAAATAAAATCTAAAGTGTTCAAGACGAGGTCCTTGGAGCTTAGTTGGTCAGATGGAGCATTCCTCCTTTTTATAAGGAATTCTCTAATTGAGCAGTCTGACTGGGGAAGTACCTCCGCCCTACAGAATAACGCGGCTATAATAACCTCGTGTTGTGTTCCCGGCGGTGAGTAGGGTAGCCAGAGCGCACTGGAGAGTTTTTGTGCTGTCAGTGGGAAGACCAAAAGCTTGTCCTGCTTTGTCTTTTACACTGCAGCACAGAAACTCTGTGCTTACAGGGTTGGCAGCGCGAGTGCGAATCCCTTGGTGTTGCACACGTCCATAGGCTACGTTAACCATTTTCCATCAGGTTGGCCGTGTGCTTATCTGTCAACCAAGTGGTATAAAAAAAAAATGTGTCACCTTTTAGCCGTGTGGTTCCCGGTAGAGTAGAATTTGAACCACTCTATCTCTTCCCATGCGTACAAGGTGATTGAGGGCTGTTTAACATCAGACAGAGATAATTCAGCTCCGACTCAGGCACAGATACAAGACTCGGGTCAACAATAGTACCCGAAAGACGGCAGGGTCACGTAGGGCCTTAAACAATAATTGGTGAAATGTGGATGTTAATTCATCTCTGTCTAATCCTTTGGGGATAAAGGCTTGATTATATGTATGTATGCATGTCACCTTTTTAAATCTAAATGAATAGGCATAGTTAGCTAACGAATTGATTTAAAATCTAAATAAATTTCGTGGGTACATCTTATTCGGGGCGTTTGGTCCGGAACCTCCACGCTGTGCACGTTGAGTTACAGAAACGATAGCGTCTCTCCCCATTCCCACTTACATATTTTTTTAAACACGACTATTTATGAAACAAAAGTACGTTTAACTAAATGGGCCGTCTTGTATTCAGCCTGTAGTAGAAATATTACCAGGCTAACAGGCTAACTACCCTAGTGCTTGCCAAATGAGCGTCCTTACACAGATTTATATGAGGCTAGACACGGATATAACGAGGTAATTAAATATTTTTTTCATACCTCTAAGGTGGCAGACAAACACACGGCTCACCTGATGGAAAGTGTTTACCACGGCCTATGAACGTGGGCAACACCAGGGGCGGCACACACGTACTGCCGACCCTGTAAGAACAGAGTTTCTATGCCGTCAGTGCAGAAGAGAAAACAGGACAAGCCTTTGGTCTTCCCATTGACAGCACAAAAACTCTCCAGTGAGCTCTGGCTACCCTATTCAACACCGGGCACACAACACTAGGTTATTATGGCCGCGGTATTCTATAGGGCGGGGGTACTACCCCAGTCAAACTGCTCAATTAGGATGGGAATACCGTCGTAACAGAAAGTTGTTTTTTAAAGAAAACTAGTTACCGAAATTACTAGTATTATTCCTAACCCCTCCAACTAAGCAAAATTACTTGTGCTAGGAGTGGGTACGTAGGCAGTGTAATATTCAGGAATCGAACCTGAGACGTTTCGATCGTAATCTTGATACCTTATCCACTGAGCCTCAAGCAGGATTGAAGTTATGGTGGGGATGAGTTTTATTGAATTTTATTATTCTCGATTTAATATAGTAATGTAAAATATAATATTTTGATTATTCATAGCGGGTTAGTTGATTAAATGATCTGGTAAAACGTGTCACCGAATCTGTACCAGTGTTATACTCCTACTTGCTGCACCTTGCAGCGTACTTACTTTACACAACGTTGTGAATACTGTTTTACCACAGCAAGAGGCATGCCTGTGTCTGAGCACAAACCAGTGCAGTGGTCCCGAACTGAGCTCCCAAATAAGAAAGTCTTACACGCAATCGGAAATGACGCTAAGAAATAGTGAAGCAGTACACTCAATCCACATGCGAAATCTAGCCAATTTTAAATCTGTGGTCCCTACTTTTCAAGTAATAAGCACCTTACTAAGGTATGCACTGTTTTACTTTTTAACTTCATTTCGTGTGGCCGTCAGCTTGGTGGTCCGACTTATAATGACCATTTACATCTTAAAACCAATCCCTTTCGTTGCAATTCAGTTGGGGTCTTTATACTAAACGACTAATTTATGGAAACTGAAGAGGATACTCAAATACAATTTAAATATAACATAATATATAAACGCACTCCTATATCCCTGAAAGGGTAGGCAGAGGTGCTAGCACCCACATTTCGCCACTTTATGTTTAGGTCCCAATGTAATAGGTGGCAAGCCTATTGCCATTAACCGGGCACTTACAAACCTGCGATAAATACACACATAACTTCGTAAAGCATCGAAAAGTTATTAGTGTGTGCCATGGTAAAACCTGGGATCGAACCCGAGAGCTCGTCTCAGCAGTCCATTACCTACCCATATCACAAGGCTACCGCGGTAGGCTGCTAGAATTTATTAGTTTAAAAGTTCCACCGAGATGTTTGGGGTCTAAGTCGGTATATGGACTGAGGGTGTGGTGCAGGATTTCTTGTCAGGTTTGCGAGGTCGTCTTCATTCAAGTCGAAGAGAAAGAGAACTCGAGAAGGAATAAACAGACTCCGGGCTCCCAAATTAAAGCATATTCATGATGATGATGATTCTTCCTAGTGTACACCCGGTCTCTCAGCAATACGGTCTGCTGTAGAAACATTGTATGGCTTTATGTTTAGAGAACATCATTTAGTCACTTTACTGTTGGCCCCGTGGGTGTTAGTTACCACACGCCCTAAAGGGCTTCAATTCAGTTTTAGGAAAATTTCTTCGAACTATCGTAATTATATTTATTTATTTACGATGTCGATTTCAAGATAGTATAACATTCCCTGGGTCTTTCCGAGTGTCATCAAACTGCTGTACAGAAGTTCCTGTCTTCGTGTAATTGCGTGGGATTAGGTCTTTTACAGTAAAATAAAAAGCTTCGTTTCAAACTGTTTTAGAAAGGCCAGATATTGGAATTCTTCCTTTTATTACATGTATTGACACGAGAAAACTTCCCATGTGCTGATATTGATTAGTGTAATGTTTATTAGATGTCCGATTTCTGGCGTCTCAACAAGAGTGCGTCCTGTGCGTCGCTAGCTCGTATCGGATACGTAGCGGTGTGAGATAAACAGCTCCTTATTTACATATGAAATGAAAAATGGCAAATGATTGTTACTTGAGAACTACTAAAGATAAAACTCGAGAGTTAAGTCGTCAAGTCATGTCGTTTTTTCCAAAATCCAGTTTAAGTATGTTTATAATTTCATCTTGATAATTGAGTGGTGCGAGTATTGATAGAGAGGGACACGTACGACGGCGACGTCAAGTCAATTATGTCTTGATAGTGGCGAGAATCGATTACAATGAATTATGGAGGTCTCCTTGTGATTTGGCTTGTAATTTAGGCCTTTATAGGAGAGAACCCCGAGAGTGAAACCTGCACTAACGTTGTGTAGACTCCATATTATAAGTTATTCAGCTTTTGGTGTACATAGAGCTGTGTAGAATGAGCTTCAGTTTCACGGTTCTAGAGAGTAGAGGCCCAACTATATACGTAATTTGGGGAAGAAGGCCCTACTAAAGCCAATAATACCTACTCTAGAGGCCCAAGTCAATCACCACTTGTAAGTCGGTGCATCTACTTAATAACAAAGAGGAGAGAACCCCGAGTGGAAACCAGCGCTACCGTATTCTAGACTCCGTATTATAGGTTATTTAGCTTTTGGTGTAGGTATTAACACTGTGTGGAATGAGCTAGAATATAATATTAAGTATTACAATATATTCAGTTTCGCGATTCTAGGGAGTAGAGATCCAACTATATAGGTAATATGGGGTTAAGCCAATAATACCTACTCTAGAGGCCCAAGTCAATAACCACTTGAATCACTTAACAACAGTCAAAGCCTTGACGCAGACTTTCCTCTCATGGTTGGGAAATCAGACAGCAGTAGGTAACTCACGGAAAACTGACCAATAATAATAACAATAAGAATAAATAATAATAAATATTTCAAGACATTCTACACAACGCTATCTAGACCCATGGTAAGCATAGCTTAACTAGCTTGTGTTATGGGATCTAGAATGCGGATAAACATACTTAGATACTTTTTTTTTGTAAATACATACATATTATACATAGAAACACCCAGACCAATGCAAATATACATATTCATGCATACAAATATTTGCACTGAGCGGGCATCGAACCCGCGCCCCCTGCATAGCAGTCGAATGCTCTACCGCTACGCCACGGAGGTCGTCATACGCCATCAGACGCCAATAAGAAGCAGTGAGCGGTTGAAGACCAAATTATGGACGCAGTTGGGAAATCACTATGAGGACAATAATGTTGATGACAATTCAGATTCGCAGTTACAATTACAAGTGCGGAATATTTACGGTTCTCTCTAAAATCGTTGATTATATGGTTGGCAGGTTTGTACGTGTTTAATTGAGTGATTTTACCGAGGACCAATTTAAATGTTCACTGAACTGTGGCTTCAAGTAAATGGCAGCAATAACTTATTGCAAAAAAAAAAATATAATGAATTTTAGAAATCGTAATATAAATGTGTGAAATTGACTCGACACAGCCTCTTTTTGTAATTACAATTCGAAACAGTTTATTCGTTGCTGGCAACCCGTTGAGAACCAAGCGAAATATACAGTAGTGAAATATGTTTTTTTTATTACCATGCTTGCCTACTTGACATTTTGACTAGGTACGTCTTGTGATAGACATCGAACAATACGCTATCCAATTCGTAGTTATTATTTAAAATACCTTTTTCCTTATAGACTTACATAAGGAGGTGTAGCTTTTCTAAACTGACCCTTTAGACAAGTGGCAATTCGTTGGCCGGCGTATTGTAGAATAGAATGAAGAATGTATGGAATTTGACATGAATGAGATGCTCTGATAACTGTCACAAACGTCAATTCCCATACAGTGATTTTGTTGCCTTTGTTTTAATTATAATTAATAGGTAAATATAAAATTGTGTAGGGTTGTCTTTTTTTTTGTTTTTCATACCACTTAGGTGGCACATAAGCACACGACCCACCTGATGGAAAGTGGTTACCGTGGCCTATGGACGTGTGTAACATCAGAAGAGCCACACTCGCGCTGCCGACCTTGTAAGTACAGAGTTTCTGTGCCGTCAGTGTAGAAGACAAAGCAGGACAAGCTTTTAGTCTTCCTACTGATAGCACAAATTCTCCAGTGAGCTTTGGCTACTGTACTCACAGTTGGGAACACAATTATGGCCACGGTATTCTGTAGTTCTGTAGAGTGGAGGTACTTCCCCAGTCGGACTGCTCAGTAAGGCGGAAATACCACCGTGTCCTACGTTCTGCTTCTTCTTCTATTTAAATGGCTCCTTGCATCGGTTATATAGTTAGGTATAGAAATCTCTAGGTATTTATGAGGGAGTGACATGGTAATTTCAGGCTTATCCTTGTCGGTCACTAGGGTTATGACAATCTCTTCTAAAGATACAATAAAACTCTGTCAGACATCATCTCCTCTGTCACTTCTTTCCTTGTCATTTCCTCACGAACAGAAAACATTCAAATTTTCTTGGCTCTTCCTCGGTCCTTAAAACCATTAATTCGTGAACTAAAAAGAACAATTTTGTAACAATATATATATAGGTATTTAAACTATCATGGTCACTGACATCAGTATCAGAATAAACGGGATATTTACCATGTTTCATTATTTTGAGTTTCCGATATTTCGGCGCTGTTGCAAGCACCATGATCACGGAGGAACTGGAGTAGTGGCGGTGAACAGAGAAAAAGTTTTTTCCTAGGAGTAATTATATCGATCTACCCTCTTTCGAGTTCTTTTATTATTATTGGTTTCACTCTCACTACAAACTCGAACCCGATCTCGAAATATCGGAAACTCAAAATAATGAAACATGGTAAATATCCCGTTTATTCTGATAATATACTATATACTTACTGTGTGTCACCCCATAGATAATATGGCATTGTAATGCACAAATTAGATTTCGATGCGATTTTTTATGTCTGAAAACGGATGCGATTTAGACCTAGACAGTTCTTTAATATTATTTATAAAGATCTTATCAGGCATTGCAAGATCATCAATCCATATCGGAGGTTATTAATAAATTTTGATCATATATTTATTACGAGATTTGACCTTCAAGCTTATGTTCTGCAGTTAAACATCCTAAGTTAGGATGTTTACAAAAAACTTTAATTAATATCTGTCCGTATAATAGTAATAATGTAATAGCTTGAATGGTACAATCATGGACTATTTAGAAACTCCATAGACCTAAGCGTCCTAAGCGTCCTAAGCGTACCTAAGCGTAATATTTCGTTAAAATACTGTGTCTGCCTATTCAGTATTTAGTCAAAGGGTACAATGCCCTTTCTGGTTTGTACTTTATGGAAGTAAATAAGAATTAATTCTATTTTTGAATTTGACGTATTCGCACAGCAGCGATCGGTTACGGTTGTCTATGGCGTTGATCACAGATTTTTATTTCTTTCATAACGTTCCTTGTCTTTGACAACGCAAAACTTTAATAGCCATGTTTTGTCTTCAAAATTGTTTGAAAAAATACTGATAAAAAACTAGCAGTTCATCAAATTGAAACCAACCGGGTAAACTAATTACAAAAAAAATAGATAATTAGAAAAAAACGTTTATGTAATATTACGTTAAAATAATTCTTCATCCGCAGACCTGACAGGTTATCTATTAGAATAACTATTTTAGATTATAGCAAAACTACTGACACAGACTTTATTGATATAGGTTTAAAGTCCAAAATTAAATGCGAAAAAGTTCATTACATCTAAGTATTCATTCACTGTAAAAGATGCCATTACATTTTAGACTCTAACAGCATAACTGTAAAATTGGGGCCCAGTGCCCCGAGCACCAAAAACTATCATATAGTTTTTCGTATCGTATCGTAAAGGTATCGAGGGAACGTAGTATTGTGATTGGCCACCTGACTACTGTGAAGTTTTATCCGTGTAAAGATCACAGCCTGCAGAATACGCTAATACATAGGTATTATAATTTTTCTCAATGAGGTATGTCTGCGTACCTATATAGACACCCCTACATCCATAGATATCAATACAAATAAACATTATTCATGTATAGAATATTGACCGGTAATACACGACAGTATTGCCGTTCCAATTGATTATTCAGACTGGGGAAGTACCTCCGCCCTACAGAATACCGCAGCCATAATAACCATGTGTTGTGTGCCCGGCGGTGAGCACTGAAACCAGAGCCCAATGGAGAGTTTTTTAACTTTTTTTTTTTTTTTTTTTTTTTTTTTATATAGGACACGTCAATTGGACCTCGCCTCGCCTGATGGTAAGCTGAAGGCAAAGTCCCAGAAAAGAGGGTCACCATTACTTACACATACCGTGTGACAATGGTGACACTCAGCTTGACGGCCTCATCATATGCTTTTTCACGCCCCGCTTAAAGGACCCGGGACTGTAGGAAGAAGGAAACACGTGAGCTGGTAATGAATTCCAGGCCTTAATGGTGCGACAGAGGAAAGAGTCTCCGAACCGCTTGGTTCTTGATCGGATGTTTTGCACCGTGTGCGGATGACATCTAAGACCTGCACGCGTTGTCCTGTGTAGGAAAGGGGAGGGTGGGACTAATTGGAAGAGCTCATCAGAACACTCCCCATGGTACAAACGGTAAAATACAGCCATGGACGCAACATCTCTACGCAGCTGTAAAGGTTCTAGGGTGTTCGTGATCTCGGGATTCCCAATGATGCGGACCGCACGTCGCTGCAACCTGTCGAGAGCATCTAGTAAGTACTTTGCTGAACCATCCCAGAGATGCGAGCAGTACTCCACACAGGAGCGAATTTGTGTCTTGTATAGAAGACACCGCTGCTCCGGCGTGAAAAACCGTCTCACTCTGTTCAGGACTCCGAGTTTTCGTGAGGCTGTTTTGATGATACTTTCGATGTAGTTTTTGTTATTCAGGTTGCAGCGAACATCCATACCTAGGATATTGAGATTGTCCTGCAGTGGCAGTGGCGTGCTCTGAAGAGTGGGGAGGGGAAGGAAAGAAGATACTTTTGCTGTAAACGCACATGCCTGCGTCTTCTTGGCATTGAACTCAACCAGGTTCTCAGAGCCCCATTGAGAAATGTGATTCAGGATCCCGTCAAGCTCAGTGACAAGAAGCTGCCTTTTCTCCGCGATATCCGACTGCTTGGCCGCAGGATGTCCATGATAACTCCCATGCAAAGTGCTATCGTCTGCATAACAATGAACATTGCCGGTAGACAGCATGTCGTTGATATGCAGAAGAAAGAGAGTGGGTGATAAGACGGACCCCTGTGGCACGCCAGCATTAACCTGCAGAAACTCCGAAGCTCGTCCGTCACAAAGGACGCGAATACAGCGCCCCTGCAGGAAGCTAGCAACCCAGTTGCACAGCCTAGAAGGCAGACCAAAGGCAGGTAGCTTGGAAAGAAGCGATTTGTGCCAGACTCTATCGAAAGCTTTGGCGATGTCAAGACTAATTGCCAGTGACTCGCCGTGCTTGTCCATAGCCTCACCCCAAAGATGGGTAACGTATGCTAGAAGATCACCCGTTGACCGTTTCGGTCGAAAGCCATATTGCCGGTCATTAATTAAGGAGTGATCCTCTAGGTGCCGCATGAGCTGTTTGTTGATTATGTGCTCGAACACTTTGCACAGCACTGAGGTGACGGCTATGGGTCGATAGTTGGCTGGCTCCGAGCGATCCCCCTTCTTGGGAATCGGCTGAACATTCGCCTCTTTCCAAGGCAAAGGCACTGTACCCGAACTGTAGGATAGCCGGTACAGGCGCGTAAGCATTGGAGACAACTCCGCTGCACATTTTTTCAAGACTACCGCTGGAATACCATCCGGACCACTGGCTTTCCGGACATCGAGTGATTGCAGCACTGCACGGACATCGCGTTGCCTGATATGGATATCAGGCATCGCGTGGTCACTGTCGGGTAGTGTTGGTGGCTGCGTACCACAATCATCGATTCGGGAGTTGGCCGCAAAGAGATTAGCCAGCAGATTTGCCTTCTCTTGCGGCTCATGGGCCAGGGATCCATCAGGGTTACGCAGCGGAGGCAGCGAAGGCTGACAGAAGTTGGCTTGCACGGCTTTAACCAGTCGCCAGTAGCCACGGCTTCCCGTGGGATGCATCACTAGCTCTTGACCAAGCCGCGCTATGCGCAGGGCATCCGCTCTGACGTAGGCCCTTCTGCAGACCTTTGTGGCTCTGTTGTACGCCGCCTTGAAGTGGCCCAGATTGGGATGGCGCGTGGCGCGCGCCCTTACCCAAGCGCGGTACGCAGACTGTTTTTGTTCAACAGCTTCCGCACACTCGCGCCCGAACCAAGGGCGCACCCCGCGGTCACCGGTGACATCGGTGTATGAGATATAGTATTCCATACCCAGACCGATCTCACCGGCGACAGCAGTAGCACAATCCGATGGGTTCTTACCTTCAAAGCAGCGCTCAACCCACGGGATGGACGCAAAATAGTCACGAAGTCCATCCCAGTCCGCTGACGAGTAGTGCCAGAGACGCCGCTTCCCCTGCACGGGTCGTGGGGGCGCTATAATGGGCACCGTGGAACAGACCAGACAGTGGTCGGAGTTGCCTAAAGCGGCTCGCACCGATACACTGTACCGGTCCGGATCACTCGTCAGCAGAAGGTCTAGCAGAGAAGGTGCTAGGCCCGACCTTCTTGGTATCCTAGTGACCTCGTGCACCAATTGGGTCAGGCCGTGCGCCAGAGCAAACGCGTGGGCGGCTCTTCCCGCATGGTCTGTTTTGGAGGAGCCCAACCAGATCTCGTGGTGGGCGTTAAAATCCCCCAAAAACACCAATTCGGCATTCGGAAATCGCTCCTGCGCATCATCTGCCGCCTGACTCAGATATTCAAAGAGTCGAGTTGTCTCAGCATCTCCTGTATGGGAACGGTAGAGGCACACATAGATCCGACTCGTAGGGCCATGGTCTACGTGTACCCAAAGGATGGAGAAGGATGGGTCCTCTAGGCAGCGCAAACGGCGACAGCAAACATCCGCCCTAACAAACACGCACACCCCGGCTTTTGCACGAAAACTTTCCTCAAGAACATAGCCAGGGTAGAGCAAGTAGGTCGTGTCGTCAGGGCGGTGTATTTGCGTCTCCGTTAGAAAAAACATGGCAGGTTTCGCCGTCTCTAGGTGTTGGTGGACGGCGTTGAGGTTTGCATGGAGCCCACAGATGTTAGTGGACTCCACCTCAAATAGCAAGCTTTTGGGAGTGTGTCGAGCCGCTGTGTTGCCTATTTCCTTTAATTGCGCTGCCAAAACTGTCAGTGTTAACACCAAAGGGTGGTCCTGCTTTGTCTTCTGCACAGAAACTCTAATATTAAAGGGTCGGCCCTGGTGTTGCACACGTCCAAATGCTATGGTAACCATATTCCAACAGGTAGGCCGGGTACTTGTCTGCCACTTAACTGGTATAAAAATACAAACCTTGTAGCAGTCTTTGTGTCTTTCGCTCTAGGTACAACTAGCCTCGTTAGTTCTAGTAATAAGGGCACATCTTGCCTTATCCCGCATAATCAATTTATAAATGCAATGTTATTATCAACCTTTTATTATCGATGGCGTTAGTCTCTATTTTCGGACTCGATTAAACTTAATCGACTAATTCGATCATGATGGTGCACCTCTACCCGTAATGAGCTTCGTGTGAGGCGCGTTCGCCGATCGGTACTCAAATTATATGCGCTTATATGCGTAACGGACGCCATATGATAGCTTATTGTTATAAACAAACAGAATATGGATAAATAGCTTTTTGAACACACCTTGAAGGAAAGTGCGGTCAATTTCGTTTTCTTTTTTTAAATTTTGAGGTGAGACTAATTGAAGTGCTGCTTCCATATAGGTTTGAGTAAAAAGGAGGGAAATTAAGGAACTCCATATAGGGAAACACCTTGGTACGCTCTGATATGTGAGCATCTGCGTAGTATGTATTGTGTATTTTTCTTGATAAGGTTGTTTTAATTTAGTAATTAGTATTAAAGTTAATGGGATATTACTTTTCTCTCTTTCTTTTGTTTTAATACATTATCTATTTAAGTTTAGTCGGTAACTACACCATATCTTTTGTTTTTATAACATTACTGTTCATCCCAAGGTTGCCTGGAAGAAATCGCTTCAGCGATAAGGCCGCACATTGTACATTGAACTGTATAGATGCTACCTACTTGTCCTACTGTAAATCTGTTGGTGTACAATAAAGAATTATCTATTTATCATGTTTTAGGTATAGTTCCGATTTTCCGATATTTAGACGCTGTTGCAAGCACCATGATCACAGAGGAATTGGAGTATTGGCGGTGAACAGTAAAAAAAAATAAGAGTATATATATCGGTCTACCCTCTTTCAAGTTCTTTTATTACGTGTATCTGTACTACCACTGGTTTTACTCTCACTACAAACTCGAACCCGTTCTTGATCTCGTTCATGTCATAAGATGCTTATGACGTACGATGCTTAAGAAAAAACAAAATGGCGAATCGATACCCTCGCGATTTTGTTTTGTCTTTTTCCGGGTTGTTTTTGAAAACATGGTAAATACTAATGTAGGTGACCATGATAGTTTAAATACCTATATTTATTTTCATTAAGACCTGGAATTCACTACCAGCTCACGTGCTTCCTTCTTCCTACAGTCCCGGGTCCTTTAAGCGGGGCGTGAAAAAACATGATGAGGCCGTCATGCTGAGTGTCACCATTGTCACACGGTATGTGTAAGTAATGGTGGCCCTCTTTTTTGGGACTTTGCCTTCAGCTTACCATCAGGCAAGGCGAAGTCTAATTGACGTGTTTTTTTTTTTTTTTTTTTTTTTTTTTTTTATACCACTTAGTTGGCAGACAAGCACACGGCCCACCTGATGGAAAGTAGTTACCGTGGCCTATGGACGTCTGTAACACCAGAGGAGTCACAGTTGCGCTGCCAACCCTGTAAGTACAGAGTTTCTGTGCCGTCAGTAGAAGAAAAATCAGGACAAGCCTTTAGTCTTCCCACTGACGGCACAAATTCTCCAGTGAGCTCTGGCTACCCTACTCACCGCTGGGAACACAACAGGAAGTTATTATAACCGCGGTATTCTGTAGGGCGGAGGTACTTCCCCAGTCGGACTGCTCAATCGGGCGGATATACCGCCGTGTCCTACCTCTACCGTAAACTGTTTAACGTGTCCTATATATATAATAAAAAATAATAAAAAAATAATAAACCTCTATTATATAAACTCTGCCCTCTAGATCCATACTCTATAAGTAGGTACTTATGAGTTGTGATATCTCTTCTTGACTGAGAATAATAATAACTTATTATACATTTTTATACATTATTATGACCGCGGTAGCCTAGTGGTATGGGTAATGGACTGCTGAGACGAGGTAGCGGGTTCGATCCCAGGTTTTACCATGGCACACACCAATGACTTTTCGATGCTTTTCGAAGCTATGTGTGTATTTATCGCAGGTTTATAAGTGCCCGGTTAATGGCAATAGGCTCGCCACCTATTACATTGGGACCTAAACATAAACTGGCGTAATGTGGGTGCTAGCACCTCTGCCTACCCCTTCGGGGATATAGGTGTGAGTTTATGTTATGTTATGTTTACATATTACACATGCTACATCCTGGTCAGTACAAATAGAAACTCCAAGATTTATGCATTCGTTTATACTGAGCACGAATCAAACCCGCAACGTCTGACATAGCAGTCAAACGCTCTCCCACAGATGAGGTAATAGTGTTCTGCCTCTACGCCACACGAAACGAAATCTAAAGCTTATAGAATACTATTACATGATAATATTTATGTATTATGAGTATGAAAGATGTATTAAACTATTTATTAGTAGTAACAAATAATTTATTAGTAGTAGCTAGTAAGCTGACCCCCCGCCCCCCAGCTTCGCCTATGGCATACCTATCTTGAGACCTCATAGCATCTATATTTGAGCCCGTATTTCCCGTGGTTCCCGGTAGAGTAGAATTTGGACCACCCCATCTCTTCCCATGCGGTGCCGTACAAGGCGACTAAGGTATATATATAGGCTGTTTAACATCAGACAGATATATATAGCCAAGTCTCAGACTCAGATGCATGGCTCGACTCAACAATTGTGCCAGGAAAACGGCAATAGGAGCACCCCTACTACGTGGGACCGAATATTTCAAATTTTTCAAAAAAATTCACCTCTGCCTAACCTTCCGGGGATAAAGGCGTGAGATTATATACCTAAGTATTTCTTTAGTATTTAGATAGTGTTTGCGAATCTACCGGACTTGTTGACATTTATAATTGCTGCTCCGCTCCATTAAGTAGTAGCGTGATGATATATAACTTAAAACCTTTATCGATAAATGGACTATTGAACACAAAAATAATTTATCAATTGGAATCAGTAGTTCCTGAGATTAGCGCGTTCAAACATACAAACAAAGAAACTCTTCAGCTTTATAATAGTAAATAATATACAGTATAGATAATTATAATTTATAGTGTAATGAAAAGAGTTTTGCAGTAAAATATGTAATGATAACCTCCAATTTTGGTTCTATAGGATTGCGAAACACAGAATGTAGTTTTTTAACTTTACTTTTTCCCTATATTCCGAAGTGCATCTCAAACTTGTAAGAACCTTGAAACCTGGGGTCACCTCTGGTCTGCTTTCTTCTCCTGATATGGTTTATCTACTGCCATTTGACCCCCATATTCGAGAGGAAAGCCTGTGCCGGAGCACCGTCCATTAATCAGCAGGTGAATAAGTCGGTGGCTTGCAGGCGAGGTCGATTTGGGCCTTGAAGATCTTTATAGGGCAATACACCTCGTGGTACTTAAGATATAGGGTAAGGTTAGTAACTAATGCGACACGAATCTAATAGTCATGATCACCATCTTCGCATAAGCCCTGGTCGACCTTCCGTCCGAGGTTTTACTCGAGACGCGTATCGCTAATCCTTTTTAGTCCGAGTCTTATATTTTCTGTCCGGTTTGGACTTAATTAATACAAAATTTGCAACGAAAAAAAGAGTTACTTGACGCCCACACAAATAAATGGCATCACATACTGTAATACCTTGTTAAGGACATCAATCATTGTATCAAACGGCGAGCACACTAACATACGAACATTACGAATGACCTAATTCGACGCAACCCGTGCGGTCTCTCATTTACAATGGCTATAAAACCTCTTTTTGACATATCCGTGGCAAAACCCCTAACAGATATGACCCTTCATAACGCTAAGGTGTTAAGAAAACCATCAGCCTACACAAAAATATAAACTCTAACTCAAGGTGTTAAAGTTTATTTTTTGTTGTGTGAATGTTCTCGTTTATTAGAGTACAAAGACACCGCCTGCCCAGGCGGCTCCTTTGAAGCGGCCGGCAGTAATTACGTAAGAGCGAACGGCTTCAGTTCGATATGAATACAGGACACCTAGGATTTACATTCACAATGAAAAGTAATTGATTTTTTTTTACTTTACTTTCGACTGTATATACTTGAATGGTGTCTGGTACAGTAGGAGGCTTTTTAAGAGGCTGATTGCACTGAAAATTTTCTTTAAAATAGAAATTAGACTACATTTTGAATGAATTTCATTGATGTCTTTAAACGCGGTTAATTTAAACTGCTCTGTTTCTGTGCCCTTATTGCGATGTCCAATTCACCGCGAGCAATGTCGTTTGACCCTCGCGCACAGAGATGATAGAGCCAATTGCAACTGAGGCTTTCTTCTCGGAGCTCAGGGTTTGTCTCTATCTTCTGGTTCTTCTTCCATTTCATACGTTCTTGAGCATGCCTGGTAGTGAGTCTATTTGCACAAATGTCACCATCTCTAGATTGCCACCATTGTAGCATTACTGAGTGTCTGTTATGGTGACCCTCTTTCCTGAGACTTTGCCTTTAGCTTACCATCAGGCGAGGTAAAGTAAATTGGCGTGTCCTAAATAAAAAAAAATCTAATTCGACAAGATAGTACCTACTTGATGAGCGTATCCTTCAGAGAGAGACTCTCTCTCTCTTCTCTTCCATGTCCGATTGTAGCCCAGTGTAAGCAGTCAGGCTGGACATTTATCTACTTTGTTACATACGTACTAGATTTACTAGATCTTGAGCCTTATTTCGACCTTGGACCAAGTAAAATCGTACGCTGTCTGGGTCTTCAGATGCCAGGTGTGATATTGAATCACGGTGTCCCCATCTTGCTCCCGGAAAGGATGCATCGCGCCAAGGTCCCGGTTTGCTTTTGCTAGGGTAAAATAACTGTTCTTCCTGTCACCCACAGGCCTAGGTGCTCATGGAGGACGGAGGTCCCTCCACGCCTCGCGAGTTTTGCAGATCGGGAGCAACCTGACTCTCTCTCTCTCTCTTTTTCGACCATTAACACCTGCTTGCACAAGTGGAGCTCGAACACTGACTTCTAAATTACAAGCATAGAATAAATAACACACATACCTACTTGGATTTTTTTTTGTAAATACACAAATATTACAAAGATACATATTCATGCATAGGTACAAATATTTGCATTGAATGGGATTCGTACCCGCGCCCGAACGCGCCTCGAACGTGCTTCCACTACGCCACAGAGGCCGTCTGCAGAATACAACTGGGACTCACGCGATGATGTTTAATGTGATAAGAAGCACTCAGGTACTTAAAGATTTACTTATTATTTACACTGCACATTGTACAAATATTTACAAGGACCGGGTACCGAACCCACTACCTTTGACATAGCAGTCAAACGCTCAAAAGCTTCAGCACACTGGCTCACTTCCTATAACATAATAGGAATAAAAAAACACATTTAGAAAAATATGGGTAATATACCTCTGCCTACCCCTTCGAACATAAGCAGGCATGAATATAGCAAATGGCGCCATCAACATTTAACACGCCACTCGTTAAAACAAATATTGCCATAAAAACACTAAATACGTTTATTCTGTAATCTCTTCACACATATCTGTAATCTGTTAAGTATTTCTGTATTATATTTTTCTGTTTATAATTAAAAGCATTGTAATTATTCTGTGACGAATTAACTACAGCAAGGGGGAGCGGCGGGCGGGGTCGCGGGGCGTGGCCTACCGACATCAAAGGAGCCGCCGCTATACCGCAAAAGGGAATGCTTATTGCGTGCGAGTGAGTCTGGTGATGTGTTTGTATGGGGAAGAAAGAGAAGGAGAATATTGTGTTTGTAGTAGTAATCCTTATGAACGGGTTGATTCAAGATTGTGAGAATGTTGTGTAGTGTTGTGCCTTAATGTGTATCTGTCGATAAAACAGTAAAATGGTTTTTAGTTAATATATTTATTTAAGTACTAGTGTCACACGCAAGATTTAAAACAAATCGTTTAACACAATTCAATCTTTGGACATTTCATGTTAATTTGACTGACACGGGCGGTAGCGACCGTGTAAATCTATTCTTAATTCTTTATTGCACACAAACAGTACAGAGGTCATTTACAAAAATAAATGAATCTGAAATATGTAAGTACAAAGGCGAGCTTAACTCAGTATGTGTTCTCTACCAGCAAACCTTTGAGTAGCAGAGAAGCAGTTAAAGTAATAAATATTCTACATTAAATATTCTACAACATTCTACACAACGATATCTAGACCCATGGTAAGCATAGTTTAACTAGCTTGTGTTATAGAATCTAGAATACGGATAAACATACTTAAATACTTTTTTACACACATACATACATAGAAGCACCGAGACCAATGCAAATACCCATATTCATGCATACAAATATTTGCACTGAGCGGGGATCGAACCCGCGCCTCCTGCGTAGTAGTCGCGTTCACTACCGCCACGCCACCGAGGCTGTCTTAAAAACGGGATGTGAAGTGTATCTACATTAAATTTCAGATAAAAGAAGGGTAGGTAACTAAACAGGTATCCTATCTAATATTTAATTTATATCTATATAAATAGTTATTTATAAAAGAAAGTCGTGTTAGTTACACTTACACTATCTATAACTCAAGAACGGCTGTACTGATTTAGCTTAAAATTGGCTAGGATGTAGTTTAGAACCAAGAGACGCAAATAGAATACTTTTCATGCCGTCCGCAATTAGAAATCTGATGGGTAGAACCGCGGGCAATTGCTAGTAAAATATAAAAGGAAGAACGAAGAAATAAGTGGAGTTTGAATTCCTAGGTGTCAACCTCTGTTGTGCAATTCTCTAAGCACAGTATCGAGCCCAGCGCTGCGACAGCTTTTATACAGACTGTCATTGGTCGATGTCCAGTGACGTCACCCGGACCGACCAATGACAATTACTATAAAGACTATCGCAGCGCTGTACTCGACACTGTGCGCTTATAGAATTACATAACTGATCTAACGAACGAACGAACATAACATAAACTCACGCCTATATTCCCCGAAGTTGCCATTAACCGGGCACTTATAAACCTGCGATAAATACACACATAAGTTTGAAAAGCATCGAAAACTCATTGGTGTGTGCCATGGTAAGACCTGTGGACCGAACGCGAGGCCTCGTCTCAGCAGTCCATTACCCATACCACTAGGCTACTGATCTCTCCGGGAACAATGCTAAGATACTGACAATTGAGAATTAAATTGGCCGTGTGTTTGTCTACCACCTTAGTGATATAAAAATAGCAGTGGAAACGAGTGCCGTCAGAACTGAAAAAATAAACTCTCAGGTAAACGGTTCCAATATATGTTGATACTTAAACACAGAGGTGTCGGTAACGGTACACTGTTACCGTTACCGACACCTGTGTGTTAAAGTATCAATGAGCGAGGTCAATGTTTTGTTTTCGTCCGAAAATGAAAATATCACGGCAATGTTAGAAATAAATACCCAAGGCGCTTAAATAAGTTTTCACTTTAAAAACTTTTATAATATGAAACAGTGCTGATATTAATTTTGTGAAAATGATTAGAAATGGATGGGCTACAGTGAAAAGATAGTTATAAATATAAAGCAATTTATATAATATGTTAGAAGCGGGTTCAGGTAGCTTTGTGCACCACAAAGCTACCTGAACCCACTCCTAACATTGTAGGTTTGTATAGTTTACATATTAACAAGTCTAGGGCTTTAGCTATTTCCGATACTTAGGTATAACGTAATTGTTTTTTTTGTATTATTAAAGTGGTTTGACGATTAATTGATTCTTGTTTAAAATAATATTCAAACTAATAAAAATTAAAAAGTTTAATGGATGCAGTAAAGTTAAGTTATGGTTCCTTGTGTATGGTTGGTGTGATAATTTTTAGAACTAAATCTAGAGCCATCCCACCTTAACCAGTACCTAAGTTGTCATTAAAATCACTGTAACATTGCTACCCTCAGGATTTTATCTATTTATTACTAATTGTACCCACACAATTAGTTTTTAACTTAAACTTAAACTTTTAATCCCTATAACCTTTGTTAATTGACAAATGTTATTATACGCTTGACGAATTCTTAAACGATACTTCAATATAATGTGACATTTTAATTATTCTAAACTATGACATTGTGACTATGATTGTATTATGACATTGTGGCAATAGCAATTTAATCAATTTGTATGCCCAAGTGGCAAAACATAGTGAACCTATTATCTATAATATGTAAAATCTTTGTATACCTATGTTTTACAAATAAAGATATTCTATTCTATTCTATTAACAGCGCCTTCGTCTATTTCAGCCATTATTGCAATTATGCAAATTTATAACATTTTATTAAAAGTTCGCAGGTATCGATAAAAAGTCGTACCACCGCAGCATCCGTGTCCCATCCCTAGCGATAAATCTGTGCCGCTAAAGAAGCTTACGTCATTGACGTATTGTTTATAAATCAGACGCCGCCTCGGACGGAATATCCTCCCGACAATATTAATTGATCGAACTAAATAGCACTTCACTTTGCAATACTGTTATGAAGTGGGGTGACTTTGCATACAAAACCGTTGAACTTGTAAAGCTGTGAAGACAAATGTCCTACCAACTGGACCTAAGTCTATCGTCATCATTTTATTTTTTATTTTTGTAATGTACACTTCACATCCCCCTTCATTAACTATTTGCTTCTCTGCTACTCAAAGGTTTGCTGGGAGAGAACTCATTTTGAGTTAAGCTTACCTTTGTATATTTTCTTTGAAATGTTTTTATTTATCATATCTATACTGTGTGTGTGCAATAAAGAATTAAATAAATAAATTATCCTTGTGTTTGTCCTGCTTGCATCTGAGACTTTTGGAGTCCGGGATCTGCCTTTTTCAGTCAATTGCGAAGAGACTAAACTGTAATTCTTTATTGTACACAGGAAAATAATACATCAACAGGCAATCACAAATACATCTTGGTGTACAAAGGCGAGCTTAACTCAATATTAAGTTTTTTCAAAGCAAACTTTTAGGGGATAAAAGTGCAACAAACGGGTAAAAAATAAGTGTACAATAGTAGAGAAAATACATATAATACAGAAATACTGATAATATACATACCATAAACATACAATACCTACATACAAGAGACATATTACATATATACTGATTTAGATATAATTCAATTATACAAATATGCAATGAACATTACATAGATATTATAAAAATAAATAACACACATTTATCTAGTTTGAGAGAGGAACAGTTCTTTTACTTTGATCTTGAATACGTTCAAACCCCTCCAGCTAAGCTAAATTACTTGTGTTAGGAATAGGTACACGTCGCTAATGACCAGGATTCGAACCCAGGACCTTTCGGTCGTAAGGGTAACTCCTTAACGACTAAGCTACCGCTTTCGAGCTAGGTTAGCGCTGTGTTGAATATGGTAATTTTTTGTAAATAAATCTAGACTAAAGTAAATATCGTATTTGCACTGCGCAACCCGCGACCCCTGACTTGGCAGTCGAACACTCTTCCACTCTACTAAACTTTAATATACTCAAAGAAATTAATTTAATAAAACGTAAGAACTCAGTTTAGTGGAATTTCTTTCGTGAAGTCTTACCTTAGTAAACCTATTAAAAACGTCAACCAACTCCTACAATTATCACAATACCTGTTAATAATTGATAATAATTAAAGAAACGAACGACAACATATCATTATAATTTAAAAACCATTAACTCAAGCCACAAATTATTCAATTACTCAACATAATGATCACCAAAATATCGCACAATCACTTCACAATAAAAACGAACCAAGGCCTACCGATACATTTCATATTTCAATTTCAACAATGTTCTTATCGATTTCGCGATCGTGGGAAACTATTATGAGATTTACCACTTCAAGACTCGTCGACAGTCCATGAGTCAGCATTCTCTCTACCTCATATCTCCAACATATCTTGAACTCCCCTGCCTTTCTCATATAGAGGTTTACATCCGAAATGGAAGGCAGTCGGAAATGCAGTCAGGGTTCAAAGTAAGCCGGTCGTATCACATCTAATGAGTAGTTAGCTTTTCTCGGGCGATGTTAACTTGTCATAGGCGTCTTAGATAATTCGGTTTAATGGGAGCTGTAAATAATGATTGAATTAGGGATCTTTGTGACTTGTCTTGTGGATGGGAACCTGATGTTGGTCTGTTAGGAACAGTCCATATCTATACTAACATTATAAATATGAAAGTCTGCAAAGAAACTTCATCCTACGCACACTCAAGCTGTGGAATGAACTCCCTGCTGCGGTTTTCTCATTCGCCCATAATATGGGGTTCTTCTAAAGGGGCATTAGAAGGTTTCTTCTGGGTCGGCAGCGCGAGTGTGACGCCCTTGGGGTTGCACACCTCCATAGGCCATGGTAACCACTTCCCATCAGGTAGGCCGGTTGCTTGTCTGCCACCTAAGTGGTATAAAAAAATATTGGATATTTCTTACTCAGTTACGTTGAAATGACTGAATGGATCTGGCTGAAGAACGAAGGTATAAGACGTTTGGAGCTAAGCCAACCCAACCTGCAAACTGGTTAACCTGCTTATTGACGGAAGAAGCTCTGTCTCTACTTACGGAGGTCAGACGGCAGTCGCTTACATAAAAGCTGTATAAGCCAAACCAAAACGAGTACGTGGACCCCGAATTTCGTAAGTACCCCGAAAGCTTTGAAAGCTTCGGGGTACGAAATTCGTACGAAGCTTTGGAACAACGTAAAGATATAATAATTTTCTTGGACATATTACGCTTATCTAGATCCCTAATAAGTAGCATGGGGACTTCAATAGGGCCCCACGCAAGAGAAGAAGTATCCTTCAGAAATATTCGACTCAGTGCAAAGACGGGTATTGAAGCTGGTTGACAATACCATACTCACTGGTAGTGTGGAACCTCTTAGCCTTAGGAGGGATTTTGCCTCACTGCGTGTGTTCTACCGCCTATACAATGGTTTGTGCTCAGATGAATTGTTTGACATGATGCCCGTAGCTACATTCTATCTTGGCACCTCTCGCCATAGGCAGGGAATTCATCCTCACACATTGCGACCTGAGACGGTGCGCACTGTGCGGTATGAAAGAAACTTCATCCCACGCACACTCAAGCTGTGGAATGACCTCCCTGCTGCGGTTTTCCCAAGCACCTACAATATGGGGTTCTTCAAGAGGGGCATCAGAAGGTTTCTTCATGGTCGGCAGCGCGAGTGTGACACCCCTGGTGTTGCATACGTCCATAGGCCACGGTAACCGCTTCCCATCAGGTGGGCCGTGTGCTTGTCTGCCAGCTAAGTGGTATAAAAAAAAAATATATTACTGGTATTATTTATATTGTTGATTGATGGCACTTGGTGGAAGTTGTTGTTCCACATATTGAAATACTCTTGTGCTTTTTCCAGTTTTTTTTATTATTAAGTATACCTGACTGGTGTTGCCATACGGCATCCTCCAATAATAATGTAGAAAAAGTACCTACAAGTGTATTTTAATGTGTATTTCTGGTATGATTTAAAAAAAAAATTCAATACAGCACTTGACTGCCTACTTAACTCAGGGTAAAGTCCAGAAGCCACGAGCCTCTTACCAGCTGAATTATAGTTCCTATGAAAGAAATGGGATGGCCCTGTTTTAGGTGAAGTAGAAGACTACTTCATCAAAACAAAATTGTAATTAATATTATTAAAGGCGATAGTGAGGTTATTTTGTGTAAATAAATTACACCTGCTAGCTGATACACCTGTTGCTGAACATGGCATTGGTATAAGCTTTGTTCAATCACTCGAGCAACGATAAGTACCTAACTACATAGGTATGTCGAAAGCTTGTTTTGTAAACAAAGATAATGTGCGGCGTACGACATTGATCTACAATTGTCAAGTATAGCCTTTGACTGGTGGTTTTTAATAAAAAATAAATAATAAAATGATGACATAACATTTTGTTTAACACGAATACGAGAGGTTAATATTTAAATATTAATAAATAGAGGTGCGCCGAGGACACTTTGTCACGCCTCTAGTAATAACATAATTGCTTTAAATAATTAATCATTTGGCACCTTTTAGTTTTATAACAACATGAGAATTTATCATATTCCATGGATATTAAGTGTAAAGTAAAGTGTCCAGAATTTATTAAAAAAAACAGTTTTAATAAATAATCTAATTCTTGTATGGACACATTTTTGTATCTATAATGGTGACCTCTTCTGAGGTTTTGGCTAAAGGTTACCATCAGGCTACCTGAATTTATATTGGCGTGGTCTGTATACAAAATTCGTACAGTAAAATACCCCTGGGTAGGTATAAAATTCAATAATTCCCATAAAAGTCATGTAAGTCAAACCCCTGGATCCGGCCGGCCTGGGGGTGACAGGTGAAGCCGCCTGTCACCCTGGCAGAAGCAGGCCGCGGCGGCGCGCCTCCCCGTTTCCGGGGACGAGTTGTGGACTCTGTAGTCCCCACACCCGAGAAGAGGGCCAGATCGTGAGAGATGGCCCTGGGTCGGCCGGGGTGCGAGGGATATGCCTGTCAACCTCACCTTCGGCAACCAAAGCGACCCACAGGCGGCGTGCGTTTTAGTCGGTTCGAGTCCGACATAACCTCCTACACCGGCTCCGGTGGGAAGTTATCCGAGGGGATTTTGCGCACGTAAAAAAAAAAAAACCCCTGGATCCGAGGAGTATGCCTCGAAATTCGGATGCAAACAAAGCTATATAAGCTGATGATAATGTATTAAAAAAAACCGATATCAAAAACTAAAAGCTATAAAATAACATAGTAAAGATATGAGAAAAAATACTGAATTTACAGATTTACTGATCTGTTAGAAGCCGGTGCCGAATCCGAGAGGTCATATTATTTTAATTGATTGCATCATAATGATTTGGGCACAACAGACAAAGTTGGCGCCAACTTATCAGTAAATCTGTAAATTCAGTAATTTTTCACTTTGTTATGTTACTTTATATTTTAAATTTTTGAAGTTGGTTTTTTACACGTAAATATTTTTATTTTCTACTTTTTAGTGATTGTAATAGGTTGTTTAATTCTATAACATTTTGTCCCCCTCTTTAGTGACCAGTTCAGTCTCCCGACCATAAAATTCGATTCAATACTCTCAATAATTTAAACAAGACATCATCATTATAAAAAATTATTATTATCATTAAATCATTCAAGAGGGGCATCAGAAGGTTTCTTCATGGTCGGCAGCGCGAGTGTGACACCACTGGTGTTGCATACGTCCATAGGCCACGGTAACCGCTTCCCATCAGGTGGGCCGTGTGCTTGTCTGGCAACTAAGTGGTATAAAAAAAAATCATTTACTTTGGAAAATTATCCACATCCATAGTTCAAAACTTTTTTTTTCTTTTTTACGTGCGCAAAATCCCCACGGATACCTCCCCACCGGACCCGGTGGAGGAGGTTATGTCGGACTCGAACCGACTAAAACGCACGCCGCCTGTGGGTCGTTTTGGTTGCCGAAGGTGAGGTTGACAGGCATATCCCTCGCACCCCGGCCGAATTCTAGCACGCCCTTGACCATGGTAATATCGCCACCATGTCACATAAGCGTCATAAAACTAGCTACAAGCAATCATTTCCCATTTCGTATTTGTTAGCTCAAATACCAATTGAATTGAGAACCTCCTCCCTTTTGGAAGTCGGTTAAAAAGAAAATGTGTCTACTACTATGTTTATCCTAATTATAGGATCCATATTAAATGCTGGTCTAGATATTTTTACATTTGGGTCTAGATATCGTTATGAGTATGAGTTATACTATATAATTTTAAGAAAATTATTTCAAATAAGTACCATTCAAACCTAAGTAGAGCCAGTTGTATGACAAGGTTCGGACACTTGCGGCTTATGCCTGCAAAAGCAAATAAACCGCGATAGAATTGTTTAAAGAGAATTTTAATTCAAAGCCAGGTAAGCTATCCTTTCTTTGAGTCCAAAAGTCTCGTATTCTAGAACGACACACAGTTCTGAATCTCGAATTTATTTAAGGGTATTGTATAGAGAGATTGACAGATTTGATCAGATAAATCGAGATTCCTGGGTTCGAGAATAATGTGAAAAACTGAAATCGAAATTCTCTAGAACTTACGTCAACTCTACCAGTCTTATTACAAAACATGGGACTTACTCTAAAATCAGGTTTTAATAGTCTTTAGACCAGGATCTAAAGAAAATTTTATTACGAAAAGCGTTGTAGTATTTCGCTTTTTCAAAGATAAACCTGCGTGACTCCTAGTTTATCATTGGTCTAAAGTGTAAATCACAATTTTAATACGTCAAACTTGCCATTTCAATTGCAATCTAAAACATATTGCATTAGTATGTAGTTAACTAACGTCTAGATAGTAAGGTTTTCGTTTTAAAATAGCGTTGTGGGTATGTCCTAGAATATTAGGATATTATCCAAATATCCTTCAATCAGTTGTCCGACTAGTTTCGGACAGCAGTTGTGGTTGAGCGTTAGATCGAGTGCGGATTCGTACCACGCCCCCAACCGGATTGTTTGGTAATTAGCGATCATTTATCTTAGCACCTCTGTCAAAATGGTGTCGTTGTAACGAAAACATTTTAAAATATGCCATCATTAGCCCACGGTGTGATTAATTTGACCACAGGATACGGTGTGGCCAGACTTTAAATTTGGTTTTCGTTTAAAGTTATGAAATTATTTTGTTTAGATATGTTATGTACCTATTCTATATAAATGATATGTTTTGCTTGTAATTATTTCTAATATTGCTTGAAATGTGGCTTCTTTTTTATGACAGCCTCGTTTTGAATCATTCTATTGTTGACTGGCAGAAAATTCATAGATATTGCCAGATACGACTAGATAGTCACTTAGCTTAATGTGAAATAAGTTTAAACAAAGTAATGAGTGTATGGGTGAACTTCTTCGAGACCCGAACCTGTTTACTGTTACCCCTGCTGAGAAAAGGCAGGCTTTTCACTCGGGGTTGAAAAGTCACACAGGGGATGCCATAGAAGTCAAAATAACTCAAACCGAAGGAAGGAGAAAGAGTAAACGGACCCCATTAAAAGTAGCGTTATAATCTAGGCATTATCTATTCTTTCTAAACTTTTTGAGGAACTTCTACTTCTACTGCTACTATGGCCACGGTTTTATATTCCTAAATAAAATTTACGTGTAGGACTTAAAAAGTTCAATTACCCAAAAATAGTACAAAGAGTCTATACCTGGCAACACCAATAAAAATAAGTCCTTCTTGCATCAAACGCGGGTCGTTCTAAGGTGTGAATTAGACGATTTTTCTCCTTGATAAAGGTTGACGGATGAACGGAAAATGTGCCTTTGTTACATAATTATTCACGGTAATCTGTTAAAATTTATTTAATAATACGCTCGGCCCGTAGTCCGTGAGTTTATCTGATTGATGAGTTGGATACGAGCCTTTTGTGTATTCGACTTATTAATATTCCTTGTTAGCTAAAATATTATGATGTACGTCGGGGTTTACTGTCGTTCTGTTGACGTTAATTGGTTTAGGTATGATCTGTTGGTGAGTTAATACATGGCTCGAGTCAACAATAGTGCCGGGAATACGGCAATAGGCTCACCCCCTATTACGTGGGACCGAATTCAATGATTGTTGTAAAGTGTTTGTTAATTCCTAACCCTCCGGGGATAAAGGCGTGATTATATGTATGTATGTGTACTACTTTGAATAGGATGTTCCATTACCATGTGTAATCACGTCCTAAAATATGAAAATAACATTACAATTTACTTACGAAACATCGACTCGTGATTTGTCACTTAAGTCATTTCAACACCGCACAGCGAACAATGGCCAAGGTTCTGAAAGCCCACAAAAAGAAAATTATATGTTATACATAAGGGGGTATTGTGGACGATAATTTGGACATGGGCTGCCTTTTCCACAATACATGCTCTTCGGTGTAGACCTTTTTATGCTCAGATAACAAAAGATGGCTGCCATTGATAATATTAGGAGTTAAGGGTCAGAAACGAGTTTCACTGACCCTTCGCATGTGGAGGTGAGAGTATTTAATATTGAAATAAAAATACTGGTAATTGAAATTTTTGATTTAGTAAATAGGCAATTTTTTTTTTTTTATACCACTTAGTTGGCAGACAAGCACACGGCCCACCTGATGGAAAGTGGTTACCGTGACCTATGGACATATTTGACGACAAGTAGTTCCGCGTGGTTTCCGGCAGAGTAGAATTTGGGCCACCCCATCTCTTCCCGTGCGGTATCGTACAAGGCGACTAACGGATAGGGCTGTTTAACATCAGACAGATATATACAGCCCAAACTCAGCCTCAGATATATGGCTCGAGTCAACAATAGTGTCCGGAATACGGCAATAGACTCACCCCCTATGACGTAGGACCGAATACAATTATTGGTGAAATGTGGGTGTTAATTCACCTCTGCCTGACCCTCCGGGGATAAAGGCGTGATTATATGTATGTATGTATGTATGTATGTATGTATGTATGTATGTATGTATGTATGTAGTTTTCATATATTTTATTTTGAAAATTCAATCTCTCAAGTCGGCCGAAAACGCTACATACAAAATCGTACTTGCGAGTGACGTCACGCGCCAGTTGTGCATAGTCCAAATGTATGGAGTGCAAGAGAATATCGCATTTATCTTGGTCCACGTTTCGTTTACATGTGTATAGTTAATAATAAAATTTTAAAAGTAATGAGGAATCTAAAAAGTAAAAAATGTGGACTGAATTTGATTGTTGTTACTTATTAATACTTTGGGAATTAAAAATAAGAAAAAGTCATAGTTTCAGTTGAGTTAGGAAATAGACAAGTTTTTTGAGGAGGTAGGACACGGCGGTATTGCCGCCCAATTGAGCAGTCCGACTAGAGAAGCACCTCCGCCCTACAGAATACCGCGGTTATAATAACTTCGTGTTGTGTTCCCGGCGGTGAGTAGGGTAGTCAGAGCTCACTGGAGAGACTGAACTTGTATCATACATACATACATCTCCAGAGGATTAGGCAGTGGTGATTTAACACCCACATTGCCGCGTGGTTTTTTTTATGCCACGTAGGTGGCACTCAAGCGTACGGCCCACCTGATGGAAAGTGGTTTCCGTTTCCTATGGACGTTTGTAACACCAGAGAAGCCACACTCGCGCTGCCTACCCTGTAAGCACAGAGTTTCTGTGCCGTCAGTGTAGAGGACAAAGCAGGACAAGGCGTTAGTCATCCCACTGACAGCACAAATTCTCCAGTGAGCTCTGGCTACCCTACTCACCTTTGGCAACACAACACGAAGTTATTATAGCCGCGTTTCCGGCAGAGTAGAATTTGGACCAACCCACTCATTCTTTTCCCATGCGGTGTCGTACAAGGCGTCTAAGGGATAGAGCTGTTTAACATCAGACAGACAAATACAGCCCAGACTCAGCCTCAGATGTAGGGCTTGAGTCAACATTAATGCCGGAAGATGGCAATAGGCTCACCCCGTGGGACCGAATTCAATGTATCATACTTCAGACAATTATATTCTAGTACATTCTGTAAGCACAGCCGCGGGCAATCGCTAGCATACCGTAAGTATATGACGAATGTGGCAATGAACACTGCGGCTTCGCTCAAATTTAGACCACCCATGAGTTCCCATGGATGTTCTATGCGCTTAAAGACGATTTACATCAGTGTGCGAGCATTGTACCTACATTACTGCATTTACCAATATTATATTAAGGCGTGATGATTGTTCTATGAGCTGAATGTTGTATCTGGTGGTTTGTGAAGTTTTAACTGACTGTTCTATTGATGGGAATCATAAAATTCCATTTTTTTTATCTAGGACATGCCGACTTGACTTCACCTCGCCTGAAGGTAAGCTAAAGGCAAAGTCTAAGGAAAGAGGGTCACCATTACAGACACTAAGTAATGTTAGAATGGCGGCACTCAGCTTGGCGGCCTCATCAGATGCTTTTTTACGCCCAGCTTAAAGGACCCGGGACTGTAGGAAGAAGGAAACACGTGAACTGTTTCAATTCAGTAAGTATTTTGTGTCAAAAATTATGCAAAAAAAATTGGAAATCAATAAAAAGGAATGTTTCTTTTCAGGACTGCAGGCATTCTAATAAATAGGTAATTTTATTTTGATAATCACTGCGTATCGTATCGTTACTTATTAATAAAAAAACAATTTATTAATTTAATAATACATATCGAAACGTTTATGAACGTAAATTAGAAAATTCTACAGTGTAAAATTAAATAGATACTTAATTAATAATATTTCGCTCATGAGTTTCACATGTATATTCTAAACACGATTGCGTCCTAAAACCATTAATTTCTCACTTTCTCTTATAAAAACACACGCTAAAATTATCAGCCATCAATTTCACTAATTGAAATCATCCATTAATCGCCTGACAACCGCTCATCGACATTACGATCGTCAAGAACGACACTAAAGTGGACGTTCAAAGACGAACTCAGTATTAAACTGACTTGTCAATTTTATATTGTCTTGTAAGTAATTCCACATTCCCGAGGCCGATTGTGAGGCGTTATAATGACAGCAGGATGACGTATGGATTTGTCGCTTACGGCGTTTGGCGGCGCGCGCCATCGGCCACATCAAAGAGGTGGCCTCCTTTGATGTTGCCGCCGCGCCGGCTTTAGGGATGTGACGGTGGGAGAGTTGATTTGTTGATGTCGATGTTTTGAAATTTATATCTTTTGTTAAATTTTGATAGAATCGGAAAACAATAACTTTATCTAACGAAAATATATCTTCAGTCAATATTTTCATTAGATATTTGTTACATTATTAATTTAATGAAATTCTTTAGTTATATTTATAACACATAAATTTTTATTATGTGTGCTTAAATTGTAATTTTATTAATTTATTATTAAAATTCTTATTCATTCATATGAATAAGAATTTTGTTGAAGACTTGTAAAAGACTAATCAATACTTACTTGTTTTATACATGTATCTCAGATACTTTGTCGTTCACATAGTATGTATAGCCAACAAGTTGTAAACAAGTATAAAACACATTTAGGTTCACACTGTGCAACTTGTCAAATACATGTATACACGCCGTAGCTATATTTTTAGAACTTATATACTAGATTTTACGCTTGTTTGATCTACCTATATTTTAAATCAAAATCAACATAACGTCATTTACCGTAACAAAACATAACATAACATAAACTCACGCCTATATCCACGAAGGATAGACAGAGGTGCTAGCACCCATATTTCGCCAGTTTATGTTTAAGTCCCAACGTTATAGGTGGCGAGCCTATTGCCATTGCCGGGCACAAATAAACCTGCGATAAATACACACATAACTTCGAAAAGCATCGAAAAGTCATTGGTGTGTGCCATGGTAAAACCTGGGATCGAACCCGAGACCTCGTCTCAGCAGTCCATTACCCATAACACTAGGTAACAAAAATAATATCGATATCGGAACCGAACCCAGCGCACCACGCCACCGCAAGGTAATAAAACGAATGAAGCACGTATTTTGACGTGGAGCGGCGCTTCTGGTCTTGTGTCCCCCTCTAACAAATACGTCTGTCCCACTCCCGCACGCAAAGGTGTCTGAGAAGCTATTATAGCGTATAGCTCGGTTGGTCTTCACTATAAATTATGGTGCAATAGTACCTTCTTTTGGCCATACCTTCGAAGCGATATGACAGAACGTTCAGCTCAGCACTGTTCTACTTGATAGCTTTGTACTTAGTCCATCAAGTCTTGACATGGAATTCTTATTGGGGCATTTCTATGTGAATGTTTTATAATACTGAAGTGGCAAACAAATATATGTATATCATACAATATATATATTATATGTAGGTAGTTGAATATATAATAGGTTCCCGAAGGGGTACTAAGAGGTATACCAACATTTCGCCAACCACAACCATAATTGCTGTCAAACGGGCAATTGGTAATGGGTTGTATACCCTTTTACGATTAGATGTGGAACTGTCCTATCTCTTAGTCGCCTTTTACGAACGCCCACGTCACAGATAATATACTATAATTCTTATACACACGTGAAGATGGGGTATCCCTACTTCTATATTACCGGAAACGAAAACAAATGTAGGTATTGACTAGTGAGTCTAGTGACAAGCGGTTACCGTAGCTGCAGTTTGCTATTCTTATGTCTCTTAAGTCTCTTCTGCTAATGACGTAGCAGATAAATGTCAATGCCCGTTCGGGTAGACTCTCTTAATTTTATTTTGATTTGACTTTTATAAGAGCGACTGCTGTTAGTAGGATCTTTGGGGTTCAAGTGAACCTTAGCTTCAAGCCGGTTGGACCAGGCTCAGACGCAGACTCGATTATAGACCTGATTTATAAAAAAAAATGTGTTGCATTCCACAAAACAACGCTATCTAGACCCATGGTAAGTATAGCTTAACTAGCTTGTGTTATGGAATCTACAATATGGACAAATATACTTGATACTTTTTTTTTGTAAATACATACATATCATACATACTTAATTATGCATACAAATATTTGCACTGAGCGGGAATCGAATCCGCATAGCATACAAATGCTCTACCGCTACGCCACGGAGGACGTCAAAATATCGCTACCCGTGACTGGGGGGCTGGTTTATTCCTTGCACAAAGGATTGATATTGCCATTTAACGTGGTAATGCCGCTAGTCTTCTCGCTATCCTCCCGGTTGACATCGACAGGGAGGAATTCTTTGATGCCTGAACCTGCAGGATTGTACAGGTATATTCTGTATTGGTTTTATATTTTAATTTAACGCTTAATTATCTGAGTTTGCTTGCCAATACCATGGACAGTCTCGGCGAAATGTGCTTGGTTAATATATTTTTTTATTTCCATCTCTTATTGTACTACATTACATGCAAATTAATAAATGAATTTGAATTTGAATCAGGCTATTGTCCTCTCGAGGTTCACGGCTCAAACCGCTTCTGTAAAAGTCATAATTTACCTCCAAAATGTAAGCTTCAGAAGCATCCGGTACTGACGCTTGGATGATGATGATGATGATTTATAAATATTTCGTATAAAGATACGGGACTTTCAAAGACAATATCATGTTTTTAAAAGATGACTTGATGCTCAGTGTCTATGGAAAGATTTTTAATACTATGCTTCAGGCTTGGAGTTTACAATAGCGACATAAGTTTAATTATAGCTATATTTTGTTTTACATTGACGTTTGTATAACCCCCAAGGGGTTTGTTAACTTGTGTTAGAATTCCCATTTTACCAGTTGTTATTAGAAGGATAGCATATTGCCGTCCCTTTCTTTATATGTGCGAAAAATCCCTGCGGATACCCCCCGCCGGAGCCGATGGTTAGGTTATGTCGGACTCGAACCGACTAAAACGCACGGCGCCTGTGGGTCATTTTTCGTTGCTAAAGCTGAGGTTAACAGGCATCGTCCCTCACACCCCGGTCGACCCAGGACCATCTCTCTCGATCTGGCCCTCCTCGGGTGTGGGACCACAGGGTGTCCAACTCGTCCCCGGAAACGGGGAGTATAATGCCGTGACTAACTTCCATTGTACCAACTTCACAAAAGGGGAAGGTTATGTATTTGACAAATATAGCGTCCATCTATGATGTATGTCCATACATTTCTTCGTCATTATATTAATACTAGACAAGCTGTTCAGAAGGTGTCACTCTTGGGTGAGGCGCGAAAAATATCATCTGTGTGACAGCAACTAAAATTGGCTAATAGTTACTAGTCTAGTAGTCGTCCTAAATCGATACCAATCTTTTGCATCTAGTCGTAGGCATACTTAAAAAGAAGACGTTGATAGCCGTCAGGCGGGTACATGCACAGGGCCACAGATAATATAATATAATTCACAGGACTAACCAAGCAAATTCTCAAGTTTCACCAGCAAATAACCTAAAAATTATGAAAATACCTCCAATATTTTTTTCAAAAAAGGAACGTTCAAATTGACGGATTGAATTCTCAGTTCGGAAACTGTTTACATAAAAACTTAGATTGGGACAGAAAAAAGAGTAATAAACAGTACGGGAGGCTTTGACGGCGCGTTCGAGTCGTAAAAGAGACCATTAGGTTGCCTATTAACGCCTATTTCGACATAATTAGGATCAATTCACTCCTAAAACGGCCTGAGTTATATAATTGTTTATGTTTTATGTGTGTGTTAATATTAATAGAAAGGGTACCGGGTTCGTACCGGAGTATCGATTAGCTTAATTCAATTTAGACAGGGTGGGTGGTTTTTGCTAATGTTCGGCTGTTGATTGATCTCTGGTAGTGCCTCGGGGCGTAGTGGTAGCGAGTGTAGGTAACTGCCACGCTGAAGTTATGAATTCGAGTCCCGATTCGGACCAAATTGTTGTAGATTTGTTCTCAAATATTCTGTACGGAGTCAACGCGAATGCCCCTTCGATTGAAGGGCAAAATTTATAAGATCATGATCCGACCTATCGTCCTGTATGGATCGGAGAGTTGGCCCGTAAAGGTGACGGATGCAAGACGGTTGCACGTAGCCGAGATGCGAATGTTGAGATGGATGTGTGGGGTGACAAGAATGGATAGCAGAAAGTAGCACAGAAAAGCTGCTTTGGGTAAAAGTAATGTCGTAAGGAAGGCACTAACTATGGAAGTGGATGGCTACAAGGGGAGAGGGAGACCTAAAATGAGGTGGATGGACTGTGTGAATGATGATATGGTTAAGAAGGGAGTGAATGTTGAAATGACTGCAGCTAAAGATGAATGAAAAAAGAACACATGTTGCGCCGACCCCAAATAATCTTGGGATAAGGGCAGGAGGATGAATGTACGAAGTCAACGATTATAGAATTACCATATTATCAGGGGAAACATGACAACGAAAATATAGTAAAACATAAAATCACGGTGATATTCATGTCATATCATATACTTAACATAGCTATTTCGTGGCCATTGCAACACAAAATAGCGTCAGTATATACTTTAGCTTTTATTATGCATGCATCTTGGGACTGAAGCTGATGATGTTGATAATGATTAAGGGTGCATTGAAATGGAACTGAGAAGAGAGTAGTCGATAATCTACCTCTGTAGGTGATAAATATTTTTTAGTCTGCGAGTTGTGATTGAAAATTGGATAATTTATAATATTATTCATGTGTGTCAGTTTAAATTTTTGTTCTATTTTAAAATCAATTGTTCATTCAATCATTAAAATCAATTTAATCATAAGTACCGGTACAAAACCGCGGTAGCCTAGTGGTATGGGTAATGGACTGCTGAGTCGAGGTCTCGGGTTAGATCCCAGGTTTTACCATGGCACACACCAATGACTTTAGATGCTTTTCGAAGTTATGTGTGTATTTATCGCAGGTTTACAAGTGTCCTATTACTGGCAATAGGCTCGCCACCTATTACATTGGGTCCTAAATTTTCGAAATGTGGGTGCAAGCACCTCTGCCTACCCCTTTGGAAAATTGGGTTATATTATGTTACAACATGTACCGTTTGTATGTCACGACGAATGGCAAAATGTTTCTTAAGCTCATAAATTGTCACCTTTGTACTTACCACATTTTACACAAATAAATATAAATAAATAAATACCCGTGACCAGAGGGCTGGTTTATTCCTTGCGCAAAGGATTGGTATTGCCATTCAACGTGGCAATGACGCCAACCTTCAGGCCTCCCTCCCGGTTGACGTCGATGGGGAGGAATTCTTTGACGCCTGAACCTGCAGGATTGTTCAGGTATATTCAGTTTTTTTCTTTTTTTAAATACTTTAATTTAGATAACTTTCGTGTATATTATGTAAATATTAATAAATAAACTGTATGGCAGAAAATTCCACCAATCATTTACCCGACCAAGGAATGAAACTCCACACGACCGCATGGAAATTTAACCCACTGTACCAACGACGCATTTATTTTAATGAGTAATTTAATCCGAACTAGAGGACCGAGGGCATAACGGGAGTTCCCGTTTGAATTAGGAGCCGCCAGAGTGCGGAAGTAGGTACCTCCACGGCGAACAAAACCGCAACTGAATTACACTATTCGGTTAGTTTTGTCTTCCTACTATGAGTTGGGGAGGGTGAGTGAAGTAAACCCCGTTAACGGCTATAGGCTCCCTTTTTATAAAATGAATTTATATCTAGCTAAATCTTAGAGTATAGGTACATAAGAATTCTTATGTATACTCTAAGAGCTAATTAATAATCTAATTATCTAATTAAACTCATTAGATTTATGGGTAGGTTTGTTTTTGCTTGATTAATGGTTCTATCTACAAAAGTCAGAAACACGCACACACACACGGACACAAACACTTCCCATTAAAACTTTCATCCCCTAATTGACCCTCATAGGGGTAAAATTTTGCAAAATTTAAACTATATGTCAACTGTTGCTGTTGTACTTACATTTTATGTCTCCATCTAACGGTAAACATATAGCCCAAATAGACTCGCCCCCTATTACGTGAGACAGAAAATCATAGTTGGCGAAACGTGGATGTTTATACACCTTTTCGGGGACTTACAAGCGTGAGTATATTTATGTATGTATATTATTTTTTTAGGAAAAGCAGGTATTTAATGTATGAATTTTCGTGCTTTGTACCTACTTTAAAATTTCGAACATCCATACAACGTTCACCTATATTAACCACTTAGGGGCGAATTAAAAAAATATCAGTTTCCAGTTCCGCTAAGTTTTTTATTTTTTAATTTCTTATATAGGAAACGTCAATTGCTTGTATTAGGAATGGCTATCGCAAAGGAGGTCGTGAGACTGAACCGCGACGCTTCCGATGGCAAGCCCGAAGGTGATGGAGGTGGAGAACGGTATGATAGAGCCACGATATGATGTTAGCGGGTTAGAGTACTTATTTCTGATATTTTCTCAAAATATCCTTGGTCTAATTATATTTTTTCTAAGTCTTAATACTGGTTAACCTGGTAAAACTGGCTAGGTGCTGCTCGCACTTGTACACTAAAGGTTCTTTACAAAGTGGAAATATGAACAGGTCAATCTTGGGCAAGTATTAACTTTTCTCATTTATTTTTAACTTTATGCACAGTTTATTGTACAAAGGCGGACTTAATGCCAAAGACATTATCTGACAGTCTACCTTAGGGCAATGCAGAGATGCATTGAGGTAGGTGCAGGCAAAATATTAACCATGAACTATTAACCATAAGGATAATACTCAAATTTGTGCAAAATAATGATATATATATATAAATATATTATACATACACAACCATAATACATGCACATTCACATAAACTACTTATATACTCATATTATACATAGTATATACTTACATATAATCAAGCATTTCTCATTATGTATGCTTATTTTAAGACATAGCTTCTAGCCAAATTTAATCATTATAGATCCGTATATTCCCTCACTAGTCATCTTCAATATCCTCATTGCGTTTTCGTAATAGGGTCTACAGTTTCGGTATTTTTTGGAAGCGACAGCCGGCCTTACCTCCTTACCCTGACAGGCAAGCCTTCACCAGAACCTCCTCTTTTTATTAGCAGGTACACCAACTAGCTGGTGGGATTGATTTGACCCTTTTTTATTGTGTGTGAAATCTCCATGGATACTCCTCCCTCCCAACGCAGCCAGTGAGGGAATTTATGTTGGACTTAATCCGACTAAAACGCTCACATATAGGCTGTAAGTTGCCCGAGATGAGAGATTATCAGAGACATTTCCTTGGTTCCTCGACCGGCCGAGGGCTTTCTCTTTGAGACCCTCTTCGAGTGTGGGGACTGTGACCCTCAAAAGTCCACCTGTCTTACAAAAAGATAGAGGATCTGTATTTACAGAAAAACGCAATGTCAGATAATACAGTGATTCTAATAAGGGTAAGTACCTTCACTCATTTTGAGGTACAGTACCCTAACAACTGGCTAATGTTGATCACATCAGCAGTAGAGTAAGCCATGATCAATTACCAATGACAAGAGGAGCAAAAACGACGTAGAAAGCGACCAATAAAAACTGTAATAAGTAACTTATTGGACGATTTATTACAGCCATTACTGGGTTATACTTTCTATGTAATTTTAACTATAGTTAATGGAAGTATAGATAAAAAAATCTATTCTACACTTTGGAGCGCTGATTTCGTATTGGGTGGCAATTATTATGTGTTTTCCTTTGTGAGAGAGTTGATGGTTTTGCTTAATTTATTTAATTAAAGCATTACTTACAGCTCGTTTTATTCGTTAATGTTAATTTTGAATTTTTCAGCGCCTCATAGAGGCCGCGTGGTTCCCTGCAGAGTAGAATTTGAACCACCCCATCTTTTCCCATGTGGTGTCGTACAAGGCGCCTAAGGAATAGGGCTGTTTGACATCGGACAGATATATACAGCTCAGACTCAGCCTCAGATGCATGTCTCGAGTCAACTTTAGTGCCTGAAATACGGCGTTAGGCTCACCCCCTATTACGGGACCGAATATAATTATTGGTGAAATGTGGGTTCAATTCACCTCTGCCTAACCCTCCGGGGATAAAGGCGTGATTATTTGTATGTATGTCATAAAATATTCGAGGCTCAAGTCTACGTCATTAGCAAGCCAGTAAATGGGAATGAGGGATGAGGTTCTCACGCAAGCTTTACTCTGGGGTTGGTTGACAGATGACAGTTGCTGAAAGTCAAAATAAAAACAAATAGGCTTGAGTTATAGGAGAGCGGTCGCCTAGGTACCTACGACCCAAAGGACGACCTCCGTGGCGTAGCGGTAGAGCATTCGACTGCTATGCAGGGGGTGCGGGTTCGATTCCCGCTCAGTACAAATATTTGTATGCATGAATATGTATATTTGCATTGATCTGGGTGTTTCTATGTATAATAAGTATGTTTATCCGCATTCTAGTTCCTATAACACAAGCTAGTTAAGCTATGCTTATCATGAGTCTAGATAGTGTTGTATAGAATGTCGTAGAATATTTATTTTTTTATTATATTTAAAGGTCTCCTAAAATACCGTGCGTCCACTCGTCTTCTCAAACATTTGAGGCTCCCACTCGGCCACGCTTTAATATTATGTTATCTGTGGCCACGGGCACCAAAGACTTAAAAGGTAGTAGACTACTTGCAAATATAGTAAATAGAACGAAGCCTGGGATCAAGTTGATCGATTTATTTCTTAACCATAATATTACAAAACGTTAGTTTTACACTTAATTTTTTTTGTAGGACATGCTTGAGATAATCTGATCGGCACAAGAAAAAGTGAGAAATCCAAGTTGTGGGTTCAGCTCTATTAGGCATGATTGTCTATGTTTAGTGTGGTTTACGGATGAGAACAAAACCGTGTAACTCTTCCCATGGACGTTTTATTAAAAAATTGAAGTACTTACTTATTCTTTTTTATTCATGAAACAGCCATACTTTAAATCTATCTGCTCTTTTAAATACATACATATAATCACGCCTTTATCCCTGGAAGATTAGGCAATGGTGAATTAAAATCCACATTTCACCAATCATTGAGTTCGGACTCAAGTAAGCCTATTGCCGTCTTCCGGGCACTATTATTGACTCCGACCATGCATCTGAGACTGAGTCTAGGCTGTATATATCTGTTTGATGTTAAACAGCCCTATCCCTTAGTCGCCTTATACGGCATCACATAGGAAGAGATGGGGTCGTTCAAATTCTACTCTGCCGGGAACCACGCGGCTCATACTCAAGTTTGTAAATCCCCCCGAAGGGGTATCAATCAATCAATCAGCCCACCGCAGTCCACTGCTGGACATAGGCCTCTCCCAATGTGCGCCATTTTCTCCGATCCTCCGCCTTCCGCATCCAGTCTGTCCCAGCCACCTTTTTCAGGTCGTCCGTCCATCTGGCTAGGGGGCGTCCTCCTTTCGTTTACCTTCTCGCGATCTCCACTCTAGGACTCGTTTGCTCCAACGGCCATCGGTCCTTCGGCAAACGTGGCCAGCCCACTGCCACTTCAACTTGCGTATTCTGTGACCTATGTCGGTAACTTTAGTTCTCTGTCGGATAACCTCGTTCCGAATTCTATCCTTCAGAGAAACTCCAAGCATAGCTCACTCCATAGCCCGCTGCGCGACTTTTAAGCTATGGACCAGCCCCACTGTAAGTGTCCACGTTTCGGCACCATAAGTCATAACAGACCCCAAAGGGGTAGGCAGAGGTGTATTGACATTAACACCCACATTTCGCCAACTATGATCTTTGTAATTATACAATGGTTCGGGACTTTCGCGATTAAATCATGGAACTTACTATTTCTGCCGATATGATATGCCGATAGGATCTTTGGTCCCACGTAATGGGGGGTGAACCTATTGCCGTCACACATAATAGCATTTTTTTTAAAACATAATCTACCTGGGTCAGCCGGAGTATGAGGGAAAGGCCGCGTACCAGCATCTGAAGACCCAAACGCGGTTTTAGTCGGTTCGAGTAGGAGACCTTATGAACGTGAAGGGTGACAGTAAGCAATTTTTCAGTTGCTGAAGCTGCCATGTTTGTACCATCAGGTGATGAAGACAAACAAAATTTGTAAGTACTTTTTTTTACGTGCGCAAGATCCCCGCGAATACCCCCCACCGGAGCCGGTGGAAGAGGTTATGTCGGACTCGAACCGACTAAAACGCACGCCGCCTGTGGGTAGCTTTGGTTGCCGAAGGTGAGGTTGACAGGCATATCCCTCGCACCCCGGCCGACCTAGGGCTATCTCTTAATCTGTAAGTACCTAAACTATCATGATCACTTACATTAATAGATATTAAAGCTATAAGAAAGAGCTCCTCCGTGATCATTGTCTTGCAACAGTGTCGAAATATCGGTAACTCGAAACAATATAAAATGTTAAATATCCCGATAGCTTTAATATTCTACAATAGGTATTCTACACAACGCTATCTAGACCCATGGTAAGCATAGTTTAACTGGCTTGTGCTATGGAGTTTAGTATACGGACAAACATACTTAAATATATCTTTTTATTTTTGGAAATACATACATATTTTACATAGAAACACTCAGACCAATGCAAATACCCATATTCATGCATACAAATATTTGCACTGAGCGGGGATCGAACCCGCGCCTCCCGCGTAGCAGTCGCGTTCACTACCGCCACTCCACGGTAAGTAGGTACACAAAATCTGTAAGTTTTATAGAAGACATTTTTATTAAAAATTCATTTAAGAATTCGACAAACTTCGTAACATTTAATTGATCTCTAAACGATAGGTACAGATTGGTCATATCAAAAGATAAATCTGTCTGCAGTCTGCAGTGTTTCGTTTCAATGATAAATATGATTTACAGAACATGACTTGTGAAACTTAAGAATAAGTCAATCAATGAATTGATGACTAACTTTAATAATTTAATTTATTATTTAGAGAAATCTAGTTTCACGTCTGACGAATTTGATAATCTCAATCAACCAATTTTTTCCTTATCCTTTAAAAAATGAAGTGAAATGTGATTATATTATATTAGTACCCGAATATTCCCCTCGGCCTCTCTGGCTAAGTTTAATAGCTTATGTTAGAAGTATTACCGCGGTAGCCTAGTGGTATGGGTAATGGACTGCTGAGACGAGGTCTTGTGTTCGATCCCAGGTTTTACCATGGCACACACCAATGACTTTTCGATGCTTTTCGAAGTTATGTGTGTATTTATCGCAGGTTTATAAGTGCCCGGTTAATGGCAATAGGCTCGCCACCTATAACATTGGGACCTAAACATAAACTGGCGAAATGTGGGTGCTAGCACCTCTGCCTACCTCTTCGGGGATATAGGCGTGAGTTTATGTTATGTTATGTTAGAAGTGGGTTCACGTCGGTTGTGTAATGACAATGACCATGATTCGAAACCGGGACCTTTCAAGCGTTTTGTTTTGTGATATAGTAAATTAGGTATTTCTGCTGTATTTTGTAAATCACAGTGACAATAATGGTGTCAAAAAGTTGGAAGTAACTGTACTGTTTGCAGATATTTTTGATATTCAGTCCGTAAATAAGTATAAAGCTAGGAGAGGAAGTCCAAAAGATAGGACATCCATTCCTGATGCTGACGGTACTAACATGGTGATACATACCTTAACGGCCTCGATAGAGACTTTGTCACGCCCTTCTATAAGGAACACGGGATTGTAAGAAGAAAGAAACATATATGTGGGTAAAGTAAAGAGCGGCGGGTCTTCGCTTAGTTCCTTCAGACTAAGCGAAGACCGGCCACATGGATTCCATCTCCAGTGGGCAACTAGGAAGTTTTAAACCCCCTGCGGACCCAAGTTGGCCGGTGCCGGGAAAACTTGGCAAAATGGGGCTTTATCGACCGGTCGCTAGAGTTGCGGGGCCCAATCCCAGTCCATATCACATTTGCTTTCCTGCACGATGTGCCCCTTCACTTGCATTACCGACGAACTCTGTGGAGCAACGGAGAGCGCTGTTGCTGTGATGGCCCAGCATCCAGGATCCAGATGGCCCTGGGTCAGCCATCGCTCTCGATCTGGCCCTCTCTACAGAATATGACTGTTAACCTCATCTTCCGTAAACAAAAACGACTCACAGGCGTCGTGCGTTTTAGTTGGTTCGAATCTGACATAACCTCTCCCACCGGCTCCGGTGGTGGGGTATCGTGGGGAATATCCGCACGTAAAAAAAAAGTGTTGAATTGCTTACGAACTGGCACTAGGTTGATTAATTTGCTTAAATTGCAGCACTACAATACCAAAATAGCGAATAATGAAGGAACTACTTCAATATCGAATGTTTTGTTGCTCAAATAATTTATTAATGAGTATTCACTTCCGAGAGCTCTGTGTTCACCGGTAGAACTCCTGTGGCTGCGTTGATTACCTAATGTAACTTGATTTCCTCTTTATTCTTAAATTAATTGAATCTCAACGATTGGCATTACTTGAATCAATTGTACAATCACTGACGTTAACTTTGAAATCATTTGTTATTTTTTTTTTGCTGCGAGGGCTACTGGTACTTACTTCCATTAGTCGCTAGAAGTGATTGTACATAACTAAAGTTATAAACAAGGTGCACTGCTTGTGTAATGCTAAGTGGTCAATGAAGCTTATAGAAACAGAAGTTTTGGAGAACAATAGATCCGGGATATACGTCAATAAGCCAATGTTATTGACGCATTGGTACCTGTGGCAAAGAAGATAATAGGAATAGATAGGAATGGAGGAACAGAAACCAGCTTCCATGGGCTGGAAGCTGGTTTCTGCCCCTTCGTTCCTGTCTATGTCAGCACTGTGTGATTCTTTGAAAAACGTCGGTCAAGAGATTAGGAGGAGGTAGGACTACGGTATTTCCATCCATTTGAGCAGTCCGGTTGGGGTAGTACCTCCACCCTACAGAATACCGCGGCCATAATAACCTCATGTTGTGTTCCCGGCGGTGAGTAGGGTAACTAGAGCTCACTTGAGAGTTTTTGTGCTGTCAGTGGGAAGATAAAAACTTGTCCTGCTTTGTCTTTTACGCTGACGGCACAGAAACTCTGTGCTTAACGTGTTGGCATCGCAAGTGCGACACCCTTGGTGTTGCACACGTCCATAGGCCACGGTAACCACTTTCCATCAGGTAGGCCGTGTGCTTGTCTGTCAACCAAGTGGTATAAAAAAATAGAAAAGATTGAGTGAAAAATGTAGTACCACTAATACTGCCGTTCCCAGAGAGCATCAAGAGGTTCAAGAGCTTCCATATTCACTCCTCCTCCACTGGTATTAATTTGAGGTCGATGTTAAGTGAGAGTGGGACAAGCCTGGATCTACCGCCTTGACATATATCTTATTATTTTCTTTTCAGATGAAAGTAATTCGTAATCTTCACAGTGTAAGTCCCAGTAACATCCAAATCTTATACTTTGGACTCTAGGGTCTGCGCTCCTACTTTTTTTCTTTTCTTACATTGTCTTACATTAATATATACATTAATATATACAATATTGTTACATTGGCGTATCGTGTCTTTGTTCTACAAAAACATTCTACAACATCCTATACAACGCTATCTAGACCCATGGTAAGCATAGCTTGTGTTATGGTATCTAGACTGCGCATAAACATGCTTAGATACTTTCTTTTGTGAATACATACATATTATACTTAGAAACACTCAGACCAATGCAAATACAAATATTTATCCATACAATATTTTTGCACTGAGCGGGAATCGAATTCACGCCCCCTGCGTAACAGTCGAACGTTCTACCGCTGCGCCACAGAGTAGGTAGTTTGTAGGAATGATTTTCATCTGACGTCCCAAACTCGAGAGAAAGACGCCAGAAATACGTACTTACGTATAAATCAGTGTATGGTATACCGACCGACACATCCTGGTGGGAATAGATCAGATTGGCATTTTTTTAATCTAGGACTGAATGATGGTAAGCTAAAGGCAGGAAAGAGGGTCACCATAACAGACGCTAAGTAATGTTACAATGGTGACACTCAGCTTGACGGCCTCATCAGCTGCTTTCTCACGCCCCGCTTAAAGGACCCGGACTGTAGGAAGAAGGAAACACGTGAGCTAGTAATGAATTTCAGGTCTTGGTGGTGCGGCAAAGAAAAGTGTCATACACCAGGATCCGGATTTGAGTTGGTGTATTCTGGTAATACACCCTGAATATAAAAATAGTTTAATTAACATATCATTTCATACGTAGTTTCGTCTTTTACATTCTAAGCATTCGCAGAACCTGAAAGTTATCTGTCTCGAGTTACTAGGCTAGCATAAAGATTAAGATTTATATCTTATTTATCGAATCAAAGGAACAGAGTATAATTTCAAAGGAATATCATAATCTCAGTTTGTTCTACTTTGATCCTAGTGTTTGTTATATTTGATAAACACATAATTACGTCAAAAATGACGGTGATACAACACAGGTACGTTGGGCCAGTTTTATGAGTGATGTCGGGACTTTGATTGTGGTTTAAACATCCTTTCATGAGTTTAATGTGCTATTAATGTTAATAAATTTACGTTGCATTGATGGCGGTGATACGACCGATTACTGTACCTATGCCGTATAAGTAAAAGAAAAACAATTCAATTTAATCAAATTCAAGATTAATCTGTAATCTCTCTGTATCACATATCAGTCTGTATTTATTTTTCGTATATTCCAATTATATTTGTTTTTTTATTATTTAGGATGCGCAAATTTGACTTCACCTTGCCTGATGGTAAGCTAAATGCAAAGTCTCAGGAAAGAGGATCACTTAAACATTCACGTAGCATGTTACAATGATGACAATCAGCTTGACGGATATACCTGCCAACCTCACCTCCGGCAACCGGCAACGACTCATGACGGCGTGCGTTTTAGTCGTCAAGTTCGACATAACCTCCCCACAAGTTTGGGGGATTTGCGGTATTTTTCGACTCCGTGGGGATTTTTCGCACAATAAAAAAAGGAGTTTTCAATGGGACTTTTACGTTAAAATATTATTAATGTGTAGTAAATAATTCAAAAACTTATTTGATTTGATTCCGGTTCAGTGTGTTTCGAATCCGCATTCTAGAATCCATAACATGAGCGTGTTAAGTTATGCTGACTTTGGTTCTAGACAGCGCTGAATAGAATGTCCTAGAATATTTACCCCGATTGAGCAGTCCGACTGGGGAAGTACCTCCGCCCTACAGAATACCGCGGTTATAATAACTTCGTGTTGTGTTCCCAGCGGTGAGTAGTGTAGCCAGAGCTCACTGGAGAATTTGTGCCGTCAGTGGGAAGACTAAAGGCTTGTCCTGATTTGTCTTCTACGGACGGCACAGAAACTCTGTACTTACAGGGTTGGCAGCGCGACTGTGACTCCTCTGGTGTTACAGACGTCCATAGGCCACGGTAACTACTTTCCATCAGGTGGGCCGTGTGCTTGTCTGCCAACTAAGTGGTATAAAAAAAAAAAATACCTTCCTGCAAAGTGAGAAAAATCGTTCAAGCTGAAGTAGAACAGGCTATTACTGTCTGAGTGGGAGTTGGATGTAAATCGAGTAACTTTACATAGATCTAATGAAATGTGTTCTCTATTTATATAAATGTATGCCATTTGCTATTATTAGTTTTTATTACAATAGTACGTGAGTTAACGTGTTGTATGTCTATCCCTTCCGACCACCATGGCAACTGAGCTTGGCAACCAGTTGCTAAAAAGTATTGGTAGAGGTATTATTACTCCACTAGTTGCCAAAGACGAATGTTGATACTTGATACACACCTATAATATTTTACCTTTGCAATTTCACAACCAGTTGCCGAAAAACTAAATACTTTCTTATTACTCAACCAAAACTCTATCTATAAATACACATAAAATTACTTGTACCTACTGACTGTTTAAACAACGTAGAGTCTAAATAACTGAATCCACTTACGCGAGCTATTGCCACTATTTTAATTAACATAGTTGCTGAAAAGTAGATGTATCCTCACACATGACCTGAGACGATGCGCACTGTGCGGTATGAAAGAAACTTCATCCCTGCTGCGTCTTTCCCAAGCACCTACAATATTCAATCTTCAAGAGGGGTATCAGAAGGTTTCTTCATGGTCGGCAGCGCGAATGTAACACTCCTACTGCTGCATACGTCCATAGGCCACGGTAACCACTTCCCATCAGGCTCATCTGATGGGAAGTGGTTACCGTGGCCTATGGTCGTGTGCTTGTCTGCCACCTAAATGGTATTAAAAAAATGTGTGCTCGTGTTCGCGAATTGAGTTCGAAAGGGTTGCCCTGCATTTCGTATGTCATGCCAATTAAATTATTATTATTATTATTTTATCTAGGACACGTCAACTTGACTTCACCTCACCTGATGGTAAGCTAAAAGCAAAGTCTCAGGAAAGAGGGTCACCTTTAGAGATACTAAGTAATGTTACAATGGTGACACTCAGCTTGGTGACCTCATCAGTTGCTTTTTCACGTCCCGCTTAAAGGACCCGGGACTGTAGGAAGGAAACACGTGAGCTGGTAATGATATATGTTGGGATTTGCCTGTAATGATTAATGTAGGTAAAAAATAAAAAAGTTACATACTTGATATTTTGGCAGTAGCTGCTTTTTATGGTGTATACATAAATCGCAGTTTTTAAAAATTTCACTACTAAAATAAAATAAAAATATTTTATTGCGTCAAAAACATGGTTTACAGAGATATATATTTAAGTTCTAGTATATTACACTATATTTCTGTACGAAAAATGTTTCCTAAACTAGGCTATTGACTGTATTTTAGGTAAACAGAGTTCAGTCGTTGACATATTATTTATTATCACTGTTTCTACTTTGTTTTGTTTGCACACAAAATAGTCTTTGTGGTTATTTGTTATTTGTGTGTGTGTGTGTGTGTGTGTGTGTGTGTGTTTGATTGTGTTTGTGCGGTGTCGGTTTACGTTTATGAGTATATGTGAGTTCTTCTGTCGAACTATAGTCGAGTTGTTGTAGCCAACTGATGACTTTGTCTCTAGTTTGACTTCTGCTCAAACCAACTATTTTTTATTTTTTATTTAAGTAGTTGTATAGCTTCGTGCTTAGACTTCGAAACTGCCTTCTTGCGAGAGAAGTTCTACAGATGACCGGAGGGCACACCGATGACAAGCTGCGCTTTTTAGGATCAGGGGGAGGTACATTCTGATGTTTCCTGAGTACAGATTTTAAGACATACAGTTGTCGGACGGTTAGCTAAAAGGGTAAAAAAATAAAAACCCGACCGATGCTGAAAAGATCGAAGCAAGTTTGATAGCAAGCGGTACCTGTTAACATTCTTTCAGTTTATGATCGGCAACTATGGCAAATTACAGCGGCCATGTTAGTTTGTTCTAGGACCCCACCAATCTTCAAGCCCAAAGCTACCTCAATCTGGTACACCTACTTTCTTCTCGGTGTTGGGAGGTCTGACGGCAGTCGGTCCCGCAGAAGCCAAGATAAGCCAAATCAAGATTAATTCAGGGCTCTATTCACCCAAGAGAAGAGAAGAGAAGAGAAGTAAGGAGTAGATAGCTTTTTTTTTATACCACTTGGTTGGCAGACAAGCACACGGCCCACCTGATAGAAAGTGGTTACCGTGGCCTATGGACGTTTGTAACACCAGAGGAATCACAGTCGCGCTGCCAACCTTGTAAGTGCAGAGTTTCTGTGCCGTCAGTGTAGAAGACAAAGCAGGACAAGCCTTTAGTCTTCCCACTGACAGCACAAATTCTCCAGTGAGCTCTGGCTACCCTACTCACCGCTGGGAACACAACACTAAGTTATTATAGTCGCAGTATTCTGTAGGTCGGAGGTACTTCCCCAGCGTTAATTCTGTTGTCACAAAACCTTAACAAAACTAGTAGGTACCTATCTCCATTTTTTTATACCACTTAGTTGGCAGACAAGCACACGGCCCACCTGATGGGAAGCGGTTACCGTGGCCTATGGACGTATGCAACACCAGGGGTGTCACACTCGCGCTGCCGACCATGAAGAAACCTTCTGATGCCCCTCTTGAATCCATCTCTATTTCTTTATCTACCACGACAGGCATGACACAGATAGAAAATGGAAGTACATTTTAGTCCTTTCATTTACTGAACTTTCTTTAACAAGTAACAACAGAATTGACATCATTTTATTATCAGGAACCTGTCATACACCCTAATCAAATATATTACACATAATCGTAACATGGCAACACACGTTATAAGGTACGCCGGTGTTGCCATCATACGAACCGACGTTATTAAATCTGTTTTAATCCTCATTTCAAAGACGACGTTAAATAGATCCGAATAATATTATTATCGGCTTATAATATTCTTTCGTTGCTAACCGGAAACCTGTAGGATATTGAACCGTAAGTCATAAGAGTTAAGGGTGGTATTACCTCGGGTTGTGAACAGAATTGTTTAATTCAAATGTGTCGCTACAACATGGCCGTTCGAAGGAACCATGGCTCATTAGTACTTATAGCACGAATCAATTGATATCGATGCTATTATAGGTGTGGTGGCAGTGACAGCGGGTCATGTAGAATTTAATATTGGTTACGTACGTGGTATAAGGATCATTTTGTGATATGAACGCCTCTGTGGCGTGGTGGTACTGAACGCGACTGCTACGCAGGAAACGCGGGTTCGATCCACGCTCAGTACAAATATTTGTATGCATGAATATGGGTATTTGGATTGGTCTGGGTGTTTCTATGTATAATATGTATGTATATACAATAAAAAAGTATTTAAGTGTGTTTAGCCGTATTCTAGATTCCATAACACAAGCTAGTTAAACTATGCTTACCATGGGTCTAGATAGCGTTGTGTAGAATGTTGTAGAATATTATTATTATAATGTTTTATGAGAACGACTGCCGTCTGACCTCTCCACCACGAGAGGAAAACTTGCACAAGAAAACCCTTCAAATTGGAAGTGTTTTGGTTAATTTTAACTTTTATATTCTTGGACTTATTATCTTAAAAATCAATTGGGTATTAGTATGACTAGTCAAATTAGTTAATTACCTTTTACTAAACGTCAAAACGGTAAGTTTATGTCATAATATTCAATAGTTAAATAATTTACTTGGTACTCAGGTTAACATTTAACATTTTGAAACATTTATTGAAATTCAGTTTACATGGCTCTTAAAACTATTGTCCGCTGGATCTTCACACTAGGATTCCCTGTGTCGTGAAGACCAGTCCTCTTTCGTAAGACACAATAAATTCAACTGACTATTAAATTTAAATTTAGATTTAAATTTCCACATAATCAAAGTAATTGTTAATACTATTATTTATATTTTTATTTATCGTGTGAGTAGGTATGTGCGTGTGAGTACCCATGCGTGAATGTGTGTGTGTGTGTGTGTGTGTGTGTGTGTGTTTTTTTTTTATATTTTTTTTTATATAGGACACGTCAATTGGACTTCGCCTTGCCTGATGGTAAGCTGAAGGCAAAGTCCCAGAAAAGAGGGTCACCATTACTTACACATACCGTGTGACAATGGTGACACTCAGCTTGACGGCCTCATCATATGCTTTTTCACAGCCCGCTTAAAGGACCCGGGACTGTAGGAAGAAGGAAACACGTGAGCTGGTAATGAATTCCAGGCCTTAATGGTGCGACAGAGGAAAGAGTCTCCGAACCGCTTGGTTCTTGATCGGATGTTTTGCACCGTGTGCGGATGACATCTAAGACCTGCACGCGTTGTCCTGTGTAGGAAAGGGGAGGGTGGGACTAATTGGAAGGGCTCATCAGAACACTCCCCATGGTACAAACGGTAAAATACAGCCATGGACGCAACATCTCTACGCAGCTGTAAAGGTTCTAGGGTGTTCGTGATCTCGGGATTCCCAATGATGCGGACCGCACGTCGCTGCAACCTGTCGAGAGCATCTAGTAAGTACTTTGCTGAACCATCCCAGAGATGCGAGCAGTACTCCACACAGGAGCAAATTTGTGTCTTGTATAGAAGACACCGCTGCTCCGGCGTGAAAAACCGTCTCACTCTGTTCAGGACTCCGAGTTTTCGTGAGGCTGTTTTGATGATACTTTCGATGTAGTTTTTGTTATTCAGGTTGCAGCGAACATCCATACCTAGGATATTGAGATTGTCCTGCAGTGGTAGTGGCGTGCTCTGAAGAGTGGGGAGGGGAAGGAAAGAAGATACTTTTGCTGTAAACGCACATGCCTGCGTCTTCTTGGCATTGAACTCAACCAGGTTCTCAGAGCCCCATTGAGAAATGTGATTCAGGATCCCGTCAAGCTCAGTGACAAGAAGCTGCCTTTTCTCCGCGATATCCGGCTGCTTGGCCGCAGGATGTCCATGATAACTCCCATGCAAAGTGCTATCGTCTGCATAACAATGAACATTGCCGGTAGACAGCATGTCGTTGATATGCAGAAGAAAGAGAGTGGGTGATAGGACGGATCCCTGGGGCACGCCAGCATTAACCTGCAGAAACTCCGAAGCTCGTCCGTCACAAAGGACGCGAATACGGCGCCCCTGCAGGAAGCTAGCAACCCAGTTGCACAGCCTAGAAGGCAGACCAAAGGCAGGTAGCTTGGAAAGAAGCGATTTGTGCCAGACTCTATCGAAAGCTTTGGCGATGTCAAGACTAATTGCCAGTGACTCGCCGTGCTTGTCCATAGCCTCACCCCAAAGATGGGTAACGTATGCTAGAAGATCACCCGTTGACCGTTTCGGTCTGAAGCCATATTGCCGGTCATTAATCAAGGAGTGATCCTCTAGGTGCCGCATGAGCTGTTTGTTAATTATGTGCTCGAACACTTTGCACAGCACTGAGGTGACGGCTATGGGTCGATAGTTGGCTGGCTCCGAGCGATCCCCCTTCTTGGGAATCGGCTGAACATTCGCCTCTTTCCAAGGCAAAGGCACTGTACCCGAACTGTAGGATAGCCGGTACAGGCGCGTAAGCATTGGAGACAACTCCGCTGCACATTTTTTCAAAACTACCGCTGGAATACCATCCGGACCACTGGCTTTCCGGACATCGAGTGATTGCAGCACTGCACGGACATCGCGTTGCCTGATATGGATATCAGGCATCGCGTGGTCACTGTCGGGTAGTGTTGGTGGCTGCGTACCACAATCATCGATTCGGGAGTTGGCCGCAAAGAGATTAGCCAGCAGATTTGCCTTCTCTTGCGGCTCATGGGCCAGGGATCCATCAGGGTTACGCAGCGGAGGCAGCGAAGGCTGACAGAAGTTGGCTTGCACGGCTTTAGCCAGTCGCCAGTAGCCACGGCTTCCCGTGGGATGCATCACTAGCTCTTGACCAAGCCGCGCTATGCGCAGGGCATCCGCTCTGACGTAGGCCCTTCTGCAGACCTTTGTGGCTCTGTTGTACGCCGCCTTGAAGTGGCCCAGATTGGGATGGCGCGTGGCGCGCGCCCCTACCCAAGCGCGGTACGCAGACTGTTTTTGTTCAACAGCTTCCGCACACTCGCGCCCGAACCAAGGGCGCACCCCGCGGTCACCGGTGACATCGGTGTATGAGATATAGTATTCCATACCCAGACCGATCTCACCGGCGACAGCAGTAGCACAATCCGATGGGTTCTTACCTTCAAAGCAGCGCTCAACCCACGGGATGGACGCAAAATAGTCACGAAGTCCATCCCAGTCCGCTGACGAGTAGTGCCAGAGACGCCGCTTCCCCTGCACGGGTCGTGGGGGCGCTATAATGGGCACCGTGGAACAGACCAGGCAGTGGTCGGAGTTGCCTAAAGCGGCTCGCACCGATACACTGTACCGGTCCGGATCACTCGTCAGTAGAAGGTCTAGCAGAGAAGGTGCTAGGCCCGACCTTCTTGGTATCCTAGTGACCTCGTGCACCAATTGGGTCAGGCCGTGCGCCAGAGCAAACGCGTGGGCGGCTCTTCCCGCATGGTCTGTTTTGGAGGAGCCCAACCAGATCTCGTGGTGGGCGTTAAAATCCCCCAAAAACACCATTTCGGCATTCGGAAATCGCTCCTGCGCATCATCTGCCGCCTGACTCAGATATTCAAAGAGTCGAGTTGTCTCAGCATCTCCTGTATGGGAACGGTAGAGGCACACATAGATCTGACTCGTAGGGCCATGGTCTACGTGTACCCAAAGGATAGAGAAGGATGGGTCCTCTAGGCAGCGCAAACGGCGACAGCAAACATCCGCCCTAACAAACACGCACACCCCGGCTTTTGCACGAAAACTTTCCTCAAGAACATAGCCAGGGTAGAGCAAGTAGGTCGTGTCGTCAGGGCGGTGTATTTGCGTCTCCGTTAGAAAAAACATGGCAGGTTTCGCCGTCTCTAGGTGTTGGTGGACAGCGTTGAGGTTTGCATGGAGCCCACAGATGTTAGTGGACTCCACCTCAAATAGCAAGCTTTTGGGAGTGTGTCGAGCCGCTGTGTTGCCTATTTCTTTGAATTGCGCTGCCATGAGTTTGGGTGGGAGAAGGCGTGAAAAAAGAGGTGATTGCCGCCGCAGCACCGTGTGACAAAGCGCCGGATATTGGTTTTATCTATGAATGTGAGGCATGGCGAGAGCCGACGCGCCGAACGGAAGGGCCCCCGTACCCCCCCGAGTATGGTCGCCGGGCTCCCAATTCCGGTCACCAACCGGCACGACGAACCATATCGGGATTATGCGCGGCCTGGTGAGGCAGCCTCCCAAGGTGGTTAACCCCAGTTGGGCCCCTGTACTATACCGCGGGCGGCCAGCGGCACCACCGTTTCTACAGGTCTCCCTGTTCGGCGCATCGCCCCGCGCCATCCCCACTAGACTACACCAAGACCCACTGGTCCCACTAGTGCTGCGACAGCCACCACCTCTGCCCGGCTATGCACTTGCTGACCCCTGAACACAATCCAACCGAGATTGAATTGCTATGGAGGGTTTTTCGCAATAATGCACGGTGGTACCTACCCGGTCGAAACTTGAGACAAATTTGTGCCACCAAGTTTCTACCACCAGTGTGCGTGTGTTTGTGTGTGTGCGTGTGTTTGTGTGTGTGTGTGTCGTTGTTTGTTGTCATGTTATTAGGATATGTGTAGAAGGTTTTCAGTAGTACTATAATCCATATCTAAGAGCCAATCGTTAATTCTCGATTTGCAGCAGTATCTAGTTATTCCAAGTAGGTTCAATCTCTCATTTATCCTTGAGTACAAGTATGGTCCCATCCATTCAAATGCTCTCTGTCCAAAAGTCAGTCTACACGTACGCCTTCTCCATGTCTGCCTCCTTGCAGAGCGACCAACAGTTGCAAGGGTAGCACGTGCAGTTTTATGGAATCGGTTGGGTGTATGATTAAAAAAAAATAAAACGATAAAAAAGATCAGACGCAACTTTTACTGCTCTTTTATAGTTCATAATTAATAATGTCAGTTATAAATAAAAAATACAGGAAAATACTCAATTGTACTAAACTTGAATTTTAAAGTTAAGTTGTACCAAAAGATTGTGTACTCCATATTCCTAATGCTACTTATCTTTTAGGATCTTTTATACTACCCCAATGGTTTAATATCTGATAAAATCATATCTTCCGGCCGTATTCGGGAAGTGAGTAGAATTTTAGTTGTAGAGTACTTTGTTGTTGTGCTCTCAGGTGATTAACATAGCTTATCTTTGAGGCACATGTACGATCACAACGTTACAAGTGGAGGTAGGACATGACGGTATTAATGGAGGTAGGACACGACGGTATTAATGGAGGTAGGACACGACGGTATTAATGGGAGTAGGACACGACGGTATTTCCGTTCAAATGAGTAGTCTGTAGAAGAAGTACCTCCACCCTACAGAATACCGCGGCCTTAATAACATCGTGCAACCCGGCGGCGAGTAGAGTAGCCAGAGCTCATTGGAGAGTTTTTGTGCTATCAGTGGTAAAACCAAAGGCTTGCCTGCTTTGTCTTCTACACTGATGGCACAGAAACTCTCTGTGCTTACAGGGTAGTGCGAGTGTGACTCATCTGGCGTTGCACACGTCGATAGGCCATTGTAACCACTTTCCATGAGGTGGACCGTGTGCTTGTCTACCACTTAAATGGTATAAAAAAATCAAGACAGCAGTTGTTTACCACCGCTTCGACGTCATTATTATGTATATTATGTATCGGGCTCTTCGATGTGTCTCCTCTTATACTTACATCTTGGTATAGATCTAGGTCCTAAAATCTGAAAATAACAATATAATGCATCCATCAGCATCAGAAAATCATAGAACTCCTTCACACATGACCAGTTCAAAATCCAAGCTTTATCGCTCTCACTGACACCTCACCTCGCGCTCAAACCACTGGGTCCCTCACACGAGAGATTAAGCACACGACAACAATACGCCGGTGTCTTTGATCTGTACGCCTTGTTAGACTTGTCTTACAGTTGACGTTAGGACCAATGTTAAACAGATTATTATTGGAGAGGCTCAGTCGAGGAAGTGTCGGGTCGTTGGTACCAAAACTTGATGTTGGACATACCATTGTAATTAATTGTCATTGAAGACTCACCACTACATTTTTTGTTTACGTTGTGTTGTGGTTACTTACGATCTCAAATGGGTCTTAAAATGAGGTCGTACTGCTTTTGCGATAGTGTTCTAATTTTGAGAACGTACGGGTACGTAGCCGCATTGTGGTGTGAGTATTTGAAGACCAATTCTGGATGCATCCAAAGCACTTTGGAGTCCGGGGTTTCCTCTCTTATCACTACATTATTTTGTTTATTTGAACTTTACGAGAAAAGAAACCATGGAATTGAGTCAGCAGATTTTTAATAATATTTTCAGTATTAAATATAAATTCCATAATTAAGTTAAATCTCAAAATGATCATCTGCTTTTGACGTTGACTGTATTTATGAATATACACTACACTATTTTACCTTAACAAGTAGTTACAAAGTAATTCATTGCCTAATTCAAAATAATTAGTACATTTAAAAACAACAAACTGCAACATTGTAACACAAATTACCAACATAACAACGTAATTAAAAAAAATGAAATGTCAACAATCTGTCAGTTACCGCGGGAAATCATTTAAGATGTCATCTAGTGCGATTTGTTCACAATGATTATTAACAATGGAGTATACTCAGAGTGATAATTACATAACACAGCTTATAATGACGTGTGTTGTTCTTTTGTAAGTGTCATCTTGACATTTGCTGTCAATTGCGTATGAGTGTATGACGGTAAACTGCGGTGGTAAATATCGGTGTCAAATGAATCATTAAAGTGATTTCTTATGATGTAGGTTGGTCGTGGAGTCATAGTTTTTGTTGCATGAATGTGCTTGATAGAGGAAGAATAGAGGAGGGCCTCGGCCTGGCCCTTTAAATATTCATAATATTTACAGTGTCCCGCGTTTTATTTGATATATTATCTTTGAAGTTTGGACCTCATCTCATCAATAAATGGGTCTAAATTATCGAATATTATCATATCACGTATTCATAGAGTCACTGCTTATTAAGTAAGTATCTATTGTACTTTTAATAAAATCAAATGTATTCAACTTATTTTTATTACACGTGTCACCCAGGTGTCACAAGTACTATAAAAGACGTCAATGCCTTTAACAATACACAGTTCGGAAACCTCGATTTCAAAACGTTATTTCACAACAACGTACCTACGCCTCCTCGATCCGTCGTCGACACTAATCGTCCAATAAACGTCCATTTATAACATAATTGTACTTTAATTTACCCACACGCGGCGAAACGCCTAAAAACATGACAAAACCACTTCATTATAGTCTATTGTCGCGATTTCACTCCACTCCAAATCTCTATTGTGTACTTCGCACAACTTTTACCCACCATGTTTATTTTTTCACGACACAAAGTTCCGAATCGCATGTTCGTGTTCCATTTTTAAATTTACACATGCTGTTATAGACTGCACTTTCAGTAAAATAGCTAATTCTAATTTCATCTTTATGTAATCCCAATAGGGACTAAAGTAGAGTGCTAGTTTTTGACAGTTGTCTGTCAGGCTGTGTGGCTGTGCTGAGGATACTGGCAGTCAGTAAGCAGTTTTGAAAGATAATAGGGAAGCAAATGTGCGAATCAATTTATCATTCAACTGAATTCTCTCGTTGATTCGATACAGTCAATGTTGGATTTTTGGGTCATTCTTTTGCCTCGGGGAGCGCGATGTGAAAAAAGTTTATTATAGTCATATACGGGTTTTAAGGTGATGAATTATATTGAATATTATTTATTACTTTGCAATATGGTGTAGCCCAATAAATTGACAATATAGCTGTTGTTTTCCTTTACGTTCAAACATTTTGTCAATTGAGTTTCAAGTTCCTAAGTTTATCCAAAACTTATAATTGTTATTTTTTATATCTGCCATATTTTTGGTTTACTATTTCCGTAATTAGTTCTAACCGATTTTAAATAGGTAAGTAGGTACCTATGTTGTGTAATATTGATCTATTTTACATTTATATACCTAGTTTAATATATATATTAGTTTAATATAATAAGTATATACCTAGCCCGGTTAATGGCAATAGGCTCGCCACCTATTACATTGGGACCTAAACATAAACTGGCGAAATGTGGGTGCTAGCACCTCTGCCTACCCCTTCGGGGATATAGGCGTGAGTTTATGTTATGTTATACCTAGTTTAATCATGTCGTTTAAACTTTAAAACATAAATATTGTAGGGTTCTAGCTAGGTTGATTATATTTATACAGGATTTTTTAACGTCTCCATGAAGTCAATAACCATTAGGTAAATCACGCAATTGAAAGACCAAAGAATAAAAAGTTAAAAACATAGGCAGAACTCGTAAGTTATATGAATAATGGACTCCCAACTTGACGGATTTGTCATCTGTTACACTAATTGACAAAATCTATTACATTCATTAACTATGAGAGATTGTGATGTGACTTTATCAAAGAAATCTCGGTTTCCTCCAAAGCATTCTGGAGCCAGAAGTTCTCTCTTCACTCCTTCTCCTTCTTCTCTTCCTTTCTCTCTTCCCAAGAGAAAGCTTACACCAGATCCTCGTCCGTCAAGCAATTAGAGTATGTACACCTCGGCACACATATCTTGGACTTAAATTGCGAGACAAACGAGGCCCTGGCGTACCCAGATCTATAATTGCTGAATCTGAGCTCTTCTACCGCCGTATCACACCGTTCTATACTCATAAGACACCCAAAGAAACGTGACCGAGATAAATGTCTCGAGCAATACCGGCTAGCAGTTGACTTGGACCCTGTAGCTGTTGGTGTGGCCACATACAAACTTACTTAAATGAGACCTAGTGAAACATTTAGTTAATAAATCGATTCTGTAGTTATTGTGTTATAACAAAAAATATCATCATAACGGTGGGTGGGAAGTTGTTCTGTTAAAAAAACTCACAACTGTCAACGCCTAAGGCGGCGCGTGCCGTTCAAATTAATTATAATGACGCTTTAATTATAATTAAGGTGACGTTTTCATTATAGAATCTACTATTCATAAATTATATACCCGTTTTACTAACAACTAACTGTTTCTACTAAAAAGAAAGAAATAATAAAAATAATATTTCCGAAAAGTTCCAAATTTGAAATTTTTCAACTGTCAGTAAAAAAATAAATTGCTGCTGTTGTTACAAAATATCAATAGCATGTAATTATATTTAATCATTTGTTTTAAAATAAGGCTACTTTAAATAAACATGCCGTCAACATATTATTAAAACTAAACTCCGAACACTCATTACAATTTAAAAAACAAATGCAGAGTAATAACATCCTATGATTGTGTGTTGTAATTATATTGAATTTCGAACTGTTGCATTCGAAATCAACAACTGTTATAACACTGCCAGTATAAGGAGAACCCTGCTGTCTTTATTTCGGTCTCTGAAAAGATGACTCAGTAGGAAGAGCGACACTGGCGGGAGGATGTATTTAAATTGGTCACATTTTACAAAAGAACATTACACCCTGCCATCACGCGCGTTGACCTCAAAAATTATGGTATTAAATTTTGAACAAAGAGGCCGAAAGCTGCATGTTTTGAGAATGGCTTGCAAAATCAATAAAGAGTCGAGCCAGTATTAATTACGCTACAATAGGTAACACAAATTAACAGCCCATGGCTGTGTTATTATTGGGTTTTCTCCACAAAAGTATATTTTTGTAATAATTGTTAGGTTTGCTCAATTTTGTAATGCTTTATTTAGTTTTGTGATGAGTTATATCGACCGCAATGCGGTTAAAAACAGGTAAAATTCAATAAAAAAAATATCTTTGGCAAACGGAACCTTCACAGCGAAGGAAATTGTCTGTAGTTATAAAACGTTTGGTGTGGGTCTTAGAAGGTATTTAAGCAATTATTTATTGTTTACGGTTCATCATATCACGCTTGTGCAAGAATAGTGACCATAGTTAACGTATTAACAACCACGAATTAATATTTAAAATGTGACCGAAACCTTCGTGCGTGCTAACATACGGACCAGCTTTAAAAAACCTAAGACACGTTAGTGCTGTTTAACGAAGGCAGGCCTAGTTATTCTGGTGATTACGGCTAGTGGGCGACCAATTAACGTTTAACAAACTTTTGTCCGTAACAAATTCTCGTACAGTTTTAACAATTTGAGTTTGGAACGTCGGTGTAATTTGACAACCGTTGTGTTAGGCTTGGTGTACATTTATTTTATTTGTTGTCCTGGGGCCTTTCCTCCATCTCCCAAAAGTAATATTATTTTAATATTATTTAGTGTAAGACAAGTTTAATTAGTCCCACCCTTCCTTTTTCTACACAGGACAACATGGACAGAGCTTAGATGTCACCCGCACACGGTGCAGAAAATCCGATCAAGAACCAATCGGTTCGGATATTCTATGCTTTATCGCACCATTAAGAACTGGAATACATTACCAGCTCACGTGTTTCATTCTTCCTATAGTCCCGGGTCCTTTAAGTGGGGTGTGAAAAAGCATACGAAGAGGCCGTCAAGCTGAGAGTCACCATTGTAAGGCTCAAGTCAATAATAGTGCACGGAATACGGCAACACGCTCACCCCCTATTACGTGGGACCAAATACACTTATTATTGAAATGTCCTCTGCCTAACCCCCCCGGATAAAGGTGTCCCCTGATCTACATATCCAAATCCCAATATCTAATCATACGTCCAAAAATCCACAGTTATTAAAAAAGAAATGAAAGTGGCAAGAACGAGAAGGTGTGGTGTATTTTGAAAACTAGGGGCTACGATCTCAGATTGGCTTCTGCGAAAAGGATGAAAGTTCATACTGTCATCCTTTTCGCAGAACTTACGCAAACATTGGTTATATATGCATATTTCTTTTAAAAAAAAGGAAAAGTATATAACTTCTGCTCCACCACTCCCATGTCATCAAAAATAAGCAATGCAAAGATCCCCTTTAGTGCTTACGTAATATACATTAAGGGCCCCATAACGAGTATGTCAAGTTCGTTTTTAGTGATGCATTTTGTTAGAAACACTGTCTATATAGTATATGGTCAAAGGTTTTTTTTATACCACTTAGGTGGCAGACAAGCACACGGCCCACCTGATGGAAAGTGGTCACCGTGGCCTATGGACGCGTCCAAAACCAAGAGAGTCACACTCTCGCTGCCAACCCTGCAAGCATTGAGAGTTTCTGTGCCGTCAGTGTAAAAAACAAAGCAGGACAAGCTTATGGTCTTTCCATCCGACAGTACAAAAACCCTCCAGTAAGCTCTGGTCCTACTCACCGCCGGGAACACAACACAAGGTTATTATGGCCGCGGTATTCTGTAGGGCGGCGGTACTTCCGAGTCGGACTGCTCAATTGGACGGAAATACCGCCGGGAACACAACACAAGGTTATTATGGCCGCGGTATTCTGTAGCGCGGCGGTACTTCCCAGTCGGACTGCTCAATTGGACGGAAATAGCGTCGAGTCCTACCGCCTCGAAGGAGTCCTATTACTACTACATATAATAATTATAATCTTGTTCATTTCATTTAATCTTTTTCACATAAAAAAATAATAATAATATAAGTACATAGAGCCAGAGCTGTATGCGGTAAGCCTAACTAGTAGGTATTGCTAGTACTAGGGAATGTTATCGGCAGTAATCCGACATTGTAGCCCCGACTTGCCGCAATCGGCACGCGACGCCTGAGTCAAACACTCGCAAGCTCAACAAAGCTCAATATTTTGTACTTGTGTTCCACTTACAGTACAGCTATACTACAGTCTCTCTGCTGTGCTTTTTTCGAACTGCTAGAAGAGGGAAATCAGAAGGTTCTTACAGGGTTGGCAGCACGATTGTGACGCGTCTTCTTTTCTTTTTAATGACTTCTGCAGCGAATCACCGCAATTTTGCCAATGTCAAGTAAACGTCTTTAAAATTATTAATGGCGAGATTTTAATGTCAAGTTTATCAAGCTGCGGTTCTTTAGATTTTTTTATACCACTTGGGTGGCAGACAAGCACACGGCCCACCTGATAGAAAGTGGTTACCGTGGATTATGGACGTGTGCAACATCAAAGGAGTCACGCTCGCGCTGCCAACCCTGTAAGCACAGAGAGTTTCTGTGCCATCAGTGTAAAAGACAAAGAATGATCGTTGATGACGATGATGATGAGTCGGTAAGGGAGGTTACTAGAAGCTCCCTAGGGAGATTTGGAATCAACACGAAAATTCACAAGTCACTGTAATGCCACTGTATGTCACTTTTCTACACTTGTATGCGCTGTCAAAGACGTTATGTCTAAAAATCCACAATTTTTACATAAAAACTCGAATTCATACCATATGCAGAGAATAATATAATACCACAATGCGCCCTTTTTCCATCAACATAATCTTCATCACCTGAGTGCCAATCCCGGTTGCAACCAACGCTTGTATTTTGTCCGGGATATCCGCATTTCTTCTTCTTTCCATAATTTCTTGCTTTTAGGATTGTGAATGAGGACTAACCTAACCTGATCGGGATATGTTCTGAGTGTAAATACCTGTGCCAGAGCATCATTCTTCAATCAGCAGGTGCATGACCGGGTGAGTTTGGTAAGGATCTTCCAGATCCTTTTTCGCTGTTGGTAAATAGGATACGATGGTATTCTCGTGCCAATTGAGCAGTCCGACTGGGGAAGTACCTCCGCTGTACAGAATATCGCGGCTATAATAACCTCGTGCCGTGTTCCCGGCGGTGAGTAGGGTAGCCAGAGCTCACTGGAGAGTTTTTGTGCTGTCAGAAGGAAGACTGAAGGCTTGTCCTGATTGTGTCTTCTGCACTGACGGCACAGAAACTCTCCGTTCCTATGACTCCTCTGGTGTTGCACACGTTCATAGGTCACGGTAACCACTTTCCATCAGGTGGATCGTGTTTGTCTGCTACCTAAGACGTATAAAAAGAGAATGGTTAAGTTCAGTAACGAGTTAGGTATATTTCGAAAACAATCATTTAATCTGCACTCTAACTACATTTTTATCGCAGTGTTAGTATAATTTTAGTCAAAAAAACTAATTTCTAATGCATCCCTATTTTTTTAACACTAATGACTATATTGTCGATTCACTGGCACAAGTCCGTGCCATAAAACGGGATAACTAAAAAGCGTATCTCTAGTGAGGTGCACGCACGTTAGACAAAGCACGATGTGTGCCGAATTGATTCCTTACATCGAGACTCGAGAATACGTGTTTGTGTTATGAACGTTTTCTTGCACGGCACATTTTTGATTAGGTAATAGTACTAATAGTTTGTTTTATGCCCAGTTCCGGTATTTCAAAATATTCTCTTTGGTTATACAAATACATTAAAAACGCCAAATTATAAGAAATAATTGATGACCAATTGGAATTTCCTGTTTTGATTCCGAGAAAAATGTTTTTTGTGTAAATGCAGTGATGGCGGTTATGAACACTGTTCGTTTTGGTAACGAGTGTCACGCATGATAACGTGTAAGTTTACTGACTAACTTCAAATTGTATTCGTCTATCTTGAATTAAACTTTGTCGATGGACCGATGACCGTTGGAACAAACGTCCTAGAGTGGAGACCGCGAGAAGGTAAACGAAAGATAGGACGCCCCCTAGCCAGATGGACGGACGACCTGAAAAAGGTGGCTGGGACAGACTGGATGCGGAAGGTAGAGGATCGGATAAAATGGTGCACATTGGGAGAGGCCTAAGTTCAGCAGTGGACTGCAGTGCGCTAATTGATTGATTCAAATAAACTTAGCCCGAGTCTTAGATATTTTGCTAGTAACGCAAGGAAGTGCATTTTGATTTATCGATATCGATTTTTTTAATGAGGTTTTACAGTTCTATCCATAGAAATATGTACCTACCTACCTAGTTTTATTTTTATTTGTAATACTTACGTATTTTATAGGTATGCTCAAACATGAAGGTAAGGTACCCATCTTATCTCATCTTAGACGCTGTCGAGAGGTTTCAGGAATGTAGTTCATCCTCATTATTATTAATAGTCGTGAGGTCACCAACACCGTTGAACTAAACTTATTTTTTACGTGCGAAAATTCCCCAAGGATAGATTATGTCGGACTCGAACCGACTAAAACGCACGGCGCCTGTGGGTCGTTGTTGGTTGCCGAAGGTGAGGTTGACAGGCATATCCCGTTAATATACCGTTGAAGGTGTGTAGAGTCATTGCCTCTTTGGCAATATATTACCGCTTCTGTCATGGGGACTGTCGGGTGTGCTCTTCCAATTAGTATTACCCAATCCTTTACTTTCCAGAACGACATGTGCATTATCACATATCACCCTCATACGGTCCATGCTTTTTCTTCCTGGACCATATAGTATTTGTTTTCCATATTGCACCATAAAAATTCGAAACTCGTTACCAACACACGTGTTCCCTTGGTTACACATTTCCGAGTTTTTTAATGTCCTTCGTAAAAAGAGGTAATCACATCCTACATTTCACATTCATTTGCAAATTCCGTATTGACAATTTCCGAAAATGAATTACAAATAATATTCCCGGTAGAGTAGAATTTGGTGCATCCCACCTCTTCCCATGCGGTGTCGTACAACTCGACTAAGGGATAGGGCTGTTTAACATCAGACAGATATATTCAGCGCAGACTCGGCTTCAGATGCATCGCTCGATTCAACAATAGTGCCCGGAATACAGCAATAGGCTCACCCCCTATTACGTGGGACCGAATACCATGATTGGTGAAATGTGGGTGTTAATTCACCTCTGCCTAACCCTCCGGGAATAAAGGCGTGATTATATGTATGTATGTATGCATAATATTTTAACAAACCGGGAATCGAACCCGACATACCATACAAATGAGGTTTAATAATTATGTATGACGAGAAGGGTGCCATCGGTTTAGCTAGATCTTAGTATTAGAGTTAATAGAATATTTTCATGTGTTGTTTCATGTGTCCACTATCTGGGGTAACAGTGCGGAAATGGCACTACTATTTCGTTAATACTCGGAAACCGCTAGTCCACGAGCGGAGGCAACTCGGGCGGTTGCAGAATGACCTCCGGTGCTTTCACCTCAAAGTCCGGGTTCCGCTTACTCCTCTTTTTGGATTTGGCTTATACCTTTAAGCAACTGTCGTCTGACCTCTCAACCATGAGAGAAAAGCATGCGCCAGAGCCTCATCACTTTGAAGGTAAGATCTCCAAGAACGTCAGTTATGCAGAAGTCACTTTGAATGATTTTCTACTTTCATGCTTTAATCATTTCTAGGTTTAAACTCTTTTGGGAGGTGGGAAGAGAGTGAAAAGGTTAAAGATACAAGTATATTAGAACACATAATGTTTATTTACACTAAGTAATATTCACATAGTTTATGAAGCACGATTTATGTGCCGCTATTGTAAAATCGTTACGTTAAGTTGTAAGTAATCATAGTAGGAACGAGAAGTCATTTATGTGATCATTTTCACTGTTTTCAAGTAGAACAGCTGTTTTAAATAGAAAATAGGTCAGAAACAACAATTCTAATTTAAATTTGAACGCTTAGTCTATAATATATTCGATTATTCGATAGCAGAGGGTAACTCGACTAAACAATCGAGAAAAAAACATTTTTAAAAACAAAGTTTCGAAATTAGATTTTACTTGAAATGTAAACATGATCACGGTATTAAGTAAATAACAAATAACTAAAGAAATATATTTGATTTAAATATAGAACATGTCGTACATTTATTTTTAAACTGTACAAATTCAGTATGATATAATTACAAAGATTAAATTCATGAAGCTTTTCAATGACTACAGATATTGAACTGTTAGATGATTTCAAGTAAGAGATCGATTTCTACTGATCCTATTAAATTCTTTCTATATTTTACAATAAGGTTAATAATTGGAAATTTATATTGGACAACATTTAGAGATTTTCAAACGTTACGAAATATTGAACCATAGAAAGAATGATTGATACAACTTCACTTCACTTTTAATGACTAATTTTCTCAAAGCATACAAAATTGTAAAACTGAAAAGTAATTTGTAAGGTTTCGCTTTAATATCATTGTAACTTTTACGACGGGCTTCATTATTTTGCACGTAATAGTGTTAAAATCACATGAAATTACTTAGTCATTACCATTAATATTCGTTCTCTATATTGTTGGTAGTTAATTAGTAGAAATTCACAATTTGTACTAATTTTAAATTAGCAATTGCTTTACTAATTAAAAATTAGATCAGATTACTATACACTTCATTACTTCGCACTTTCAGTAAGATTATAAAACTACGATGTAAGACGTTATTCTAAACAAACTAACTTTACATTTATATTTACAATCGTAACGTATACTGGAAATCGTAACTGGCTCATTGGCTGTGTAATATTTTACTATATTTATTGCACATTTAATTGGAAAATCATAACCCAGTATCTACATAACCGTAAAGTGAGTAAGCCTCACAAGCTTCGTCGTTTAATAAAATTATTTCTGCCCAACAAGCCAGTTAACGACCCAATCAAATAAATAATTTAGGAATATCTCTATAAAATATTAAGTACTTAAATAATAAAATCAACTATCACATTTATTTCGAACGAAGCTTTATAAGTTTTGTACAACAATACACTACAGTCAACTAATACTATTTACAGACATATTAAATAGTGATGTACTTTACGAAATACTATTAATAGTGAAGATAAAACATCTAACGTCACTAAAACGTTCATTTTGAAATTTTAATAGCGTTACGCAATAGTCACTTTAGTCGAATAGATTATTAGATTACTCGATTAATAGTCGAGTACGCGCCGATCGTAGTTGACATCACTCGCGATCGTGCGCGTGGCCTCGTTTCATTTGGACGCGTTCACAACAAGATTCGTCGCCGCCTCCTCACTTGCGCCTATGCTCATAGCCTTCTTCTTCAGAATACCCAAATCAGTCACATTTTCTAAGAAACTTTTGTGGGCTGATAATACTTTTGCGCTTTCCACATCTTTCTTCAACTCTTCCATATCGCGCTTCAGCTTTGCTCGCCTGTTCTGAAACCACGTGATGACTTGAGCGTTGGAGAGACCTAACGAACTTGCTATTTCGTCTCTGTCCGCCGGCGATAAGTACTTTTGGTACAGAAACCGTTTCTCCAGCTCGAAGATTTGGTGGTTCGTGAAAGCAGTTCTGGATTTCCGTTTCTTTTTTGGTTGTGGCCTTGAGTTGAAGAGATTTAGGTGATTCGACTGACCATCTGTAACAAAAAATCAACGAATTAGTTACGGTTATCAAGTTATTGACTATGTGTAAAAAAGAATTCAGTAAGTGGCCAATTGACAAGGTATTTAAAGGAAAAACGTTGCGTTAAAAGATTGAAACAAACTCGTTTATTGATTAAACGAATTTCCATGTTTTTTTTTTTGTTACTAACGAAGTTTGCCTTTCTCTAAGGTCAACGTAATAGTCTTTTATAATCGAGAAGCGGTGTTGTAAATGACAGAAAACGTGTTTTTGATCTTACAAAATACACTAAAATCAAATTGTAGGTTAACATAAAAACCGTTTTAAGTTTCAAAGCAGAAATCATAAGAGAATCATTTAAAAATTCTACACCTAAACCATCATCTTGACGGTACAAATTTAAATCCAAACTTTTTAAGACAGATAAATAAAAAGGAAACACGAGGCAATGGAAGCAGCTCTAAACCGATAAGAACTGGCTGCAGAGGTGTCATAGAAATAAGGTCTCAAATAAAAAGATTAGAAGTAAAAAGTCGGGTTATTATGGCATAGAGATAAACCCCATCGTTATCAGGCACTAAAACGTCAGTGTCTATGACACTGCAATAAAGAGCCCGCAGCGCTAAAATGTTACTCTCTCGTAAAAACTACTATAAAACACACCCAGGTATCGTTACAATTTAACGAGCACGCAATCATATATACGGGCGATACATAAAACAGTTTTATAATGATGAAAAAACAATCAATCCTACAAAGTAACAAATTAAATGTGCGTATCAACACCTACATTTTAGTAGTATAATCTAATATCGGACTCTGAAAGTATTGAATTTGTAAATTAAAACGATGTGTTTAGTGATAAATTGCTTAATTTTAGCTACCCAATTGGTATGAGTATAATAAATTTTACGATACAAACATTGAGAGAAGTTTAGAGTTCGTTAGAAATATCACAAAAAATGGAGACAGTGTTTATTGGTTAACACACAAGAGAAAACGGAGACAGTGAATGTTAAACTATAAGTATATCATTTGAATTATCATCTATCACTTTAAACAATATTCGAGTACGCAAAACATAAGATCTGAATAGATCTTCCAAAATTTTTATTCATAATTTATGAGAAAGAAAGAAACACATTTACAGTTTTATGAAGGTCGATAATCATTTTGCACTCAAGATAACTGGCTGTAGGGTAAATCATAGAAATGAGGTTTGATTTTTTGTTAATCTTTAATTTAAAAATAGAAGTCTAGTCACCCTCTTTTTCTCTATTTCATTTTTGTATATATTGTTTAATTAGCATAGTTTTGTAAAATAAAATTTATAAGGAATTGCATAGGTACATTTCTTCTGTATATTATAATAGTATATTTTATGTACCTAAACTGAAAAAAAACATTACAAAAATTTTACAACTTATTATCAAAAAAAAAGTTACAGACAGTTTTCATAAATATTTTCCAAGCCTGTTAAAACTCCATTTTCTATTTATTGCCCTGGCAATAAAGCAAGGGAAATGAAGACAACAATGGTGCTATCTCTGCATCCGGCACATTTGTATTATCTACTTTCAAATTGCACACATGTAATAATTATTTTTTCAAAATTAACTTGTTAATGTTTATTGTTTGTTACGGTTAATATTTGTTATTGCTTTTAGGCGTGTTTCTCAATGTAATCTGATAATATCGGTGGAATATAAATATAAACGATTTTTTTTTTAAATTCCTTATCTGAAACCTGTGAAGTATTTTTGTTCAATAACACATTAGACGATGGTCATTAAAAAGATGTAACCTCCGCGAAAATTTTACGCGGGAATTTACGCGGTTCACCACAGATATTTAATAAAAATGGCCATCTCTTTAACGTCTCGTCGTTAAGCATAACTGCCTATGCATTGTCGGATTATTGGAATTCACAACATCGAAGGTATTGCACAAATTATACTAACCACATGCTAAAAAGTGCTTGGTTTATTATTTTTCAACAATATTAATGTGTATGTTTGAAAGAATTCTTCATTTGAGTTGTGCGCAACAATTTAATCAGTTGAAATGAGTCACATTAACGATTTTAAATTAAATGTGGTGTAGTTGCATTTATGCACGTAATTAGCTATTGAAGTTTGATCATTTATTCGTATTAGTAACATTCCTGAATATTTGTTTGTACATATTCTTCACAGAAGAATTAGGTAAGTACCGTAAACCTACTTCTCCTCTGAAGAGTTCGTTCGCCCGTCCGAGAGTTCTCTTATTAACAGTATCAAGAACGCCTTCTCTAATCGACCTCTCCTCACAGAAGAACTAGAGCGAGATACATAGGTCTATCTATAAATTAGACAGAGATGGTGTTATGTGGTCTTCAGCCGAAAAGTCTGTATCGTAATTGCACTCAAACCTGATAAGTACTCATATAAAGAAAAGATAGACAGAAGCTATGAAAGTAATATTGGTTGATAGTTTGCACACGTTTCACTTCGCGGTATCTAATGAATGGTAAACAATAATTTAACTATAAAACATTTATTTAATAGCAATCTTTATTTTAGTAGGTACCGATATTAATATCATAGGCCGCGTGGTTCCCGGCAGAGTAGAATTTGTACCACCCCATCTCTTCCCATGTGGTGTCGTACAAGGCGACTAAGGGATAGGGCTGTTTAAAATCGGACATATACAGCCCAGACTCAGCCTCAGATGCATGGCTCGAGTCAACAATAGCGGCCGAAATACGGCAATAGGCTCACCTCCTATTACGTGTGACCGAATCCAATTATTGGTACAATGTGGGTGTTAATTCACCTCTGCCTAACCCTCCGGGGATAAAGGCGTGATTATATGTATGTATGTATGTATTAATATAAGATTTTTTGTTGATGCAGAAAACAACTTGGCTAATTATTAAAAACAGAATGGTTGCAAAGATCAAAGGGATCAATTAGCACAAATTCGGCTTGAAGTAGGTAGTTAATTTGATAAATCCCTCCGAATTTATAACTGACAAGCCTTTCGGTCACCGTCACATCGAATTATGAAACAAGAAATTATTTATAACGATTTTATTTTAAAACTAAGTATGTGATGGGACCAGTTTTTGTCCGTGCAATTATGTACTTATTTTCAGACTATGTGTATTTATTTTATAATTTGATTGTATATTAGGCTAATAAACCTTCTTGGTCGGTGCATCCTGGGCAACGGAACTAGTGACAATTCTTTTTTTTTGGATAAGCTAAGGGTTACCACTTGGGCGGGAGAGGCAGCGGGAGCAACGAAGGATCGCAAGCCAAGCTGCCCGCGTACGAAGGCAACTCGGGCGTCGGAGGTCGATGAACGACCTTCGCCCCCCATGAGCGCCGGCCTCCCCGTTTCCGGGGTCGAGTTGGGGACTCTGTAGTATGTGTCTCACGATCTGGCCCTCTTCTCGGGTGTTCCCCACACCCGATCAAGAGGGCCAGATCGTGAGAGATGGCCCTGGGTCGGCCGGGGTGCGAGGGATATGCCTGTCAACCTCACCTTCGGCAACCAAAACTACCCACAGGCGGCGTGCGTTTTAGTCGGTTCGAGTTCGACATAACCTCCTCCACCGGCTCCGGTGGGGAGGTAACCGTGGGGATTTTGCGCACGTAAAAAAAGAAAAAAAAAAAAGGGTTACCACTTGAAACCTGTTCAAAGTACACTGGTAAATAAAGACTTTACTAGTTTCATACTACATTGTTGTCATTTTGACGCAACTTAAATTTGTTACACATTCAATATAAACTAAATCCAAATCGGTTCATCCTTTAAGGTACTATGATGCCACAAACATACATACAGACACACACATAAATACACACATACAAACAGAAACGTCAAACTTATCACACCCCGTAGTTTTGGCGGCGGGGGTTAAAAACGGTTAAATTATTATCTGTGAAAAACTTACAAAGAATTTATTTTAGGAATAACTGTTACTAAATAGTTATAATATTTTGCCAAGGTTATAAGGATCTGGAGAGCACACTGGTTAAGGGCTCTAGATATACCTACTTAGAAACCAAACTAAAAAAAAAAACACAATTAAACTTAATACAGTAAGTAATATAACTTTTATGGAATCGTAGCTAAATAGACGACCGATAATTGCCCTAAAAGACTTTATACCAGCTGTATTAATCATCAACTAATCGCATCCTTGGCGAATTCGAACCTCAAATTACGTGTGTCCAAAACAGGGCAAACGAGAAAAAAGCGCCGACTCAAAAGACATCGTTATGCGCACACAAAAAGACGGAATCAGTCACGGCGTTGTCGATGTACCTACGTTCTGTTCACCTTGTGAAAAGTATGATTTAAGCTTTTTGTGTCAATGCAATGAATGAATATTCTAGGACATACACCGCGGCATTTAGGACCGTATTCCACCATGGTACTCAGTTCTATCCGCTAGTTTTTAAAACCTACTTACAATTGAAACCATATTCGATCAAAATAAAAAAAAAGATTTGAATTTAATTGACTGGAGAGTTTTTGTGCTGTCAGTGGGAAGACCAAAGGCTTGTCCTGATTTTGTGTTCTGCACTTAAGGCACAGAAAATCTCTGTTCTTACAGGGTCGGCAGCACGGTTGTGACTCCACTGGTGTTACACACGTTCATAGGTCACGGTAACCACTTTCCATCAGGTGGGCCGTGTGCTTGCATGCCACCTAAGTAGTCTAAAACAAAAGGTTGTACAGATTATTTTGAGATTGTGATAGTACCATCCTAAAATATAGGCCTTGGACACAATGTGAGCTGAGCCCCTAATATCTAACCATACGTCCTGATCAACCACCTGATCTCTTGAGAGGTGGAAACAAATTTACTGGCGTGGCTAGCGTGACTCTGGTAGAATTTCATGAGGAACTTGACATTGGGGTCTCGCCATTAATAATTTTATAAACATTTACTGAGTTGTTGGTGCAATCGATGTAATCGCCATTGAACAAAACAAAAACAAACAAATGAGCTTAGCTTGTAATATTATTTCTAGACATACGGATTACTAGTTCTTAAGGTACCAGGCTTGAAATCGTGAGGTTTCGGTTTCGAATCCTGGCCATTTTATTTACATGAACCCACTCTCAAGTGCCCGGTTGCATCTGAGGCCCTTTTACCTCAGAACCCTCTTCTCGCGATGCGGTAAGATAATAAAGCTTTATATAAAAAAACTAGAAAGGTTTCAATAGGTTGCTAAACTAGTCGTTATTCAATAAAACTAAATTCAATATATTGCATCTACAGTAATTCTATACCAAACTAATTGATTTTTCAAACGGCATCAATAAAAATCCAAACAATGCGTAACAAAATTGCAAAGGTCGATGCACAATTATAGCAACCGCATCATTTATCAGATTTAATCCGATTCTTAATTCTGTTGCTGCATCAAAAGCTGTAGAAAATCGAAACTTCCTTCAAAGTTTTATTTTGTCATGCCTGTTTCTTTAGATACTTAATTAATTCTTCAATAACATCACGTAGAGGCTTGTATGTGAGGGGCATCGTACTGACCGTTTTCGAAAAAAAAAAGCTAATGTAACAAACACTTTGTTTCGAGATACATCGACTTTTTAAAGTCAATGATTCAACAAAAGTATTTAGGTGAGCGCGCAATCGATATCATTTAATCGGATGCATCGTTAGGTGTCGTTATGTATATTGGAGTCATAATCAATGGAGTTGCGAGTGGCGAACGGATCGATACGCACGTAATGGTGCGTTTAAAGGTCGGTTTTGTTTTGTACCGAACTAGGGTTAAGTATATTACGGTAGCGCGCGTAACGAGACGGCGAGGCGGACGCGTCCAGTCGTATCAAACAAAATCAAAAATTTTATGCCATTTATTCAGTTACCGTGAACATCTGATTACGCTTTAAATGTAACTTTGTCTATTGTTCTTTTGTTTTCAGTTATTACATACAGATCGTGTAAGATTGAATACAGTAATCTATATCTATCCATATTAATCCTAATAACGAGTACAAATCATTAATGAAAGTAAAATAAAGTTACTAATGATAGTTTGTGAAGTTTGTTACTCAATCACGCTCAAAGGGCTGAACAGAATTGAACAGATCTGGTTAAATTGGGTAAGCACAGGCATAGATAAATTATTATAGTCTGAAAAAACACATTTTATTTATTTTCTTTAATTGGGACACAAAACAGTTATACATTATATCATGCAAAATGAAATTTGACATTATACAATTTGGTAAATGTATAACCCACACTTGTCTGCAAAATAATGAAGTAGTTGAAAGAGTTAAAATTGTGCTAATCCTTTGCTTCAAATTGAATCAAGAAGTGAAGATATAGCTTGCATTCTAAATTCATTTATCATAATATCCTTTCATAGATAAACATCCAAAATTTCTGTACCTACCCACTCACCCATATTCTGACAAATAAACTTTCATTTCAACAGGTTTGCAGGAACGGTATCAGGATTCCACATATTACATTCAAAACTTTCTTCCTTCGTCATTTTTCATCGTAGAACAGGAACATTATTGCAAACGTTCCATACTTTGCTCGCACAAAACAACATACATCATTATTTCTCCAATCGTGATGTTTGAACAATAGTCCTAGACAGCTTTTTAACGATCACAAATTGAATGTCCTACGTTCCTTTTTTTATTAGACAGCTTGTTATGCGGAACCCTGGGCACAAAAGGATACCTTCTTTTTCTTAGACGCTATCTCGTTTGTGCTTGTGTGCGAAAAAAGCGTATCTAAATAGGCTTGTACGTGGCGTCCATTGATTTTTGTACCTTGATTGATTAGGGTATAGGTGTTGTTAATGTATTGATTGATTCCAATATTTCAAACATTAAGACGATCAGAAGTAACATTTGGTCAATATTGAAGTATAGGTAATTACAGTAATAAATGAATTATAGGTAATGTAATTTCAAATAAATTACATTACCTATACTTCACTTATTCACTGAACTTATTGTTTCTGTCGACGTTTCGGATGCGTTGCAGCACCCGTGGTCATACTTGAAATAAGTTGATACTTTAAAGAAGTAAAGCAATCTATGTAGATTCAGCCAAGCTATATTTTAATCTTGGTCTTTTTTGTGATACGATAGACGTAAATAAAATGTTCATATACTTATTTGTAATCTAAATGTAAATTAGTTTTTTTCAAAATGTTGCTTCTGTCCGGTAGTTGCAGCGCTATTATTTAAAGATTATTATTAATATGTTATTAAAATGAATGAGATCTTCCTTTTTTGCGACAAGAGGTAGGTATACCTACCTAATTACATATAATAAACTAGATAAACATAATTCAACATTATCAAAACAGTCCCGGCTACATCTTAATTAAAGTTTTAGGTTTTTAATTACTAAGGTGACAGACAAGCACACTGTCCACCTGATGGAAAGTGATTACCGTAGCCCATAGTCGTGTACCTACTATATGCACGTCAAACTCACGTCAAACTCGTGCTGCCGTCTACGTAGGAACCTTCTGACAAAACATCACCCAGGTTAGACCCCGGGGTCCATAAATTGCCATACTCTATTCGCAAGCATTATAACTTCTGCGGTGTGCACACACACAATACTATAATAAAAAATACATTCATATTTTTGAGTAAGTAATATCAATACTTACACAGGAGGTGGTAGGTGGAGGAGGTAGGACACAGCGGTATTTCCGCCCAATTGAGCAGACCGACTGGGGAAGTACCTCCGCTCTACAGAATACCGCGGTTATAATAACTTCGTGTTGTGTTCCCAGCGGTGAGTAGGGTAGCCAGAGCTCACTGGAGAATTTGTGCTGTCAGTGGGATGACTAAAGGCTTGTCCTGCTTTGTCCTCTACACTGACGGCACAGAAACTCTGTGCTTACAGGGTCGGCAGCGCGAGTGTGGCTAATCTGGTGTTACATAGTCCATAGGCCACGGTAACTACTTTCCATCAGGTGGGCCGAGCGATTGTCTGCCACCTAAGTGGCATAAAAAAAACACACACAATAATTAATATTATTGACCGTATATTTATTTTATTGTCAATATTATTGAATGTGTGGTTAGCCTAAAGCATTAACTGACAAATATCCCTTTATCACAATTAGTATGCAAAACGCATTTGAAAACGCAATTACGAATACTATGCATAATAACTGGGTATCAAACAAAAATATAAATAAGAAAACAAAACGTAACGCGATCAACGTAGTTTGATTACGTGAATACGAATGAGCTTGCTGTAATGACTGTTATTTGATGTGTATTGTTTTATAAAACAACTATTCTTGTAGCCCAGTTTTGAACTCAATAATCACTTTAATTTGAAAATGTTGTGACTTGTGAACGATTATCGTTTAGAAAAAGTAATTTTTGTTTTTACCACTAACACTTATACTTACTACATTATTGTATACCTATAGAAGAAGTACAAAAATGTAGACAGTGTTATACTAGTCTGGTTTTGTCGTACGATTAAAAATTGTAAAACGCCAAAAAAAATCAGCGCGAGTGTGACTCTCCTGGTGTTGCACCCTTTCATAGGCTACGGTAACCACTTTCCTTCAGTTGGGCCGTGTGCTTGCCTGTCACCTGAGTGGTATAAAAATAAACCGAGCATTTTATTTCTTAATCGAACGACAGAACCATTCTTTTTCAGCGCTTTCTAGTTTCTGCATATTTACAGCGCAGTCTTTAATTAAGTCTTTCTGCATTTTAAGATGTAATTAGTGTCCAAGGCTCTAATTCTATTACGTACTAACATTACTACCTATTATTAACACTTCGGTTGAAATGATCAATTGATCTAATATAATTAAATGTCTTTAGATTTTAATCAGGTTGGAGATATCAAGTTTTAATTATTTATGTTCCGAAGGTTGCCAAATTGTGACGAACAAAAAAGGCTATATTTCAAAATTCATTGCAGATATATGTGGCTATGTTAATAATGTCCACTCCACTATTAGGAGAAATGTAATCGTTTTTTTGAAGAATTTGAACTACAGTATTAACTTTGCCGCGAATTTTACAGAAAAATTGATGTATTTTTTTAAACGTGGCAGACAAGCACACGGCCCATCTGGAAGTGGTTACCGTGACCAATGAACGTGTGTAACACCAGGGAAGTTACACCCGTGCTACCGACCCCGTAATAACAAAGAGTTTCTGTGCCGTCAGTGCAGAAGAAACAATTCAAGACAAGCCTTTAGTCTTCCCACCGACAGCTGGCACAAAAGCTCTCCAGTGAGCTCTGGCTACCCTACTCACCACTGGGAACACATCACGAGGTTATTATAGCCGTTATATTCTGGAGGTGATGTGATCGCAAAGTAAAAACGCGTCGATATGCTTTTTGCATAGCGTTGTGTGACTGTGCTCCTGTTGATGAGTAGATTTTCTAGAAGTTCATAGCGGGTGGATAGAGTCGAAAGAATCCGACTTATAGTTCTGGAGGCCAAGAGTGGAGTTCTTGAACGCTTTCCCAGTGGATGTCAGTTGTCTTGGAAGTATGAGGAAGAAGCAGGCTACACATAGCAAAACTAATAGCACAATTTATGTTTCAGAACGATCAGCTCAAAGATGGAGGTAGATAGATAAACTAAATTATTTTATGTAGTTTTGGCGCTATATTCCTATCCAGTAACACCCAAACGAGTAACAGGCACATGGATATCTAGCAATATCGTTGCATTAAAAAAATATTCTATCTGTCTAACTTCTTGGATAAAATCCCTTTCTACGTGTCACTCAATTAAAAAAATACGATAGCCCAATAAGCAATAAAATAAAGCATTTAAATCCAACAGACACATCTAAGATACAACATCAAAAACGTCAAAATACTCCCGCCATTATCAAAACAGGGTACAAAGGCGTTCCGTATGAACGGTTGAGTTCTTAACACGGACAATTTCGACTGGCTCTCTGACGTGCCGCCCGTGCCTGCGCCGATGTACTGACATACACTCTATGGTGCCGCGGTAAAATGGTGCGTGACATGTAACGATGTTTTTGCTTCTTAATTAAGGATAAGTATCCGGTTAAAGACGTTTTTTTGCTGAACTAAGATTAGGGCAGTGTTTGTTTATGAAAATAACTAAGCGAGTCAAGTGGGTTCAGTCGTCACTAAACATATAAGAAGGCAGTTTGAAAATGGCGCCAATGAAGAGAAAGTTGAGATGCCGTTGGTGAGATATTATGAGAAGTGGTTCTTTTTTTATGGACAGGACACGTTAATGACTTCACTTCGCCTGATGGTAAACTAAAGGCAAAGTATTAGAATAGAGGGCCACTATTATAGACACCTACACAATGTTACAATGGTAGCTTTCTGCTTGACGGCATCATCAGACTTTGCAAGTTCCGTTTTTAAAGGACTCGGGACTAAAAAAATAAAGGAACATATGTCCTGGTAAAGAATGCTGGTGATGACGAGAATAATGATGTTAGGAAGATCCAATGTAGAGAGCTTTGAGAGCGAATGAATGGAATGTGTAAAAGAGGACATGACATGGTTATTAATAAGAAGGGAAAAGGTCAATTGGGTATTTTCCTGTAGTTATAATAAATTATTGAATTAAGTTCATTAAATTAAGAATGTTAAGAGAGCGGTAAAAGTGGCTTCGGTTATTATTTTATATTTTTTATTTATTTTTAATCATCCAAACAAGCAATTAATAGTAAACGAATGGACTATTATATATTAAGACGTCACAATAAATTATATCATACAAAATTCTTTATAATTAAAAAAAATATATTGTTTTGACGTTTAGAAAAAAGTTACTAATTTGACTAGTAGTTCTTATTTTTTCAAGGAATTTTGCTTAAATAGAAAATTCAAAATTCGAATTTTGTGTGGCGAGCGCTTTTTCTTTCTTTTGTTTGGCTTTTCATTTATTAACTTCTCTCTTTACCAAATATTATTAAAATTGGTTTATCGAATTCAGCGTGAAAAGGATACAGATAGACAAGACAGAGCTACAATTCGTAATTATAATATTAATAGTATCACGTTATCTACTGTAATAAAGATCTGGCACAATTTCAATGATCATATCGACTCGCGAATTGATGTAATAAAATCAATGTTTATTCGATTTGTCGATATAGGCCCATCATTGAAATGAGTTTATGCACAGCTATTAAGATTTGAACCATTATTAATTATATATATTAGTTTACTACTAGCCCTTCTTACGTGGAAGCATTTAATTTTCAAATAATTTGGAAGGTTTCAGGCAACATTTCTGGCTCAGTGGTCAGAGCGTTCCTCCTGTAAGGGAAAGATCGCGGGTTTGAATCCCGCTTGAACCATATCTTAATCGACTCATCATCAACTTCATATCCATTTCTATATAACACCTATCATAGTGCAACGAATTCATGGCAATCTATGAAAGAGTTCATTTAAATGTCAAAATACTATTATCACTCAATTTTTTAAGGTTTGGATTGATGGAGAAGGAATACAAGTACCTATCACCACCCCGTCTCATCAGAACGGTGTCGTAAGAGGCGACTTACGGAAAAATACACAGATGATATCACTTCGAGAGAAGGAAATCTCGAAATATAACCCTGTACCAACCCTTCTGGCCAGCGTGGAAACAGCAGGTCAAAGACTCCTATCATTGGGAGAGGCCTATGTCAGTGCAGCAGTGGACTGCGACGTGCTAATTGATTAATGAACCAATGGTGTGGCATCCTTATAATACCTGCCGACTACTCAATTTGTCGTATGGTGCTAGATAAACTAGATCTAGGTAAGTTTTTTTTTCACCGGCTTTCTTTGTGTCAGTTTTCAGCCTACGCCACTGTCGGCAACCCAAAGATAGTATTTGGAAATAATTACTGATGCATGCAATAAATAGGTACCAATCAGGTTACCTATTATCACATACAATACAGGGCTTATCGGAGAGGCACCAGTAATCATTGAAAATTAGGCACGAAAAGTATTGTATGCTTATGCCTCCTTAGTAGTACTTACAATAAAAAAAAAAAAGATCAACCATAGCTCGATCTGAAGACTAATCTAATAAAACAATCTCAGTTTTAACCACATTCTCACGGGCACCGTTCATTGTGCCGCTGTTCACACGAATGGACATTTGGGTGCTGCACGTAAGACCTTTTGGTTTCACGGCCCGTTGCCCACCAGATTGAGGAAAAAATAAAATCGTTCACAGTTCGAATTTCGAATTATATCTCTATTTGCAGTTGTTATTTTGTACGATATTGGTTATATAGTTGCTGAGAAACACTCAATAGAACTCATTGGTCTGTCACTACTGAATGAGTACTATTTCTTTTTTTTATCGTAACGGTGTTTTTTAAATTAGTGATTGGTTGACGGTTTTATTTGAATAATTCCAATCGCAAGATTTCGGAACGATACTTTATTTTGAAATGAATATGGATGTTCTATTTTTCTAGCAATTTTAATATTGTTAAATGTAATAATTTACCTATAGGAGAGATAGACGGGGGAGAAGCAAGAAGTGCTGTTTTGATGTGGAAAAGCTGACATGCGTGCTAAAGGTTAGGTAGGTACTACCATGGACGCCCAAGATCTTGCGTACCTGGCTGGTTACGAACAAGTCATTACATTATGTATAGGTATAAATAATATTATAGATATTTATCATCGTTTGACAAACTATGGAGTAGGTACAAAGGCTATTTGATCCCACGCCAGACGCCAACGTCTCATTAGTGGCAATTAGTATGGAATAAATTATTTGAAATTGTCTTTGTCGCGTTGGCGTTCTGTTATTGTCTATGATACAAGATAATTCGTTGGGATAAATTATTTGATGATGTGATGTTTGACGTATTAATCTTCAAGATGGAATTGAATGAGTTGTCTGCTAAATAGAAGTAGCTATCTAATCAATGCAAAAAATAAATTATCTATATGTTGTAAATGGTATAAACTACATATGCCTGATCTGGGCATCAAACCTCATGACAGTCCAAAATACATTTTGTTTGTTCCGGGAATTTATAAACTTAATGTGTTTTATTATGTAACGAATGGGTCATTATCCAATAATTTTTTTTTTTTTTATACCACTAAGTTGGCAGACACAACAAATTCCAAATGCTAAATCTAAAAATATGTGAATAACTATCTAAATAACATTTTACAAGTCATTATTTAATTAAATTTGCTCTTGAAAAGACCCTGAAACGTAATCTTATAACTGTAACCACGGCCTAAATATATTCCAGTCGAAATCAGCGGCATCATTAGCGGGAGACATCAAAGATGGCGATTGGCGCCAAAATGTCAACACAGATACCAAATCAATTATCTATGAAACTTTTTCGAATGCATAAATCATAGGCGCTTACTAATTGTGCGTATTACATGTATATTCAAATTTAGAATTTTGAAAACACAGTGGTACAAAAAGGCGGCACTTGGACAAAAACGTTGCACGCGTGGTGTACTCCGGCAGTTAGTGCATCGCCCGTGACTGCATAACGACCGATCTTTATCGTAACATCAGCGTCTAAGTCAAGATATTCGACTTGCTTAAATATTGCCACAGCTAAACTGACTTGATTTAAACTCTATATTCGTTTAGACAAACAAAATTTTTAGACCACTCACTTATTTTAAGATTTATGCTTCTTGTAGCAAAAGATTTTGGGTAGCTAAGAAACATGTTTGCATGAATTTGGTTATCTATAAATATCATTATAATTTTTATAGGTTTTATAGGTATGTCTCAATTTATAAAGACAATAATGTTTGTCTACATTTTAAAACCCGTATGACAAGCTGGTTAGTTATGTTAAATGCAATAAACATAAGTACATAGGTAAATAGGTATATTGTTAATGCAAAAAAAATCTTTGACCCCGAATGTATTAATACCTAATGATTGACAGTATACATAAATTCTTTAACATTTAATGTGAGTGGGGGCGTCGAGGCCGTGCAGTTCTCATTATAACGATATAAATACATACGCCATTCTAAATGCATACATTAAGGTTTATGTACACCATTAAGATGCATATCTTCACGGTCCTGGGTTCACCGTACTTTGTCTTTGTGCTTTAGACTATTATTTATATGTACTTAAATGATTATTTAAAATTGCTCTTCATTTCTCTGTAAATTGTGGTAAGCAATGTGTGGTAAAAATGCTAGTCTGATAATTATTTATAATATATCATTGATTTGTTTTTATCATGAAAAGTGTGGAGGTATTAACAATTTCGTTAATAAAATAAATAGGCGATTTCTTTCGATTAATTTTAATAATGAAAACAATTCAATATTCAGTAAATGTAAGTAATTTAAGTAGATAACTCAGCTAAAACACTCTTTGAAGATTCAGTGAACTGATATAGTTTTTTAATACCTCTTCAACGCGGGATAGTCAAAACAAACCGTTTGGAGATCATTCAAGACGCCACTTGAGTTTATTACCTCCCTCGTTTTTATTTTCTATTTGTTACTTTTTGTCCCTCTTGACGATCGCTTCCAACCACTGTGTGGCTGTCAAGTGTTTAGTGCACGTGACAATATTAAAACTTTTGACTGGTTAGTAATTAAAAAAAGTAACCACAAGAATAGACAAATAACTCCTCAGTGTAAGAATTCCTCTTATATATAGTAGATATTGGATCAATTTTATTTAGTGGAATAATTAAGTTTACACATACAGACTGCTAAATACCTATAGTAAATGCCAATACCTATATAATTTATGAATAAATAAATATATATATATAAATAATAAATACCTATATAATTTATGAATGAATAAATAAATTATATAGGTATTCGCATAAAGATAAAGAAATAAAAAAGATAAATCTTCTTAATACTTTATATTTTGTATCCATTATTTTAATATTTTTTATTTCTCATTTTAAACAATTACATATAACAAAAAGATACATAAGCATTTACAGAAAGCCTAAGCGGTTTATAATCAATGCTATTAAAGTACCTTAACTAAGTGAATTTAGAAAAGAATTCGATCAAGAACCAAGCGGTTCGGAGATTCTTTCCTCTGTCGCACCATTAAGGCCTGGAATTCATTACCAGCTCACGTGTTTCCTTCTTCCTACAGTCCCTGGTCCTTTAAGCGGGGCGTGAAAAAGTATAATTATGATGAGGCCGTCAAGCTGAGTGTCACCATTGTCACACGGTATGTGTTAGCAATGGTGATCCTCTTTTCTGAGACTTTGCCTTCAGCTTACCAGCAGGCAAGGCGAAGTCTAATTGACGTGTTCTATATAAAAAAAAAAAACATGTTGTACAGAATGAAGTTCATTTAAATCAATTTTGATCGGGAAAAGATGGGACTTAAAATTTTATAAAACAATGAATTTAATTCAGTAAAATATTATGCTAGCATATTTTAAATTAGATTAAACATCTTGGAAGCGAACTCCAGCCTCCGTTCCTTATAACAGCGTCAATCTATAACTCATATCAATATGCATTGAATACTAATACGCAAATTTCGTATCGAAAGCTGGCACCGAAAAAAAAAACGAAAGGAGACCCGGTAGCGTTGCTTATAAATCACTGCTGAGGCAATAAATGTGGGCTTGATGCCCCAGGGAGCTTCGTCCTGCGAGAGAAATGCACCGACGAAAACACTTCCCTTTGTCACATAATTGCCTAAATTGTTATTAGACGGAATAAAGACATATTGGTGTGGGATAAGGGATCGTTCTGTACGTATATTTATAGTCTGTGAGGCTGGCTGCTGTGAGAGATGATCTTTTAATAGTGTGATTTGGTAGGTACCTACTGTTCGGTAATAATTCCATGGATAAGGGCGAGTTTGAGTGATGAATGGTGGCGTTTGAAATTATTGGGGTATGGATTTGTTACGGTTTTTTCGATACAAATTCACGATAGCATTAGGTTAACCTGGAGGGTTAGGCAGAGGTGAATTAACACCCACATTTCACCAATAATTGTATTCGGTCCCACGTAATAGGGGGTGAGCCTATTGCCGTATTCCGGGCACTATTGTTGACTCAAGCCATGCATCTGAGGCTGAGTCTGGGCTGTATATATCTGTCTGATGTTAAACAGCTCTATCCCTCAGTCGCCTTGTACGACACCGCATGAGAATAGATGGGGTGGTCCTAATTCTACTCTGCCGGAAACCACGCGACAAAGAAAGTAGGTATATGATATATTAAGAAAATATGAGTACTTATGCATATATTAAGGAAATATATGCATAAATATATGTCTGATATAAAATGCAGTTCGCATACCACAATAAAAATGTTTTAATTTTCATATATTTGTTTTTACCTACTGTTAAAATAATAAGTCTCAATTAACCAACAAATTAACCTTATCTATCTATAATAATTGACAGATGTCAGATTAATTCTGCGAGAGACCGTACAAATAATGAAAAACAATAATATTGATCCATTTATCGTTTTTTATAATATTTACATCCCTCTCAATCATATTTTATTCTTTAAAGATCAATTAATACCCACAAAATATCGCACAATCTCTCCATCCACAATGCACTTACCCCTAACGACTCATGTTGGTTGACAATGAAACGCGCTCCTAATAGTTTTACGACATTCAAATGAAGTGTTACTTTTAAAATGTATTACAAACATTTCGACGGCCAATAACAATAATGAGATGTATATGTGTGCGGTCCAAACAAATCACTGCCATGTGTGCGACACTAGCGCTACAACAAAGCGCCACACTGACAGATATATTAGCGGCGTTGCATTCACACACAAACCACACAACCGCTTCACATTATAACCACCCGCCAGACAACTTTGTACTTTATTTCAAACTCATAAAACACAGATTAGTTTTGACAACCGTACACTCTCATACATCTTAATTCACAACAGTACATTCAACAGATAGGCAGAAATTGGATATTTCGTCGGTTAGTACTCAAAATATCTACTTTAATATGTCCGTTTGACATATTTATGGAAATCCTATTTTTTACGGAAAAGGGACATTTTGGGGATTTAAATAGGTTGGTATTAAAAAGTAGGTACGGAAAGCAGATGTCTCTTGAGGAACTCTTGTACGAGATGGATGACTTATGTCGAGTGTCTGATACGAGATGTTATTGATATTGGCTTGGCATTTATAAATGGGTGGTCTGACGCACACAATATGCCAAATTAAAAAAAATACATCTTGGCGGGTTTTTACAAATCTTTATCCCTTTTTTTAGGTTAGGTTATTTTTAGTAGATTACTATTTTTAGACTTAATCTAAAGCTAAGCTACTATAATAATGTAGTAATCATTACCTTTTATTACCTACATTAATAAAAATAGACTATTTTTGTTGAATTTTCTAAAGCCGTATGTTTTTCATTAAACGATTTGGTCCCCTCGCGGGCGCATTTGTCGCACTGTGCGTATCTAATTGAGACACATTGCAACGTGTGGCATTGTCCCGCCACATTAAACAACGCCGGGTCACTTTGTAAACATTATAGACTAACATACGTTTTGTTTTTTTGTGTCGCCAGATAAATTACAGGATATAGACTAAGAAAAGAATAGAGTAGATCTAAAGTAGATCTTTAGATTCATTTTAATTTTAATGTCTTTATGTGTAAGTACCATACTTTCGATATTTTTACTAAAATGGCGCTGATGGGAAGGGAATATAGAAATAACTGGTTGATGTTATCGTTTGTCTGATAGATATGACTTTTAGCGAAGCGACTGCCGTCTAACCTCTCACCTCTGAGTAGAAAGTCTGCTCAATCGGCAGGTGTCAAGGTGAGTTATGCATTGCATGTAAAGTATTTGAAAAATATCCTATAAATCTTATTCAGAATTAGGTAGGTACATTTCATCCGAATTCAAATTCTAAAAGTCGTCATTAATCTTGGCATTCCGAATTAATAAACAACTCTTATCTCATTCCCGATGAATTTCAATTTTCGCGAATTCCGCTGCAAATAATCTCGTAAATAACGCGAGCGAGAACAAATGGATACTATTTGGAGCCCACAATCGGTGACAATTTAAACGTCGGCGCCGAATTAGATTTATTCCCTCCAACGATTTATTGCTTCGGGAGCCGTCGGGATTTGTCGGGTGAACTCGGTTTTCTGGTAAGCTTGGATTTAAAAGACAAATGCATGGTTGGGTTAATCGTACCAAACTTATCTTACGAGTATCTTCATCAAAAATTGAATAAGAATTTCAACACCATTGGATTTAAAAAAATTGGAAATTCAAACCGTCAGATTAAAAGCTGCTAGCAAACTATTCTGAATTTACGGATCGACCAATCTTATTATAAAAATCTGAAAAGTCTAATATCTAAACATATTGTTAAGTATGTACGTCTTGTTCAGAAATTAATCAAACTGTAACAAATGGGCTGGTAATAATTCATCTAAGAGTATGTACACATGTCTATCTACTTACCTTAATAACTAAATATTGACATTAAAAAAAAATTTAGAAAGATTAGGAAAGATTAGGCTATACCTAAATAACTTCAATTTCATTAAGTGGCCCTACTTACTTTAAAAATAGCATTCAGTAACAGAACATCCTGATATTGTATTTCAGTATACCTATCTTATCTTTTAGAACCTACCTAGTACCAGTATTACTTACTCTTTGGTGTCACACTATCATTTATCTAATGCGCAATTCCAACTATTCCGACATCACTAGGGATGTCCAGTAACCGGGTTCGCTTGTTCGAATCGATTTGCGGCTGGTTGCTGATAAATTGATAGTCGATTGTTCGATTGTCCCTTAGCAACGGATGATCAAGGGAGCGAGCGAATGGAAATTAACTTTTAGAAACGGCGTTTTGTTTTTGTATGTGAGAAAAAATAAAAAAACTGTATGGTAGATTTTGGTTTTATGTTAAATTGTGTAATACTTATAACATTATATTAGTGATGATCCTGGTTGCATTCGAAGTTTTATAGGGGTGCGCTCATTATTTTAATTAAAAATTAGAATTTTGACTATTACGGCAGCGATGTCCATTTAAAATTTAATAATACAATATATCATATTCAGAGGTAAGTAGGTAATACCTCATGCTAATGCCTACATTTAAAAAAAAAACGTAAGAAAAGGATTCCATCTTCTTCAGCCTATTAATATTTTTTCGTTTCTGTAATTTGTAAAAATAAAAAGCTTACTTAAAGATATCTAAGTGACAATATTTTAACAAACTATTACATGTAAGTCACGTAGTCTCGGGACCCCTTTAGCAAACAAATAGTGCCGCTCCCGGGATTAGGGTGACAATTTGAGCGGATAACGCGGGACTACGACTTGAGAGCTGCCCCGCTATTTGTAACAATTACTTCCCGCGTAAATGATTGTGGAACTGAATTGTTTTGTTTTTATTAGAGCTGTGTTTTTGGGTTGAGATTGTTTTAAAATGTTTTAGTTGTTAAAATACTCATGAGGCATAAAACTGGGGATTTGTCAAGGCATGGGTTGTTGTACAGTTAACTTAACTTTCGACTTAAGTAATAAGTAATTTAGTCACTTAATTTTACAATGGTGTAGACACATTAGACACTTTACTTAAGCATTGTTGAACTCATATTCATCATCCATGTTGAGTTGGTCCTAGATTGTGTTTACTAATTACATAATTTAATTAGCCTCGTGGTTCCCGGCAGAGTAGAATTTGGACCACCCCATCTCTTCCCATTCGGTGTCGCACAAGGCGACTAAGAGATAGGAAGGCTGTTAAAATCAGACAGATAGATATAGGTATACAGGCCAGACTCCGCCTCATATGCATGACTCGAGTCAACAATAGTGCCCAAAAAACGGCTATAGGCTCACCCCATTTTATGTGGGACCGAATACAATGGTTGGTGAAATGTGGACCTTAATTCACCTTTACCTAACCCTTCAGGGATAAAGGCATGATTATATGTATGTATGTATAATTTAATTATTAACTTATGAAGTAAATCAATCCTTGATAAGAAAACTGCCCAAGATATCACGAAGTTTAATGTGATTGTTAGATAAGTGTTAACCCATTAATTTTGTAGATGCTTAATAAAATTATCATTATTTTAATTAATTATTCGACAAACACTTAATTAACAATTTAATTTACGACATCTTATTAGCGAATCTTTCATTGTAAGTTACTACAACTGTCGGTTAATTATCTAAGTACCTGCCTATGTTTAATAAACAAACCGGTAATGTTCTTACGCTGACATAAAATTTTGATTAATGTTAATCCATTTGGTGTGTTAAAGTACCTACACACATAATTTGAAATGAATATTCTCGGATTGGGAGGTCAGACAATAGTCGCTCTCATAAAAGTCAAAACAAACCAATAAAAGGAAAAGCAAGACAGCTACCTCGGGCTCCGAAGTGCAAGCATTCGATGCAATTTTGATTGTCATTAGGATGAAGAGGTTGATACAGATGATAATTTTCTAGATTTTTACTTTTTTTCATACCACTTAGGTGGCCGATAAGCACACGGCCCACCTGATGGGAAGTAGTTACTGTGGCCTATGGACGTATGCAACACCAGGGGCGTTACACTCGAGCTGCCGACCATGAAGAAACCTTCTGATGCCCCTCTTGAAGAACCCCATATTGTAGGTGCTTGAGAAAACCGCAGCAGGGATATCATTCCACAGCTTTACTAAAGGACCATATCGCATTTACTTTGTATTATTATAAATGAAAGTATTCAGTATTTAGTAGGTATTATAAGTATTCACTATAAATAAATTCAACTTTGGAATACTATGTGCCTAAAACTTTAGATTTCATTGCTTAAAATCCGGAATGAAAAATTGTAGAATCTATTTGGTTCAACCGTTCAACCAAGTTGATAATAGTTAATTTAAACACATAGTGGTCCAACATTACATTTAAGCGGACAAAATTCACTTGACAAAGTGAAATTTCGTTAGCGCGCGTTAGCAATAGAGGGGGTAGCAGGGAGGTTGTCACTACAGGGGCGTTTTCTATTTCACGCTCCGTTCGCCGCTGATGACACCGCATTCCGGCGAGCAAATGGCTCGACAAATGAAGAGAGGGCGCAGTCGCGGACACGCCCTGTGACGTCATAAATGTCACTTCTACTAAAGGGACGACTTTCCTCCCATTTCCAAAGATTTGCTAACAAATTGATTCGATTTAGCCCCTTGTACTTGTCGTGTTAGTGACTCCTTCAATTAACTCTGGTGGGATTAATGTTAGCGTAAACTAAAAGATGGTTGATTTTGACTGCGTTTTGTCTGCGAAGAATGTGAAAAATTGTTATGACTTTCTCTTATTGTCAGCCTAAATATACATATAACTTAACAAGTTTCTTGTAACCTTTAGGAACATACTTGATTCTAGACTTTGAATCTTACGTCTTTTGTTACGTCTATTGAATGTGGTTAAGTTGATAAAAAATGCCAAGACATCTACAACGGGATAAAATTATTTACTGCGTATTGTTGTTAATAATATTATTGTGAAATAATCATATTTTCTGATTCTTTGTAATGTATCACTAAACCTTCCAAACTCCACTAAGTAACTATATACAATGCAAAAGAACTTCTATGGTCCAAAGAAAGATTATAGTCCCTCAACAGACACAATATGTATTGTAGTTAATACACAACAAGAAATAAGCATAAATAGAAAGCATAATTAAGTGCTGTTTTCTTTATAAACCAAAACATAGAATTATTTCCCCCACACAATCATACTTTCAGCTTTTAACTGTTACCAATAAGCATTTTTTATAACGTGAAAAAACTGGCTATCTAATTGTGTGTAATTATTTATAGGAAAGAAATGTTAATTTTTATTCACGAGTCGTGCTATTCACTGTATTAACTTGGCCGTTTATTTTGAGTCGGAGGTGTCGTTCATGACTCTAATTTGTTTCTTTGACTGCAACTAATGATTAAACGCAAGGCAATTAGAAAACTAAGGTAAATTATCATAATTATAAAACATGGTTTAACGTCATTTGCAATGTAAAACACTAAATAATTGGATTAACAAGTTCGTGTTTGTCGGTTGTCTTAAATTCTAGTTGGTTTTATATTTTAACATTTACAGATCGGATTTAAGAGCTCTTGAAACATGAATTAACGTTTCGGGTTTTAGTGTGCAAATATCAAAATGATTGTGAAAATATTCTAAAAGCATGCTGAAGAAATTCTAAAAGATATTTTATGCATTATGATACCAGATACAGATATTTTTTTTACGTGGTCAAAATATTTGCTTGCCTGGTGATAGATCTGATTTAGATAATACCATGGTCCGTGTAGTATTAAATCAACATAACCATTTTTAGGGATTTATCAACAACTTTATTCATACTTAATTGTTACTTTATTGTTTAACAAATTGTTTAAACCGTTTAATGAAACTTTTAAAATTGTTGCTAGCTTAAAATTGTCTATTCCGACAATCACTATAATTACTATTGTTATTCTTTCTTTGTAACAAGCCAAGAATTTCTAATAAAACATTCCATTGTCGGGTTGAAGTCGTGGTATTCGTTACAATTACGTGATATCGTCACATTTTCTTGTGTCTTCAACAGTTGTGAGTCACTCGTGACAAGTCACAAGACACCTAGCGATGCGACCGGTTGTGAGAAAAAATAACTTTTTTTGTCCACCTGAGCGGGATTATTACTCACTGTGCGCGTGCCTTTACAAGGCACCTATAGCTAACGGCATATATATAGACTGCAAGTCGAGAGAGATTGATATGATCTAAGTATGATTGGCGAAACTGATCTTCTCCGCCGCCATAACACCCCGTGCTATCCTTTAACATAACATAAACTCACGCCTATATTCCCGAAGTGGTAGTCAGAGGTGCTAGCACCCACATTTCGCCAAATGTTTAGGTCCCAAAATAATAGGTGGCGAGCCTATTGCCATTAACCGGGCACTTATAAACCTGCGATAAATACACACATATCTTCGAAAAGCATCGAATGTCATTAGTGTGTGCCATGGTAAAACCTGGGATCGAACCCGAGACCTCGTCTCAGCAGTCCCATATCCATACCACTAGTCTACCGCGGTTTTTTTATCGTTTAAACACACCTAAAAAACCCGATCTGCGTATAATAAGACCATATATCGTAACGTTACTGCGTTCAAGATATATGCCGGGGATTATACCTTTGTACTAAACCAAAAGTATAAGTAAACTTGGAGTTTTACGACATTTTTAAACAATCCGCCTCCAGCTGTTTCTCTGCGGTAAAATATTTTATGAACTAAGTCTTGACCATAACGTATTTAATAAGCAAGCATAGAGAACGCCATTGTGGGTCCGCTGAGGAGACAGCGGTTTGTTCTACCAACGGACATATTAGTATTGTTTTAGAAGATGAATTATTCCACAGAGCAAATTGAAAGTGTAGGGTGCAACACTATTATGTACTTACATATGAACTAGAATTAAGTCAAATAAATGGAAAATAATTTTTAGCTTATTGCAAATTTGATACTCTTCAGGGAATTTGCAGAGCTGTCAGGAAAGTATGAAGTGTTTTTTGATGGTAAAACAAATTACAATCTTACTTTTTTTACTATTATGATATATGGTATTTCTATATCATATTATTTATACTGTCATGGGTATTCATGGGGTTCGGCCTCGTGATGTTCTATAAATATAATAAATGTGAAACTTTTTGAATGTGATTAGTTGATTTAGATATTTGTTACTCAATCGCTTGAACGGCTAAATTTGATTTGAATCTACTATGTGTTGTCTATACTCCTCTTGACTGTAGACGTCCTCTGCGGCGTAGCTGTAGCACGTTTGAAGGCAACGCAGGAGGTTTCTAATAAATATATTTATATTTATGGTCTGGGTGTTTCTATGTATAATATGCATGTATTAACAAAAAAAAAGTATTTAAGTATGTTTATCCGTATTCTAGATTTGATAACACAAGTTAGTTAAGCTATGCTATAGTGGGTTTAGATAGCCTTGTGTAGAATATTTAATAATTATTTATTTAACTATTAGCACCGTCTAACGAACTATCATAAAAAATATTTTAAAATATTTTGGTCTACAAATTGACTAGGACCTGCTTAATGGCTGATGGTAAACTGCAGTACAGTCCAAAGAAGTGACATTACAGATGTTGTCCCTAAGATGGCGGTTAAAATAATAATCTAAATAATAATAAAAATATATCTCTTTATTGTGTGTACACATAGAATGGACACAGAAAGATAAAATTTGGTCCAGTTTTGTGGCATACCTAACAAATGGCGGCCTTATTGCAAAATAACATATTGCCTAAATAACACATAGGCTAGTTTTTATCCTTCCTATAAAACTAAAAGTGTTCTATAAATTACTGTATCTCCAGTAATAGATCTACCATCCATCTATTGAGGTGTTTACTTCAAAGTTCGAACAGGTGCGTTCCGTTCCGCGCTTTATGTAAAACCACATTCCATAGTCAATCGCGTTGTCCCATGACATGCGTCATTGTGAAACTGATCGAAGCCGCGGGTGTGCCGCTGCCGTGACGCACAGGTGCGACAAAATGACGACGCGGCAATGTCATTCGTCATTTTCTTCCGATTTGTGATGCTCTGTTTTATTGGTATCAGGATTCCGAGATTTTATATAACTATTGGTCTGTTATGTTTCTACAACTTAAGGTAGGGTGCATTGGGGTAATTTAGAATTGGATTTGATTTCCATTTCTTGTAATGTTTTATACCTGATAGTGTAATCAAAAACGGAGTTCCACAAAAATTACTACACTAATAATGAAGAATCTTTTTGTCTTTTATTCTTATGACTACCCTACTCATGAGTAACTTATCGGGAACTTATCTTAATACGGGAAATAAAAACAGTACATACGTGCCTAAATGTATTGTTTTTATTTATCGCATTCAGGTATAAATTTTTACCATCTACTGAGCTCTGCTGTAGATTTTTATCGAAATTACCATATCCGTTTCTGAGAACGCGTAAAAATAACATACTTGCACATCTAAAATGATTCTAATTTTAAAACATGCGCATGTTGTAAGTTGTAACTGCAAAAACCAAACTTCCAATTAAAATGTAATGCGTTTCAATCCTAACTCATCCTACACATTTATTTCAGTATATTTCAGTTCGTCGTTGAAAAATGTCGCTCGACTTCGTCATACATTACAACTGGAGCAAGTGACAGCTAGTTTAGTGTCGTTTATGAACGCTCCATTTGTTTGACGTATGGCGCAAATGTCAAGAAAAATGTCATATCAAAAAGCTTAGCGGGAAAGATGTTCTTTCATGTTAAAAGTGTCGTTATTGTATCCAAGGTTAATCACAGGATGTATTTTATCATTGTTTTTTGTCTAAACCGCTGTATTGTTGATTAATTTGGTTTAATTTTGTTGGGAAATTAAGATTTGTGTGACGATTGGCTGTACGGTAACAGATGGTCGGCTTCACTAACCGACTGTATATATGTTACGTTACTTTTTTAGGATATGGCTGTTCTTTGTAGGTATGTATTAATTGTATGTCTAAAATACAGGGACGGTGGTTTCGTTTTCTCTGCGTCACCGGATTCATTTTTGTTATCCCTTATAACTATAATTATCCCTTATACTATATTTTTAGGGCCTCCGAAATGTCTACTCAAAAAGAATAACGATAAACTCAGTTTTTCGTTCAACTATACCTAGAATTGTGTGTATTCTAAAATTAGAATATGAAATAAATTGGATTATAAATCAAAAATAGTACCTTTACATTTTTTCCTCAAATTATAACATGTCCAATATCCCCCTTATTCCCCCTGAGTATCACATAGATATAACAGAAGTACGCATTACATGGTTTACTTTTTACAGACTAGAGATCAAACTCGTGAGTTAAGTTCGATTTATCCAGCAGTTCTTAATAGCCATGACGTCACTGTACCGTCTGTACACGTTAACAAATTGCAGCCATGTAAAAGAGCGCAAATGGACGCTAATTAAACAGGCCAGTTTGTGCCTGGATGTGCGCCAGAGTTCCAGAGTTCATAGGGCTGCTACGAGTGTGATGGATAATTTACTCATATAGAAGAGACAAGTACGTAAATAAGGATTTGTTCACAGATATTGCAGATTTCGTATTATTAATACGTTTATAAAAAAATTGTTAACATGCGATTTTTTGAATAGTATGTCAGTAACGAAAGTTACCCAAAAGTTTTGGTCGTGTGGATGTTAATTCACCTCGACCAAACCCTCCAGGGATAAAGGCGTGATTACATGTATGTATGTTACTGTCAAATACCTATACAATCAGTTAATTGTAATAGTTAATTGTGACAACCCTAATCCATGAGTGAAGCTGTCGAGATCATTTCACCAAGATAACACGGATAGACAGATTCAGACGTGAGATTTGTAACGAACAATCTGTTAGCTTCGTGTATTTTAGGATTCAAGTCGGATATAACATGTGAATGTAGGTATAACAAAACGGTCATTACAGATGTCACTATAATGATGTCACTATAATTATAGAATGTATAGATATTAAAACGGGACTAAAGTAAATTATAGCAGAACATTTATTTCGCGTGGTTCCCGGCAGAGTAGAATTTGGACAACTCCATCTCTTCCCATGCGGTATCGTACAAGGCGACTAAGGGATAGGGCTGTTTAACAACAAACAGATATATACAGGCCCGACTCAGCCATGGATTCATGGCTTGAGTCAAAAATAGTATCCGGAAGACGGCAATACGCTCACCACCAATAACGTGGGACAGAATTTAAAGATTGGTGAGATGTGGGTGTTAATTCACTTCTGCCTAAACGGGGATAAAGCCGTGATTAATTGTATGTATTTATTTTGACTCTTCTCCGACTAAATCTACTCATATGTGCAGTACCTTGAACTGAAAAGAGCAAGAGTCAGGCTTGCTTCTATTTTGTAGAGTGCTCTAAATCGTAAAAAACTCAATAGACACAAAGAAACTATGTTTCTGAAAATCTTACCGAAATCGGTTTAGCCAATAGCAAGATAATTGCGGACAAACTTAAAAACTGATGAGTTCTATTCAAATTTCGAATCCGTTCAATGTCGTTTATTTTTTTATTCGTCAAATTTGAATTTCGTAAACAAACTTTTTTTATTTCCATCTTTTTTAACCGGTAATTGGCGTCGCTTGTACAAGTGGTCAGACACGAAAATCGTAGCCATTTTCTACGGTTATTTATCTAAAAAGCATATTTTCTTCATTGATAGTGCAATAAAAACACCATGAAGAGACTGTTCGCCCTCGTAAAGTTTGTCCCCTCGGCACGTGAGTGTAGCCAATACAATGTTTTACGAGACACTGGTCCGTGTACTTATGCAGAGTAAATCAGATGAAAATTGATTTTTATAGTCGGTCATCGAGACGACTGCATCCATGATGAGAATATATGATGCGAATAATTTAGAATGTTATTGATTTGCCTCGGTAGTGCAGTGGTAGCAAGTTACTGTATGAGGTCTAGGCTTCGATGTCTAGATCAGACAAATGGTGCAAACATTGTTAGCCAGTTTTACTGTATGAAAATTATTGAGAGGTAATTCGGAGTTTGAAGAAGGGGTCCGAATGACAGCAATCGACTCGATTACCAATATGGGGACCTTTTTTTTATACAACTTAGGTGGCAGACAAGCACACGGCCCACCTGATGGAAAGTGGTTACCATGACCTATGAAAGTGTGTAACACCAGTGGAGTCAAATCCGTGCTGCCGACCCTGTAAGAACAGAGATTTTGTGCCGTCAGTGTAGAGGACAAAGCAGGACAAGATTTTGGTCATCCCACTGACGGCACAAAAACTCTCCATTGAGCTCTGGCTACCCTACTCACCGCCGGGAACACAACACGAAGTTATTATAACCGCGATATTCTATAGGGCGGAGATACTTCCCCAGTCGGACTGCTCAATTGGGCGGAAATACCGCTGTGTCCTACCTCCTCTAAGGACCTACAACAGTTAGTGAAATATAAATTTCTATCGGGAAGATGGGTTTAAGTTATCGGCAACATGGAATCCAGTGATAAGACACATGCAACTTCGCTTTATGATAAAGACCTGACAGTTTGTTTACATAAGAGGGACTCTGTGAGTGCACATGTGACGGTACTTACATGGCGAAAACAGAATCTAAAAAATATCTAGAATGTGCGGGTAGAGGAAAAACTTTCTACTCCACGAGCTCGACGACGACGGCGGGCGTGCACCACTGTGCCAGTCAGCCTGTGACTACGGTCGGTGTAACCTGGTCGAAACATCAGGTAAACCAAATGCATGCATGTAGGTACCTTACTTATACCATCATCGCGTTAATGCCCGTTAACATTATTGTATAGTTAGTGAAATGCCAGTTAGTATTTATTTCTTTTTTATAATACTATTATTATTAATTTTAGCTTCTTTATGCCTTCCTCTTACATCCCAATAAATAAATAAGCATCACCCTATCACTTTTTTCCCTCGCAGATAATCTACTAAGGTCACATGGAACCATGCGGCTAATAATAATAATACTAATTAAAATAACTATAAGTAAATAACTAAATGAATTACAATTGATTATCTGTGACAATATTATAAAACACATCTCTGTCTGTTATTTATTTACCCACCGCAACCGAAACTCGGGGAGAAATTCACCGTAGAAAAAGATCATCCAAGCAATTTATGAGGTTAATAAATATCCCATTGACAAAGTTCTTTCGGCACAGAATTCCAGGCTGAAAATAAAGCGTACGACACACAGCGCATTATGCCGCGCGGCCGCGCGCGAACAACCGCGCTATTGTGAACACCCTGTGTTATTCCGTCATTTTCCAAACCACTACACCATATTGACGGGTTTATTCGCTATCCGCAATCACTACTGTGATTCTTTTACCGGTTATAGTATTTTCAACTTTATGAACAGAAGCATAGTGTTGTTTTTTCTTTGGCACTTGTTGTTGACCCTTTAGTCCTTTCTTTTCTGGCTTTTGTTAGGGTGTAATAGTTTTATGTTTGTGTTAGTAGCTGTGGAGCTTTTTTCATTAAATAAACTATTGATGTCGTAGTGTTTGTTCAAGTTAGGGGATATATTCTTCGAAGTTTTATGTTATAAAAAGAAATTTTTAACGTACAATATAGGTATTTAAACTAACATGGTCATTCAAATCATTATCAAAATAATCGGGATATTTGGAATAGGAGGAACTTTCCTCCGTGATCATGATGCTTGCAACAACGCCGAAATATCAGAAACTCGAAACAATGCAACATGGTATATATTCCGATTATTTTGATACTAACTATAAGCACAATCCCTATTAACACCCTTTTAAGATTAATCATAACAATATATAACTATACTTTGTATTAGTCTGCGGATAAATTTAATTTTATAAAGAAATCTAAATTGCTACCCAGAAATTTACAGTCATACCACCATATTGCACTGAATAATTAGTAATAATTTACTAATAATAACCTAAAAACATAGCAACAAAAGCTGTCAGACATGACAGTTGATACTTGTCAACACGACAGTCATATATGCAAATGACACAGTCAACGCTCAGATGTAATAACTGATAAGCAGAACCATTATCTTGTCCACAATGGCCGGTAATTGATAGAGGCATACAACTGCCGCCATTTTATAAGTGATGTGAATTAAGTGTATGTGTAATTTGAATAAAAAATGGCATGGTAAATATTTTATTTTATTGTTCATGAGTATTGCCTGTTGATTTGATTCTTGCTTAAATAATCTATGTATGTTTTTCCGAACCGATTATTCGAGCAAAGATTACATGATTGACTGTGGATCGATAAATACAAGCTATGCTTAGATTGTTCTAGATGCTAAGCGTTGTATCGTAGTTAAGTATATCTTAGAGTAAATATTTATTGGATTATATACCTGAATATTATGTCGTATTTCAGTCAAATCCATGCAAGTGTTTTAATGTGATTGAGTAACAAACAACTTAACAAATTTTAATTTATTATAATATACATAACATACATAAAATCACGCTTATATCCCCGAAGGGATAGGCTCACATTTCGCCAGTTTATGTTTAGGTCCCAAGTAATAGGTGGCGAGCCTATTGCCATTAACCGGGCACTTATAAACTTGCGATAAATACATACAACTTCGTAAAGTATCGGAAAGTCATTAGTGTGTGCCATGGTAGAACCTGGGATCGAACCCGAGACCTCGTCTCAGCAGTCCATTACACATACCACTAGGCTAACGGTATCTAATTGGTATCTATCCTTCAACAGACACGGGTGCCGAATTTAATAATCGTTGTTTATTTTTGAACACTTAATTCCCTGTACTGCTTTTAGACCATTGCCATTGGGTCTGTTTTAAATATTTTACAAAAACAGTCATGTGTAAATTTTTCCATTAGTTTGACAAAAAAACGAAGTAATTAAACGTATCCAATTTTCAAACAAAAAATCACAACTGGTCCCCGACGCGAATAGCATCACAAAATGCGCAATCGCGCTGAAGCGGACCGAATCACCCCTTTACAATGGAACATTACCAACAGATTAGGGGCACAATATTATCTTTAATTTAACTAAACACGTTCTTGCAACACCCTTTATATTGCGAAGGGCTCATCTCAATGTTGACACAGGCGTTAGAGTTGAAAAGCTCATAAACCTTCGTAAATGTGTTAATGATTTTGCTAAATAATAAGATTGGGATCGTGGCCCTTACTTTTTGGACCTCACCCTCGCTTACCATGGGGTGCAGTCAAATGATGGAATAAACAAAAAAATGTCCTTGTCTAAAAAACTTAATTGCTTTTTTGGTAATGATTCTTAGTATCGATGAACTTTAAAAGCAAAACTTAAATACAAATTTTCATCCAAATTAGAATTGTTTCCAAGATAGTAGTGTATAAATTGATAAAAAATAAATAAAGACAATTATTGCTAGTTCAATAATACGTATTATGCTAGTTAACAAGAGACATTATAACTCCAGCGGCTACTGCTAGCCGCATTAAAGTGTACAAGTAGCCTTTAACAATTTGCAATAAATGAAGTAATCATCATCCCAAGAGGCCAGCGTCTTTATGGCCCTTCTAAATAAGACCTTATATTATTAAAGACTCCTTTAACTGTGTTAGCAACTACAGAAATACGTTATTAGCCTGCAAGTTAATCTGGTAACCATTATTTGAGTTAAAAGAACTATAAACCTTTATAAGTTCATAATTCAGGTGTTCACGACTCAGTAAGTGAACGGAATAGGTTACTACATGCTACAGTATACCTGCATTGAAATATGTTAGTATTGTAAGCAGTTGATTAAAGCCTTTGTGCTGTTATTTCTTAGTAAAGAATTTAGTCGATTCTGAATGGACATTGAAAAATACCCAACTGCTGTCTAAAAGGTCAAAACATGTTTCATAGCAGGCGGTACCCATTTGCTAATCATAAACCAAAAGAAAATTAATAAGCACTGCCTGCTATCAAACTTATTTCGACCTTCTAAACAGCAGTTGGTTTATTTTTAGTTTTTAGTAATTTATTTTATTTTAAACTTTATAAATATTTCTAATCGCTTTATCATTCCCTTCATTTTGATACTCGATCAATTTTAATGAAACATTTTTTTGACATCCCGCATCATAGCACTAAAAATCCACAGCATAGTGTTATATGTTGACATTTTATATATTCTATGACACTCGGAAGATGAATACCTTTCATTAGAAAGAAAGAAAAAAGAAAATATATAGGAATATTCTAATTTGATACTTAAGACAGAGAGCAAACAAATCAATTATACAATTTAGTTTTTTTGTGCACCTCACACGCTAACCGAAAAGGTTCGGGCTCAGCATATAAACTGACAGCTATTTAGATAGCTGTCAGGCACTGGTTTTCAGCCAGACCTACGTGAAAGTGATATGGATGAAAATCAGTTGCATTCAAAGAAATAGTGAAGCGAGTAATCGACGCTTCCCATGACCATAAGGCTAACTTTTACCTCGCTCAAAGAATTGGCATCGCCATTCAGCGTAGTAATGCCGCCAGCCTCTTGGGCACGGTACCAGTAGAGATCGATGGGGAGGAATTTTTCGATGCCTAAAGTTGCAGTCTCCCTCTTTTTCTTCATTTCATTTTTGTATATATTGTATAGTTAGCATAGTTTTGTATACATTTTATAAGTATTTTCACTATTTAAATTAAATTATTTATTAGTTCAATTAATAAGTTGCACTTAGGTATATAAAAACAAAAACAAACTTCAAACATAGGTACTTATATACGCAGGTAACACATTACCCTCGCTGGCGCAATCGGGTAAAAAGATTAAAGTAGATATAGTAACTGAAACCAAATGAGAGCGAGCTGACTTTGTTTAATTTTTTAACATGATTTTATGGTTTGAGAATTGTACCGTCACATTCAGGGTTGAGCTGGGACGGAAGGTCAATGGAACTTCCCCTTTCTTCATTTTTCAACTATTTTCATGTTGGTCGTAATTAGAAGGTAGGTAGAGGAGGAGGGTAAATAGAAATAAAGATTTGCCATCTTCATTTCATTTCTTATAATTTAATAGATCTTATAGCATTGCATTATATTGTGGAGTTAATTCTCCTAACTAAATTATAAATAAGATTATTTTCCGGCAGCTTATTACCACAGCCTGTTTAACCTGGTCGAAACGTCAGGCAAATCAAAATTATGCATGAATACCTATACCATAATCGCGTTAGGTCCCGTAAACATTATTGAATATAATCAAGCAACGAAGTCTTGTCTTCGTCTAGAAATAATTCGCCGTTTTTTCCTCACACATAGTTTTCTCAACAAATAACTTTATCTACAATTGTTTACCTGAATACCTAATTCACATTGCAAACCAAATAAGAATTAGTTCCGTGCATAATCAAAATCCGCCGCACAATTACAGCGGGTTGTGTGTATGTGCGGGAGTCGCGTGCCGCTTTATCGCGCGGCGATCGCTCGTCCGCACGACACCGCGCGACAAATCACTGGAATTACGAACGAGCCCTCATTAACGATGTATATTTCAGTCATTGAGTGACCGAATGAAGCGAGCACGGATCTTTTTACAAATTACAGATACTGGACAATAATTACCCACTGTGTATTTGTTATTATTATTATAATTTGGAACATGTTGTAGTTTTTTTTACGTGTTCGATTTTTAACGTTATTTTTCCGATAAATTAAGAATTAATGTTTGTTGTGTTTATTTTTTGTGCTGTGCTGAAGCTGGTGACTAGTACCTTCATCATATGAATGTGATAAAAACATTGAGACTTTAGTAACTTACATATCAATGGATAAAATTGTCGAATTTGGTTTGAGCTTGTGCATGTTCAATGTTCCAACAAATAAAGATCTATTCTATTCTATTCTATTCTATTCTATTCTATTCTATTCAAAAACGCACAGTTTAAACTCTGTTGGTGGCCTGCAGTTGAGTTGTATGATTTTTGCGGTTTCGAAACTGAGACAAATCAGCTAGTAGAGATTTTATTAAAAGACTGTGTTATTTTATACTTAGCATCTAAGTAGACCAATAAATTAGGTTACGAAAAACACTAAAAATATTTCATATTTTTAGTGTTTTTCGTATTGGAAATGGAATGGAAATGGAATTTCGTATTGTTTATCGCTATTGGAATCAGCACCTACCTACTATTTAATTAAATAAAGTAGGACCCAAGATTATCTTTTTATTTCAGTAGTGTTAAATAAAGTAAGTAGGTAGACAAAGCTTTAAAGTTTTTATGTGTCAAATAAAACCCGAGAGCCGCCGCGCGCCATTGCGGAGCAACCGTTGCATATATTGTCTGATTAACGCTCCACAGCGGTATAGCCGGCAATAAACGGAACAACAACACATTGTACACCTCCCACTGTACACAAAACGACTTTTTCAACGTCCTACACAAATATTAGGCTGGACACACACCGCCCGACGAAAAAACAGATAACGAGTTGCACCGCTACCGGTCAAAGCAGCCGCCCGTGCCGGCGACCGAGAGGGGGCGGGGCGCGTCACGCGTAAAACAAACTAACGCGACGCGAGCGACCGAGAAGCGAATACGCGGCGCCCGCGCACGCGAGCGAGACGCCACTAGCCCGGTGTACTCACGGCTAATTTAAAACTCCAAAATAAATTGATGGTGAGCTCAAAACAAACAGATATGGCTGACAAAAAAGGACGGGCGCATACGAAATCTTCATTAGCGAGCGAGCTAGAACAAGGGCGCCGGCAATATAAAAATATCGAAAGCAATCGCGAACGTGATTCGACATTAAATACTTTTGGAAAAAATCTAATTTCTAACTGATACACCGGCGATGATTTTCATAAAAAGAAAACAAAACAGTATGACTGGTACGATTCGTTCGTGGGCGAACCGCGGTTATTAGCAAATTGAGGCCGTTAAAATGAAATTATCTCACAGTTAGTCTTAGTATGTTCATTTCCAAGATAATTAATGGTGTAATAAATCTGTAGAAATCTAGCGAAGGGTTAAATGAGCTTCAATGGTGGCGTTGTATCGATGAACTTGTATTTTTACGACAGCTATAACGGGCGGTTTAGGGTTATGAACTGACGCTGATCATAACGGTGAACGCAACATAAAATTTAGATTGAACATTGACTGCAATCAGACAATCTAGCTTTCTAAAGACTTAAGGCGTAAGTGCCTTTAGGTACTAGAACGGCTGCAACTGCTGCAAGTAACAAAAAATTGCGTCTTATTAGGCTTGCTCAATTGGGATTAAAATAAATCGTTTACTGAGTCTTTAAATGGATGGACGGACGACTTGAAAAAGGTGGCTGGGGGGACAGACTGGATGAGAAAGGCGGAGGATCGGAGAAAATGGCGCACATTGGGAGAGGCCTATGTCCAGCAGTGGACTGCAGTGGGCTAATTGACAGTATTTAAATAAACAATGGTAAAAGAAGAGTAAAAAAGAAAATACCTCCTTATTTATTTTGAATGAATAGGCAAATGAGTAACTAATATTCATATATTAATATTCATTTATTTCTCGAATAATATCACATTGTATTGAAAATCTAGTAAACTTTTCAAACAGTAAAAAATAAAAGGAATGAGAATGTATTTTAAATTATAATTCCTATCTACTAATATGGAACACGAATTTTGTTCCAAATAGCCTTAAGGTCGATGTTCCGATAGGCCCTTCAATGGAGTACATTTTACTCAATATCATTTTTCTAAACATATACACTTTTTTCCATAAGACTTCATTTTATCACTTTTCAACAAAAGATCTACCTATCTGTTGTAGAAAAGTGATAAAATCATTTATACTAGGTGATTTTATACTATTCTCAAGTGTCGGCCACCCAGCTCGTACTGCCCCGATACATCCTTTTAAAATTCGTACCTGACAAGGCGCCCTAAGTGTACCCATGAATAAGGCCTCTTATCGCAACAAGTGGTACTTAGCATTAATTCCTAGTTGCGTAGGTACACATTTAGTACACAACTAGGAAATCCCTATGAGACTAATGAATGATACAACCTACGGCAATTTTATTGTCAATTTATTTTTCGTTACCTATTCGTTGCTTATATTTCTTCAGCGGTGTCTTAGTAGATTTTATAACCGTGAAGACAAAACTTATAACCGTAAAAATGAGTCTACATTTTTTTTTTCATTCTTGTAAAACCTTTTCATGATCATAATCATGTTCCATGCCTATTTTGGTTGGTAATAGCAGTATCTAGTATATTTTTATCTTCTTCACAACCTGTAAGTATTAAAATATTTTATGGTGTTTTGTATATCTTGTCTCTAACCATAATATGAAAAAACCTGCGTGCACAGCCTTTTTTGGAACCGTACTTCATCCGAAGACATAAAAAATTGCTGATAACTTTTTCCCTCCATTTTTTGCTCGTGTATGGCGCCAATATTTTGACAGACGCACAACGAGGCAACACTAAACAGACATCAATGTTGCCATGTTATGAAACATTGCTAAGTGGTGGTTTAGATAAGAGGCCTTTTGCCTGCCCGCCTGTGTGATCTCCCTTGATCTTTACGTAATGGCCATTATTTGATTTATTTGAGTAGGTATTATTGTGTAATGTAATTTGATTTGTGGGCTCAAAGCGTTAAGCATTAAGTAAAACAAAGTAACATTGCAGTACTTAAAACGCAATCATTTTGAAATAAGAAATCTGAGTCATCTCAGTACAAGTTTAAGCATAATAGAAATATAATAAACCAAATTTAGGTAAAATACCTAAGTGTGGGTCGAGGTCTGATTATGAAATTGGAATAAGGTAGGTACTTTGCCGCCATGTTTTCAATACCTAATGGTAAGAAGGACTAATAAGCACCGCATTCAGCCATACAATACCTATTAATATTTATCCATAATAGGTATAGGTTATAAACACTTAACCACGTAGGTGGCAGATTCAAGTCAATCTCATCTGCAAGGCGGTACACCTGCTGATTGACGAAGCTCTGGCGCAGGCTTCCCCTCTCAGTGGCTTCTCACTAAGTACTGGAGCTTCAGACTGCATATGCTACCGTAAAACCTAACCGAAACAAATTATGGAGAGAGTACCTAGGTTCTAAGTAATACATGCATTGAGTTTTATAATTATTCAATGAGGATACAAAAATTAACATCATTATTTAACGAAAATTCTCAGAAATGATAACCATATAATTTATTGCTTTCACCAAAAAAACGTGCGAAAACAAAACAATTTATTTCAACATTTTATTTGACCTATTCGGCTGGGAACCGCCACCCACTGCCATCAATGGGACAAAAAATCCGGAAACAATATATCCTAAAGTCACGACAATTGCGTAACTATGTTTACTTTAAAACAAAAATAAGGCCCAAGGGTCACGAGTCACGACCACACGTAAGCGACCAAATACTCAGAAGTTCAAATGTTGTAAACATGTTTTTGCAAAAATTTGGTCACAGACTTTTTTTGCATAATTTTCGTCATTTTCGTAATACGATGTGACTAATAAATGCATGGTATATTAAATAAATCGGTAATGTCCATGACGTTCCTCTTTTAACAATTGAGAAGTTTTGAAGATTTGTTTTTAGCGCGCAAATACCTACTCTTTTGATGTTTGTGTTTAATTGTGCGAGTTATAATAATTTTAAATTGTGAATATATGTAAGAAATTTAGTATTAAATATGTTTCGGTATATAGGCAGGCTAACAACGATTTTAAAATTAAAATATATCTATAGAACACATACGTAGGTTTTTAATATTTTTGTGCCAAGGAAGTAGCAGCACTATATATTGCTGAAGCAATCAACTGTAACCTTAAATACAAGTGTTGCTACCTTTAATTATGTTATTACAACCCAAAATTGCAACAGTATCTAAATATCCCTAAACAAAGCAAAGATTATTTCTTCATACAAACAACAAACCTTACCAGCCAATATTAGTCAACATTAAATTTAACTCAAACTTAACAAAGTCGAAAAACGATAACAAAAATGAGCACACATAAAATATGTTAGCCCACACGGGGAGCTGAGTGGAGCCCCAAGTACTCAATAAAGAGGTATTTGCGTTTAATGATGGAACATCTTGTTCTACCGGTAAATTGGTAATCCGACCCCGCGACCCGTGTGTGGGCACGTCGGAGAGGGCACTAAGAGTGTTCTAAATTTAAATGTAGATTTGATATTAACGATTCGAATGTGATTTATGTTTTAGAACAGTATAAAGTATTTTAATTTAATTTTAGGAAATACACTCGCAAAGCAGTGATAGCGTTAAGAAAATCTATGTTTGATGTAGGTACCTAGGTACTCGTGTAACTATTGAACGAATTTTGTTTATGGACTGGACAGTACGTGTTTTTTTATTTTTTATTAGAAAGGTCTTGTTCAGACTTAAAACCTTTTTTATCTAAAAACTATGTGTAATCACAATCATTTCTGTAGAACCGAAGATATCTATGACCAAAAGTCGTCATTACCAATATTCTCAATGATGAAGCCGCGGGCATCAGCTAATAGATAATACAAACGCATTAAAGTCAAAATGGGAAAAGACCTGGGAAGAAATGGGAAAAAAAATCCCAACTTTTTACTTGCTTTTTAGTGAGAACGTTTGCCAGACATTAAACATTATTGATACATCTAACAACATATAATTTTAAAATCTATATATCACTAAATTATACTTTACCCAATGAAATTAATTAAATTTCATCAAATACCATAATATTTTACTAAAGATGTAATAGTTCTCCTTCTGATTAATTACCTGTAAAAAAGAAAAAAACATAATGAAACACAGCACAGATAAAAAATACCAATAGGTACCTATCTAATGAGGCACAGATACCCCAGCCATAATTCCTTTCCTTTCTCTAACAATACAAAGTATCGTAATACATTTCCACATTAGTATACCGTGTAGGTAACCGAACGTCGTGTAAGAAAACTCTTGGGATCAATTAGAGGCATGTGTGTTACGAGTAATGAGGGTAGAACTAGAAGTAATGAGATACAACCTGATACTTCGCGGTTGTACAGAACCCTCTGGCTTGGTGCGGAATATAGGAGAATAGCGATAGAGTAAGGAAGTTTGTTATGGAGATATATACATACATATAATTACGCCTTTATCCCTGGAGGGTTAAGCAGAGGTGATTTAACACCCACATTTCGCTGATCATTGAATTCGCTCCCATGTAATAGAGGGTGAGTCTATTGCCGTCTTTCGGCCACAATTGTTGACTCAACCATGCATCTTAGGCTGAGTCTGGGCTGTATATATCTGTCTGATGTTAAACAGCCTTTACCCTTAGTCGCCTTGTACGACTTCCCATGGGTGGTCCAAATTCTACTCTGCCGGGAACCACGCGACTGTGGAGAAATCTAAGTCGTCGATATAAATTTTGATGTAACTTTTCTGTTTAAGATTTATAGTTGACACGTAACTATGACTATTGAAAACCGATGTTGAAAACGGTAGGTACACATAGATAATAAAAGAAAAAATCGCAATAGAATTTGTTGTCATTTGGTTTAGATATTTCAATTTGTATCTAATTTCGTATAAAATTTTATTTCTTCTTAAATGATCGTGACCATCTAGATCTAGACAACGAGTAAGTTCCTAGGTAGAATTTTTATATACCTACCCGCTAATCAGACGCTGATTGCTCACGTCACATTAATTTTTATTTATAAATAAGTACATGATCGTGAATGCCCAAATCGCTCTTCTTTCATCAATTGCACTATCCATAGACGATAATTTATGCAAAACTAGGATAACCTTTACAAACGGAGGGCACCGTTGTGCCACATCTACCTACCGATTATCCTATTGGGGTAAATAATTGGTTTTGTTAGCAACAAAACACAACTGTACCTACAATATTTGTAGGTACAGGTAGGAAATGAAATTTAAGTTAAGTAAGCTACAACAGATGAGCAAGAGATATTAGTAGTGTTATTTTTTTGTTTATCTATGACACGCCAACTTGACTTCACCTCGCCTGATAGCAAAGTCTCAGGAATGAGGGTCTCCATTACAGATTAGAAGTAGGTTTAAGTAATGCATTTAATGAATTATTGGTAGATGATCAGCCAAATTCGTAGTTACTGGCTGAGCGGACCCGGACGTGACTGGGATTAACTTTAGGATGAAGAAAGATAATAATTTAAAAGGATTACTCGTTAAGTACCTACCTCTCTAAAAAGATACCTAAAAGGATAACTTAGCGGATTTCATCTGTGATTCGAATTGAGATTCCGCTAAAAATATATTACAGCGGTTAATTATTCACAGTTTTGACGTAAATAAACTTAGTGATAACCTTAAACATCGCTTTGAAAATTATTAGATTTTAGTAGAATATAAAACTATGTAGGTACAATCTTTAATGGGTCATTTTAGACCTAACACCTTCACAAATAGGCACACGAGTGAAGACATGTCCAAGAGTCTAGTTAATAAAAAAAAAATATCACAATAAGAATAAATTTCCATAACGAGTATGTTTCATTACCTACACATAAAAACAAAAAGAATAACGCATCCAATATTTTTTCTAACAAAAAATTCTCATAAAAATAATTAAATTTTTTTCATAACCTGTCATTGCCTTCGTTAACCAGTTGCAATAAAAACAGCGACATTCAACCGCTATAAAAATGGCGTTATTCTCTCATTGTTTTTGTTAAAAATTATAGGTATTAATGAGAGTATAGTTTATGCGATCAAGGCTTATCGCCGCGTGTGGACGCCATCTTTACTGTCAAGTTATGTGACGTAGGCACGCGACTTTGTGCTAGCGTCTATGGTTTAAAAAGTATTTTAGGGCGTAGATGATTATGGATAATGGTTTGAGGACATTTTACCTGCCAACCACACGTCCTGATCGACAACCTGAATTCTGGGGGGCGGACACATGGAAATGAATTTACAGGAGTGGCTTTTTTTTTATACAACTTACCACATAAGTGCATAACTGCCACATAAGTGGTATAAAAAACAGAAATTATTATGCCCTAACCTCTCCAGCTAACCTATATTGTTTGTGATAAGACTGTTGTTTACCTAAGTTAGTAGTCTAATAGCCAAGATTCGAACGCGTGACTTTTAGACTGTTTAACCACTAAGCACCCGACGTTTGTCGTCATAAATAAGGTCATAACACAACAATGCCGTGCGGCTCTAAAAAGATCACAGTGAACAATTCTGTTAAAAACGAGTAACATTGTAAATTTGCATTCGATCTCAAAAGATTCCTATAAACCCTTAAAATGCCTCACTTTGCGTGTTCTACCGCCTATACAAAGGTTTGTGCTCAGATGAATTGTTTGACATGATGCCCGTAGCTACATTCTATCATCGCACCTCTCGCCATAGGCAGGGAATTCATCCTCACACATTGCGACCTGAGACGGTGCGCACTGTGCGGTATGAAAGAAACTTCATCCCACGCACACTCAAGCTGTGGAATGACCTCCCTGCTGCGGTTTTCCCAAGCGCCTACAATATGGGGTTCTTCAAGAGAGGCATCAGAAGGTTTCTTCATGGTCAGCAGCACGAGTGTGACACCCCTGGTGTTGCATACGTCCATAGGCCACGGTAACCTCTTCCCATCAGGTGGGCCGTGTGCTTGTCTGCCAACAAAGTGGTAAAAAAAAAAACTCATATGAGCAGAATCACAAAAATTCATTTACTAATTTCGAGTAGGTAAATGTTGTCGCTTGATAAAATATTATCCTTATAAGTAGGGTTCCAATGAAGTGGCTTTTTAGACCTGCCGAACACCGTTCAGTATGAAAGTGATTCATTCATCATTGATTAATTCATACCCATATGATGATAATCGACGTCACATTTCGAGGTACAAGTGTCTAAAACAGGTTTCATGCATGAAATCCTGATTAATCACGTTTCCTTTATAGTTGATTAATATTCTGTGGTGCTAAATGGTCGTTATTACACAAAGCCGTGTTGTATTATACCTAGGTACTTAAGAAGGTTTGATAACATCGTTTTGGATATTGTAGGTACTCATAATAAAGTTTCAACATCTTATTAATCGAAAAAAATCTTTGTTATTAGCAGTAATGTGGAGACAGAGAACGACCATACTTGTAAGTAAAATGTTGCTATTTTATAAAATTAAAACATGTCATATTACTACTGGGGAAAAAAGTAGTGACACTTTCCAGATCTTATATGTCAATAATGAACATAGTACTTTTTTTTAATAAAAATTGTTTCTGTGTGGTCTTACCTAACTACAAATTAATCGACAATTTGAAATCAAATCATAAAAATTTTAACGACTTTTATATGGGTCAATCAATTTTAGTATCGTCAAAGATTTTTAATCCCGGCAACCCAGCTTTTCTACTGGAGATAGACAGTTGAAACCCTGGGTTGTCAACGTTAAAAACAAAAGTACTAATGGTAGATCTGAGTCTACCAAAAATGCTTTTGTATCTATTACCTATTAATTCTTCTTCTAATATTATTCTATTACATACATACATACATATAATCTTGTCTTTATCCCCGGAGGGTTAGGCAGAGGTGAATTAACACCTACATTTCACCAAGAATTGTATTCAGTCCCATGTAATGGGGGTGAGCCTATTGCCATATTCCAGGCACTATTGTTGACTCGAGCCATGCATCTGGGCGTATATAGCGGTCTGATGCTAAACAGCCTTATCCCTTAGTCGCCTTGTGTCGTACCGCATGGGAAGAGATGGGATGGCCCAAATTCTAATCTGCCGGGAACCACGCGGCTGTCGGAAACCACGCTATTTATTCTATTATTAATCCTAATACCTACCTATGTATATAGTGCAAGTAGGTAATCACGATTACACGCTACATGGCACAGTAATGGGGTAAAGAGGTATTTATTGAGTATAAGGCCTTTTATCCAGTGAATTAGGTTGGTATTGGCCACAACCGTTATGTTTTGTTATTTTTACGTACGCTCGTTAATGGTAGGTAATTGATAAGATTCAATTTAGATTATAAGTGAATTTAACGCACCTTTACCTATTCATACTAATATTATTAATACGAAAATAATTCTGTCTAAGTATTATTCTTTGAAGCCTTAACCGCGGGTCCGATTTTGATGAAATTTGGTATAGAGGTAGATTCGTAGAACAGACCTTAGAAAAAGAACTTAGGATATTGTGTTTGATCGCTAGCTAATATAGTGGTAAAATATTCCACTGTATGACGGAGTTGGCATAGGGTGCCAAGTTCAGTGCCGTGCATATTTAACTGATTAAATTGATTAAGATGTAAAAACAATTTCAAGCCATTTTTCTGATGCAGTCTGGTTAAAAGAAATAATGTTATATATAATATATTTTTGCCAATAAGGTATTTTCTAGGTAAACCATGATCACACATTGTACAACGCACTGTTGCCATTCCAAAAATAAGAAATATAGGCAAATACCTACCTATTCATTTCACTCTTAAAATTTTATATACAAATAAAAATAAAAGCCCCTAAAAAGGTACCCAAACGAAAAGTGAGAAATAAAAAAAGTTGTTGTGTAAGGTTATGTTAACCTACCCAATTAAGTTGTCAGTTTCAAAAGCGCTTAGCCAGGATTAAATCCCCTATACAGATAAACACGTCATTTGTTGAAAATTTAAATATTTCATCAATTGACTTCTGATTGTTATAAATGGTGTTACTATCCCAAGTTTTAGACAGCCTTGGTGGCGAGGCGGTAGTGAAACGCGGCCGCCACGCAGGAGGCGCGGTTTCGATCCCCGCTCAGTGTAAATATTTGTATGCAGGATCACAGGTATTTGCATTGGTCTGTCGTGCTTAGCCGTCAGTCTCTGTTGCCATACCAATGTCTATAGCAGTCGTTATGGGTGGTTAGAGCCCTAAAAAATCCAATAACTGGCCTAGCTGCAATGCAATGCAATATAGGAGGTAGGACACGGCGGTATTTCCGCCCAATTGAGCAGTCCGACTGGGGAAGTACCTCCGCCTTACAGAATACCGCGATTATAATAACTTCGTGTTGTGTTCCCGGCGGTTAGTTGAGTAGCCAGTGCTCACTGGAGAATTTGTGCTGTCAGTGGGATGACTAAAGGTTTGTCCTGCTTTGTCTTCTGTACTGACAGCACAGAAACTCTGCGCTTACAGGGTCGGCAGCACGAGTGTGTGGTTTCTCTGGTGTTACACACGTCCATAGGCCACGGTAACCACTTTCCATCAGGTGGGCCGTGCGCTTGTCTGCCACCTGCAAAATATCGAAGTTCAGCCAAACCCGTAGTTGCACTGGTAAAGCAGACCCTGGACTCCGAGGTGAAAAGTTCGGATGCGACTGGGATTAACATTAAAATGAAGAAGAAGACTATCCCGAAAGTATATTCTTCAATAATAATGATTATGTAATTAATTATCAATTAACCTGTTAATATTTATTTTGTGTAACTTCACAACCGTCCGCGTCATTTGGTCGTTTGGATCATCACTTGGTAATTAATTTATTTGCCCACCTATAGTTTAGTTCTTGTTTTTTTTTTAGTTTTTCTATTATCGCATGCATGTCTTAACGTAACTGTTTAACACTCAAAACGCTGTGTATAGATATAAGTGGATATCAGATTTAGAAAGTGTAAGTAAATAATGTATCTGTATTTAATCTCAATCTGTTTTCTGTTTCTATACCTAATAAAATAAAATAAAATAAATTATACGTGTCAATGGAACTCTGTATGTCTGTTACGCTTTCAAACTTAAACCATTTAAATGATGTTTTTGAAGCTTGGTACAGTAATAGATTAAGTTTTGGGAAAACATTCGATTAAGCCTTCTCTATGTTTAGTTCTGATGACTACATCTGCGCGGGCAGAGCTACAGGCAACAGCTAGTATAATATACAATGATTCCTATACTCTAAGCTCAGCCAGAGATACGAGTATGCGCCTTTTCAAATTGCAAAAGCACTTAAAACAGGAATAAATAAAAGTACTTTGTATTAGTCTTAATTATTTTTTCTGCAAAATACATTATATATTGTCTGCATCTCCAAAAGATTCACTATAAGCTAATTAATAATAGATTTAGTTAGTACAATATTGCGGTAGATGTCGTGAGTATCGGCATTAAGTGATCTAGTGCGCAGGAGACCATGATCGATCCCTCAGGCCTCCTTATTAAAGTGAACTAACGATGTAATTGCCGCAGTTGTTGTTACAGCTAAACTACCAATTTGGATAATCATGAAAACGTCTAGCCGTTTGCACTTTGAGTGTAGACATGTTGAATCGATAGGGTAAACATGAGCTAGGTAATCTACTGTATTCAGGTCATCGAAGGGAGAAGTGAACTTCGTTGAAAACAGGCTTTATTAAGCTATTTTAGAGCGTTCTTTCGGATTACATACACACATACATAATCAGAGGGTTATGCAGAGGTGAAATAACACCCAAATTTCACCAATCATTGAATTCGGTCTCACGTAATACGGGGTGAGCCTATTGCCGTCTTCCGGACACTACTTATTGTTGACTCAAGCCATGTATCTCAGGCTGAGTCTGGACTGTATATATCTGTCTGATTATAGTAATATCTCTCGGATTATAGTAATTAAAACCGTCATTGGTTTCTAGAATATTAGAACTATAGGTATCTTTGGTTTCATCAATTGTAGATATGATAGAGATAGACTGATAGGTGATGAAGAGGAAATTTTACGAAACTGAAATGAACCGATTTTAATCGAATTTTCAAAATGCGCTATGTTTCAAAAATAAAATCCACCACAGGAGGCACTTTTATTTTGAGCTTACAGATATGAGAAAACTACCTATTGATATACCTAATATCGATAATCTAATTAGAGCACTATATGGACTAAATGAGTGATGTCCAAAACTATAAACATCACCATTTTACTAACTATATCGCCGGTTTAAGAACAGCACGCTTACTCTAATTTCCTTACTATTTTTTATTTTTCAATAAGGAGCATCTAACTTTATTCGTTTTCTGTATCTAGGACACGCCAACTTGACTTCACCACGCATGATACAGACACGTAGTATGTTACAATATCGGGTTAATTCCAATTCAAATTTTGTCATATTATTACCCTACCTACCAAAAAGATAAAACCAGTAATTTCAGACACTGTCTATTTTACAATTGGACAGCGACGTAATGACATTTAACTCGTGTAATCACGCAAGCCTCACTCCTAGCAGTCCTAGCACTGCAATAGCACCGTGTGTAAGATAATAAGCGAGTGTTAGTCTCAAATGAGTTGGACTGAGTTGAACACAAACGGTGATATTAAATTTACTAAAAGGTTTGTTATTGCTCTAGTCATTTTCTGAAGCAACTTTGTCTGGAGGAATTCAAATGTGAGTCATGCATAGTTTGAAGGTTTTACTGTTTTATATGTTTGAAAGGAGCCCTTGAAATATATTACTATTTTATATTATTTTATTTCCTACTAATAGTTATTACAAATTGTGAAAATTGTTAGAATCGAAGGTTGTAACTCCATCACGCAAAAATTGTTGAAGAGACCTGCATTAATTTAGCAAATGCTTTTGGCATCTTGCACTCAAGTTATTATTTAATTTTGCTATACAAAGTATTACCTTTACAGTAACTATTTAATTTTCATACCTTAAAAATACTTATAGGACTGACTGTACGAAAAAGCCTTGAGTTTTTTTTACTATTGATCCTTACGGTGGAAATTAGACAAAATGACGAGTACGGGATGGCGCAGAAAATATACTGAGATCAGTCTCAGTTGATCTCAGATGATGAGTCCTACTCTAAATACGTATATTGATATTCATCTGTAATTACTTTAGTAAAGTAATTGCTTTATTAGATGTTGTGAAGCCATCACCATTTCACACTTTAACCGTAACATTAACAACGTGCACCGGAGTCACGCTAAGCGGTACAATGTCGCTGCACAACGCGAGTCGCCCATGGCCTGATGTGATTGAACTGACTTGTACTAAATTATACGACCTGTCATGTTATGTTATGTAGAATAAGGAGCAAAACACCTACACGAGAATTGTTTGAAATTCATCAGACTTCAAACTTTATCTCTTTTGTTATTTAAGAGACTTAGATAGTACGACCATATAATGAGACATGATGATTTCTCCGTAAAAGCCGCCTTCGATATCCTTATTTAAAATGTATAAACTGTTAATATCTTCGGTAATACGGAACCCTTCGTGTGCGAAACCGACTTATATCTCACCGTTTTTTACCTTTAAACGTTGTCTAGTTTGATCAGGTAAATATAAAACCTGTTTCGAAGCCATTCCTAACGAACTCTTTATTACCATAAAGAGATAAAAAAGTGAAATGTAATTACAGATCGCTTACCCAAATTTTAAAAACTAAAAGGTCTCAAATAAAACACACAAGTCTATCTCGCGTTATTAAATTTCAAAATAGGTAGGTACTGATCAAAGAAATATTACCAAAAAATCTATCAATCTGATAATTCAAATATCGATCGATCTAATAGTTTTAGTTTTAATTTTCAATTGCATTGTAATAATACTCGTTCTGAATAGATAAATAAATATCCACTGAACTTAAAAAAAATATCGATCTATTGTTTGAGAGTTAGATATATTAGGTATACTTAATAGATACTAAACTTTACTAAATTATTTTGGAAAGATACGTTTAGTACATAAATATACAATACACATAAATTCAAAATCATTCTGTATACCTACAATATGATTAAAGCGCAGATTGATGCGATTTGGTGCACATTAAATTATAATTAATTTTAGAGAGTACTAATTATATCATTTGGTAATCCACCGGAAATTAAATATTCTCCGTCGGGACTATTAATGAAAAAATAACAATTTATGACCACACATATTGTTAAACATAAAAATAACATGTACATGGTGTTCATAAGACTGTGAAAGCATTAATTACGTAATGTTTTGAATAGGATCGCGAATCTTGAGTTATTAGTTGCCAATTATGCTAACGCCAAACAAGCCTTCAAGCAATCACCATAATTACCGCATTAGTGGTGAAACCGACACCATGGCATGTCCGCTTTCTAATCACAGAGATGTGTACACTGCAATTATTGATAACCCATAAAAACTAGCTTAAACGTCGTCGTGCAACACATGCAGTCGCAAATTAGATGTTTTTTGAAACGTCTTATTTTATTATTGACACGTAACTAGCTTTCTTATTTTGAATTCTGTATATTCGTACCTATGGCAATTTTAGCGGTTTTAAATTGACACTTTGCAAACTGATTTTTGAGTCTGTTAATATTAGTAGGTACTTAGTATTGATCTCTACACTTAGGTATCTTGAGTTTATCAAAAGTAGAAAGTCTTTTTTATATAGGAGACGTCAATTACACTTCTCCTCTCAGAAAAGAGGGTCACTATTACTTACATATATTATGTTACAATGGTGACACTCAGGTTGACGGCCTCATCCTAAACTTTTTCACGCTTCGCTTAAAGGACCCGGTATTGTAGGCAGAAGGAAACACGTGAGCTGGTAAGACGTGAGAACAGAGACTCCGAACCGTTTGGTTCTTGATCGGATATTCTGCAACGTGTGCGGGTGACATCTAAGCCCAGCACGTGTTGTCTTGTGTAGGATGAAATGTGAGCTTTGAGTGTCATAGCTGAAGGAAGTACCCAATGTCACTACAGCTGGGAGCAAGTGAGCTATAGCATGGTCAAGGTACGTTCTGGTATGGTAAAAAAGTTAATGTTCAAGGGAGGATTAGATGGTTAGGACAAGTTGAGAATATAGACGAACGGAGATTAATGAAACATCTTCATGAGGTGAAGGTGAATTTCTTCAACTAAGCTTGTCATTAATCAGTTAGAAGTAGACTCATGTCGATGGGCCTAGAAAGACGCCTAGCAAGATGCAAAGACGGGCATTGAGGCTGGTTGAAAATTCCAAACTCACAGGTTAGTGTGGAACCTCTTTGCCTTAGGAGGGATTTTGCCTCACTGTGTGTGTTCTACCGCCTATACAATGGTTTGTGCTCAGAAGAATTGTTTGACATGATGCCCGTAGCTACATTCTATCATCGCACCTCTCGCCATAGGCAGGGAATTCATCCTCACACATTGCGACCTGAGACGGTGCGCACTGTGCGGTATGAAAGAAACTTCATTGCACGCACACTCAAGCTGTGGAATGACCTCCCTGCTGCGGTTTTCCTAAGCTCCATATTGTAATGGGATTCTTCAAGAGGGGCATCAGAAGGTTTCTTCATAGTCGGCTGCGCGAGTGTGACACCCCTGGTGTTGCATACGTCCATAGGCTACGGTAACCGCTTCCCATCAGGTGGGCCGTGTGCTTGTCTGCCAACTGAGTGGTATAAAAAAAAATTGCCTTCCTTCTACATAGCTTATATAATACACTTAACCAATATAAACAGTGTAATACAGTAATATCTTGACCTGGCTCCCGTACACTTTAATAACACCCATTAAAAAATTCAAAAGTGACAGTTAGGCCTAATTAAAAAAAAGTAAAATATAAAATACGGTTTGTCTATGATCAATTTGCAAAAACTGCTTTCGAAATAACTCTTTATAGTCGATTAAGAGTTCAAACTCAATGATTGTAATTATACAACCGTAAAATTAAGTAATTACACATAAATTCTTCCTCAGCCATTAGATAGAATCTTGTACAAGTGTTGGATTTAGATTTAACTTTTTAAACTACTATTTTATATATTAATTGGACATTTCTAGCTGTTGAGAATGTTAATAAATATCTTCTTGAGAGTCTCTAATACCAACATATTTTAATCAAAATGCTAGAAATATGTTGAGGTTTTTCATCATTTTTGGTAATTAAGTAAATGTTTAGATAGGTGTATGTTACAGATTAAATTCGATTTGGTTTTGATGCAATCACTCATCTTTTTAAATGGTTTTAATTAGGCAAGTACGGCAGGTATCTAAAGAAATACTTGATTGAAAATTGAACCAGGAATTAGAACGAAATACCAATTAAAATTAAAATTGGTCCATTGTTACCGGACAATTCTTGACAATATATTTTTAGTTTTAATAAAGTACAAAATAACCTCAATAATTCAATTCATTTGATGGCATTTTGGCTCAATTATGATGCATGCGCCTACTACTGCATTATTGAGAGCAATGGTTCTAGCTTGTAATAAAGGTAGGTATAATCATTTCAAACATCAAAATTATGTTAGATAAATTGTTTAAGCTCATTGTCATAAAAAAGCTAAAAAACCTGATCCAAATTAATGTTACCGTATCGAAAGATAATTTTCGCTGAAGCCGTCCCGTATTTTGCAAACATTATTGATACATTAATATTATAATCTTTCCCGTGCCGTGTTGAGAGAATCATTCTTGATGCATCCCCGGGGCTAATAACCATATTATCGTTTTTAAACTAGCCCCAATCATGCGGTAATGTGTTTTAAATATGTTAAATATGACCAACATGGTGTAACGTGTCCGACATTACTAATAGTGATGATTTTTGAGCGGCGTCTTTGTGAGCAATATTATCCGGGTTGTAGGGTTCCCTAGTGATTCTATTTTTAAATTTGAATTATTGAAATCGAGAACTTAAAAAAGAAAAAATGCATTCTTAAAAATATAATATACAAACAAAAAGAATATTATATGAGTATTATCTATCGTGTAGTTCTAGACTAAGAACAATATTTTAGGAAGATTAAACTCAATTTTAATTTAAATCTATTGATCCACGATCTATAAATAGATAGGTATAATAATAATCAAAGTCAAAACAAAACAAATATTGGTAAAATATTGAATTATCTCCGAAAGTCATAATAATACTCATTTTCCTAAAAAACAAAGATTTAAAATGTTTTATTTTTCTACAATATCGTTAAAATAAAAAGAATAACAAATGTCACATCTTTATTCAAATTACTAACCAGTCCATAGATCACTGGTGATTTGAATTAATTTAAAAAACCAATATGGCACACATCATTCATATAAAATACAGTTAACAATTAGCAACTGTTTATGAGATGAGATTACTTGAAGAATGAAGCAAGCTCTTTGGAATATAAATCGTTTAAAATTATGCGAATAGGTCGAAATTACGTTTTAGATCTAATAGAAGTTGTTAGAGATCTATCTATCTAAACATATTTTTCGGAAGTCTTAAATTAAATTAGAATAAATAAATCTTTTATTTAATTTCAATACAATTAATTTCAGTAAGCCTCGTTTTAGTTTCTAATACATTTTTTTAGTTTTAAAAGCTACATAAAGATGTCAAAGTAAATAGAAGCGGCCCAATTATTTCGGATAAAATTCGTTTCGGGTTCCAACCTTAACTTTCACATGAAGTCATGTCATGCTTAGGCAGAGTATTTTCGAGGGCTATTACTATCGATCATGCTAAGGAACGCTTTGATAGAAAAGAATCAATAAAAAGGTTTTATCTAGATTATCATCAATCGAAAAAGATAGCCACAGTCATCGGTCAGATAAATGTAACGATTGGCAGACAAAGACGAATACAGTTATATGTAGATTTTTTTCTGAACAAGTCATAATAAATCTATGCGTTAAATATCACAATTAACCAAGAAACATCCGCTATGTTTTATTCGAAGAAAAAAACACACCTTTTTATACTAAAAATATTATAATGGCGGCTGTCAAGTTAATATTCGCTCAGTTAACGTTAGAGAAGACATAATTAAAAGAAATAAAGTTGCTACGGTGAAAACTGCTGTAATTACGCATAATAATGACCATAAAAAATGAGTTAAGCATCAAAAATTAAATTATAAATAGCATAGTTATCTTGATGTTGCCATCGCTAATAAGATTTTTGAACAAAACACTTTTTGTAGACAGCAGACTTATATGGACTGGCACATCCACCTATTAAACTAGACAAACTGTTTGGAAGTAATAATTCGAGTAGATATTAAGAAAAAGACCACAGACATGAACGGTCAGACTCCATCTTCGGACATGAGACCGTCCGGGCCTCGACAGTCGTAGCCTTAAAGTAGCAGATCTTTGTGCAATAGATGTAGGTTATCACGGGACAACTGCATCACCCACAACAGCCTCTAATAACGGGAATAGGGGAGGGTAGGAAACCCAGAGAACCTGATTAACTAATTGCTTGCTCTCTTTTTTGTTCTGATTTTATTTTAGTCTAAATAAAGATTGCCTAGGGGTATGGGTAATGGACTGCTGAAACGAGATATCGGGTTCGATCCCAGGTTTTACCATGGCACACACCAATGACTTTTCGATGCTTTTCGAAGTTATGTGTGTATTTATCGCAGGTTTATAAGTGCACGGTTAATGGCAATAGACTCGCCACCTACATTGGGGCCTAAACATAAACTGGTGAAATGTGGGTAGGTAGGTACTAGCACCTCTATCTACCCCTTCGGGGATATAGGCGTGAGTTTATGTTATGCTATGTTATAGATTGACTATAAAGACTTAAAGACTTATCTTCTTTCTCGGGGAGAAAAACCAGTAATACTATGTTACATAGTGAAAATATGCTGATATACTTTTATAATATGTGATCTTATAAACATGCTTACCCTCCACGTAGTGTTAATTAGCTAGAAATGTATGTCAGGCTACCCATTTTCTATATCACCATATCTCAAACTGTTAATTTTTAAATTCGATTAACATAGAACAAATTGAAACGGTCCAGACGGGATTCGAACCCACAATCTTTCCCTTCAAGGGGGTACGGTCTGACCACTAAGCCACCGAAACCTTCGCCTGAAACCATCTAACACATATATCCGTCTTAGGGCGGTGTTTATTTTTACCTAGGTAGGGCACAGCGGTAACTGAGCAGTCCGACTGGGGAAGTACCTCCGCCCTACAGCATACCGCGGCTATAATAACTTCGTGTTGTGTTCCCAGCGGTGAGTAGGGTAGCCAGAGCTCACTGGAGAATTTGTGCTGTCAGTGGGAAGACTAAAGGCTTGTCCTGCTTTGTCTTCTACTGACGGCACAGAAACTCTGTACTTACAGGGTTGGCAGCGCGACTGCGACTCCTCTGGTGTTACAAACGTCCATAGGCCACGGTAACCACTTTCCATCAGGTGGGCCGTGTGCTTGTCTGCCAACTAAGTGGTATAAAAAAAACCTAAAACTAGTCTTAAATAAAGTGAATACGTTATTACAATTTTATTACAGTGCAAAATGAATTCACGTTCGTATCCAGTTTCCGAAATCATTATCTATACGTAATATGACATTCGGTAACCCTGCTGGACTCTAGTTAATAATATAATTTTAGTAAGTAGCCACGATGAGCTATAAAATGTCCGGAATACGACATAAATAGTCGTATTAAAGTATTACATAATGAGAACGGCTCCTTTGAACTAAACTTGCAAAACCGTCGTGTTTCTTTAAATAATGCTAATTTCATTAAATTAATGCTCAGATCTTATTTGACACGCTGGGATTATTGACAGCACGATTTAAAACTGATGTAGGTATACAGTTGTAGCTTTAACTATATTGACGGGAAATACAATAAATATGTCTTAAAATTTTGTTAGATTTAGGAGAGTTAAATGAAAAACCAATCAAACTCAAAGAAAAAAAAAGGTAAATTTCACTTTTAGAGCATGGGTTGGAGCAAGAGTACTTACATAGGATTACGTCTATCTATCTATCTATCTACGTCACATGAAGGGAAAGGGAGCTAGAGAAAACTAAAGCTCTCTCAAATCACAGAAGATACTGCGGGACGTCTTCCAGGTATTGCCGATTTGAATGCCAATTCAAGTAAAAGTAGTGTAACTAAAACTTTCAAGAATTTTTCAAGAAACAACCTCGTGTTGTATTCCCGGCGGTGAGTAGGGTAGCTAGAGCTTACTGAAGAGTGGGAAAACCAAAGGCTTGTACTGCTTTGTCTTCTACACTGACGGCACAGAAAATCTCTGTGCTTACAAGGTCGGCAGCGCGAGTGTGACTCGTTTGCTGTTGCACACGTCCATAGGCCACTGTAACTACTTTCCATCAGATGAGCCACTTGTCTGCCACCTAAGTCGTATAAAAGAAATTGTCTAGGTTATCCCTATATCGAACTCTAGCTAATCTTTGTTAAAGATTATTGCAGTGGAAAAATCTAAAAAGACGTAAATATTAAATGTTGACCAACTAAACGTGTGCTAAGCAGAGAAAATGGTCATACGTGTTAAAATAAAACTTAGCACCTATCCAATTTAAAGAAGAAAATTCACGACACATTTTGTCACTTAAAACCGCGCCTTGCGCATACGCATTCTACACGTCTGACATCATTGAGACTTCCGTGTAGATAATTGTGGTATTTCATCATAATCTTTAGTACATTAGTTACACTAACTGCCTGTGTATGCGCACGCTATGTTATAATATGGAGCCGAGAAACGTTAGTGACGAATCGTTTTAAGAATACGCATAGAAAAGAATTAGTATTGGTTTGAGGTTTGACTACGGTTAATATTATATCGGTTTAAAGTCTTTAATTTATCGAATTAAGGACTTAACTCTATCGGATTGTAGATTTGATCCAATTATTAGGTCTAGGAGAAAATAGTGGTCTTTATTTCATTCGAATCGAACCCGCGCCCCCTGCATAGCAGTCGAATGCTCTACCGCTACGCCACGGAGGTCGTCAAATTATGAAGTTCTACTTCTACTCATTTAACACCAAAGCACGAATATCTTACTAAATAACGTTTCCTTATTCACGTTGATTACGAGTCAAGTGTCAGGTTCGATTTTAGACAGTTGTAAAATCGAAAGTGGGAGCCACGTAGTCTCCGGGCCCTGGTTAATCGCACTTTAATAGCTGCGGCGTTTTACAAAGGACGGGCGCTTCGCCACTGCAGCCCCGTGTCGGACGCAGCTATGGAAGAAGACTGCAGTGTTCTAATTGCTTAATACCGTCACTGTTCTTTTTTTGAAATTCTTGAAGTGTTAGTCATAACTTTGGAGATGGAGATCTGGATTAATTTTGTTACAAATCATTTTAATTAATTATGAGGAGTGAGGGGTAAGTTTTTTGGTACTATAAAAGCTTTTACTTAACTGTATAATATGAAATTTAGTTTATAATAACAAAACAACTTTTGATTGAATCTATTCTGAGATGGTTTATTGTTTCTGTAACAAATATTACAATGATTTATTGATATTGAAACAGTTTAATTTAAATTCTTTACCTACTTTCTTTCATGTCTTTGAATGACTTCTAGTTTCCTAGGCATTCTATTGATTTTATTTTCTGATTTAATCGTGTGTCGACATGAATGGACATCGCTCAGACGAGTGGGCGGGTACTTGAATAGCCGACACAAAGGTGTTATGGGGGCCACCGCGCGCGATCGAACGGTGGACATTGACAGACAATATGTCTCTTTCAAAAGATCTCGTTGGTTAAAACGGGTAATAAATGGGAATACTTCATTCCTTAAGCTAGATCTGATATATTAAAAAAAATCATCAGGTATAAAATTGATAAATTCCAAAACTTTCGAGTTAAATGCGTATAATTGGACATTAATAACTACTTTTATAAGTCATTAGCTGTTTTAGATTCAATGATAAATTTGAATCGTCTTTGTCTTTATTTTTGTTTCTGTTACCTATGAACATGATTTGGTTCCTAAAAGGTTGCGATGCAAAACAACAAGTTAATCTCTCGCAGCCCTTTCGCTAACATGTTCTATATTTAAATATAGAACGTGTGTCGATGACATTGGAAAACTGGTCTTTAATGAATTTATGCCGCGAATGGTTCTATAGTAGAATCGAGGCGTTCAAGTCTCTTCGACTGTTAGAGCCCATCAGACTCCGACACAAGCGTCGAGTTCGACACATAATAATAAAATCGAAAGTTACAATCTTTTAATTAACACAAAAACAATGTACAGTTATTTTTAGTTTGGTAGGAATTGACGTATTAGCAAATTATGTCATAAATTAGACTTATAACCGTTCGATTTTGATTTTTTATGAGAACGATTAACGATCTTCAATCACAGAACGCACAAGTCCAGTAGCGATGAATTATACGACATTTATTACATTGTTCATAAATTTTTATTGTTAATAGGTTAATGGGACACGCAACTCATAAATTACTTAACGCAATAAGGATTAATGGAGTTTAGAACTGCCGCCATAACAGTCCGAGTCAGGCAAAGATTAGCGAATTCGTTCTACTTTTTATCAAATTTAAATCTCGTAAATCTATTCGATTACATTCGAATTATAATCGAGCATTTTTTTTTAATTTCTCGCCAGACAGAGGCACTAACACCCGCTGTTCGTCATAACGTGGCTCTACGTGACCGCGGCTCTACTTTGATATACATCCTTTTTTCTTTTAACATTAACACTTTTTCTGATCTTTATTTTTGTTATTGGTTACAATATTATCTGGCGGCTACCGGACGATGCAAAGGGCTGTTATAATTTAGTTTTATTTATGCAAAATAAAAGTGATACCCGAGAGATTTATAAGCCGCGGGGTGGGCCGTTCGCCAGTTATTTTAATATTATGTCGGAATGTCATTTGTTTGCAGCGTTTAACACACCTGAATAGACATTTTGCTTTCATTTTTGCTTATCTGTAATGCATTTAATAAGTCTTTATTTTTAGCTTTTTTATTAGTATCTCGATGATAAAACATGCGTGAAATCAATTAGAATCAGACGTTGAAGGATATACGGCTTTATTCCTATTATCTGTTACCTACTTACAAATGCATGTAATTTATTACATAATCTGTAATTTGCCGACGCCGCCGCGCCGCTACGCCGACGGAAGTTTTTGAAGAAACGAAAAATTTTATACCTAAGTAGGCAACATAATACTCTATGCCAGCCAGTTATAAATAATAACTAAGTAGATACCTAGTTAGGTAACTACTTAGTATTTATATTTGTTGAAAAGCCACTATAAATGGCATTCGATATGGCACTGTAAGTACTTACGACTAGCATAAATAAACATAATAATATGGAAATTTTATTATAGCTTATTCTTAAAACAAACATAGGTAGGTACATGCCATAGAGCTGCATAATTATGAACAAGCATAGGCCACATTTTGAAATATTTCCATAGACTAGTCATTTCCAACAATTCGAATTATGAACGTTTCGCGCGCTTTATACCTTGACATGATATTTGAAATTTATAATTGGAAAATGGTTTTCTCTAGAATTTTGGGGCTTCAAGAAATTTCTTTGGAGATTTTTAGTAGCGTGAGACATGTTTTGGTATGTTTCGTGTTCTGTGAACTACTTAAAGAGCCATAAGGACATAAGGAAGGCAGACGATAGGGGCTAAACGCCTACATCATAAAATGAAGAACGAATGACTTTTAAAACGTTCTTGTAACTGTTATTTTGTATTTTCCTTTGAAGATGCCCGAAACTAAGCGATTATGAATTCTTAGCGATTTTTTTTTAAATTCGCATGATGGTTGTTTCATAGTGCCGCATTAGGTAGGTACCCAGCAAATTTGTTGTTGAGAATGATTACACATTGTATATCGTAGTCATAGATGACCGTTTATAAAAGGCACTCATTGAAATCAGTAGTTTTTTGGTTAAGAAGTCGGTCTTGCAATCGAGTGAACCCGGGTTCTATTCCTATTAGGTACATTAGGTACAAACGGAAACCCACTTCTCGGAGTCCGTAGTCCATTTTCCGGTTTTATCTTCTTCACTTAACACGTTCTTGGGCATCCATGGTAGTCAGATCTAAATATATAAACAGAATCATAATATAAGTACCTACTGTCTTATGATTTTTAAAACTATGAATAACAAATAAATAAAATTATTAATTTTATTAAGTTTATTGATTAATGTCTACATTTGATTTGAGTCGTGTAACGGTAGAGCATTTGACCGCTACATCAGAAGGTCGCGGATTCGATTCCCACTCAATGCAAATATTTGTATGCTTGTATGTAGATAGATAGAGAATATTTGTATTCGTCTGCGTGTTTGTATATAATTATAATTCTACATTTATTGACACTATATCTCTAAAGTACACGCGTTCGTGAAAAAGTCTGTTGAGGCCGCCAAGCTAAGGGCATTATAATTATAACACTCTTTAAAGATTTTACTTACAGCTTACCATTAGGTGGGGTGAAGTCCTACTGATGTGTCCTATATATAAAAATAATATAACATAACTGTTAAACAATAAGTTCTACAAGGGTGGTCCCCATCACGGTATAAACTTAGTTCACAATAAACTATTGAATAAATGAGTTTTAAAATATTGCTCTAACGGCTGTTCTGTATCAGGTATTAGGACTCCGAGACTAATGGCCACACGTTATAGATTCGTCGTGGTTGCGCGCCTAAAACAACGGACGGCCGATGGAAAGGCAAGGGTATCTATTGCTGCTCCATTCATAAGTTTGATTGTAATTTCGGTTGAGTGTTGTTCTTTTTATACAAGACATGTTAATGTGACTTCACCTAACCTACCTGATAGTAAGTTCAAGTATGAAGAAAGTGGGTTTTCATTATTACAGACACCTATTTAGCCGCGTGATTCCCGGCAGAGTAGAATTTGGACCACCCCATCTCTTCCCATGCGTTAAATGTCTTATTACACTACTTTACACCCCGTTATTTGAGACCCAAGATGCCGGCGTGCGGTTTTAGTCAGTTCAAGCCCGACATAACGGCCCCACCGCATCGTCGCTGGCCGACAAGAATCCGTGGGGATTCCCATAAGAAAAAAAAGGTAAGTAGGTGCCACAGCTACCACTTTAATGCAATAAAACAAGAAATAAATAATTCAACTAAAGCATTCGAATTGCTAGTTGGCCCACTTCTGGTAATTTGTTGTAAAGCATAATGGAAAATTCGAATTTGCTGAAAAAAGTAACAATGATTATAGCACTATTACTAACATCATTCATTACCTTCAATTTAATTGTATTGCACAATAAAAAAAAACTTAACCTAATCTATCCGAAACCAACACAGCCAGCGTAAAAAAAAGCATTTTTTAAAACCTGTAGCAAATCTAAAGGCTTCATAAAACAAGTAAAACGAACCAAATGGCATCGGCTGACGGGAGGGGTGTGGGAGCAAGACGAGCGATGTGCGAGCGAGAGGGCGGAGAGCGGCCGGCACAAAGCAGGCGGCGAGCGCCAAAGGCGGCGGCGATCGCTAATTGGAGAGCGCACGAGTTCAAAGCGCGCCGCCCGCGACGTTTATATTAGGCAGGTACACACCCGCGCGGCAATTGATTAATTTCACCGCTACACCGCGAGATCGCGCGGCAATTAGTACACCTTTGTTCAACTCGCGATACGCTTTTTTACTTATAGGATATAATTTTTGAGATTCTTATTGGAATGTTCTAAGGTGTGGACTATGCATGACTCTGTCTGCATGACGACTGTGTTACGTCAACAGTAATGGCTAGAGAACCCGGTTTTTGATTTGGTGCTTCAGAAGGTCGGCTAAGTTCGGTTAAGTTCGGATTTGTAGAGTATTGTCTTTGAATAGGTCTTGAATTGTCTGCATTCCATCCTTTTTGTATGTTTTAAGTTCTATCTTTTTTTATATTAGACTGTGTTGTGAGGTGAATAATTCTTACGTTTGTTGAGTCTGGTTCGTGGTAAACAAGTTTTGTAGGTGATAAATTGTCTCGAGATGAAGCGAATCGACTTACCACATCGTCTTTTTCTCGTGCAGCATCGGTAGTCCAGCTAGTCTACCATGACGCACATAAACGGTTCAATTGTGATTCAGATTTGACTGTGGTTCATAGTTAGAATGATGGTGCAACACATTGCTGTATCTCTCAACTCTATCGTGAATACGCGTCGTGGTAAACTCGTAGAAAATATGTAAGTAGAGTTATTTCGACTAATAAAATATAAAGGTCTAAATTAGAAGGATAGCACAGGATAAATATATTACAGTAAGGCCTGCTATACGTACTAAAACACTTCCATGTTTAATTTTTACTATTACATAACATAACATAAACGCACGCCTATATCCCCGAAGTGGTAGGCAGAGGTGCTAGCACCCACATTTCGCCAGTTTGGGTTTAGATCCCCAATGTAATAGGTGGCGAGCCTATTGCCATTAACCGGGCACTTATAAACCTGCGATAAATATACACATAACTTCGAAAAGCATCAAAAAGTCATTGGTGTGTGCCATGGTAAAACCTGGGATCGAACCCGAGACCTCGTTTCAACAGTCCATTACCCATACAACTAGGCTACCGCGGTTTTTACCATTAAACGAATGTTATACCCGTTTTTGGTAGTCAGGTTCGCCATTAATAGCTATAAGTCTCTTTACTACTGTACAGTTAATCTGGTTTTTTATTTATTTTAATACATTTTAGTACCTAATACCTAATAGTTTTTAGTTATGTATATTACATTTTTTTTAGGTACATATGTATTTTTAAAACTAAACTAAGTGGGCTACATGCAAATTTTTATGAACATAAGTAATTGCAGAGATTCACACTATAGTTAATAATATTAACATACATCACTCTTTCTCTTAGAATAAACTTTTATATGACAGCAAACAGTTTTAACAAGCATATTTAACATAGTCAACAAACCGCTCACTAAAATTAAATTCCAACAAACTTAACCAAAAGCGAGTTTAAAACAAACAATTTCCTTGTCTATGACATCCGAAAACTGTGTCAAACATCACAAAGAAGTTCGAGATTGTCGATGGTAACGCGTGTAACTTCGTTCTAAAGAACAAAGCACGCCGCCCTCGCCGACTCCAGCACAATCACCGTAAACAGTTGACACTAAGTCCGATTTCCTACTCATTCGTCACAGCTTCTCTCATCTCCTCCACAAATTTAAATCTAGACTTCATATAGACCACAAGGCAAACGGTTAAAGTTGAAATTCGCGTGCTTAACGTCTCAATAAACTTGTATTCGGTTTCTTTCAAAGCTTTTGATAAGGTACAGGGATTGAAAAGAGCCGATACAAGGTGTAAATCAGAATAATAGCTGTGATGATAGTGTGTAGATCAATCTTAGTACTCATATGATGTTATTTTGTAATGTTTTCAATCTTCTGTGCAAAATGTAATATCTGTAGCTTAGCAGTAGAGCATACGACTGCTACACGCTGGAGGCGCAGGCTAGGCGAAGTGTAATTGAAGTGTCCTATTTAAAAAAAACAGCGGTTTCATGCTGTTTTTTTAAATAGGACACGTCAATTACACTTCGCCTAACCTGATGGTAAGCTAAAGGCGAAGTCTCAGAATAGAAGGTCACCATTACTGACATTTACCATGTGACAATGGTGACACTCATCTTGACGGCCTCATCATATGCTTTTTCACGCCCCGCTTAAAGAACCCGGGACTGTAGGAAGAAGGAAACGCGTGAGTTGGTAATGAATTCCAGGCCTTAATGGTGCGACAAAGGAAAGAGTCACCGAACCACTTGGTTCTTGACTCTAAATATTTAAATATTATTTGTTTTATGTAGGTAACTGTCATTTTATAATACCTACTTGAGCGAAGGTTAGATATAATAATAAAGTTATTGGATCCGAAAGAAGGCAATACGCACCTACAGGTTATACAATTTTTAGCTACGCAAGTACCCTTACGAGTTCCCAGTTTAGACCCTATCACAAAAACACCCGTGCGACCTTATTTTAAGAACCCTTTATAGATGAGGTCCAAACTTTACAGTAGCTGATTTTATATCTACAAATTTTTCCCACGCAAAACCGCAACGATCTGCAAGTGGTTAGAAATAGTCTACAATACTCTTAAGACGTTATCAAAGATGTATTTATATCACAAAAGAGTTTTTATGTCGTATCTATGAGTTCTTTTTTACTTTGACTTTGGAGTGTCGGTAACAAAGCTTAAAGTGTAGAACCGGATGTTTTTTTTTAAATGAAATCTTCGTAGGTTATATCAGAGAGCGGTAGTTAATTAAAAGTCTGTCCATACTCAGCCTGGATACCTACTTACTTTATTACTCCATAAACAGGAACGTTCTGTGTGTGTGGACTCTTTTGCTCGTATTATTATTAAAGGAATAAAGAAGATATTCGTCGCTTTATTGATTTGAAATGAGTTGCTGTGCGGTTGGTAGCGTTGAAATTACTTCTTTCTTTGAAAATCAAGTAAATCATCTTCTTGTTTTTTCTTTGTTTTATCCGAAGGCTCTGAGTTTGCTTACTCCTACTTCAACTTTGTTTGACTTTTTAGGGAGAGAAACAGGTAACTTTATTATTAGTAAACAAATAGGTAAATATTCTATAAGATTCCACATAACGCTATCTAGACCCTTGGTAAGCATAGTTTAAATAGTTTCTATTGTGGAAACTAGAATGCGGATAAACTTAGATATTTTTTTGTAAATGCATACATAGATATTATATATAGAAACAGCCAGACCAATGTAAATATACATATTCCTGCATACAAATGTTTGCAGTGAGCGGGAATCCAACTCGCGCCCTCTGCGTTGCTGTCGAACGTTCTACCGCTACGCCACCGAGGCCGTCATCCAACTCTGAGAGGAAAGCCTGCACCAGAGCCTCCGTCCGTCAATCAGCAGATGTAATGGGGCAGGTGAAGTTGACTCGGCCAGACCAGGCCCATGATTCTGCTAAATTTTGTATATAGCAAAACCCACTGACACACCAAAAAATAACATGAAAAATGAAAAGCTCGCCGGACAATTTACCATGTTTATCATTTTTATTAAGCAACCGATATTTCGGCGCTGTTAACGACCGGAATAACAACGAGCTCGGCGGTCGTCAGTGCACCGTGATCATGGAGCTTGTAACAGCACCGAAATATCGGTTACTCAATAAAAAAATAAATTAAAAAAAACATGGTAAATATCCCGGCGCGTTTTACACTAGTAACGTGAATGAACATGTGAATCTCAAATCATACCTACATTAAATGAAAAAGGCCATATATGGGCTAGTTTATGAAGTAAGGTTCATAGAGGAATCTATATAAATGAAGTATTTAGATTGTAAAACCAAATACATAATTTACTTTGGAAGGTAGGTACAGGTAAACACTTGGAGCTATTAAGACGAAATATTTAATAAAATGCCACATTACTTCGAAAATGTTCAGACGGGGCTAATCAGTAATGAAGGGTTATACTCAAAATAAGTGAGGAAACAAGAGGGTCCTTGATAACATCGGACCTCGGGCGGCGATGAAATGGCTCAATCGGGATCAGGGCGGAGGACGGAGGAAAGGTGCCTTAGGGATCGGTGTAGAATGCTCTCGATTTGTTACACCAATTCATTAGAGTACTACTTGTCTTTTTATACCTGTGCGAAGGTATGTTACAAAATGTGAATTAATTAAGCCGCGTGGTTTCAGGCAGAGTGGAATTTGAACCACCCCATCTCTTCCCATGCGGTGCCGTACAAGGCGACTAAGGGATAGGGCTGTTTAACTTCAGACAGATATATAGATACAGCCCGGATTCTTCCGCCTCAGATGCACGGCTCGAGTTAACAATAGTGCCCGGAAAACGGCAATAGGCTCATCCCCTATTATGTGGGTCCAAATACAATGATTGGTGAAATGTGGGTGTAAATTCACCTCTGCCTAATTCTCCAGGGATAAAGGCGTGATTATATGTATGTATGTATGTAATTATTGAAAAAAAAAACTAGGTGTAGGAAAAACCCCAATTAGATATCAACGAAGATTTCTTAATTTATTTATTTGGGCCGTCAAATTGACTGCATCCCGCCTAATGGTAAGCTATTTAATACTTTATTTTATTTTATTCTTTATTGCACACACAGTGTACAGAGATCATAAATAAAAAATATCAAATAAAAGAAAATGTAAACAAAGGCGAGCTTAACTCAAAATGAGTTCTCTCCCAGCAAACCTTTGAGTAGCAGAGAAGCATATTGTGATGAAGAAGAATAATGAAGAAGAAGAAGAAGCTATGATGCAGTCATGTAAGAATGGCGGTTCCTATCCTGACGGGTAGGTACATACACTGAGTTGCAAATGAAGTAGACTTGGACCTCAAGGGCCTCAAGGTGGGGCCGTCTACACCCTGTGAAAATATTATGTATTAAAACGGACTTAAAATAATAAATGTTCATTTAATTAGCAATGTTCATTAATATTTTAAATATCTATTAATGAACCGAGACGGATCACAATCTCGCACAACAGTATCGATTGTGCGAATGATCGAATATGATCATTTATCGATTACGGCCCGTGGCCGAGCGTTAATCGATTCACAAAAACAGGCAACTCTATTACAATGTATCAGCTACTGTTACTTGGAAATTTAAATTTTTAGTTTTAAAAAAAGTATGGTACCTACTCGTAATCCAGATATGCGGACAGTAGTGAGAAAATCAATAGGTACTTGTGTAAACGGGTCTAATATATATGTACTTACACAGAGGTGTCAGTAAAGGTAACAGTCTCACCAGTTTAATAGTTTTCCCATCTCAAAATAAAAATGTCATTTTGAGAGAATGAAATTATTACCTTTATAAAAAATCAAACATTTTCACACGCAACTTCTTCACTAGAGAGTTCTAAGTCTAGTTTTCTACTCTATTCTACAATTTGGTTCATTTAGATTTTCACGGAAACGACTAGGTACTTCTTTACCCCACAACTCCAAGATCAAAACCTTCACCAGGACCGCATCTATCATTCAGCAACAAACATCCGATAATAATGCCTTAAATATTTAATTGAAAAAAAAAAATTTTTTTTCTAGATGAGAACGAAAATATTTACGAAATGTTTTCTGTTAAACAGATCGTTATTCTGAAAAGTAACTAAGTACATATTTTTTAGGATAAGCTATCTCTTTATTCGATGGATACGTCCATTTATTATTTCTAGATTATACCACCGAGCTGGTACACAACGTTCAGTGCAGTACAGGCTACTGGTATAATCAATTGCATTCTCATATCGAAGTACTAAATCGATTCTATTCCCGTTGCTAATGCGCTTTGGCAACTTACCTATCTAGATCTGCAAACGTTAGGCTAATTATGGGTTTAAGGGGGATACAGACAATCTCAACTTTACATCTACTAAGATGAGTAACCCAACTTATTGTTGGCGAGCAAATCGGTTAATGAACTGCTCTAAAATAATGATTCCTATGTCTAGACATGCTGTTTAGAAAAAAAAATAGTGTCTCGGTTGCTGGGTGAAGAGGGATTGAATTTTGAATTTCGAATTTTGAATTCCGAATTTTGAATGGGACGCAGAAATTAGATAAATGGAATAGACAAGTATTAATTAGTAAAACCTACAATTCCGTGAACTGAGGGAGGGCGCCACTTTCCCTTAAATAAAGTCAAATCGTGCTCAATTGTCTTTGATTGGCAATAAATCTATCACTGCTAGTGAACAGTAGGTATGAATTTGACAGTGACAATCGTAGTTCCTATTATCTCTATAGGACAGTGGACAGCTACAAAAAGTAAGTAGTTGGGTGGTAGTCTTTCGTCATATTATAGATTGTCATACTGTGGTGATAGGTAAAATCAGTCTAGTAGTAGTAGTATATCTAGTACCTATATTCTAACGGCATGAAGCTAAAATTCAACTGGTAATCAGTGACATTTTTAGCCGACCTAAATAACTCGGGTGTAGCAAAATTGCTGCTGAATGAGCGTCAATTCGCTAACGACACTATAATTTCTAAAGTTCGATTTCACTAACAAACAACGTTCTACTAAGCTGGGTTTTTACGATTTTTAGGGTGCCGTACCTCAAAAGGAAAAAAAGGAACACTTATAGGATAATTTGTCGTTGTCCGTCTGTCTGTCTGTCAAGACCATTTTCTCAGGAACGCGTGAAGAAATCAAGTTAAAATTCATACCACGCACTCAAGTCTATAACGTCTTGAAACTGTGTAAAAATCAAACTTCTAAGTTAACGCGTCATTAGCCATAAGGTATATTCATGGGATCCATAAGGAATATTAATGGGATTGATAAGTAATATCATAAACTCAGTCTAAAACAGTAATAACTGACGCGATGCAGCCAAAAGACAAACAACCAACATGGCTCGTATTGATGGCTATTCGAAACATGAAATTTCAATTTTCTTTTTTTTTTACTCGCATTTAGGTTTTGAGTTCCATATTTATAATCCTTCTGAACCGGTCATCTCACAAGTGGCGCGGCCGGTGGTCGGTGTTGGAACTAATTGTACGCCATTACTGCCATTACCCTCATTATGTTCTTTTACACTGTAATATCTAAACTTACATCTATGAGATGTATCATTATTGTTGAGCTTAATGCTTTAAGAAAAGATCACCTCATTAATTATTGCAAATGATGAATAGGTTTACCTAAGTGATTAAACGTAATTACTGAAAATGAGAGAGTTTTTCTCACGCGTGTATTTCGGCAATTTTGAACCCAACATGTTTTATCAAAGAGTTGTTTGGTGAGTCCTCCGACGTAGGCGCTGCAATATTATGTTTTGGACACTATTTTGAGGACCTGATTTTTGACTTAGGTAGCCTTTTTGGATCAAAGTGTGATAGTTCAACTAAGATCGCTTCGTTACGTTTTTGTGGAGCGGTCTCTTTATCAAGCTTTAGACGTGCGTTGTGAGAACACTCTACAAACAGCCAATCTCTGATACAAGCCAATCTTAGCCAGCTAAGCTGACTCTTTTTTCCAACAGTGTGTCATCGTAACTAAGGTCTATTGTAATTTATTATCATTAGGTACATTATCAAAATATTTGCCGCGTGGTTTCCGGTAGAGTAGAATTAGGGCCACCCCATCTCTTCCCACGCGGTATCGTACAAGGCGACTAAGGGATAGGGCGGTTTAACATCAAACAGATACAGCCCAGACACAGCCTCAGATGCATGGCTCGAGTCAACAATAGTGCCCGGAATATGGCAATAGGCTCATCCCCTATTACGTGGGACCGAATACAATTATCTATTGGTGAATTGTGGGTGTTAATTCGCCTCTGCCTAACCATCCAGGGATAAAGGCGTGATTAAATAAATAAATATTCCACGACATTCTACACAACGCTATCTAGACCCATGGTAAGCATAGCTTAACTAGCTTGTGTTATGGGATCTAGAGTGCGGATAAACACACTAAGATACTTTTTTTTGTAAATACATACATATTATACATAGAAACACCCAGACCAATGCAAATAATTCATGTATACAAACATTTGCACTGAGCGGGAATCGAAGCCGCGCCCCCCGCATAGCAGTCGAATACTCTACCGCTAAGCCACAGAGGTCGTATGTGTGTATTTTTTGAATTATTACATAATTTATTTGAACGTCAATATATCCATTACAATATCTACTTCCAATTACGAAGAGTCCGCCAATCAAATCCTTTTATTATCAACTAAGTGAATCCTTTTCAAGTGAATGCTGTAAGGATTCTGTGTCAATTAGGATGAATAACTTAAGCATAAGTCCTATTGATTAATGATTTCATGATGACTTACCATTTCCATAGAGATCTTTTGTATTTTGAATGGTTTATTACCAAATTTGCTAGTTAGCATCTAATCTTTTGTAGATAGTCGCCATAGATATATCGGAGCAGACAATGTGACTAAATACTTCTGAACAGTAATAAAATGTTTACACGGACAAACAAGGTTATATTTATGAAGTAGGCGTTTCACCAGAGGTTTGTAAGTCAGTCAACTATCATTCCCATAATAAGTCATATAAAAAAGAAGAGATGAAGTAATCAACTCTAGGCTCTATTCACATGGGAAGTAACTATAATGAAATATAACATAACATAAACATTGATTGAGAGAGGCCTATGTCCAGTAGTGGATTGCAATGGGCTAATTGAATGATCGACATACTCCCGGATGGAGCCCTGGGCAACCGCTATTCTACTAATAAGAACATAACATAAACTCACGCCTATATCCCCGAAGGAGTAGGCAGAAGTGCTAGCAACCACATTTCGCCAGTTTATGTTTAGGTCCCAATGTAACAGGTGGCGAGCCTTTTTTTTTTTTTTTATACCACTTAGTTGGCAGACAAGCACACGGCTCACCTGATGGGAAGCGGTTACCGTGACCTATGGACGTATGCAACACCAGGGGTGTCACACTCGCGCTGCTGACCATGAAGAAACCTTCTGATGCCCCTCTTGAAGAACCCCATATTGTAGGCGCTTGGGAAAACCGCAGCAGGGAGGTCATTCCACAGCCTATTGCCATTAACCGGGCACTTATAAACCTACTATAAAAACACACATAAATTCAAAAAGCATCGAAAAGTCATTGGTGTGTGCTATGGTAAAATCTGGGATCGAACCCGAGACCTTGTCTCAGCATCTCAGCATTGTATTATTCACAGCAGCCCTAGTCACAAGCTCCCCATACACATAGTTAGTTACAGAGTCCAACTATTAATACCGGCACAAATACTGGACGGAACGGCCGGTAGCACCATGTTTAATTAAAGTTTAAAACCCCGGCTATTATTACCGCTGATTACCGGCGCAGGCGCAGAGTGCGGCCGTTCGATTAGTCAACTCGGGATTAGAACAACAATGGCGTATTTATAGTTGGAATGTTGCGGTGTTATTGTATCAAGCAAATCGACTGTTTATTGTGATTTGTGCGACTGTTTACTTATTATTTTTGTTTGTGTGTGTGTTTGGAGTGATGTTTGTGTGTGTGTATTAGAAATTAATGTGTTATATTTGTGGTTTGGTTTATTTTTAGCTTGTTTAATAATGGATTGGAATAAGAATTGAGATAAGTACCTATATACATAGGCATACTTAGGCAATATTTATATTCAGTACCTTGAATTTTTGACGAAAAGCGAAAGTTTTGCTAAAACAATCAAGGACATGAAAATACATCCGTTAATTTTTCCTGTTCCTCTGTTATTTTCCAATAAACAGTCCATCCAATGGTACACTGGTAGAGAATGCCTACGGCATTAAGTCCGCCAATATACTTCATGCAAAAAAATGCATTTTCTTTAACACCGGATGGGCTTTGTGCTTCTTTGTTATCACTCCATCGGTAATTGCGGTTGCATCCAATACTTGAACTTTATTGCTGCTCCACTCTCCCATTCTTCATTCTCCTCCTTTTACTATTTGGTTTGATTAACCCCAAAAGAAAACCTATCTGTCAGTCAGTCAACAGGTAATGTTTTCCTGAACCCATCAAACTGTCAATAACGTTTGCTACCGCAGTAGTGTAAAAAAAATGTCCACAAACGAAATCCCTAATGAGATCTTACCCAAGTAAGATGTTCAACTAATTCACAAACTAATAGCCTGTCAAATATTTAAATTGCCGCAGCTTCCTACTCTAAGATTGAATGCGGTTTACGTTATGACACGAAATAGCCCTACAACACAGTCTTCCAACAACACATAATTACTTAACACTGTGTTTGAAATTACCAAGTCCTTTGCATCACTGTTTAACACAGTGTTTGCGTTACAAACGGTTAGATAGAGCTTTGATTTCGCAAAACCATTTTTGCTGTTATTCGAAATCGCATAGCGTACGGAATAGGCCGTAACTTAATGCGATTGTAACTTAATTAAGTTCTGGCTTTAAGTATGATGAGATGATTCGATTTTAGCTATTTTTCTAATGGCTTCATTCTCTTAGATCTTTGCAAATTAATCTAGAATTGTGATTTAATTTGGTAGTCGTATTACAAGGTAATACTCGATTGAGTTAAGTTAGCGATTCAAGTTTTATGTATTTGTTTAAGGAAATAACTAGATTTTGCCCGACGAGTACCCGCGTGAAATAGGTAGTTTGCGTTTGTGCAATACGACAGTATCGTATCACCCACCGTATTCGGCCCTTTCCTGACTAGAGGCACATAATAAATAATAGTACTACGTCTAGAGGTCACCCACTCGCGGCTTTTTGGCCTATTTTCTTAATTCTAGGCTTTTTTGGGAAAGCAACGTGGGGTTAAATAGCTTAAAGAATTTTTCTAATCGCACATGTAGTGTAAAGATTAATTCACGCTATCAAACATAGGCGAAAAAAGAACTCGCCATTTTTATAATTAGTATAGACAGATTAAAACGTTCCGACTACTCCAAATGCATAAATAATAAATGCATAGACGGAAATCGAACCCACAACTTTTAACGTAACAGTTGAACGGTTTTCCGACACGCTTCATTTTTTAATTAATACTGATAAATCTATTGGCCATAGGCACTAAACCTTATCAGCAGGCATGTTCTAATTAACAACTTTCCTGCATATAACCGTCACATGTCAGCCATTGTTCTAAATAAGAACGAGCCAATCACAGCGTCAGATCCACGTTCCACTGTGACGTCACACATGTAAACATAATTCAATTAAGTGGATTGCGCACGCGTTATCGCCTGTTATCGTGTGTGAAAAATTGTTCCTAATAGATTGCTTTTATCAGTACCGTAACGGTAGCACTGTGTAAACTAATACAGCAGTGGAAACAATTAATAGTGTTTTCATGTTTTTAATTAATATTAAACCTAGTTTCATTATGGGTTATGTGGTAGGAAGTATTTTATGTTGGTATGGTGTATAATGCATACAATATGCGAGCTTAGAAGCTGTAGTCTTTGTGACCACAGGAACTGTGAAGTTAGAATATTATTTTGTTAAATTAATGTTATAATTTTTGTAGTAGTCTGGTAGTGTCCCCGCCAAGACACAAATTTTCTTTAGAAGTTCATTTTTTGTTGGAATATTTTTCTTTTGTCTACTTATATACCTGTTATAATAAAGCTGAAGAATATGTTTGAATGCAATAATCACTGAAACTATAATTTATATTTGAAAAATTACTTTTGCATCTGGTAGCCTGATAGGAAATGTCATAGACTATATAACATTTTCTGGCGAAAAAATCATAGGACTCGGCTAGTACTTCTCCAAAGTCGAACCTAGTTAGCAGACAAATAGTACTTAATATATATAAAACACTGTAGGTACACTGATTGGTTGAAGCTGATTGATGATGATCAACCGGCAACCAATGAGCGTTCAATATCTAATGTGTTACATTGACTATCTAATTACAGTTTAAAACATATAGTCCAATATTTTCTGATCCAATATATTTAAAAAAAACCCGTCAATCTTCACTGACAGAAATAGGTATAAAGCAGAGAGCAGAGTATTTGACTTTCCGTTTATCTTAGTTGTCAAAGTTAGAGTAGAGATAAGTATCTCTACTCTAACAAAGTTGCTAGTAGATTATTTCCTCCATTCTGAATTCCTCGTAAATAGGTACTTTTGTGGAGATATATTGCAAATACATCTATCTCAAGAACAGCTTTCATTCTTGGGTGGGCTCAAGTCAATGTCCTTCAATAAAATCTTATTGCAATCTTAACGGCTACAATGCAACTGGCACAATAAAAGTCTCGCACAGAACCCAATTTAGTCTAGCAAATAATTATATTATTTCTCCTGCATGACGCTTTTTAAATAAAGTAATTATAATTATAACATATCCAGACTTCAACATTTATAATTTAAGAAAGAAGACAATAATGTGTCGATATTCATACAATTGATACCTCTTTTGTTCGATGAAACCTTTTATCAATAACTTAAATTGCTACCGTGAAACGCTTTTCGATGGGATTTTATTTTGTATTTCATGAACAAAATGCGTGGTTATTAATGGAGGTTGGTGGTGGTGAGTCGTGATCACGCACTCAGAGATACGCTATAGATCCTTTGGAAAGTAAAGATTTCAATTATAATGATCTTTTCTTAATTAGGACAAGGGTGTACCAATTCTCGTGTTCTTTTAATACAAGGATATGAATTATCAAGTGTAATTTTTTTTTTCTTTTTTTTTTTTCTTTTTTTTTTGTGAAAAGTTTACACATTATCGAATATAAAAGAAACTTCGTGAATTCAAAACAATTGCAATTACCATGTATTGTGAGCGTCCGTAGGTATTGTAATACCTATCTGATTATTATAGTTTTATCAATATTATCATTTGTTCGTGAAAAGAGAAACTTTTGCGAATGAAAAGGAATTGCAGTTATTAGTGTTCATTTATTTGCTTTAAATGTTTTAAATAAACAAAATATACACGTATCTACATTGGTAGGTAACTAAGAATATTCTTAGTTACCTATATAAGTTATCTATATAGATATTTTGTTTCTTTCTCTGTTTAAGTATTTCATTTACCTTCAGTAGGTAAATAAAATAAATAAAATAAAATAGCACACAGTCACATTGATGACAAAGAAAATCACAATGGCATATCATTTTGCCTTTAGTTGATGTTAAGTTTTTTTTAAAGTACTATTGGAATATAGACTTTATGAATTATTATATGACTTTCTCTCTTTATGACTGACTTATCGCCGTGTTAGTTTCCGATGAAGTAAGATAAGACCACAGCCACTCTATCTCTTCCCCTGGGTATTGTAAAAGGTGATTAAGGGATAGGGTTGTTCTCCATCCAACAGTAAACACATAATTCATGACAAAGCGCTCGATTGTCAAGTATGTGACCGAAAATCATAGAGTAATATATCTCTCTCTACCCCTTCAGAGATTTACAGGCATGTACGACTAACTTACCGACATCAACAAATATTTTTCCTTCAATTCTAGTTATATCACTAACGTTACAGACATAAAAAAACATTCAAATCAGAATACATAACTCTTTCACTCTTTGGAACAATGGCGACGTATTCTTGCTAATTAAGTATCTTATATACCCACGTTTATTTACCAAAATATCTCTTTCTATCTAGAAGTCAACGACTTAGAACGGAAGCCACTGTATTATAAATCTTGGGAACAACGTATTCACATATTTTATGTATATTAATTAATCTGTACTAATATTATGAAGCTGAAGAGTTTGTTTGTTTATTTGGTTGAACGTGCTAATCTCTGGAACTACTGGTTCGAATTTAAAAAAAAAATATGTGTATAGTCCGTTTATGGAAATATAGGCTAAACTTTACTACGCTTCTTTTTCAGGGAGCGGAGCAGTATCCATAAATGACAACAAATCCGCCAAATTTCCGGGAAAAACATTATTTGGAAGTTGAAAAATGGTAGGCATATATGGTTTAAAGATATGATATGGTGTTTCAAAATATGCCACAGGCGAAGCCGGGGCAGGTTAGCTAGTTAAGTATATGTATTATGGACAAGTGGCAATTCCTTGACCTGCGTATCTATACTTAACATTATAAAGCTGAAGAGTTTGTTTTTCGGTTTGTTTGAACGCGCTAATCTCAGGAATTACTGCTTCAAATATTTTCTGCACTAATATTATAAAGTGGAAAGATTTGATTGTTGGTTTGTTTATATTGAATAGGCTCCAAAACTATTGGACCGATTTGTAAAATTCCTTCACCGATAGTAAGACACATTATTGGTGAGTGACATAGGTTATATATCATCACGCTTCTGCCCAAAGAGCGTGATGATTATAAAATAACAGTAAAGGTATAATACCATAAGGAGGTAGGACATGACGGTTTTCCCGTCCCAACTGAGCAGTCCGACTGGAGAAGTACCTCCGCCCTATAGAACACCACGGCTATAATAACCTCGTGTTGTGTTCCCGGCGGTGAGTAGGGTAGCTAGAGCTTACTGGAGAATTTTTGTGCTGTCAGTGGGAAGATCAAAGGCTTATCCTGATTGTGTCTTCTGCACTGATGGCACGGACACTCTCTGTTCTTACATACAGGGTCGGCAGCACGGGTGTGACTCCCCTGATGTTCCACATGTTCATAGGTCACGGTAACCACGTTCCAGTGTCCGTGACCGGTGTCGTAAGAGGAGACTAACGGAAAAATATGCAGACGATATTACTGCGAGAGAAGGAAAGCTTGAAATAAAACCCTGTAGCAACCTGTATAAAAAGTTTGACCAACGTGAAAACAGAAGGCCAAGGCCTCCCAATATAGGGAAAGGTCTATGTCCAGCATTTGAATGCGATGGACTGATTGATTAACGGTCCTATTATATTGGTTAAAGGTGTAACGGGTCCAAAGTATGTATGATACGATTGAAACCAGGGAGGAAGGGTCAGCTGACCAGAAGGCGCAGCGGGAACGGGATCAGAATTCCACGAGGCAGAAGTCACGAGCAATAGCTAGTAAGTAATAAAATCCTCGACTAATGTTGGTTAAATAATAAATATAGTGGGATAATTACGTAGCTAAGTTTAAACAGGTATTAAAATTGAAAAGTCATTCAGTATTATAAGATATTGCTATTTTATAGCGGGTGTTCATTGTTCTATGTAAATAATTTGTATTTGCTCATCCTTTAAGCAGTTAAAAGTTATGATAGTCTAATACTGAGGAGTATCGCAATTAATATATATATTTACAATTTTATAATTGTAAAGTGGTCGTGTCTGTATATTGTAATTTTTTTTTTAAACTTGGCATGTGTCACATTAACGAAACTGAAAACTTTTTTTTTATTCTTTTCGGCTTGGGCATTTTTCTGCGATGGACGCTAAAACTACTGAATGATTTTGATGCTTGTTTTTTTTTTGTTCAATAGTTCTTGGGTTAGACTTACAATCTTACGCTAGTTTGATCACAATCGGTTGAGTAGAAGCGGAGATATGAGTAAAAGTTACGTTAAACGACATACACGCGAGCGGAACCACAGGCAGAGAGCTAGTCTCCTATAAATTTACTACTGAATAACTACTGCAATTAGCAGATATATTTATGGAAATAAATAGACGTATTTAATGTTTTCTTAGCAATATGTCGCCTGTTAAGTACTACAGCACAATGATGGAATAAACAATAAGATTTAATAGGTATTTTACTTTTAAAGCTTTTTATACTCGTAGCATAGAGACTTTAAACAGTCGCTGTTGTTAGCTTATACTTTTGACTAGTTTTACGATTTTTAGCGTAAGAGTCATCCAACAGCGAAATTACCTATTATCTTAGTATAATTCCCGGTTAGTACAACATCTATATTCTGCGGCTTTCACCTCGGAGCCAGGCGTCCGATGACTCTTTTTCTTGGTTTTTATTTAGCTTATGCGATACTTATGGGAGGGACTACACTGATATTCCAACCACGAGAAGAAAGCCTATACCAGACTCTCTTCCGTTACTAAGTTACCAGCAGATGTACCTACTAGCTTGCAGGTGAGGTTGGTAAGACCCCAATGCTATAAAATCAATTTATAATTTTTAAGGCTACGTATCTCAAAAGGAAAATAATAGAACCCTTATAGGATTACTTCGTTGTCTATCTGTCCGTCTGTCAAGACCTTTTCTCAAGAATTTCGGTATTAAATTGAAATTCATACCACATACTGAGGTCTGTGACGTTTTGAAACAGCAAAAATCAAACTTCTAAGCCAACATATTAAGAATATATTATGGTTTATGTAGCTTAAGTTACGGAACCCTCGGTGCGCGAGTCCGAAACTTTTACCAGTATTTTTTAAATTTTTATTGCTTTTCAGTTGTAAAATCGTTACATATTTATCGTTTTTAAGTCAGTTAAAAAAGCAAAAACTACCCTTCAGTAATCATTTGACTTGTGTTAAATTAAATTGAACCTCATATTTAATAGAAAACCATTACAATAAGCAATTCAGGGCAATTGTAACCTTAATTGTATTGCCATAAATGCCTGTCAAACTCCAATAAATCATGTATGTGTCTACGAACCCTTATAAGTTTCATACCAGCCATTGTACTGTTCCCTTGAGAATTATTTAGCCCCATATACACATACTATATACTATTAAATACAATTAACAACTATATAATAAAAAGGTCCCCACCCTTCAGAGGTCTACAATAGCAAAAAAGCCAAACACCTTTTATATAACCAGTACCAATTAAAAATAGCCACCTGACCCTAAAACATACAGAACTTGGCCCTTTTTTACAAAACACATAATTATTTTCGAGTCCGTTAAAATGGAACAAAAAAGTAATTCGATTGATTTTTAAATCGATTAGTTTATCTAAATCAATATCTAAAAAATCGGATATTAGGGAGTATTAAATTGTGAGGGAGTTGGAGGTATTGATGCAGAACATGTTGGTATTATACATCCATGCATAGGGCTTACAACTACGCAAAATTAACTCTGTCTGTCTGTTACGCTTTCACGTCTAAACCACGAAACGATTTTGATAAAATTTGGCACAGAGATAGATTGAACCTTAGGAAAGAACATAATATGTTAGGTCTTTTTTTAACGTGTGAAATATTCTCATGGATACCCCCCACCACCGGAGCCGGTGGGACAGGTTATGTCGGACTTGAACCGACTAAAACGCATGACGCCTGATGGTCGTTTTTGGTTGCCAAAGGTGAGCCTGATGGTCGTTTTTGGTTGCCAAAGGTGAGATTAACACTTGGTTGGAAGACAAGCACCCGGACCACCTGATGGAAAGTGGTTACCGTGACCTATGTGTGCAACACAAAGGGAGTCACACTCGTGCTGCCAACCTTGTAAGCACAAGAGTTTCTGTGCCGTCAGTGTAAAAGACAAAGCAGGAGAAGCTTTTGGTCTTCCCACTGACAGCACAAAAACTCTCCAGTGAGCTCTGGCTACTGTACTCACCGCCGGGAACACAACTCCTTACGGGAATGGGAACTCCTAAACAAGCGTTAGCGTAACATTATAAGATGAGTCATAGGTTCATAGGTAGGGGTGAGTTATGTACAGTAGCGCGCATGTACAGTACAATGCACAGATCGTAAATGTATTGTAATTTATAACAAACTGTTTGAGAACAAAGGAAAAGGCTATATGTCGGTGACAATTAACAATATTAATTGATTACTTATATACTAATTGTTTATGTAGGCATCTGTAGTGCCTGTGGGCAATGACTTCTATGCAATCGACAAAAGAGATACGTATACATCTTTTCATATAAAGTTTTATGTGAAGTAGTACACATATCTCTATCAAAATAAAAGTTCTTCCCTGATCATGGTGCTTGCAACAGCGCCGAAATATCGGAAACTCAAAACAATGAAACATTTTTATTTACACCATATGACACATGACACTTAGTCAGACAAGCACACGGTCCACCTGATGGAAAGTGGTTACCGTGGCCTATGGACGTTTGTAACGCCACAGGAGTCACAACAGCACAAATTCTCCAGTGAGCTCTGGCTCCTACTCACCGCTGGAAACACAACACGAAGTTATTATAGCCGCGGTATTCTGTAGGGCGGAGGTATTCCCCAGTGGGACTGCTCAATTGGGCGGCAATACCGCCGTATCCTACCTCCCAATAACATATCCTACCTCCTAAAACATGGTAAATATCCCTTTTATTTTGATACTGATGTTAGTTATGGTCTCGTGCAATACTATTTTTTTTTAGGTTTAGACAATATACAAGACGAAAGTTGAATCAAATTATTTTAAATTCAAACATTTTTAAACAGCTACCCTAATGTTTTTCTTCATGAATCTGCACCCGCATTAAAGAACTTTTTAAAATTGGATTCGCTATGACAGTTCACACCTTGCTAATACATTAAAATAGTTCAAAAACAACAAGTCATTGCAATCATGGACATAATGACAAGGCGCTCAAAATTTTTGCTAACACTAAAATGCGATAGGTCGGTCGCTAAGACCGCCAATTTAATTTGAAATAACATCGCCTACAGCCGGCGGTTTATTTACAAAAAGAGGCCTATAATTCTGCAGCCGGGGTGTCCGGGACCCCGGCAAATATAGGGTTATTACGTAATGACTCGCTGCCGATGATGTTAGGGGGTCGATTTTGAGTAATCAGAATTTTTTGGAGAATTGGATTGCGGTTTTGTGTACATTGATATAACTAATACTGATTATACAACTGACTTGACTTCCACCAATGACTTTCATGGAAATACTAGATAGATAATACACTGGCTCAACTGGGACAAAAAAAATAGTTTCACGTAATATCATTAATAGACCAGCGACAATGCAATTTTTTGTGTCAAAATTCATTCACTCATTTATCTAGATTCCAAATTTGAAATTTAAATTCGTAAGACAAAATAAATGCCAGTCTCACCCAAGTACCGTGACATAATTTTTGTTCTAAACAGCTAGTCTAGTAGGTACACGCATACTTATATGTATAATATTGTTTGGTAGCAATCACTTCTCATTATTCACTACCCGTAACAGATGCGTACTGTGGCCAGAGTCATAACTACCTAGTGTTAATAGGTACTATCATTCACAATTCCTAAGAATTATGGATAATTATGGTATAAAATGGTTTCAAAATAAAGCATTAGTCGTTCAGTAGATATATTCGAACAAATACCTAAAGAAGCTGGACTTGCATTGTTCAAATCGTCAGAAGTCTGATCTTATCGCAATGTATTGGGTAAGCCCATTACTCTATTAGGCAAGGGTAAAAATATTCTGTTCGCATCAAATATAACTCAACTGCCTCCATCACAGATGGACACAAGATACACCTCGGCTAATATAATTAAATTAACTACCCAGATCAGCTGTCTTTCTCTGAACCCACCGGAGTGAAAAGGATGAAAACACACACCTTGCAAGGTTGAGAATTAGATGGTTAATTTGAGGGTTAAAATTAATACTTAGGTGGCATTTTAAACGATTTTATCGTAATTATGTCGAGATGTGTAGGTTTTGTTTAAAAAAAAAGATGATTGTCATTGGTCGGCACATCTGTTTGGAGATAATGATATCGTAATGTAAGGGTTGATATCGGCTTTCAATCTTTATATAGTGACGTTTGAAGACAGAGGGAGTAACTGTAGATACCCATATATTATGTATAATATAGGTAAAAGGTAGGCATGTATATTAATCATTATTACACTTGCAACCCAGTTTTCAAAGATCGAAAACAGTAGATCATAATTTGCCTATCTTTATTCTTAATATTTGGGACTAGAGCTATAAAGCAATCTGTGCTACTACTTATAAAGGTAAGATGCCTCTATTATTCAGTCAGACGTAATCTGATCCTATCTTCCCTTTCATGCAATTTCTATCCTTTCATGGGCATGGGTTAAGTAAACCAGAATCGTAACTACTAAAATTACACACCATATAAGGGTGTCTGATACCGGGAACCTGACTATAAGCAATGAAGAAAATAAAATAATAATTAATTTTAATCCTTTTCGTAACTCTAAGTGAAATTAATGTTACACTAGACTTGTTGAAATTATTTTTTCCGACTATTAACTAAAACCAATCAACGATTACTTACCAATATGGCGAATCAACCATAGACACCCCATCGATTCCAATTTAATAAAGCCGGCCATTCACAATCAATTAGTCAGCGAATTCGTTTTGAAACTTGTATTATTCGTGTAAAAGCTTACTGTGCTCGCCCTCAACGCCGGGTGCCTTTTGAGCTTAATTTTTTTTATGTATTTTTTTCATAATGGGGGTAATATAAACGTGTCGGGCCTGACACCTTTGCGGACCCCACAGGCCGCCGCATAATTTGTGGGATAATAAAATATAATAATTCTTTTGGACCCCGCTCTAAGTGTCGACGGAGTCAGATTCGATGGCTTTTTTGTTTGTAGTCTATCTAATGATTATAGAACGAGTTATATTTATGTTTTAATTTGAAGTGTGTTTGATGGCTATGGGAAGATGAGATTTCAACATTTTTAATGTACAAACGAGTTTGGTATTGTGATTACGGAAGATTTTGACGAATTAATGAAGTGTCAAGTATCTCATATATCGATATAAATTGGTAACAAATTAACATGATCTATTAAAGAAATGGTGCAATTATAAGTAGTCTTCGCAGCAGCCTTACACCTGCAGTTACTTTCACACATGGAGTTTCAAAACAAAATGTATTGTCACCAAACTCACATATACATATAAATAAATTTGACCAATCACATCACACAAAAGAGTGACTGACATTTTACACCGAGGTCAGTGCGGTGATTATGTCTGGCTCGAACCGACTAAAACCGCACGGCCGTCTTGGGCCATCTGTTGCCGGGGGTAAGATAGCCTCTGGTATATCCCTCGCGCACCCCTACTGACCTAAGGCTATAGAAGGCCCCATCGGGTGTGGGACAATGGCGTCCCCATCTTTCCCCAGAAAAAGATGACGAGGCACTAGTCGCACCTTCGTCTCGACCAGCTTCTCCCAGAGAGTGTGACATTGACACGATTCTTCTAACAGTACATATTTTGAATGTGAAGAATTTTGTTAAGGTGTTTGGATGTTTGTTACTCAATTACACTCTTATGGCTTAACAGATCTGACTGAAAATTAGCGCACCTAGCTGCATCCCGGTCTAGATTACTAGAATACCACATGGGTCTTTTTAGGATCTCATGGCGTGGCGGAATCCGAAACAAACACAGGATTCGCAGCGGGGAGGAGTCGCAAGAAATAGCAGAATAGTTGTTTGTAATTTTCAACAGAAAACCTAAAAGTAAATGTCTGGTGGTTTTCATTCTCGTTGCAAATTATGATCTTTACATCCTTATGTTACACAGACGATAGCTCCGGGCATTTCTATTATATCCTGGGCTTTCACATCACTTGCGAATTCTAGTAATCAAATTTAACTTCGTACATACATAGCTGCGTTTTGTCGTTCATGTGATTACTTGAGCGATTTGAATCTTGAATGGCGCTGTAGATTATTTTATTGCCTTCTCTAAGAGCGTCTGTGCGATAGACGTATTTTATGTGAATAGGTTTATAAAATCAATAGGGATGTAACAACAGTTCAATGTTCTTTTTTAACACAAATATCCTATTGTATAAGTTAGTATAAGTGTTCCCGTTTGATGTTAAACTCGGGAAGTACTAGCTTTACGTTGTGGAAGATAACATCTATGCCAATGTCTCACAGATGGAGGAATAAACTCCAGAATACGGGTCCCAAGCTCAGATATGAAGCTTAGGAATACCTACTTAGGCGACTAAGGTATCCCTTAGCCGCCTTAGTAGTAGAGGGAATACTCTGAGCATATAAAAAGCCACGTGATTTCCGGCAGAGTAAAATTTGGGCCACCCCATCTCTTCCCATGCGGTGTCGTACAATGCGACTAAGGGATAAGGCTGTTTAACGGCAGACAGATATATACAGCCTAGACTCAGCCTCAGATGAGTGGCTTGAGTCAACAATAGTGCCCGGAAGACACCAATAACCTCACCCCCTTTCACGTAGGACCGATTGGTGAAATGTGGGTATTAATTCATCTCCGCCTAAACCTCCAGGGATAAAGACGTGATTATATGTATGTTTAAGTCATATAGAATAGTACTTATCTACACATATAAATCTACACATTACCGCTAACCTTGGGCTTGTACCAACTTATGTATTTAGGATACTGAACATAATTTAAAAATTCAATGATTACTAAATCCGGTGTGAGTAATTACGTATTTACATTCGTACCTTAGGTACTTAGAAATAGATTGATTGACACAGATATCAAAATAATTTCAAATGGCACGTAATTGTATATATTCTACTAAGTATATAATTGTGTTTTAACTTAATTGCTGTCTAAATTTCACATGGAATAATTATTCATATTATAGATAGATAGATAATACTTTATCTTACACTAATACATTTATAGCAGTGACAATATATATGCAGCTGTACAATGGGCGGCCTTATCGCTGAAAGCGATTACTTCTGTAGTCCACAAACACTAGGAGAGGGCCACATCGTGAGAGATGGCCCTAGGTCGTCCGGGGTGCGAGGGATATGCCTGTCAAGCTCACCTTCGGCAACCAAAGCTACCCACAGGCGGCGAGCGTTTTAGTCGGTTCGAATCCGACATAACCTCTCCCACCGGCTACGGGAAACCGTGGGGATGTTGCGCACGTAAAAAGAAAAGGCACCGTAAGTCCGATTAATTTCATATCATTATGCATTTTTTAATGGGTCCAACTGTCATCAGCGAAGCATGATAAATTGGTCCTAGCTTGATCCTAGCCCTGTTCGTCGTTTTGTGAAAAATATTTTTTAACTTAGTTAATTTTTTTTGGGTTCATTTCTACATCAAATATGGTTGAAATTGACATAACGATAATAAAAATCATTAATTTCGTCATACGAATTAAATGACACTCATATCCCATATTATTAACTCTCTAATAATGATACGGACATTTCCCAACTCTTCTAATGTCCCGCGGCGCAAGGGTTGTAAAAAATATTATTTCCGTTCATAGAGAAGAAATGACTTCCTCAATCAAGCGCTCAGTGCTGCCATTGACAAATGACCATTTGTTACATGTTAATCTCATAACATATGGAGCATAAACAATCCCGCCTTTCTTATTTTGAATTTCGAATGTTTTTTTTTCGCTTATAATCATGATGTCTTCCTTTGTGCCCTAACAATAAGGTTTTTTGCACAGTCCGTGTAAATTACTTCCATAGTGCAGTTTTTCATAATGGTTGAATTTTGGGTGAATGACGGTGTGTAACTTTGGGGTGTTTAAATCTCATTGGATCTTCTATTGCTTTATTAGGTGGTTAATTCGAATAAATGCGTTCATTATTAATGAATGGGCGTTAATTTAAAATGCATTTTAAGGAAATAAAACTACATTTAAAGGGTTCTCAAGCTTTTTGGGCTAACAATTTTTAGTGAGGTTTATATCACGATTTTGATTGACGAATAATAAAATAAAAGACTCTGTAGAGACCTATTCCTAGTAAATATCTAATGGTAACTTAGAAAATTAATTGACTCATAGTTAATCGCGTATAAATGCTGTTTCACAAACCCGTTCTAACATTATAGTCTGTAGGCATATTCGTTGAATAATACCTAATAACAATGCATCGTTACATTATTGAAATATTTCACAATCGGCCATTACATCCTTCGCAGATTCATCAATACTAAAGATGAATTAAGAAAAAAACAAAACGCACGCACACACACACTAATGACAGAGCGCGAGGCGCGCTCGGTTCAGGGATCATTCAATTACAAGACACCGCTCTGTAATCATAACACAATCATCTATTTCGGCATAACACCCGCCATGTTTACAGATAGCCGACATCTTCATCGATAACGATCGACAAATCGATATTGCAATGTTGATTTCATACCTCTATTGCAACATCTTTTTTGTTTTTATTCCATGATTTATATAAATTAATTTCTGAATCACACCAGAAGTGTTTTCAATTTTTTGTGGAATTGTTTTTTAAATTGAAATAATAAAATATTATTGATCGTAATAAATCTATACAAAACTAATTGGAATAGTCTAATCTGTTCATTAATCGATATAACATTAAAAACGGCAACTATAACAAAAACCATAGACAATAAAATATAAAATGCTAGATCGCTTCAGAACATTCTAAATTCATAAAGTGTGTTTGGTGTATTTGCATACTCGATTGTTAAGAGGTGCAATCTAAGTGTTATTCTTCCAATTAAGTAATTAACAGTGAATCAATTATAAATAATAAAACAATAATAGTGTCAGTGACATAAATACTTATTCCGCTCTTTTATTGGTATTGTAGAGGCCGCAGCGCAGCGGAACTCCTTCGGTGAATATTCTCAAACTTAAAAATAAAAAAGAATTTCAATTTTGGAATTTTTCAATTCACAAAGATGAGATAAAAGAGTAATAAAATATTATTTTCTGGCACTTCACACACCTTCCCTAGGACTTCTTAGATTTTTTTAGGTACCTTTGAAAGTATAAGAAGTGAAAGATGTATTTATCAGGATCGTAGTAAGTATCTGCGTACCTCATTAGAAAAGAGGTGTAACTAACTGCACGTATATATTTATGCATTATAAAAAAGAAAATTTAAAACATTATGTCCGTTATAAACGTCAAGTGTAGAGTTATATTTGGAACGTCATCAAATTGTAAAAGTTGAAACAATACGTTTCAATTGTTGGAACTGTAGATTTTAGATTCCATTGTTAAAGTCTCATTATAAGTCACTAATTTAGTGATCAGTTAGCAACCATTGTTTTAAATGTAACGTGGGTAGGGTCTAAAACGTTAGCATTCATGGGTAAAGCCTGGTTTGTGTATAGGGGGGTTAGTTAAGAAAACAACACAAGAGAAATGTGCATAGTTTTATCCAGGTAGCTCAGTTGCTCAGATTATTCCCTCTAAAAGAGACTGGTCGCGAGTTTAAGTCCCGTCCTATACATGTGTTGAATTTTTTGACCGAAATTTATAGGACAGTTAACGCTATAGTTTTTGTAGTTGCATAATTTTACCTCTTACAATATTCCAAATACTTATTTACAGTAAAGGATCCAAATCACACATTACAAGTAGTGTGGGGTATGTGTCCATTCGATAGTGAACACAGTCCATGACTAAATAAATGCCCGCTTGACGGTAATAGGCTCACCCCCTATCACGTGGGACCGAAAATCATAGTTGGCGCAATACAGGTGTTAATTGACCTCTGCCTACCTTTTCAAGGATTTACAGGAGTGAAGATTTAGATATGTAGTTAGGAATGTATTTATTTAGAATATCAATCGTTCTACTAACTATGTGCCGCGTGGTTCCCGGCAGAGTAGAATTTGGACCACCCCATCTCTTCCCATGTGGTGTCGTACAAGGCGACTAAGGGATAGTGCTGTTTAACATCAGACAGATATATACAGCCCAGACTCAGCCTCAGATGCATGGCTCGAGTCAACAATAGTGCCCGAAATACGGCAATGGGCTCACCCCCTATTACGTGGGACCGAATACAATTATTGGTGAAATGTGGTTGATAATTCACCTCTGCCTAACCATCCGGGGATAAAGGCATGATTATATGTATGTATGTATACTAACTTTTAAACTTTCGCGTTCCATGATATACAATATATAATGCTTACGGGAATTTACGCGATCATGGTATAGGTAGGTACCTACATACATAACTTTTTTTTTTACGTGCGCAAAATCCCCACGGATACCTCTCCACCGGAGCCAGTGAGAGAGATTACCGATTGACCGCCTGTGGGTTGTTTTGGTTGCCGAAGGTGAGGTTAACAGGCATATCCCCCGCACCCCGGCCGACCCAGGGCCATCTCTCACGATCTGGCCCTCTTCTCGGGTGTGGGGACTACATAGTCCCCAACTCGTCCCCGGAAACAGGGAGGCGCGCCAGGCGCGCTGCCTCCGCGGCCTGCTTCTGCCAGGCTGACAGGCGGCTCCACCAGTCACCCCCAGGCCGGCGCTCATGAGGGGCGGAGGTCGTTCATCGATCTCCGACGCCCGGTAAATACATAACTATGATTTGCCTGAGGTTTCGACCAAGTTACACTGAGCCAGTCAGCCTGTGACCACAGCCATTGTAACCTGGTCTAAGCGTCAGGCAAATCAAAGGTACATAGGTACTTATACCATGCTCGCGTTAATTCCCGTAAACATTATAGTATATCAATCGTTCTATTACATGCTAATAAATGAATACATAACATAAACTCACGCCTATATCCCCGAAGGGGTAAGCAGAGGTGCTAGCACCCACATTTAGCCAGTTTATATTTAGGTCCCAATGTGATAAGTGGCGAGCCTATTGCCATTAACCGGGCACTTATAAACCTGCGATAAATACACACATAACTTCGAAAGTCATTGGTGTATGCCGAGTCGAACCCGAGACCTCGTCTAAGCAGTCCATTATCGATACCACTAGGCTACCTGGCTAAATGAATACTCAACAGAGCATTAGCTACACATATGTTATGTTGAATGTGTATATGTTTACCTATTTTACCATGCCATACCATTAGTAGGTAAATGACATTTGACATGTAAGTAGTTAAGTACACATTTGTTTTGCAATAAATATGCATGGTTACGTCATTGTTTGTTAAGTGCACACCCATCAAATACGTATTACCTACATACATAGGTATTTCGCATCACTAATGTCGTTTCAATCAAAAACGAATATATAAAACGTTATTTATCCAGACTTTTCATTCGTTCATTAACTATTGACCATGACTCGTAGATCAATAAAGTTGTCATTATTATATTTGTGCTTACTTCTTCCCTAGTAGTTCTAGGTTGAATGGATCCCTATATGATCTCCTTCCCTCAAACGTTATCCCTCTTCCTGCCAATTTTAACACCCTCCTGACTTATGTCAATTCCCCACTCATTTATACATTATGTTATTTCATAGATCTTAACAATATTAACCTGTAAAACTGTGCTCGTTTGCTCTACCACTTAACATTGTGTCTGCTTTAATGATGTCTCCTCTTTTCAGGTACTTCAACACTCCATAAACCTTTTGGCCTCTTTCAAAATTCACTTTTTATATGGAAAAGAAATTTTGTTTGTTTTGTTTATTGACACTTATGTACTTTCACACGTTATTTCGGTCAGTATATAAAAACTGAGTTGTTGGCGGACTTGTTGGGAAAGCCATAGAAGAAAAAAAATTCTTCCCTAATATCCAACTAACCAAGACTTTAAAAAAGAATTAAATAGTTATATACCTCATTTTGTCTTGAACTATCCAAAAAAATAATGATAAAAAATTGTATTTCAAATTTTGGCCTTGCTGTGGAAATGTATTTGAAACTTTTCACTTTTTCTTTTTAAGAATATTTTTGAAAAGATAGAAAGTAATCATATCTAAGTATCGTTAAAGATATTTCGATAGTGGTGTGTTGATTAAAATGTTCCAAAAATACCGTTATACACATACATAAATACCGTTACAGAAGATATTAAAATATTAGCAGCGAAATAAATATCGGTATACTGAAACAAACAACGATAATGGAGGTTGCAAAAAAAATGTCAGTTCATCATGTCCAAGCTATATCAACAGAGATGCTGAGCTGATATAAATATAAGTCCTATCTGTACCTATACAAAAATCCCCGAGAAAGGCCAGATCGAGAATTATGGCCCTTGGTCGGCCGGGGTGCGAGGGATATGCCTGTTAACCTCACCTCCAGCATCCAACCACGACCCACGGGTACCGTGCGTTTTAGTCGGTTCGAGTCCGACATAACTGCTCCCGCAGACTACAGCGGGGGCCTCCGTGAGGATTTTTCAGTTCTAGCACTAAACGTGATTAAAGCTTGTAATACCTAACAGCATCATCCTCTTTGCGATAATTTGCTTTCACCTCGAAGTCTGGGGTCCGCTTTCTTCTAGTCTCTGTGTTAGGCTAGACTTCGAAATATTTCCGTGACCACTGCCATCACCACCCCAACACAATGGCAATATCGAAGAATTGAAGTTAGATCAGTTGTCGGACTTTTTATTGAACAAACTACCCGTAACAACAGCCATAGATGTTCGTACAAATAACTTTACAGAATACCGCTACCATAATAACCTCGTGTCGTGTTCCCGGCGGTGAGTAGGGCAGCCAGAGCTCATTGGAGGGTTTTTGTGCTGTCAGTGGTAAGACCAAAAGCTTGTCCTGTTTTGTCTTTTACACTGACGGCACAGAAACTCTCAATGCTTGTAAGGTTGGCAGCGCGAGTGTGACTCTTTTGGCTTTACACACGTCCATAGGCCACGGTAGCCACTTTCCGTCAGGTGGACCTGCATGCTACCTAAGTGGTATAAAAAGAATTGTGGCTAACAGCATCCTTTTAATTTATTTCTCCATTGTTGTGTATATTCACTATTTTATTACGCATTGTTAGTCAAATAAACTTCTTGCTGTCTTTGTTCTTTCACGTTATTAGCTATAACTTGATTGTAATCAAATTTATTGAAGCCCCTCAGCTGTACCTACGGATGATATGTAGCTAGGATAGAGTAAGGTGGGAAACTAGGATCATATTGGACGGGGCAAGAGGCTTATGTCCAGCAGTGTACTGCGATGGACTAATTGATTAATTGAATCAAACATTGAGGAAAATCTCAAAGACTAATAATGTTGATTTTTCATCTGGTACCTTTATCTTTAATACTATTATGATTCTCTCTAAGTGCAAATATGTGTATACATGAATATAGGCCGCGTGGTCCCCGGCCGAGTAGAATTTGGTCCACCCCGTCTCTTCCCATGCGGTGTCGTACACAGCGACTAAGGGATAGGGCTGTTTAACATCAGACAGATATATACAGCCCAGACTCAGCTTCAAATCCATGGCACAAATAGTGCCCAGAAGACGAAAATAGGCTTACCCCCTTTTACGTGGGACTGAATACAATGATAGGTGAAATGTGGGTGTTCATTCACCTCCGCCTAACCCTCCAGGGATAAAAACGTGATTATATGTATGTATGTATGAGTATAACAATTTACATGTGCAGCCGTCGTGGGTCTAACTTCGACTAGTCTAATTGCAAAAATTCGATATCACCAATTAGTTTTGGAAATTAGATGGCAGTCGCTTCACGGTCAAAATCGAAGTTTAGCCGTATCACAGTTAGACCAGAATACCGATACCAACTGAATTGAAAAAGGGCTCAAAGAATGAGAATCTTTCATAGGTATCTACAATCATATTTCAACTGGATTTTCTCTTAGCACACTCTGCATGCCAGCACTATCTAAAACCAGATATAACTCTAAAATTGAAATACACTACCAAATACGACAGACGCAGAGGAATAGAATCGAGTGCCTATAGTGGTTTAAAACAGGCAGAACCTGAACAGCTAGTAGGCATACCTCGGAACATTGCGCAGTACGCATTTCCAGCGGTGAGTGGGGTGGCCAGAGCTCACTGGAGAATTTGTGCTGTCAGTGGGATGACTAAAGGCTTGTCCTGCTTTGTCCTCTACACTAATGGCACAGAAACTCTGTGCTTACAGGATCGGCAGCTCGAGTGTGGCTTTTCTGGTGTTACACACGTCCATAGGCCACGGTAGCCATTTTCCGTCAGGTGGGCTTGTATGCCACCTAAGTGGTATAAAAAAAAATCCTGAATGACTTTTGAAGATAGCAACGTATGCTACAACGAACGATGGACAAGCTCAAATTCATCATGCATAGATTTATTAAAAAACAATCCGCACGCGTCTTTTTTTTTATACCACTTGAGTGGCAGATAATCACACGGCCCACCTGATAGAAAGCGGTCTGTGGACATGTGCAACACCAAGGGAGTCACACTCACGCTGCCAACCCTGTAAGCGTCTCGTTTTTCTCGCGACATAGGTTCAAGATCTGTGTCCCGAGGTTACAATGTATGAAATATAAATAGAGGCATTACACAAATAGGTATTTAATAGATAATTGTGGCTATTTGGTCCCGGCTTATTGGGCACCAACGGCCACTAATTAGTGCAATTAATTTGGCTAATAAACAATAGATCACGATCGCAACGGTCTGTCTATTTTTGCTTGGCGTGTAATGGCCGCGGGTGCCAGCAGAACTGTTTTGTATTTATTGTTTATTACTAATAATTTTAGTTCAGTGGCGGACTTAGTTTTTGAGCGCAGAGAGTTTAAAATAAATAGAAAAATACATAACAACAAAATATATTATATGTATGTGCCTACATAACATTTCTTTATTTGTAGTTTGTTTGATGATAATTTTAGTTTATAACTTAGGTGGACACTAAACTTATGAGAGAAGAAATCAAGAAGAAATTAACACCAGGGAATAAAAAAAACGGAATGAGGGAGAATGATCACAACAAAATGATTGTGCGTACCTACTTATTTAATTTCAGTAAAACAACTACCTTACCTACATATCAGCCTTTTGGTTTGAAATTTTTCGGTTAGTTTTCTTTAGGCCTTTTTGTGTTTAAAGGAAAGCAATAACACTTCAAAGATGAATTTATTTATGCTCTCGCCGGAGATGAAACAGAGAATATTACCGAGCAAATTTTCACGGACAAAACTTTTTTTTTTTACGTGCGCTAAATCCCCACGGGTATCTCCCCACCGGAGCCGGTGGAGGAGATTATGTCGGACTCGAACCGACTAAAACGCACGCCGCCTGTGGGTCGCTTTGGTTGCCGAAGGTGAGGTTGACAGGCATTAAATTGCTTATAAATATTTTAGGGACAAAACCCTTGGAAAAAGCCAGTAAAGTAACTTAGTTTTATCGAATGACATTTTAAGCATTTAGTAGATATGCTAACTCGCCGTAAGACGGATATATGTATAGAAGAATTTGGATGGTTTCAGGCGAAGGTTCGGTGGCTTAGTGGTCAGAGCGTTCCACCTGTAAGGGAAATATCGCGGGTTCGATTCCCGTTTCATTTCTTTTCTATCTTAATCGATTATTATATCGAAACATACTTTATCCAACTGAAGAAATGTTGATAGGTTTCCAATGTCCAATAGGTAAGTTCAATTGATAGGTTTCAAAATTCTCATAAGACTGTCTAGTTGTTACTAGATATTCTTATGAGATATTCAAGTTAGATATTTAATGTTTTTCAACTATCCTTAGATATTTAATGTTCGCATTTTGTATCATTGATTTATGTGAACAGTTACTTTACGGCTCAATGAGACTAAAAATTTTATTGCCAAGAACTTGAAATGTACAGATGTGAACAGGAAAACTTGAGTGATTCATAATACTAATAGTAAGTACTTACTTAGGTATAGCTTGTTAGATTTTATAATCTTGTCAGTACCAACATTTTCTCTGTGTTTTAATATCTTTCTAATTATAGATGTTTGAAAAGTACATCTAATTAATTTTTTACGACATAAGCCTAGTATGTAGTTTTGTGAAGGTAGGTACTATATTTGATTTAGATATTCCTTTAATACACCTACAGAAAAATAACACTAGAATAATAATAAAAATAAATAATAATAATCTTTATTGGATCAAGGAAACATAATACAGATAAACACAGATTGTGTCGATGATAGCTGCAAAAGTATATACTGTGGCGCAGCCATCAACGCCACTCCCCCAGAATAAATAGGATTCTCTTGGAGAAAGGCAAACTTCCATTAAACACATTTCCAATTTGTTAAAATGGACAACATAGTACAAGAATATGACTTACCTCCGTTGTCAGGATTATTCGCTTCGAAGGTCTTGCTGGTCATGTGGAAAAGAGCATCGAGCGGTGTATGAGGAGCCGCTGAGCCCTGTTGCGGCGCTCGCCTTGGCTCCGAACAGCAGTCGGAGGCCGACGACGACCGCTCGCTCGCCGAGTCACAGCATTCGGCAGAACCAAGGTCCCGAGGCCGAAGTAGACCGAGTGCTGCTAAACGCCACCGTTCGCCGTCTAACAACGCCGCACCGGCAAGTCTCTGGAGCCGTTGCAACCGCTCTAACCCTGACGCATCCCAGGGACGCACAATACGCGGCGGAGTACGAGGGCTATGACTCAATATGTCCAAAATCGAAAAACTCTTCACCCCTTCGCCTCTACGCTCTTCACCAGGCTCTGATGCCATCTTTAATCGCTTCAAAGGTCTGAAGTAATCGTGCGGCGATGGCGATCGCGACGGCGCTGGTGAAGGACGCCCCACACTGATATCGTCTTCCGAACAGCTGTGTCCTGACATCGACTCCTCCTCCATCGTTCACAAATCCATCACACAACAGTCACAAAAATATCGAAGTTCAATCGCTTGGTTCACAGATACGGGCAACGCGAGATACGGCTGACGGGTCGACGCGCCTCGGTCAACTGACGTGGCGGGTGACAGCCCTGGTCCGGGCGGTGAAGATAGGCGGGGCCGATTAGCAGCCAGCCAATTGGAGCACGGGGTTTTATTGCGGGCGTGTTCTGATTCGTCGGCGGTATCGTCAGAGGCGCGCCGGAGTGTCACACTTGGCTCTCCAATAAAACTTTTTAATCCGAACCTGGATTGGGGGCGAGATTCGTGGTGTGATTAATTTAGGTGTGCGCGGGGGGAGACGTCTGTGCGGAGCGTGGGGTGCGGAGTGTCGCGAGGCCCGTGGGGAGGGAGGAGGGGGAGGACGTCGGTTAATTACCAGGATGAAGACGCAAGTCTAACTACTCGCTCCATTATTTAGCGTCGATAAGGTCGGCGTTTGTCACTGTAGAAATTGCCACTTTCCTTCTGTATTAGTTCTTTGATTTTAGTTCGCTATCTAGTAATTTCATGTCTTGTGATAATTAGGGGGGTAATGGAAGGGTTAATTACCTGCTAAGTATACATTTAATGTTCTGAAGGTCCTGCATTTAACTATTAGATTTTATAGTATTGATAGATGAATGTCAGACTGGTTACCAAGAATCTAGTCAAAGGTGTTTATCTCTACATTTGAATGCATAGGTACCTATCTAATTATGTACCTATATATAGGTAGTTATTACGATATTATAATCTTGAAACATAATTTAGATAGGTAGGTAGGTATAAGAAACTGGATGAATCCATTCTGTTCGTACGAATGTCGCAGCCGTGCGTTGTGAGAATTTGCATATTTAGGTATACTTATGAACTAATTAACGCTTCTATAAAAATATACTAACACACTAAGGACTAATAAATATACCTAAGTATTACCTATAAGTTAGGTTACTTATAAAACTAACTTTGTAAATTATTATTTCTGAAAGAAATAAAGGGCTTTTTTAATTTTTTTCTATTTATTTATGCACTAATAACTAATAGTGGTACCTACTCAAAGCCGGTGGGAGTATGAACACATTATCGACAATAAGTTGTAAAAGGATTGTCTATGGACAAGGCTTACCTACCTTGTCTACATATAATTCCTTAACTTCTTATTCTGATCCGATCGCTGAAGGCTTATTATGCATAAAACATAAGCTAGATACCTTGTAGATCACATGTTGGAGGTTGCGGGTTCGATTCCCACTCAGAGTTTTTTTTTTGCATTAATATCTATGTCTATGTCTGTTTGCATTTGTACCTACCTATGTAGGTATAATATTCATGCATTTACAAAATAAAATGTAAATCCATAGGTATATATTCGTATCCTAGAACCCAACATTAAAGTTATGTATGAAAAGCTAGTTAAGCTATGTTTAAGTACTTTGGGTCTAGACAGCGCTGTCTAGACACTAGAAAAATATATACATATCTATCTGTACTTATCCATTCTGTGAATTATTAGGTAGATAAATAGTTTGAATACTCTTTATTGTAAACCATTTATTATTTTACAAATATCTAATGTCATAGTATAGTTGCATTAATTTAACATATTCCAAATTACTGATCACCTTAAACTCTATTTTAACTTTAGAACATAAATTAAGTAGTTAACTTTAACGTGAAAATTGTGGTTATCCTTTGAAGATTATAAAAAAAATCATTATTTATTTATGGATTTATTTTAATTTACAAATCGTTTATTTTTTTTCCACAGTTTAGACAAAGTACCTACAGCTAATTATTCATTCAACAGTCAAATTCTTCATCATGTTAGCGTTAATCCAAGTTCCATCCGAAGCCTTCACCTCGGAGTCTGGGGTCCACTTTACCTGTCTAACTGCGGATAAACAGCAAAACTGTCAAGTAAATAAATAGATAGGGCCACAAGAGGAGTTGATTCGTTTTTTTTTTTTTTTTATATACGACACGCCAACTTGACCTCACCTCGCCTGATGGTAAGCTAAAGGCAAAGTCTCAGGAAAGAGGGTCACCATTACAGACACTAAGTGCTACAATGGTGGCACTCAGCTTGGCGGCCTCATCAGATGCTTTTTCACGCCCCGCTTAAAGGCCCTGGGACTGTAGGAAGAAGGAAACACGTACGTTTACGTAACATCAGAACGATTTGACTAAAAAGTTCAACTATTTTATTGATTTAAATTGTGTGTTTGCCGCGTGGTTTCCGGCAGAGTAGAATTAGGTCCACCCCATCTCTTCCCATGCGGTGTCGTACAAGGCGACTAAGGGATAGGGCTGTTTAACATCAGACAGATATATACAGCCCAGAATCAGCCTCAGATGCATGGCTCGAGTTAACAATAGTGCCCGGAATACGGCAATAGACTCACCCCCTATTACGTGGGACCGAATGCAATTATCGGTAAAATGTGGGTGTTAATTCACCTCTGCCTAACCCTCCAGGAATAAAGGTGTGTACAGTGCATTAAATATCAGAACAAACAGTCAACAGGAAGGGGGGAGAAATAGGTATCTAGGTATTAAGATCATTTTGAGCACTTTATTCGTCACGATCGATCAAATGCTGACTGTACTTACAGCTTTTTGTAAGATTGCTGAAACAGTAGTTTTCCTATAGTATGTGCTGCATGGGGCAATGCAGCACGTATAGGAAAAGTCTACCAGAGAACTCACTAAATCATCATCATAATCATTCGCTTTGTGTATATAGGAAACGCGTGTACCTAATTACAACACTGCGTACTGGTATTAGAAGCCTTTAAGTAGGTACAAGTCAAGGTAACATATATAGGATAAATGGGTATACTTTTATTATAATAACATTTCTTCTTATAACTTAGGACAATATATTGTAGCCTTTTTATTAATTGAACTAATAAATAACGTAATTTAAATAATAAAAATACTTTTAAAATTTGTACAAAACTATGCTAACTATACAATATGTATATACAAAAATGAAATGAAGAAAAAGAGGGAGACTGCAACTATAGACACCTCTTTTCTTTGCAAATAGGTAAATCTTGCCCATTTGGCGTAGCGATAGAGCACTCATAGCATCCCACACCAGCTCAGTATAAATATTTGTATGTAGAAATTTGTGTGTTTAGACTAAGTAGACTAAGTATATGTTTGTAAATAGATCAAACATTATGGCCGCGTTTCAAACTGGTGGTTCATTTGCTAAACTAGTCTTTCATATTCCTTTTTGTACTGACGTTTTATAAGTTCCGGTTTAAGGGTCTATGTAGAATTTATGATTTTTAATTTTGACTTTCACTTCGAACATTTATTTATTAGTCTGGATGATTGTATGTCGGTAGGTACATTATTTTACAATGTGTAGGATCAATATTATAGAACATATTATAAATTATGTTTAGTTTGACTCTAGATGTATCTGTGTAATTTAATCTTGAACAACGATTTATTATTACGGTAAAGTTAGATAGATAGATAGATAGATAATTCTTTATTGTACACCAACAGATTTACAGTAGGACAAGTAGGTAGCATGTATACAGTTCAATGTACAATGGGCGGCCTTATCGCTGAAGCGATTTCTTCTTAATTTTACACATAACAGGAAAATGAGTTTCTTTTTTGTGTCAGCAGCATGAGTAAAACGCACCCGATATAGTACTCGTATACGTCTATAGGCCACGGTAACCACTTCTCATCATGTGGGCCCTGTTCTTGTTGGCCACCTACGTGTTATAACAAATCTATGTATATTTATCAGCATTTTGCAATCCAAATCAGAAGCTAGTTAAGCTATTGGAGTCAAGACAGCGCTGTTTAAAAATACACAATACCTAGATCATAGAGAAAAATATATGCAAGTGATATTATACTTAAAAATGTAATAAAAAAGAATATCAGAATATCCGTCGTCGCGTCAAGTCGGCCATCTTTTATGTCGTTTAGTTTCCGCACAACTTCACGCACCGCAGCTCGGGGGACCCGCGTGGAAAAAGTAATCTAATTTGACATTGAGTTTAGTTTTTATGAGGCGGCTGACTGACACTCGTTCGGCCTGTCAAGTGGGGTGGCCAGTGTTTGTTGTTGGGGCTTGTAATTAAATAACGCAGTTGGTTTTTTTTTTTAAGAACAATGATGTGTAAGTATTAGTTTGAATGAAGTTGGGGTATAACGGAATTTTTCGTATTTATCGAGTCACACGAAGTTCTTTTCTCTATTGGAAACGGTTATTGTTGATTATTTTTTTGGAGTATTAGTAATGTATATTTCTGTTGATAAGCAGGATTTAGGTACCAGCTGGCATAGGTACTTGGAGTTGGATAAACAAAACAAATCAAACTAGATAAATTCATTTTTATATCCATGTTTTTTCTGAAATGTTTTAACTCACTTTTTTATGAATCTAACTGTCGCATGGATGCATTAATGCCATAGAAAATCGCAAGGACTCCGATGTGGGACACAACATACATCGATACTATTGCCCCTACCCACATACCTGGCTCGGCTGGCTGTGAAGGTGCTGCTGCAGCTTCTGCAGAGGCGGTGGGCGTTTAAGCGGTGCAAATACTCCAATCTCATTGGTGATTGTGAATTTGTGCCGTTTGAAGTCAAAACGTTTGGGCTGTGGGGTCCGAGGGCCCACAATCTTTTCAGGGAGATTGCGAAGCGTATATTCGACGCTTCTCGTGACCAGAAGACTGGGTTCTTCTTCGGTCAAAGAATTATCATTGCCATACAACGTGGCAACGCTGCCAGTCTTCTGGGAACGCTATCACAAGAGACATTCGATGCGGAGGAATTCTACGACGCATTTTAACATTTACTTAGATGTAGTTTTCGGTTTAGTTAATTATTTTTTTAGTACCTACCTAATATATATAATAATAGATTTAGTTAGTGAATATAGATAAATAGATATTCAAATAATAAGTTAATTCATAATGAGTTTAAAAAGAGAACAAAGTAATTCGATGGCTTCTGTAGCGTAGCGGTAGAACGTGCGGCTGCTACGCAGGCGTTGCGGGTTCAATTCCCGCTCAGTGCAAATATTTGTATGCATGAATATATGTAAATTTGCATTGGTCTGGGTGTTTCTATATATGATATGTATGTATTTACAAATAAAGTATCTAAGTCCTACCTATGTTTATCCGTATTTTAGATTCCATAACACAAGCTAGTTAAGCTATGCTTACCATGGGTCTAGAAAGCGTTGTGTACAATATTGTGAAATATTTATATGTAATTATTAGGCCAACTAACTCATTTTCAAACATATTTTGCAAGTGCTAATTAGGTAGGTTTGACTGCCGCGTGCGCACTCCTCGCATGCCGTTGCGAAGTGGAAGGGAGCCATACTTGGTACTTCATTATATGTAAACACTGCCCGTTGTAATATTTTGCTTACATGCACTTACCTACAGACGCCATCGGTATTCCTAACAGATTCCAATTTACGGACTACTTAGGTGTAAAATTTTACATTATAATAATTAATAAACATTGAAACGGTTTGCTAGGAGAAAACTCAATATTGAGTTAAACTCGCCTTTGTACACCAAGATTTATTTGTGATTGCCTGTTGATATATTATTTTCTTGTGTACAATAAAGAATAAATAATAATAATAATAAATATTCTACAACATTCTACACAACGCTATCTAGACCCATGGTAAGCATAGTTTAACTAGCTTGTGTTATGGAATCTAGAATACGGATAAACATACTTAAATACTTTTTTTTTTTGTAAATACATACCTACATATTATATATAGAGAACATGTTTCATTTCTACCATTCGTTTCGAATTTAGGTAGGTTTCTGTGGTAATACTTAGTAAAAGCACTATACTACCAGTGCCGCTAAAAACCGACTCGCCATGATAAGTCGAAAGCAAGAACTTCTTTCCTTTCGTAAACGACAACGATTTGAAACTACGATTTAAATGCAAACACGACGTAGGAAACGGTGGTGTTTTCGCCCAACTGAGCAATCAGACTGAGGAAGTACCTTCCCTCTACAGAATACCGCGGCCATAATAACTTCGTGTTGTGTTCCCAGCGGTGAGTAGGGTAGCCAGAGCTCACTGGAGAAATCATGCTGTCAGTGGAAAGACCAAAGCTTGTACTGCTTTGTCTTTTACACTGATGACACAGAAACTCTTGTGCTTACAGGGTTGGCTGCGTGATTGTGACTCCCTTGGTGTCGCACACTTCCATAGGCCACGGTAACCACTCTCCATCAGGTTGGCTGTTTCTACCAACCAAGTGGTATAAAAAAACATTAATATTTAGATATACCCTTTTATATTGAAAAACGTGTGAATAAAAATTTAAATAAGTATACCCTAAAATAATTTTGGAACCCATGCAGTACCTACCATGGACGCTTGTACCGGGTCGAAATTTTGAATCCAAATCACAATCATAAACCAGAAATTTTATGCGTAAATCAATCAATCAATCAATCAATAAGCGTAATGCAGTCCTCTACAATATGGGTACAGAATATTGAAATGTAAAAATATTGCTAACTACCCACTTAAGTATTCCCCATTCCGTTACGTAAACAATCTGGATGTATCTTTGTAATATGTTTTATTTATAACCTTTAGTTTTTAGTTAGTGTACTTATCAAACCTTTAGTCTTCCCACTTACAGCGCAAACTCTCACGTGAGCTCTGGCTACTCACTGCAGAGAACAGAAACGAAGTTGTTATGGTTGCGGTATTCTGTAAGGTGCAGGTCCTTCCCCAGTCGGACTGCTCAATTGGACGGCAATATTGTCGTGGTATAGACCTGTTTCTGTCGTATCATATAAGCCGTACCTAGAGTAAATATGATAATGTAAACTCTCTGTCAAACACCTTACTATAATTTATCATAATTAAGTCTCAAATAACTTCTCTCCTCTTTTATCAATACACCCTATAGGAAATGAAATAAATTACAATAAATACACATTAAAACCAATAATTCAATAGTTTAATCCATGTCATTAGTTCCGATGTTATTTCCCATAAATCGGGACCGGAACCAGCGCCATTTTGGACGCTTTCCCGCGCGCGCCAACGACCACTCGCGCCCAATTTCCGCCGGCCATAATAGTCATCGAGTAATTATTGATAATATTTTTCTGTTATTTCTATTATTGCGTACCGTGACATTATTATTTTATCCATTATTTATGGCTTCGGTTGAATTAGATTATCGTAATAGATAGTTAGGCTATAAAGTTATTATAGAAAATGCGTCGCAACGATTAACTTGATCAAAATTATGTTACGATATTTCTGTTGGTAGGTTTAGGCAAGGGCGCCTATTCTGATATTTCAATCTATTCTAGAATTCAATAGGTACGAGACTAATATTTATTGAAATAAAACTAAGCTAAATTACTCAGATTCTTCTTGTTCCGATAGACACAGTTGCATCGAATGCTTGCACGTTCGAACCAGAATATTGCTCTAATACTTAAACCTGAAGGCTCAGATTTCAGTATTTATATTCTGTAGGTATATTATATTATTTATAGGACAGTTTGATGGTCTTTAGTCATTTTTGGCGACCTATCAATTACATAAGGAAAGTCTATTATCATAATTTGCCTGCCCTTTTCCCAATTATTTGGGGACGGCGTTATTTCCAACCTTTTTGCAACATTAGTTTCATCGAATGAAATTTTAAAACATTTAGTATGCTTTAGTATTCAAGTCGATTAAGATATGTACAGAAGAATTTGGATGGTTTCGGGCGAAGGTTCTGTGGCTTAGTGGTTAGAGCGGTCCCCCTGTAAAGGGAAATATCGCGGGTTCGAATCGCGCCTGAACCGATTAAATTTTTTCTATATCGGAATCGATTACTTTCATTTCACCTAATAATAATGTCTAAACCACCCAAGTAGTTCGCGTCGTAATTTTTCATACTCTGGTGCAACTTTTAAACTTCCTCTAATTCTTTATTCTGTTCTGTCCATTCTCGTCTGTTATCAGGAACCCTATACCCAGGTTTCTAGGCTTATTGTGAAAATCTAATGTAAGCTTGGATGACATAATCGACACCCAGTATTACAATCTATTAAAACATTTACGTAGGCACAATTAAGTCGTACATTGCTAATGGCCGCCTATGTCAGATATTTTGTACAAGCTTGTACTAAAAGGCTAATTATCTAAGCCAAGTTCTGTCTATTACCTACCATTGTTTATGATTTTAGCTTGGAATTTTGTTGGCTCTATGGCAACTGTAACAAATATTAAGGATTAAGGGATGGTGGCCCTGTAACTTAGGTAAAGATAATATCATTGTTTAAATACCACATAACTCGTTTTTATTTATTAAATTAAGTAATAACGAGTGCTACATATTTCCTACTTGGTTTAAAAGTAAAAATATTATGAGTTTTGTTAAAATCGATCCGCAATACATAAATAAATAATAATTATTCTAGGACATTCTACACAGGTGTTATCTAGACCCATAGTAAGCATAACATAACTCAAACTGCTATGGAATGTGGATAAACATACTGAGATACTTTTATGTAAATACAAAAATGCAAATATAAATATATATATTGATCCAAGCAAATATTTGTACCGAGTAGGAATCGAATTCACGCCTCTTTCGTAGCTATCGAATGCTCTATCCCTACGCTACAGAGACCAAAATGTTTCTCCTAAATGCTCCCATATTGTTCATACTTGAGAATATTAAACTAGACGGCATAGTTCGGGTAGGTGAACGCATAAAAAGTGGGCGAAAAGTCGAAACACTCGTCTAACTACAGAACTTTGATATCGCCAGTGCAGTCCATAATAACTACTTCATGAAAAACATCGAAGTCCGAGAGTTTTCTATTTAGACCTAAAGCTAACCCCAACTTACTAAGGAAAAATATTCAAAGGATAATGTACTTGATTACCACGCTAGTATTTAAAATAATGAAGAATTGTACCTATATGACATAAATACACATTCATATAATCACGCCTTTATCCCTGGATGGTTAGGCTGAGGTAAATTAACACCCACTTTTATCCAATAATTGTATTCGGTCCCACGTAATAGGGGGTGAGCCTACTGACGTCTCTCGGGCACTATTGTTGACTCAAGCCATTCATCTGAGGCAGAGTCTGGGCTGTATAGGTATATCTGTCTGATGTTAAACAGACCTATCCCTTAGTTGCCTTATATGACACCGCATGGGAAGAGATGGGATGGTCCAAATTCTACTTTGCCGGGAACCACCTATATTAATATAAGATTACATATTTATCGCATACTTGTAAAAAATAGTACGATTTATGAAATAGCAGGACGTCCTGCCGCACCATAAGGTGTTAGAAAACAATTTTACATCGCTTCCTTTTGCCGCCCACTTCCTCGCACATTACGATAATGTTCCAAAGACAAAACGCATAGAGTATACCACTCTATAGAGTCTATAGACTATAGAGTATATATTATAGAGGAGAGTAATTGCATCCGTTTGTGTGATCGATATAGGGTGGTCATTAGTAATATCACGCTTGTGGTGGGAGTTTGGACCACCTAGGTGCTTAGCGTGAATTGGAGGGCTTGAAGATAAAGTAAAGTTACAATTACATTGGTCGAAAAATTAAATTTTTTCGAGTATAAAATGTAGGTGATGTTTTAACAAAATAAAAATGAAACTCCAAAACTCGGAGAATTTCACTTGCAGATGGATGTATACCTTCCTCCTGGTTTAGAAGTCAGGCAGCTTAGTAACCGGGATTGGTGTTGATGTAAAGAGAACAAGAGACAAGAACGAACGAAACGAAACGAACGAAACGAAACGAAAACGAAAAGAAGAGAACTGCTGATTTAGTATAATGTTTCTGTTTGCATTTAGTACTCTATTTATTTTGAGAGTTTCTGGGGCATTAATTTTTTTTCTTTTGTCGCATTATCGGAGGGCTTTGTCATTGCCAGTGTCATATTGATTATAGAAGAATGTTCTTAACTGTTATTGTGAACCTTTGAGGAGGCGAAACCAGTCGGAACAATAGATTGGATTGGATTAGATACAAATAATACAAAATGGCGGTGTCTATAAAAAGTGTTACACAGTATTATGAATAAATCAAATATGAATCAAATTATTATTAATATCATATTCATAATTGATTTAGGTATATTATAATTTCCAATTAAATCTACCTCCTAAATACCAGTTTAGACGATTTCTACAAATATTTTATACTTGATATCGTTATAATCTAACATCCAAACATATATTTGTTAAAAATCTATGATAATAAAACGTTTCTTATTTATTTGTTTATTTATACTTTATTGTACCTACACATAAATGTCATTTATACAAAAAGATGAAATGTAATTTACAAAGGTGAGCTTAACTCAAAATTGAGTTCTTTTCCAGCAAACCCGGGAGCGCACAGAGGATTTGCAATACGAGAGGCAAAGTCTAGTGTACCAACATGAAAATGTAGATTTAATATAAAAGGTCTACAATATGACAATAGGCACAAATTTACACATATGCACACATACATACAAACATCTTCTTCTTGTAACGAGTTTTTTTTACCAATTAAATATTTTTTTAATGATCAAACTTCCGCCTTTAAGTACCTCTCTATTAAATTGTTATAATACACTTACCTACTTACAACGTGCGAACTCTAAGACACACATACATCTCTATTAGAATTTAATTGAGTACTTAATTAGAAACTAGTTCTAAGCTAATAGTTATTACTTTGGCATAAAAAGTACTAGATAAATTATACTTATACGACTTCTACACACTCGTAAATTTACCTACGAGTTAATTCCCACGACTCATGAATCTATACCTACATGATTAGAATACAAGTATTTTTAACCAAAATAAAATGAACCGACTTCTAGAAACAAATGCACCGAAAAGTAAAAAATAATTGCAGCTATGGCTCAAAAGATAAAAATGTGCGTAAGACTTTTGCCGAAGTCGCTGCCAAACCATACGGTGAGTATTTTTTTAAGAGTTATGTGGTCTGTCTCTAAAACCTCGCATTGGATCTTCACGAAATGAAAATGGGACCATTTCGGAATATCATCCCTTTCGAACTAAAAAATAATTTTGCATACTCGTCCTCAAATGACGGAGCTTCGCGCGTACCAACATAACAAAAAAAAAATTAAACATCCGAATTGAGAACCTCCTCTTTTCTAGAACTCTGTAAAAAAACAATTCCTTTTTCTTATTCCTCCTGGCACTTTACTTACTTACTTGGCACAGTACTTTTGTGCAGAATTTCAGCAGATCTATACAACCGTTTTAGCGTGTTTTAGAAACAAACAACCTTATATTCACATAAAATTGGGGGTGACTTATAACCGTGCACAAGCTAAGTATGTATCTTATCCCCTCGGACACCCCCACTACCTGTAAAGGGCGGTTATGATCGACTCGAACCGACTAAAACCGCACGACATCTTGGTTCTTTTGACTATCAAAACAAACTATTGATTTAAAATTTTACCATGTAAAAATAAAACAGACAACAAAATTAGCAAAGAGATTTTTTGCTGCTGACAACTTTCGCATAAAAAAGTTAATTTTCCGCAACATTTATATTTTATAACAACCATCAATTAAATGGTCCAATTTTAATGAATGATATCTCCATCGGCTGGCGCGATACCCTGTGGTTAGAGGTGGCGAACTATTTGGAATAAATTGATAACGGAAGCTACCCCCGCGCCATTACAGCCGCTATCATTAGGGGCTCTAGTACCCATAGACACGGAACATGCACTCGCGTTGATGTCAGTGAGTTAACTACTTATAGACTTGTACAGTTAGTCCTCAGAAGTTGCTGTAAATTAACAAAACAAACGATTTTGACATTAAAATAATAAATATTTTATGACATTTTCAGAGGCCTAAGTAAAAGTTTTTAATTTTTTCATATCATATCTCAAAGTTAGTTTCCTGTGCTATCTGCTAATAAAAAAAACCCTAAATGGAATTTACTCCCAACTTGACATATCTAACAATTTTGAGAGTACCAACGCCAGCTTCCAAAAAGTCAACGGTTCAAACACTTCAACACTGCGAAGTGCACTGAGAAAAAAAAATCTAGCTAGACTAACACACACCCCCAGTACCTATACCTCTACCTAAACCTTTTAAGATTCAAAGAGGTAGGAGATATGGTGATGGAACAAGTAAATCCGAGGAGAAAACGTGACCAAAATTTAGGCCATTATTCTTTTTACTGCAAATTATTCACTCTGGGTCGAAAGCACTCACCACAACGGGAACATATCAAACTTATAGTTTGTAATTTCGGGTGCGGTCATTATGACACATCTTAATTTAGTTTCAACACATAAATAGTAATAAGTAGAAGGTCGAATGCGGGTGGGCTAACAGTCACATTAACGCGACTGTACAATGGTAAGGATGATTGACTTCTTGTCGTAATTTCCAAGAAATTTTACTAAACATCTTAGTAATGACGAGAGGTACTTGATGCTACTTAATTTTGTTGAGAAGTTTTAAGTATGCGATGAATAAGGTTTTTCTTTATATTCTTGACCGATTATCGACTCAAACAGAGTTATTAAAAAGTTCATTAATTATTCTACCTTTTAATAACAGCTTAGGGTAAGTAATAAAACAAATTGAGAAGACTAGAATACGAAAGATGAAAAATATATATAAATAAATACTTAGGTCGAATATCAGGGGTGAAAATAATTTGATTCAAATTTAACTAAACTAGGCTCTCACGTTTTCATTAACTGATAAAATGTTAGTAATAAATACAAAATATTATTTTTAAACTATCGTGGTGTGTAAATTCATAATTATACAACGTAGACTTTTCGCGCAGAAATAGTAAGTACCAAGTCAAGTTCCATGATTTAATCGCGAAAAGTCTCGATACGTTGTATACTTAGAAATACAAAATATTTTCTTAAAATCAATCAATATTCATTATTCATTCCTTATCATGTTACCTGAAATTTCAGAAAAATTCCTACTCTAAATGGCTCTTTCAGATTTCAACATATTTTTTTCTCTATAAACACAACAGAAACAAAATTTCGTGGGCGTAAGGCCTGCCATAACCGTGGGTGTAATTCCAAATCGTTCCAATTTCGTCATTACATCTCTATTTGTGTTCGGTGTTCGGCACATAACGCGATGTGTGGCCACTAATCGATTATCATAAGTGCTGGCCGGTGAAACAGGAAATAAATTTCTTTCCTTTTTGTATTTGAAATTAGAATGTCAAATGTTTTTGTTTGAAAGTGTGACATTTGGCGCCAAAAGCGAAAAAGATAATTACGAATTGGTTTTTTTAGTCACCTTTTAATCCTGTTATACATGTGTGTGGGGAATATACCTACGTACTGTTTTTATAAAAACTATAAGTACATAAATAGATAGTATTTAACCGACTTCTAACGGAGGAACTTATTTATAGTTTTGTTTTTTTATACATATATAGAACACGTCAATTAGAGTTCGCCTTTCCTGATGGTAAGCTGAAGGCAAAGTCTCAGAAAAGAGGGTCACCATTACTTACACATACCATGTGACAATGGTGACACTCAGCTTGACGGCCTCATCATATGCTTTTTCACGCCCCGCGTAAAGGACCTGGGACTGTAGGACCTGTTTGACCTTACTAAATATTTAAAAATATATTTAGGTTTTATATAATCTATATACAGACATATCATTGTCTAATATAGTATTCTCTTTGAGGTCATGTCACACGGGATCGTGGTAGACCGGGATGAAGGCCGATCGTTCGATTCGTCTCATGGTTCTAAGCTACATTCCTATAAATTTTCAGCTGAATTCAGTCAAGAAAAACACGACTTTCATTTTTTTTGTAGCGGAAATGACTAATCTTTCCTTTATTTTATTCTGCTTGTGTTATAGTGGGTATACATAATATAGAGGTCATTAATAGATCCATTACATCTCAACAGTATATTCGCTCTGTGACTAAAGCGGTCCATTTCAAATACACTACCGTTCCCGAGTATTGACTTTAAACGCTTCTACAGTAGCGGACCAAAGGGCAAATTACCACAGATTGCATTCAATTCGATGGTCTGCAGTGTTGCCAGTGTTGCGCTAGTCTGATTGCGTTCGCTGTTGCAATATCTATGCATAGGGTGAGAGCACCTGTTATCTGCCACTTAGAGAAATAATACGTCTGATATAGGGTAATATTAAAAAAAAAATTAAAACTAAAACCCGACTACAGAAAAAATCACACTCTAAAAAGTATTAAAAAAGAAAAATTTAGGATAGCCGTGGTCGTATGCCACTTTTCCTAGAATGTATTGTTTTCTTAGACAAAGTGGCATACGACCACGGCTATCCTAAATTTTCTTTTTTAATACTTTTCAGAGCGTGATTCTTTCCGTAGTAGTCCGCGTTTTAGTTTTAAACTTAATTTTTATTTATATTATTTTGGGGCAAGTAATAGGTATAATTTATACTTATACTTTATACTTATAATTTATACGGAAATATGCTAATTAAGCTCTTTAACGTGATACCAAACACGACCTGTTTATCTCTAAATTATTTTTAACATAGTATACATGCCTACTTTATGAGCGCTAGAGGGCGCTACATTAGATTCACTGACACGAGATCGATATATTAACTACAAAAAAATCTTTCTCTGTTCACCGCCAATACTACAGTTCCTCCGTGATCATGGTGCTTGCAACAACACCGAAATATCGGAAACTCGAAACAATGCAACATGGTAAATATCCCCATTATTTTGATACTGATGTGAGTGACCATGATAGTTTAAATACTCACATTTCATCAATCATTGTATCCGGTCCAACGTAATAGGGAGTGAGCCTATTGCCGTATTCCGGGCAGAATTGTTGACTCGAGGCATGCATATGAGTCTGAGTCTGGGCTGTATATGTATATATCTGTCTGATGTTAAACAGCCCTATTCCTTAGTCACCTTGTACGACACCGCATCAGAAGAGATGGGGTGGCCCAAATTCTACTCCACCAAGAACCACGCGACTATGTAGAATTGGTTGTCAATACATCTCTGCCTACATCTTCGGGGATTTATAGGCGTGAATATATGTATGTCTGTGGAGAGGTGTAGAGAGCACAACTGGTACGTTCACCCTACATTGTAGTTATTACAAACTCATAAACTATTTACTGATTGAATGTTGAGCTGTACCGATTATAGTTTCATTATTTTGCATAACGCAGTACTCTTAATATACTAATGTAAATAGTTTACCAACGATAGGTAACTGTTGTAAAGGAATTTTCTAAGTTCAGCTGTGCAATTCTTATTTTTGTGTCTTCCTCCTTTTTGGCAAGTAATAGATGTATGCCAATGTCAAGTACTTAAATTTCTGTAGAAATATTAATGGCGAGACGCCAGGGTCAAGTTTTTCAAGTTACGGTCCTCAGTAAAGTTGTGGGGACTTTACTAGAAGCTCCGTAGGGAGATTTGGAACCAACACGAAAATTCACAATTCACTGTAATTTGCCACTTTCCACACTTGTGTGCGTTGTCAAATTTATTATATTTAAAAATCCACCATTATTATATATAATTTCTAAAAGTCACACCAATTTCGGAAAATAAAAAAATAACGCGATGCGCCCTTCTTCACGTTGGCGCCAAAACTCTGTGCAATTCTTTAAGCTTGCCTTTATCGATATTGTCATTGCTAGTGACGTCACCCAGTCCGACCAATGGCAGTCTCTATCAAAGCTGTCACAGTGCCTGTGCTTGACGCTGTGTGCTTAGGGAATTGGGTATTTGACAAATATCGGAAACCCATCTTAATAAATGTAATTTTTTTATAAAATTCATCATCATTGTTCCATAAAACTTTAATAATTAGAAAAAAAACACATTGTGAAAATGTATTTTTTGTTTGTTTGCAAAAAAATGTCTGTCTCGTGACATTCTGCACGTGACGTCATTAAATAATATTTAAGAAGATACCAACTAACGAAAAAATGTTTTAAGGTTACGTCACGTGAACGGTCAACCGACTTTTTGCGTTTTGACTCATGTCACAGATAAAAAAATCTGAATTTTATTTTGTAAAAAAAACATTAAATTTTTTCGTATAAGCTATTATATCCCATATATTTCATATTTTCTTGTAATAGTTGTCAATTCCCCAATTGCACAATAGGTACCTATATAGGTACTTAGAATGCACTTCTCGAAGAACCCCATATTGTAGGCGCTTGGGAAAACCGGAACATGGAGTTCATTTCACAGCTTGAGTGTGCGTGGGATGAAGTTTCTTTCATACCGCACCGTGCATGTGCACCGTTTCCAATCGCAATGTGTGATTCCTGACCTTTCTCTCGGGATTGAGAAGTCAGAACACAGTCGCTCCCATTCAAGCCACGCTATTCAAATCTAGAGGAGGAGAAGTAGTAGGTAAGCCTCAATAGAAAAATTACAAGGTAATCGACGATTAGTTGTAGAGATTAGAGGGTAGACGCATCACGGAAAATATCGAAGTTCTGCATCACAGTCAGACTGGAAAGTTGACCCCAACTGAATTGGGGGGTTCAGAGAATGATGATATGGTGTAGCAATATTATTAACAAAAAGCCGTTAAATTTTCCCACACAAAATCTGTGCTTAAACACCTACGTAGCTACTCAACCTTGACCACACGTCTACAGCACTTTAAAAAAATACCGTTTCAAATAAGCCATCAATATTAATCTCGAAATCTTTTAAAAATCGAACATCTCACTGACAATCTCGCTAACCAATCGTCAAACCAAATTGGTCAAGGTTCGGCTGTCATCGTGTGACATCGGGCGTAGTCGGGTGACGTCGTTGACGCGACACGTCGACGGAGTGACATGATGATATAGTCTGTGGCGCAGTCGATAGAGTCATCGCGATATGGCTAATCACTAGTATTGTTGTAGCGCAGATGTTTGACGGTGTAGGGTGACAATAATATCGATGATAACAATATATCTTACTCTTTTAATATGTGCTGAAATCCTCACGGAGAGTCTGACTTAAATCGCACGCCGTCTTAAGTCTCAATTTCCGTGGGGTAAGATTACTTAAAATGCGCTAGTGAAAAGATATTTTCAGCCACGGTATGGGCATTTTCACGCACCCCGGCTGACCCTGGCTGAAAGTATCTAAGCAACATACGGTTTTTGTTAGTTCGTAGCTTCGTAAAGTTTTGACGTAGGTAGGTACTTACGTACGTACATAGGTATCTACCACAATGCTAATATCAATACTAACAATGCAAGAAATCAAAGATTTACAAGGTGGCAAGAAAAGGAATTTTTCAAACTTTTTTATAATATAGCACACAGATGCATACATTTGCAGAAAAATCCAAAATGTTTCTATTTAATAAATGTAGGTATGTATTTCAGTCAGTCAATTAATTAACCTATTACACTCCACTGTTGGACATAGGCCACTCCTAATGCGCGTCCTTGCTTCTGATCCTCCACCTTCCATTGATTTTGTTCTGCCAGCTACCTTTTGCAGGTAAGTATCCATTTACAAAATATTTAAATTTATTTACAATATCTTTTTCCGCCTTCTAAGGACCCATATTATAGGCTGCGCATTATATATGTACGCATTGTTTGGATTCACAAGGCACTATGTAATAAGTCCTACAAGTACCTACGCCCTACAGAATACCGCGGCTATAATAACTTCGTGTTGTGTTCCCAGCGGTGAGTAGGGTAGCCAAAGCTCACTGGAGAATTTGTGCTGTCAGTGGGAAGACTAAAGGCTTGTCCTGCTTTATTTTCTTCACTGATGGCACAGAAACTCTGTACTTACAGGGTTGGCAGCGCGACTGTGACTCCTCTGGTGTTACAAACGTCCATAGGCCACGGTAACCACTTTCCATCATGTGGGCCGTGTGCTTATCTGCCACTTTAGTGGTATAAAAAAAATCGAAAAGGAAAGTCTCTCGTCCACCAAAATCGTTGTCACTCTCTACTCTACAATAATATGTGCCGTTTAATTATCTGTGACCGATGTACTCGACTTATTTAGTGTCACCATTCAACTTGTGATAGATACCGCGCTCAACACCCATACAAATTGGGTTTCAATAGCTCATACACAATAACCTTAATATGCTCCAATCTGAATGTAATGGAGTTTATGAATTGATGATTTGGGTAATAATGTTTGGGGGTATTATAGACATATTACCAAAGGTGGGTTGTGAATATGATGAGAAAGGGAGATTGGGTGGTACTATCAGCGATAGAGAAGTGAATAATGTCATGAAAATTTTGAAATTAACACAAACTCAAACACAAACATAACATAAACTCACACCTATATCCCCGAAGGTACCAGTAGGTACCCAGATTTCGCCAGTTTATGTTTTTTTATGTTTAGGTCCCAATGTAATAGGTGGCGAGCCTATTGTCATTACCCGGGCACTTTTAAACCTGCGATAAATACACACATAACTTCGAAAAGCAAAGAAAAGTCATTGGTGTGTGCCATGGTAAAACCATTACGCATACCATTAGGCTACCGCGGCTAAAGACTGAAGTTCAAGAAGTAGCTACAAAACTGAACCATACCCATTAGGTAGATAGATAGGTAAGTTCAAAATCAAATTTCAAAATTCATTTATTCCATGGTTACAATAATCTGACAAGGTAGATATGTAAGTATTTGTACTTTTTGCTCAATTGTATTGTACCCATGTCAACGATAAAGAATACCTAATTTAAAATCGGTAGGTAGGTACAATCGATATCATGAACATAATATTATCGTATCTCTTATAATACGATTTTATGGTTACGATTATAGAATTGGTTATTTTCATGTAGTTAAAAAAAAATTACTGAGCTTATTAAATTAAGAATGGTAAAAGAGCGGTAAAAGTTACATCGGTTCTTATTTTATCGTTTAGTAAAAAGTTACTAATTTGACTAGCCAGTCAAATACCCAATTACCAACCTACCTTAAAAATTACATTAAAAAAACACCTATTCTATTTTTCAAATCAATTTAAAAAGTATTGATTGTCTATTAATAAGCTTGTATACTTTTTGTATTTTCACAATTTGACGAGGAGGTTCTCAATTTGAATGTTTATGTTTTGAATTTTTTTTAATGTTTGTTCGGGCTTTATCATAAACAGACGAGTTTGCAAAATTATCTGAGGATGAAAAAGGTCGCTAGACGCCAGACGGCTACTCTAAACTTGTTTAAAATTAACAAGTTTAGAGTAGCCGTCTGGCGTCTAGCGATGATAACAGAATTTAAAATACTTCAAACATGACGTGTCATCAGCAATATACCTACCTACCTCATTTAGAACCCAGCTCGGTGCAGTGCCCCGCTAAATTTCACATTGAAGCATGAAAACGAGCCAAAAGAGCCCAAACATCTTTATCGCAAAGTCAACATCATACAATATATTAACATGGACCACCTTTTAGCGCCTCTGTATTCAAACAAACCTTTTTGCAAACAAAACTAATTCTAAAACCCAAATGAAATTGAACTTTGTTCTAAAGCGCTTAAAGTGCATTTTTGTCATATTGAAATTGAAATTTATCTTGTCGCTTTAGTCATCTGTCATCAACGGATGTCACTTTAAAGTCTTTTTTGAACCACAAAAGACTTGGGCTTCTTTCTAATCAGTTGTATTATGTAATTCTTTTCAATACCCTTTTTTTTATAGTGCGACATATACATTGCCGGTTTGGTTGAATATCGTAGTTCGTTTCGTTCAGATAACTTGCAATGGACGTGTGAAGACAGAGTTGTCACAGTCATTTGTTACCGGTTCAAATAGATGATCAATAACTTTTTTTCTGGTTGAAGGTGTAAATTGACATTGAAATAGAGTTTAATCGATGGTCGGTCTATTTAAAAGAGTTTTTATATGTATATTTTGGTTCATTTTGGTAGCATATTGTCAAAGAACCCTTCTAATGTAGTTCAGATTGGAATATTTGGAATCGAATAGAAATAAACTTATAGCTCAACACAAAAGGGCTAACCTTATTTCAGAAGTTCATACGTTTAGAGGTAAGTAGGAATTATAACGAGATCTATTTTACTTTTGAAATCCATTTGACCCTGTTGCCGCCCCATGGGAACCTTTTCCAGGTACAAAAAGCCTTTTTTTATACTACTTAGGTGGCAGACAAGCACACGGCTCACCTGATGGAAAGTGGTTACCGTGGCCTATGGACGTTTGTAACACCAGAGGAGTCATAGTCGCGCTGCCAACCCTGTAAGTACAGAATTTCTGTGCCGTCAGTGTAGAAGACAAAGCAGGACAATCCTTTAGTCTTCCCACTGACAGCACAAATTCTGCAGTGAGCTCTGGCTACCCTACTCACCGCTGGGAACACAACACGAAGTTATTATAGCCGCGGTATTCTGTAGGGCGGAGGAACTTCCCCAGTCGCACTGCTCAATTGGGCGGCAATACCGCCGTGTCCTACCTCCTTTAAAAAAGAAAAAAAAAGCCTGTACGTTATTCGCTAGTACAATCTATCCCAATGCCAAATTTCATCCAGATTCGTTCAGCCGTTTGAGCGTGAATAAGTAACGAACATCCATACATCTTCATTATCTTACATATTTCTAATATTAGTGCATATTAATAAATTAAAGTGCTCAGACGATATCACTGCGAGAAAAGGAAAACTCAAAATATAACCCTGTAGCAACCCTGTCTGGCCAGCGTGGAAATAGTTGGCTAAAGCCTTTCTACATCGGCATAGGCCTATGTCCAGCAGTGGATGCGATGGGCTAATAGCTAAGTGGACTAATTTTGACTGATTGATTGAATAAATTAAAAATGTGAAAATTACTATATTTACTTTTATTTCGAAGTTATATTTTTTTTTACATAGGACACGTCAATTAGACTGCGCCTCGCCTGATGGTAAGCTAAGTCTCAGAAAAGAGGGTCACCAGTACTTACATATACCATGTTACAATGATGACAGCTTGACGGCCTCATCATATGCGTTTTTCACGCTCCGTTTAAGGGACCCGGGACTGTAGGAAGAAGGAAACACGTGAGCTGATAATGAATTCCAGGCCCTAGGTGTAAAAAAAGTCACGATTCCTTGGTCTTAACTCACAAACTTCGATACCACAAATTACAAGAACAGATTCACTTTTCAAAAACACTAAACTTGGTCAAGATTGACATAAACAATTACCGCGACCTACCTGGTGTTGAACCTGGTCGAAACGTCAGGCAAATCAAAGGTATGTATGTAACCAGCAGCTATACCATGATCGCGTTAATTCCCATTAACATTATTGTACTTACATCATGGAGCGCGAATGTTTAAAAGTTAGACATAAACAATTGCAAGAAATTAACCACACCAAAAACCAACCTCTATCATTTCTAACAGCTATCACAAAAAGCCGGCCAAAAAAAGGTCCCACAAACATTCCTATGACTAAAACATCTATTTTGGTCTATTCGGCATCACACCAGCATCCTAATCAAAGGCTATAAAGTGATCCGCTTCTGATGCCCCGCTCGGAGGTGGCGTTCTGAAGCGCAGGCCGATTAGTGGCTGTGTCGCTCCTCTCATTACTGAGGGCCCTAATTGCGCCGCTGTGCAAGCCTCAAAAGCGCCGACCGCTTTCATCTCGCCGACATCGGGTGTGGTTAAATTAGAGGAGCGAGCGAGGTTTTTGGTGAGGACGCCTGTAGTGTTTGTGTAGGTGCCGTGGAGATAAATACGACACTGTCTACCCTTCGACCAAATAAAAGTTCTCAGTAAAAATCTATTCAAAATTCAGACACCATCTAATCTCAAACTTCCGAACGTCAAAAAGAATAAAAATAAGAACAATTATTCTCATGATAAACTTTATTAAGTATATTCTAAATTAATATCCTCAATTCAATGTTTATAACGATCACTGTGTCAGTTTTCTTTCTTTAAAATTGTGTTACGAAAAATCTGTTTTTGACATTTCATTTGAAAATTGACTGATTTGAGAATTAACCTTCTGAACACTGCAACGCCTATGATAACTTAACTGATTCTTGATTAGACACGTCTCATCATATAGAAAAGTAAGAGTCCACCCCTCACTTCGGTTTTGTAGGTATCAGATCACGCATTCTCTAATGCGTGATACCTTATCAGAGGTATAGGAGGATAAAATTGAAGTTATAGCAATACAAAGTTTTTCATTCATTTATTATAAGCCCAGGTTGTGGGTCAGTGATTCTGCTGAATACGAATTAGCTGGTTTAGCTCAATCAGTATTAGGCTGATCCATAGTACCTACGGTTAGACGAAGGCCATAGACCGACAAGCCTAGGCAGAGTAGAGGTAGGATACAGCGGTATTTCCGCATAATTGAGCAGTCCGACTGGGGAAGTACCTCTGTTCTACAGAATACCGCGGTTATAATAACTTCGTGTTGTGTTCCCAGCGGTGAGTAGGGTAACCAGAGCTCACTGGAGAATTTGTGCTGTCAGTGGGATGACTAAAGGCTTGTCCTGCTTTGTCCTCTACCCTGACGGCACAGAAACTCTGTGCTTATAGGGTCGGCAGCGTGAATGTGGCTTCTCTGGTGTTACACACGTCCATAGGCCACGGTAACCACTTTCCATCAGGTGGGCCGTGACCGAGCGCTTGTCTGCCACCTGCCACCTAAGTGGTATATTTTTTTATGAATGAAACAAGCCGATCTAAGCAGGATCACAGGCTAAAATCTCACTACTTGCACTCTTATTTCCGATGACGGCGGCGGAACAAATCGAAAGCCAGCGGGTCTATAAAGGACACATTGATTCTATTCCTCAAAAAAGACGAGTAGGTAACGTTATGAATTTCCAGTAAATAGATTCCTATAAAATTTGTATGATGGTCACTCATATGAGCAGAAAAACAATACTTTATTTACTAAGCAGACTCTAATTTCGTGTAAATATCGCTGCATGACAAAATACCTATTATCCCAATACGATTCCAATAAAGTGGCTTTTTTAGACCTGCATGTATGAAATTTAATGAAATTACAACTAAACTCCACTGTGTAACTGAAACTATAAGGCAGTTAGAGTAAATTGTATTTAGTTAATTGTATGTAGTTAGAACGGTCTAGTTTTGCAACCAAATGGAACTAAGTATGATTATTAGTCAATCTAAGTTATGAAGAAAGAAAGATATTAATTTAAAAAACTGCGACGAAGTACATAATATTTTAATGATAAATCTCACTCAATGAAAATGTGTTTATATTTATATATAAAGTTATAAATCAATATATTTTTGAATTTATTTCAATTCAAAGGTCACTTGTTTTGCTAGTGTTCAGGAACTTCTGATGGACTGAGACTGTACCTACTTGTCCAAATAGTTACATTCTGTAATTGGAAAAATGTATACGAGTTGTTAGAATCAAAGAATTAAGAATCAAAGAATCAATTTCATTTATTCAGTTTAGGCACACAAAGAGCACATATTGAACGTCAAAATTATACAATTAGGTATGTCAAGAAATAGTATAAAAATATTAAATAATGTAAAAAGAAACCATTGGAAAATGATTCTTTCGCTGGTTCGGTAGGTTAGTTCTACGGAGAAGATACCAGCAAGAAACTCAGCGAACTATATTAGAACTAGATTATTTTTCTTTTTTAAATTTGCTTTAGTTTACATTTTATTTTGTGCGAGCAAGCAAGCGACTTATGTTGACCATTCATTAACATCATCAAGATATTCATCTACTTTATAGTAACTTTTACTCATTAAAGTTTTTTTCACTTCTACCTATAACCTACCTATAACCTTTTACTACCTATAACTTCAACTTGATTCAGATCTGTTCAAGTAACCCACTTTAAAATCACATAAAACTAAATACCAAAGCACAAATTAGCCTAGTTAGTGTAAACATTTTATCTAAATACATCCTTTACATTCAACTCAAACCAGGAAGTACCGTGCCGATTAAACTAGCAATACAACTACTAAAATATATCACCAGTAATCCTATAATAATAAATACACCATACAAAAATTGATTTATCACAACTGCTCCATGTTTTCTAATTAAATCTCTGATAGATTTATTTATTAAGCACACATAATTGATGTTATATGGCAATTATTAAAACTATCTACCTGGCACTAATGAACCTTGCAAAAACTATAGCATCTATATTCCATAATCGAAAAACACTCGTTACGAATATAAAAACGCTATCGAATCCGCTTATACCGTGTCCGCTATCTTTTCACACAACCATCACCGCCTAAAATTATTATGCATTCAGTAAAAGTTCTCTCTAATTTATATTGAAGAATCTGAACTTTAACACCTTTAGATAAGGTCTACAAAAATGTTTGATAGAAAATTTAAATGCATAGACAATATTGTAATGGAGTAATTGTTTTTATTCATTTATTGCTCCCCATAGAGTGTCTGTAAGGTGGGCTTTATATCTATCTATTAGCAGTGGAATAGTTATCATCAACTTATAGTGGATTTGTACTAATTTTATTATATTCTTAACTTTATTGGTATCGACAATGTTTTTAATAAAAACGGATGCAATGTTGTATTAATTAAAGCTTAAGAAGGCGAATGAAATTAACTAGCTGTAAAGTGTGTCTATACGTATGAGTTTGTAATCAAAATCACTGTGATAAAAAAATGTCAGTAAATTGATAGTTTGATTGATTGATTAGTGATAGTCCGTTTTGAATAAAATATTAGCTCGTAAAATGTGGTAGCGCTGTAACTGTTAATTTTGTTACGTTGGTAGTACGCGTTTAAAAGTTTATGGAATGTTATGGAACGACTAAATATTCATTCAATTACTTTTACTATAGATCTAATTATTGTATTTATATCTTTATTAAAGTTTAATGGCAAACATATAAGTTATAAGAACAAGAATAAAACCTAATAGTACCTAACTATCGCAAGCGACTCCATCTTGCAATACTTTGTGATCCCGTTACAGTAGCTTACAGGAATTTATTCCCGGGAAGTAAGCTGTTACTATTACTACTATTTCAGACTATAATCTGTGTCTGCCTAATAAAGATATCCATCTAAACTTTCATATTTACATATTATTAAGTAGATACCCTTTGGAAAATGTTTACTACCTATATTTTTGAAATATATTGACTCAATTATATGCAGACTTAGATATCAGAACAGAAAACCTAGATTCCATTTTAAAAAACTTAAAACTATAGTAAACAACCATAGACACATTCAAAAAATTCAAAACAGACAATATTTCTTTTTTAATTGAATTCAGAACTTAAATCGTGCAACTACATTTTTTTATCCAGCCTGTTACATAGTAGGTACGTACACAGACCACCATGAGGCATTCATACAAAATCGTGATGTGATATGAGCATTAAATAAATGGCTACACGGGCATTCATTTATGGCATTTACCCTGTGAGCGTTGGCGTAAGAGAAAGTCTGTCTGTTTGTTTGTCCGTTTCAATTTAACGAATCGTTGAATTGAAATAAGATGTTCGTTTATATTTGGATATACGGGCAACGTGGGTGCATATACTTCACACGTATAATAATAGAATAGTAGTAGTGAAGAATAACGTTGCAAGTATAAGATTTTCGATGTCATACAAAATTATTTTTTACGAAACATACCTACATTGTAAAATGGTCATTCTCCTTTAGTCCTGTTATAATGGAATTAGGTAAATAATGGGTATGGGCATATAATGGACAGAACCTATATGAAATCTGCCTTCTTAGGTAAGATTTCATAAACGTTATAGAAAATCCATTTTCTCACGATTTTTACTTACACAACACTTTGTACTAACCGATCAATCAATGACTCGGGTTAGTCCTGATTATCCTCGTTCTCTCCCCCCCAAATCCTTTGCCTTGTAATATCGTGATATAAGGCTAGATTAAAACCGATTTTTTTTCGAGGGGAATTCGGAACGGGGTGAATCATTTTATATTATTTAGGTTTATAATATATTATGTAAGTCGTTGTCGTGAGATCTCTGCCTGATTAAGTACATTGTAACGATATTTGTCAATGACTATACCTAGTAACATAACATAACATAAACTCACGCCTATATCCCCGAAGGGGTAGGCAGAGGTGCTAGCACCCACATTTCACCAGTTTATGTTTAGGTCCCAATGTAATAGGTGGTGAGCCTATTGCCATTAACCGGGCACTTATAAACCTGCGACAAATATACACATAACTTTTTTTTATACCACTTAAGTGGCAGACAAGCTCACGGCCCACCTGATGGAAAGTGGTTACCGTGGCCTATGAACGTGTGTAACACCAGAGAAGCCACCCTCGCGCTGCCGACCCTGTAAGCACAGAGTTTCTGTGCCGTCAGTGTAGAGGACAAAGCAGGACAAGCCTTTAGTCATCCCACTGACAGCACAAATTCTCTAGTGAGCTCTGGCTACCCTACTCACCGCTGGGAACACAACATGAAGTTATTATAACCGCGGTATTCTGTAGGGTGGAGGTAATTTCTCAGTCGGACGGCTCAATTGGGCGGAAATACCACCGTGTCCTACCTCCTCATAATAAAAAACTTCGAAAAGCATCGAAAAGTCATTGGTGTGTGCCATGTATATTACCTATATAAGTCATAGGTGTGTTTATCTAGTAAATCCCTAATAATTTCACTGAACAAATTTTCCATCTGAAGACATACCACCAGTATGTCGAAAGAATAGAGCGGCTCAGATGTAATTCATTAGATCTCGCGTCGGATAGCTTCCGGCTGTATCGGTGGGTGGGCATGCCTTTCGTATTAGACTCGTTCGTTCCTATTCAACGTGAAATACCACACATTACCACCATCACTTCCAGTATTTTGTAGATGATGACCGAAGAGGTTGTCATCCTTTGATACTAAATTCTAGAAAAGGTTTTCAAACAAGTAAACGGCCTATCTGATAAATCGGCTACAGGGTTAGGTATGGCGCTATGAATATATAATAGTACTACGGGGCTATGGAGCTATGAGGTCATTGGGCCCATTTAAACCTGGACTCTGAACCACATCGTCGATAACGATGTGATTCACAGTCCACAGCGTTAATGGCAATTGCTTCCCCTTGTAGGTACTTGATTTGTCTTGGTTTATATTGAATTTTACAGACTTTTTTATACTTTAAAAGGTTTGAAAGGTCCTATACGCACAAAATACATGCAATAAACTGACGTACTGTGTATGTACGGTGAGCAAAGGACCTACCTATTTACTTCTTTAATAAGATGAAGTGTATACCTACTTATCTCCTTTGCCGTAGGTGTTTACAAAAATTATCAATTGGGTTTCTTGTGGTTAAAATAAATTCTTTAACTGAGCTTATTAAATTAAGAAGGGTAAAATAGTATGAATAGTAAATGATTTGATTCTTGAATATTATGACGTCACAATAAATTATTTCATAGAAGTTGCCTTATAACTCACCGTTTTGACATTTAGTAAAAAGTAACTAATTTGACTAGTCAGTCAAATACCCAAATCATATCATACTGAAAATTCCAAAAAAAAATTTGAAAGTGGAAACCTAAATATATCCTCTTATTACCAATAATATTAATGTCTTCATAAAAATCACGTAAAAAAGATTGTTAGCTTAATAAATCATAGTGAAAGCCGAGAATTAGAGATTTTACAAACACGGTTCCCATAGAGTCATAGACTACGGCACAATAGAGCCCGTCTAATTGTACCATAGACCACACACCACACCATAGATGATAGATGTATCTATGTACTTAGTCGATGGAAGTATTTTATGATTGGTTAGCCAGATTTTTGTTGGAATTTATAGTTAACTGGTTCATAATTATAAATTTAGAAACGTGTTTATTTATTTATTAAGTTTTAAGAGCGGTGGTGGTTGACTTTATTTACTCAATTTCTTTTCTCGTGGAAATCTCCACGGATCCGCCCCCCTTCGGCCGGTAGAGTAGTTATGTCGGACTTGAACCGACTAAAGCCGCACGCCATCTCTGGTCTCGAATGTCGGGGTGTAAGGTGACCTAATTATGCATTTCCCTCGCACCCGGCTGATTCTGGGCTATCTCCGGTTTCAAGATGGTATCCACGGCTGACTTTAAGTCCAACTAGTAATCTAGAAAAAATTGTATATTGCTCAAAGAATTATAAAGCAGAATATGGTGTGTGGGACGACACCATGATACTTGGAACTCAAGCCATCCTACCTAAAATTTCCATTACATAACTGCTGTTGTTCTGATCACATAGCCATGTGTTTTAGGAGAAGAAAAAGATCGTTAGAGCCGTTTACCAGTACTACATACACACACTCACGACTGTACCTATACAATGCAAAGGGGTAAGCAGTGGGTGTTACAATATCTATATTTCGCCAGTCTTGTTTTTTAGACCCACACAATGAAATGGTAACATAAAGAGCCTATACTTATCCCCACCTAGAAATCGAATGAGAAACCTCACAACTGTCATTAAGTAAAGAAGTAAGGAGTAGGGGCTCCTGAGACTACCCCTTTCAGGAATATACAAGCGTAAGTAAGTACTGGAAAACTTCCTATTTTTTCACTATGTATCCTGACCACAGTATTATTTTATCTGTGCCACAGATATCTGAGTCCAAATGCCACCTAGGAAACCATTAAATGGCGACAAATAAAAAAACAAACAAACTGTAACACGATAGATACCATAGAATTGATTTCAAAAGGATCTAATAGTTAATAGCGAAATTGCTGGCGTATAGCTAAATAACTTAATGTGTTAGACCACCAGAATTACTAGACCTCTCACTATGTATTAATACTTCCCCCTTCACCACAAAAACTATTCTTACATATTCAGTTTGTAAACCAAATTCAACTTTATCTCGTACAAAATAAGAGTCATAACGATTCCTAAAATTTTAATCGTAGTTGAATACAGCGAGGGGTATGGAAGATCTAAGTGTAATGGTAATAAATGCCAAAGTGTTCCCATTAAAGTACTCTATTACCGCAATGATATTACCTACAATTTGGTATCATATCAGTAATAATACATTTATGAGTTACTCCACTATTATACGAACATTTGCTGTTTGGTACATAGGTAGGTACTGAAACGTGGTTGAAAGGCGCTTATGGCGCTTTTGGGGTTCTGTAGAACCTTTCGACAGAAATAATAGTCAAATTCAAAGTCAAAAATCATTTTTTACACCACTCGGTTGGCAGACAAGCACACGGCCCACCTGATGGAAAGTGGTTACAGTGGCCTATGCACGTTTGCGACGCCAGTGGAGTCACATCCGTGCTGCCGACTCTGTAAGAACAGAGATTATATATGTGCCTTCAGTGCAGAACACAAAATCAGGACAAGCCTTTGGTCTTCCCACTGACAGCACAAAAACTCTCCAGTGAGCTCTGGCTACCCTACTCACCGCCGGGAACACAACACGAGGTTATTATAGCCATGGTATTCAGTAGGGTGGAGGTACTTCCCCAGTCGGACTGCTCAATTCGGACGGGAATACCATCGTGTCCTACCTCCTATAAAAATTGGGGTCGGCTTTCAGTTTAAGTAGGAAACGGTCCAGTTATAGGTCCAGCTTTAATATTTTTCGTGAAGTACCTGCCCACTGACTTCCACAACACAAAAAATATCTCAGGAAATTGGGACACTATTACAAGTCCTTAGGTACAAGGTTACAATAGCGCCCCTCAGTTTGACGGCCATATTAGATGCTTCTTCACGTCCCGCTTAAAGGACCCGGGACTATAGGAACTGCCAGTTGAACAGACTAAAATAGGAACCCTGAAAGGGACGGATAGCTTGTACAGTAAGCATCTGATCGAAAGGAGGTAGAACACGACGGTACTTTTTTTTTATACAACTTAGGTGGCAGACAAGCACACAGCCCACCTGATGGAAAGTGGTTACCATGACCTATGAACTTGTGTAACACCAGTGAAGTCACATTCGTGCTGCCGACCCTGTAAGAACAGAGATTTTGTGCCGTCAGTGTAGAGAACAAAGCAGGACAAGCCTTTGGTCATCCCACTGACAGCACAAAAACTCTCCAGTGAGCCTTCCTAAATGAGCAGTCCGACTGAGGAAGTACCTTCACTGTACAGAATACCACGGTTATAATTATCTTGTGTTGTGAGTAGGGTAGCCAGAGCTCACTGGAGAGATTTTGTGCTGTCAGTGGGAAGATTAAAGGCTTGTCCTGATTGTTTCTTCTGCACTGATGGCACAGAAACTCCCTGTTCTGTCAGGGTTGGTAGCACGTGTGTGTCTCACCTAGTGTTGCATACGTTCATAGGTCACGGTAACCACTTTCCATCAGGTGGGCCGTGTGCGTGTATGCCACCAAAATTGTATAAAAAAAATTCTTGACTAGCAAAGTAGGTACTCAAAATGATCTTCATGCCAAAATTCTAATTTTATGTTTGCTATCACAAAGCTCAAATATTTGTAAGCGTCCAGAGTGGTCAAAACATCTTAGCAATCAATTCTCCATAATAATGGAAGATTACAAGCTTTTTTTTTACGTGCGAAAAATCCCCACGGATTCCTCCCCACCGTAGCCGGTGGAAGAGGTTATGTCGGACTCGAACCGACTAAAAAGCAAGCTGCCTGTGGGTCGTTTTGGTTGCCGAAGGTGAGGTTGACAGGCATATCCCTCGCACCCCGGCCGACTCAGGGCCATCTCTCATGATCTGGCCCTCTCCTCGGGTATGTGGGGACTACAGAGTCCCCAACTCGTCCCCAGAAAACGGGGAGGCGCGCCAGACGCCGCCGTCGCAGCCTGCTTCCGCCAGGGCGACAGGCGGCTCCACCAGTCACCCCCAGGCCTGCGCTCATGGGGGGCGGAGGTCGTTCATCAACCTCTGACGCTCGAGTTGCCATCGTACGCGGGCAGCTTGGCTAGCGATCGGCAGCTTGGCTTGCGATCAAGATTACAGGCTAGCAGGTCACTCAATGGCATTTAAGCTAACAGTGTTCAAAATGATCTTTACATAATGTCATTTAATCACATGTTATATCCTTTTCTTGTAAATTCCATCTCTTTCATTTCTTCCGTGATTTTTTTCCAAATGAAAGAGAGGGGATATACAACAATAGGATACCAAATGTAATTAATTGACATTATGTAAAGATAATTTTTAACACTGCTATCTTACATTATTATGTAGAATTTATTGCAAAGATGTTTTGACCACTCTGCATGCTTACAACTATTTGAGCCCTGTGATAGCTAACATGAAATTGGAGTTTTGGTATTACGATCATTTTGAGTACTACGGCTATTAATTTGATGCTGACTGTACACTGCACCAGATTGACAATAACCTAGGTCAAACGGCATTTTTTTTTTTTACGTGCGCAAAACCCCCACGGATACCTCCCCACCGGAGCCGGTGGAGGAGGTTATGTCGGACTCGAACCGACTAAAACGCACGCCGCCTGTGGGTCCCTTGGTTGCCGAAGGTGAGGTTGACAGGCATATCCCTCGCACCCCGGCCGACCCAGGGCCATCTTTCATGATCTGGCCCCCTCCTCAGGTGTGTGGGGACTACAGAGTCCCCAACTCGTCCCCGGAAAACGGGGAGGCGCGCCAGGCGCGCCGCCGTCGCAGCCTGCTTCCGCCAGGGTGACAGGCGGCTCCACCAGTCACCCCCAGGCCTGCGCTCATGGGGGGCGGCGGTCGTTTATCGACCTCCGACGCCCGGGTTGCCTTCGTACGCGGGCAGCTTGGCTTGCGATCGGCAGCTTGGTTTACAGGCTAGCAGGTCACTCAATGGCATTTAAGCTAGCAGTGTTCAAAATGATCTTTACATAATGTCATTTAATCACATTTTATATCCTTTTCTTGTAAATTCCATCTCTTTCATTTCTTCTGTGATTTTTTTCCATATGAAAGAGAGGGGATATACAACAATAGGATACCAAATGTAATTAAGTGTCATTATGTAAAGATAATTTTTAACACTGCTATCTTACATTATTATGTAGAATTTATTGCAAAGATGTTTTGACCACTCTGCATGCTTACAACAATTTGAGCTCTGTGATAGCTAATATGAAATCGGAGTTTTGGTATTACTTTTTTTTATTTTTTATTATAGGACACGTCAATTGGACTTCGCCTTGCCTGATGGTAAGCTGAAGGCAAAGTCCCAGAAAAGAGGGTCACCATTACTTACACATACCGTGTGACAATGGTGACACTCAGCTTGACGGCCTCATCATATGCTAATTTTCACGCCCCGCTTAAAGGACCCGGGACTGTAACGTGAGCTGGTAATGAATTCCAGGCCTTAATGGTGCGACAGAGGAAAGAGTCTCCGAACCGCTTGGTTCTTGATCGGATGTTTTGCACCGTGTGCGGATGACATCTAAGACCTGCACGCGTTGTCCTGTGTAGGAAAGGGGAGGGTGGGACTAATTGGAAGAGCTCATCAGAACACTCCCCATGGTACAGACGGTAAAATACAGCCATGGACGCAACATCTCTACGCAGCTGTAAAGGTTCTAGGGTGTTCGTGATCTCGGGATTCCCAATGATGCGGACCGCACGTCGCTGCAACCTGTCGAGAGCATCTAGTAAGTACTTTGCAGAACCATCCCAGAGATGCGAGCAGTATTCCACACAGAAGCGAATTTGTGTCTTGTATAGAAGACACCGCTGCTCCGGCGTGAAAAATCGTCTCACTCTGTTCAGGACTCCGAGTTTTCGTGAGGCTGTTTTGATGATACTTTCGATGTAATTTTTGTTATTCAGGTTGCAGCAAACATCCATACCTAGGATATTGAGATTGTCCTGCAGTGGCAGTGGCGTGCTCTGAAGAGTGGGAAGGGGAAGGAAAGAAGATACTTTTGCTGTAAACGCACATGCCTGCGTCTTCTTGGCATTGGATTCAACCAGGTTCTCAGAGCCCCATTGAGAAATGTGATTCAGGATCCCGTCAAGCTCAGTGACAAGAAGCTGCCTTTTCTCTGCGATATCTGCCTGCCTGGCCGCAGGATGTCCATGATAACTCCCATGTATAGTGCTATCGTCTGCATAACAATGAACATTGCCGGTAGACAGCATGCCGTTGATATGCAGAAGAAAGAGAGTGGGTGATAAGACGGACCCCTGGGGCACGCCAGCATTTACCTGCAGAAACTCCGAAGCTCGTCCGTCACAAAGGACGCGAATACGGCGCCCCTGCAGGAAGCTAGCAACCCAGTTACACAGCCTAGAAGGCAGACCAAAGGCAGGTAGCTTGGAAAGAAGCGATTTGTGCCAGACTCTATCGAAAGCTTTGGCGATGTCAAGACTAATTGCCAGTGACTCGCCGTGCTTGTCCATAGCCTCACCCCAAAGATGGGTAACGTATGCTAGAAGATCACCCGTTGACCGTTTCGGTCTGAAGCCATATTGCCGGTCATTAATTAAGGAGTGATCCTCTAGGTGCCGCATGAGCTGTTTGTTAATTATGTGCTCGAACACTTTGCACAGCACTGAGGTGACGGCTATGGGTCGATAGTTGGCTGGCTCCGAGCGATCCCCCTTCTTGGGAATCGGCTGAACATTCGCCTCTTTCCAAGGCAAAGGCACTGTACCCGAACTGTAGGATAGCCGGTACAGGCGCGTAAGCATTGGAGACAACTCCGCTGCACATTTTTTCAAAACTACCGCTGGAATACCATCCGGACCACTGGCTTTCCGGACATCGAGTGATTGCAGCACTGCACTGACATCGCGTTGCCTGATATGGATATCAGGCATCGCGTGGTCACTGTCGGGTAGTGTTGGTGGCTGTGTACTACAATCATCGATTCGGGAGTTGGCCGCAAAGAGATTAGCCAGCAGATTTGCCTTCTCTTGCGGCTCATGGGCCAGGGATCCATCAGGGTTACGCAGCGGAGGCAGCGAAGGCTGACAGAAGTTGGCTTGCACGGCTTTAGCCAGTCGCCAGTAGCCACGGCTTCCCGTGGGATGCATCACTAGCTCTTGACCAAGCCGCGCTATGCGCAGGGCATCCGCACTGACGTAGGCCCTTCTACAGACCTTTGTGGCTCTATTGTACGCCGCCTTGAAGTGGCCCAGATTGGGATGGCGCGTGGCGCGCGCCCTTACCCAAGCGCGGTACGCAGACTGTTTTTGTTCAACAGCTTCCGCGCACTCGCGCCCGAACCAAGGGCGCACCCCGCGGTCTCCGGTGATATCGGTGTTTGAGATATAGTATTCCATACCCAGACCGATCTCACCGGCGACAGCAGTAGCACAATCCGATGGGTTCTTACCTTCAAAGCAGCGCTCAGCCCACGGGATGGACGCAAAATAGTCACGAAGTCCATCCCAGTCCGCTGACGAGTAGTGCCAGAGACGCCGCTTCCCCTGCACGGGTCGTGGGGGCGCTATAATAGGCACCGTGGAGCAGACCAGGCAGTGGTCGGAGTTGCCTAAAGCGGCTCGCACCAATACACTGTACCGGTCCGGATCACTCGTCAGCAGAAGGTCTAGCAGAGAAGGTGCTAGGCCCGACCTTCTTGGTATCCTAGTGACCTCGTGCACCAATTGGGTCAGGCCGTGCGCCAGAGCAAATGCGTGGGCGGCTCTTCCCGCATGGTCTGTTTTGGAGGAGCCCAACCAGATCTCGTGGTGGGCGTTAAAATCCCCCAAAAATACCATTTCGGCATTCGGAAATCGCTCCTGCGCATCATCTGCCGCCTGACTCAGATATTCAAAGAGTCGAGTTGTCTCAGCATCTCCTGTATGGGAACGGTAGAGGCACACATAGATCTGACTCGTAGGGCCATGGTCTACGTGTACCCAAAGGATGGAGAAGGATGGGTCCTCTAGGCAGCGCAAACGGCGACAGCAAACATCCGCCCTAACAAACACGCACACCCCGGCTTTTGCACGAAAACTTTCCTCAAGAACATAGCCAGGGTAGAGCAAGTAGGTCGTGTCGTCAGGGCGGTGTATTTGCGTCTCCGTTAGAAAAAACATGGCAGGTTTCGCCGTCTCTAGGTGTTGGTGGACGGCGTTGAGGTTTGCATGGAGCCCACAGATGTTAGTGGACTCCACCTCAAATAGCAAGCTTTTGGGAGTGTGACGAGCCGCTGTGTTGCCTATTTCTGTAAATTGCGCTGCCATGAGTTTGGGTGGGAGAAGGCGTGAAAAAAGAGGTGATTGCCGCCGCAGCACCGTGTGACAAAGCGTGAGATATTGGTTTTATCTATGAATGTGAGGCATGGCGAGAGCCGATGCGCCGAACGGAAGGGCCCCTGTACCCCCCCCGAGTATGGTCGCCGGGCTCCCAAATCCGGTCACCAACCGGCACGACGAACCATATCGGGATTATGCGCGGCCTGGTGAGGCAGCCTCCCAAGGTGGTTAACCCCAGTTGGGCCCCTGTACTATACCGCGGGCGGCCAGCGGCACCACCGTTTCTACAGGTCTCCCTGTTCGGCGCATCGCCCCGCGCCATCCCCACTAGACTACGCCAAGACCCACTGGTCCCACTAGTGCTGCGACAACCACCACCTCTGCCCGGCTATGCACTTGCTGACCCCTGAACACAATCCAACCGAGATTGAATTGCTATGGAGGGTTTTTCGCAATAGTGCACGGTGGTACCTACCCGATCGAAACTTGAGACAAATTTGTGCCACCAAGTTTCTACCACCAGTACAAATTTGTGCCACCAAGTTTCTACCACCAGTTACGATCATTTTGAATACTTTGGCTATAAATTTGATGCTGACTGTACACTGCACCAGATTGACAATAAGCTAGGTCGGACGGCTTCTAATATTCTAGCTTATCTACACAGCTTAGCTACACAGTGATCCATAATCCACTCACAGAACCCTAAACCGGGTATCGGATAATACGTATATGGAACCGCACTTACGCATTCAGTTCTAATTCAATTAGATACATGTTTTCGTATTCAGTAGGTGGTCGGTATCGGTATGGATCAAGAATGGATAAATATAACGGTAACATATAACGGTTTGGTATAAGCAGACATGTCAATTTATTCTTAGTTATAAAAATTGACAGTCGTCAGGCTTTCTTATAGGTGGATTGAAGGGAGGTCTGTACCAGACTAGGCATGTCGCAAGAATTCAGTTGGAAATTACCCCTAGTCTTTTCCCCTTCGTTATTTCTACACAATACCTACCCATTGCTAATAGGAGAGACACTTGGAGAAACCTAGTACGGTAGGTACGTAATGTAGCGTCTGTATGATATTAGCAGAAAGCAAACCGCCTTTCGATATGTCGAGTCGAGTCGACGGTATATCGTGTCATATTTCATTTACCCAGTGTGCAGCCACCCCGATAGCGTTCTTAGAGGTACTCATGGATTCCTCCGGTATACATGTTTTTAGGCAAGCACATCAGCAAGTGGATCATAGTCTGCAACGAAGTTCCAGACAGACAGAAGAAGATAGGATAGAATAAGGTCTATACCTCTTCTTCGACATCTTATTCTTTCCTATGGAACTTGGGGCAATCATATATAGGACTATCATACACAAACTTACTAAAGTTACTATGTGATAATGCACGAAGTTCGTTCATTAAGTTATTAAAAAAAAGAATATCGACGGTTGAAAAGCAAAAAGGTACAAGCGATATCGAAATTTCATACAAAAATGTCTTAAAGCACATGAAACACTCTTTACAACACATTGTAATTTGCGCATCAACTGTTCTTGTCGCTTACGGCCTTTAGCCTTTCAACCGTCGATATGCAAACTAAAAAAGAAAACGATTCTTATTTTGAAAACTTCCAAAAATCTATGTTTTTTAAATTGACAGCCACTTTTCCAGCCAGCAATGAAAAACAAAACCCTATTTTTCATTCATAGTTAGTAACCTGCTTATTATTCATATAACAATGTGCTATAACAACCAAACAGATAGAGTGGTTACCATATTAACCAGGGACATTAGCCGTGTGTCATAAAAGCGCCATTAGTGAACACCTAACCCTTTATTAAATGCTCATTAAAGCTGTTCTTTTCACCTAAGACGAGGCTTGAGAATTGTGGACGATCCCAATCTCACAGGCGGTATTGAATCTCTTTGATTATATCTGTGTGTGTTCTAGCAATTACTTGATCAGTGGAAATCAGACTTTTGACTTGACACGTCGAGGAAAAGAGTGAGACATACAATCATATATTCATGCCTGTAAAGGCCCAAAGAGGTAGGCAGAGGTGAATTTACAGTAATACTCACATTTCGCCAACTATGAATTTCGTTAATAGAGGATGAGCCTATTGCCATCATCATACATCACATCGGGCACTCTGTCATTGATGGAGACCAGCCCTATCCTTTTAGTTGCCTTCTACGATACCTGCGGTTAGAGATGGGAAAGCCTTATTCCACCAAAAACTAAGACTTCAAAAGAGTAAAAGTCCAGCTCAAATCTAAATTTACAAGTCTCTACAGCAGATTTCGTAATTGGAATAGAAATAATTACTAATGGAGCATTTCTAAATTTAATTTATGATGTCTAAAATAAGATCTATAGCAAAATTAAAACTGTAAGTGCAATTAAAGTGGGGTGAAAGATACCACTGCTATTAATGGCAGTAATTAATTAAAAAAAAAAAACGAAACGAACATATTTGACTTTCAAATAATGACGTATCAAATGCATTTCTTAAGGTAACTGTACACGTTACGCTAATAGTACACACTTGGTCAGTATTTTAGAATATCGGATTCTAAAGGTCGCTGTTTACACATCGTATAGGTAAGTAATTAGCAACGAACTGAATAAAATATCTATACCTACTCCATTTGGACCTAGGTACCTACTTAACTAAACGTGAATGTTTTAATTAAAAACTCAATTTATTAATATATTTCTGTTGAGAAACTGAAAAACCGAAATAGTACCATTAGTTTATTTTTTACAAGCAAATGCACGCAACCGTGCTCGTCCTTAAAAGCTAAGTCCGTAGGTTAGCTTAGTTTTTTGTTTGATAATTGTGTTTTTATAAAAAGTCACGACAAGATTGTTTACCTTAGGCTCGTATTCTAGAATGGTACTCAGTTTTGAATGAACCGTGGTATGTTAGTCAGTGCCCCCGTGCAGTCCAAGGTGTCCCTTATATCCTACCTCCTGCATTAAAGACGACTTGAATAAAGCCACTGACAGCACGATTGAGATGGTACAATTTTACTCGGGAACATTTTAGTACATCATTTACACGAGTCGCGTGGTTCCCGGCAGAGTAGAATGGACCACTCCATTTATTTCCCAGGCAATGTCGTACAAGGTGACTAAGGGATAGGGCTGTTTAACATCAGACAGATATATACAGCCGAGACTCAGCATGGCTTGAGTCAGCAAAAGTTCCCGAAAGAAGGTAATAGGCTCACCCTTTATTACGTGGGACCGAATTTATTGATTGGTGTAATGTGGGTGTTAATTCACCGGAGATAGAGGCGTGATTGTATGTATGACACGAGAAGAAGTCGGTTCGATTGAAATGAAATTAATTAAATTCCTATGCTATGCTATGTCCGTTCAGTAACTAGTGCAGCTAATTAGTAATTACTGGTTATTTGCCAGTGGTGACAATGGACAGACGGTATGACATTACCTGTATAGCACATAGTGTAAAAAGAGCATGATACTCATTTATCGTTTTTCAGTGCCTGTATTTAGTGCTATTTGGTTCTTGAAGTCGGTTGTATTTTTTTTTTAATTATAATTAGTAGATTCGCGATATACCTAGAAATTGAAGTTCATGGCTGTGGAAATATGCATTCGGACTTTGGGACAGCAAGTAATAGCTATTTGTATATTTTTAAGCTTCACAATAAATAAATAAATACCAAGTTCAAATTACAATAAGAAACTTCAGGTATTGTTTCAACAACGTCTTCTTTTTCTTCTTATTGATGGCTTCTTTTTTTCATACAACTTAGGTGGCAAACTAGCACACGGCTCACCTGATGGAAAGTGGTTGCCGTGACCTATGAACGTGTGCAACACTAGGGGAGTTACACCCGTGCTACCGACCCTGTAAGAACAGAGAAACAATCAGGACAAGCCTTTAGTCTTCCCAATGACAGCACAAAATCTCTCCAGTGAGCTCTAGCCACCCTACTCACCACCGGGAAGACAACACGAAGTTATTATAGCCGTGGTATTCTATAGGGTGTAGGTACTTCCCCAGTCGGACTGCTCAATTGGGACGGAAATACCGTTGTGTCCTGAATCGCTGTAAGGCACAACGTCAGCCCAGGGGTGCGATGGTTTTTGACAATCTCTTACACCCCGGATCTGAAGGCCCGAGACAGCGCGGAGTGAGGTTTTATTAGGTTCAAGTCTGACATTACCGCCCCTACCTAGGTTATCCGTAAGGATTTCCACTCGAAAAAAAGGTAGGACTGTATTAATGTTTATGTGTTTCTATGCTCCATCTAGCTCTCATATAAAAATCGATTTTTGAATTATAAACTGACGCAGTCTACTTAATTTGTAAAATATTATGTTACATTTTTACCTTCACGACCGAACACTGTCTCTCAAGATACAGGATATCCTAGTTTGAGAGGCAGGGTTAATATTATTGTACACTTTAAACCACAAACAATGTTACAAGTAGGTAGCAAATCAATGTTGTTATATATACTGTACCTACTTCTTTTTGGATAATAAATTGTTATTATTATTATTATTATTATTATTATATGCCTGCCTACCTATACCAATTTGTAATCAGACCCCAACATTTTCCTGTGAACAATTTCCAGCAACGTTTGCGATCAAGAAGATGTTGAACGATCTATAAACTGATCTCATTAGTTGAGTATCGCGCAATTAATTAGAGCGCGTGTGTTGCGGGAGCGGCGTGACCGGACCGGGACAGGCTCGTAATAGCTGGGGTGACTAGCTTTTATTATTATATAGGATATTTTCGCTATGTTTCTAACACGTAAACATCGTAACTTGGTAGCATGAGCCCGATATGGTTTGAGGAGAAAAAAAAGCTTTGTTATTAAAATGGGATGTTTTATTACACAGGATTTTTAGTTGATGGCCAATAATAATAATAATAATAAAAATAATAATAATATATCACTTTATTGCATGTACACAAAGAAGGGATACAGAAAAAATAGAATAGGTACATCTTTGTGGCATTACAAGTGGCGGCCTTATTGCACAAGGCAATCTCTACCAGGCAACCATGGGATGGAGTGAAATAGATAAATAGATAGACATAGTGGGCAGTTTCCGGTGTACATAATGTATATGATTATTTAGACAATTAGTTATACTATAAGAATTATATTATATTATCTGTGTGTATACTTAGAGACTTATTACTGTGCAATCCTAAAGTAATCTTCCGTTTTGTTGTGGTACAACCTACGTCTATTATAGCGCCCCCACGACCCGTGCAGGGGAAGCGGCGTCTCTGGCACTACTCGTCAGTGGACTGGGATGGACTTCGTGACTATTTTGCGTCCATCCCGTGGGTTGAGCGCTGCTTTGAAGGTAAGAACCCATCGCATTGTGCTACTGCTGTCAACGGTGAGATCGGTCTGGGTATGGAATACTATATCTCATACACCGATATCACCGGTGACCGCGGGGTGCGCCCTTGGTTCGGGCGCGAGTGCGCGGAAGCTGTTGAACAAAAACAGTCTGCGTACCGCGCTTGGGTAAGGGCGCGCGCAACGCGCCATCCCAATCTGGGCCACTTCAAGGCGGCGTACAACAGAGCCACAAAGGTCTGTAGAAGGGCCTACGTCAGAGCGGAGGCCCTGCGCATAGCGCGGCTTGGTCAAGAGCTAGTGATGCATCCCACGGGAAGCCATGGCTACTAGCGACTGGCTAAAGCCGTGCAAGCCAACTTCTGTCAGCCTTCGCTGCCTCCGCTGCGTAACCCTGATGGATCCCTGGCCCATGAGCCGCAAGAGAAGGCAAATCTGCTGGCTAATCTCTTTGCGGCCAACTCCCGAATCGATGATTGTGGTACGCAGCCACCCACACTACCCGACAGTGACCACGCGATGCCTGATATCCATATCAGGCAACGCGATGTCCGTGCAGTGCTGCAATCACTCGATGTCCGGAAAGCCAGTGGTCCGGATGGTATTCCAGCGGTAGTTTTGAAAAAATGTGCAGCGGAGTTGTCTCCAATGCTTACGCGCCTGTACCGGCTATCCTACAGTTCGGGTACAGTGCCTTTGCCTTGGAAAGAGGCGAATGTTCAGCCGATTCCCAAGAAGGGGGATCGCTCGGAGCCAGCCAACTATCGACCCATAGCCGTCATCTCAGTGCTGTGCAAAGTGTTCGAGCACATAATTAACAAACAGCTCATGCGGCACCTAGAGGATCACTCCTTAATTAATGACCGGCAATATGGCTTCAGACCGAAACGGTCAACGGGTGATCTTACCATTACCTTTGGGGTGAGGCTATGGACAAGCACGGCGAGTCACTGGCAATTAGTCTTGACATCGCCAAAGCTTTCAATAGAGTCTGGCACAAATCGCTTCTTTCCAAGCTACCTGCCTTTGGTCTGCCTTCTAGGCTGTGCAACTGGGTTGCTAGCTTCCTGCAGGGGTGCCGTATTCGCGTCCTTTGTGACGGACGAGCTTCGGAGTTTCTGTAGGTAAATGCTGGCGTGCCCCAGGGGTCCGTCTTATCACCCACTCTCTTTCTTCTGCATATCAACGACATGCTGTCTACCGGCAATGTTCATTGTTATGCAGACGATAGCACTTTACATGGGAGTTATCATGGACATCCTGCGGCCAAGCCAGTCAGACATCGCAGAGAAAAGGCAGCTTCTTGTCACTGAGCTTGACGGGATCCTGAATCACATTTCTCAATGGGGCTCTGAGAACCTGGTTGAGTTCAATGCCAAGAAGATGCAGGCATGTGCGTTTACAGCAAAAGTATCTTCTTTCCTTCCCCTCCCCACTCTTTAGAGCACGCCACTGCCACTGCAGGACAATCTCAATATCCTAGGTATGGATGTTCGCTGCAACCTGAATAACAAAAATTACATCGAAAGTATCATCAAAACAGCCTCACGAAAACTCGGAGTCCTGAACAGAGTGAGACGATTTTTCACGCCGGAGCAGCGGTGTCTTCTATACAAGACACAAATTCGCTCCTGTGTGGAGTACTCCTCGCATCTCTGGGATGGTTCAGCAAAGTACTTACTAGATACTCTCGACAGGTTGCAGCGACGTGCGGTCCGCATCATTGGGAATCCCGAGATCACGAACAACCTAGAACCTTTACAGCTGCGTAGAGATGTTGCGTCCATGGCTGTATTTTACCGTCTGTACCATGGGGAGTGTTCTGATGAGCTCTTCCAATTAGTCCCACCCTCTCCTTTCCTACACAGGACAACGCGTGCAGGTCTTAGATGTCATCCGCACACGGTGCAAAACATCCGATCAAGAACCAAGCGGTTCGGAGACTCTTTCCTCTGTCGCACCATTAAGGCCTGGAATTCATTACCAGCTCACGTGTTTCCTTCTTCCTACAGTCCCGGGTCCTTTAAGCGGGGCGTGAAACAGCATATGATGAGGCCGTCAAGCTGAGTGTCACCATTGTCACACGGTATGTGTAAGTAATGGTGACCCTCTTTTCTGGGACTTTGCCTTCAGCTTAAGGCAAGGCGAAGTCCAATTGACGTGTCCTATAAAAAAAAATGAAAAAAAAAAACTATGTCATACAAAGTGGTTAGAAATGTTCATTTTTATTTATATATTAATTAGAAACATCGCCTTTACAGTAAAAATACCAATGTAAAGATGCTCTTACAACTATTGTACATAATATATCTAATAATACATAATGTAATTCAATTTAAGCCTGTTACGATAAACACCGTAGCGTCACCTTTCGCACTTTGCAAATGTACGTAAAAACATCAATAACAAATTTCTTTCTTTGTTGAATATAGTACAAAAGTGATGTTTGTAATGTCGAATCTCATATTCCGCCCGTTGTGGCGTACAAATACATTTTGATTTAATTAAATAATTATACTTACAATATATGCAAGACAATTCCGTGAAAAAAAAATTGGTCTTACGGCGACACGGTGGGAGCCATCTATCGATATTCGTACGAACCATCGGAACCAATGAATGATGTTGCAATCATTTTTAAACATTGATTTTTGATGACTCCGCTCAAACTATTTAATGAAATTATAAAGCATTTAGTATACTATTAAAATCGATTAAGATATAGAAAACTTTAGGGGAAAGGTCGCGAGTTCGAATCCCGCCTGATTCATTTTTTTCTATATTTTAGCTAGGTACTTGAATATTTAGCATACTAAATGCTTAAAATTTCATTCAAAAGTATGATTTTGTCGAAATCGAACAGACTAAAAGCACTCAGTCTCGGAGACCACGGGTATACTTCGTCTAAGAGGGAAATCTCCAAGAAAGCACACAGCTAGACTGGATTATTTTGTCTAACCTACTCTATATTTGTGTGTATATGTGTAATCATTAGAAACCAAAATGATAAAATGTAATGGCAAATTTAAATATGGACATTGCCTGTTTTACTGTACAACGGCTAGGCATAAAATTGTGTAAATTGTAAAATTGTAAGATTTTTGGTATGTTGACATAATTTAATTATTACACTAGATACTTAATTATTATATTACTAAATTTTATTGTATGCCTTGAGACGGAGTATGGAGAAACCATATTATATTAGTTTACTGTATCACTATTGTACCCATTTTCACAATAAACTGATTTAATTTGAAGAAAAAAAACGGAGTAAACTCATTAGATAAGTAGATATCGGTTATTTTCCAAGTAATCATGGTAACCCTACTAATAACAGGCGCTCGTTTGTTGTTTTAATTTAGCTCTAAATACACACATGTGTTACTGTCATTCATAAATAGATATAAATTAGGTGGGGAACGTTTTTCGTTAGTATTTTGCTTAATTAGACTTAGCCCGCTTTGCTGTCAGGGTCCGTTACACTTCGAAAGATGTAATTGCTATAAAATCATTTGTAGTTGCTTTAGGGATAGCAAAAATACAATGTTCTTATATAAACATTGTGCGATGGCGCCATGCTTTTTTGATAATAAATGGCTGGTGTTAATGGCGGGTGCATATAGCGCGGTAAGCCCAAGAAGTGCTTACTTGTCGATCATGACAGCCGATATTATCACTACCATAGATATACCAAAGACCGTGCGAAAAGGTAAAGTAAATAAAATCTATACTAATATTACAAAGCTGCAGAGTTCGTTTGTTTGTTTGTTTGTTTGTTTGAACGCGCTAATCTCTGGAACTACTGGTCCGATTTGAATGATTCTTTCAGTGTTGAGTAGTCCATTTATCGAGGAAGGTTTTAGGCTATATATCATCACGCTACTACTTAAGGGAGCGGAGCATTGATAATAAATGTTAACAAATCCGGCAATTTTTCATACATATTTTGAAGACTAAAACATACTGGCTCAAAGGTATATGAAGCTTCAAAATATACCCCGGGCGAAGCTGGGGTGGGTCAGCTAGTAAATAATAAATATTCAAATCGATTAAGATAGGAAAAAAAATTACGCAGTCCATGCGGGATTCGAACCCGCGATCATTCCCTTAGAGGGGGAATACTCTGACTACTGAGTCACGCTTGAAATCATCCAAATCTTCATATATATACATATATATATATATATATATATATATATATTCGTCTTTTATCTTATCTTATTTGATGTTATATTGTCTTATTCCTAACTGAATCGATTTGAATAACCTACCTGTAACACAGTTATTTTACTAGCACGGGGACGGGAGGGGCTAGTCTTGATGGCTGTTGCGGCTAGACATGTTAAGCTTGAAGTGTTCTAAGTGTTACTTGATGGATAAATGTTAAATTGTTTTCTTTTATTTGTCAATAAAACTTATCTTATCTTATCTAATAATTAGCATACTAAATGCTTTAAAATTTCATTCACTAATAAATATTCTATAACATTCTATACAACGTTATCTACACCCATGGTAAGCATAGCTAAACTAGCTTGTGTTATGGGATCTTGAACGTGGATAAACATACTTAGATAGGTACTTACTTTATTTTTGTAAATAAATACTTACATTTTATAAATCGAGCACGCCGACCAATACAAGTATACATATTCATGAATACAAAGATTTGCATGAAACGGGAATCGAACCTAAGCTCCCTACGTAGGAGGCGTAAGTCGGGTAGGTGGATCTTCACGTTAGGTAGTCAATTCCGAGGCTTTCAGCTCTTAGTAGTGTAGAGTCCACTTGCCGAGTTTCACTTCTCCACTTCACACGGTCTTGGCTATTTCACGCCTTCATCCCCGGAGCGTTAGGCAGAGGTGAATTAACACCTACATTTCACCAATCATTGAATTCGGTACCACGTAATAGGAGGTGAGCCTATTCCCATTTTCCGGACACTATTGTTGACCATACATCTGAGGCTGAGTCTGGACTGTATATATTTGTCTGATGTTAAACAGCCCTATCCCTTAGTCACCTTGTATGACACCGCATGGGAAGAGATATTGTGATTCCTACTCTGCCGAGAACCACACGGAGTCCGCTTAAAAAATGTATCTATAGATATTTATATTCGATGTAAAACATTGGATCCCACCATCGACAGGCCCCTCTTCCCCACTGGGCACTATGGGCACGTGCCCAGGGCCCCGCGATCGAATGGGGCCCCCTAGTTCCTGCCAGATTACCAAATGATAACCGATATTTAGGTATTACCGAAAAACATTAATTTTGAAAAATCTGATGATAATGACTTACTACAATACCTACGCTTATTATATTAGCTTTAGTTTGCCGCATGCGGATAGCTATACCTTGTACAACATAGCTTGAACTTTTTGACAGATGGGTCAGTGATGGGAAACAGAAAATATCTATTGGTGTAAAAAATGTGTTGGCTAAATATGTGGCTGTATGTATGTTTTAAACTATTCAAAATAAATAAATTCATTCGTCAATCAATTTTATTGCACTAGACATAAAAACATTGGGTAGGTACCATTGTTTTCAGTTTTTCTATTTAAATTTTACTTCGAAGCAATAAAAACCACTTAAGACTTTCGGAAAATGCTTGAGTCCTTAACAGGTACTCTTATGTTGTGTGTCTATTCTTATGATTATTATCAATTTTTAATATTATTAAAATAAGAAAATATTGTTCGTCGTTGCAAAGTTATATCGATTTCAGATTTGACATCCGTCAAAAAGAAAGATCAAACTAATAAATAAACAGGGTATAAGTACTCCACTCTCTCTCAAAAATGAGTTTTTCCGATATTAGTATATTTAGGTTAATTTAAATACCTATATGTAAGTATAAGAATACAATTAAAAGAAAAATTATTAAATTAAAAAAAGAAGAATTATTTGATGCGGTGTGGTTTATGTCTTTAAGAAACCTATTCGAACGTCATTCGTAATACCAAAGACAAAAAAGGGGAATTCCCGACTCCCGATCGTCGTTTGACTTGACGAACGGGAATTCCCTTCAAGTATTTGTCTGCGATGTTGTGGCGTTTGTTTTGTTTGTAGTTGTTAGTTTGTTACTGACTGTGCTTGAGCTCTGACAAAAAAATAGTATTGTTTGATTAAATCGTCGTTTGTCTGTTTTGTGTTAGCGAATATTTTCGTTATAAAATTAATTAAATACTGAATTATAATATAAAATGTCGAAACGGTCATATCCTAGTGGATCTGAAAAAAGGAAAAAAGCTCTACATCAGAAAGAAGTAATTGAAAAGTTACCAAAATTAACATCATACACACATCAACAAAGTCTAGGGAACAAGGACATATCCAGTTTTTATTTAAAAACCCTTTCTTGTAATAGTGAGTGTTTTATATCAATAGAAGGGTATTTTTATACCGTTTTTAATTTTAATTTTAATAAAAACATTTTCATACCAAATTTTTTTTTTTAAGAAAGAATTGAATAGTGCCAATATTGAGTATTACAACCTTCTATGATTAGGCACAAAAATAACGAGGTAGTAAGAAATACAGTAATTAACCGTACTTTAAACGTTTTTAATAATCTGTAGGACCTCCTAAAGCATTAGCAACAGCTCGACAACGGCGTGGCATACTTAGTATGAGATTGTCAATCATCGTCTGTGGAATATGGCTCCATACACTGCGAAGGTGTAAAAAAAGTTGTTCTTCAGTGTTCAGATTTTCCAAAGAATCACTGAAAGCTCTTCTCCCAAGCAAATCCCAGGCATGCTCTATGGGATTGAGGTCGGCAGACTGAGCAGGCCATTCCAACGTCGTCATATTGTGCTCGCTTAACGCATTGACCACTACCCTCGCGGTGTGTGACCGTGCATTATCTTGCATGAACATAAAATCTTGACCGAACTGCTGTCGATGAGGGATTACCATGGGGTGTATAACCTCCTGAATGTATTGGTTTGCATTCAAATTGCCCCGTATCCAAACGAGGTCGGTCCTTCCACCAAGGCGAATTCCAGCCCATACCATGATTGTTCCACCTTGGTAAGGATGAACTTCTTGCGGATTCTGGAGACGACTCCGACGTCCAGGAACTCGCCATATACGCACTCTTCTCGAATCAGGATGAAAACCGAAGCAAGATTCGTCGGAAAACAGAACCCGTGCCCATTGATGGTCGGTCCACTGTAAATGTGCGTTAGCCCACAATAAGCGACGACCTCGATTTCCACGTCGAAGAGCTGGAACCCTAAGCGGTCTGCGAGCATAAAGATTGGCTTCGTGTAGTCTTCTTCTGACAATTTGATCGCTAATAACCACTTGATGCTGAGACTGGAGGCCTGCGACCAACTGACGAGCAGTAATCGTGGGTTGCCGCCTTGCGGAATTTTGCAAGAAACGATCTTGTCGCGGGGTAGTAACCCTATTTCGTCCCCTGTGACGTTCGGCAACATCCCCTGTAGACCTGTAGCGTGCCCATAATCTGCAAATTACGCTTGGTTGGGTGTTGACAGCATCCGCTACGTCGCGTTGAGTTCGTCCAGCTTGCAGCATACCAACAGCCCTTAACATCTCTTCGCGACTTAAATGACGACGTGACATGATGACTACAGTCACAAAAATGCACAAACCATACGTAAAAGACGTATTATTGATAATAAACGTTATTTACAATCAAAAAAAATAATTTTTATTTTGCCTCAGAGAAACTGCACAATCAAACACTTTTAAAAGTTTTCCCTCCATATTCGAAAATCATTACTTATTTAAATTTATTTTTAAATTTCGAACAACTCTGTAATCTACTTTATTCTATTTTTATTTATTTGCTGCCAGTTATTTGCAAAACAAGATTTACACGAAAAAAAATAATTGGGGTCATCTTGTTCCCTAGACTTTGTTGAGGTGTTTATTTTACTACTACTACTGGAGAAACTTCTGTAAGTAGCAATCAACTCATAAATGTTCCACATGATGACTCAGCTCAATTACAAATTGCGGGAATTTCTAAACCTTCATGTTCCAATTTTGAAAAAGAGATTGAATCAGAAAGCGACTATTCCTACGACGAAAGTGCAACGACTTCAGTAACTTCACTTATAAAACCGACAACTCCAACTGTGTCAATTGAACAGCAGTTTTCCAACACAGAAGAATTAATATCGCACGATCCCGCCGATTATTTTCACGAAAAGTTTGTTGAAATAAATCGCGAAATTTTAATTCGTAAGGGACCAGTATATTTTCAAAATAAAGATTCTGACTTTTCCGAGGCATCCAGAACCTACAAAGATGGTAATAAATTAGTGACGAGATATTTCAACAAAGCATTATTTATTCGCAAATTAAAGAACAATGAAAGCGTCGAAAGAAAATGGTTGCTGTATTCGCCTTCCAAATGCTCTGTATTTTGTTTTTCATGCTGCTTATTTAACCCAACTGATGTTAATCTTTGCTCTCGGAATGGATGTAATGATTGGAAGCATAATAATCACATAATTTTAACACATGAAAATAGCCCAGCGCATAAGCAATCTATGATGACTTATCTGGCACGAAGTAAAGCGGTTGGTAGAGTAGATATAGAGTTATTATCTCAACATCAAAAGGAAGTGGATTACTGGAGAAACGTACTTAAACGGATTGTAGCTGTTGTAAAATTTTTGGCATCGAGAGGGCTTCCATTTCGCGGCGACAATGAAATCCTAGGATCTCCAAACAATGGAAATTATTTGGGTTGTGTGGAATTATTGAGTGAATTTGATCCATTTCTTGCAGATCACTTAAAAAAATTTGGGAATCCTGGAAAGGGTAACATTTCTTATTTATCAGCAAATATCTGTAATGAGTTTATTGAAGTAATGGGAAAACAGGTTCTAAAAAAAATTATAAATGAAGTTAAATCAGCAAAATATTTTTCCATAAGCGTTGACAGTACGCCCGATCTGTCTCATATTGACCAGCTAACTTTCATCATTCGATACGTAAAAGACTGTGTTCCTGTTGAAAGGTTTTTGAAATTCATACCTATTAAAGAGCATAAATCTAAGTATTTAGCGGAGACCATCTTAAATTTTTTAGAGATACATGATATTCCCATAAAAGATTGCAGAGGACAAAGCTACGACAATGCTTCAAATATGTCGGGAAAGTATAGTGGTCTACAAACAAGAATCAAGGAAAAATGTGAATTTGCCACCTTTATACCATGTGCAGGACATTCACTAAACTTGGTAGGTGTCCATGCTGCTGGGTGTGTACCGGAGGCATCACAGTTTTTTGAAATAGTTCAGAAAGTGTACAACTTTTTTTCGGGCTCTACCCACAGATGGAATATATTAACAGAACATTTAGGTTCAAAAAAAGTTGTTAAGAGTCTTTCACAAACCAGATGGTCAGCCCGGGCTGATGCAGTAAGTGCTTTGCATGGGGGTTATAAAAGAATATTAGAAGCTTTAATCACCATCGCAAACGATACTGAAAAGGCACGAGAAACAAGAGACGAAGCCCTTAGTCTGTCTAGAAAAATGGGAAATCTAGAATTTATTATACTGACGGAAATCTGGAGCACCATATTGGAAAGAATAGACAAAACAAGTAATTATCTTCAGAAAGAAACAATAACACTGGACGTTGCAACCGATTTGTTGACTTCACTTTATGATTTTATTACTAACCTCAGGGATAAATTTGATAACTTCGAATCATCTGCCAAAGAAAATAACCCAGAATCTGACTACAAAGATCTATCTCAAAGAACAAGACGTAGAAGCTCACGGCTGATTTTTTTTGATGGCTCTGCGCCATCAGTCCAATTGAATGGAAAAGAGCGATTCAACGTAGAAACCTTTCTCCCAATAATCGATACCTTGAGTGTTCATCTAAAACAGCGACAAAGTTCATATGAGACCGTCAGTCAACGTTTTAGTTTATTTTTTCACTTAAAAACTCTGAATTCCGAAGAGATACGACAAGGATGCAAAGAATTTTCTCAAATCTATCACGAAGATGTAAATGAAAAAGAGTTAGAAATAGAATGTCAACATATAAAGGAATACTTAAAAAATGTTCAGAGTGAAAATGAAGCATCTAACAGTGTACAGGAAGTATATAATCTATTAAAGCAAAAAAAAATTGAAGACACATTTCCTATTACTATTTTTTTATAGTTAGTAACTAAATAAAAATAAATTTAGAACCTTGTTTGTCTTTCTTTATCTATTGTAACTAAATAGTGTTTTCTCAAGGTCCTAGGGGCCCCATGATCCTAATGTGCCCAGGGCCTCAAATAGTTTAAAGACGGCCCTGACCATCGATGTTTATCGTTATTATTGCTATAAAACAAAGCATTATTGCTATACCTAAAATAAAACATTATTGTTATAAAACAAAACAAAACATTTTACCGCGGTAGCCTAGTGGTATGGGTAATGGACTGCTGAGACGAGGTCTCGGGTTCGATCCCAGGTATTACCATGGCACACACCAATGACTTTTCGATGCTTTTCGAAGTTATGTGTGTAAACCTACGATAAAGGTTTATAAGTGCCCGGTTAATGGCAATAGGCTCGCCCACCTATTACATTGGGACCTAAACATAAACTGGCGAAATGTGGGTGCTAGCACCTCTGCCTACTCCTTCGGGGAAATAGGCATGAGTTTTAGTTTGTTATGCTATAAAACATGGATATATCTTCAGTATCGAATACTTTCCCAAAAAGTTTTATATTACCTACCTTTTTCCTGTGTAACGCAAAAATTATTTGGTCTTTGTTGAATAAAATATCTACGTAGTTAGTGCTTACAAAACTTACCATTTTGTTAATTTAATCAAAACAATATTGATATTTTATCGAATCTTCCAAAAGTACGAAAATGGAAGGATTTCTTCTTTGATTTTCTGTTTTTTATACCACTTAGGTGGCAGACAAGCACACGGCCCACCTGATGGAAAGTGGTTACTGTGGGCTATGGACGTTTGTTGACCAGAGGAGTCACAGTCGCGATGCCAACCCTGTAAGTACAGGGTTTCTGTGCCGTCAGTGTAGAAGACAAAGCAGGACAAGCCTTTAGTCTTCCCACTGACAACACAAATTCTCCAGTGAGCTCTGGCTACCCTACTCACCGCTGGGAACACAACACGAAGTTATTGCAGCCGCGGTATTCTGTAAGGCTTACTTCCGCAGTCGGACTGCTCAATTGGGCGGAAATACCACCGTGTCCTACCTCCTAATAATATGTTAAATGAATATCCCTAATCCAATGTACGATGACCATTTTGTATTCATAATTATACTAAGTATCGGGACTTCTCGCGAATTATATTTTGGAACTTACTATTGAACGTGGAATCCAGTGATTAAGATACTAAAACCAAAAAACACAGTGCCGTTAAAAACTGACATAGTGAGTGTGGTATGTCGCCAGCCTAACCATTCATAATAAGTGTATCTAATGGTGGGTAGGCGCTCAAAAAATGTTCCCCGCATACATCTCGACGCTCGAAGACTAGTCAAGTCGTGACCACGGGTGCTGCAACGCATCCGAAACGTCGGCAGAAATAGTAAGTTCCAAAATATAATTCGCGAGAAGTCCCGATACTTAGTATAATAATTATGAATTCACACCGCGAAAGTTTAAAAATAACATTTTGTATTATAAGGAAACCATGTTTGTATGGAAATCAGGTTTCTCTGTTAAGCCATATTTGTCCCGTATTGACTCAAGAAATATCTTGTTAACTATAACTAGATAGGTACTAACAAACAGACAAAACGTGTTGTACCTAATTACTCTTGTTAATTAGAGACCTCTGTTTACGACCCAACAATCATGTCATACAACTGGTTCTATTAACCACTTGACCGATCAACTGTTCGTGCAGACACAGCTGTCCACAGAAAGTAGCTTAACATATTTCAGTCCCCTCCTCTAAGTGGTCAAACTGGGTGGTCAAACTAGTTTGTCCAACAGGAATTATTTTTCAGATTAGCGATCATTTTAAGTCTGTGAACTCTGTGAAGTGAACATCCAATACGGGAATTGAACCCACTACCGGTCCGTTTTAGGGGGAATGCTCGGCAATTAGTAATTACCTACCTCCCTTTTTTTTAAAGAAGGAGATCGTTTGTGTTTTTTTCATTGTTATCCTCATCCGAACGCTAATCCCAGTGCTCCACCTGGGGTTCAATTCATAATTCCTACTACTAATATGGTTTAAGTAGGTCTTTACCTACCTACCTAATCTAGATATACTAATTGTCTGTTATAAGAGGTACTAGCCTGCACCAGAACCTAGTCCCGATCCCTTATTAAAATACAAATTAAACTTAACAAAGTGGCATACTTATAATTTTATAATTTTTTTTTCTCAGGAAACTGAAGTGATTTTTTAAATCAAAAATTTTGTGGTAAAGCGCCATCTAGTACACAATAGTGCAATTACTTAGTACTCTTACTTACTTCTATGTAGTTACGTCATCTAGGGACGAATAGCTGAACTTCAATACCAACTCCTGCAACTTTATTCGGTCTTATAGTGGCACAAGATGGCAAAATACTTTTCATTCTATGCTACAAAATTAAAACGTTTCCATATCATATACTTAGTTTAGATGCTTTTATATGCTGTCCAGCGGTTACAGTAGTCTGTAGCATGCAGCGGATTGTGGCACTATATTTGATTACTCGTACTGCACCTTCCATGAACGGTCGGATAGTACTTAGAGTCGATTGACAGTTTTGACATCTGAATTCATTGAAACTGGTATCGGAGCGGGAATGTGGAAATCTCGTTTGTTGATACTAAGTGATTGTAACTGAGTGTTTCGCGGGCATATAAATAAATTTCGCTAAGCAGAATGCCGCCAAGTAGCTTACGAGTCGTGTACGCGTTCGCCAGAGAAATGCATCCAAAAACGAGTGATGTTTTTATAGAATACGGTACAGCCGGATTTCGCACAAAGTGAGTAATTATATACCTGTATCTATTAAAATTCCTTTTCTGTCACAAATTAAGGTCATGGCAAAACAAAACAAATACATTTTCGTTGCACCTTTCTCTCATGTGCTGTTTAAATTGTCACGTAAGCAAATGTTCATGTACTTACGGATTCAGTTCCGTATGCAGTCAGAACAATTTTGTGACTCATCATCAGACTCATCTGCATTATCGTTTATAGCGAATACATAACGGGAAGTCGCCGACACTACTGTCTGTGACTATGGTCATTGACTTCAAGTAATTTATAAGACATATTGGAATAGGTTATTGAACAAAAAGTTCCATTGGCCCAAATATTATGCGCGATTATTATTTAATATTAATTATGAAAAGGTGCAATGAAAAAGACCTTGTTGGTAATTAAAAGTCCACAGTAATGATCTATTGCAGTTATAAAACTATGATAATGTCACTCTTTATTTGTTGAATATTTCTATGTTGATTACTCTGTGGGGGGTCTAGCATATACGTTACATAGTTAGTTTGCACTATTTGGACTACATTAAATTATTTAATTAATGTAGCTTTGTTAATCTATACGGTTTTAATTTGTATGTTGGTTAAGTCGAGTGTGATAATATCTTGTATGTATATAATTTCATAATAAGTATATATTTACAAAAATTAAAGTATCTAAGTATGTTTATCCAGATTCCATAACACAAACTAGTTAAGCTACGCTTACCTAGGTCTAGATAGCGTTGTGTAAAATGTTGTAGAATATTTATATAAATTCATAAATTGACAATTGACAAAATCGCTACCCTGAACTAAAAATTTATAGTATTTTCACCACTTTTTATCATCGATTGTATCTTTAAAAAAGTATACACTGTTTGCAGACACTTTTTGACACAGTGTAATAAGGTTACCAGTGGTGCAAGGGAATCAGTGGACAAAAATACTTACCTCAATCTAGTTTATCATCTGAAGCTCGCAGTCATCAGCTTATAAGCACCCCTTGCCACCGCAGAGTACACCTGTTACATATATCCCTAAGAAGGTGTTAATAATATGTGAAAGTTTCAACGCTATTAACTAAAGTAACTAAATAATAAAACAGTTATGCATTGCTCTAGTTAATCTGTTACACAATGACCGTTACTCTGACCAATATGAAATACTGTTCCTTTTATGTTACCATTTCTAATAGAATATGGAGGTAGGACACGGCGGTATTTCCGCCCAATTGAGCAGTCCGACTGGGGAAGTTTCTCCGCCCTGCAGAATACCACGGCCTTAATAGCCTCATGTTGTGTTCCCAGCGGTGAATAGGGTAGCCAGGGCTCACTGGAGAGTTTGTGCTGTCAGTGGGAGCACTGGGGGCTTGTCCTGCTTTATCTTCTGCACTGACAGCACGAAGAGTCTAAGCTTGCAAGGTCGGCGGCGCGAGTGTGGCTCCTCTGGTGTTACATAGACCACGGTAACCACTTTCCATCAGGTGGGCCGTGTGCTTGTCTGCCACCTAGGTGGTATAAAAAAAATATAGTTTAGAAAATTAGCGTTCTCAAGCTCCAAGTTGAGCATTCCTCAGATAAATATGTTATCACCACATAAGAAGTTGTGAACTTTACTGCCTATCTCATGCATTACTATCTTACATTGTTATTTAGCTATGGAGGCTTGTTAGCAATTCAAACTCATTGATTGCTTGAAACATGGTCATATTTTATTGATACATATTATAGGTATTTCAACTATCATGGTCACTCACATTTGTATTAAAGTTATCGGGATATTTACCATGTGTATTGTACTGAGATCGCACCATTAAGGCCTGGAATTCGTTACCAGCTCACGTGTTTCCATCTTCCTTCAGTCCCGGGTCCTTTAAGCTGGGTGTGAAAAAGCATATGATGAGGCCGTCAAGCTGAGTGTCACCATTGTCACACGGTATGTGTAAGTAATGGTGACCCTCTTTTCTGGGACTTTGCCTTCAGCTCTGTCCTATATAAAAAAAAAAAAGATTCCAAACTTTTTAAGAAATATCAGAAACTCAGAACAATACGACATGGTAAATATCCCGATAACTTTGACACATATTGTTGTAACTGTAAAAAAAAAGTAAACTAAACTAAAAAAAGTAAAAAGTAACTGTAAAAAAAGTAAAGTGGCCCTCAGTGTTGTCAACCTCTCTTGCCAGTCTTTCTGGAGATGCAAGTCCACAAGAATTTAGTTTAGTAATTTCAAGCTCCATATAGAGCTTGAATTTACTATGCTAAAACACTTTTACTAAATTGACACTGAACAAACACTACTAAGTAAAAATAGGCCTCGGTGACCAATTTCCAACAGGTTGTCTGGCACCTAAGTTTATAAAAAAAAAAACTATTTTGAAGAAAATAACAATGCAGATGTAGAAAGATTGACAGCTGAAAGTTGCAAACACTTTCTAGTTCATATTATTTAAAGAGGTATTGTATTTTAAATGAGTATTATTAAAGAAGTATATTTTTTTAAAGAAGTATTAGAATTTAAACACCTCAACAAAGTCTAGGGAACAAGATGACCCCAATTATTTTTTTTCGTGTAAATCTTGTTTTGCAAATAACTGGCAGCAAATAAATAAAAATAGAATAAAGTAGATTACAGAGTTGTTCGAAATTTGTAAATAAATTTAAATAAGTAATGATTTTCGAATATGGAGGGAAAACTTTTAAAAGTGTTTGATTGTGCAGTTTCTCTGAGGCAAAATAAAAATTATTTTTTTTGATTGTAAATAACGTTTATTATCAATAATACGTCTTTTACGTATGGTTTGTGCATTTTTGTGACTGTAGTCATCATGTCACGTCGTCATTTAAGTCGCGAAGAGATGTTAAGGGCTGTTGGTATGCTGCAAGCTGGACGAACTCAACGCGACGTAGCGGATGCTGTCAACACCCAACCAAGCGTAATTTGCAGATTATGGGCACGCTACAGGTCTACTGGGGATGTTGCCGAACGTCACAGGGGACGAAATAGGGTTACTACCCCGCGACAAGATCGTTTCTTGCAAAATTCCGCAAGGCGGCAACCCACGATTACTGCTCGTCAGTTGGTCGCAGGCCTCCAGTCTCAGCATCAAGTGGTTATTAGCGATCAAACTGTCAGAACAAGACTACACGAAGCCAATCTTTATGCTCGCAGACCGCTTAGGGTTCCAGCTCTTCGACGTGGAAATCGAGGTCGTCGCTTATTGTGGGCTAACGCACATTTACAGTGGACCGACCATCAATGGGCATCCCATAGAGCATGCCTGGGATTTGCTTGGGAGAAGAGCTTTCAGTGATTCTTTGGAAAATCTGAACACTGAAGAACAACTTTTTTTACACCTTCGCAGTGTATGGAGCCATATTCCACAGACGATGATTGACAATCTCATACTAAGTATGCCACGCCGTTGTCGAGCTCTTGCTAATGTTTTAGGAGGTCCTACAGATTATTAAAAACGTTTAAAGTACGGTTAATTACTGTATTTCTTACTACCTCGTTATTTTTGTGCCTAATCATAGAAGGTGGTAATACTCAATATTGGCTCTATTCAATTCTTTCTTAAAAAAAAAAAATTTGGTATGAAAATGTTTTTATTAAAATTAAAATTAAAAACGGTATAAAAATACCCTTCTATTGATATAAAACACTCACTATTACAAGAAAGGGTTTTTAAATAAAAACTACAAATGTCCTTGTTCCCTAGACTTTGTTGATGTGTGTATTTACAACTTAGACTCAAATTCACAAAGTCTAAGTGGACGTAATCGCAGATGCATCTATTTTTTGTAGAACACTAAATCTAATGACTACTGTCATTTGGTACAACGCGAGTAGGGCGCTAGCAAATTATAATAGAAATTCCGCATTTAGAAATGGCATTTAGACATATATGTATCTGCTGCAGTATAGTGTATCTCCAGGCTACTTCATCCATCTTTCCAGATCTCCAGATCACATTTTCCGTGGGTGTCGTAGATAGTAGGAGCCAACTAAGAGATAGGGCCGTTCTTCATCCGACAGAAAACATACAGTCCGTGATAAAGTATCCGCTTGACGGCAATGGGCTAGTCCCTTATAACGTGGACCGGAAACCTATCTGCTTACCCCTTTGGGAATTTACAGGCGTAAATATACACACATACACCTATGAATGTTTGTGTTTAGACGTTCTTTCTAAAATCGACTGCACTATCTCTTGTCGTCTTGGTGTCATTTGAGATAGGATAGGTATTTTGGCCTGGTCCAACAGGATCCTGGTTTAATACAAATAAAACTTTTTTTATATACAACTTAGGTGGCAGACAAGCACACGGCCCACCCGATGGAAAGTAGTTACGTGAACGTGACCTATGAACGTGTGTAACACCAGTGGAGTCACATCCGTGCTGCCGACCCTGTAAGAACAGAGATTTTGTGCCGTCAGTGTAGAGGACAAAGCAAGACAAGCCTTTGGGCATCCCACTGACAGCACAAAAACTCTCCAGTGAGCTCTGGCTACCCTACTCACCGCCGGGAACACAACACGAAGTTATTATAACCGCGGTATTCTGTAGGGCGGAGGTACTCAATCAATTGGGCGGAAATACCGCCGTGTCCTACCTCCTCAAAAAGCTGGTGGTAATAATACCTCTTCATTTCATCTCCAATGACACAAGTAGATTAGCATCGGCAGTATCGGCGTAATATTAATTTTCCGTACTTTTCAATCAGACGCAAGTAATCCATGGCTAATATCCAATATTAGTAATAGAATACTGATACGAGCTATTTATCTATAACGGTAGATAACATTGTTCCTACTAGGTATCGATTAGTAATATATCTACGTTTAAAAAACTAAAGGCCGTAAGAGACAATAACGTTTCAGTACAGTGATATTATTAGTGATGTTATTACGAATCATTTTTCTATCGACATTCGTGTCGCTTGTATCCTTTTGTCTTTGACTGTCGATATAAAAGGCAATGTCCTGATTCATTCGCATGATTGACTCAGCGCCTTACCCAAATCGCCATAGTTTAAATTAGAACACACTTTACACTTCAATACATAAGACAATTACAATAATAAAAGTCTAGGAGATCTTATAAAGCGCAATCTAGACTATAATGATGATATATGTATATAGATTGTGATGGCCCTTACGGCAGCGACTGTCATCTGACCTCAACCCTGAAAGGAAAACCTGAGCCATTTTTATCCGTAAGTAGTAGGTGCACCCGTTTGAACCCCATATCCAATGTTTTATAGAAATTCACAATAAAAATAGCCAACACTAACGTGGAACGGCGTTAATGTAGATATGTATAGCAAATAGAATTCCCTGAAGTTATTAGTAGTCGCGTACTGGGCGCTTCGAAAGTGAGTACCTGGTGACGTCACTGAAGTGGTTTTCCCAGGTAGCTACTAGGCATCTCCGAGTGTTTCATTCACCTAAATTCGACAATCGTTTTCCCAAGAACCTGGTGGTTTTCCCGGCTCTGTGGTGTTATTAAACCCCAATAACACTTTAACTGAATTCTGGCAACCGTCTACCTGGGTTATATTGACTGCGATTTTATGTAGAGTGTAGCCTACACACTTAATAAAACCTCTGAAACAATACTGTAGTATTTATTCATAAACATAGTTATAGAACTGCAGACATTGACTCAAATACCTATGCGAAATATCACTGTATCGATCTATTTTCGTACAAGTTAACATTCTCCAGACTGCACAAACACGTATCATCGATGCAAATGTCTAAAATAATAAAAAAATATACTTTGATCCACACACCTTAACCAATATATTAGTTTTGGCGGGAAGCCAAACACTTAAGATGGAATCCCTTTATCGTTTGTTATCCACGCTCCCGTCTCTCCCGGTTTATTATAAATTTATGTTTTACTAGACTCATATTTCATAGTAGGCAGAGAATGATGATATGAGACATTATTCTAATTTTGAAATTTATTTGAATTTCAAAATCCATTTCCAACGTTACGCGATCCTCTGGAATTTCAGTTTTTATAATTTGTCACACCTGGGATGCGACAAGGCGAGGTACCTTTATTTTAAAAATAATTTTGTCTACTGCTAGACTGTACAGTTTAAGCCGCTATGGTTCCATACAGAAAAAACACACAAACAGGTATAGGTACCTATATGCTAATATTTTTGTAACCCAAAATGAGCACAAAAATGATAAGTACCCATGTGCCCCATATAAACTAAATACCGCGTGCTGATATGAATTGTCTAGATTTAGGTGAAACCACGAAAGATATCGGTTTTCCGTTTGGTAGCTTTGTCACACTTTTTCCGATAACTTTCGCTTTCGCAGCTTATGAACTGGCCACTTACTGCCGCGAAATTGAAAAATTACCAGTAGAAAGAAAGAAGGAAAATTTTTTCTTTCATTATTTCCTTCAATATTAAACTTTTCAGAAACACTTTTTGTCGAACTAACTTTTAAACTCTCGCGTTCCATGTATTATTATTATATTCATTCAGTTATTGTATAATAACGGTAAATACATTTAATACCTTTGATTCACCTGACTTTTCGACCAGGATACACCGACATTAAAACTAGTTTTATGTCATTGACTTAAAAGTCAAATTCAAAAAAGTAGCTTTTATGGAGTTTAGTAACTTTGCTTCACATTCGACAATACCATGTTTATGGAGTTCTCAAAAACTAGATTTTTAAATTTAATGAACATAAAGATCAGACCTGATGTGGGTCTATAAAAATTGTAAAGGCTAAAAGTTTAATTATTACCAATGACTTTACGACCTTGGGCGACATTGCTTCAAGCAATGATAGGTAGCTAGATAGTAAACACCAAGAAATTTTACCATCTGTGAATTTTCACAGACTTATTGACTTCATAGTGGAATTGATGTGATTCAAGCTGATTCCAGTGTGAAGTTCGTCGCTCGACCAGGTCAGGGTTGGACTCGGCCATAGACCTACGATGACTCAGTCAATTTATTATCCATTTGAAACTCTAGGAATAACTGCATCGGGTCAAGCTAGAATACTATCAGATTAGGAATGATTTTAATACCTAATTCGGTACCGGTTTAAGATTTCGGGTCAGGTTAGGAATAAACCGTATATACAGAACAGACCACTGTATTTACCCAGGATCTGTATAAGACGGTAACGGACAATCATGTGGCTGTGGTCAAGTATTGGACTGGTAAAATTTAACAAAATGTCGTAATAATCAATCGGAAGCCATAACTTAACTCGATGAAGAAGAAAACAGACCTCTTTTTATCTGTTGGGTGGTCGTCTGCGAGACAACATCATCGATCGCAGAGGAAAATCGCGTCCATATAATATGTATACAATTTTGCTTTCATGTCGTTTGACGTCGCATGTTTGTTCGGCTTCACCACTTCAGGCAACTGAAAGGAAATGTTTTACTGCAATATAGCGAGATTAATTTAACTGTTATAACTTAGATAACATACTGACACAAAATCATGGAGCTGATTGCTTTATCAATATTAAATGTGTGATAACACTCTGTGAGTATCAAACATTGTTTTCTATTGTACTGGCTTCGGAATAACCAATAATGTACACGAAGGTAATCAGAGAATCTGTATTGTAATACAAAAATTACGATATACTCGTAATTTGTCATTGATATACGTAGAGAGAACTATCTCATCAAGATTTTGGGAGCTCGCGCCAACCTCACCTGCAATGTGCACATATTATCGGATGAGGCTCTAGTCCAAACGTTCCGCTCGATGTTGGGGATCAGGCGGCAGTTACTCTCTTAAAACCCACATTATGGTAAGGAGCGGGCTCGGAACTGCAAATTTTGGATGCAATTTTGGTATTGATGCTCGTATGAAAATGGAATTTGAAATAGATGAAATATAACACAGAGGTTCGGTTATATCGGTTACATAATTCACATGGGATTAATCTAAATTAAAATATAAAAACAATACAGAAAATACCCATACAATCCTGCAGCTTCAGGCATCAAAGAATTCCTCCCCATCGACACACTGGCTTTTATTTTGGAATTGCTAGGAATTGGCACGCGTCGTGTTTGGCCCGACTGCTGAAGGCGTACCTAATCTTTATTATAATAGAGTACATAAATCAGGCTCGTCATTCCTATGAGTGATTTATGTTTGAGTACAGTGATATATAAAAAAAATATCAAACAGTAAATATTTAACATATTCAGCTTTCAGAGAGGATATGAATCAGTATATTTCTCATAGCTTATTTCTGTTGTACTGTTATGTGATGAATATCTGGCATGCTTCATGGTTTTAGTCTCCACGTAATAGGGTGCAGAGCAATTGCTGTCACTGAGGCATTTTTTACTATGACGTGAATTAAGCAGAAGATTTGAATTCTCGTCGATATGTATAATTTTGTTTTGAATTATGCTTTTACGCCTTATCCTTTTCTGTATAAATTCGTGCCTTTTCTGTATAAAAGTGGCTTGCTTGCACAATCTTCAAATGCTGTATTAACTCGTATACCTATTATGATTTATATTCGTAATATCTTCCAGAGAATCTTAAAATGCGGGAAGTAAACTATTACCATGATTTGTGATATCTTTCCGACAATCTAGAAATGCCAGGGAGAGTTTGTTGATTGGTTGATTGTCTTTAAAGACCCTGTCCTGTCCCCTTTAGGTCAGTCTTGGTCTCAGAGCAAAAATATCCATTGCAATAACATCCATAGAGGACAGCTATGCAACACCTGCTATCTCAATGGTGTTATTTACCTTGTAGAATTCTTATTCAGTTAATAATAAGGCTTGAATATCTATAGCACGTGAGATGACCATAGTATGGTCGGCAGCGCGACTGTAACACTCCTGGTGTTGCATACCGCCATAGGCCACGGTAACCACTTCCCATTAGATGGGCCGTATGCTTGTCTGCCACCTAAGTGGTATAAAAAAAATCAAGTAAAAGAGTAGAGTCGTTAATTTGTCCGCTTGAGCGGATCTTACTTTTTTTTAAATGCCAATTTGCGCAACACTTTTAACATATTACAAATTAATCGCAAAATAAGCATATCGATAATAACAATCATGATAAACCAAGGTAGATTTCTAAACTCCAAAGAACTGCACGTCAGTTCTTTGGAGTTTAGAATATGATGTCAAGCGCACATTAAAACTAACATAACATAAACTGACGCCTATATCCCCGAAGGGGTAGGCAGAGGTGCTAGCACCCACGTTTCGCCAGTTTATGTTTAGGTCCCAATGTAATAGGTGGCGAGCCTATTGCCATTAACCGGGCGCTTACCTATATACCTGCGATAAATACACACACATAACTTCGAAATGTCAGTGGTGTGTGCCATGGTAAAATATATTTGTTTCAAATTATTTATATGACATTGTAACTGGAAATAACCGCGGTAGCTTAGTGGTATGGGTAATTGACTGCTGAGACGAGGTCTCAGGTTCGATCCCAGGTTTTACCATGGCACACACCAATGACTTTTCGATGCTTTTCGAAGTTATGTGTGTATTTATCGCAGGTTTAATTAGCTACTACCGCCACCTATTACATTGGAACCTAAATATAAACTGGCGAAATGTGGGTGCTAGCACCTCTGCCTACCCCTTCGGGGATATAGGCGTGAGTTTATGTTTATGTTATGTTAACTCGATCAATTTGGCCCTAATAGCATATCTCTAAATTTAAATATCTATCTTGAAATATATCTATATTTAGAGATTCAAGCTGACGATATGGCCCGTTACTTTGAATACAATAATTGAATTACGTGCGCAGTTGTACCAAAAGCAGTAATGGTGTTCACACAACGGGGCAACGTACGCAACCTGCCACTTCCTTTGTCTCTTTGAATGGGGGACTATATTGGTACAGTGATATAGTCCGGAAGCATATGAAAGTACAGAGACTAATATTAGCGTGAATTATATGTATTTTTTTCAGACAAGCACCTGATGAAAAGTGGATACCTATGGACGTGTGCAAAACTAAGGGAGTCACACTCACGCTGCCAACCTTGTATTGCACAGAGAGTTTCTGTACAGTCAGTGTAATAGACGAAGCAGGACAAGCTTTTGATCTGCCCACTGACAACACAAAAACTCTCTAGTGAGCTCTGGCTACCCTACTCACCGCCCGGGAACACAACACAAGGTTATTATGGCCGCGATATTCTATAGGGCGGAGGTACTTTCCCAGTCGGACTGCTCAATTGAACGGAAATATCGTTCTGTCCTACCTTCTCCTGTATGGTTTCCCATTTATAACTATACTGCCCAAGCCAATCCTACCCTGACCTGTCAAGAATGAGCGAGACTGTGGCGCAAGCTTTCCGCTGCAGTTTGGGTGCCTGGCAATCGCTACTGTAATAGCCTGAATAGTTAAATCGAAAGCGGATCCTGCAAGTCTAAAAAGGCTATTTTATTGGCATCGTATTAGAATAATATTTTGTCATGCAGCGATATTTTCATTACAATCTATTTAGTAACTGAATTATTGCGATTCTGCTCATATGAGTGACCATTTTACAAAGTTTATAGTAATCTATTGAGATTTAAGAACTAGAAACCATAAAGTTATTCGTGAATGTGACCTTTTTAGACCACCTGACATGGAAATTCTCTGATACATCCGGTTTCATAGTTGAGATGATTATGATGATATGTGGCGGCTGTTGCCCAAAGATCTGCTGGTGTACATCTGCGGATGAGTTCTCATGCCAGTAGCCTAGAAGGTTCGGTGTCTAAAGATGCATCCCTTTCATTTTTGTGGTCGTTTCTGTGCCCTTTTTATGTTTCCGTACCTCAAAAGGATAAGAAATCGGAACCCCCGTAGTGTCACTACGTTGTTCGTCTGTCTGTTTGTTCTTATTCTCAGGAATGCGTGGAGGCATCAAGTTGAAATTCATACCACATAATCAAGTCTATAAAGTCTTGAAACTGTGCAAAAATCAAACTTCTAAGTCAACGCATTCAAAACTTATTACGGTGTATGTAGTTCAAGTTACGGAACCCTTGGTGCGCGAGTCTGACTCGCAATTGACCGATTTTATTGGTCAATATACTTCTGTACTGAATTCGTATCATATTTGCAATTTAGAGGTTTTCATAAGATTTGTCAACACCCACCGGAAGAGATGGGGTAGTAAACCTTATGTTCTATCTCGTTGAGAGCTCTGCGCATTCGAGTATTGCTTCCTATTAAATATTCATATTATTATAATATGTAAAGTATGTTTACCAACCGCCGCGACTCAGGCGCGACTGCGGGTTACCTAACGGTTGTGCAACTGGCATTTTATTATCAATATTACTTATACACCGTCTAGCTATGAATATGCAACAAAAAATATCCAAAATAAATACACATATCTTTCTCATTGGGGTATGCGTCATTCCATCTGCAAAGATTATCGAATTCGCCTTTCGATTCTTCTGCTTTTATATTGTTTTTATACTCTGCTGCTCGCTACTAGCAGGTATATCTCGACCTCGAGCCTATACTCTATCTACAGAATCAAAGAATCAATTTCATTTATTCTGTTTAGGCACACAATGAGCACATATGAACGTCAAAATTTTACAATTATGTATGTCAAGAAATAATATAAAAATATTAAATAATGTAAAAATAAAAATAAACCAACCAAACAAACATGCTCAGAGCACGTTTCTTGGGGGTATTTTACGGATAAGCACGGGGGAGCTAAGGCTGGACGAGCTCAAATGCACCAAGCAAATATTATTAGAAAACAATCTGCCCGCGGCAGGGCCTCGTTTGTCTTGCGAATAGATATCAATGCAAAGCACGTATGAACGTCAAAATTTTACAATTATGTCAAGAAATAATATAAAATATGTGACAGAGATATGTGCCCCGAAGTATCATCCTGTATAATCTGGCACGACACCTTATTTATAACAGGTACTCTAACGCCTTTACCATGGTTAGAGTTGGAATGAATTCTGTTATTCTGACCTGAAATGTCTCTGAAGTCCGAACTATTACTGAAATACATAGGTACATACATACATTTAATCACGCCTTTATCCCCGGAGGGTTAATCAGAGGTGAATTAACACCCACATTTCACTAATAATTGTATTCGATATTTCGGGCACTAATGTTGACTCGAGGCATGCATCTGAGGCTGAGTCTGGGCTGTATATATTATTTTATTTTTTTAATACACTAGCAGCATAATCTGATGCGTGTATATCACTGCACTTGTGTTTTGATTGTCCAATGTTTATCAAGTCTATTTTTAAAAATATTCACATTATCTGTGTATATTACTGAAATAGCCTGTCAAAGTCATAACCCTCTTTTGTCTTTGCCGTAGTCGGATAAAACACTGCAATGCTTGTTCGCCACTATAACAAGAAAGTCGTTTCTCTGATAGTAACTTTTACATACCAGTTAAAACCAAAATTAGATTTCGGTAATACAATTCGATCTGGTGTTATTTCAGCGTATATTTAGATACATTCTCGTCTTGTTTCAGAGCCAATTTGCTTGAACATGTGGTGTACCGCATGGGTTTGCTGGCTGTTATACGCTCAAGAGTGAAGAACGGTAAGATTTACTCCAGTAGTCAAATAATCAATTAGTTCTTCTAGGTACTGTTTGGTAAGATCAAAAGAAATTGTATCTGTGAATGAGAATAGCTCGCGCGTGCAAATGGCTACATCATATCCGTGAAATAACGAGAATAGCTTGTGTACGAGATTGAATACACAGATTCGGTTGGCCTAGTATAGTTTCTTAATAGGATTGTTTTTTTTTATAAAATGTTGCCTGTGTATCCCTGAAGAGGTAGGCAGAGATGACAGTATGACTCCCACATACCTCTTGCTATTTTTTGGTCCCTTGTAAGGGTTTTTCTTGCTACTGAAAATATACAAACTAAAAACAAAAATACCCAGGATGGAAAGTGGTTACCGTGGTCTATGCACGTGTGTAACACCAGAGGAGCCACATTCGCGCTGCCGACGCTGTAAGCACAGACTTTGTGTGACGTCAGTCTAGAAGACTAAAGCAGAACAAGTCTTTAGTCTTCCCACTGACAGCACAAATTCTCCAGTGAGCTCTGGCTACCCTACTCACCGCTGGGAACACAACACGAAGTTATTTATGACCGCGGTATTCTGTAGGGTTGCGTTATCGCTTGCGTTAAACATCCCTGTTTACCCTTTCACAAAAGTGAGCGTAATCACATATATGTCTGTTTCTCCACTACGTTCCTCTAAACCATATAACAGATTTTGATACTTTTTTTTTATACCACTTAGGTGGCAGACAAGAGCACGGCCCACCTGATAGAAAGTGGTTACCGTGGCCTATGGACGTGTGTAACACCAGAGGAGCCACACTCGCGCTGCCGACCCTGTAAGCACAGAGTTTCTGTCCGTCAGTGTAGGTGACAAAATTCTCACAGTTTTGATCCCTTTAAATTGTATTCATGTGGGGATACTCGCTAGTACAAGTCACTGTAAACTATAAACGAAAACTATTATCTAGATACAAACAGTCACGCCTCCTTCTCAGTGAGATAGGCAGAGACCACATGTTTCCACTATCTATTTAAATGAACTGAAATACAGTAAAACAAGCTCAGAACTCAATAACATCTAACATCCACCAAAATAACACGAAGCGGTACTTAAATATTATTACAGACGTATTACTTTACTGTTTCAATCTGTGTTTCCAGGTCGTACAATAGGTATGATGATCACTGCATCGCACAATCTCGAACCTGACAATGGAGTAAAGTTGGTAGATCCTGATGGGGAGATGCTGGAGCAGAGCTGGGAGGAGATCGCGACTAGACTTGCTAACGTCAGGTATGTCTTAATAAAGGTGTACGGGTCCAATAGGCTATTTGACAAGTGCCTGTTAACCTCACCTTCGGCAACCAAAAACGCCGAGGGAGCTAAAAAATATTTGCCACATCCATCTTTAACAATCGCGGTAGCCTAGTGGTATGGATAATGGACTGCTGAGACGAGGTCTCGGGTTCGATCTCAGGTTTTACCATGGCACACACCGATGACATTTTGATGCTTTTCGAAGTTATGTGTGTATTTATCGCAGGTTTATGAGTGCCCGGGTGCGAGGGATATGCCTGTCAACCTCACCTTCGGCAACCAAAGCGACCCACAGGCGGCGTGCGTTTTAGTCGGTTCGAGTCTGACATAACCTCCTCCACCGGCTCCGGTGGGGAGGTATCCGTGAGGATTTTGCGCACGTAAAAAAAAAAAGCACCTCTGCCTATTCCTTCGAAGATATAGGCGTGAGTTTATGTTATGTTATGTCAATCTTTTTCTGGGCTTATCTCTATAGATACATATATGTATTAAATTAAATTTCTCCATTATGTTCACAGTGATAATGACTTAGAATCAACAACGGAGCAGGTGATAAAGCAAGTGAACGCCGACATGGCCCTCAAGGCGAGCGTGTTCATTGGTATGGATACCAGGTACGCAATACAAACTGCTATTTATATAACACTGATCACCTGTATAATATACATATATGATAATTTATTCTATCTCTACTATTGTGCTGCTTTAAATGTGTATGTTAAGCGTCAGTAGCTTAAGGGCCAGATCATAAGAGATGGCCCTGGGTCGGCCGGGGTGCGAGGGATGCACCTGTCAACCTCACCTTCGGCAGCCAAAAACGATCTATAGGCGGCGTGCGTTTTGGTCGGTTCGAGTCTGACATAACCTCTTCCAACCAAAACATCGGACAATTACGAAAATAACACTAAAAAATCTCGATGGTATATGTTAAAAAATTTTTAATCAAAATTATTTTATTTCGAAATTTCCAGGTACACAAGTCCTCGGCTAGCGGCAGCCGCGGCCAATGGCGTGATCGCGCTGAAGGGTACCCCCAAAGAGTTCGGCATAGTCACCACCCCGATGTTACACTACTGTGTGAAATGCCGAAACGACAACACTTATGGAACACCTACAGAAGAGGGTACGTTATATCAATCTACAACTATATATACCTATATTACTTAGGTGGAAGACAAGCGCACGGCCCACCTGATGGAAAGTTGTTACCGTGGCCTATGGACGTGTGTAACACCAGAGAAGCCACACTCGCGCTGCCGACCCTGTAAGCATAGACTTTCTGTGCCGTCAGTGTAGAAGACAAAGCAGGACAAGCCTTGAGTCATCCCACTGACAGCACAAATTCTCCAGTGAGCTCTGCCTACCCTACTCACCGCTGGGAACACAACACGGAGTTATTATAACCGCGGTATTCTGTAGGGCGGAGGTACTTCCCCAGTCGGACTGCTCAATTGGGCGGAAAAACCGCCGTGCCCTACCTTCTTGTGGCTATTTGAATGGTTTCTGAGAACTTTTGGTCGTTGTTCCGTACGTATGTAATTCTGAGTGCTCAGTACAGTGATGGGCATTTTTTATATTACACTTAGGTGGCAGACAAGCATTTCATCAAGCCCGTTGACGGTCCTTTGACATGAATAGGATATGGTCCCGCGATAATTATAGAAGTATAGAAGAAGTATAAAGTAGATTCTATATTATTTAAATAATAAGACGCATAGGCAAGGAAGTGTGGTAAAGGGACAAAAATTATATAATATGCTTTGTAATTTTAATAAACAATAAATACCTTTAAAGGCCTTAAACGGGGCGTGAAAAAGCATCTGATGAGGCCGCCAAGCTGAGTGCCACCATTGTAACACTTAGTGTCTGTAATGGTGACCCTCTTTCCTGAGACTTTGTCTTTAGCTTACCATCAGGCAAGGTGAAGTCAAGTTGGCGTGTCCTAGATAAAAAAAATATACGTGCCGATTATTCATTTTTTTACCGATTTGCTCGAACACTACAACAAATTCTTAACAACCTCCACCGGCCGTCGGCAGGGGGTATCCCAATATATAAATTGCGGCTCTCCTCCTAATTGAATTAGCGCCACCTGGCGGCAATCTTCTCAAACATTTACACAAATCACCGTTTACTTATCACTGGTGAATGTAAGAACTCTCAATTAACACTCTAATTTCGTTTCTGCAACTCAAAAAAAACTATTGCCAAGATAAGAAGATTGCTATACCAGATTATATACTATCTCTGTCCCAAAATTCATCTAGATCTGATCAGCTGTTCACTTATGTACACAGCCACGCCCGTATTTTATTTTCAGAAACCTTCTAACTAGCTTCGAGGTCAAAATTAAACCAGTATAAATCAAATATATTTCAGGTTTTAATACACCTACCCCTTCGAAGATTTACAGTCGTGAATTGTATGAACTTATGTATTTTCCAGGTTACTACGAAAAAATAGTAGGTGCATTCAAGAATATTCGTCAGAAACTGCCCGTGTGCGGCGATTACAACACCACATTGTATGTAGACGGAGCTAACGGCGTCGGTGGCAAGAAGCTCAACATTATCAAAAAAACCTTAGACGGGGAACTCGACCTAAATCTATACAACCTTGGGGGCAATGGGGGGAAACTCAACTTGAATGTAAGTCCGTATTATTACACTTAGGTAGCAGATAAGAACACTGCCCTTCCGATGAAAAGTGGTTACCGTGGTCTTGGAATGGAAAGAGAATCCCTTGTCCGCACTTAGCCTCCTTTTTGGGCCATTGTGCGTGCAGAGTACTGGCTAGAGTAGCCAGTCTAGCTCCGCCCAGAAGCGCAGAAGCTTACTGGGGGCTTCACAGGCTTCGTGGAGCGACTTCACTGTACCGAGGATTTGTGATCGTTGATAGGCTACAGTTACTGCCTCGCATTCCAGTATTACGTGGGCGGCCGTTTCCTCGGCAGCACAACATCCCCTGCAACTGCAAGGGACTATCCGTGATACCAATATTGTACAGGTGCTTGTGGAGGGGGCAGTGGTCCATTATTCTCCCCATTATTGTTCTTAGACTTGTTCTGTCTAGTTTTAGGAGACGTTTCGTGAGTCGTTTATTTACCGATGGCACAGCCACTTTTGACTGCCTGCAGTCGGTGGTTTACCGTGGTCTTTGGACGTGTGCAACACCAGGGGCGTTACACTCGTGCTGCCTACCCTGTAATAACAGAGTTTCTGTGCCGTCAATGTAGCCTACAAAGCAAAACAAGTCTTCAGTCTTCCCACTGACAGCACAAAACTCTCCAGTAAGCTCCAGCCGTTCTCTCTGCTCCACTTTACCAGTCTAACTGCGGATTTAACTAGAGTCCAGTCGCGGAGCAGGAAGAATTTCGTACAATGACCTCTTTACCTACTGACAGTGGTCACAAACATTTCTATTAAGTGAAGTTTAAATGAAATATTTGGAGAAAAAATAAATTACTAACTTATTAAATAAATTATTGTTATAAAGTACAAAAATAACAACAACAGTACAAAAAAAAATATAATTCATAAATCAGAATCCGATTCCTCTGTATCGGAGTTACTGCTTTCTGATGACTTCACGCCAGTCACATTTATAACAAAAGAATCAACAGTTTTGTCTACATTATCTAGATGATAATGTAGACAAAACTACTAGTCTATCTTATTTCGATTCCTCTTTGACTTATGCAATTTTGCCATTTTTCTGCCTAAAGCTTCCTGAAGCAACTTTTTGACATCTGCCATCTTAAATGTTGTGTTAAAACCACATGCAAACAAGAACAAACCTTACTTTTCAAATAAAAGGTTTACAGTTCCTGACCACGGCGGTTATTGAATCTGTGTGAGCGAGACACATTATATTTACGCGGGAGTGACAGAGATAGGTAATAATAGGTTAACGTACGAAATTCTTTCTGCTTTGCGTCCGGACTTTAAACTTCTATATTTTCCGTGAAGCGACTCCCATATGACCTCCACAACCCATAGGCGATATTGGAGTATTGCAGTTAGACCAGTTGTTAGATTTTTAGGGCTCCAACTTCCCGTAACAACTGCCATAGATGTTGGTATGGTAACTGGGAACGACGGCTTACCGTGCTCTCTGAGGCACGACCACACCAATGCAAATACCTATATTCATGCATACAATTCTCACTGGAGAATTTGTGCCGTCAGTGGGAAGACTAAAGACTTGTCCTGATTTGTCTTCTACTGACGGCACAGAAACTCTGTACTTACAGGGTTGGCAGCGCGACTGTGACTCCTCTGGTGTTACAGACGTCCATAGGCCACGGTAACTACTTTCCATCAGGTGGGCCGTGTGCTTGTCTGCCAACTAAGTGGTATAAAAAAAAATAAATACAAATATTTGCACTGAGCGGGGATCGAACCTGCGCCTCCTACACAGCGGCTAAGCTCTCTACCGCCACGCCACTGGAGACTGTCACTCGTCTAATATAACGAGCGATTAAAAAACTAAATCTTTAAAGTAAAATGGTAATATTACAGTGTGGAGCAGACTTCGTGAAAGTATCGCAAAAGCCACCGGTGGGAATCGAACATGTGCCCTTCCAACGCGTGGCGTCACTCGACGGAGATGGCGACAGACTCGTTTATTATTATATAGATGACAAGTTAGTATACTTATATATGCTTTTTCTTAGTACTGCCGTACTAGCGGTAGCCTAGTGGTATGTGTAATGGACTGCTGAGACGAGGCCTCGGGTTCGATCCCAGGTTTTACCATGGCACACACCAATAACGTTTCTATGCTTTTCGACGTTATGTGTGTATTTATCGCAGGTTTATAAGTGCCCGGGTAATGGCAATAGGCTTGCAACCTGTTACATTGAGACCTAAACATAAAGTGGCGAAATGTGGGTATTAGCACCTCTGGCTACCCCTTCGGGGATATAGGCGTGAGTTTATGTTATGTTATGGTATTGCTCGTTTTCTCTTTTTTGGTGTGTGAAATTTATTTTCTTCTGTGCCAGTCTCGCCATATTTTTCTTTAGTTCTAACAGTTTCGAAGTTATGTGTGTATTTATCGCAGGTTTATAAGTGCCCGGTTAATGGCGATAGGCCAGCCACCTATTACATTGGGACCTAAACATAAACTGGCGAAACGTGGGTGCTAGCACCTCTGCCTACCCCTTCGGGGATATAGGCGTGAGTTTATGTTATGTCTAACAGTTCATTGTTCAATATTAAGCGCACCAAAAGAGAGAAAACGAGCAAAACCAGTCGTGTCAAAACGGCCATCATAGCGTGCCGCAACTTTATTAAAGCTAAGTAACTAGTATACCCGTTAATCCCATTTACTATCTAAACCATAAACAGTTTTTTGTGTTATTTTAGCATTTTCAACAAGTTGAAAGTGTAATCAGGGTGTGTGACCTTGACCGTAAAATGTGTGGCAATGAATGTGTGTCGACAGCCTTGAAGTGTGACCAGGTGTAATAAAAAAAAAATTTTAACTAGACAACATTCAAAAAATATTCTAGTAAAATTGTTAATGTGAAAGTTAGTGGACGAGTTTGTATGTTTCTGACTCAAACACGATTAAACAGCTGAACGGAAAGAAAATTTGACACAAGTCTAGATTATAGTCAGGACTAATTTTTAACACCGCATAAGCACCCATGGTCCATTTTGATTAAAAAAGATAGTAGTTCCCATGGGTTTGATAAAGATACAAGAATTACAAACGAGCGGAGCCGCTGACAACAGCTAGTAGCTTGTAAATGTATTATAAAAATGCTATTTTATAAATAAATAGCATTTTATAATAAAATTGCATTTTTTTTATAATAAAATATATTTTTTTAGAATATTTATTTTTTTATAATAAAATGCATTTTTATAATAAAATAGCATTTTTATAATAAAATAGCATTTTTATAATAAAATAGCTTTTTTATAATACATTTGTGCATTATGCACCCATTATAAATCAAATAATGTACACAAATATCACAAGTTCAAATTGCGTCATTCAAATTCTTTAACATTAGTCATACTTTGAAAGCGATCTGCTATTTCGCCAATCATTTCAGTTGTCAGGATGGCCGAGCGGTCTAAGGCGCCAGACTCAAGGTAACCTTGCTCACTGAACGTGAGTCGAGTTGTTCTGGTCCTCTCTGAGGGCGTGGGTTCGAATCCCACTTCTGACAAAAACTTTTTGTGAAAATTAACTTTTTTTTTAAATAGATTTTTACTATTTTGGGTTATTATTTTTCTTTTTTATTATTATTTTATTAAAATTTTCCAATAATATAATTTTTTATAAAGATTTTTTCATTTTGAGATAAACTTAAAAATCAATACCGAATTCAACTTCATATTATGAACAATATTAAATTATAATAGGAGCAATACGTGAAGACTTTTTTACTACTAAGATAGCAAATAAACTCGTAACCCACCTTATGGTAAGACTGCAACCAGGCCGACTCAAGTCTTGTGTTATACAGACATAAATATTTAGAAAAACGTTTATAATATATGTCATTAATGTTGAGATGTATTTATTTCTAGTTCACACCTATATTTGTAAGAAAAAACATTATATTCTCAATTCTTTTGACTCATAACTACACTTGCTTGGTTGGTCAAACAGCTACATGTCCATCCCAAGGTTGCCTGGAAGAAATCGCTTCAGCGATAAGGCCGCCCATTGTACATTGAACTGTATACATGCTACCTACTTGTCTTACTGTAAATTTGCTGGTGTACAATAAAGAATTATATATCTACATAGTACATACATACTCATATTTATGAAATTTTTAAAACATACGTACATATAATCGCGCCTTTATCCCTGGAGGGTTAGGCAGAGGTGAATTAACACCCACATTTCATCAATAATTATATTCGGTCGCACGTAATAGGGGGTGAGCTTATTGCCGTATTCCGGGCACAATTGTTTACTTGAGCCATGCATCTGAGGCTGAGTCTGGGCTGTATATATCTGTCTGATGTTAAACAGCCCTATCCATTAGTCGCCTTGTACGACACCGCATGGGAAGAGATAGGGTGACCCTAATTCTACTCTGCTGGCTAAAACAACAATTAAAATTATGTTTCCAGGGACAATATGAACCTATTAGACGGCGATCGTATAGCGACATTGCTTGCGTCGTACATCGCAGAGCTACTGCGCGCGTGTGAGGCGACAGAGCTACAGATAGGGCTGGTACAGACTGCGTATGCCAACGGCGCGAGCACCAAATACATCACTGAGGACTTGGTAAGTGAGATATTTATTTTATCAGTATCAAAATAATATATATAATAATAATAAACCTCGGTAGCCTAGTGGTATGGACAATGAACTGCTGAGACGAGGTCTCGGTATCGAACCCAGGTTTCACTATGACACACACCAATGACTTTTCGATGCTTTTCGATGTCATGTGTGTATTTATCGCAGGTTTATAAGTGCCCGGTTAATGGCAATAGGCTCGCCACCTATTACATTGGGACCTAAACATAAACTGGCGAAATGTGGGTGCTAGCACCTCTGCCTACCAATTCGGGGATATAGGCGTGAGTTTATGTTATGTTTATGTTTATCAAAATAATCGAAAGATTTACCATGTTGCATTGTTTTGAGTGTCCGATATTTCGGCGCTGTTGCAAGCACCATGATCACGGAGGAACTGGAGTAGAGGCGGTGAACAGTGAACATGAAATAAAGCTTTTTATGTTCTACACACTTAAGGCGACAAAGTTACTCGAAAGGACTTTTTTTTTTTTCTTCAAATCTGATAGGTTCACACCAAACATTTTAACATACTTGCAGAAAGTACCAGTGAGTTGTGTTAAAACGGGAGTCAAACACCTGCACCACGCGGCCCTGTCGTACGACATCGGCGTGTACTTCGAGGCGAACGGCCACGGCACCGTCGTCTACAGCGAAAAGGCCAAGAGACTCATCGCCAAGACTGCGCAGGAAGGGTGAGTAGTCCTCTTGTAAACGATAAACATCTTCAAAAGGACTTTAGAATGTGATATTGACTTTTTATTTCAAATAATCTGTACAACTTCTGTACAGTTTAATCTGTACAGTTTCTTTTACGTGCGAAAAATCCCCACGGATACCTCCCCGCCGGAGCTGGTGGGAGAGGTTATGTTGGACTCGAACCGACTAAAACGCACGACGCCTGTAGGTCATTGTTGGTTGGCGAAGGTGGTTCCCGGCGAAGTAGAATTTAGACCACCCCATCTCTTCTCATGCGGTGTCGTACAAGGTGACTGAGGGATAGGGCTGTTTAACATCAGACAGATTTATACAGCCCAGACTCAGCCTCAGATGCATGGACAATAGTGCCTGGAAGACGACAATAGGCTCACCTGCTATTACGTGGTACCGAATTCATACATATAATCACACTTTTATTCCCGGAGGGTTAGGCAGAGGTAACTTAATACCCACATTTCACCAATCATTGTATTCGATTCCACGTAATAGGAGATGAGTCTATTGCCGTTTTCCGGGCACTATTATTCACTCAAGCTATGCATCTGAGGCGGAGTCCGGGCTGTATATATGTCTGATGTTAAACAGCCCCATTCCCTAGTCGTCTTGTACGACACCGCATGGGAAACCACGTGGCTAATAACAACCAACCTGTATATTAAACAACATCGTGTGAATACATATTTGAGGAGGTAAGACACGACGGTATTCCCGTCCGAATTGAGCAGTCCGACTGGGGAAGTACCTCCGCCCTACAGAATACCACGGCTATAATAACCTCGTGTTGTGTTCCCTGTGGTGAATAGGGTAGCCAGAGCTCACTGGAGAGTTTTTGTGCTGTCAGTGGAAAGACCAAAGTCTTGTCCTGATTTTGTGTTCTGCACTGAGGGCACATAAAATCTCTGTTCTTACAGGGTCGGCAGCACCCATGTGACTGCACTGGTGTTACACACGTTCATAGGTCACGGTAACCACATTCCATCAGATGAGCCGTGTGCTTATCTGCCACCTAAGTTGTAAAAAAATTATATTTGATTTGAATTCCAGTGAACCGGAGCAGCGGAAAGCAGCCCAGCTGTTACAGAACTTCATCGACATGACAAATGAAACGGTCGGCGATGCTATATCGGACCTGTTCCTCGTGGAGTCGGTGCTGTGCGCGAGAGGGCACGGCGTCCGCCAGTGGACGGCGGCGTACACCGACCTGCCGTGTAGGCAACTCAAAGTTACCGTTCAGGTATGTACTTTTTCATACTGCTAAAGCTATATAGTGGTTGCTTGTAAGAAATTGCGTCCAAAGTTCTGTATTTTTTTAGTTATAAGACTATAGACCCAGTATGTAGCACTGCAAAGCGCGGTAAAAAGAACTACTACTTTGGTAAACCGTTTACCGTATAAAGAACAATTTTAGGAGGTAGGACACGATGGTATTCCCTTCCGAATTGAGCAGTCCGACTGGGAAAGTACCTCCACCCTACAGAATACCATGGCTATAGCCGTGAACACAACACGAGGTTATTATAATAACCTCGTGTTGTGTTCCTAGCGGTGAGTAGGGCAGCCAGAGCTCACTGGAGAGTTTATGTGCTGTCAGTGGGACGACCAAAGGCTTGTCCTGATATTGTGTTCTGCACTGAAGGCACAGAAAATCTCTGTTCTTACAGGGTTGGCAGCACGGATGTGACTCCACTGGTGTTACATACGTTCATACGTCACGGTAACCACTTTCTATCAGGTGGGCCGTGTGCTTGTCTGCCACCTAAGTTGTATAAAAAAAAAGAACAATTTTTACATTACATCACTCACACATACATATATGCGTTTTTCAACCATTTTCTTGCAAGTGAATTTGTTAGAAATACTGTGCCTATACAATATGTGGTTCAAGTATAAAGCATTATACGTAAGATACTTTTCAAAATCTCAAAATGATCATCTTCTTTTGCTGTTGACAATACATTGTACCTCATAAATGGTTATGCAAGGAAAAAACCGCCTGGTTCTCGCTATAGGGCTAGGGCTGTTTAACATCGGACAGATATATACAGCCCAGACTCTGCCTCAGATACATTGCTCGAGTCAACAATAGTGCCCGGAATACGGTAATAATAAGCTCACACTCTATTACGTAGGACAGAATACATAATTAGTGAAATGTGCGTGTTAATTCACCTCTGCCTAATCCTGCAGGGATAAGGCGTGATTATAAATATATATGTATATAAAAGGAAAATAAGAATTTTCTCTAAAAATAAGTAAAAACTGATTTGTATGTATATAAATGAAATGAAACTGTATCCAGTATAATGATAATGTAAGATTTACTTTATTTTAAATTCATTACTACATTGTTTGTTAATTTTTCTGATATAGTGCTATGTACTTAGGGTTACGAACGCTTTGCATATCTATAATTGGGTTATGTACTATATTTAAATCCACAAAACCTGTTATTTAAGTTTGAAATGTAATATACATAATCTGTTGAAGTGCCTAATAAAAAAAAATTCTTTCTTATCCACAGGACCGCAACGCGATATCAACAGCAGACGCCGAGCGTCAGTGCACGGCCCCCGAAGGTCTACAGACCCGAATCAATGAACTCGTCAGCACGTACAAGAGTGGGAGGGCCTTCGTACGACCCTCCGGCACTGAGGACGTCGTCAGAGTTTACGCGGAGGCTGATACGCAACCGGTTGGTATTCGATCAATTATAGCAATAGATCCGGAGAAAGAAATTTATGTTTGGCCCTGGGCTATTAACCTTTCATATGCTAAAGCACTGATCAGTGCACGTCTATTAACTGCGTAAGCACTGATCAGTGCTCTGGTCACCTGTAACGAATATCATCCAATTTTGGTGTTAAAACAGATATTCATAGAGTTTAAATTGCCTTTTTATTATACCTCGATAAATGAACGAACAATATATAACAATACTCTTTGAACGAACCTTGAAATACCGTTAGTACGCGGCCAGTTCAAATTTGAAATTTTGACGACAGAGTGAAAGACGTGTCCCGGACTGTATTCGGCATATAAAAGTGAATTCTTTGTCCAGGCAAGTTATATTTATATTTAAAATATACTTTACTATCCTAGGAATTGCTAAATACGAATCAATACATAAATACTGTCTAATTTTGAATAATAATGTGTCTACAAAAGTGACAGAGTTTATAGAACTGTTTTTGGTCCATTTTTATTGAGACTTTTTATACATTTACTCGATATTTCTGTTGATGTAATGAATATGAATATGAGAATAATCTAATATAGAACATATAATTACAACATAAATTGCTACAAAATTCTAAATATTTAGATAAAACTTATATTTATTACGCGATGAGCCAAATTACACGCACACATACGTAAGTATGATGGCTGACGCGCTACGTGCATACACGGAGTCGCCATGACAGTTATACATGTTGATGTTAATTTATCCTGTTCTTATTTCTATCATTATTTTAGTTGTTTTTCTGTATATTTTTTTTTATTATAGTGTTCAATTGCTATAATAAAAATAACGTAATAAATGTACAGTCACGTGCACTGATATATTATATACAGTGATAATTTTGCTAAATGACAAAAATGTACATTATTGCGAGAAAACCCGATGATTACATAGAATATATTGATAATGTAACTATTTATTTCTGAAATTTTCAGAGTGAACATTTATTCAAAATTCTGCCCATGTATACATTTCATTGCCTTGACTGTAAGTACATATACATCGCGAACAAACATAATTTTTTTACAATTATATAATAGTATAGATAAACAAGGGTAATGTTAGGATTATATGCATTTTGGTATAAATATTATAAAATTTTTACTTTTATATAATTTATATTATTTTTTATGTATTTTAAATATTTTATATTTATTATATAAGTTTATATATATTATTAGCCTTCCGCCCGCGGCTCTGCCCACGTGGACCTCTTATCTCCGGTTCTACTCAACCGATTGCAAGCAAACAAACGTAAGATTTTAAGTCTGACCAAGACCTTTCTAACAAAAAAAACCGCATCAAAATCCGTTCAGTAGTTTTTGCGTCCATCGCCAATTTACAATTATATAATAGTATAGATATAAGATATAGATTTGTTTAACATCTTTATGTACCGAATTGACTTCGAAATGAGGTGCGAAGATAACTTTTGGTCGCCGTCCCTGATTTTCTGAAATTGTACTTCTATGGGGAAAAGTAGGGGTCGTAATTGTAATGTGTACGTATTTATATTGTGTATAAACTATAAATGTAAAATGTAAGCAAGACGAGTAAGTATATAGACAAATGATATTAAAATATTACGTAGTTTCATCATTTCAAACCATCCTGTACATTGGCACTGATCAGTGCATGCGCTATTAGAGAATTGCAACTGTTGCACTGATCAGTGCTTGCGCAGATGAGTACTTGTCTGTGCACGCACACATAGATACCCTGAACGAACCCCGGTTGAGATATGCATGATCATCATTCTTTACAAATATCTCAATAGTTTTGTACTAACAATAGTGTGTACGTCCCAGTTTATGCATCTCCATTTCGTCCTCTGTGGTATTGATTCATGTCCATAGACTTTATACAATTATTTGACCTTGAAAATCGTACATGAAAACTGGCTTAGCAAATTGGGACTTTTTCTGTTATTGTTGAAAATAAACAGATTTATTGTATAATATACATATATTTTATAATGCATGGGCAAAATAAGACTAATTTCTAAACCAATAACATAGTTACTTACCACAAATACTCTGTAATAAGTGTTAGAAACGGCTATTGGTTTGGTCATCAACAGTGAAAAGAAGCGAATATTTAGACGTGATAAGCTTATTTCTGAAAAGTATTATAAACTGAATTTTAACTAGAAACGTCGTGTTTTTTATACAAGTACAGAGGCTTGTTATTGAACTACATGGGGAATATTAAAAAAACATAAACTAAACCAAATAATGTATTGAAATTATGTTTTTCCGACAATGGGGTGCGTCAGGTGCAGTTTGGTTAGTTTATCTGTAAATATATAAATAAATCTGTAGTTCTGCAATAGGATATATCATAATACTGGACATAAATTAATCAATCTATCAATTAAAATAATTTGTTATATGACCATCTGAACATTTTTTTTTTAATATTTCATAAAAACCGACTGCCGTCAAATGCTCTGAGATCGCCGCCATGTTGCCGCACCGATTAGTTTCGTTTCACAGCTACTTCACGCATATGAAAGGTTAAAGAAGCAGGCTCTAGTTTAAGATGTTTTTAAGGTTCCGTACCTGAAAAGGAAAAAACCGAAACCCTTATTGAAAAAAAAGGAAAATTTCTTTTATTGTACACAAAACAAAAGTAATAGAACATTTATAATAATCGTAAAATAATGGCATCCTCTCAGAGTGATGCACTTCGTAGTGACTTCTAATGTTGACTTTGTTGTCCATCTGTTTGTCTGTATGCGTGGGTTTCTCAAAAATTCGTGTCGGCATCAAGTTGAAGTTCATACTAACCTTCAAAGTTAATGCCTTCAAAAAATACAGTTCTCTATGTAGAAATTTAAGCATTTAAGCATACAAGTACATCAAAGCCTATAGAGAACTTCCCGTCGAACTAGAATCCAAATACATTGCAGTTTATGTAAAATAGCATGTTTCCGGCAAGCCGCGTGGTTTCCAGCACAATAGAATTATACCCCCCCATCTCTTCCCATGCGATGTCATACAAGGCGACTATTGGATAGGGTTGTTTAACATCAGACAGATATATACAGTCCAGACTTAGCCTCAGATGTATGGCTCGAGTCAACAATAGTGCCCGGCATACGGCAATAGGCTCACCCCTTATTACATGGGACCAAACACAATGATTGGTGAAATGTGGGTGTTAATTCACCTCTGCCTAACTCTCCGGGGATAAAAGCGTGAATATATGTATGTATGTAGTATGTTCCTCAATCCAGTTGTGTACGGAACCCTGATTACGCGAACTCGAATCGCACTTGATCGGCTTTCTTTTAAATTATACGAGAGAATCTGTTGTTTGACCCTTGTGTGTGTTTAACGTGTTTAACATGCGGCAGAGCAATTGTAGCTTTGGTCCTGAAAACCTTGAAGGCCCCGTAGACCCACATCGCAAGTCTGCCTGTCTGTCTGTAATATAATTTTATATATTGTCCACAGTCTGCAGACAAACTAGCAGCCGAAGTAGCTCAAGCAGTGTTCGACCTCGCTGGCGGAGTGGGCGCCCGCCCGGAATTACCTGCCTAGGCACCGCGCCGGTGGACACCTGTCTTTAGTCTCTGAACAGCTCCATCCACAAACAATAACAATCAAAAATAACTTTTAAATATATAAATAAACCAACTGTTTAATATCGTAACTAAATAATAAATATCGGAACTATGTTGATGAAATGTAGTTAAATTGAATCGCATTACCCAATATAGGTATTTAAACTATCATGGTCACTCACTGTTGCGAGCGCGATGATCATGGAATGGCACATCGAGCATTAGTATTAAAGTTATCGTGATATCTCCATGATCATGGCGTTTGCAACAGCGTCGAAATATTTGAAACTCAGAACAATACAACATGGTGAATATACCGATAACTTTAATACTGCATTACCCAATGTTGGGGCAATATAGTCCAATGAAAACTAATCTGGAGTATTATCATTAGACATATCTGAAATGTGAACCAAAAATCAATAGACATTATGAAACTCGTATATTTCGCTTCGCAATCAGGCTCGTATATGTAGTTTGTTCGAAAGAAATTCGAAGTTACTTCGTGATACCTGTACTCCATTTGGTGTACTTAACTAAAAGTAAACAATCTTGTAGTAACTTTTTACCGAAATATATTAAACAAATAAACTATGCTAACTGCTTGACTAACTAGTGGTTCAATTTCGGTTTATAAAAATAATAATAATAATTATTATTATCATTTATTACAGAATAGAAATCCATTCAATGATTGTTAGTATCACAATTTAATAAACTATGTTAGTACATCTTATCAACTAGTAAACCAAAAAAAAAATTTAAATACAAATCAGTTCATGTATCTTCCTGAAGCTCTGATGGCCGCCATTATGTATACGGCACCAATGCTCCAGAAAGACACCATCAGCTATTATAATAAATTGAGTTTTTAAATAAAACATATTAAAAAGACACATCAAGACTGTTTACGTTTGGTTAAGTAGTCTAACCCCTCGTTAACATCATGAAATAAGTTGTAAATTTGTTGAAGACTTGTAGAAGACTAATCAAAATACAATACTTATTTTATACATGTATCTCTGATACTTTTTTGTTCACATAGTATGTATAGCCTACAAGTTGTAAACAAGTATAAAACACATTTGCGTTCGCACTGTAGCCTGTGACATATTGTAACTTGTCAAATACATGTTTTATACTTAGGAGTTAAATGCTACAACTTACACGTGTGTTCCCTGCGAGCCCAAAGTTTCGAATGTCTTATAGTAGCTCTTCAGTAATAAAAAAATACTTGGTACTTACCAATAACCAACGTGTTCTACCAAGGAAACATATGTTGCATTCAAAGTTCATAATCTTAAATTAGCAATAGACACAGCTGTGTCTATATTATCGGAAGCAGTTGAAAGTACTGCTATCGATACCGACTGCTATAGATACCGCTATCGATAGCAGTTGAAAGTACTGCTATCGATAGCAGTACTTTAAACTGCTATCGATAGCGGTATCTATAGCAGTCGGTATCTATAGCAGTCGGTGTCGATAGCGATACTTTCAACTGCTATCGATAGCGGTATCTATAGCAGTCGGTATCGATAGCAGTACTTTCAACTGCTATCGATAGCTGTATCTATAGCAGTTGGTATCGATAGCAATACTTTCAACTGCTATCGATAGCGGTATCTATAGCAGTCGGTATCGATAGCAATACTTTCAACTGCTATCGATAGCGGTATCTATAGCAGTCGGTATCGATAGCAGTACTTTCAACTGCTATCGATAGCGGTATCTATAGCAGTCGGTATCGATAGCAATACTTTCAACTGCTATCGATAGCTGTATCTATAGCAGTCGGTATCGATAGCAATACTTTCAACTGCTATCGATAGCGGTGTCTATAGCAGTTAAAAGGACTGCAGGATTTTTAATTGGTAACAGTATCGAATAACAATATATTTCTAGAGTTAACGATCAAAATTATGAATAACATCGCAAAGCGATTATAAATATGACATTAATCTAAATATATAATCTATAAATTTTATTTTATTAATTACTTAGCTTTTAATCGCGAGTCAATAACAGTACAACGCCCTACTAGTCTCTAATCGGTTTTAAATATTTAGGTGCGTATTTTGAACCTTTTTTAATAGTTTTACTTATGACCTTATGACACAGACAGGCTAGTTACTTTTTTTTTTCTCATAAAAAATTCGTGCTTTGAGTATATTTTCTTAGAAAACAATTCAAATATTAGTACAAACAAAAGAGAATTTAGTTCAAGTTTCGGCACAATTCGGTACCAAGAAGTAGTTCAATCTGTTTAAGCCCTTATTATAGGTGTACCAAGGTGTAAACTTGTCTAAGCCCTCGTGAAGCTTTGAAAAAACGCGCGAGCGACAACACGTGAGCGCTAGTCCACACATAGATCGTACTCGGATTTATCACGCGATTAGTCGGCCGAAGTTAGAATGCATGTTTAACTAAATAATCAACGTTTTTACACAGATCTAATTATGTGATGCGACGCGTCATTATAGCTTAAATAGTTTAAAGTTCACAATTTTTAATCTCTATAGTATCCGATTTTCTCAACTCAAAGTCCCAGGTTCGCTTTCCGGCTTTAGACGTCAATAGTGCACTCGATAAATGCACAAAAGCTTGGTCTCCTTCAGGCGTCCCCTGACGTCATACTTTTTCATTATTATTATTAAGCTCTTGCTCATGACAGTACCTAGGTGCTACCAATTGTTGTTCGTATAATAAACAAAAAGTATAAATTCTGCTCATTTTGTATTTACAAAAAAATACCAAATATTCGCTAAATACAATCTAAAATTTTATTTTATTTTTAACGAATTTAATTGATCCAAAGTCTATTTTAAAACTATTTACACACAAAATGTTATTCTATTATTTTTTTATTGGGTTTCTGAACATGAAAAACTATCGTAATCTTATCGAGAGAATGGAGCATTGCGATTGGGCGTCTGTCTACTGTGAACCTGAGTGTGTGTGAAGCCCGCCAATTGCAAAGCACCGTTCTCTCGATACGTTTACGATAGCTATTTAAACTATCATGGTCACTCACATCAGTATGAAAATAAACGAGATATTTACCATGTTTCATCGATATAATTACATATACATACATACATATAATCACGCCTCCATCCCCGGAGGGTTAGGCAGAGGTGAACTATCACCCACATTTCACCAATATTTGTATTCGGTCCCACGTAATAGGGAGTGAGCCTATTGCCGTATTTCGGGCACTATTGTTGACTCGAGCCATGCATCTGAGGCTGAGTCTGTGCTGTATATATCTGTCCGATGTTAAACAGCCCTATCCCTTAGTCGCCTTTTACGACACCACATGGGAAGAGATGGGGTGGTCCAAATTTTACTCTGCCGGCAACCACGCGACGATATAATTTCTCCTAGAATTTTTTTTTCTCTATTCACCGGCACTACTCCAGTTCCTCCGTGATCATGGTGCTTGCAACAGCGCCGAAATATCGGAAACTCAAAACAATGAAACATGGTAAATATCCCGTTTATTTTGATACTGATTACGATAGCTTTTCGTGCTAGGGGTACAAAAGTCTCGTCACCTTACGCTCCTAACGCTCTTTATATAAGTAAGCATTGACAAGGCTCAACTCCAAATTCTCAATACAGAAACCGACCATTACTGATATAAATATTTGCAAAAAATATACTTTAAAAAATACGTATCGGAAGCAAGAAATATTGCTCAGTTAACAAGTAATGTAAAGTTCAACTTAACCGTCAAAAGACGTATAGAAGTCTTGACTACGTTGGTAAATGTCTCAAATTTAATATTTACTTTTTAACCTATAATAAGATAGAAGTCCTGTAGAAATAATATAATAATAATAATAATAACACGCATGTTATGTCCCCGTTCACTGCCTGTATTTGTATAGCATAGGATTATTAAATAAATTACATATTAAACGTAGAATTTGTGTAATAAAATTGAAATAAATTTACAGAAGTGTAATGTTACTCTGTAATTCGGCGGTTGAGAATCAAAAGGGCGTATGTGATATTGATTTTTGATAGAGAAAATGGTGTAGATATTGCTTTCCTACAAGGTTCAGGGGTCAGAACGCCTTAAAAATTCAAGAAAGACCACATCAAATGAGAAAGCGCTTGGAGAGTTGACCCTGGGTTAAGTACAACTCTTGAATATAGGATCAAAAAATAAAAAAAAAGATCCCCTATTCCTATTAACTGTCATTGTCCCTTACTCTCTTTTGGCTTTTACCCGCTGAACAAATGGACAATGTTGTATTAACATCTTGACTTAATTTGTTACATTAATTGTAAAGTTAGTTTACATAATGTATTTAAATATAAAAATATTTTGCAAGTTATTAATGACTGTTATACTTTAGGCTGAATTTTATCACTTATTTTTTATTAATCTTGATTTTAATAGTTAAATAATAAATTAACGGAAATAATTTTAATACAAAAACGTAGAAAAAAAGACTATATATTTTATATTTGCCGAATGCAAAGCGCGTGAAATTAGCTGTCTACAAATCACATGAATGCTATATTTTTAATTAGAAAAAATGTACCTATGCTTAAAATATGGACCAAAATAATTTTTTGTTTGTGTTTGAAATAGTCCGGTCCTCGATTTTACTAAAGTAAAATCACTGTTATACCACAGACAGTGCAAAAACGGCATTAAATTTTAGACTCTGTTTCTATGTTCTTAAAGTTCAAAATTAAATGAAAAGGGTTTACACTCATTCATTCTGCAAAAATCCTTTCAATTTTGGTCTTTAATGTCATTGTTTTAAAATTAAAGGAATTCGATTCGTGTCCGTGGTTTTGTTTTAGCAGAATTGAGGCCCAGTTAGGAAACGATTGCAATTGTGGAATACTCTAAAATTGTCTATTACGAGTGGATGTATAGAAAATATATTTTGTCATATTCAATAATGTCCTAGTGTGATATATCTAAAACGAAAAAAGTACATGAGGTCCACCCTCTGAAAAAAACTACTGCGAAGATCACCCTTAGGTTATATTGATTGGGATTAGAACCTACAGTAACTAGACCATGGGGACCATGCCCTAACAAAACTATAATAATAATAATAATAATAATAATAATCTTTATTTGTGAATATGGTTTTTTACAGTTGTTATAATTACATGGTAGTCATGTGCAGGCACAGCATATTCTGCCATTTGTGGCGTACAAATTTAATGGAATGTCAAGTGCAAATTAAAGTACATATTACCTATCAGTTACATGCATATTAAATTATCCAATTAAACAACTATGGGCACACCCCGGTCACTACACAATAAGTGAGTAGATTCATGAAATCAATATATGTGCGGTATGAAAGAAACTTCATCCCACGCACACTCAAGCTGTGGAATGACCTCCCTGCTGCCGTTTTCCCAAGCACCTACAATATGGGGTTCTTCAAGAGGGGCATCAAAAATTTTCTTCATGTTCGGCAGCGAGAGTGTAACACCCATGGTATTGCATACGTCCATAGGCCACGGTAACCACTCCCCATCAGGCCGTGTGCTTATCTGATACCTAAATAAAAAAATTGCATCCATTGTTCCTATGGACACGCCAAGGTAACCACTTTCCATCACGTGGGCTGTGCTTGTCTGCAAAAAAATCCACTCGAATAGACATTGTATGAATTGTTATGGCTATTTATCCATTACGAGTTTTGAGCACAAATTATCGTTAACGTGAGCAAAAATAGGCGCTAATATATCATTAAGGGGGATCCTGGGTTGTGTGTCAAGAGAGGCAATTGCACCTCTATGCACTCCCCCCACCACGTCTTATAAGATTCAATGGTGTTGCTTGTAGTGGGGTGGACATCAAAAAAAAATTGTGCTCAATACTTGTAACAGCTATTGTACTCATGGAATATAAAATCTAAAGAAAGTGCCTGACAGCTGTCGTAAGCCACAATACTGTTAAAAGGAAGATGTCAAAATACAAATTATCCTCAGTCAGTGTTGATATGGTGAACCAATAGGTTACCAATATTTCTTCGATTCTCGGATATCCGCAGCACGGATATCCGGCACATCTAGCTGATAATATGTGCCTTCGACAACAAAAGTCCTCAATAAATGTTTAAGAACACTTCTTATTGATTTTATATTCAGTGATAATAAGTTTTCTTGTACCATCTGAAGAGTTGTAAAGGAATTGAAATTTAAGGACTGATTGGAAGAATGTTAAAAGTGTCTCAATATATTTGTGTATTGTATTACGCATTTATCTATAGTAGTGAGAAGTAGATTTGTTCAATCAGCAACGTTAAATGTCTATATTAAGTATATTGATCTTTATGTGTACAGCTATAGAGCTTATATTCGAAGTGCTCAAACGTTATCATAATCAAATAATGTTTTGAAGTGATTTTTCTTGTTATCATTCCTATTCTTTTTCTATTTGCTAATCAATCAATACTTTGAACTGTTGAAATCGTATTTTTGTTGTGATTTATAATAAATGTAGATACCATTTATGTATGTTTGTATGAAAAAATATAACCTCCTTTTTTGAAGTCGGTTAATAAGTACTATATCGCTCCTATATCCCTGAAGGGTTTAGTTGTAGTGTTTTCTACACCCATATTAAGCTACTTTTAAAAGTCCCATGTTATATAGGTTAACTAAGGTACTATGGGATGATCTACACATATAATCTTTGCGTTGGTCCTGGGTTCGAATCCTAACCTAATGACAAAACTAAATTGCTTGTAATGGAACCCAGAACTCCTAACACAAGCAATTCTGGGGAGTAGGGTAGCCAGAGCTCACTGGAGAGTTTTTGTGCTGTCAGTGGGACGACCAAAGGCTTGTCCTGCTTTGTCCTCTACACTGACGGCACAAAATCTCTGTTCTTACAGGGTCGGCAGCACGGATGTGACTCCACTGATGTTACACACGTTCATAGGTCATGGTAACCACTTTCCATCAAGTGGGCCGTGTGCTTGTCTGCCACCTAAGTTGTATAAAAAAAAAGTCAGCTTAGCTGGAGGTGTTACAGGGAGTACTATTGACTTCGATTTTAATCTTTAAATGAAATATCTAAGAGCTTTAAAAGCACTTCAACTTGATTTACTATTCCGTGCGCGATACCACGCACAGTTAAGTTCAACATTATCTTCTCTCATATCTTATACGTACGGTCTACTGCTTCAAGGTCGACAACGTGCAAACCTTGGTTTTGAGATAAAACAACACAAACAGATAAACAACACAATATTTTGATGATAAGTATCGATAAGGAATGTCTCTATCTTGTACCGGATAGTGATATAGCGGCGTGATATTTGAATATCCGATGTGTAGTTGATTTAACTCTCGGTCTGTAATCTATATTTTCTAATCTACTAGCTTAGTGTTACATACATATAATCACGCCTTTATCCCTGGAGGGTTAGGAAGAAGTGAATTAACACCCACATTTCACCAATAATTGTATTCGGTCCCACGTAATACGGGCTGAGCCTATTGCCGTATTCCGAGCACTATTATTGACTCGAGCCATGTATCTGAGGCTGAGTCCGGGCTGTATATATCTGTCTGATGTTAAACAGCCCTATCCCTTAGTCGCCTTGAACGACACCCCATGGGAAGAGTTGGGGTGGACCTAATTCTACTCTGCCGGGAACCACGCGGCAACGGCTTAGTGTTATACATTTCTAAATTAAGTATTTCTCATTTTTGTACTTATTTGGGTTTTTTTTTATCTGGGATATGCCAACTTGACTTTACTTCGCCTGATGGTAAGCTATAGGCAAAGTCTCAGGAAAGAGGGTCACCATTACAGACACTAAGTAATGTTTTGGAGTCGGTCTAATTTATTTTATTAAAATTATTTTTACACAACAACTAATAAGCATGGTAGATCACGCGACACATTTTGCGGCAAACTGCACTCGGGAGAATTTTGTAAAAAAATAATCTTATACATTAGAAAGCCACCTATCTAACCTAAGTGGTATAAAAAAAAAGGTACCGAGTTCAATAAACTTACTAAACCCATAGCCTTCGCGCAAGTGCAAGCAATAATTGGCAAAGTTTTATCGCAATCTTATGAACGGTAGGTGCGAGAGCGCATAAAATACAAACAAGCTAGTACCGACTTATTGTTTTATAGGCAAGGATTACTAAGTGCTGCTAACTGTAACCGCGGATAGCAGCAGCTAGTCTCCCGCTTGGATTTCTGATTACGTTCCCGCAACTCATAATTTATAACTCGTGCGCATTAAAATGGCACCTGGATTCCTAAACGTAACACAAACAAATCTCAAATAAAAATCGATAATAAATAACTACGAAACGCAATCCTGCAACTGTCACAGTGTTGCGGATGCTCCTGGTCTCGAAGGTGATTCGAGAGGAGGGTTGTTTTTGAGCCAGGTGTAAGTGTTATTCGCACGAGTAGAAACTAAAATATTATTCAATCTGGAATAATACAATATTATACCAGATTGAATAAATTTCGAAGTTCAAATCTGTAGTTGGACTGGTAAAGCGGACCCCAGACTACGGAATGAAAGCTTCGAATGCGACTGGGAATAACGCTAAGATGGAGAAAAAGATTCTAGATTATTATTATTCAAGATTGTAGTTTAGGATAATTTGGAATGGTTGATAGGTCTGGGTGATATTTGGTACAGGGATATGTATCTGTTTGAGCGTACCTACCTAACACAAATCTTCACAAATTTATCATTTTTACCTAAGAGTTTGCAATTCAGTCTAAAATTGTTCATAGGTACTCTTTTTTTTTACGTGCGCAAAATCCCCTCGGGTACCCTCGGAGCCGGTGGAAGAGATTATGTCGGACTCGAACCGACCAAAACGCACGTTTTTGGTATCAACATCGTTTTTGGTTGCCGAAGGTGAGGTTAACAGGCATATCTCTCGCACCCCGGCCGACCCAGGGCCATCTCTTTCGATCTGGCCCTCTCCTCGAGTGTGGGGACCACAGTGTCCCCGAGAATGAGGAGGCGCGCCGCCGCCGCGGCCTGCTTCTGCCAGGGTGACAGGCGGCTCCACCCGACATCCCCAGGCCTGCGCTCATGGGGTCATACATTGACGCTCATAAATTGTTCATACTCAGATTTATTTATAATTTAAAGAAAATGTATACAGCTACAGCAGTACATATTAGAACAAAATGGGTGCTGATAAATATATGCCTTATCAAAATATAGAGTTAACTTCTTGCATGTCGGGTGCCCACAAATATGTTTGGTATAGGTAATTGAGATTTGTTCTGTGTGCAATCGTTATAATGTGTGATTATTATTTAGTTTATGCTACTGTTATTATAATTCAATAAATCATTAATTACTTTTACGTTTTTCATTGTTTATCCCTACAATAGGTAATACGTTTGTATGTGTTGTCCCTGCAAGAACATATACCTACCTAAACATGTTTATTTATTTTTCACTACATCACTATCTTTACAGGCTAACCTGATACAATAGTGTGGTCCTTAAATATTATAATAACATATAGCTAGTGTAATTTTTGAGAACTCACTCAGGGAACATGTAAAAAGATCTGTGCCGTCCGCTACTTCATTGAGTATTATGAAGGTGCGCGTTATCACAGCTTTGCCTAGTAAATTAGTAAATGCATCAAGTAGGTATGTACTAATTACATATTGTGTATTACACCCATTACCTAAACATCTGCTAATTTTTAACCACTGCCATATCATGATATCACAGATATTGCAATTTAGTTTAAAATTCTAATGTTTATTATGCTGTTTATCTATATGCCTACCTACTATTATATAGGTATTTAAACCATCATGGTCACTCACATCAGTATCACATAAACGGGATATTTACCTACCATGTTTCATTGTTTTGAGTTTCCGATATTTCGGCGCTGTTGCAAGCACCATGATCACGGAGGAACTGGAGTAGTGGCGGTAGACAGAGAAAAAAAAAACTATTATCTACCTATTGGCCGCGTGGTTTATGGCAGAGTAGAATTAGAACCGCCCCATATCTTCCCATGCGGTGTCGTACAAGGCGACTAAGGGATAGGGCTCTTTAACATCACAGACAGATATATATAGCCCAGGCTCAGCCTTAGATGCATGGCTCAAGTCAACAATTGTGCCCGGAAAACGGCAATAGGCTCACCCCCTATTACGTGGGAATACAATTATTAGTGAAATGTGGGTGTTAATTCACCTATGGTTAACCCTCCGGGGATGAAGGCGTGATTATATGTATGTATTATATAATTGTACCTTGGAAATGTTTGTTCGCGACAGACGTGAAAACTCCTGAACGAATCTTGATACAGTTTTATTAGATCGGTTAAGTAGAGCCGGAGATAAGAGATTCACGCAGGCGGAACTGCGGGCGAAATGCTAGCTAGTCTACAATTAAATGGCATTTTTTGTTGGTATGACAGAAATGGTCCTGATATCTCAAGCTCTGAACGAGATTCTGTATGTTTGTTTGCTACCTTAGTGGTATCTAATAATATACATACGCATCTAGCATTGAGTGCAATAAGAAATATTTTCGTTTTACCTTCATACTGAGTAGGTAAGTACCTCATACACGATACTCAATTACCAATACATACGACTTTCCTGCAGGTGCGCCTATTGTTGCATCATATGGCATAGAAACTAATCAACCAGTCCATCGCAATGCTATGACGTTTCTGTACCGATTCGTACCTATACTGCACTCGGTCCTTCACATGCTGTTTTACTTTTTTTATACCACTTAAGTGGCTCATGAGCACACGACCCACTTAATGGAAAAGGGTTACCGCGGCTCATGGACGTTTCTACAGTGTATAAGGTACTACCTACTGAGTTAAAAACATTCTAATGCCCTCGAAATAGCTTGCACTCTTGTTGTAATCGTTTGGGGCTTACTTAAAACTGTGGATTTACACAGTCTAAGCGGGCTCAGAATGAAATTCCTATCAAACATCACCACCTTGCTTACCGACAGGGTATTCATCCTGTATGGGGGTGACGGGTGGCGCTGACTGTCACTCTGGCAGAAGCAGGCCGCGCGCGCCTCCCCGTTTCCGGTGACGACTTGTGGGAGTCTGTGGTCCTCACACCCGAGGAAAGTCAGATCGAGAGAGATAGCACTGGCTCGGCTGGGGTGCCTGCTAATCTCACTTTTGGCAACCAAAAACGACCCGCAGGCGTCGTACGTTTTACTCGGTTCGAGTCCGACATAACCTCTCCCACCGAACCGGCCCTGCCGGGGGGGCTATCCGTGGGGATTTCTCGCACGTAAAAAAATTAAATATTGCAAAATATGAGGATGAATTCCCTGTGATGCGAGTGGTGCGTGCGATGTCAGAATAATGTACATTGTACACTGATTTTTTTTTTTCAAGTAGGTATAAATTTTTCAGGATATTATTTTGATAACCGCTGTGGCGGACGCGACTGCTACACAGGAGGTGCGGGTTCGACGATTCCGCTCAGTGCATACATTTGTATGCATTAATATCGGTATTTGCATTGGTCTGCCGTGTCGTGAAAGTCGTAAGTCGTAAAGTCCAACAATTCGTCTAACTGCAGCGCTTCGATATCGACTTTGGGTTGTAGAGGTCAGATGGCAGTCGCTTCACGGAAAATAACTTCAGCCAAATCCGCAGTTAGACTGTTAAAGCGGACCTCAGATTCCGAGGTTTTTTTTTTATACCACTTAGGTGGCAGACAAATTCACGGCCTACCTGATGGAAAGTGGTTACGGTGGCCTATGGACGTGGGTAACACCAGAGGTGCCACACTCGCGCTGGGAGTACCGCTAGGATGAAGAGAAGAGAATCTTTCTAGGGCACACCTGCATATGGGTCTCGGGTCACATAGGCCGATGCGACGAAATTTCATGCGGGAAGTTATATTCGGTTCAAGTCTAACATACCACACTTTATTCACACACACACACGTTCCGATCAACAAAGTACTCTGTGGTTCTGGTGAAGAAGGTACGTGGGGACAGACGGTTAATAGAATAAAAGAATGAGATAACAAATTCAAAGTTTTATTAACAAATAAAACATCAATACTATTTCAGGGAACAAAACTTACTTCTATTAAAAATTGCTTAGGTACATAATAGGTATGTATCCACAGATACATTACAATTTAGATCAAGACTCAAAATTTTATCTTATTTATCACCAACATAAGGAAAACCTCATTTTGCTTTTTGACTAAGTGATAATAGTGTATGTACAATATTTTTAATAATGATGTTATTAGATGTAATATTAGAGATCAGGTGTAAATTCATGCTTTCATGTAAAATTCATTAAACATAATAATAATTAGCAATGAAAAAAGTTTGGAATGTCATTATACTTAGTCCACTTTAACCTTAAAAAGAAAAAAAAACTAAATTAAACAAATTGTATGTATGACACTTTGTAAAAAAAAATATATCGAAAATTTAAACCAAAATATAATATTTTTGTAATTATAATAATAATTAAAAAAATGCGTAACAAAGCCTCAAGTACGTTTGTATGAAAAATTTAAATTATATTAATAACTTTTATTCAAATAAGTAGACTAGCTGTACAGAACAAAAAAAATTGTAATTCAATAAACGTCAACCAACCATCAATTACATGCAATTATTTGTAGCTATCATACAGAGATGCCATTATAAAAAGACATGCTATGAATATGTAGATAGATTTCAAAATACATTAACACATTTATAGCGTCTAGCACACAATTGTTTTTTTTAATAACACTTATGTGACCAACAACCATGTGGACCCCCTTAACGAAAAGTAGTCCTATGGACGTGTGCCTACGTGGGACGGGTACGAACGTAGGACTCCTGCCTACCCCGTAAGAATCTTCTAATTCCCTTCTTGAAGAACCCAATATTTTAAACACTTGGAAAATCCAGTTTTGCGGTAGTCGTTCTAAACAGCTCGTCTAGTTATTACACATAGAAGTTATTACATTAAATAATAATAATTACGTAATTGTGATGAATTGAACGTCAAGGCCCACCATGGCAGTCGCCTAAACAATGAACTAACTATGACATATGCAAATATTATGACTTCAGCACACAATAGTCTATCATAATTCATAACTTTATACTTGTGTGTTTATTTTAACAAGAACTATTCAATCTCTGTGGGTAATTTTAAAGCATTGAACATCTATTAATTTTGAAATACTATATCATTATCGATATAGCTCGGGGGCACATATCTTGGACCTCACATGCCTGGATATTGTTTTAATATAATCTACGAGTGGTGGATTTGATCTTGTTTGACTGTAGCACCTTGTGCTATCTTAAAAAGGCACCCAAAACATTCCGAGTTCAAGATATATGCCCCCGAGCTATATCAATTATGTATAGCCATTTAATGCGGCAATTTTGGATTGCACCATATTTTATTATAAATAGCTATAATATACTTTTGGTATGAATAGAATTGATTTACTCAGAGGCATGCCTTTATAATTTTAAACTGTGAGTCCACAGATACAAAAAATATAAGTAGATTAAAAAGCCAAAGACTAGTATTTATACTATAGCAAATTTTTTTTAAAATTAAAAATGGTGACATGTATATATGTGTTTCTAGCAGAAAAGCCATAATTTAAATAACATAATACACTAAACAATAAAAGTCTCACTCTCGTCTATCAGTGGATAGAGATAAGAACCCTAATTACTGTTGTTATGAGCTGTATTTCTTATGGCTACAAGCAATATGTCAAGTTCTATTTGTCATTAAAACTATTTCATAATACAGCATTTAATAACCACAGATAAGTAATATTAACTTGGTATTGTAATGTTTTAAAACTTGTAAATACTGAAACCTGACTATCCCATAATTATCATAATTTATGATTATATTATATGTGAAATTAGGTGAATATTTTTACAGATGCACTAGTAGTGATGAAACAACTCAATTGCTTGAGCAATCAATCTCTCTAAAAGACTTAAAATAGACTCGTACATGAGTCTTTTGAGACTTAAAAAAGACTTGTAAATGAGTCTTTTTACGTGTTACAAGACTTGTAAACCAACTAAAGTAATTGATGGCTTTTTATAAGACTCATCTAGACAGTGACACAATTTTAGTATGAAACACAATAAATTGAAAGAAGGAAGTTTTAAAGAAAAGTTAACAACACCCGTCTATTTCATCATTACTAGAGTAAGATCTGCTATATTTAATGGTAACTAATTGCAGAAATATAGTGACAAACACACACACACAAATATTGAGACATACTATAACAATATTTAGACATACTTTATCATAATTTAATAAAAGAAGGCACAAACATATTTGAACTACGAAAATTTACATCTGAAGTAAATGTGTGGTTTAGGATAAATTTTTTAGTACTCCTTTAAATTTTAATCTGTATCTTGTATAAGTTGCCAGACTAAACTCAGCACATTTATGAAACTATTCAAATTTGTGCTGAGTTCTCATACAAGAAACTAAAGACGGTTCTTATAAACATTTATTTAGTAAAGTTTTCAGCCAAAGCCAGCTTCTTAAAAACTCTCCATTATCACGGTTAGTAAGCTCATATGGATCTTACCAATAAATTCTCTCCAACACACCACAAAGGTGGTAAGGGATCATATGGCCTTTTTTAAATTAAATAGCTACCTAATAGTACACAATAGTACCTACCCTAACACTGGCCCTAAGTATGGTGACTGATCACAATAGAAACATTTTGGCACTTCAGTCTCTTGTAGTTCCACTAAATTACTGCTTATCGTGTTAGCTACATGGTAGTAACGACACCGCCGCGGCCCGATTTCTTCTATTAACGTGTCATAAGGTGGTGCCAGAATGTCGAAAAAAGCTGCAGGCACCTCGAGCGCTTCTATTTCATGATAGTTCGATATTGTGGGCGTTAAAATACAAGCTTCTGAATTATCACGACACACATGATCACTCGTTACCTCCGCAAACAGTCTCCGCCTTTTGTGGATGCCTAGAGCGAGTCGCGCTGCTTCATGTTTCGCACGAGTTTGAAAGTCTATCACTTTAACAGCTTCTTTCAACGGATATTCCGTGAAAGCCCTAATTTTGACAGCACCTGATATAACTTTGAGAAGTCCGTGCATATGCGGGTGGTCGTGGAGCGGCATCTTAAAGCCAGGTTGCAGGACGAAAATGCTCATATTTATTTTGCTATTTTGAAACACTTCTATATACGTACATGGAGCCTTGTTGGGTTTCGTCCACGTTTCAGGATTGTTTAGAGTTTTGTCGAAGCCCAGGTCGTCAGCTTTTAGTAGATCCATCATACGCTTTAGTTTACTCAAGTTGGTCGGTAAATCATTTTTCTGATTGTCATCGAAGGTGCGTAAGGCCTGCCGGTAGGTCGACACGATTGGAGGGACATTGACGACTTCCATGGTTAGCCTCGCGTCATGTCTGATATCCATATGAAATCTGCCTGGTCTACACAATAATTTTGTTCTAATAAAATGTGTGGAAGTATAAAATAATCTGGACGATAACAAAGCGCAACTGTCAAGAAACGTCATTTTGTTGCTTTTACTTTTTAAAATTACGTTTCATTCTACCAACATATCGTAGTACATATTTCAAATTCTTTGTTTAATTTATTGTAAGAAATTAACATACCGTTCTTAATGATTAGATAAGATAAGATAACATTATTTTCTAAACCTCGTAATCCTTGTATCTTTCTACCATACTCCTGTTTGTTGTATTGGGCTTTTCCCTTTTCTACTTGAAGATAAATGTTGTACTTACTTCTTTCCCACTGCAAACTTTTACATATTTTCTTAGGTCTTCCTTTACTCTCGTAGCAGATTATTGCATACTTAACTTTTCTGTAGTTCACTACTTTCACATGCGAAACGCGTCGCAGGGCATCTACCTGGCTTCTTTTCTTAAGCATCAAAGGTTTAAATCAATTAAATACACTGCCTAACCTTTTGTTACTTAAATCAAATTTGATTAAACGAATTCTATAAAATGGCACATTTTAAGGCTTTAGATTTATTACTTTCGATATCAGAGTCCTCTATTCGAGAGTAGCATGATTTTTAAAATATAAGTCACTGTGTGATGTCACACTGCTGTAGCTAATCTCACGCCTATTTCCAAACCGTAGCGATAGATGGCACTAACATGAAAATAGTTTTATGTATGAACAGTGTGTACCTATGTGAAAAAGTGGTCTAGTCTAGCTCAGTTTGGTATAGAATGATAAACTACCTAGTTAATAATGCAAAAGAGTTTTAACTTGCCACCGCCGACAGTTATAGAAGGAATATTATATGTGCATCACTTATTGAATATAAGTGATGCACTTACCTACTAACTTAGGTCGGTACCTACCTCCAACTAAGACTTAAATATTCTAATAAAGTTTAATTACAAATTATATAGATGTTTTTTTAGTCTGAGGGTTTCATTCATGTTATTTACGTTATATTTTTTTATAATTAATTCTCTAGTTAAACATTACAGCTACACTTCAAACGAGCGATAGGTACCTATGGGGCACATTTTCTTGATTTTATGTGGTTAGGTAGTTAAAACTCTGGACATACAGACATGCAATAATGTATTATTAATAGATATTTATGCAGGAACATCGCGGTTTTCAAAATTGACGCAAACACTGAGTACCTACCTACTTATAAAAAATATAGCTTCTTACTCCCGCGTGAAGAAATAATACGTCATTAATATTATTTATATGAATTATATTATTATTATTACAAATTAATAAAGTACTTTTCTACGAAGGGCACTGTCGCGTCTCTGACTAGTGCGTAAAATAATCCAGCCAAAATAGAAGAAATAAAATGGTAAGCTTGCATAAATTCGCATAGAGCTAAAAGTTGGGAGGGATCTTAAATACGCCATAATATAATAAATATTAAAAGTCCCCATTTATTGAAATGTGTGTTCGTTTATTAAAGGTCAAAAGTGCAAAATTATTTTATTCTCTCATTTTTCTCCTAAATGGATAGGATATAACTTCATCCAATTTTAAAATCGGGATATTTCCAATTAGGTGACCCGCACAAAAAGAAGTGTGAGAACAATTTTGTACATAATTACATGATCTACAACTTTTTCCAAATTAATTTTGCTATAGGACATGCTGATTACGAGAAAAATACGAGAATACAATAATTTTGACCTTTGACCTTCAATAAAAACATGGGTAGGTACTTTTGATGTTTCTAAGGCCCCACCAATTTACAGCTCTATGCCAATTTATGCAAGCTCAAATTTTTATTTGGTTCCGATTAAAACTGTTGACGTTCGTCATCATTTTTTGTCGCCATTTTAGAGTACGGACAACATAATCATTATTGCCTACATACCATATCCACAATTACTTACCATCAACCGGGCACTTTATCCTTCTCTTCCAGAATAAATCTTTGTGTTGCACAATCCGGTAATCAAACCCGTGCTCAACCAAGACAAAAAAGAGCCAAAGAAATCAACAATTCTTTTCCTCATTATACATTAGCATAACCTACATTATAACAAGACAATATAATTCAACATCAACACAATGAACGGCAATATTTTCACACAAAACAACGAGGCATTTCTATTTACGAGTTGATGAATTTATCTATGTTTATATACTGTCGGTTAATCGATCTGTTTGTTTCGTTCTCGATAAAACGCAGACAGAGTTGGAAACTCAATAAAATCGTATAGAATATAAACGGTTGCCGAGTATTTATTTAAGTGGTGTTCCCGCCACCCGCGGCTCCTACCGCCATTTTGTGGATGCACAGACCACACATAAAAAGTTCTGGTGTTACGAGTTTTATTGTAAGTAAAGTACAGAGTTTTATTTGTATTGTGATGTATAAATAGGTTGATTTCTTGGTTTGAGTAACTACTAATTGTTATTTAATTGTAAGCGACTGCAATATGAGGTTCTTCAAGAAGGATATTAGGTTATTACAGGGTATCCTTAGGTAAAGCCTGATTGTGACTCCCTTGGTGTTGCACAAATCCACCGTCCATCAGGTAGGCCGTGTGTTTATCTGCTTTTGCGATCTGGTCCTCCTCGGGTCTGAGGACCACGGAGTTCCCAACTCGTCCCCGGTCCAAAGTTTTAGGAAAAGAAAAGATTAGTCCTCCTAGCTAAGATTAGATACTAGATAGATTTTAAGGAAGAGACTGCCGATTCCTAGATCAATCCTGTGCCACAGCTCGAAAAGACCTTTATCTCGGTATCTCTCATCGGGTTATATTAAAATTTATAGGGACTTCACCACTGGGCTCTATAATATTATCAAATGTATTTATTTACCTAAGGTATTGATGTGGGTGGTATGTAAAAAGCTTACATATCAATTAGCCCCCACACAATTGACAATACGCTGGCCGACGTATTGTAGAATAGATTAATGAAATAATGAATGTACGGGAATGCCCTTCCTTACCCTCCCCACTCTTCAGAGCACGCCACTGCCACTGCAGGACAATCTCAATATCCTAGGTATGGATGTTCGCTGCAACCTGAATAACAAAAACTACATCGAAAGTATAATCAAAACAGCCTCACGAAAACTCGGAGTCCTGAACAGAGTGAGACGATTTTTCACGCCGGAGCAGCGGTGTCTTCTATACAAGACACAAATTCGCTCATGTGTGGAGTACTGCTCGCATCTCTGGGATGGTTCAGCAAAGTACTTACTAGATGCTCTCGACAGGTTGCAGCGACGTGCATCATTGGGAATCCCGAGATCACGAACACCCTAGAACCTTTACAGCTGCGTAGAGATGTTGCGTTCTTGGCTGTATTTTACCGTTTGTACCATGGGGAGTGTTCTGATGAGCTCTTCCAATTAGTCCCACCCTCCCCTTTCCTACACAGGACAACGCGTGCAGGTCTTAGATGTCATCCGCACACGGTGCAAAACATCCGATCAAGAACCAAGCGGTTCGGAGACTCTTTCCTCTGTCGCACCATTAAGGCCTGGAATTCATTACCAGCTCACGTGTTTCCTTCTTCCTACAGTCCCGGGTCCTTTAAGCGGGGCGTGAAAAAGCATATGATGAGGCCGTCAAGCTGAGTGTCACCATTGTCACACGGTATGTGTAAGTAATGGTGACCCTCTTTTCTGGGACCTTGCCTTCTGCTTACCATCAGGCAAGGCGAAGTCCAATTGAGGTGTCCTTTATAAAAAAAAAAAAATGCCACGTATTTTGACGTTTATGTCAGTCGTCAACGTAGATCATAAACGTCAAAATAATTACGTAGTAATGACAGGCGTATTGTAGAATAAAATGACGAATGTGTGAAATTGTCCCCTAAAATCTAACCGCGCGTCCTGATCGAACACCTGAATCTCGTGGGGGATGGACACACGGAAACAAATTTACTGGTGTGGCTAGCGTGACCCAGGTAGAATGTCCTGAAAAACTTGACATTGGCGTCTCGCCATTAATAATCTTATAAACATTTTACTGAGTCGTTGGCGGAATCCTTGGAGTCGCCATAAACCAAAAAAGAAAAAAAAATGTGTGAAATTGACATGAAAATCGACACGTATTTTGACATTTGTGACGTTTATGACAGTCTCCAACGTTTGACATTACGTTGACAAACAAATTAAAACATCAAAATACCTACGTGTCAATCATAGGTATATTCATCATTCCATTCAAAGAGAATACAATACTACGTAAGAATTCCATTCTACAATGGCACAGAGCCATTTATCAAGAATTGACTCCAAAGAATAGTCCTGTCCCTCTTGTCTAGAGGGACAGATATCTTACGGTAGGTAGATACAATGATTCTTATTAAGAGGTTCGTTGCTTACAGAATCCAAGAACTCACTGTACTTTTACATTTAACACTTTTACAGGGAATTGGTAGTACCCGTGTTCGAAGTGCGATGCTACCGTGTTCTGCTGTGTGTCAGGTGTGTCTCGGTGGGTGGCCTTCCTGGAACTCTTTATTAGTCTGGCGATGGTGAGGGCGTAGATGGAAAACCGATGTGACCCGGTCAAAGTGTTTAATGTTCTTGGTATTTGATGTATCCCATCTCCCCCTCCCAGGTGGGATTGGGTAATCAATTTGTGATTGTGAATTACTGAGGCTAGCACTACCTGTAGAGGACGGAATATTTGTCGCAGTTGTTCAGCGACGGAATTACAATATAATTATGTATAAATAAAGACGCAACAGAGTGATTGTTTAGTCATTATTCTGTACGTAACGGAATGCGACGGAATTTAGGTAAATAAGATACATATAAACTTATTTTTTTACTTAACTCTAATCTATGGAGAATTTGTGCCGTCAGTGGGAAGACTAAAGGCTTGTCCTGATTTGTCTTCTACTGACGGCACAGAAACTCTGTACTTACAGGGTTGGCAGCGCGACTGTGACTCCTCTGGTGTTACAGACGTCCATAGGCCACGGTAACTACTTTCCATCAGGTGGGCCATGTGCTTGTCTGCCAACTAAGTGGTATAAAAAAAAAAACATAGAGGCTTTTATTGTATTGTGCCCAAAATCCCCATGGATACCCCGACCACTGGAGCCGGTGAGAGAGGTTATGTCGGACTTAAACCGACTAAAACGCACGCCGAGTAGACCGACTGTGTGGGCCGCAGGTTGCTGAGACAAAGTGCCCGCTTGCCGGCAATAGCGAGTCTATTACGTGTCACAAATATCAGAGTTGGTGAAATGTGGGTGATATACACCTCTGCCTGCCCCCTCAAGTATTTACAAGCGCGCTATATGTAATGTATCAGCACCCCATCTCATCCGAAGGCTGTCGTAAGAGGCGACTAACGGAAAAATGTGTAGATGATATCACTACCTACTAGAGAAAAAAAAAACTCGAAATAAAACCCTGTACCTACTAACTCGTCTGGCCAGCGTGGAAACAGTAGGCCAAAGTTTCTCAACACTGGGAGAGGTTTATGTCCAGCAGGCTGCGATGGGCTAGTTGATTGATTGATTGAATAATATCAAGCGCTAATCCCAGTTGCACCCAAAGCGGACACTATCGAGCTTGAGATTAGCACTATGTGTACCTATTAGGTATGTATATCTATCACCTGAATGGCGTGACCTAGATATTTTTTTATACCACTTAGGTGGCAGACAAACACACGTCCTACCTGATGGAAAGTGGTTACCGTGGCCTATAGACGTGTGTAACACCAGAGGAGCCACACTCGCGCTGACGACCCTGTAGGCACAGAGCCTCTATGCCGTCAGTGTAGAGGACAAAGCAGGACAAGCCCTTAGTCATCCCACTGACAGCACAAATTCTCCAGTGAGCTCTGGCTACCCTACTCACCGCTGGCTCTGGGAACATAACACGAAGTTATTATAACCGCGGTATTCTGTAGGGCGGAGGTACTTCCCCAGTCGGACTGCTCAATTGGGCGGAAATACCGCCGTGTCCTGCGCTACCTCCTATACTAATTACTTAATCAATAATCTTGCAAAATTAACTTTTATTTATAGACCTGATGTTCTTACTAACTATAATGGCGGCATAATAACTGAGTGACTAAGCCGTCGCCAATAAATAAATACCGGCCAAGTGCGAGTGGGACTCGCGCTCTAAGGATTCCGAACCTACCATTATACAAGCCGACTTGATTAATTTAAATTTAAAATATATTTTTGAAATGAATATGTCGCAACAACTAGCTCAATTAGCCAATCAAAAGTATTTGTTGTCATAGCGGCAACAGAAAAACATCATTTGAGTTTTCTAGCTATCACGGTTCATGAGGTAGTTACAACCTGGTGACAAACAGACAGACAAACAGACGGACAGTGAAGCCTCAGTAATAGGGTTCCGTTTTTACCCTTGGGTAAGGAACCCTAAAAAAGGAACCAATTTACACTGCCAAAGATAACAATGCTAAAGACACTGCTTCGTACTTATCTCAGTGTTGTGTACCTACCGATTGTTTCCGAGCCTTTCCCTTACTAGTGGGTTCGCAGTATTTCTCCACAGCACTGCATGTCATGCCTTACGAACTCAAATCAGCACTTCACAATACTTTCTTACACATATTATTGTATTAAAAATTTCTAAAGATCGGCTATACCTACCAAACACCGATTAGGTAAATTTTATTCAATAACAACACACCAATGTTTCCCTAAACTCATAAAAACTAGCTAATAATTTTGTGAAAAATCTATGGTTTTATAGTTTAAAATTTATAGGCTGTATGCGATGTAGAGCTAATGAACCGGAAGTGCCGCCATTAAACTATGATGAGCGTATAACGTTCACTTGTCGTAAAAAATTGTTAATTTCAAAACGAGGTTGGTGTAAAAATAGTACCTAGTAGATTACGTACAACGTGCGGTAGATGGAAGATTAAGGAGCAGATTAGATAATGGGTTATGTTAACATAGAATTTCCATCCAAATCGGTGTTTTTTTTTCTATTAGATTTTTACAGAATCTCTAGAATGCCAGTAGGGGCCTGTCAAGAAGCATCCGCAGTTGCAGAACGAAGATTCGAGCAAGCAATTTATCCCGGTATCGAATCCGAAGGCGGTACGTGACAGTTCGTTACAGCTTATACCCTAGTAAAAGAAAACCGAAGTGACTTCATGCCATGGTTTGTTCTGTTTTGTCTTCTGCACTGACGGCACAGTAACTTTCTTTTCTTACAGGAGCGTCTTGCCGACTGCCAGCATATGTGACTTCCCCGGTGATGCACATGTACATAGGCCACAGTAACAACTGTTAATACTATAGGTATTTAAACTATCATGGTCACTCACATCAGTATCACAATTAACGTGATATTTATCATGTTTCATTGTTTTGAGTTTCCGATAAGAAAAAACTGTTCCTCTGTTCAACGCCACTACTCCAGTTCCTCCGCGATCATGGTGCTTGCAACATCGCCGAAATATCGGAAACTCAAAACAATGAAACATGGTAAATATCCCGTTAGTTTTGATACTGAACTGTTAATACTGTTGATTAACGGCGCTTGATAGAACCTGCTACACATATTGAATAAGATACTTTGAGAATGCCGTGAGGCGAAACCGTTCAGGTGAAAAATAAAATATAGTGGAAAAGTAAAAAGTGCACAAAGTACAAAGTTATTCAACACAGTAACAACGTTCCATCAGGTGGGCCGTATGCTTATCTGTCACCGTGTGGTATGAAATTAAAAAAAAGGGTATACCTACATTCTTTCGTTCGTTTTTTGTTTGAAATAGGACACGTCAATGAGACTTCGGTTCCCCTAATAGTGAGCTGAAGGCAAAGTCTCGTAAAAGAGGGCCAGCCATTGTATAGCTACATATGCCATGGTGACACTCAGCTTAACGACCTCATCGTATACTTTTTCATGTCCCGCTTAAATAACCCTTTACTGTCGGAAGAGAGAGAGAAGGAGGACTGTAAGAAGAGGGCAACACGTGAGCTGGTAATGAATTCCAGGCCTTAATGGTGCGTCAAAGGATAGAGTCTCCAAACCACTTGGTTCTTGATCGGATATTCTGCACCGTGTGCGGGTGGGTGACATCTAAGCCCTGCAGGTGTTGTTCTGTGTAGGAAGGGAGAGGGTGGGACTAATTGGAAGAACTCATCAGAACATTCACCATGGTACAAACAGTAAAATACTGCCAAAGACGCAACCGTCTCTACGCATCTGTAAAGTCTCTAGGGTGTTCGTGACCTCAGAATCCCCAATAATGCGGTCCGCACGTCGCTGCAACCTGTCGAGAGCATCTAGTAAGTACTTTGCGGGACCATTCCAGAGATACAAGGAGTATTTCACGCAGGAGCGAATTTATATCTTGTACCGCTACCGTGTCGTGTTTAAATAAATAAATAAATAGATAAAACTTTATTTTAGATCTTGATCCATAAAAATGTTAGAAGTACACTACACTTAAAAGCCAAGTTAGTAACAAAATAAAAACATGTAATAGGTGGCGTGCCTATTGCCATTAATCAGGTTTATAAGTGCCCGGTTAATGGCAATAGGCTCGCCAAATAAACTGGCCAAATGTGGGTGCTAGCACCTCTGCCTACCCCTTCGGGGATATAGGCGTGAGTTTATATGTTATGTTATGTAAAAACACAAAATCACAAAAGTTTTAGTTTAGTGTGGAGCCAAAGTTTCGGATGTTTCTTGGCCCCCTAGTTGTGAGTGTATATGACGTGTGACCCCATTAACAAATCTTCGAGGCTTATAGCCTCACCTGCGCCAGCCTCGTCTATCAATAAGCTAGTGAACAAATAAACAAAAGTCACCGACATCCACGTGAGAGGAGCCGCGGTCACCAGCTAGAGCTAGTAGATTAATATTTCTCGGTAGAGTCGATGTTCGACACTAGTGACGCGTACGCGTGGGTGCCGGCTCCAGTTAAAGCTATCGTTGATCCATCATCCTATCCTATTCACATTCACATGTAAAACCATTTATTTCAGTTCGACTCTACAGCTGCAATTAGTGCAGCTCAGGTTACAACGCGGGGACGGGCTTGGCTGGAAAGGAACCAAGAATTCATCACTTTGTGATTTTTTTAAAACGTCTTCTCGTCATCCTGTCTAGTTATCAACCCGTCAAGCTAAGAGCCACCATTGTATCCTTGTTGGTATCTGCAATGGTGACCCTCTGCTACACATATTGAGAACTCACTTGTTCTTTTCCACATTATTTTCAATATTTATTAGATTCAAAGATTTAAATAATATGTTTGAGTGTCGCAATGTTTATAAAGGAATATTCTTAAATGTCATTGTAAACCTTTGAGGATGCCGTAAGGCGAAACCGGTCAGGTCTGATATATATCAAAAATAATGTGGAAAAGCACAAGTGAGTTCTCAATATGTGTAACAACTAATTTCACCAAGTGCCATCAATCAACAGTATAAATAGTGACCCGTTGTCCTTATACTTTACCCTCAGCTTGCCATGAGGTGAGATTAAGTCCTCTTATATTTGAAAGAAGAATAATATGTGTATTTGACGAAATCAAAATTTCTCGCGGACAGAGCCGCCAGCAATAGATTGTACTCGTACGCGTACCGGTTATAATTTAAAATACATTTTTAATAAGGCAGATTTCTTGATTTATTAATTACCTAATGCTAAATCATGAATTTTTCATTTATTTTGTGTTTATTTTTATTTCAGGACTTCCACGGAATGTAACCGGAAAATGGCGAGTAATTATTATTCCTACTATTTTGATAGTGAATGAAATTTTAAAGCATTTAGTATGCTAACTATTCAAATCGAGTAAAATTTTAACGGTCCCGACGGGATTAGAACCCGCGGTCTATCTCTCACAGGGGGAACGCTCTGACCACTGAGCCACAGAACCTTTGCCGGAAACCATCCAAATTCTTCTATACATATCTAATCTTCTATAGTCTTACGGTGAGAGCCATCTATCGATATTCGTAAGAACTAGTATTATTTCTTAGTGCAATGTTGTATACCATCATCCTGTTTTAGTTCAAGGAGTTTACAGAGTACCGTGAACACATTTAGGCCATTAGTGACGATTTATTTAATTATAGTTGCAGTAGGTGTATCCTGTTTGAATGCCGATGATTACAGCGTGATGATATGTCCGTAGGTAGCTACTGGACAAAGCGCATAATATAATCATTATCATCTTCCATATAGCGATGGCCCAGTTGCGCTTTTTTTTCGTATATTTCACATAGTTTTCTTCTATATCACTTAAGTATATCACTTAAGTATATCATAATATATCACTTCTATATAGAAGGTAGGACACGACGGTATTTCCGTCAAATTGAGCAGTCCGACTGGGGAAGTTCCTCCGCCCTACAGAATACCGCGGCCATTATAACCTCGTGTTGTGTTCCCCGCGGTGAGTAGGGTAGCCAGAGCTCACTGGAGAGTTTTTGTGCTGTCAGTGGAAAGACGAAAAGCTTGTTCTGCTTTGTCTTTAACACTAACGGCACAGAAACTTTTGTGCTTACAGAGTTGGCAGGGCGAGAGAGATGGCCCTGGGTCGGTCGAGGTGCGAGGGATATGCCTGTTAACCTCACCTCCGGCAACCAAAAACGACCCACAGGCGGCGTGCGTTTTGGTCGGTTCGAGTTCGACATAACCTGTCCCACCGGCTCCGGTAGTGGAGGTATCTGTGGGGATTTTGTGCAAGTAAAAAAAAACGGTGGTAGTTACAAATGTTACCATTAAATGGGAATAGGTCATACAAGCTTATTTGATTGGTAGGTATGTCGTCTTTTCCGGAAGTGACAGCCCTCTGACCTCCTAATCTCGGGGTGATAAAGAAACTTGTTTAATGTTTGAAGTAAATTCGAATATCGATGGGTACGTAGGTATATCTACATTCACGCCTAAATATAATGTCTTCAAGTAACAGACGGCAAGCCTATTGCTGTCATCTAGGATCATTTATGAATTCTGATATTTGACCCAAATTATAATTGGCGTGTTTTGTGTACCAATTAGTGAGTGAGGTTGGCTTGAGTACCGGAGATCTTGGCGGGTTACTACAACCCTGGCGATAAAAAACTAATGTTACATATGTTTATTTAATACTAGTGGTTACCCGCGGGAACATCCGTGAGGATTTCTGATCACGTTACCGCAAAAAATTCTTCACCAATGGTCACTCATACATCAATCAATCAATTAGTCCACTGCTGGACAGAAGGCCTCTCCCACTCATACATACAAGCTTCCTATTAAGTGAAGTGACCAGTTTAAAAAAAAATTTAGTTTAAATTTACCATCAGCCTCTCGCGTCTCAAATCTGGAAGTGCATATCATAAAAATATCATTATCTCACTAATATCGAGTTATTACCAAGATATTTCAGTTCTGTAGTCCACAGTGCGGTACTACTTGACGGACAGACGGACAGACAGACAGGCCGCGTGTTACAAAGCTCGCATCCGCCGCCCGGTGCTGCCTGTTTGTGTTACGCCACACATTAGCCGCTGTTGAGGCGAGTCCGGCTCGCACATAATACTAAGAAGAACACTAAATTACGCCTTTGTGTGTACAGGGTAATCTTGGACAGAGATTGCATTTTATTTTATTAGGGAGTTTTGTAATAAATATTAAATATTCTACAACATTCTACACAACGCTATCTAGACCCATGGTAAGCATAGCTTAACTAGTTTGTGTTATGGAATCTAGAATGCGGATAAATATTTTTATTTTTTTTGTAAATACATACATATTATACATAGAAACACCCAGACCAATGCAAATACCCATATTCATGCATACAAATATTTGCACTGAGCGGAAATCGAACCCGCGCCTCCTGCGTAGCGGGCGCGTTCACTACCGCTACGCCACAAAGGCTTTCATCCTTGTTTGAGCCATTTTCCGACTTTTTGAAGGTCGCTTTTTACTCTAACTAAGAAAGGCGGAAGCAGAACAAATATTTTCTGTAAAGCTGTAGAAACTGCTATCAAATCTCCACAACCTTTAATCATAGTGGCGATATCAAATTCCGGTTATAACTATAAGTAACTTTTGTAATTGCAATAAATAGTTTTGATTATTTCGCAACATCGAATAATTTTATTTAGTAGGTACCAATATCAATAGGATGCCTTCACGCATACCCGAGAAAAAAGGTCTTGATAACCAGAAAGATGGACAGCGAAGTGATTCTACAAGTGATCCATTTTTTTCCTTTTAATATACGGGACCTTGAAACGAAATATTTACATAGGTACTTGCGTCATGAAAGAATTCTAGTTGGGTTCTATAATTAATCTACGCCGTTGAATTATCTATAAATTGTTATAACAAATGTCAGAATATTTATATATCGCCTATGGGTTGTGGAGGTCAGATGGCAGTCGCTTCACGGAAAATATCAAAGTTCAGCCAATTTGCATTTCGTCTGAAAAAAAAACTGCCCCGAATTCCGAGGCGAAGGCGTCGACTCGATGCGACTGGGATGATGATGAAACGTCAAATCCCTTTACCATCTTCTGAAATATCTAATTTCTCCAATTATAAAATTCCTTGTGAGAAGGACAATCAGGAGCACAGTACTGCCTGGGGTCCCCCTCGCAAAATGTTTTTTTTTTTTAGATAAGTGCTAAATTTAGAAATAGATGTAATAAATAAATTAATTAAAATAAAATTATTATAATGTGCTCTAAACCTAATCTAAGTCGTTACTAACACAATGGATCAAGGTTATCTGAGAAATAAATTATTTATTATAAATTCTCATGAAAAAATATTTTTCTGCGCAGCAAACCACGTACAAAAAATCCTCTAATTAATCTGTGAGCGCACTACTCTACAGCCATAAGAATCAAAGCTCTGGCGTGCTTCCAGGTTGGCAGCCAGAGACAACTAAATCTGTCTTTTGATCAATTGTTGTCCACTAGTGGGCAAAGTTGTAAACTGTTGTTAATAAGGCCCACTTTGATGTACGGCGCAATGATTTTGAAACAGTAGTCTGTGGGGAATATGATTTTCATTGATCATTGCGTGTTAATAATAGTTGCTTTGAGAATTACGGGAAACGTTCAACTAAATGTTTAGAATTGGTTTAAGTTTTTTTAGAGATATAATTGTAGTTAGAATATCTTTATAAATGCATACCATTTAGGAGGCAGACAAGGACACGGCCCATCTGATGGAAAGTGGTGCAATACAAGATGGACGTCACACATTTTTTTTTATCTAAATACGCCAACTTGACTTCACCTCGCCTGATGGTAAGCTAAAGACAAAGTCTCAGGAAAGAGGGTCACCATTACAGACACTAAGCAATGTTAGGTACAATGGTGGCACTCAGCTTGGCGGCCTCGTCAAATGCTTTATCACGCCCCGCTTAAAGGACTCGGGACTGTAGGAAGAAGGAAACACGTGTGCTGGCAATGAATTCCAGGTCTTGGTGGTGCGGCAAAGAAAATAGTCTCCGAACCGTTTGGTTCTTGCTCGCATATATGAATGATTGAATGAATGAATGATTTATTTTTTAAACAAATAAGAGTACATACAGCATTTTCACATTATCATAAAAACAGTTCAGAGATAATATTGTTACGTGAAACATTGGCGCCTGTACTAATGTATTAAAACATTGTATCACAGGTACCAGCCTTCCAGCATTTTATAGGTTCATTTTACAATTATTAGTGGGAATTAATGTAAATTGGGTTACAAAGTTAAATTAAATTAAATTCGCAATAGTCACAATACAATTAATTGATATAAAAATTACAAAATTACAAATTACCAAATCACAACGTGTGTGTGTGTGTGTGTGTGTGTGTGTGTGTGTGTGTGTGTGTGTGTGTTTGTGTTTGTGTGTGTGTCTGTATGTATGTGGCAGAGTAGTACTCAATGTGTACATTAAACTGAGACTTCCAAAAGATTTTCAGTTTCCCGGTAGTCCAAAGTCAGGAGCCATCGTTTAAGGGAAAATTTACATTCCTTAGCAGGTAGAGGATAAATGTAGATGAGTTTGTTGATGCGATTATAAAGGCGACAACTGCTTACAAAAAAGCTCTTACTCGCCACCGCACTTCTGTGTGGCTGAATTTCGCAGACGCGATCCTTTCTACGCTTGGCAGATTGTACATAGGGAAGCAGGGCATGCCTACGTAGTGTAGACTGAAACACAAAAAGCTGTCTAACAGTCAGTACATCGCACTCGTTATATAGCAAACTTGTCGAGTATCTTCGAGGTTTTCCTGCAAGGACCTTAAGAACAGCTCTTTGCGCTCTTTCAATCCTAAGCATAATGGTAGAACCAGCACCACCCCACACTGGAATGCAGTAGGATATTATGGATTGACATAATGTGTAGTACACTAATTTCAGAGTACCTCCATCAGCAGAGGATCTCAGTTTTTTGAAAATGAATATGAGTTTTCTAATGCGTGAAGTCAAGGTGTCTATTTGTTTAGTCCAGCGAAAACATGAATCAGTATATTCTGCACAGTGTGAGGGTGACATCTAAGCCCTGCACGTGTTGTTCTAAAATTTACATCACACATATTTAGAGGTACGTGAATTGCGCTCTTTCGCTTTTTCTTTTACTGGTTTGTTACGGCTTTTACAAGTAACTGCCGTCTGACCTCCTAACACCGAAAGGAAGGCCAGCCCCGGAACCTCATCCTTCAATCAGTAGGTGTAAGCTTGTAGGTCAGATTGACTTGAGTCCTCTCACTAGATATGATTTTCGGTCCTACGTTTTTTTAAATTATTTTTTTAAAGAATATTAGCAGCCGAAATTACTAATATTCCCTCTAACCCCTCCTACTAAGACTAATTGCTTGTGCTAGGAGTGGTTTCACGTCGTCGGTAGTGTAATGGCCAGGATTCGAAACCGGGCCCTCTCGATCGTAATGCCGACTCCTTAACCACCAAGCTACCGACGCTTATAGGGGGCGAGCCTATTGCCGTAAAGCGGGCACTTAGTCATAAGCTGTATGTTTACTGTCGGATGGAGAGTCACCTTCTACGATATCCAAGGGAGGAGATGGGATAGCCTTATTGTACTGCACTGGGGACCAACGGGAACGTACTGCAGTCAGTGTTAAAACTATCTTGACTGCAAATTTGCAAAATGATTGTAATATTATATATATTATTATATAGCAAATTTAATAGTTTCATAATATTAAATATTTCACTTATTTATTTAATTTTTCGATGCCTAAAATTACAGTCTCCCTCTTTTTCTCTATCCCATTTTTGTATATAGTTATATCTATATAAATTTGTAAGTAATTGTATATTATAATAGCATATTTTATTTAATGTAATCATATTATGTATCTTATAAATTCCGAGGTTTATTTAATAATATTAATTAATAAAAAAAAACAATCACACGCATTCGTACTCGTCACTAAAAAATATGCGCGACCGGAACTGTACCTGGCGCGGAGGTGTGCATCACGCTGGCTGCGTTGCCCATTTAAATGGCGATGGACAGTCAGGAGTCGCCTGACTTCTCCCTGATCCTACGACCGATATCCTCCACAAATCATTTTAGTTTCATTGGTTTAAATTGTACCGTCAGCGTAGTAATGACGCCAGCTCTTTGGGCACGAGCACAATATAATCTATATTAATGTACTTTTATCATAATCATCATTTACCCTTTTGTGTACAATTACACCCACATTTTCCAAGCTGGTTGTATTGATACGCAGTCATTGTGCAATCAGGGCATCTTAAGATATAGTCGTTTTGATACCTAGTAAATTTGAGATTAAGCTTATTTTTTACACCATTTGGGTGGGCCGACAAGCATACCTACTGCCCACCTGATGGAAAGTGGTTACCGTGGCCTATGGACGAGTGCAACACCAAGGGAGTCGCACTCGCGCTGCCAATCGTGCCGTCAGTGTCAAAGACAAATCAGAACAAGCTTTTGGTCTTTCCACTGACAGCACAAACACCCTCCAGTAAGCTCCAGTAAACAACACGAGGTTTTTATAGCTGCGGTGTTCTATAGGGCAGAGGTACTTCCCCAGTCGGACTGCTCAATTGGACGGAAATACCGTCGTGTCATTCCTCCTAATATATATAAAAAGCTTTTATTATATTTATATATTATATATATTAATGCTTTTATATAAACATAGTAATTCCGACATGTAGTCTGCATTGTGACAAGGTGCTTTTAGTAAATTTGGACTTTAAGATACCAACCCAATTTTTCGATGTCTAAAGGTACAGTCTCCCTAATTTTTAAATTCATTTTTGTATATATTGTATAGTTATCAAATTTTTGTATATATTTTATAAATAATTGCATATATTTTTTTCTATAGATATTATAATAACATAGTTTATGTACCTAAACTGAATGCATATTCGATTAAACGTTATTTTCTTAACGTTCGAACTAAAGGTTAAACTAAAGGTCAAGAGGGGCATCAGCAGGTTTCTTCATGGTCGGCAGCGCGAGTGTGACACCCCTGGTGTTGCATACGTCCATAGGCCACGGTAACCGCTTCCCATCAGGTGGGCCGTGTGCTTGTCTGCCAACTAAGTAGTATCGAATAATTATAAGGTATCAAATATCAGAATAATCGGTCGGAAGGGGGGAAAATCAAGGCATTAATATCATTTTTAGTACTTTGGTCGTCAATATCGATCAGACTGTACCTGCTTATCACAATAACATAACTATCCTTCTCCACACTCGGTTTAAAACATAAAAAGATCCCTAAACCCTCCAGTCACACTCGCGAGCTATCTGCCACACCATATTCCTTCATAACAACATTTTATTAGTTTACAACGCGTAATCAACGAGTTTCCTAGAAGCCACACGTGACGGTATTCCTATTAATTTCATTTTAAATGCTTTTTGTCGTCCAAACTGAGACATTGTTTACTTTACCCTTTCAGGTAAAAGATAAGAAAATCTATCGCCATGCTCAACATACATTACTGGTTTTGATCACGTTTAATAAATACAATCTGAACAAAAGAAGCAATGTATTAAGATACTTTATGTTAAGTTGTGAGGTGTATGTCTCGAAGTAGAGGGTAAAGGGCGGATTTGTTAATAGGTGTTTTAAGTTTTTTTTTTAAGGTGTTATGTTTAAAATGGTGGAACCACGTCTTTAGGGGTGTTGGAGCGGCAATAATATTTTTTTCTGTTTGTTTTCTTTAGTTTGTTACGATTGAAAGAGCTGTTTATTAGTTACGTTTGAAAATGCTTCAGAACGCTGTAAAACGTATAAAATTAAAGTTAGTGTTAACTGATTCTGTTTTAACATATTAAAAACATATTATTATTAACCTGTTTTTGACGCTAATGGCGAGTCCTACAGTACTGTTGTGCATGAGATGTTAGATTCGATAACCGGGCCGGGCAAATTAAATGCTAAGTTTTAGAAAGTTTTCGTAGCAGCAAGAATTTGGAGGAGGTAGGACACGGCGGTATTTCCGCCCAATTGAGCAGTCCGACTGGGGTAGTACCTCCGTCCTACAGAATACCGCGGTTATAATAACTTCGTGTTGTGTTCCCGGCGGTGAGTAGGGTAGCCAGAGCTCACTGGAAAGTTTTGTGCTGTCAGTGGGACGACCGAAGGCTTGTCCTGCTTTGTCCTCTACACTGTCGGCACAAAATCTCTGTTCTTACAGGGTCGGCAGCACGGATGTGACTCCACTGGTGTTACACACGTTCATAGGTCATGGTAACCACTTTCCATCAGGTGGGCCGTGTGCTTGTCTGCCACCTAAGTTGTATATAACAAAAAAAAACTTCGTAGCACCAAGAAACCTAACGTAAGATGGTAATACCTCTGTAGGGTAAATTACGCAAACATACAAATACAATACAACAGCAATTGGACTATATCTCCATGTTCTTTCTTTTTTTATACCACTTAGGTGGCAGACAAGCACACGGCCCACCTGATGGAAAGTGGTTACCGTGGCCTATGGACGTGTGCAAAACCAAGGGAGTCACACTCGCGCTGCCAACTCTGTACGCGCAGAGATTTTTTGTGCCGTCAGTGTAAAAGACGAAGCAGGGCAAGCTTTTGATCTTCCTATTGACATCACAAAAAAAACAGCGTTCAACACAAGTAGTCCTAAAGCTTCTAAGCCCTCGAAAGATCTTTAAGAAAACAAATTAAAAGGAACCAATAGTACCTGCTCACAAGTAATTCATGATTTACTTCACTCGCAATAGCAATCAAGTAAATACTCCAAGGCAGATATCCTAAAATGCAAATATATCTTTTCACAAATCATTAAGAATTATAAATTATCTATCTTAAAAACAAAGTGAAGCAATGAGTACCTTGCCTGCGGTCATTTTCGTTGTACATTTACATTTCAGTAGCATAAACTCGTGATATGTTTCCCCCTACCTGTTTACTGAGGTCGGAAGTGCGCGATGCCTCGTTTAGTTGCACTACACTGACAGATATTGAATACTTAGGACACTCGACAAAGGATCTAAGTGCACACCTTTTTAAAATTAATTAATTGTGTGAAAAGGCGTATTCTTATATCTTTTGTTGGCTGTTCTTGAATATTAGAATAGAAGTGCTATATTTATTATATTGCAGTGCCTAAAGCTAAACTGTAATTGTGCTGTCACATTATATTACTGTTGAACCGCTGCTAGCCTAGTGGTATGGGTAATGGACTGCTGCGACGAGGTCTCGGGTTTGATCCCAGGTTTACCAAGTCACACACCAATGACTTTTCGATGCTTTTCGAAGTTATGTGTGTATTTATCGCAGGTTTATAAGTGCCCGGTTAGTGACAATAGGCTCGCCACCTACTACATTGGGATCTAAACATAAACTGGCGAAATGTGGGTGCTAGTACCTCTGCCTACCCCTTCGGGGATATAGGCGTGAGTTTATGTCATGTTATGTTAAATTTATGTTTCATAATTTTTGCACTAATAAGCATAATTTTACATTATCTTATATTGTTTGTTTATGTAGACACATATTCTGATATTAATTCATTTCATTTAATTGTATGTAAGTACTGTTACCAGTTCTTGAACAAGTATAAACCAATAGGGCGAATGTTTGTTTTTATGGTCCCTTTATGTCATAACAGGAAGGTCTTTACAAATTTTGGAATTAAACGGATACCTTCATTGAATTATATGACTGATTAATCTGTACTGGCCAAGAGTTTAAAAATACCGGTCGACTGCATATATAGCTCAGTAGACAGTACTCTCCTAGCGTGCATTTGACACCGATACCCGGCATTCATCCACATGGTTTGGATAGTTTAAAAAGTTGGGCACTTACTGATTAAACGTTGAAAGTATTGTTTTATATCTGTTGAATTTTGATATTTTTTGTATGCATAAATATTAGTTATTGTATATATATGTACAATTATGTGTACGGACCTAAACTATTGAGTTTTAAAAGTTTCAACACAAATTGCATTTCCCAAATTCAAGTTCAACAGCCGAGCCTACTTTCCCACTGCAATAAAGATACTAAACGCTCCATCCATCCTTTCAAACATTGCATCGTGGTCGGTTTTATTTTTAATCAAACGGCACACGTGTGGATTGTTTTGTGCCAGCTAAAATTGAAGCTCTGTGCGGCTAATTGATTTCTAAACGAGCGGCTTCAGTCACTTGTTTTTTTTTTGTACCTTTGATGACGATTGAGCCGTTTATCTATGTTGGTTGTACTGTTACTGATATTTAAAAATAGAACCTTTTTTTTTCTAGCAATAACACAGAATAAATATGGTTTTTAGAATTGTCAATTGCGAATTCGCGAAGGATGAAAATAAGTAGTTTCACATTTTTAAATAGCATTGTGAGATCATTTCTTTACAGATTGATGATCTTCTTTGAAGTTAAATAAAAAAACGAGGTTCTGGTTAATTAAACAATTAGAATATGCGTGCTGTTAGTAAACATGAAGATTTCTGTCGTTGGCAAATGTAACTACGTACAGTCAGTGTCCAAAGTATGATAATTGCATAGATCTACAACATTTTTTTTAATGAAAACGATTTAAATTTAAAAGTATTGATTGAAGCATCAATTATTTTTAAACCATCGCGGTGTAAATTAATCGCGAAGGCCCGAACCGTTATATAATTATGAAGATAAATTATTTTGCATGTGACTACTTTTTCTAATCTATAAATTAAATCATCTTCTATCTCTCTTCTAGCAGTCATATATCAACAGTTCAGTTCAAAAACATAGCTGCACCTAAAAAAACATATATTGGAATGCAAGCGAAGCAAATAACTGTAAGAAGGTCATCAGCAGTCTCTTCAACTCCATAGGCACGGCACGAGTACCACGCACATATCGGGCGCAATAAAAGTCAGTTGATGGAAACCCGACTGGCATAAAAATAGCGACGACGACGTTGTAGTAATGTGCTAATATTTTATTCGAAAACCTCGCGAATCATCTTATCACGTAAATTCCACGTTTTAGTGAACTTCTGTTTTAATTAAAACAATGTTTAGCTGTTTGGCCGATCTATTTGTAGTTTCTTGGTTTTCTCATTTTAAAAATATGTATTTGTATTTTTTTATACTGCTTAGGTGGTACACTAGCACACGGTCCACCTAATGAAAAGTGTTTACCGTGGCCTATGGACGTGTGTAACACCAGAGGAGCCACACTCACGCTGCCAACCCTTTAAACACAGAGAGTTTCTGTGCCGTCAGTGTAAGACAAAGCAGGCTCTCCTGCTTTGTATTTAACGCTGCTCCTTCTGACAGCGTGAAAAGCACAAACCTTTATTTTTTATTGTAACTGGCATTATACCGCTTAGGTGGTACACAAGCATTCGGCCCACGTGATGGGAAGTGGTTACCGTGGCTTATGGACGTGAGCAACACCAAGGGAGTCACACTCGTGCTGCCAGCCCTGTAAGCACAGAGAGTTTCTGTGCTGTCAGTGTAAAAGACAAAGCAGGCTCTCCTGACGCTGATCCTTCTGACGGCGTGAAAAGCACAAACCTTTATTTTTTATTGTAACTGGCATTTAGAGAATACTTATTTAAAACTAAAAATCATCAGTTTTGAATTTGACCTTCGTATCTAGGCTGACAGAAATTCTAAGTAGACACAAACTAGTGACAATTATAATGTTATTATTTGTAGTAACTACATAGTGTATCGCCAAAATATGGAAAGCTGAGACAAAGTCTACAAGACAAACAAACAAAAGTACCTACTACATAAAATAATAGTGCCTGCCTATATGATTGTAACCTGAACCAAGAATGGTGGTTTTCCAGACCATCAGATGAAATAACAGCGTTTCGCATGCACGCATAACCTATTAAAGAAATATTCAATAACGTGGATGCTGTACTGCAGTAGCCTAGTGATATGGGTAATGGACTGCTGAGACGAGGTCTCGGGTTCGATCCCGGTTTTACCATGGCACACACCAATGACTTTTCGATGCTTTTCGAAGTTATGTGTGTATTTATCGCAGGTTTATAAGTGCCCGGTTAATGGCAATAGGCTCGCCACCTATTACATTGGGACCTAAACATAAACTGGCGAAATGTGGGTGCTAGCACCTCTGCCTAACCCTTCGGGGATATAGGCGTGAGTTTATGAGTTTATGTTATGTACAGCAGTGAATATTTCATGAATTCCTGAAACTAATTTCTTCATTTAATAGTTCCCAATTTATAACTAACTAACTCGTTAACGACAAACAAAAATACATCTGCGAGAGGCAAGATTGTTAACTCAGAAAAAATATATTACCGAAACCTAAGGTAAAATACATGTGTGCACGATTGTTTATTTTTCTACCAAGTATGTGTGTGTCACTAAACGGCCAGTATTTTTTATTGTATTTTACGACATGACAGTAAACTCGAGGCGTTTATTTAATCTGTGCCTTGCGGTGCGATTGCGCTCAATTAAAAAGTTAATAACAGTGTCTGTTGCTTATGGTTGCTAGAATAATGGCGGTTTATTATTACAAATTAATTTCGTTACTGTGTTTTAAATAGAGCACCTATGTAATTATGTGGCTTCTATGTATACATATTGGAGTCATTATAGAAAAACTGACAAAACGTGATTAAATGCTGTTCTTTAAACGAGTACCTATCAGTGACGAAAAGAATACTTTAAAAAAGAAAGCCGGTGGAAAAAACTTACCCTGATCTAGTGTGTACCATTTGAATAGTGGGAAGCTGAAAGGAATCGGGTTATAGGGACCCATGCCACTCATTCAAACGATTCGTAAGGGTCAGCAGGAAGAGTTACAAGTGTCGATAAGTTATGGTGAGCACTCACCATCAAGGATGGACTCTTTATTTATTTGCCACCTAGTGGTATGAAAAATGTACGACTGTTTGTCTGATTTAAATTCCTGGAACGAATAGGTAGACGTGTGGATCACACACCCATATTACACGTACATCCAGGGTTCCAGGTACACCTATTGACCAGATCAGTTTTATGTATTAATCCCGAAATGGAACATTGAATTTTTTCAAACTTTAAACACTAGAACATAAGTTTAACATCTGCAATTTGCATGTTACTGAAAATGTGCCCGACTAAAACGCACGCCGACTGTGACGGCCGCAGGTTGCCGGATGTGACATATCCCTCGTACCCCGGTTGGCCCAGGACCGCTTCTTTTGAGACGGCCCTCTTAGTTGAAAATGAGCCCAGACCAGGAATTCCAATGAATTCAAACAAGAACAGACCCATCCATCTTATTAAATCATTCCTAAATTTACCCTAACTACACACATAAGTATAAACAATGGAGATTTGACCTTAATTAGATATTTATGGAACCGTTGCGATTAGGAAACATAAAGTAAGTTTTGGCGTATTCATTGCACAAATAAAAATAGTTTACATTATCTATGCCCAATAATTTGACATGATGGTACTGTAAAGTCAAATTTAGCGGGAAATTAAAGAATTGTTTGCTTCTAGGTAAATCCCTATGTAGGGTACAATAAATTATAATATTAAAATAGTAATAGATTTCAGATTTCGTACAAGATTACTGAAGATACAAACTATAAAAACCTTTTCGTAAAAAGTACTTAAGTACTCAAAGATTGATTTATATCATATAAGTACTTGTCTAAAAGTAATAACGAAAGTCGGCAAACTATTATCAAACTAATATCAAAATTCATTGAGCGGTTTAAAAAGTTAGCTGAAAAATATACAGGTATAAGATGATAATTACATTAATTTCAAGATTTTTCTTAGCTAGAGAATCATTTTCAGTTTTTCTATCATGTTTTAAAAATGGACGCATTTTTTTTTACAATAAGCACAGCGAACCTATGCCGCCATTATGTTATCTGAGTGACTGTTTGTTAGCAATTAAAACCTATTCTCCCGATTCTCCGACAACATATAAACGTTGAGACATTGATGTATGTCTCGCGCCATATTTACTGTTTAATATACTGATCCGTGTACACAAAATTGTTAATAAAACTAGAATAACTGAAGTGAATTAGTAATCAGTCGGCCATTAAAGCAGTTAGGAGAAATTGGGTGTTTGTGTGATCTAGTTTTTTACATTAGCATCATTTTTAAAATAAATTTTCATGACTATGTTTTGTAAATAATTTGTTCTTTCAAGACAAATTTTTAATATTGCATGAATACTCGTTTAATCGTTTTTAATACTTATTGACCGAGCGAGCGAAATCAGCGAGTCCCCATTTCGATATGTGGCCGATTTTGCTTTGGTCTTTATTTAAGTAGGTATGTCTGTTTGTCAGTTCCGTTCTGAAGGGCGCATTTTTTAACCAATTTTATTTTCTCTCTTAAAATATTTAAGAGAGAAAATAGGGAAGTGTGTTGTCATGACATAATTCCTCACAGGTTTTTATGAAAAAATGACTTCGTTATAAATAATATATAAGTATAAAGAGTGTCGTCTGCAAACTTTTCTTTTAAGAACAGATCGTCATTAATTTTTGGTGAAATATCCAGCTTTGTTTAAAATAGGAAGATATCTAAGTTTCTTTTTATTACATACTGTTGATTGATGGCATTTGGTGGAATTTGTTGTTACAAAACGTCATTGTAAACCTTTGAGGATGCCGTAAGGCGAAACCGGCCAGATCCAACATACATTAAGAGTAATATGGAAAAGTACAAGTGAGTTATCAATATGTGATCTTTTTTTAGGATACCATGTTTTTGATTTGATTTAGATTTGATTAAGGGCACCAGAAAAATATCTCAACGGGTGCTTGTGTAGCCTACTGTTCACAGAACAACTAGTATTACATTAAGACCCGTAACACGTTCTTTAGATATGGAGAATTTGGCGATACTTTAGTCGGAATATCATTGTGCCAAATAAGAAAAGTGGGGTTTGTAGACAAGTGGTAACCAAGTAAGTTAGCACATTCCAAGTCTGACTTAGTCAGGGGAGTCCTTATGTCTCAACTCTCAACCCCTAGAGGCCTGCGACAGAGTCTCAACTATCAATCAGTAGCTTTACTTCTTCACTGGAGATGGACTTGGACCCCAGAAGATTATAATAACTAAATATTTTACAACATTCCACACAAAGCTGGGTCTAGATGACCCATGGTAGGTACTAATACTATTTTCGGCTAAGTACCTACTTAACTTATATATAGATAAATTTTATTACAATTACAAATTAAATTAATTACAATACAAAATGTCCAATCACTATCCGCAATCATAAATTTTGTCAATTGTTATGTCAATTTATTTTTATTTTTTATTTTTATACCACTTAGTTGGCAGACAAGCACACGGCCCACCTGATGGAAAGTGGTTACCGTGACCTATGGACGTCTGTAACACCAGAGGAGTCACAGTCGCGCTGCCAACCCTGTAAGTACAGAGTTTCTGTGCCGTCAGCAGAAGACAAAGCAGGACAAGCCTTTAGTCTTCCACTGACAGCACAAATTCTCCAGTGAGCTCTGGCTACCCTACTCACCGCTGGTAACACAACACGAAGTTATTATTGCCGCGGTATTCTGTAGGGCGGAGGTACTACCCCAGTCGGACTGCTCAATCGGGCGGAAATACCGCCGTGTCCTACCTCCTTAAATTCGTAGTCAAATTAAATAACCCGCCCCGTATCGTTCCCGGCGCAGAGGTGTCCATGACACTGGCAGCGTCGCCTCGCTGAATCGCGATGGCCATCCTCTGCTCCAGAAACGAGCCGAGCGGGGGTCACTGCCTTGTTCGTGGAAAGTATACTTAACTAAACATAAACAATATTGATGTGTGTTTTTAATTATGTTTTATTTAAAAACTCATACCTATTAATATTTTTCTGTTTACCGAAATCGAACCACTATACACATATAATATGTCGTGTGCCACTAGTTAGTTAGCCTAGTTTATTTGTTTATTATGTGTTTTTGTATATATTAGATACATACATATTATACATAGAAACACCCAGACCAATGCAAATAAACATATTCATGCATACAAATATTTGCATTGAGCGGTGATCGAACCACCGCTCCCTGCTACGCCACAGAGGCCGTTGACCATGATCATGAGGGACACTTCAAGAACACCCACTGATCTGAGCCACTGATGTCGTCAATCATTTTATTTCTCTTAAATTGAAGTGTTCTTGAAAATCTATGTGTATTGATATTATTACGCAGTCTACTTTTACACAATACAAAAAGACTAGTGGTATGGGTAATGGACTGCTGAGACGAGGTCTCGGGTTCGAGCCCAGGTTTTACACACTAACGACTTTTCGATGCTTTTCGAAGTTATGTGTGTATTTATCGCATGTTTATAAGTGCCCGGTTAATGGCAATAGGCTCGCCACCTATTACATTGGGACCTAAACATAAACTGGCATTACAATGTGGATGCTAGCACCTCTGCCTACCCCTCCGGGGATATAGGCGTGAGTTTATGTTACAATTCTAATGCATCGGCTTTTATCGTCATTTTTAACTTTCACTTGAAATGCATATTTGTTTGTTTTTCATGAACTGTTCATAGTTTACAAAATAATACCTACTATGTACATTCATTTATATGTGGATGCTAGCACCTATGCCTACCCCTTCGGGGATACAGGCGTGAGTTTGTTATGTTATGTTACACAAAACCACCCACAAACTCTTTCATCCACTTATCCATTCATAAACTCACATTCCCATACAGTGAAAAGTTTAACTTAGAATCAGTTTACATGTCAAAATAAACCATAGTTACTCGCTCAATGGTCATAATATTTATTTTGCTATGGGATCTGAAGGGATCATATCGTTTAGTGCATTAGCAATCAATTCGTCAATTGATTGATTGATTGACGTGATTGTTGTTATAGCTGGTTCAATGTTCTTTTATGAAAATAGTGGAATGCATCTTGCCGTATGGAATCCTGCATTCTTTGAATGTAGGCTGGAGATTTATTTGGATAACTGTTATCTAAGAAGCTTGTGGCATAACAATTGCAAATCAATGCAGCAGATTCAAAAAGTTACATGCCAAAAAAAAGACTTTTTTTAACATACATACATAACATATTTACACACTTTATCCCCCGAAGGTTAGGCAGAGGTGAATGAACACCCACATTTCACCAATCATTGTATTCGGTCCCACGTCTTCCGGGCACTATTGTAGACTAAAGCCATGTGTAGGAGGCTGAGTCTGGGCTGTATATATCTGGCTGATGTTAAACAGCCCTATCCTTCAGTCGCTTTGTACGACACCGCATGGAAAGAGATGTGGTTGACAAAATTCTACTCTGCCGGGAACCACGCGGCTTTTTAGGGATGTTTCTATTTTTACTTATCACCAGATTTTACTACACCATTATGTTGGCACCGTTTGCAAACAGAGTTCACCTGAAGCTCGGCACATTCGCAATGTCAACCCTGTAATTCGTGTCCTTCTTGTGCCTTTTCTTGTTACTTGACATCAGTAGACTGCAGGAGGTAGGACTCGACGGTACTCCCGTCCCAATTGAGCAGTTCGACTGGGGAAGTTCCTCCACCCTACAGAGTACCGCGTTCAAAATAACCTCATGTTGTGTTCCTGCTGGTGAGAAGGGTAGCCAGAGCTTACTGGAGAGTTGCCAACTGCTCATGCTGCCGACCCTGTAAGAATAGAGAGTTTCTGTGCTGTCAGTGGGAACACCAAAGGCTTTTCCTGCTTTGTCTTTTTTAAACCAGTTAGTTGGCAGACAAGCACACGGGCCACCTGATGGAAAGTGGTTATCGTGGCCTATGGACGTGTGCAACATCTGGTAAGTCACACTCGCGCTGCCAACCCTGTAAGCACAGAGAGTTTCTGTGCCGTCAGTGTAAAAGACGAAGCAGACATTATTCTTACAGGTTAGGGTGAGTGTGACTCCCCTGGTGTTGCACACGTCCATAGATCACGATAACCACTTACCATCAGGTGAGCCGTGTGCTTGTCTGTCACTTAAGTTGTATAAAATAAAAATGGCTCAATAGTCTGCTGACCCAACATTTGCAGGGTCTTAAGCAGAAGGCTTTTTATTTTAAAAAGACCTACGTTTTTAACTCAATTTTAATATTTCTGAACGAGAATTAATTTGAAAGATCTTCAGAAAGCGTAATTACATGAACTCTTACCACTACAGTTAGCAATGAAATCTCTAACCAATTTAACTACTTTCTAAGTTTTTTTTAATTATTTACGTTGGTACTTACGTTGCTGACTTTACCTACTTGTATGTGATTTTACCAAGTTCTCAGAGTGAACGCAGTCGTAGGTAGAGCGGGGTCGACACGTCGCAAGCACCCGTAGAGCACCGACAAATAAAAAGCTGAATTGTACCTACCAATGGTGACCGTTCAAGTCGTATATACAGCGTGTTCACTAAAGAAACATGATTTCTTTTCAACATTGTTGTTAACACTATATCTAGATGGACCAAGATAAATTGAAATACACATAATTGGGTATATATAATCTTTTTTTTGTTCCCTTATGAATCTCGCAATCAGTCGACTATCGTATGAGACCTATTAGGGACCTTTTGGAGCCTGGCCTGTTTTTTTATTTTTTATTAATTTGACTTTGCCTTCAGCTTATCATCAGATGAAGTTAAGTTAACGTGTCCTTTCCTATAAAAATATCGCCTCTTTGGGAAGCGACTTACACCTGACCTCGCAACCCAGGAAGGAAAGCCTCTGCCGGGGCGACATTTAGCGCTGTTTAACAGATCCACTGACTATCAGGTGAAGTAGTCTTGGTCTCAGTAAGTACAAGGTACAATCATTTAGTTAAATAAATGAGTACCTATAATATGTAAAGTATCAAGAATTGAATGTCCATTTTTTTTAATCAACCTGTGAACAAAAAGTGCTCACCAATAGCCAATGATAAACGACGCGGTCAGGTGTGACGTTGTCCAGTGGAGCGCACCGCAGAGGTGAGGGCGTGGGGGGCACGTTCCCCGGGGGAGGAGGCAGTGAGGCACGGGGGAGGGGACGACAATCGCACCCTAATGAGTCGCGCTCTAATAATAATTATCTACCTACACTTTCTGTTCGACGACAAGACTTAACGCTAGGGTTGGCAGTTTAAGAAAGCTGTTTAATTTGATCAAATCATTTATTTTGCGAGATACGGGTTTACAGGATGCTGTAGTCTAGTACTATTAGAATGTGTGCCTTGTCAGTAATATTGACTTGTAAGCTGTATCATACCATAGATCTTGAGAACAGTTTGTAGAGCAAGTTAAAAAACTGTTTTCAATTACCGGAACTCTCTCTTCATACGAGTGCCAATCCTGGTTTAATTTTTTTCATACCACTTAGGTGGCAGACAAACACACGGCCCACCTGATGGAAAGTGGTTACCGTGGCCTATGGACGTGTGTAACACCAGAGGAGTCACAGTTGCGCTGCTAACCCTGTTAGTACAGTGTTTCTGTGCCATCAGTGTAGAAGACAAAGCGGGTCAAGCCTTTAGTCTTCCTACTGAAAGCACAAATTCTCCAGTGAGCTCTGGCTACCCTACTCACCGCCGGGAATATAACACGAAGTTATTATAGCCGCGGTATTCTGTAGGGCGGAGGTACTTGCCCAGTCGGACTGCTCAATTGGGTGGAAATACCGCCGTGTCCTACCTCCTTTAAAAAATCCTTTCATAGAAATCTTGCATCAACTCAAACTACAAAAGTTTGAGTTTGATTTAATTTGCTTGATTTTTAAGGGAGCCATAAAAACCCCAATCCCAGGAGTATAGCTTGCGTAGATGAAACCCATCCTGCTACGCCAAATTGTCCCTAGGAGTGGGCTCACGTCGGTAGTCAATGCGAACCTGGAAGATCTTGTTCATAAGGCTAAATCTATAACCGGTCATTTACATACGCCATAATTAAAAATATAATAATAACAAAACCAGCCTCATCAATCGTTCAGCAAAACCTCACAATAAAGTTTTGCGTGCCAACCCTGTCCAGCAATAATAGGAAATTTGTTTTCCGGTTCGGTAGCGCGCTCCAATTACGAGATTAACGAATTATTTCCACTTTTTTCCCCTGATCGGCTCCTCCCACCTCTCCCCTCTCCTCTCGCACTCCTCGTAATTCCTTCGGGCGGTTTCCGCCTATTGAATCCCTTTTGATTAGCCTTCTTTCCCGTTTGAGGCTAAATTGCGCTCGCTCCGTCACGTCCGAACGGAACCAATTGACTCTGTATTGAGTTTTTACAGAGTGTTCGACAAGTCTTATTTTAACGATTGATTTTTCTTTATTAACGCGGTTTTATCGAGTGAGACTGTATATATCTTTATGTTAAAGTAAAGAAACGACATATAAATGAATGTACATAATAGGTATTATTTTGTAAACTATGAACAGTTCTTTTTTTTTATATAGGATACGTCAATTAGACTTCGCCTTCATGAAAAATAAACAAATATGCATTTCAAGTGAAAGTTAAAAATGACGATAAAAGCCGATGCATTAGAATTGTAACATAACATAAACTCACCTCTATATCACCGAAGGGGTAGGCAGAGGTGCTAGCATCCACATTGTAATGCCAATTTTTGTTTGGATCCCAATGTAGTAGGTGGCGAGCCTATTGCCATTAACCGGGCACTTATAAACCTGCGATAAATACACACATAACTTCGAAAAGCATCGAAAAGTCATTGCTATGGTAAAACCTGGGATCGAACCCGAGACCTTGTCTCTGCAGTCCATTACCCACTAGGCTACCGCGGTTTTATTTTACATTAAAATTGAATTTGTGCTTAATGGAAAATGTTAAGATCCAAACAACCTAAACACTATCCTATTCATTTCTGAAACCAATTAGGTATGAAAGCTCCCCCTCGTCTCCAAAACCGATAGCTTAAAATATAAAGTAGAAGTATCTATTAAAACTGCATAAAACTAAAGAGAACCGTACCCTAAGTTCCGTAGAATGCAACGTTTTAAACGCTTGTCAACCTCACTTTCGGCAACCAAAACGACTCACAGGCGGCGTGCGTTTTAGTCGGTTCGAGTACGACATAACCTCTCCCACCGGCTCCGGTGGTGAGGTATCCGTGGGGATTTTGCGCACGTAAAAAAAAAACCTTTTAAACGCTGGGATGATGATGAACTAATACCGTCAAACATAATAAGAGTTCTACTGTGAACTCCTAGAAACTACTTGAAACTTTAGATACAATCGAGCACATACACGGTATAGTTGTGTTCTGCCATTAACCCGAATGCACGAGTGTGGGCTAAATGTGGGCCTAATAGACCACTTGAGTTTCGCTTGCCCAATTCAACGGCACTTCTTTAAAGTACAGTTATGAACAAAAGTGTTGTCATTATATTTTTAAAACTGGTTTGTTATTTTTTTATACCACACAGGTGGCAGACAAGCTCACCTGATGGAAAGTGGTTACGGTGGCCTATGGAGGTGTGTAACACCAGAGAAGCCACAATCGCGCTGCCGCCCCTGTAAGAATAGAGTCTCTGTGCCGTCAGTGTAGAGGACAAAGCCGGACAAGCCTTTATTCTTCCCACTGACAGCACAAATTCTCCAGTGAGCTCTGGCTACCATACTCACCGCTGGGAACACAACACGAAGTTATTATTGTTGACAGGCCCGTTTTTATCAGCAACATTAGTAATTTTTTTAGTCATATTATTATAGGTATTATTCATAGGTATTAATTGTTGACATATTTATTAATCATATATTTTGACATTATTTGTTATACTTGACATTATTAATTATGCTATACTTACCTATTATTGTTTTACCTACTGTAATATTTTTTATTTTTTTTGACATTCTAATATTGTATGGAAATTTAACTTTTCAAAATTTGCACACCTATCAAAGGTAATAAGCAGTGCACTGCACTTATTATGTAAACTACTGCTATGTACCTGTCTTATGCGAATAAAAATGATTTGATTTGATTCGATTACACTTTTTCATTCACTCTGCAAAAGGCCTTTTAATTATCATCTATAACCGCATTACTTTAAAGTACAAGATGAAATGGATTTTTTAGCAGTTTACATAGTATGACAGTGGTTTTGCTTTAGCAGGATCGAGGCCCAGGTAGCTTTCCAGAAACACAGACTCAGGCAAGGAATTTCATAGCTATACCGCCTTGCAGGGCGGTTGGTTTGTGCCTGAAGATTTTGGTGGGTTTCATAGTCCAAGCTGCGTGATATTCTGACAAGTAAACCGTAAATAGGAGGTAGGACACGGCGGTATTTCCGCCCAATTGAGCAGACCGACTGGGGAAGTACCTCCGCCCTACAGAATACCGCGGTTATAATAACTTCGTGTTGTGTTCCAAGAGGTGTGTAGGGTAGCCAGAGCTCACTGGAGAATTTGTGCTGTCACTGGGATGACTGTAGGCTTATCCTGCTTTGTCCTCTACACTGACGGCACAGAAACTCTGTGCTTACAGGGTTGGCAGCACGAGTGTGACTTCTCTGGTGTTACACATGTCTATAGGCCACAGTAACCACTTTGCATCAGGTGGGCCGTGCGCTTGTCTGCCAACTAAGTGGTAAAAAAAAATATTACATTATTAATTTATCTTCGCCTCGCCAACGTCATGCGGAAGTTTTCAGCCAAACACGAACATCGCTGATGCGAGATCTAAAGCAATCTTTATAAATAAAAATACATTAATACCATAATCCATTAATTCGTAAAATATTTTGTCAGCTGATTATTTTAACTATTCTAATGAATTTAATATAGTTTAGTAACTCCATACTTTAATTGGTTCTATGATTGGTAGATTCCAACATGTGTTTTTAAAAATATTACGAGAACACATCGGTCATCGAGTGAGTATGCCAATCTTGCGCACCGAATAGTGAACCGTTCTATTTATAAAATTGTAAACAGAGAGATAAAAATTATATAGAGAGTGACTTTCAAACTGTAATGAACTGCTAATGTGAATTAATAAGATTCAGAATGAGGTGAAACGGGGTGAGATGTCACTCTGATATAATTGGAGGATCCTTCGACAAGGTACAGCTAAACCCACATTCTACGTCGTAACGTTAAATGTTGTATTCGAAAGAAGTTTAATTACGCGATGCAGGATTGGTAATATTGGATTATTTCAATTTGATATCGCTAGATGGCGTAGGACCCGGCAGTCAAGCATAAACACGGTTTACATGGATGTTGTTATAATATAATTGTTGTTATAGTGCCAACATATTTTGCCCAGACAGGCGTACAAAAATTATTGATAATGGAAAAAATATTTTAAACAAATTATAAGTTATGTTTTGTCATAATTAAGAACATTAAATAGCAAATAACAAAAACATTATTACATAGTCAATAGCATAAATAGGAAATTAAATAGTACATGTCAATATTTTATAAATGTCAATACAAAAAAATAATTCAAGTTCCATTAAAGTTTAGTTAACCAAATAATTGTAAAGTAAAAAAGCGGATCCCGGACTTTTTTTTGTTATACGACTTAGGTGCAAGCACACGGCCCACCTGATGGGAAGTGGTTATCGTGGCCTATGAATGTGTGCGACACCAGGGGCTTTACACAAGCGCTGCCGACCCTGTAGAAACCTTCTAATGCCCCTCTTGAAGAACGCCATATTCTTCTTCTTGCTTTGGATCTACCGTGCGGCACCTCGAATGATGAATGTCATGTTCTCCTACTCCGCCTTATAGGTATTACTTGGGACATATGTCTTGTACCTAAAATGTGCTCAAAATGTACTCTATACTGAGCGTATAGAGTACACGTTTCTAGGGTGTGTTTTGATAATAGCACGGGGTGCTACGGCAGTGGATGAGCTCTTTACTAAGCATATATTATTGCAAATCAATTCTTCCGCGCCACGGCTACGTTTGCCTCACGATTTAGGCTCAAAAGACGTGTTCCGAGGTATGTAGACCTGAATATGACAGTACAAATTTCCAGGTCTATTAGTAGTGCTACTATTGTGTGAACTTTTAGTATGCTAATTATTCAAATCGATTAAGCAATAGAAAAATTGGATCGGTTCAAGCGAGATTCCAACCTTCGCCCTAAACCATCCAATATATCCGTCTTCTTCTATACATACCTATATCCGTCTTACGGCGACACGGTGGGAGCCATCTATCGATATTTGGTGGCGCATGGCCACGTGCGGTAGTGGACTGTATTGCGGGGATGTAGCTAACTGTTCCATTGACGCTTTACACACAAAAGACAGGTGGTCGGGTTGCCGCGGGCGTGATCCAAGCAATGAATGCAACCCGAGAAATTAGGAGAGGATGCACTAACCTTCACGACACACGTGTTTTCATCGCAGCCGGTACACGGATCTTCTCTTCCTTGCTCAGGAGCTGCCGTCAGCGTCACTAGATCACTTGAGGAACACACGAGAGGCACAATCCGATCGGTAAAGGTCTATGAAGCGGTAAAAATGTAACAAATATTAATCATTTTTGAGAGACGCGAGCGCGGTCCGTCCTTACGCTGGCTAGTTCAAAGCGAGACTAAGTGTCTATATTTCACAAATGGCGGACGGAAACTATATTATGGTTAGTGCGGGAGGGGAGCTGGGTATAGAAAGGGTGTGTTTCCGCGTCAAGAAATACAGCTCCTACATCGGCGCAACCATTCCCCCCGGCTTGAAGGGTTACCTTCGAAACGACAAATGCGAAAAAATCTAAAGTCTAATCTAAATCTAGGTTTGGGAAATAACAACTAAAATATAAACCTAGATTGGAGCTCGTGCCTACTGCTGGCTAGGCAGAGGGCAGAGGCGAACAAACAACACAACGCAACAGTCTCGACCAAGACGAGACGCGATTAGCCAACAACAAAATAAGGGTCTCTTCACGTGGGACCGATACAACAAGCGAGTGCTTCTTCTCCTCGGGTGGTTCGGAAACCGTAGTGGGATTGAATTGACTAACTGGCCACTTATCTAACGCGGCATGAATCCAGGACGGTCCACTAAACCATAACGGGTGATCTAAAATTTGCGAAGGAAGCAATCCACGAGAGAGACAATCGGCTGGGTTGTCGGTGCCAGCAACGTGAAAGAGATTATGTGGCGCCAATTCAGATTGAATTTTTGCCACTCTATTAGCGACGAATGTGTCCCAACGATGGGGCGAAGAGCGGGCCCAACACAAAGCGACTGTTGAGTCCTAAAAGCTAAAATTCTACTAATATTAATGCGAAAATTTACAATGATGTCAAATAAATTACCTTAAAGATTCCGACCACAATACAAAATGTCATTAAGCGACACGGAAGTGCTAGTCTTAGCACTGCCATCCAAAACTACGCGGAGTTTTAGTAGTAAGCTTATCTTCTCTAATAACTCCGCGGTGCGGGATAATGTACGAAGGCTGGGTCCCGCCAGTGTCCGCAGGCGCAGGTGAGATGTAACCTTTATCTAAATATTCGTTAACAACCTCATCATAGGCCCGCTTCGACTTTGGGGACGCCTGCATCTTTCGTTCCAAACAAAGAAAGCGTTTTTCAGCGGATACACGGGAGCCACCGAGCGAAAACTTGCGGATGGTAGACTCCAGTGGCGGCTCGACGGTGCAACAGAACGAAGCAGTCGAGTGACTAAAACTATCTATAGAAGCGGGTGCGGAACCAATTATAACAAAACCAAGAACTGTTTCCAGTGCGTGCGGAGCGGGGTACGTCGGTCCCCCTTGAACCTTACGTGATAACTGGAGGTGCGGGAGAATCGAAGCGCCGATCAATATATCGACGACTCCAGGAACAGCGTAAGTCTCATCTGCTAAAGGCAAGTCTTTAAATTTCGTTAATAAAGACGTGTCAACCGGGACGGTAGGCAACTGTTCAGCTATTCTATCTATAACGAGCGAATCCATGTCAAACCAAATATTATTATTAAAACGAGATCTAAACCTTGTTTTAACGGTGCCACGAACAGCTGACTGTAAGCTTCCAAAACCCTTCACCACTGAGCGGGTTGAACGCTTATCAACATTGAAACCAAGACGCCGACAACAATCTTGAGTAATAAAATTACTTTGCGAAGCGCCATCTAACAGCGCTCGAACAATGCGCGGCTTACCTAATGCATCAACAATAACAACGCGAGCGGTCGCAAGACACACAGTAGTGAGTGCAGCACTAGCGGAGAACGAACACAAGGTGACGTCATCCGCGGCGGTCACCGGGCGGGCCGGAGCGCGCGCGAGCGCGGGCTGCGGCTGCGGCGCAGGCTGCCGTGTGTCACCGCTCGACGAGCCAACCGTGCTCACATTGGATGCGGCATTACTATTCTCAAAATGAAGCAAAGTGTGGTGTCTCGCTTGACATTTGCGACAACTATTTCTACTATTACATAAAACAACGCGGTGTTTAGTACCGAGACAATTAAAACAAAAATTATTAGCGCGAACAAATTTATAACGATCACTAGGCGACAACTTTAGAAAACCAGGACACCTGTACAGTTGCGAATGATGAGTGCTACACAAAGAGCAAACAGGTGATTGTACATGTGCTGGTGCGGTACTAACATAAGTATGAGTTGACCTCAGTGACTTCGATGACGCATCTACTTTGCGTGCAGAATCAACAACTATCTTCGCGCCTTCATGTTTCGATGAAGAGCGTTGCAATACTTTTATATGCTCGCGAACAAAACTTTCTAAGTCTTCGAACTTAGGAATTTTATTGCCGCGATGATCCGACTCAAACAAACGAATGGTTTCGGAATCTAATTTCCTTAAACCCATATACAAAAATACGAAGTCGCAGAGGTCATCGATCTTTAGGTTCTTTACGGCGCGAACAGCTGACGCGAAAGTATCTAGAAATTTCTCTAAGTTTTGATCGTTACATGCCGTAATAGATTTCAAATCAAACATCTGATCTAAATAGGCGTTAGCTACCGATCTTTTATCCTCATACCTAGCTTTCAAAGTATTTAAAATTAAATTATAATTCTCGGCACTAAACGTAATTCCAGCGCAAACGGTTATAGCTTTACCAGTCAATTTTTCAACGAGATAATGCAATTTTTCGTGATCTGTCAACGAATCGTTCTTATCTATTGTATTCTCAAAACTATCTATAAATAGACACCAATTGCGAATGTTACCATCAAATTCTGGTATTTGAATTGGTGGCAACTTAGGTCGGTCGCGAGTGGGGTTGGGTAGGTCAGCCGGTTTCTCCAAACTCCTAGCGACGCGTTTGATACGACAATACAAATCGTCAAACGACGACAAGGCTTGATAACTCACTGAGTAATCGGGATTCAAATTCAACTCTAAAACGTTGATGTCATGTACTAAGGTTTCGAAATCCGCGCGTAGACTATCTAAGTTTTCTATAGAACACAAGAACGAATCTCTGATGATCAAATCAGAGGTTTTAAGTGCATTATCATAAATCGATTGTACGCGAGAGTAAATCATTTCTTTTTTAGCGTATAAAAGTTTCAATTGAACCTTACCGGTCTTATCAACCTTTGGGGACATGTTTACAATTAAATCTCAAACTAAAGTGCGGTAAACAACAAATATGAAATGACTTAATCTTAGCGGTACAGAGCAGCGAGGCGGCGCGAGCGATACTCGGCAGGTAAGGTAGGTATTTACAACTGTGAATGCACGCTTGAACAAAACGCGCCTAGCAACAGGCAGGTCGTACCTACGCGAGCCAGACCGCTGTCTAGGTTCAACTATTATTTCAGAGATTAAGTATTGCGTAATATCTATTCAAATTAAAATACTTTCGTATGAATTGGAATGAGATGCGAGCGAGGTAGGTACAACCACGTGTCTACCCACGCAGGTACTAGGCAAATACGACGCGAGCCGAGAACAACGTAATTGAAAAAAACAAAACAAAGCCAAATGCGTTAGGTATTACACTGTGCCTATGCACTAGGGTGTCTAGTATACCTAAGATCTAAGCCTAAATGCCTAGATGCGGGGTTTTCCACTAAAATAACCAGGTATTTAGGCGCGGTGCGAAAATTGCGAACTACGATTAAGTGTTGATATGATACCTAACCTATGTATGTACCAGGTAGGTACTATGCGAGCCAGCGGCGAACGGACAACAAATCTAATCCTAAGTGTCTGGATGCGGGGTTTTCTACTAAAATAACCAGGCACTTAGGTGCGGCGCGCTTATTCCCATTAGAATAATAACAAAACTACGAACTACGGCTAAAATCCGGTTCGATCAGGACCAAATGGTGGCGCATGGCCACGTGCGGTAGTGGACTGTATTGCGGGGATGTAGCTAACTGTTCCATTGACGCTTTACACACAAAAGACAGGTGGTCGGGTTGCCGCGGGCGTGATCCAAGCAATGAATGCAACCCGAGAAATTAGGAGAGGATGCACTAACCTTCACGACACACGTGTTTTCATCGCAGCCGGTACACGGATCTTCTCTTCCTTGCTCAGGAGCTGCCGTCAGCGTCACTAGATCACTTGAGGAACACACGAGAGGCACAATCCGATCGGTAAAGGTCTATGAAGCGGTAAAAATGTAACAAATATTAATCATTTTTGAGAGACGCGAGCGCGGTCCGTCCTTACGCTGGCTAGTTCAAAGCGAGACTAAGTGTCTATATTTCACAAATGGCGGACGGAAACTATATTATGGTTAGTGCGGGAGGGGAGCTGGGTATAGAAAGGGTGTGTTTCCGCGTCAAGAAATACAGCTCCTACATCGGCGCAACCAATATTCGTACGAACTATCGGAGCCAATGAATGATGTTGCAATCATTCTTAAACATTGATTTTTGATGACTCCACTCAAATTATTAAATGAAATCATAAAGCACTATGACAGCCTCTGTGGCGTGGTGGTAGTGAACGCGACTGCTACGCAGAAGGCGCGGGTTCGATCCCCGCTCAGCGCAAATATTTGTATGCATGAATATGAGTATTTGCATTAGTCTAGGTGTTACTATGTATTATATGTATGTATTTACAAAACAAAAGTAATTAAGTATGTTTATCCGTATTCTAGATTCCATAACACAAGCTTTTTAAACTATGCTTACCATGGGTCTAGATAACGTTGTGTAGAATGTTGTAGAATGTTTATTTATTATTATTTACTTAGTATGCTAACTATTCAAGTGGATTAAGGAATTAGACAATTAGGGAATTATACCTACTCTACAGATAGTGCTACTTTTTTCTAAATCCCTACTTAAATATCGAAAAAGGAAAATTATGGTCATAGTGTACTTACTGGCCTGTGTCTTGTACCTACCATCGCGTGGGCGTGGCTACTAACGTGTGCAGAATAAGAGATAGGACTAAATACGACGGTAGGTAGACTGAACACGATGGTATTTCTGTCCAATTGAGCAGTCCGACTGGGAAAGTACCTCCGCCAGAGCCGTAGCCAGAGCTCATTGGAGAGTTTTGGTGGTGTCAGTGTGAAAACCAAAGGCTTGTCCTGCTTTGTCTTCGGCACTGACAAAAACTCTCTATGCTTACAGGGTCGGCATCGCGAGTGAGATTCTCTTGGTGTTACACACGTCCATAGGCCACGGTAGCCACTTTCCATCAGGTGGGCCGTGTGCTTATTTGCCACCTAAGTGGTATAAAATATTTAAAAGAAAGACAATTTTTCCTCAAATAGTTCTGCTTGCGACTGTACCTTGCTGATTCTTTTGGCAACTGGAGTGGTCTGACCGCGTACTTATGAGTTTTTCCGACGCACTTACTGTGTAGTTATCATAAATCATTCGGTAGACGTATAAAACAGAACATCATTGACTCAATGGACGCCAAACGATTTGGCTCCCGACTCTTCGTAATCATGTACCGATTTAAGTTATTTGCGAATTAGTAAATGGTTATTTGTTGGTGGTAAAACGGGATTTCCCGCTTGGAGTTTCCTAACTGGTCAAGTACTTATTAGTAAGTCCCTTCATATTGTTGTGTTTCTTGCTGATAAGTAAGTTCAGTATAAGGGAGATACATTAATGCAATTTCTGTACCCATAATACGGTATTTTAGATTCATTTATATCTTAAGTACTTCTTACGATCGAAAGTTTGAATCCTGGTTATTACACAACCGAAGTGAACCCATTTCTAAAACAGGGAAATTTAATTTACTTATATCACAATACATGTTAATGTACGCGATTATTTTAACTGTATTAACAATGCAAGCTTAAAACTTATGTTCGAAGCTTGCATTGTTACTACAGTTGATGGTTGCGCCGAAGTAGAAACTGTATTTTTGACACGGAAACACACTCCTTTTATACCCGTCTCCCCTTCCGCACTAACCATAGATGTAGCTTCCGTCCGCCATTTGTGAAATATAGACACTGAGTCTCGCTTTGAACTAGCCAGCGTAAGGACGGCCGCGCTCGCGTCTCTCAAAAATGATTAATATTTGTTACATTTTTACCGCTTCATAGACCTTTACCGATCGGATTGTGCCTCTCGTGTGTTCCTCAAGTGATCTAGTGACGCTGACGGCAGCTCCTGAGCAAGGAAGAGAAGATCCGTGTACCGGCTGCGATGAAAACACGTGTGTCGTGAAGGTTAGTGCATCCTCTCCTAATTTCTCGGGTTGCATTCATTGCTTGGATCACGCCCGCGGCAACCCGACCACCTGTCTTTTGTGTGTAAAGCGTCAATGGAACAGTTAGCTACATCCCCGCAATACAGTCCACTACCGCACGTTGCCAAGCGCCACCATTTTTGGTCCGGATCGAGCCGGATTCTTAGCCGTAGTTCGTATTTTGTTATTATTCTAATGGGAATAAGCGCATCGCACCTAAGTGCCTGGTTATTTTAGTAGAAAACCCCGCATCCAGACATTTAGGCTTAGAATTTGTTGTCCGTTCGCCGCTGGCTCGCATTGTACCTACCTAATACATAAATAGGTTAGGTATCATATCAACACTTAATCGTAGTTTGCAATTTTCGCACCGCGCCTAATTACCTAGTTATTTTAGTAGAAAACCCCGCATCTAGGTATTTAGGCTTAGATCTTAGGTATACTAGACACCCTAGTGCATAGGCACAGTGTAATACCTAACGCATTTGGCTTTGTTTATTTTTTTCAATTACGTTGCTCGCTCGCCGCTGGCTCGCGTCGTATTTGCCTGGTACCTGCGTGGGTAGACACGTGGTTGTACCTCATTCCAATTCATACGAAAGTATTTTGATTTGAATAGATATTACGCAATACTTAGTCCCTGAAATAATAGTTGAACCTAGACAGCGACCATCGCGTAGGTACGATCTTGTTGCTATGCGCGTTAGTTCAAGCTTGCACTGGCAGTTATAAGTACCTACCTACGGTTATCGCTCGCGCCGCCTCGCTGCTCTGTACCGCTAAGATTAAGTCATTTCATATTTGTTGTTTACCGCACTTTAGTTTGAGATTTAATTGTAAACATGTCCCCAAAGGTTGATAGGACCGGTAAGGTTCAATTGAAACTTTTAAACGCTAAAAAAGAAATGATTTACTCTCGCGTACAATCGATTTATGATAATGCACTTAAAACCTCTGATTTGGTCATCAGAGATTCGTTCTTGTGTTCTATAGAAAACTTAGATAGTCTACGCGCGGATTTCGAAACCTTAGTACATGACATCAACGTTTTAGAGTTGAATTTGAATCCCGATTACTCAGTGAGTTATCAGGCCTTGTCGTCGTTTGACGATTTGTATTGTCGTATCAAACGCGTCGCTAGGAGTTTGGAGAAACCGGCTGACCTACCCAACCCCACTCGCGACCGACCTAAGTTGCCACCAATTCAAATACCCGAATTTGATGGTAACATTCGCAATTGGTGTCTATTTATAGATAGTTTTGAGAATACGATAGATAAGAACGATTCGTTGACAGATCACGAAAGGTTGCATTATCTCGTTGAAAAATTGACTGGTAAAGCTATAACCGTTTGCGCTGGAATTACGTTTAGTGCCGAGAATTATAATTTAATTTTAAATACTTTGAAAGCTAGGTATGAGGATAAAAGATCGGTAGCTAACGCCTATTTAGATCAGATGTTTGATTTGAAATCTATTACGGCATGTAACGATCAAAACTTAGAGAAATTTCTAGATACTTTCGCGTCAGCTGTTCGCGCCGTAAAGAACCTAAAGATCGATGACCTCTGCGACTTCGTATTTTTGTATATGGGTTTAAGGAAATTAGATTCCGAAACCATTCGTTTGTTTGAGTCGGATCATCGCGGCAATAAAATTCCTAAGTTCGAAGACTTAGAAAGTTTTGTTCGCGAGCATATAAAGGTATTGCAACGCTCTTCATCGAAACATGAAGGCGCGAAGATAGTTGTTGATTCTGCACGCAAAGTAGATGCGTCATCGAAGTCACTGAGGTCAACTCATACTTATGTTAGTACCGCACCAGCACATGTACAATCACCTGTTTGCTCTTTGTGTAGTACTCATCATTCGCAACTGTACAGGTGTCCTGGTTTTCTAAAGTTGTCGCCTAGTGATCGTTATAAATTTGTTCGCGCTAATAATTTTTGTTTTAATTGTCTCGGTACTAAACACCGCGTTGTTTTATGTAATAGTAGAAATAGTTGTCGCAAATGTCAAGCGAGACACCACACTTTGCTTCATTTTGAGAATAGTAATGCCGCATCCAATGTGAGCACGGTTGGCTCGTCGAGCGGTGACACACGGCAGCCTGCGCCGCAGCCGCAGCCCGCGCTCGCGCGCGCTCCGGCCCGCCCGGTGACCGCCGCGGATGACGTCACCTTGTGTTCGTTCTCCGCTAGTGCTGCACTCACTACTGTGTGTCTTGCGACCGCTCGCGTTGTTATTGTTGATGCATTAGGTAAGCCGCGCATTGTTCGAGCGCTGTTAGATGGCGCTTCGCAAAGTAATTTTATTACTCAAGATTGTTGTCGGCGTCTTGGTTTCAATGTTGATAAGCGTTCAACCCGCTCAGTGGTGAAGGGTTTTGGAAGCTTACAGTCAGCTGTTCGTGGCACCGTTAAAACAAGGTTTAGATCTCGTTTTAATAATAATATTTGGTTTGACATGGATTCGCTCGTTATAGATAGAATAGCTGAACAGTTGCCTACCGTCCCGGTTGACACGTCTTTATTAACGAAATTTAAAGACTTGCCTTTAGCAGATGAGACTTACGCTGTTCCTGGAGTCGTCGATATATTGATCGGCGCTTCGATTCTCCCGCACCTCCAGTTATCACGTAAGGTTCAAGGGGGACCGACGTACCCCGCTCCGCACGCACTGGAAACAGTTCTTGGTTTTGTTATAATTGGTTCCGCACCCGCTTCTGTAGATAGTTTTAGTCACTCGACTGCTTCGTTCTGTTGCACCGTCGAGCCGCCACTGGAGTCTACCATCCGCAAGTTTTCACTCGGTGGCTCCCGTGTATCCGCTGAAAAACGCTTTCTTTGTTTGGAACGAAAGATGCAGGCGTCCCCAAAGTCGAAGCGGGCCTATGATGAGGTTGTTAACGAATATTTAGATAAAGGTTACATCTCACCTGCGCATGCGGACACTGGCGGGACCCAGCCTTCGTACATTATCCCGCACCGCGGAGTTATTAGAGAAGATAAGCTTACTACTAAAACTCCGCGTAGTTTTGGATGGCAGTGCTAAGACTAGCACTTCCGTGTCGCTTAATGACATTTTGTATTGTGGTCGGAATCTTTAAGGTAATTTATTTGACATAATTGTAAATTTTCGCATTAATATTAGTAGAATTTTAGCTTTTAGGACTCAACAGTCGCTTTGTGTTGGGCCCACTCTTCGCCCCATCGTTGGGACACATTCGTCGCTAATAGAGTGGCAAAAATTCAATCTGAATTGGCGCCACATAATCTCTTTCACGTTGCTGGCACCGACAACCCAGCCGAGTGTCTCTCTCGTGGATTGCTTCCTTCGCAAATTTTAGATCACCCGTTATGGTTTAGTGGACCGTCCTGGATTCATGCCGCGTTAGATAAGTGGCCAGTTAGTCAATTCAATCCCACTACGGTTTCCGAACCACCCGAGGAGAAGAAGCACTCGCTTGTTGTATCGGTCCCACGTGAAGAGACCCTTATTTTGTTGTTGGCTAATCGCGTCTCGTCTTGGTCGAGACTGTTGCGTTGTGTTGTTTGTTCGCCTCTGCCCTCTGCCTAGCCAGCAGTAGGCACGAGCTCCAATCTAGGTTTATATTTTAGTTGTTATTTCCCAAACCTAGATTTAGATTAGACTTTATATTTGTTTCGCATTTGTCGTTTCGAAGGTAACCCTTCAAGCCGGGGGGAATGGTTGCGCCGAAGTAGAAACTGTATTTTTGACACGGAAACACACTCCTTTTATACCCGTCTCCCCTTCCGCACTAACCATAGATGTAGCTTCCGTCCGCCATTTGTGAAATATAGACACTGAGTCTCGCTTTGAACTAGCCAGCGTAAGGACGGCCGCGCTCGCGTCTCTCAAAAATGATTAATATTTGTTACATTTTTACCGCTTCATAGACCTTTACCGATCGGATTGTGCCTCTCGTGTGTTCCTCAAGTGATCTAGTGACGCTGACGGCAGCTCCTGAGCAAGGAAGAGAAGATCCGTGTACCGGCTGCGATGAAAACACGTGTGTCGTGAAGGTTAGTGCATCCTCTCCTAATTTCTCGGGTTGCATTCATTGCTTGGATCACGCCCGCGGCAACCCGACCACCTGTCTTTTGTGTGTAAAGCGTCAATGGAACAGTTAGCTACATCCCCGCAATACAGTCCACTACCGCACGTTGCCAAGCGCCACCAGTTGATTTAAGGTGATTGGTGGAACCTGATACACATACCTATTGAATAAGACACTTTGTACTTTTCAATACAAACCTTTTATAATACCGTGAGGCGAAACCGATCAGATGAAAAATTATATATTGTGGTGGAGTACAAAGTATATTATTCATTATAATAAAGCTTGCATACTTTAATAAGAATAATATATATATTTTTTTTTTACGTGCGCAAAATCCCCACGAATACCTCCCCACCGGAGCCGGTGGAGGAGGTTATGTCGGACACGAACCGACTAAAACGCACGCCGCCTGTGGGTCGTTTTGGTTGCCGAAGGTGAGGTTGACAGGCATATCCCTCGCACCCCGGCCGACCCAGGGCCATCTCTCACGATCTGGCCCTCTTCTCGGGTGTGGGGACTACAGAGTCCCCAACTCGTCCCCGGAAACGGGGAGGCGCGCCACGCGCGCCACCGCCGCGGCCTGCTTCTGCCAGGGTGACAGGCGGCTTCAACTGTCACCCCCAGGCCGGCGCTCATGGGGGGCGGAGGTCGTTCATCGACCTCCGACGCCCGAGTTGCCTTCGTACGCGGGCAGCTTGTCTTGCGATCCTTCGTCGCTCCCGCTGCCGCTCCCGCCCCGCCTCCTCCTTCACGAGCATTACTTGCTCGCAGAAGGAGGCGCCGGCCGCCCACGCATCCGCGCAGCGAACCATCGCCGCGAGCAGGGTTCTCACGCTCTCCGTGAGAACCCTCACTCCCAGGGCCGCCACAAGCTCCCGCCTCGGCGTCTCCCACGCCGGACACTCGGTGAGCGTGTGCGGACCTGAGTCCTCCCTCGCGTCGCAGTGATGGCACTCGGACGTTGGCTCTTTGTGCATCCGACGCAGATGCTTTCCGAAGCATCCGTGCTCGGTGATCATCTGCGTCAGACGGTACGAGAGGCTGCCGTGTGGCCTCTCTAGCCACTCCCCCATGATGGGTCTTACCGCCGTTACTACGGCGTGCCCTAGAATAATATATATTAAGCGTTTGTGATATTTTTAATTTCATTATTTTATTTTATTTTTTATTGAATAATTATTTTCATACCGATATCACTCGCGAAATTAGTTGTACAGTGATGTGTTGCTTATTACTATTAGAAATTCTATTGCCATTGTATAATATTCTGTATTATATAGAATTCAGCTGTGGAATGACTTCCCTGCTGCGGTTTTCCCAAGCGCCTACAATATGGGGTTCTTCAAGAGGGGTATCAGAAGGTTTCTTCATGGTCGGCAGCGCGAGAGTGACACCCCTAGTGTTGCATACGTCCATAGGCCACGGTAACCGCTTCCCATCAGGTGCTTGTCTGCCAACTAAGTGGTATAAAAAAAATAAAAAAATATTCTATTTTTTAAACAAGCTTCATTTCACTTAAAAGCTTACTTTCTTTCCATATTCAAGTAAATACCACAAAAATTAAAGTGAAGTGGTAAGTACAAAAAACATGGTACAACATGTTATCGATAACCGTACGATTTATTTCGCCACCGTGACTTCTGTGCAATGTCACGCAGATAACCGAACAGACAGTATCAGGTGAAGTGCTACCTACTTTGCCAAGGAGTTGCAAGAGGATGCTACGAGTTTTGACGAACAGTGATGTCCATAAGATTAACATTGTGTATCGATAAAAATGTTTAGTTTACATTACATGCAACCATGTAATTTGTGTGGATTTTTTTTATCTAGATCACGCCTATTTGACTTCACCTCGCCTGATGGTAAGCTAAAGGTAACGTCTCAGGAGAGAGAGTCACCATTACAGACATTCAGTATGTTGCAATGGTGGCACTAAGAACAAAACACATGATTTGGTAATTAATTCCAGGTACTTTTTACAGCAAAAATACGCAGACACCACCGAGAAATTATATCACATTCCATATAAAGGTACGTTGATAGTGTAAGTTTATTTCCAGCGACTAGTTAAGTAGTATTAAGTTAATAGTAGGTACAAATGTACGGCTAGGTACGGCTTAAAGTAGCTATTCTCATTATATAATGAGAATAGCTACTTTAAGCCCGGCAGAGTTCTTTTCGCAAAGAAAGTTCCTTACAGATTCAAACGACAGATTTCAAAAATATTTTATGTCAATATCGAGGAACATTTACCGCACCCCTAAATTAACCTCATATAGGTTAATTTAAGGGTGCGGTTGGTCTACTATAGTTGTGAGAAGCCAGAACTACATGAGTGTGGTAAATTTTTTTTTCATAGATTTATGTTGAGATACAAACTAGCAAATAGATATGATGTCATACCCACATTTACTAAGATTGAGCAGAAATATACCTCACGACAACACACTGACGAAATCAAATGTGCAATCACCAAGTCACGAACATTTAGCAAGCTAAACCCAAAATCAAATCACCTACAGAATACCACGGCCTTAATAACCTCGTGTTGTGTTCCTGGCGGCGAGTAGGGTAGCCAGAGCTTACAGGTGTGTTTTTGTGCTGTTAGTGGGAAGACTAAAAGCTTGCCCTGCTTTGTCTTTTACACTGACGGCACAGAAACTCTTGTACTTATGGGATTGGTAGCGCGACTCTCTTGGTGTTGCACACGTCCATAGGCCACGATAACCACTTTTCATCAAGTGGGCCGCGTGCTTGTCTGCCAACTAAGTGGTTAAAAAAACCTCTATTTTAAACTAAATCAGACAAAAAATTTCATCGATTTCATCGATAAGATGTTAAGCCCAGCACTATCATCCACTCGGTTAAGCATCGCAACTCATTAAGTGGCACGTAACCCATTGGCGTATATCTACAACAACTTGTACTGTCTGTTTACCTCTTAAGATAGCCCATGTGCTCCCAAGAAAGCTTCAAGTTTTCAGACCTCTTAAAAAACTTACATTTTTTGCGGCGTGATTTTTGAAACTATTATGACCAGTTATTAAAACGAGGTAATCTGACTGGCTGAAGCTCAATGATTCTCCCTGAAACCACAGATAAAATCTATACTAATATTATGAAGGTGATGGGTTTGTTTGTTTGTTTGAACGCACTAATCTTAAGAACTACAGCCTCCCAACGTTGAGAGAGGCCTAGTCCAGCAGTGGACTGCGATGGGCTAGTTATTGTTTGTAAATATAATCATGCTTAATGCCGACTGGTTCCCGGCAGACTCCATCTCTTCCCATGCGGTGTCGTACAAGGCGATCAAGGTTTAACATCAGACAGATATATACAGCCCAGATTCAGCCTCAGATGCATGGCTCGAGTCAACAATAGTGCCCGGAAAACGGTAATAGGCTCACCCTCTATTACGTGGGACCGAATTCAATGATTGGTGAAATGTGGGTGTTAATTCACCTCTGCTTAAACCTCCGGGGATAGAGGCGAGATTATATGTATGTACGTTTGTAATGGGTAACTATTTGTACTGGGACTTCCCAAGGGTTGCGGGAACGGAACGGGATCAAAATTCCACGCAGATGGAGCCGCGGGCTACAGCTCAATCTCGTTACCAGCCCCTCTAGACAAGTGATAATTCGTAATGTAGAATAAAATGGAATACTGCTCGCATCTCTGGGATGGTTCATCAAAGTACTTACTAGATGCTCTCGACAGGTTGCAGCGACGTGCGGTCCGCATCATTGGGAATCCCGAGGTCACGAACACCCTAGAACCTTTACAGATGCGTAGAGATGTTGCGTCCATGGCTGTATTTTACCGTCTGTACCATGGTGAGTGTTCTGATGAGCTCTTCCAATTAGTCCCACCCTTCCCTTTCCTACGTAGGACAACACGTGCAGATCTCAGATATCATCCGCACACGGTGCAGAACATCCGATCAAGAACCAAGCGGTTCGGTGATTCTTTCCTCTGTCGCACCATTAAGGCCTGGAATTCATTACCAGCTCACGTGTTTCCTTCTTCCTACAGTCCCGGGTCCTCTAAGCGGGGTGTGAAAAAACATATGATGAGACCGTCAAGCTGAGTGCCACCATTGTCACATGGTATATATAAGTAATGGTGACCCTCTTTTCTGAGATTTTGCCTTCAGCTTACCAAGGGCAAGGCGATGGTCGCCGAACCGAACCGCTTGGTTCTTGATTGGATGTTCTGCACCGTGTGCGGGAGACATCTAAGACCTGCCCGTGTTGTCTAATTGACGTGTTCTATATTAAAAAAAAATAGGTATCATGGAACATGATTTACATGAATAGCAAAAAGACAATACTGTGTTTATGGAGGATTGAACTCGAGCCTCAAATTTTGTAATTGGAATCGACTGAAATTAGGTTATAAAAATATTGTTATATTCGAGATCTCAAACAATTTGATTCATACATTTACGTACAATGATATTCTCTAGTAGTAAACTAACTTTATAAATACACGTCAAGTGTTTGGACTAGCATCCATCTGGCTGAAGTGGCGCGTTATTGCTATGTGGGTTGCGTAAGCGCAGCTCACTAAATCATCCCACCACGATTGCAATAGTTACAGGAGTGTTTGATAAGTCTAGACTTTAGGTTTGTATGTTTAGTCTGCTATAATTGCGTTTATACGTACCCATGTACATACTTATAGGAATACCGCGGCCATAATAACCTCGTGTTGTGTTCCCGGTGGTGAGTAGGGTAGCCAGAGCTCACTGGAGAGTTTTTGTGCTGTCAGTGGGAAGACCAAAAGCTTGTCCTGCTTTGTCTTTTACACTGACTGCACAGAAACTCTTGTGCTTACAGGGTTGGCAGCGCGATTGTGACTCCCTTGGTGTTGCACACGTCCATAAGCCACGGTAATCAATTTCCATCAGGTGGGCCGTGTGCTTGTCTACCAACCAAGTGGTATAAAAAAAATATAACGACCGTGCGAAGTCGAGAAGTAAATTCGGAAAGTTGACTCCGAAGTGAAAAATTCAGAAGTTACCCCAAAGTCGAAACTACCCCAAAGATGATGATGAAGGTACCGGTCTGCTAATAGGCTGGGCTCCTAGATGCAAACTATGGTTGTAATCGGGTAATACTTTTAGACGATGATGATTATAAGTTTCTGGCTGTAAGTAGAGAGCCTTGCCAAGGGCTCACATCCTTGAGGACCAACCAACCTCGTCTACTGGTCGATGCAACTGGTAAATAATGGACGAGGCTCTGTCGCACGCTATTATTTCAGGCTTTGGAGATCAGGCGGCAGTCACATCCTACAAAATCGACATACTAATCGACAATAAGCGGAACTCAAATTCCTAAATACAAACTATACTTAGATGCAGTTAGGAAGCCGATAAATGAATGATCATAAATTTAAAAGAGTAAAAAAGAAATGCAATTACAAAACTGCATACGACTACTACTCACAAGTTTTGCCGGGAACGTACATAACAATATTGAATAGGAACAATTCCGATATTACCAAAAACTTCCTTAGAAAACTTTTCTTTTCCAATTCAGTAATTACAACAGTAGGTAAGAGCGCAATTTCTTAAATGTACTTCCTACTTTATTAGTAAACCTTTAGTAACTTTCACAAAAAACATAAATTAATTTCACATTAAACTTTTATAATATCCAGAAATAATATATGCAATTACTTATAAAATGTAAACAAAACTATGCTAACTATAAAATATATAAAAAAGTGAAATGGAGAAAAAGAGGGAGACTGCAACTTTAGACATCGAAAAATTCCTCCCCATCGATCTCTACTGGTAGGTAAGATATAGATAATGTACTTATAAACACTATAACATAAAATTTATAACATGCAATATTCTATAATGTTCCCAGCGGTGAGTAGGGTAGCCAGAGCTCACTGGAGAATTAGTGCTGTCAGTGGAAGACTATAGTGTTGTACTGCTTTGTCTTCTACTGACGGCACAGAAATTCTGTACTTACAGGGTTGGCAGCGCGACTGTGACTCCTCTGGTGTTACAAACGTCCATAGGCCACGGTAACCACTTTCCATCAGGTGGGCCGTGTGCTTGTCTGCCAACTAAGTGGTATAAAAAAAAATATTAATAAAAATACATATCAATTAATTATTACCTATCAATAATTATTAAATAAGTTATAAGAGAAATTACACGATTTTAAAGTCACCCTTTATACTCATTAATTTACCATATGCATACTCTATCTGAAGAGCTCTGTTCAGTAGTTTACTGTCTTGTGATGCACCACAGATTATAATAATTATGGCGATAAGAACAGCTTGGTCATCAGCCACGTCCTTTGAGCGCATTAACTCCTGTCAAACAGACTGGGTGAAGACTTAGAAAACGGTAGAGTAGACATACTGAAGCGACTTTTGACGTACACAATTGTAAAGATGATTTTTTTTACATAAGACACGTCAATTAGACTTCGCCTGATGGTAAATTGAAAGCAAAGTCTCAGAAAAGAGCATCGCCATTATTTACATATACCATGTTACAATGGTGACATTCAGCTTGACGGCCTCATCATATGCTTTTTCACACACCGCTTAAAGGACACGGAAGAAGGAAATACTTGCATTGGTAATGAATTCCAGGCCTTAATGGCACGACAAAGAAAATAGTCTCCGAACTGCTTGGTTCTTGATCGGATATTTTGCACCGTGTGCGGGTGACATCTAAGCCCTGTACGTATTGTCCTGTGTAAGAAAAGGGAGAGTGGGACTAATTGGAAGAGCTCATCAGAATAATCACCATGGTACAACAAAAGGTAAAATACTGCAGTTGGACGCATTGGACGTAGCTACATTCTATCATCGCAGCTCTCGCCATAGGTAGGGAATTCATCCTCACACATTGCGACCTGAGACGGTGCGCACTGTGCGGTATGAAAGAAACTTCATCCCACGCACACTCAAGCTGTGGAATGACCTCCCTGCTGCGGTTTTCCCATGCGCCTACAATATGGGGTTCTTCAAGAGGGGCATCAGAAGGTTTCTTCATGGTCGGCAGCGCGAGTGTGACACCCCTGGTGTTGCATACGTCCATAGGCCACGGTAACCGCTTCTCATCAGGTGGGCCGTGAGCTTGTCTGCCAACTAAGTGATATAAAAAAAACATCTCTACGCATCTACTTGCCATTTGACTGATTTCTGTTATACTTAATGTGTCTGGAAGTGTATTTAGTTACTGTGGACTTGGAACACTTTTTAGGTGAACTACTGCCACATAAAGTAGCAGTGGAACCCCTAGGTGACCTGAAATACGAGACAAGTACTAAATCTGTGTAATCGTTGATATTAGTCTATAGGACAGTGACAGTCTGTTATAACTTGCTGTAATAAGATACAGTATTATCACCGGATGCCTCATAGTCGTAATGACATCCTAATCTGTTTAAATTACTTCAGATACTATGGCATTCCCCATGTTACCAAGTACGACTCCGAAAATACAATATAATATTGCTACCTCTTATAGAATTTCTGTAAACTGCACTGCGAGAATTCTTCGCGTCGTACCCGTGGAGGCAGCTTTGCTTCACTTCTGATGATCCAAGCTCCTGTGCAACAGCAGTCGCTGACGCGATTGTAGTGGGCATGGAATGTTACATCCCCAACCGCTGGGTCGCAACAGGAGCGAGCAAACGCCCGTGGTTTAATAGGCCTTGCAGGGAAGCTAGAGACCGCAAGCAATCTGCATACAAGGCTTGGACCACGGCTGCCAATAAGGATCCGAACATCGCTGAAGTGAAGCGGAAGTTGAATGCTGCTTCAAGGTCCAGTAAAAAGGCAACGTCTAGAGCAAAGTTTGAGTTCATCGGCAGAATTGGCGAGCGGCTTGCGCGCTACCCATCTGGCAGTCGTGCATTTTGGTCGCTCGCTAAAGCTGCTGAGGGAAACTTCTGCCAGTCTTGCCTGCCGCCGCTGCAAAAATCTGACGGTAGTCTGGCCCATGGCGCTAAGGAGAAGGCCGATCTTTTGGGTAAACTCTTTGCGTCAAACTCGACTATGAACGACGGGAACGCCGAACCACCCATCATCCCCAGCTGTGGTGCTTCGATGACCGAAATTAAAATCACACAACGGGTGGTCCGGCGTGAGCTTAAGTCCCTAGATGTTCGGAAGTCGAGTGGGCCGGACGGTATATCGGCGATGGTGCTTAAGCACTGTGCCCCCGAGCTGTGCCCTGTACTTACACGCCTTTTCGCACTCTCATACTCCGAGAGACAGGTCCCGGCCTCGTGGAAGACCTAAGAAAGGTGACAGGACAGATCCGACCAATTACAGGCCTATCGCTATAACCTCCCTTCTCTCGAAGGTTATGGAGCGTGTTATTAATACACAGCTCCTGAGGTACCTTGAAGGAAACGATCTACTGAGCGACCGACAGTACGGTTTTCGCCACCGTCGCTCTACCGGTGACCTTCTTGTGTATCTCACAAACCGGTGGGCGCAAGCCATCGAGAGTCGCGGTACTAGCGGTCAGCCTCGATATAGCGAAGGCCTTCGATCGGGTCTGGCACAAAAGTCTTCTTACGAAGTTGCCATATTATGGACTCCCCGAGGGATTGTGCGAATGGATCTCCAGCTTTTTGTCCAACAGAAGCATCCAAGCCGTCGTCGACGGCAGCTGCTCGGACCGCATGAACATAAACGCTGGTGTCCCACAAGGCTCCGTGTTGTCTCCGACGCTGTTTCTGCTGCATATCAACGACATGCTGTCTGATGGCTCCATTCATTGTTATGCGGACGACAGTACCGGGGACACGTGTTACACGGGCCGTGCAAATATCCCTCAGTCCGAGGTGGAGAAGAGTCGCGAACAACTTGTGTCTGAAATCGAGACTACTCTCTCTGGAGTGTCCGATTGGGGACGACTAAACCTAGTCCAATTCAACCCCACTAAGACACAAGTATGTGTATTCACCGCTAAGAAAACCTCATTCATTGTAGCGCCGCAATTCCTGGGCACACCGCTTACCATCTCCCCGAGTATCGGGATCCTTGGTGTCGATATCTCCAGTGACGTCCAATACCGAAGTCATTTGCAGGACAAGGTTAAGTTGGCATCAAGAAAGCTCGGAGTGCTCAACAGGGCGAGGCAGTATTTCACTGCGGGGCAGCATCTCCTTCTTTATAAAGCACAGATCCGGCCTCACATGGAGTACTGCTGTCACCTTTTTGCTGGAGCACCTGCATACCAGCTTGACCCCTTCGACTCGTTGCAAAGACGGGCATTGAGGCTGGTTGACAATCCCATACTCACAGGTAGAGTGGAACCTCTTAGCCTTAGGAGGGATTTTGCCTCACTGTGTGTGTTCTACCGCCTATACAATGGTTTGTGCTCAGATGAATTGTTTGACATGATGGCCGTAGCTACATTCTATCATCGCACCTCTCGCCATAGGCAGGGAATTCATCCCCACACATTGCGACCTGAGACGGTGCGCACTGTGCGGTATGAAAGAAACTTCATCCCACGCACACTCAAGCTGTGGAATGACCTCCCTGCTGCGGTTTTCCCAAGCGCCTACAATATGGGGTTCTTCAAGAGGGGCATCAGAAGGTTTCTTCATGGTCGGCAGCGCGAGTGTGACACCCCTGGTGTTGCAAACGTCCATAGGCCACGGTAACCGCTTCCCATCAGGTGGGCCGTGTGCTTGTCTGCCAACTAAGTGGTATAAAAAAAAAAAAATTACATACATACATACAATCACGCCTTTACACATTTTACCAATCGTTGAATTCGGTCCCACGTAATAGGGGATGAGCCTATTGCCGTCTTCCGGGCACTATTGTCGACTCGAGCCATGAATCTGAGGCTGAGTCTGGGCTGTATATATCTGTCTGGTGTAAAACAGCCCCATCCCTTAGTCGCCTTGCACGACACCGCATGGGAAGAGATGGGGTGGTCCAAATTCTACTCTGCCGGGAACCACGCGGCTTCTACAGAATTTACTAAACAAATTAAACATTTCTAATAGATTCTTAAGCCACCGATATGTCAAAACTCATCGTGGGAGCCTGACCACCTCAATGCATTATTGTGTGTCCTTGGTCCTTAAAACTATTCACAACTATCTTGTTGCAAACATACTTTAACTTCTTAGAAATAAAGTCGACTTCTCTTTGCTCATATCCAAGACACGTTAATTGACAGGGCTCCTGTGTAAGTGCGGTGCTATAAGTGCTTCTGCGAGCTCCAGTACTTCATAGACTTGGGTCGAGTGTCACTCATTGTGTAGACTCTTGCTACTTGTAATGTATGGATTAATTTGAGTAAGTTCATTAGAATGTATGTGAGTGAACATGGATATATCGGGAGTAAGTAGATCAGTCGGTCTTGACTAGCAAAGTAGGTTTTTTTTTTATACAACTTAGGTGGCAGACAAGCACACGGCCCACCTGATGGAAAGTGGTTACCATGACCTATGAACGTGTGTAACACCAGTGGATTCACATCCGTGCTGCCGACCCTGTAGAGGACAAAGCAGGACAAGCCTTTGGGCATCCCACTGACAGCACAAAAACTCTCCAGTGAGCTCTGGCTACCCTACTCACCGCCGGGAACACAACACGAAGTTATTATAACCGCGGTATTCTGTAGGGCGGAGGTACTTCCCCAGTCGGACTGCTCAATTGGGCGGAAATACCGCCGTGTCCTACCTCTTCAACAATAGGTAGGTACTTAAAATGATCTTAATGCCTTTTAATGGTGTTAATATCAAACTAATTATTGATTTAAATTGTATTATCGTCCGAACTAAAGGTGTAGGTACCAAATATCAAAACAATCAGTCAACAGGAAGGGGTGAATAACAAGGTGTTGAGATCATTTTGAGTACAACTCGTCAGTTGGGTCTGGGTCTGTAAGCACCTTGGAGATCACGTAAAGAAATCGTACGAAAAGACTTAGAGAATGATGATTTCGTAGGCATATGATCCCATGTGGTTGATGGTAGCTAAGCTGTAGTCTAACAGGAAAACCGTCTTTCAGTCGAAATGCCAAAAACACTTTCTTTTTTTATATCACTCAGGTCCCACAAGCACTCGGCCCTCCTGATGAGAAGCGGTTATCGTGAACTATGGACGCGTGCAACACCAGGGGTGTCACACTAGCAGGTACTGTCGACACCATAAGAACCTTCTTATAGAACCCCATTTTTTTATACCACTTAGTTGGCAGACAAGCACACGGCCCACCTGATGGGAAGCGGTTACCGTGGCCTATGGACGTATGCAACGCCAGAGGTGTCACACTCGCGCTGCCGACCATGAAGAAACCTTCTGATGCCCCTCTTGAAGAATCCCATATTGTAGGCGCTTGGGAAAACCGCAGCAGGGAGGTCATTCCACAGCTTGAGTGTGCGTGAGATGAAGTTTCTTTCATACCGCACAGTGCGCACCGTCTCAGGTCGCAATGTGTGGGGATGAATTCTCTGCCTATGGCGAGAGGTGCGATGATAGAATGTAGCTACGGGCATCATGTCAAACAATTCATCTGAGCACAAACCATTGTATAGGCGGTAGAACACACACAGTGAGGCTAAATCCCTCCTAAGGCTAAGAGGTTCCACTCTACCTGTGAGTATGGGATTGTCAACCAGCCTCAATGCCCGTCTTTGCAACGAGTCGAAGGGGTCAAGCTGGTATGCAGGTGCTCCAGCAAAAAGGTGACAGCAGTACTCCATGACTTGGAAAAACCACAACACAACACTTTCCTTACTTTAGAAACTATGCCCACAACTTTATTTAAGTACTACACACAAATACCATGGTAAAGTTAAAAGACACGAATCCTTTAAGCACATAATGAGGCTGAGGGTCGTCAAGCTGAGGGCTGCCATTATTACATCGTTGGTGACTATAATGGTGACCCTCTTCCCTGAGACATTGCCTGACATGCAAATTGAAGTCAGATTGACGTCTCCCATTTAAAAAAAAATACTATCACTAATACTATCACGATATGTAGAATCATTACCCCATCTCATCCGAAGGGTGTCATAAGAGGCGTCTAGCGGCAGACGATATCACTGCGAGAGAAGGAAAACTCGAAATAAAACCCTGTAACCGTCTGGTCAGCGTGGAAACAGTAGGCCAAAGCCTGCTAACATTGGTAGAAGCCTATGCCCAGCAGTGGACTACGATAGGCTTATTGATTGAAATAAATAAAAAAAACGACGGGTTGCACTCCGGGAGTGCCGGCAGAAGTGAAAACTTGAATATTAACGTTGTGCATTTTTGATATTTTGGAATGGTTAGAGAATAATTTTGTACGAATTGCTTTCATTATCAGTATAAAAGTACTATTATTTATGTGGTGGAATACAATATTCATTTATTGCGCTATCGTACACAAACATGACAATTTATATTACATTAAAAATTTAACACTTCAGAACTATTACAATTATTTTACATTAAAAAGTTTATCACCGCCATCACACATGTGACAGTCGTGTGACATTCGCGCAAGCGCCCTGCGCCGCCTGTCCTCTCTCCATCCGTCTTACGAATTTTCGATCAGGTCACGTGTCCTGACGCGAGTTTAGAAATTTTTACCCATTCCAAAAAAGTACACAGCGCTGCTAAAGAAGTTTTCACTTCAAAAACAATTCACCTATGAAACCGATACTCTGCTAAGCTCGGTACATAAAATTTGCCGGTTCATATAACACGCCCCTCTTAAAAGCCGAAGCGGAGTGAAGTGATTGTTTGCGATCAGAGGATCAGACGATCTGCAGGCAAATCTGTGTGCGCACTCAGTGATCCATCACGCGAACTGCGATAGTCTAGGAGACAGACATTCAAATATGTTGGATGTGTTTATAATAGTTTTATAACTGGTTTATCACATTAGATGGTTTCTAAAGGTTGCCTGGAAGAAATCGCCGTTGACGATAAGACTGCCCGTTGTATTACGTTCTGTTGTTTATTTATATCCATACTGTTAATTTCTTTTTTTTTTAATAGTTAGTTATTTTAGATATCTATCTTTCTAAATAACAATAGTTCATGGCATTTAATTTTTCCAGTCGCCATAAAAAGGCCTTCGGAGTGGTCTGGCTGTACTCTGTACTCTGAAAAAAAAAAGGAATAAATATATAGGAGGTAGGACACGGCGGTATTTCCGCCCAATTGAGCAGTCCGACTGGGGAAGTACCTCCGCCCTACAGAATACCGCGGTTATAATAACTTCGTGTTATGTTCCCAGCGGTGAGTAGGGTAACCTGAGCTCACTGGAGAATTTGTGCTGTCAGTGGGTTTGTCCTCTGCACTGACGGCACAGAAACTCTGTGCATACAGAGTCAGCAGCGGAAGTGTGGCTTCTCTGGTGTTACACACGTCCTTAGGGCACGGTAAACACTCATTCCATTAGGTGGGCCATGCGCTTATTTGCCACATAAGTGGTATAAAGAATAATAAAGAATGAGAGTTCATCTATAATAATATAATAAGAATGAGACTTCCGAATGAGGTTATCCGAGGTTCATTCCCGGTTACATTCAATAGCTCCATTCAGCCTTGACACCGCTCAAATTCACTGTTATTGGTTTATATTTTACGTGAACAATTCAATGTAACCTCCAAGAGCCTCACCCATGTACCTGCCTTGTATTAGCAGGTGTCTCTGCTTGCAGGTATGGTTCGTTTGAATCCAGTGGTGTGCAGTAGAATTATTATTCACTGTCTCCTAGACTATAAAGTGATGGGACGCTCCACCCTCGACTGTCTCTGCAATACAACACTTTAATGTACTAGTATAAGAATAGCGTGTTTGTCCATTTTATAACACTTTATATTTACGGAAGTGAGTTTTACAGCCATAATAAATAGGTAACTTCGGTTGTTTGGGCGGATGGGAATGAGGATGGGATCAGAAGCTTTCAGGACCAAGTCTTAAACGAAGAAGAGGCTTTGAAGCAGACTTTCCTTTACATTAGGTTGGATAAAACGGCAGTAAAAGCACTGGAGAGTTTTTGTGCTGTCAGTGGGAAGATCAAAAACTTGTCCTGATTTGTCTTTTACACTGTCAGCACAGAAACTCTTGTGCTTACAGGGATGGCAGCGCGAGTGTGACTCCCTTGGTGTTGCACACGTCCATAGGCCGCGTTAACCACTTTCCATCAGGCGGATCGTGTGCTTGTCTGCCAACCAAGTGGTATAAAAAAAAGACTAAGGAGGAGTAGGAGAGTGGACTCCGGGCTCCAAAGTGAAGATTTTGAAGCCCGAAAATGTTAAGCTATCACAAACTATATGACACAGTACGAACAAACAAAGCATTTATTGTGGCCGTCAGGTCAGGGTCCAGCATTTTAAAATCAATCTGAAAGAAAGAAAGAAAACATTTTTATTTTACTTAGCATAAAAAAACAGATATACCAGTACGGCAATATGCGACAAGAGCTAAGTAGAAATAAAGGCCGCCTCTCAGCTTAATGCTGTCTAATAACATCTAGAATGGTGGCCTGTATCTTCTGGACTGCACCTCAGCTTTTTACCACCTAACGGCAAGCGGGATGCAGTCAATTGCCGGATTTTCTATTCTTTATATTTAATAAAGAATAGAAAAGATTCTACAAACTCATTCGTTTTCTTGTCAAACTTTTCATAGGAAAGAAATATCGTTAACAGCAAAAACTCTACGTCCCTAATAACTTTAAAAAACTATTAATATAATAAATAAATCCTTTACGTTAGATGGGTGTCGTGCGTCATAGGGCGTCTGTTTGTTTAAACTCGATTTTAGTGTCATATTACTGGGCTTTATGAAAAAAATCCGCGCTTCAGCATCTGTAAACGATTCTCAAAGTTTTTGTCAGTGGTCCCACCAACCCATATCTGAGTTCTTTTCACTACTTTTCATTTCGTTTTTACTATTTTTCTTGTCTACTAATTTTCTGTATCACAGTTCTGTTTATGCTGATTTCCTTTCTGTTGCAAATACAGTTTTTCTAATAACTGAAAGTTGTGAAACAGAGCATTAAATAGACAGATTCCATAGTACATATTAAAGTACTTACTCGAAAAAAACTTTTTTTTTTCAAACTTACTTCTGCCAGGGCTGTTCCCCGTTCGACAGTGAACAAACAGGTCATGACGAAGCGACCCTTTGACGCAAATAGGCTCGCCTAATCATTAAAGTACTTACTTAGAATATCGAAACAAAAAATAACCAATATTTTTTCAAATTGACTTTTTGCCAGTGCTGTTCCCTATTGGCCAGTAAACCAATAGGCCATGATAAAGTATCCGCTTGCCGGTAATAGACTCGCCCCTATTTTATGCGTCCGAAAACACAACAACAAACACAGTTGGTGAAACGTGGGTGTAAATCTACTCTCTCGCTCTATTCATTAAGGGTTTTACAGAAGTGTATGTTTAACTTATGTATATTGTACATATTAATGAACAAATCCGATGGAAATAGCTTGTGTTTTTTAGTAGTACTAGAGAAACAATAATGTATCAATTGTGCTACCGGAGTCAATTAACTAAACTGCCCCCAAAGTTTGAGATACGGTGTGGAGAGGAACTTGCCCTGCGACGAGCGACTATTAAGTAATAGTTGTACGCCGGATGCAATGCGTAAATATTGCTGTGAGCTTCCTAGGATAGTTAAATCCGTAGAGTATTTTAGTTCTGTAAAAATTAAAGGTGATTTTTGAGAAAATAAAATCCTTAAAACGATTTAGCGATTTATCGTGGTAAGTTAAATATAAATTGCATTTCATTTGTGATAGGTATAGTTAACCTGTTTTATTTTATTTATTCTTAGGTCATCTTCGTTAACTCAGCTAGTCCAGTACATTCATAAATAAAATGTAGTAAGCGGTATTATAACTAAATCTAATAATTAGAATGAATAAAACTAGATCTAGAAATAGCGACAATTACCTAAGACTTACATCTAATTTGTTTTTTAAAATAAATTGAATTATAAATAACACCATTTAGCTGTTTGGAGTCCAATTCGCAATCGAGTGTTGAAAATTACCAATTAGCAGGTTGGTCCCTTAAAATGACTCACATACATCATACATATTCACAAATACATAATACCTAATATCTAAAGATTAACCGACTCTATTCCTTTTCGCTTCCGTTCCGAAAGCGCCAATAATTTAATTTGAGCTACGTAAAGACGTCAATCGCTTGTCCCGTATATTGTATATACATTCATCATCCACCTCATTACTCCCACCATGTTAAGCAATTATTACCTTTATTGCCCATTAAAATTGTCTTCATAGAAAATTCGGCACACTGTTTACGCTCCACACTAAAATTTAAAGTAAACAATATAGTTATTTTGAAGCTTTTTAAATATAAATGAGGTTCATTGAGGACGGTGTGTTCAATGAGATTGAACAAAAAAGAGTGGTCAGGCGCGAGCTGTGTTACAACTTGAAGAGTTCTTTCAAAAATTAGTAACATTCTAGAGTTCATAAAGCAATAAGTCTGAGAGTACTTATTAATTAGCCTAGTGGTATGAGTAATGGACTGCTGAGACGAGGTCTCGGGTTCGATCCTAGGTTTTACCATGGCACACACCAATGACTTTTTGATGCTTCGAAAGTTATGTGTGTATTTATCGCCGGTTTATAAGTGCCCGGTTAATGGCAATAGACTCGCCACCTATTACATTGGGACCTAAACATAAACTGGCGAAATGTGGGTGCTAGCACCTCTGCCTAGCCCTTCGGGGATATAGGCGTGAGTTTATGTTATGTTATGTTATGTACTTACTAATCAAACCCGCAAAAAATAAAATCTTTCTTGCCCGAATGTTTGAAAATAAAAAGCATCCTTTTAGGTTTAATTTTCAAACATTCACATATTAAGGAATTGTGTCCTAAATATCTGAGGCCTTGATAGGTACTCTACCCAAATCAATCAAAACGGCCTTCAGTGAGTATTACGAGGATTTGCTGAAATTAATCGGCAACCTGCACAGTGCACAACCTGTAATACGAAACTTGATAGTACAGGTGTGAGGAACTCTAAAAATAATTAAAAATAGTGTTAATGGTCTTACGGAACCATTTTATGGGAAATTAGATGAAGGAAGTGTCTTGACGACCTTTTTAACTGAACTTTTTACGAGGAAAGAGGTTTTATATCCGTAATTATGTGTTTTTTTAATGCACGTGAAGGAGAACGGATAATTTGATGTTAGTAACTAGAAGTGCGAGCATGCACCGACCGCCATAGGGTTGGCGAATGCTACTTACATACATACATACATATAACTCGTATACTTATACATATATTAAAACTAATAGAACTATTATACAACTTATAACTATAAATAATTAAAATGCGTCGTGGAATTCCTCTGCATCGCATGCCTCTTGTGATAGCGTTCCCAGAAGACTGACGTAAAAAGGGGCCAGCCTTCTGGTCACGAGAAGAGTTTTGACCATACCTACATACGTATATTCATGTCTGAAAATAGTAGGTAGGCAGAGGATCGTGTTGTGTTCCCGGTGGTGAGTAGGGTAGCCAGAGCTAATTGGAGAGTTTTTGTGCTGTCAGTGGGAAGACCAAAGGCTTATCCTGATTTTGTGTTCTGCACTGAGGGCACATAAATTCTCTGTTCTTACAGAGTCGGCAGCACAGATGTTATCCACTGGTGTTACACACGTTCATAGGTCACGGTAACCACTTTCCATCAGGTGGGCCGTGTGCTTGTCTGCCACCTTAGTTGTATAAAAAAAAACATAATTTTCAGACGATAATAGGGGGCGAGACCATTGCCATCAAGAGGGAACTTTTTCATGCACTGTATGTTTACTATCGGATGGAGAACTACGTTATCCCGTAGTCACCTTTACGTCACCCAAGGGAAGAGATACAGGCCCTATTCGAATCCACCGGGAATCAACAAGACGCCTGAAGTGAAAGCGACTTACAATTGGTATTTTTAGGAAATTGGAGATGGGTATGAAGCCAACCAAGATTTTCAGGGCCTAGAGCTAGCCTGGTGCAGGCTTTCCTCTCGAGGTTGGAAGGTACAATGACAGTCATTCTAGTAAAAGCCATTTTAAATCAATAATGGATAAGAAGGTGAGCGAATTCCAGGCTTCACAGTGTAACCGTTCAATGCAATCGGTAGACATATAACCGCTGGTGGGTGTAGAAAGGTACAGGCTTGCACGTGAGGTTAACTGCATTGAGGTGGGCTCCACCAAGACTCTAGGGGTCTGGGTGGAGCCTCCCAATGCATCCATGAATCCTCTAAAACACCTCAAAGGGCTTAGTAAGCTCAGCCAATAGCCAGAGCACTAAGTTATTCATCGAAAAAAACGAATCAATGTTCTCTAAACTATCGCGCTCATTTACTTAGGTATTGCATATTTGAAGTTCAAATACCTGACAACCCTTAAATCATAATTGGGGTTAATGAGATTATTCACAGTGAAAAAGCTGAACTGCACAAAAAATGTTCACAGCTCCTTGTCTACTTACTACAAAGCGGTATATCGACTCCCACGCATCTTCGCACAGCATCATCGGTACAAGGGAAAAATTATATAAAAAATTGTTCAAATAAGAAAGCGTGTGATATTGTGTTTATTTTAAAGTTCTAAGACTGTTTAAAACATGTTAATTATTTAGAATAGAATATAATTTTGTAAATAGCTACTATGAAAGTGTAACTATTGTTACACTTTCAAAGTAGTTTTTACTGTAGCGAGAATGTTTCATTACTAAAATATAAGTATGTAGATAAGTATATTTTATCTACACATAACCGTTGCCGCGTGGTCCCCGGCAGAGCAGAATTTGGACCACCCCATCTCTTCCCATGCGGTGTCGTATAAGACGACTAAGGGATAGGGCTGTTTAACATCAGACAGATATATACAACCCAGACTCAGCCAGAGATGCATGGCTCGAGGCAACAATAGTGCCTGGAAAACGGCAATAGGCTCACCCCCTATTACGTGGGACCGAAAACAATGAAAGTGAAATGTGGGTGCTAATTAACCTCTGCGTAACCCTCCGGGGATAAAGGCGTGATTATATGTATGTATATAAATATATAATTTTTTGAATCTAGAATTGACGCAGAGGACTATATGCTATGTTAGAGTTAAAAGTTCAGCTCTCTATACGAAGTTTTGGTGGGATTCTATTTAATTATAGTATGAGACAAAATCAAGCCTAACGGGGCCAAGCCGACCTCTCTCGCAAGCTAGCATGGTGATTGATGGACGATGCTTTACTGTACCGTCTTCTCAAGGTTAGGAGTTCAGACGAGATCAAGTCTATAACAGATCTTTCAAAAATAACTACTAATAGTTGCACCATTACTACGTTCCGTTCTATTAAATCAACAGGAACTACCAAAGCCTCTTAACATACACAAGACAAGTGCAACTCTCTCAAAACTTACAATAAAATAAATCTTCCCAGCTCTTCATTTCTCGTAAAAAAGTCCCATTCACAAACGCAATAGTGGGACCACCGCGTGGGACCAATAGGTCCTTAAAACACATTAGCGAAAGTCGGCGCGCTTGAAGTGACCTGCGCTGGTGGTCGACGCCGGGAGCGTCTAGACTGGCGACGCGAGTTGATATCACGTGGGAAACTGATCTCTAAGTGAGATGAGTTCATTTACTTGCAAACATTTGAATTTAGAAAACTGACGTGTAATATTCTAAATTCAAATGTTTGCAAGAACCTTTATTATGTTTCATATGGATCTCCTCTCTGTTACTCCTCGTTTAGGTACCTACTTTAACGGTCAGTTATATTGGATTCCAACCGATTAAAACCGCACTTGGAGCTTCAGATGACAGGGTGTAAGATTGCCTAAAACATATCCCTACTCTGATTCATATTTCGCACGATTTTTCTAATTACCCTTGGGAATCCTGTAGAAAAAGTATGGTTTATCATTGAAAGGTAACATGAAAAAATATTTGTAAAATAGCGTTTATAAGCTAAGAAATAAGAAGTATGACTAGACGTTGTCTTGCTTCACAGACACATGCCAGAATCCAGAACAAACAATCTTTTACCGATACATTGCCATTGGCGATCAGAAACTAACCGCAAATCTAGCTGGTGTTAGGAAAGGTGCTTTACGAAGATTCTTTAAGGATAAATGTTACTTTTTGGTAAATATAATTTAATTTCGAGTCCTGTGATTAATATCTGACCGGAAGTGATCTCATTTTGCATTTTTTTATATACTTTCTTACGTGTCAACATTTTAACAGCAGAGATCATTCAATGGGTTGGAGAACAATACATTTGGAGCGCGCATGAATAAGCTCCGTAAAGTGCAAGTATTACAGGAGTGTACACAGCTGGAGTTTATGAAGTGATCACAGTAGGTATACTATTTTACTGACCACGACCACGGGCTCAGCTTACATAAATGCCACTGTGTTATTAAAAGACGTGGTCGTTGGCTGTAAAGGCTTGAAAAATATTTTCAAGCTTACGTATCGAGTCAATTTTACCTCTGAGGTGTGTGCAAGCGCATGTTTCATAAAAATAAAAATAAATAACCGTTTCATAGTAAACTCGAAACACAAACACCCATATCGCATAATTCTCTTCCCTAGTGTAGGCAGGCCGACGCAACGACCACTTGCGTCAATGTGGTGCAATTTTTTTAGCGTCGCGACTTCACGTCAGTCTGTTGTGCCCCTTAGTTAAGTGCCGTGGCGAATATACACTAATTTGATTTTTTGCACCATTTTTTGTTCAAAGGGTTGTTAAAAGGTTAAACGATAGTAAAAGCCAGTAGGGGTGGGTTTTTTTGTACGCATTCGGCGCAAAACAGCTAACAGTATGGTGTTGCCATGAAAACATAACTTTTTTGCATTGCGCATAAGATTGAATAGTTTATTATTTTGGACACATTGTGTTTGGGTGTGGGGACAACGATGTGCATGATTTAATGGGTTTCCGGATCAGACATAGTGTTTTTTGTTATAACTGCCCTGTTGGCAACATTGCGGCTAGAAACGGTACGGACAATGCGGTATGAAAGATACTAAATCCCACGCACACTCAAGCTGTGGAATGAAATCCCTGCTGCGGTTTTCCCAAGCGACTACAATATCGGGTTTTTCAAGAGTCTTTCTTTAGAGTCAGCAGTACAAGTGTAACGCCCCTGTAGTGGCATGCATCCATACTTCCATAGGCCACGGCAACCACTTCCCATCAGGTGGGTCGTATGCTTGTCAGCCACCTAAATGGTATAGTAAGAAGTTTCAGCTACCCTTCGGTAACCATGTTCACAGGTATGGCCATGTGCATAGTTAATACTTTTTTTTACGTGCGCAATATCCCCACGGATACCCTCCCACCGGCGCCGGTGGACGAGGTTATGACGAAAACGCACGCCGCCTATGGGTCGTTTTTGGTTGCCGAAGGTGAGGTTAACAGACATATCCCTCGCACCCCGTCCGACCCAGGTGCATAGTTATTACTAAAAAAATCGCAATAGAATCTGTTTCAATGGTTTTATTTCAATGAATGTTATTTGTATAAGTAAAATCGACAATATCTTCTTGTCTTACACCTTTTGTTCTTTTCACCCAATTCTGCCTAAAAGGTATAATAAAAATGCTTTAAAAATAAAGCTGCATACTCAGTCTTAGTCAGTAATCTCCTCATGAGAACCACATCAATTGCGATCCATACCAAATGTGCGTACGCGTAAACATCGCAATGATTCTCATTGCACTCGTAACGGCCGCCATCAAAACGACTGCGCGCGCGCAGCTATAGTTGCCGTATGCCAAGTGATAATTACCAAGTGTTTCATTGTTGGGAATAAAAAATGTGGACGTACTTATGGTGCGATTGTTTAGTTTAAGTTTGATGATGTCTGGAATTAGCGGCTGTAAAAATTGCAGTTTTGATGGTGATTCAGTTTTTTAAAGCTTTGTTGAAGGCATGCGGTGTCGTACAAGGCGACTAAGGGATAAGGCTGTTTAACATCAGACAAATATATACAGCCTAGACTCAGCCTCAGATGCATGGCTCGAGTCAGCAATGGTAGATGCCTACCCGGAATACGGCAATAGGCACTCCCCCTATTACGTGGGACCGAATACAATTATTGGTGAAATGTGGGTGTTAATTCACCTCTGCCTAACCCTCCAGGGATAAAGGCGTGATTATATGTATGTATAATGTATGTTGAATGCATGTGATATAAAACCGTGACCAAAACAGAGACCCAAAAAGGAGTTTAGGTCTCCGTTTTGGTCTTGGTCTCGGTTTTCGGTTTAGATCATTATCTAGCTCACTATTGTAAGGAACCCTTCGTGCGCGAGTCCGACTCGCACTTGACCTGTTTATTAAACATTTTACTTTAAAATAAAAACATTTTAACCGATTCTATGGCGACATATTTTTTATTATTTACCTTTATCACAAGTGTAAGTTAAATCAAAGCACCTGAATTAGCATGAATTGTGATTGTTCAGTATTGATTGCGCAGAACGAGCTCACTGTGTCCCCAGTGAGGTCACTTGGTGGGCAAAGTAATAAATAAATAAAATTATTTAAGTAACACAGACTCATATTTTTATGTCAGTCATAATTCTCTTACTTTATGTTAGTAAAATTGAGCGTGAAAGGTTTATTGAGTATCTATGTATATTATCATTTTATTTATCATCCGAGTAGTGACGGAGAAAGAATAAAAGTATCACCACTCCATCTCATCAGAAGGGTGTCGTAAGAGGCGACTAACGGAACAATACGCAGACGATATCACTGCAAGAGAAGGAAAACTTGAAATAAAACCCTGTACCAACCCGTTTGGCCTGTGTGGAGACAGTAGGCCCAATCCTGCCAACATTGGAAGAGGCCTAGTCCAGCAGTGGACTGCGATGGACTAGTTATTGTTGTTGTTGTATATTATCAATCACCAGTACAGGCCCAACAGCGATATGGAGAGCCTGCAGCAGTGATTGATGTATGTACAGTCAAGTCTACTGGCTGTACTCGCCAGGATGCTATTGGGGCTGACTCGCACACGACGTACCAGGGACGCGCACCGTTTCCACATGAGCGTGTAAAAGCAGTCGACACGTGCCTCCGCAAACATCCCTGATGCGCTACAATACCGAGGCAGCCCCATCAGCACCTGGAACGCGTTATTGTACTGGACTCGAAGGGCACTGTATGTCTTTTTGGTGTAACTGGACCACAGGTTGCAAGTAGAAGCACCCAAGTTATTACCTAAATAATATATGTACCCCCAAATCCTAAAAATACATCCTCCATTAACAGATTAACTGTATAATTACTATAAATAGTAGCTAATTGTGAGGAGTAGTGACGTGCGTGTTTGTTTACCTGACGACATATCCGGCGCACGTGCTTGTAACACTAGATAGTGCTGCCGCCGAGTGCGACTGTTAATGCAAAGTGCACTGCACTAGTGATGGGCCAGCGTTTATCGATATCGAGTTTTTTTTTAAATAAGCGTACACTGGACAGCACACCTGAGGTGAGGACGTTGGATGCGACTGGGATTAATGCAATAATAACAATGATGATGCATACACGTCTTATAGGTACCTATCTTCGAAAGCTACAATTACTCGTACTTGTGCATATAATGATACTTTTTTTTTTTTTTTTTTTTACGTGCGCAAAATCCCCACGGATACCTCCCCACCGGAGCCGGTGGAGGAGGTTATGTCGGACTCGAACCGACTAAAACGCACGCCGCCTGTGGGTCGTTTTGGTTGCCGAAGGTGAGGTTGGCAGGCATATCCCTCGCACCCCGGACGACCCAGGGTCATCTCTCACGATATGGCCCTCTTCTCGGGTGTGGGGACTACAGAGTCCCCAACTCGTCCCCGGAAACGGGGAGGCGTGCCACGCGCGCCACTGCCGCGGCCTGCTGCATATAATGATACTGTATTTTTTACAGTACCTATTTAAATTCGTGATTCCACATAATATATGCGTCTTACGCTATCAAGCTATTGAGTAACTTTGACAATAGATCATCCATCACCGTCCGCTGCTGGACTAGGCCCTCCCAATGTTAGGAGGCTTTGACCTACTGTTTCTACGCTGGCCAGACGGGTTGGTACTGGGTTTTATTTCAAGTTTGCCTTCTCTCGCAATGATATCATCTGTGCATTTTTCCGTTTGTCGCCTGTTACTTTTGAGTCTATTCTCAAAAGTATGAGGCATATAACGGAAAAATATATGATAATATAGATAGATATGGACAAATTGGAATTCGAAATAACACTTTAAAAAAGTGACTTTACATGTAATGAACCAAATCTGAAATCACGTCCATGGCTCACCAATATTGATCACCTTTTAAATGTTTGTCGGGAATTAACCTCCTTCATTATTTACACATGATAACTTAAACTTTACTAAGTCACTGTTTAAAATCTAACACCTACAGTAAGTTAAAAGTGAATATAAAAAAACAACCTTTAATTTCAAAAAAATCTTACAATATATTATTATATTTATCGATATCGATAGTCAGATACTATAGTCACTTCCCTAAGAGATCCTATTGAGAGGATGAGCGGTAATGCACTGTTTACAAGTTAGTACATCGACAATCAGTTAATTGCGTTCCCCACGTTTCACCGGAATCACTCCACAAAACGAAATATGTAGCGTTGTGCGGGAGAAGGGGTGGGATTTGTTTGGCAACCAGAATGTGGAATGATAAAAAAAATTGCACGATTTAAATAGGATGAAGACAATATCCATGACGGAAGTTGAACTCAAGAGCAGTCCTTTTCTAATGGGAATACTTTTAACAACTGAGCTATGACATTAAAAGTTTACATAAACTGCAATTTTTATAAATCAGCTTTCAAATCAAAGTCATCATTATGGAGATGTATTTTCTTGATTATCCGCTTCCGGCTCGTCCTCCTTCACTTCATACGATCTTGGGCATCTATGATAATGAGATCATTGTCAAGCAAATCAATATGTTATACCGAACTGCTACCCGAGGCTCCACCCATACGGAATTATCCTCGTGTTCCTGCACACCATGGCAACCTAATGTAGGTATAAACAGTAATCTGAAGATCCGTGTGGTGACGGAGAAAGAAAACAAGAATCTCTATCCCATCTCATCCGAAGAGTGTCGTAAGAGGCGACTAACGGCAAAATACGCAGACGATATCACTGTGAGAGCAGGAAAACTCGAAGTAAAACCCTGTACCAACCCGTCTGGCCAGCGTGGAAACAGTAGGCCAAAGCCTCCCAACATTGAGAGAGGCCTAAGTCCAGCAGTGATCTGCGATAGGCTTATTGATTGATTGAAGGTCTGTTCAACCACTTGAGCGTGATTGAGTAACAAACATCCAAACAATGAGTTTTAAAAACGAGACATCTTACCAAACTCTTATATTTCAGTATAATTTTTAACACCTATAAGTGTATATACCTATAGGATGCCTAATTTCCAATTCCCACTTTAAATAAGCATCATTTTATTCCCTATTCAGAAGTTCCGGGGCCAACTGTAGGTACGAACGTCACTCATCGGAGCGCGGGTCTTAGGAAATTCTTCGTCCGGAAGTCGAAGCTTGACATTTTCATAATGTCTGCGACTCCACCTCGCCCCCTGAGGCGCCCAACTAGTATTCATATGATAATTTTATTGAAGAACATGGCTAAGCAGTGTAGCGATGGCTTCTGTAAGAAATTGGTTAATAAAATATGGTGGATATGCCATTACATTATTTTTTATACCACTTAGGTGGCAGACAAGCACACGGCCCACCTGATGGAATCTGGTTATCGTGGCCTATGGACTAGGCTCTTTATTAATTAAGTTTAAAAATAAAACCCGACTATTGAATAATCATGCTACAGAAAGTATTAAACAAGAAAATATCAAGGTTAGTCGTGGTCGTATGCCACTTAGTCTATTTGTTCATTAGATAGACTAAAAAAATAAAACCACGGCTATTTATTTAAAATTTTCTAGTTTGATAGTTTTTATAGCGTGATTTTTCAGTAGTTTAGTTTTAAACTTATTTTTTTATTTATATTGCTTTGGGGCTAGCAATAGGTATAATTTATACATATTTGAAAAGTGCTTATTAAGCCCTTTTAGTTGAAAACAAACACGACATTATTTATCTCCAATTATTTTTTTAACACATTACTTTATGGCCGCTAGAGAGCGCCACATTAGATTCAGTGACACGTTATAAGCCTATTCCCCACGGACAATTAAGATGCTTCTAACGATACCTCATTTGACCAGAACTAATAGTGGTTGAGGAGATATGAGGGAACAGATGAACTTACATTTTTTTTTATACCACTTAGGTGGCAGACAAGTACACGGCCCACCTGATGGAAAGTGGTTACCGTGGCCTATGGACGTGTGTAACACCAGTGGAGCCACACTCGCGCTGCCGACCCTCTAAGCACAGAGTTTCTGTGCCATCAGTGTAGAAGACAAAGCAGGACAAGCCTTTAGTCTTCCCACTGAGAGCACAAATTCTCCAGTGAGCTCTGACTACCCTAGTCACCGCTGGGAACACAACATGAAGTTATTATGGCTACGGTATTCTGTAGATTGAAGGTACTTCCCTAGTCGGACTGCTCAATTGGACGGAAATACCGCCGTGTCCTACCTACATACATAGCCTGTTAAAATCATAACCCTCCTTTTGCTTCACTGTAGTCGGGTAAAACATACAATGTTCATACATTATCATATTGTTTGAAAAGATGACAATGATGAATGCGAGCTACCTAGGTATATACCTACTTATTTCATAAGCATTAACTATATGCAGTTGGTTAACACATTTGACAATAAAATTTTCCTCCAAAAAAATTTTGATTTAATCTTTTATCAATCCAAAAAGCTCCCTCCTTACTTACTGACCACATCGCTTGTAGGTATTCAAGCAATTTGGCGCGCGGTGATTTCGAGGGCATTCTTCACTTTCGTCGAGCACCATCTTTAACTTCAGCTTCGGCACAGTTCGGGAATTACCGGAGACACTCGTGACAAGTTTGAGAGCTGAGTTCCAAAGTTAAAAGTAGAAAATTACTACGTTCCTCGATCAACTTCTTTTTTATCTACTTCTTTACTACTTTATAAAGATTTTGATTTCACAAAATTGGTATAAAATTTCTCTAGTTTAACTGAGTTTAGGCATAAATTGACAAATTTGAGTAAGTAATTACGTAAGTGGGTAAATATTTTTGTTATTAACTTTTCTCAAATGTTGCCATGATAGATACAAACAAGCATTAATGTGATAGAATAGTTCTATGAGCAATTTTTAAAGAGACTGAATAACAACAATCATGTAGCAATTTCTTTTTGGAGTTCGCTTATTGAAGTTTCGGCTTTTCCAGGAGCAAATGCCGTCTGACTTCCTAACCCTGAGATGAATGTCTGCGTCACAGCTTCATTACGTATTGCAGGTGTACCTACTGGCAAATGAGGTTAGCTTGGACCTCATGCTTCGACCCTTTAGATATATTTATGAATACCTACTTACTAATTTTTATATCAAATAGAATAACCGTATTTGAACCCGCATCCCCACGTATCAACCGAATGATAAGCACTTCTGTATCATAGAAGTCGTCCCCAAAAGATCGCTCGCATCTCTGAGATAGCTCCACCACGTACCTACCAGATGCTCTCGACAGGTTGCAGCGACGCGCGGTTCGCATTATTGGGAAACACCCTCGAGCCTTTGCCGCGTGGTTCCCGGCAGAGTAGAATTAGGCCCATCCGTTGTCTTCCCATGCGGTGTCGTACAAGGCGACTAAGGGATAGGGCTGTTTAACATCAGACAGATATATACAGCCCAGACTCAGTCTCAGATGCATGGTTCGAGTCAACAATAGTGCCCGGAATACGGCAATTGGCCCACCCCCTATTACGTGGGACCGAATACAATTATTGGTGAAATGTAGGTGTTAATTCCCCTCTGCCTAACCCTCCAGGGATAAAGGCGTGATTATATGAATGTATGTATGTATGGAACTTATTTTTCGTATAACCAAGTCAACGTTACGATCCATCATGCTGGAGCATAGTCTGTCATCATCATCAATATCTTAGTGTTGTGTCCCGATTGCTTCCGATGCCTTAACCTCAAAGCTCGGGGTCTGCTTTTCCTTCTCTATTTCCAAGTTCTTGGCCATCTATCGCAGTAAGATCTTTGGCACGCATGTCATCGTCTACTAGGTCAAGCAGCTCCCCATCCTACCTACTGGGGTTCGGTGAAAGTCAGAAATTTGTAACCCAAATATCCTGGAGGCGCGTGTAGAAAAGGTGACTCTCCAGCATTATAATGGATATGAAGGCTGTCGCGGCTTGCACGTGACTCCACACATCCACGGCAGCATATTCGTCTTCGTGATACCCAACTCCTGCTTGAGTGGATATTACAAAGGTCATGCTTCACAGCTGTCTAGGGAAGTATGACATAATACTTTCACCTAAGACGGCAGTTCTTTCTATGCTGGAGGGAAGTGTGGACCCATAGTCAATCCCTTTATGTTATTTAACGCAAGTAGGCTTTGTCAGGAAGATTAAAAAAAACATCATAAACTTTATTGCACCTTTATTAAGCTTTCTTACTTCCTAATTTTGTACTATATACAAACGTGGCAATGTATTTGACTATTAAAACATTTATTTGAACAACCTTAATAATTATTTACAACGCAATAAAAACTAACAGTAACAATTTCTACTAACTACGTGCTTTGGATTACTTGATCTTTGGTTTTTGTTTTACATAGGACACGACTTCGCCTCGCCTGATGTTAAGCTGAAGGCTAAGTTTCAGAAAAGAGGGTCATCATTACATACATATACAATGTTACAATGGTGACACTCAGCAACGGCCTTATTATATGCTTTTTCACGCCCCGCTTAAAGGACCCGGTTCTGTAGGAAGAAGGAGAAACGTGAGCTGGTAATGAATTTCAGGCCTTAATAGTGCGACAGAAGAAAGAGTCGACATCTATGCCCTGCACGTGTTGTCCTGTGTAGGCATGGAGAGGGTGGGAATAATTGGTTTCGTTTATTGCCACAATAAAATATTCTTTGGTAAGTATATTAAAATATGTTTTGATTCGAAGTTCAAAATCTCGTGAATTAAATTAAAACTTTCCCGCCAGTATTGACAGATTCCAAATTCACAAATTCAATATAAAGGTGCTCTCATACTGAGAGCAATCGCATGTGACGTAACGTTACAGATTCGAATATTTAACCGGTATCAATTGGATGTAATGTAACACTTCAGATTATGTGTCCTCACTATCTTAAAACTTTAAAATTCACTTTGAAACATTTGAGAAATTTCACTTTGTGGTGAATATTGTATTTTTAGATTTCTTGTTGGCGTAAACAGCAGCGGTATACGCGATTATTCAGAAACTTCACATTTAGTTTTCAATTTCGATATTACTTGCCATACTTTCATTACTATTTTCATCTAAATCAACACGATTTTTCATTTTAGGTTCAGATTTTTCAATTTTGTCTCCAAATTCTTTACTGTCAGTCCTGTCTTGACCTCGGTCTACGTCACACGGTCCTGGCATACCGAATGTTGAATGTCCAGGGTAATACATATAAGGTAGCGGCAAATTTGGATAATTGACACTCAAATGTGGACCGTAAAGCGATTGTAATACAGCTTGGTTATATGACTCTTGTAATAAAGTTTTGTATTCTGGATTTTTGGCAAAATCCACACCGTAGACGCCGGCAAAGTGCTTCAAAATTGGTGAACTTTCTAGTAAGTTCGGTGGCGCAAAAAGAGGATTTAGACCTTTACCAAGCATGGGATTTTGATAAGGCTTTAAATCGGGCAAACTGGGCTGTCCATTATTATTCACAAGTACTTTAACTGCGACTTTTCTGGCATGATTTGCTGCAGCAGCAGCCGCTGCGAGCATTCCATTTTCTTGCATCTGTAACTGCTTTCTTTTAGTCTTGTATCGTCTATTCTGGAACCATATTTTGACTTGAGTCTCTGTGAGTTTCAGACTGACTGCCAGGTCAGCTCTTTCGGGGCCTGATAGGTACCGTTGTTGGCTGAATCTTCTTTCGAGCTCATATACTTGAGCATGAGAGAAAGCAGCTCTCGATCGTTTTTTCCTGCCTCCATTTTGGGCGTATTCGTTGATGTTGTAACTTGGAGAATGGATTATTCTGGTATCATTCGGTGGGGTAGAGCATTTACGGGTTTCGTAGTGTAAGAAGGGCTTATAGGTGATGTCGGATGATGGTGATGAGTTCGCTCGACGGACTGGTGAGCCTGTGTTGGAAGATCGTGAGTCGTAGTCATCTGAAACAATAGAGATAAGTATATTAGTATGTTTAGTAGTTACTACTGGAGAGTGATGAAACAAATAAATTCTTATGTTGATGTAGTGGTGGTTTGTAGAAAAATATGACAAAATTTTACACATTTATTTGTTATATACGATTTCACTCACTGTCCATTATTTGAAATGTTGTACAAAAATTCCATAAATTTAAATGTATTTATTTCAGTCATTCATCTTGCTACTGATATATTTTCGTTAAGAAACTGGTCCTACGTAATCGAGCAATTATTATTTAATACCATTACCCTGAAATACAACTAACTGGTACAAGAAAACTCCTAACTCATTAGGGCTAGATTCACACGATGCGAGAATCAATTATATCGGTTATCGGCACACGCTATCCGCATATAAAGGCGAGCACACAATGGATCCATTACGCAAATTGTCACCGGTCGTTAGACGCGGTAATATGCGGTAAAAGGCAGTAATATACTGTAAAAGGCGGTAACAGCACGAGGATGAATGGTAACAGTATTTTTGCGTGCGATGCTCTATTGTAGGAAGTTTTTGACTCATTTATATTGTCACCCTGATACTAATTGAAGTAAGGGGCAAATTAAATGTTCATTTCTAACTTTGATTTTAATTTTATTATATGCAATTACTGTAAAGTGTTTCGTAGTATTTTCTGTGTTTATATTACATAATTAATAATTAGACTATAGTAATTATTTCAGCAATATGAAAAAAATATCGTCATTAAACTTGCATATATCCTATAATGTGATGACGCATTACGTCAGCCAAAACAACTAATTGGTCATTTTTTTAATAGCTAACAAGCCTAAAAGTAAATATCATTTAGTCGTTGTGCTGTGGATTACGTTGAATATAACTATTTACAACACTGTGATACATTAATGAGTATTCAAACGTAAACCTCAAATAAAGGCCAACGCTAAAAGAAAGTTAAGGTATTGGAATCAAATGGACTGAATCTATAAGGTGTTATGTCATGGATGCCTAAATGTGTTTGAGTGCAAATTGGGAATAAATCTGCGTCGGAGCTTAACCCTCTCCGATTTAGAGAAGACCAGCAATTACCCTTTGACCTCAAGCAATTGCTCCGTAACAGAGCCTCCACTGACGATATGTAAAACGATTTTATAAGTAGTAGCGTCCTAATTCTAATCAGCTGATGATCAGATGGTTAGTGAGTGCACCTGAACGCCACAACGGGACTTAAAAATATACATTAACCTCATTAAGCAGTTATGTTGATAGTGAAACCAAAAATGCTTGAACCTAGTTGAAATGGTTACCTTTAGAATCGACTCCAATACACTTGGGAATAATAAGACTAGGCCTGATCCATTGTTCCAATTCTGCGACCTTTTTCACAAAGAAGCCATACAATATTTCCAATCATAAAAATTTACATTAAAACTGGACAAATTGAGCGAACTACAAACCTTGTAATTACTAAATTGAATGAGTGAATAGCTTTTAAGCGTCATCACTTATAGTAATGAGGGGTTAGCGTAATCGGTAGAAGAACGAAGTGACGGCTAAGTGGCGACGTCGCGGGGCGGCACGGTGCGGCGACGCGCGACGTGTGCTGTGGTGTGAACGTGCCCTTACTTTCATTGTCACTTGTCGCCCGCCGGTAATTACCGACTTCGAGTAATTTGAATTTGGAATTTTGGAACAATCGATATTAGAATACCCTTTTTGTTGTCTATGCAGACAATTTGAATGTTGTACACTACGCGGCTTTTGATTTAGCATGTGGGTAACAAGTGTCATAAGTCTTTATTTCCTTTTTTATAATGGTCACATCAATATGACTTCACCTCGGTATGGTAAGGTCTTAGGAATGAGGTAGATAAAGGGGGTCCCTTTACAGACACCAATAATGTTGCTAGGGTGGCTTTCAGCTTGACGGCCTCATCATATGCTTTACCACAAAAAGTTTAAAAGACCCGGGACAATAGAAAGAAGGAAACACATGTAGGTGTAGAATATCTAACTCTTTATGATGCGACTCTTTATAAATATTACTCTGTAACTTCGGTTATAACACAGTGCATACACTGTATGATAAAGAAAGAGCTCAACAAAATCATAAACCGCGTGGTTTCCGGCAGAGTAGAATTTGGATCACCCTATTACCTACGTGGGACAAATCACCTCTGTTTAACCCTTTGGGGATAAAGGCGTGATTATATATGCATGTACAAAATCGTAGCAAGTCTATTTCCCAAGCGACATGCTAAAGACCCAGTTATTTTATTGTTGTAGATTTTAGAACGAAAATATAATATGTAAGCTGTGCAGTATCTTTGGTGGTACAGTCATCGTCATAAATACCTTCCGAGTTAATGATTACTTCAGCTCTTTTATTGTTTATACTTTAATAGAAAACATAAACTCACGCCTATATCCCTGAAGGGGTAGGCAGAGGTGCTAGCACCCACATTTCACCAGTTTATGTTTAGGTCCCAATGTAATAGGTGGCGAGCCTATTGCCATTAACCGGGCACTTATAAACCTGCGATAAATACACACATAAATTCAAAAAGCATAGAAAAGTCATTGGTGTGTGCCATGGTAAAACCTGGGATCGAACCCGAGACCTCGTCTCAGCAGTCCATTACCCATACCACTAGACTACCGCGGTTTTTTGTTTATAATAGAAAATAAAGCTTAGTTCTAATTCATACCTATATTCCATAAATACCTACTAAAGGTTAATTACAAAAAAATGCTAGCAAACTGACTAACTAGTGATTCAATTTCGGTTTTTAGTCTTTAGTTTAAAATGAGTTTGAACTGAAACATATTAATAAACTGAGTTTTTAAATAAAACAAATTAAAAAGACAACAAGATTGTTTATGTTTAGTTAAGTACCTAGCCGAATGGAGTATAGGTTATATATATATATAAACACGCCTTTATCCCCGGAGGGGTCATCAGAGGTGAATTAACACCCACATTTCACCAATCATTGAATTCGGTCCCACGTAATAGAGGGTGCCGGGTGAGCCTATTGCCTTCTTCTGGGCACTGTTGTTGACTCGAGCGGCATCTGAGGCTGTGTCTGGGCTCTGATATATATTATATATCTGTCTGATGTTAAACAGTCTTATCTCATAGTCGCCTTGTACGACACCGCATGGGAAGAGAAAGGGTGGTCAAATTCTACTCCGTGGAGAACCACGCGACTGTTTCTAAGTATATTAATGGCTCTGTGCTTTTAGCATCAATTCCGCCAATGTCCCGTAGCAGTTTATAAAATTATTAATGGCGAGACGCCAATGTCAAGTTTTTCAAGAAATTTTATCAGAGCCATGTTAGCCACGCCAGTAAATTGGTTTCCGTGTGTCCACCCCCCACGGGATTCAGGTGTGAATAATATCGATTGTTGAAAAAATATATAGCTCCTGTCAAAATAATTAATGTGACCTGTACCTACCTATAAATTGACATTTTATGGAGACGGTTCTGTATTCTGAGATAGAACTTATAGATACTTTAAATGTACAGAGCTGTTCGTAAAAAAATCTATACCTAGGTACCTACTTATTTTTAGGTAAGTACCTATCTATGTAGTATGGAGGTAGGACACGTCGGTATTTTCGCCCAATTGAGCAGACCAACTGGGAAAGTACCTCCGCCCTACAGAATACCGTCACCATAGAAGATTTTGTGCTGTCAGTGGAAATACCAAAAGCTTGTCTGCTACCTAAGTGGGATAAAAAAATCTACTGACGCTAATTAAACTGACCATAGAGATAAATAAAAACTTAAAAGTAGGTAGTTAACAAAATTTGTTATTTATTTATTTACCTATTAATTAGTGATTAAATAAATATCAACTTGTTACATTGCCTAACCTAGGATATGTCTAAATAGGATCTTCGTAAATTACCTTATTTGCTAATAATGAAATTAATTTCTATTCAATCAACTTATAGGTGCCCATATAGGTAAGTGCCTACCTAATTGAACAATAAAGTAGAAATTCTGTGTACTTAATTGTGAAATATGCCTTAGAAATTACATTTTCAATTAGCTATGACTCTAACAAAGCATTTTGGGCATGAAAATGTCAAAACGTCATTTGGATAAGTACCTAGTACTTTCCACGTGAGACGTTTGCTGTAAATCTGCCAATCAAATATGTAGTAGAATTATGCCGCGTGGTTTCCGGCAGAGTAGAATTAGGGCTACCCCATCTCTTCCCATGCGGTGTCGTACAAGGTGACTAAGGCTGTTTAACATCAGACAGATATATACAGCCCAGACTTAGCCTCAGATGCATGGCTCGAGTCAACAATAGTGCCCGGAAGGCTCACCCCCTATTACGTGGGACCGAAAACAATTATTGATGAAATGTGGGTGTTAATTCCCCTCTGCCTAACCCTCCAAGGATAAAGGCGTGATTATATATATGTATGCATAGTAGAATTACCATATCCGACAGTAAACAAAATAAATTATAACAATAAACATTAAGGAGGCTTGTCGATTCCCCGTGAACTCGAATAGGGTGGAATTCCCATGGGTGACGTTGTAAGTGACTACGGAATAGGGCTGTTTTCCATCCGACAGTAAACATACAGCCTATGACAAAGTGCCCACTTGGCGGCAATAGGCTCACTCCTGTTACGTGGTACCGAAATTCAGAGTTGGCGAGATGTAAGTAGATATTAATACACCTTCAGCGATTTTCATTTACGTCAATAAGCAAAACCAAAATAAATCTACTAACCTGATAATTCTGTGACAGGATAATTATTTTTCCGCGACATATCTAGGGCGCCATCACCCGCGTAGTCCCTGTAGCCGCTGCAATCGTCGTAATATTTCAATCCTTTCTCCAGAGCATCCTTTTGTGAGCCATATCCATCCTCCTTGCTATAACAACTCGTTGGTTTCCCCAAAAAATTCATCTTCGCGCCAAAATTTTCCGAACAAAACATTCCATTTTCAAAATTGCACTTCGCTTCGTTCTCTTTGGTCAATATGTCGTTAATTGAAAAAGGAGTATTTAAATTAGTCTTCTCACAATCTTGTAAAGTCAAAGAGTCTTTAAAATTCTTTATTTTCGATTCCATTTTGAATAAAAATTAAACACTAAAAGTTAACACTTCACCGCGCGGGACTCGACTCACCGCAAAAGCGTTTCTCAAACGAATAAACTTTGGGTGATAGATTGCCCGCCTGTTTTTACGTGTTTAAGCCTTAGAGTGAGATGGAAACACGTGACTTTTGAGGATGGTTATATACGTTAGAGTAAGATAGCAATGATTTAAGGCGGTCGTTTTTTTAAAAAAGCTTCTGAAGTATGTAGCGTAAGTAGTGGGGATCGTTGAGTTTTTCTTGAAGATGTTTACGTGAATGGATTTGATCGCTTAGGTCACATGTAGAATAGTCATACTGCTTTAAATTGGCGGTCCAACTTATACGCGCGATGTATAATAATCTTAAAAAAACATTTTAGTCTGACTAGTGGTTCATGGACCTAGGTAGGTATGCCAGATAAATAATTAAATTTTTAATTTAGTTATAATAAGCTATGTCACGTTCCGTGTCTGCTGGTTACACGTGAGTTGTAATTCATTACCATATCACGTGTTACCTTCTTCCTACAGTCCCGGGCTAAATAAGCGGGGCGTGAAAAAGCATATGATGAAGCCGTCAAGCTGAGTGTCACCATTGTAACATAGTATATGTAAGTAATGGTGATCCTCTTTTCTGAGACTTTGCAGAAGCATACGTTCTATTACCATCCCTACTTCTAGCATCAAAGATAATTATGACTCTCTTGAAATCAAAGTGCACAAGAACGGCTGCCGTGTGAAGACTACCGTCTTTTTTAACCCGCGACGCCAAAACGACGGGGTGTTAAAACTTTGACGTGTCTGTGTATGTGTGCGTGTCTGTCTGTGACATCATGGCTCCTGAACCAATTTGGATTTAGTTTTTTTTTTGTTTGAAAGCTATATTAGTCGGAAGTGTTCTCAGCTATGTTTGAAAAAATCGGTTCGAGAAGGCCTCCGCCACTTAATGACGAAGTGCATATTTTTTCACAACTCTCTCAATATGGGTAATTATCAAATGAAAGGGCTTGTATGTTACAGTATGATAAATTTGACGTGGGCCGCCATCAAAAATACCTACTAGTAATATTTTTATTCAAGCGTTGCAATGTCGGGGGACCTTGGATCTCCGATAATATGATGGAGTGCTTTACCAATTCCCCCTCACCAGGTCACCCCGACAAGACAACGCTTGAATAAAAATATGACTAGGTTTATCAATGTTAAAGAGCACAATTTAATAATGACGGGTTTTTTTTCCAAATTATTAATTTATTTCTAACAAGGCTAATTGACAAAAAAAATTAAGTCTTTATTCGTTGAATATGGTACACAATGGTACATAATGTTCAGATCTCATATTTTCTGACGTGCAAATTTTACATTGATTATTTATCATTAAATAACAACACATGCAATAGGTACAATTTTAAAATTAACATGTCAGTGTTTAATTAGATTGTATCATTTTAAAAATGGTCAACATAATAACAGATAATAACATTTATCATATAGCATACCTAGACTTTTTAAACATGTGAATACTTAATTTTTTCCAGCTATTAGGTATCTTATTATATATTTTTGGAGCTAAGCAAAATATACTACTCCACATAAGGGTTGTCTTAACTTTTCGAATACAATAAATGTATATTAACGCAAGTGTCAGAACTTTGTATCTTTTAAAATATGGTACACAGCTGTCCGTTACTCTAAGACCAAACATAGCCCTGATAGGCCCTCGCTTCTGAGACTTAAAGGCTATTTCTATACCTTCTTCTATATAGACCTTCTATATTGACCTTAATACTTTGCTATAAGCTGCTGCTGTAGGTATACAGGGGTTGTAAGAGAACTGAGAGACATGAAAAGACTTCTAGGTCAGAGAAAATGAAAGGAAGGGACCCTCTGGATCCATCAAGATCAGGTAAACTTTTATGGTGTATAATAAGGAGTTGTTTCCAGCAGAGTAGAATTTGGGCCACCCATCTCTTCCTATGCGGTAGCGTAGGTATAAGGTGACTAAGGGACAGGGCTGTTTAACATCAGACAGATATAGGTATAGTCCAGACTTAACCTCAGATGTATGGCTTGAGTCAACAATAGTGCCTGGAACACGACAATAGGCACACCCCCTATTACGTGTGACCGAATTTATTAATTAGTGAAATGTGGGGAAATTCACCTCTGCCTAAACCTCCGGGGATAAAGGCGTGATTATGTGTATATGTGTGTATGTGTAATAAAGAATATCTTATTTTGATATTTTCTTATTTAATAATTTTTAATACGCAATTTGCAATAATCAGGTTTTAGTTTTAAACTTATTTTTGTATTTACATGTTTTTTGGGGCAAGGAATAGGTGTAATTTATAACTATTTGTAATGTGCTAATTAATCCCTTTCAGATAATACTAAACACAATAATATATATTTATCATAAATTTCCACATTAGGCGCCACATTATATTCAGTGATAGGTACGTTATTTATTTATTGGGGACAATAAAGTGGACGACTAAAATGCTTCTAACGACACCTCATTTGTACAGTTTTAATAAGTGGTTGAGGAGCTATGAGGGAACAGATGAAACGACATCATAACCCTCCTTTTGCTTCGTCGAAGTCGGGTAACCCTCCTTTTGCTTCGCTGTAGTTGGGTAAAAATAAGATGCCAATCCATAGTGACGCTACTATCTCAGTGCATCGTTCACATAATCCAAGTTCCTCAGGCGCCCACCGTTAACGCGCGCTTTATCTGTAAGTACTTGACGAGTGTCTATCTGTCTCTGTCACACGTGCCCTCGCCTACGTTACCTTATATCCATCGTCCCATTCCCTCAATAGAAGCCCATTTAGACCGACCAATCCCGTGCTCCGAGCTCTAGTGTCGGACCAATAAAAGAAGTGGGTGAGTGGAAGTGTCAACATAAATTTTCTTTTTAATTTTCGAATGCGGGAAAATTTCTTGCGATGTTTTTATGGCAGCGGTATTTGTAATTGGAATTGAACGCTGGTGGCCATTTCCCCATTTCGTTTGAAATATTTATTATTGTTAAAATCTGTAATTTATTGGTTATTAGCACTTTAACGGAAATATGTGGTAGTAACTAATAAAATACTATATTATTGAGATTGTAATTTATTGACGGAGAATTCTGAAGATGGAATGATATGATATTGAACAGCTTTAACTAATGTTATCTAGTAAGGTTGTAGTTTATTGTTTCTATGATATTATTTAGTATTTGTTTATTATAAGATGTACCTACCTGATATGCGTAACTATGTGTTTACAAAAAAGTTACTACATAAGTATGTTTATCCGAAATCCAAAATTTTTGCATATTACCTACTTATCTGGCTACTATTAGACTGGTGGAGCCGCTTGTCACCCTGGCCGAAGCAAGACCAGATGATGAGATGGCCCTGGGTCGGCCGGGGTGCGAGGGATATGCCTGTCAACCTCACCTTCGGCAACCAAAAACGACCCACAGGCGGCGTGCGTTTTGGTCGGTTCGAGTCCGATATACCTAACCTCTTCCACTGGCTCCGGTGGGGGGTATCCGTGGGATTTTGCGCACGTAAAAAAAAAGTATGCTTACTTTGGGTCTAGAAAGCGTAGCGTTGAATAACGTAGAAAGAGCACTTATTATTTTAGGAGCTATTGGCTGCGACTCCGCCCGCGAGCTAAACATAACCTTTCTTAAGGTCTAATCTACCCCTATTTCAAATTTAATCAAAATTGGTTCAGCGGTTTAGGTGTAAAAATAGATAGGCACACAGAATTACTTTCGCATTTATAGATATTATTAATATTACCTACTTAGTATCTACGGATGTGGTTTTGATCAATTTTAAACTAATCTAAAACTCATTAAAATACGACTCGTATCTTTTTATCAACTGTGCAGGGGGCGCGGGTTCGATTCCCGCTCAGTGCAAATATTTGTATGCATGAATATGTATATTTGCATTGGTCTGGGTGTTTCTATGCATAATATGTATGTATTTACAAAAAAAGTATCTAAGTAGGTATGTTAATCCGCACTCTAGATGCCATAACATAAACTAGTTAAGCTATGCTTACCATGGGTCTAGATAGCGTTGCGTAGAATGTCGTGGAATATTTATTTGTTTATAAAAAAATACTGTGGAAAAAATACAAGTGTATTTTCAATATTAATATTAAGTAGGTATATTAATTAGGTATTTAGGTATTTAAGCACTAAACTATTTATTTTTCAAAATATATATTTATTTATCTTTCTTAACTGTAGAAGTAATAAATTAGGTATATTAAACTTCTCCCAATTAAGCAGTCCTACTGGAGAAGTATCTGCAGAATACAGCGGGTAAAATAACCTCGTGCTGTTTTCTTGGCGGTGATTAGGGTAGCCAGAGCTCACTGGAGAGTTTTTGTGCGGTCAGTGGGAAGACCAAAGGCTTGTCCTGATTTTGTGTTCTACACTGACAGCACAGAAAATCTCTGTTCTTACAGGGTCGGTAGCACTTCGTGAGGGATGGCCCTGGGTCGGCCGAGGAGTGATATGCCTGTCAACCTCACCTTCGGCAACCAAAACGACCCACAGGCGGCGTGCGTTTTAGTCGGTGCGAGTCCGACATAACCTTTTCCACCGGCTCCGGTGGAGAGGTATCCGTGGGGATTTTGCGCACGTAAAAAAAAATGATCGGCAGCACTGGTGTGACCCTCTGGTGTTTTACGTTCATAGGTCACGGTAACCACTTTCCATAAGGTGGGCTGTGTGCTTGTCTGCCAACCAAATTGTACCTAATAAAATAACAAGTAAAACACTATTTGAAATAACTCTTACATACCTAATCATAAAATATAAAAATAATAAAATTAAAAACTCACATCAAAAGACAATAAACCCAAATTAAATCGCCACTTAATATCGCCTCAAACAAACGGCGGTACTTAGCCCGCTCCATATCGAGTTGATTGATTATCGATATAATCGGATATAACATCGATATAACATCGATATGCTCGCCGCAAACACACCACTTATGAACACTTACCACTACCACTTACGATGGATGTAGATATAGTAATTTGATAGAATGGGCAGGGAGTTAATTACACTTTTTTATGACGTCATATTAACTAAGTACATTTGTGTATTTTATACAATGACTTATATTTATTTATGAGTAAACGAGGTATTTATAGGAGGTAGGACACGACGGTATTCTTGTCCCAGTTGAGCAGTCCGACCCTACAGAATACTATGACTATAATAACCACGTGTTGTGTTCCCGGCAATGAGTATGGTAGCCAGAGCTCACTGGAGAGTTTTTGTGCTGTCAGTGGGAAGACTAAAGGCTTGTCCTGATTGTTTCTTCTGCACTGACGGCACAGAAACTCTGTGTTCTTTCAGGGTTGGTAGCGCGGGTGTAACTCCCCTGGTGTTGCACATGTTCATAGGTCACGCTAACCACTTTCCATCAGGTGGGCCGTGTGCTTGTTTGCCATCTTAGTTTTATAAAAAGAAAAACAACACTGTAAACGTGTGTAACACCAGAGAAGCCGCACTCGCGCTGCCTACCCTGTAAGCACAGAGTTTCTGTGCCGTCAATGAGGACAAAGCAGGATAAACCTTTTAGTCATCCCACTGACAGCACAAATTTTCCCGTGAGCTCTGGCTACCCTACTCACCGCTGGGAACATAACACGAAGTTATTATAACCGCGGTATTCTGTAGGGCGGAGGTACGTCCCCAGTCGGACTGCTCAATCGGGCGGAAATACCGCCGTGTCCTACCTCCTATAGGATGTGAGCGAAATTAATGCTTTAAGATGTACTGCGTAAAGAATAAAGGTAGCTCTTTGGTCCGAGATGAATTTGTTTTCAAAGAATGCCAATTCTCTTTATAAAAAAATCAGTCTCGATCTGTCAAAATCTAACGAAATTTTACATTTCATGCAAATGCATTTTTGCAAGAAAGAACGTCACACACATGATCTATTTTGCCACTAAACCAAAGCTCATTTTTGTAAAAGACATTATTACGAGATTAATAAAATTATTGATACCTACTCTTTTTGACAATTCTATATTTGAATTTAGCTTTGAACCATAACGCTCGCAATTAATCATCTAATAACGTTTAGGAGTTTCCCGGATTAGTTGAAATTTATGGTAACTGCTTCGCTTCAATGAGTAATAGCGTGATGATATTTATTCTACAACCTTCCATAATAAACGGGATATTGTTATATGTATATGTTCTTGTGATTAGCGCGTTGAGTTCATGTAGTCGGTTTTATTTTATCAGAAATACATAAATGCTTAGATGAATTAATTTAATTCATCTAAGCATAAATGGGTTTTGTTATGTTCAAATAAAATGTGGGTAGTTAGACAGTAATCGCCTTAGTTTAGAAGCATAGAGTATAGGACTTACATTATCAAGCTAAAGAGTGCACTTAATTTTGTTTGAACTGTAAGCACAAGTGTGGACAATACCGGGAATCCTTGATAAGCTTAATCATTAGCAAAACAATACCCATCAAAGTGACTTAGCAAATAAAAAAATATTTCCTTTGTGGTAGGTACTAATAGTGAAAAGTGCAGTGTCAGTGTATAAAAACGATTCACAGAAGCAAAATAAAAGGAATAGTAACGCTTCATTTCACCGGTGAGTAGGTACCTACCTAGTATTTAATTTTACTAATTTATTAGTTTTCATAAAATTAATAGTCGTTTTATAGAGGGATACGTGGAATTTATCACTATTATTATTTTTTTATGTGGAGCGTCTTAGAGCAGCATGTTATCATCAGCGATTTTTTCTTCACAATAATATACACATATCGTAACTACGAGTATAATTTCTTTTCGCCGTAAAACTTCATAGGAGGTTTATCTTTTTTTACTCAGTTTTTATTTTACGTCAATATTTGACTCCACCTCGCCTGATGGTAAACAGAAGACAATATTTTTTTGATATTTTTATTTTATTTTAAGCAGTTAGTATTTATTACGTATGTAGATAAATATATTGGCAAGTCAGCATGCCACGTGTAGCTGTACACAGGTCTGTGTCCGACCACTCGATGGCATACGATATCCGACGATCTTAAATGAACATCATCTAAATGTAATATAAAACGGGTACAACAGGCTTCCTTATTTGTTTGTTGTCTGTCTGTTCATTGTGGTGTAGTGGACATGTGGTGAAAGTTCAGACTTTTTTTATACCACTTAGGTGGCAGACAAGCACACGGCCCACCTGATGGAAAGTGGTTACCGTGGCCTATGGACGTGTGCAAAACCCAGAGAGTCACACTCGCGCTGCCAAACCTGTAACCATTAAGAGTTACTGTGCTGTCAGTGTAAAAGACAAAGCAGGACAAGCTTTTGGTCTTCCCACTGACAGCACAAAAACTCTCTGTATGTGAGGCTGAGCCTGGGCTGTATATATCTGTCTGATGTTAAACAGCTCTATCTCGTCTTATACGACACCGCATGGGAAGAGATAGGGTGGTCCAAATTCTACTCTGCCGGGAATTAAAGAGTTCTGAACCGCATATATCAGTATGACTGTCTGTCAGTCTTGGTTCCATCCACATTTTATAACTAACTAAGTACTTTGGAGCGAGTCTGTGGTCTTACTTTATCTATTTATGACTTTTGGGGCAACAACACGTTATTCTGACTCTCGTCTGACCCTAAGAGGAAGGTTTACCCCAAAGCCTCGTCCGTCACTTGAGGTCGGGTTGCGGTTACACCGAGCCCGCGGAATGCGAAAAGTACATTTTTTCCTGCCTAAAAAAAAAACAAAAAGGTCCTATTAAATTGAACGTGTTCGTGTACCGCCGTTGTCATCTACTATGAATGTATCTAGATTCTGTATAAAGCTATCTGATATTCCAAAAAAAATATTTTACCCAAACTGAGAAGCGAAAACCGTAGGGTACCTACTCATGGAACAAAAGTGTAAACACACGCTTTGCGACCAACAGGCTAATTGACAAGGTCATAAACATACAACATAACATGAACATAACATAAACTCACGCCTATATCCCCGAAGGGGTAGACAGAGGTGCTAGCACCCACATTTCGCTAGTTTATGTTTAGGTCCCAATGTAGTAGGTGGCGATTAACCTATTGCCGTTAACCAAGCACTTATAAACCTGCGATAAATACACACATAACTTCGAAAAGCATCGAAAAGTCATTGGCGTGTGCCATGGTTAAACCTGGGATCGAACCCGAGACCTCGTCTCAGCAGTCCGTTACCCATAACGGCGACTCTTTCCAATACTGCATAATGTGTTAGTTTGTTATCATAATATAGGTACCTATGCTTTGCAAAATAAGATACCTATTGCCAAACTAAACTGCAACGATGGCTTTTTGTTATTTTTAATTCCCAAAGCAAGTATTCGTTGCAAAGACGGGCATTGAGGCTGGTTGACAATCCCATACTCACAGGTAGAGTGGAACCTCTTAGCCTTAGGAGGGATTTTGCCTCACTGTGTGTGTTCTACCGCCTATACAATGGTTTGTGTCAGATGAATTGTTAGACATGATGTCCGTAGCTACATTCTATCATTGCACCTCTCGCCATAGGCAGGGAATTCATCCCCACACATTGCTACCTGAGACGGTGCGCACTGTGCGGTATGAAAGAAACTTCATACCACACACACTCAAGCTGTGGAATGCAGCACTCAACCTCCCTGCTGCGGTTTTTCCAAGCGCCTATAATATGGGGTTCTTCAAGAGGGGCATCAGAAGGTTTCTTCATGGTCGGCAGCGCGAGTGTGACACCCCTGGTGTTGCATACGTCCATAGGCCACGGTAACCGCTTCCCATCAGGTGGGCCGTGTGCTTGTCTGCCAACTAAGTGGTATAAAAAAAATATTCCCAAACAATCAAATTCGATCCCAAATTATAACTTTTTAGATTCCTCATTAAATTACAAATTACTTTTATTACAAACTATACATGTGTAAACGCAACGTAGACCGAGATAAATGCGAGACTCTCTTGCACTCCATACATTTGCACTGCTCGCGACTGGCGTGTGACGTCACTCGCAAGTCCGATTTTGTATGGAGCGTATCTGGGCGGCGCGAAAAATGGAATTTTCATAATCGAATCATCTTTAAATTAATATATTATTTAAATTATATAATTATTCATTATACCTATAATTATAGAGTAGTAATTTTACGATAATAAAAAAATAGTCAAATAGTTTACATTCAAGATCCTACAGAAACTAACCTAAAAGAAACTTTCCAAATAAGACTAAGATGAATTACAATAATAATATCACAAATCAAACTAAATTGATTTCATACTTACTGGTGAAGTCCACCAAAAAACGTACCTTGCAAGGTACGATTAACGATTACCATAGGCCTGCTTAGAGAAAGATCAAAAATAACTCCATAAAGACATCACAATACAAATATAAAACACCTTTAATCATCCCTGCTCGTCGCTGTTAAAAGAAGTTCAACAATTAAGATCGATTACCTTTTAAAAGAATCGATTAGTAAACAATCGAGTGAGTGGCACTTCGCAAACAAAAGAGTTCCTAATTGAATCGAAAAGTGCGATAATAATCTGTCTATTAAAGATAACGGTTCGTTCACAATGTGATCAAGGTTGCATCTTGTTGCATCTGAGCGCTTTAATTCAACTGAAACTTAGTTAATTGAATTTTCAATGGCAAGGAAAGTTTTTTTTATATAATACTAGCTGACCCACCCCAGCTTCGCCCGGAGTATATTTTAAAACTTCATATCCCTTTGAGCCCGTATGTTTTAGTCTTCAAAATATGTATGAAAAATTGCCGAATTTGTTAACATTTATTATCAACGCTCCGCTCCCTTAAGTAGTAGCGTGATGATATAAACTAAAACCTTCCTCGATAAATGGACTACCCAACACTGAAAGAATCATTCAAATCGGACCAGTAGTTCCAGAGATTAACGCGTTCAAACAAACAAACAAACAAACAAACTCTGCAGCTTTATAATATCAGTATAGATTTGTCACTGCAAAAAATTCAAGTGTTCGTAATATTCGTATCCTCAGCGGTTTAGGCTCTACGCTTTATTAATCCTTCAGAATCACTTAGTTTTCTATTTCTTTCAAAAATATAATAAAATGTATTCTGTAGGTTTAATAACCTCACAAAACCCATTATTTTGTTTTCATCAAAATATCAAACATAAGTATTCATCAAATCAATTCAAATAAAAAAATATATATTAGTTCTAATAGAATTGAAATCACGCGTTATGATAACATGGAGTTTTAAAGGTAGGTATTAAGTATTTAAGGTTACCAGTGTATACAAGGCCTTTTAGCGATCAAAAAAGGAAGAATTGAGTTAAATGCTTTCCGGATTGTTCAGATGGAGTCGCGGTTTATTTGAAGAGGGGAAACAATTGACTCGCGAGTGGCTGTGTTTACATTACACGACCAGGGAACGTGATATTAATATAAATAAGAAAATGCCAAAAGTGAGAGATTTTTGTCTGTGGAGATTATATTATTAATACGAAAGTCAATGAAATGGCAGGTTGTTGATGCCTTTGTCATGTTCTGTATTTGAATTTCGAATCACGCAATAAGGTTAAACCAAACAGTATTATGTAATTACAAACTGAAATATTCAATTCCTATTTTTATCTGTAGCAATTGCATCAGATATATAATTAGTCCATGATTGTTAGAATTATCTACTTATGAGGTGAGTAGTATATTTGTTGATTCAAACTTACCTACTGCTCGACAGATTTCAGTAATAGTCGTAATTATAGCGTATTATTGGGAATTACCTGTTTTCCCCGACTCTGTCGGTGTGGTAGCTATACAGCTTTATACTAAACTCCTACACGAGATATAAAGCTCATTTGACTTTAAATAAAAATACACTCGTAAGGCACTTGTGAAGTTACTAAAAAATATTAGTAAAATAAATTCAAAGAAACTTTATTTTGTTTAATTTTAATTTAATTTAATTTTAATTTAAAAAGGCAACAAAATAATTTGAAATATATCCATAGCATTAACTTCTAGTAACGACATCTATTGTTCATACTTGGCAAAACTTTCAACTGTAACTAGCTACGTGTGGAGCATGGTATGTTGCATAGTGGTTACACCACTCACCACTAGGTAGCGCTATATTCCGAAAAAAAATGTTTTTGTAAGAAAGGTATTACAAGAAAAGGGATATACAATTCCAACAATTTGTTAAATTTTATTTATAGTATGTATAAAAATTATTGATATTCAAAACTATGCTTCATTTCCATTTCACTAAATTGCTACTTGACAACAGATGTCGCTGTAAACGAAATATAACAATATTTCGTTTTTTTTCAAGTGTTTACATAGAATATATGATTAATAATAACCATTTAACTTAAATAATTTTATAAATACATTCATATCCAGTAAGTTATGAGAAGGAACCCTCGCCAAGCTTCCCCTGACACTAAACACATGGTGCGTGCCGTCATATTTGACCGGCGTTTTATTTTGTGTAATTGATACGATAATCGCCCTCTGTTGAACTAAGTTCAGAGATTTACTCACGTAGAGGGCATAGAGCTAATTAATAAGCTATCTACATTAATGTATGATTTCAAAAGTGGAATATCGAAAATGATTTTGAATGACGTCATATCATCACTATTATTATCCAGTTACTTCCAAAGCTTGGTCTTTGAAAGCTGGGGTTTGGTCTACTCCTATACACAACGTGCATTATCTCGACTTTTACGGAAGCGACTGGTGTGCTTTCCTCTTGGAGGTCAGACGACCTACCCCCGATTAGATAGAAAGCTAAGTCTAGAAACTCGTTCGTCAAGAGGCGTCACACTCGTGCTGCCGACCCTGTAAAAACCTCCTTTCTAATGTCCTTGTCTTTATTCAGACCCTACACATTGGAACTCGATTTCTGCTTATTATTTTTGATTGGTATAACTTTCTTTTGGTTTTTTATATTCGCCGCGCCTGATGGTAAACTAAAGCAAAATTTTTTTTTTTTATACAACTTAGGTGCAGACAAGCACACGGCCCGCCTGATAGAAAGTGGTTTTTTATATACCTATATAGGACACGCCAACTTGACCTCACCTCGCCTGATGGTAAGCTAAAGGCAAAGTCTCAGGAAAGAGGGTCACCATTACAGACACTAAGTGTTACAATGGTGGCACTCAGCTTGGCGGCCTCATCAGATGCTTTTTCACGCCCCGCTTAAATTCCCCGGGACTGTAGGAAGAAGGAAACACGTGTGCTGGCAATGAATTCCAGGTCTTGGTGGTGCGGCAAAGAAAAGAGTCTCCGAACCGCTTGCTTCTTGCTCGTATATTCTGCATCTAAGGCCTGCACGTGTTGTCCTATGTAGGAAAAAAAAATGTTATAGGTTACCGTGACCTATGAACGTGTGTAACATCCGTGCTGCCGACCCTGTAAGAACAGAGATTTTATGTGCCTTCAGTGCAGAACACAAAATCAGGACAAGCCTTTGGTCTTCCCACTGACAGCACAAAAACTGTCCAGTGAGCTCTGGCTACCCTACTCACCGCCGGGAACACAACACGAGGTTATTATAACCGTGGTATTCTGTAGGGTGGTGGCACTTCCCCAGTTGTACTGCGCAATTCGGACGGGAATACCGTCGTGTCCTACCTCCTCTGAAGCCTCCGGAAAGAGGGTCACCATTACAGACATGTAGCATGTTACAATGGAGACATTCAGCTTGACGGCCTCATCAAATGGTTTTCATCTCCCCGCTTAAAGGAGCTTAAGGAAGAAGAAAACACGTGAGCTGGTAAAGAATTCCTTTTTCAAAAAGGAAACGACTTTACTGGGGGCAACTTTCATCTGACCCTCTAACCCAGAAGAAAGTATGCGCCAGAGTCTTCTCCGTTGTTTAGCAGATGCACCGACTAGCAGGCGAGATTGACTTGGACCTGTTGTTAGGGTCCTGAACACCCAGGTCTTCTCCTTAAAACCGCTGATGGCCCACAATCAGCCGGGGTACAAGGGTTAATTACATACATAATATATTCACGCTTGTTAATCCGCGAAGGGGCAGGCAGAGGTTTCTTAATACACTTCGGCAATATGATTTTCGGTCTCACATGCCTAATAGTTGGCGAACCCATTGCCGTCAAGCGGGTTCTTTGTCGTGGGCTGTATGTTTTCTGTCAGATGGAGAACAGCCCTATCTCTTATAAACCTTCTACGTTACCCACGGCATTAGATGGGGTGGTATTCTACTCCACCCGGGAATCAGCACAGCGAAAAATCGCATACCTTTAAATTTTAAACAGATAAAATTGTCACAACTTTTTTTGCATATGGCGCCAAGTCGCCTGTGCACCCGGGTGTTTGCAATAACTCAGGCGCATAATACCGGGACACACGTCACAGCAGCACTTAAAAAAAACATTGCATGAAGTGAAGGGTCCCCGAGGTCGCAGCCCCGACTGACCCGACCCTTTTTTGTGTTATTGTCTGACCTTTTATTTAATTTTTTGTGACCAATCTGGACACAAAATGTGACATGATTTCAAATTGCTATAACAACCTTGTTTAGGTGATGACTCTTTACATTATAGCTAGCCTATTTTATTTATCATATATTTCAAGCAAATTGTACATGGCACAAATACACTCATAATGTTGGTTAGTAGGTACATTAATATTTCTTTTTAAAAGTTAGTATTGAACGGTGTATCTCAGATTCTTATCAACTATACTAAACTATAAGGAAACTTGTATGAAATAATTTATTGTGACGTCATAATATTTAATAGTCAAATAATTGACTATATATTGACTGACATTGATTGATACTTGCTGGTATCTTCTCAGTAGAACTAATCTACCGAACCAGCGAAAGAATCATTTTCCAATGGTTTATTTTTACATTATTTAATATTTTTATATTATTTCTTGACATACATAATTGTAAAATTTTGACGTTCATATGTGCTCTTTATGTGCCTAAACTGAATAAATGAAATTGATTCTTGATTTACTATTATAGTTTGGGTGGATGTTTAAAAATACCTACATAAAAACAGTAAACTAAGAACAGACGCAACTTCTTCAGCTCTTTTACCATTCTAAATAATAAGCTTAGTTAAATAATTTATTTCAACTACAGGCAAATACTCATTTGCGATCAAACAAACGTAAGAAACGCATTAAAGTTCAATAGCCAGCAAGTTAACCTAGGGCAGCAATACCAGCTAGAGGAGGTAAGACACGGCGGTATTTCCGCCCGATTGAGCAGCCTGACTGGGGAAGCACCTCCGCCCTACAGAATACCGCGGCTTTTTTTTTTTTTTTTTTACGTGCGTAAAATCCCCACGGATACCTCCCCACCGGAGCCGGTGGAGGAGGTTATGTCGGACTCGAACCGACTAAAACGCACGCCGCCTGTGGGTCGTTTTGGTTGCCGAAGGTGAGGTTGACAGGCATATCCCTCGCACCCCGGCCGACCCAGGGCCATCTCTCACGATCTGGCCCTCTTCTCGGGTGTGGGGACTACAGAGTCCCCAAGTCGTCCCCGGAAACGGGGAGGCGCGCCACGCGCGCCACCGCCGCGGCCTGCTTCTGCCAGGGTGACAGGCGGCTTCACCTGTCACCCCCAGGCCGGCGCTCATGGGGGGCGGAGGTCGTTCATCGACCTCCGACGCCCGAGTTGCCTTCGTACGCGGGCAGCTTGTCTTGCGATCCTTCGTCGCTCCCGCTGCCGCTCCCGCCCCGCCTCCTCCTTCACGAGCATTACTTGCTCGCAGAAGGAGGCGCCGGCCGCCCACGCATCCGCGCAGCGAACCATCGCCGCGAGCAAGGTGGAGAGCGTGAGAACCCTCACTCCCAGGGCCGCCACAAGCTCCCGCCTCGGCGTCTCCCACGCCGGACACTCGGTGAGCGTGTGCGGACCTGAGTCCTCGCTCGCGTCGCAGTGATGGCACTCGGACGTTGGCTCTTTATGCATCCGACGCAGATACTTTCCGAAGCATCCGTGCTCGGTGATCATCTGCGTCAAACGGTACGAGAGGCTGCCGTGTGGCCTCTCTAGACACATGATGGGTCTTACCGCCGTTACTACGGCGTGCCCTAGAATACCGCGGCTATAATAACTTCGTGTTGTGTTCCCGGCGGTGAGTAGGGTAGCCAGAGCTCACTGGAGAATTTGTGCTGTCAGTGGGAAGACTAAAGGCTTGTCCTGCTTTGTCTTCTACTGACTTCACAGAAACTCTGTACTTACAGGGTTGGCAGCGCGACTATGACAACTCTGATGTTACAGACGTCCATAGGTCACGGTAACCACTTCCCATCAGGTGGGCCGTGTGCTTGTTTGCCAACTAAGTGGTATAAAAAAAAATAGTCAAATGATTTACTATTATAGTTTGGGTGGATGATTGAAAATAAATAAAAACAATAAAATAAGAACATACGCAACTTCTACAGCTGTTTTACCAGTCTTAATTTAATTAGCTTAGTTAAGTAATTTATTTTAACTAGGCAAATATCCACTTGCGATAAAACATACGTAAGATTTTTTAATTAGAACCTCTCAAACAAAAAACCGCTCAAAATCCAGTAGCTAGCAAGTTAACCTAGGGTTTAACCAGCTAGGTTAGTCTCAAGATGGGTGACCATTTTTAACACATTGTGATCAATTACTCCTGTCTCTCCATACGAACATCTCTTTAGTGTTGTGTTGTCAACATACAACAAATAAATAAACTCATACCACATCCAATTCTACCAATAAAAAGATTGGTCTGAGGCAGATTCACTGTTAAAAAAATATTTTATCTCATGTAGAGTTAACGCCTTAATCATCGAGTTATGGGAAAGAGGCCTTGTACATTTAGATCATGTAGCGTTCAGCACATGAGTAGAGAATAGGTACGGCTTATCTACTCATGTGCTTTCAGGCTCTGAATAAGTACCTACCTGCAACAGGTAATCTGTGGTTAATTCTATAAGGCCTCTTTCTCAAGACTCTAAAGTTCAAGCTTATAGAAACGAAGTCCTCTCTTTACAAGTCTACAAAACATGGCTCTTCTTTCATTTGACGACCTCCGTGGCGTAGTGGTAGAGCATTCGACTGCTATGCAGGGGGCGCGGGTTCAATTCCCGCTCAGTGTAAATATTTGTATGTATGAATATGTATATTTGCATTGGTCTGGGTGTTTCTATGTATAATATGTATGTATTTACAAAAAAAAAGCAGTAGAAAATATTATGACAGGTAAAAATTAACAATGTCTGGTGTTACAGACGTCCATAGGCCACGGTAACTACTTTCCATCAGGTGGGCCGTGTGCTTGTCTGCCAACTAAGTGGTAAAAAAAAAAAAAAAACAATGTAATTACATTATACATCTGCTGTCAGTTTAGAATCTATTCATTAAATATCTCATCGACTGAATAACTATAACACCTTTGTAACAGAAAAGCCTTCAATTTGTCTTGGAACTCTCTTTTGTAAATAATAGTTTTTAAGTTTAGAGGCAGTTTGTTGAAGATTCTGACGGAGTTGTAGAGCGTACTATGCTTTACGACGTCCAGGTTAGGCACAATTTTGCTCTGAAAATCTCTCATCATCAGATTCATAATTGTGTATATGCTTAGCAAAATTGCTTAGCAATACCAAAATATATAGGCTAGGAATTGTCAGTATGCCTAAATCTTGGAAGTGAGTCTTGCACGACTCTTCCTGTCTTATGCGTACTATAGTTCTTTTGGCTCTCTGTTGAATAAAAGCTCTTTTTATGTTGTATTCATAGCTACCACCCCAAAAAAGAATACTGTATCTCAGTCTTGACTTGAGTATAATATACCATCTTTAAATGCTCTAGATTGACTTCATTTCGAAGACTGCGCAACACATAGCAAGCTGAGCTTATATTTTCTTCCAAATAGGAGAGTTCATGTTTCCAATTTAGAAATTCATCCACATGTCCGACAGCCTCTTAATTAAGAATTAATCCTCAGCCTTAAACGTCAAAGATTTTTCGCTAAAATAAACCGACCGTGAGATATTTTAAATTCATTAAAATAATATAACAATTTGAGGGCGGTGATGGGCGTCGTATTGACAAGCGAATGTTATTTATTGGCAGGTCGGCGCCGGCGCAGGTCCCCGCGTTTTTTGCGCAACTGCGCACGCAGCCACGCCGATGGATGTGACCTCAACTTGTCATATCGATAACATGCCCTTTTCTATTGCAACCGCCTTTTTTTTAAACAATTTTAAAAGGTTATTTTTTAAGTTTTTTACTTTTTAAGTTATGGTGCAATAAATATGAAAGTTTATGGTTAAGATTTTTTGTTTTGTAGATAGAAGTATTGTTTGTTGATAAAGTATTTAAATATAAACTATATTACATACTTAGATGAATTAAAAAGACCTTTTTTAATTCATCTAAGGTTACATACATAAACTCACGCCTTGTTCCCCGAAGGGGAAGGCAGAGGCAAAGGCCTTTGGTCTTCCCTTCCCACTGACAGCACAAAGTCTCCAATTAACTCTGGCTACCCTAATCGCGGCCGGGTACACAATACGAGGTTATTATGGCCGCGGTTTCCGTCGGACTGCTCATTCGGACGGAAATACCGTCGTGTCCATATTCCTCTGCAAAGGGAAGTCGTGGTAAAGATCTTAAAATTATTCTTCTCTTCTCTTCCTTAAGTTCTATATAAGGTAAAATTTTTCCACCGGCTACCCTTTTGACAATTTTCACCCTTCGCTACTACACCCTCTCCCATCGTCAGTTATATTTTATGATCTTGATTTTAGTTTAGAAACTGTCTCCAGGCTCCATCAAAATATTCAGTGCCCAAGCCAACCTCACTTGCAAGCCAGAATACGTGCTGATTTAATGTCGAGATGCAGCTTCTTTCTCTATCGGAGAGAAGATCAAACGCCAGACGCTTCCACAAAAACTAAATAAGTCAAATCATGAATGCTATCGGAACTAACTCTGTATTCGATTAAGATAGAAAAAATTGAATCGGCTCAGGCGGGATTTGAACCAGCGATATTTCCTTTAAAAGGGGGAAGCTCTGACCCAGTGGTCACCAAACCTTCGCCTCAAGCCATCCAATTTTTTCTGTATCCGTCTTGCGCGGGTTCGAATCCCGCCTGAGCCGAATTTTTTTTTCTATCTCAATCGATGTGCATAATTAGCGTAGGTACTAAATGCTTTAAGAATTCAAATAATAACTCTGTATTGTCTGTTAACTTAATTCTAGAAAATATTTTATTGATTTTCCTGCCCTATATCAGATAGCTAAATCAGTGTTCGCACTCGGACAAAAATAACCGATTACTAATATATCTTTCGACATAAATTCATCAATGAATCATATCAAACTTCCTATTAAATAGTAATATAATTCTTAGTAATGTATGTAGACATAAATTGGCTCATCGAATAATTTTATTATCATAGTCTTATACAATATAGACGTTCCTTATACCACAGATAACATAATACTAAAGCACTATACAGGTTAGTAAGCGAAAACGCATATCAATCAATCAATTAGCCTATGCCTATTGCAGTCCATTGCTGGATATAGGCCTCTCCCAATATCGGGAGGCTCTGGCTTACTGTTTCCACATTGGCCAAACGGGTTGGTACAGGGTTTTATTTCGAGTTTTCCTTCTCTCGCAGTGATATCGTCTGCGAATTTTTCCGTTTGTCGCCTCTTACGACACCCTTCGGACTAGATGGGGTAGTGATACTTGTATTCTTTCTCCGGCACCACACTGATAACGCATATACACGCGTTTAAATTTATATACAGTGTATTCTAGAACATTCTACACAACGCTATTTAGACCCATGGTAAGCATAGCTTAACTAACTCGTGTTATGGAATCTAGAATGCGGATAAACATACTTGGATTTTTTTATGTGAATACATAGAAACACCCATACCTTCAAGAGGGGCATCAGAAGGTTTCTTCATGGTCGGCAGCACGAGTGTGACACCCCTGGTGTTGCATACGTCCATAGGCCACGGTAACCGCTTCCCATCAGGTGGGCCGTGTGCTTGTCTGCCAAGTTAGTGGTATAAAAAAAAAAAAAAACAATACAATATACATAGTCGTGCATACAAATATTTGCACTGAGCGGGAATCGAATCCGCGCCTCCTGCGTAGCAGTTGAACGTTCTACCGCTAAGCCACAGAGGCCGTAGTTTTCAAAGCATCAATTCCCATTTTCCCAATATCTATAAAGACCTAAGTAGATAAGGTACCAACTTAAAAATCATTTTCTGAAAAAACTAGCAAGTAGTACAATGCTCTGAAAAAAAAAAACTTATAATAACTTTATTAAACAACTATTTTATTATACAAGCGTCTGTAGCTTAGTGGTTAAGGAGACTGCCTTACGATCGAAATGTCCCGGGTTCGAATCCTAGCCATTACACTACCGACATAAACCCATTCTTGGCACAAACAATTTTGCTTAGTCGAAGAGGTTAGAGAGAATATTAGTAGGTAATTACAGTTGCTAATATTCTTTAAAAAAGAAAAAAAATTGTTTAAGAGTTTTTTTAAATAAACTCACGCCTATATCCCCGAAGGGGTAGGCAGAGTTGCTAGCACCCACATTTCACCAGTTTATGTTTAGGTCCCAATGTAGTAGGTGGCGATTAACCAATTGCCATTAACCGGGCACTTATAAACCTGCGATAAATACACACACATAACTTCGAAATTCTTTTATAAAACATTTTTCTTATTTTTATACCACTTAGGTGGCAGACAAGCTCACGGCCCACCTGATGGAAAGTGGTTACCGTGGCCTATGGACGTGTGTAACACCAGAAAAGCCACACTCGCACTGCCGACCCTGTAAGCACAGAGTTTCGTTACCGTCAGTATAGAGGACAAAGCAAAACAAGCCTTCAGTCATCCCACTGACAGCACAAATTCTCCAGTGAGCTCTGGCTACCCTACTCACCGCTGGGAACACAACAAGAAGTTATATAAAATATAACTTCGTGTTGTGTTATATAAACATATGTATATAAACATAATTAAATATTATAAATATATTATTCCTAAGTTTTAAATTACACTGTCACTTCATACTATCTGAAAAAAACAAAATCAATCAATACTAACACGGTATTTCACCGATTCCACGCATATATAACATTCTACGCATATGTTAGATTCTACGCATATATAAAATTCCAAGCATATATAAAATTCCACGCATATGTTAGATTCCACGCATATAATATATTCGTGGAGCCGCATCATCGGGCGGCAATTAATTGAATGAAGTCGAATGGGAACATTAAACTGTGCACATGTACCGACCACTGATAACGCTGAGAAAGATCATAGTGTACACTGCGAGACGTTGAAACGGCCCCCGTGCGCGGATATTTTATTTTAGGATTTATATCTATTGGCCCTCTATCTGACCTCCGTGGCTTAGCGGTAGAGCATTCAACTACTATGCAGTAAAGCAAGTTAGCAAGCAAATATTTGTATGCATGAATATGTACCTATATTTGCATTAGTCTGGGTGTTTCTATGTATTGTTTATTCTACACTGACACAGAAACTCTCTGTTCTTACAGGGTCGGTAGCACGGGTCTTTGCACACGTTAATAGGTCACGGTAACCATTTTCCATCAGGTGGGCCGTGTGCTTGTCTGACACCACAGTTGTATAAAAAAAAAGTATAAATTGTATGTATTTAAAAAAAAATAGTATCTAAGTAGGTATATTTATCCGCATTCTAGATTCCATAACACAAGCTATGCTAAGCTATGCTTACCATGAGTCTAGATAGCGTTGTGTAGAATGTTGTGGAATATTTATTTATTTTTATATTTATTCTACTAAAGTTAAACCACTGTCATAACAGAAAAGTGTTGTTCTACAAAAAATGGCATTAGACTTTATTTCTACATGCTTAAGGCCACAATTGAATGCAGAGTTTTATTACAATTTTATATTCACTCTGCAAAAAGCTTTTTAATTTTGAATTTTAAGTGTACTATTTTTTGCAGTGTTCGTGGTATGACAGTGATTTTGCTTTAGTTGAGAGGTTGAACCGTAAAGGTCTAAATGGTGCTTTGCAGTTTGTCATCATTTCAAGAAATTGCAGCAATTTTAATACCAGCCAGTACAAGAACGGTTTAAAATTATCACTGAACTGACACATATCAGTCCCTCGATTCTACTAAGCAAAACCACTGTCATACCAGACATTCCAAATTTAGGCATTAAATTTTAGACTTTATTCGTATTTTATTAAAGTCCAAAATTACATGAAAAGAGTTTCATTACACTTTTTCATTCACTCTGCAAAAAGCCTTTTGATTTTTGAACTTTAAGCTTCTTTCATTAAAGTCTTTTGCCACGTGGTTCCCGGCTGAGTAGAATTTGGACCACCCCATCTCTTCCGATGCGGTGTCGTACAAAACGACTAAGGGATATGGGTTGTTTAACATCAGACAGATATATACAGCCCAGACTCAGCCTCAGATGCATGGCTCGAGTCTACAATAGTACCCGGAAGACGGCAATAGGCTCACGTGGGACCGAATACAATGATTGGTGAAATGTAAGTGTTAATTCACCTCTGCCTAACCCTTCGGGGATAAAGGCGTGATTATATGTATGTATTAAAATTAAATAGATTTTTAGCAGTGTCTATGGTATGACAATGGTTTTGCTTTAGCAGAATCGAGACCCAGGATGGGAATAAACCCAAAGTGCCAAAGAAAAGAAACACTTCAATATCATAATAACTTTAGTGGCTGATGGCAGAAGGAAATAGTGAAGTGAATAAAAGTTCTGCAAAATAAATTTTGTAGCGGAACAAGTTTTATTATTATTAGTTTTAGTTATATGTATTTTAGAAAGTACACATGCATTTGCTTTAACGTGAAGAATATTTAAAATTTAATACAAAATAATACAAAATAATTTAATAAAATTTAATAACACTTCACTCCACTTTTTCATGTTTCTGTCTCTGCTGTTCAAAGGCTTACTAAAATAGAAAATTTATAGTTTTTTTTTTTTGTAAGTGGTCTAGTAATTTTCTTTTTTAGTAAACACTGACGGCACAGAAACTCTGTACTTACAGGGTTGGCAGCGCGACTGTGACTCCTCTGGTGTTACAGACGTCCATAGTACACGGTAACCACTTTCCATCAGGTGGGCCGTGTGCTTGTCTGCCAACTAAGTGGTATAAATAAAAAATAAAAATACCTTTGAACAGCAGAGACAGAAAACATGCATACGACCGGGAGAGGCAGACAAGCATACGGCCCACCTGATAGAAATTGGTTACCCTTGGCCTATGGATGTGTGCAATACCGAGGGAGTCACACTCGCGCTGCCAACCCTGTAAACACAAGTTTCTGTGCCGTCAGTGTCAGTGTAAAAGACAAAGCAGGACAAGCTTTTGGTCTTCCCACTGACAGTACAAAAACTCGCCAGTGAACTCTGGCTACCCTACTCACAGCCGGGAACACAACACAAGGTTATTATGGCCGCCGGTATTCTGTACTGCTCGTCGTCGGACTGCTCAATTAGACGGAAATACCGTCGTGTCCTACCTCCTTTTAGTGAGGCCCCTAAAATCACACTGCCAACATTATATTTACCTTTACCTGTTGGTGTAGAATCCATGATCCTATGAATGATCATGGATTCTACACCAACATTTAAAGTATTAAATTTTTTGTAAATCTGTGCTGTTTTCGCGGCTTGAAGTGTACATTCGGTTGGAACAGGAGTCCAGCGTCCAAATAAAAGCTAACGAGCAGCGCACACTGCACGGGGGCTTAGTAATGGAGTACACGTGAACGACACCATGACTCATGGAGAGCATTCCTTTTGCTTGAGTCTGACGACGTAGGAAAATATAAGTTTTGTTTGTAATTTCTTTTTATATCACGTGGGTGGCAGGCAAGCACACGGCCCACATGGAAAGTGGTTGCCGTAGCCGATGGACGCGTGTAACACCATTCATACACAAAAAATACTATAAAATTTAGATTTATCATTCCTAAAAAAATGTAAGTACTGAAAATTGGGTTTCTGCCAATTTCTTCAAAAAAGCGGCAATTTTATATTATTATGAAAAACACAACAACAACAACCTATTATTATAAAAAAAATGCTAAGTTAACCCCTAATTTTGGTTACACGGAGATTGAAATAAATCGTTACGAGTGTAAAGGGGCACTGAAAGAGCGAATCTCAAGCTCCACCGGTATAAATATTCTAACCATAAATATACAATTATTGTGTATATGAGTATTTATCTAAATATAAATACAGTAACTCCAGTTGGTAAATCTATACTAATATTATAAAACTGCAGAGTTTCTTTGTTTGTTTGTTTGTTTGTTTGAACGCGCTAATCTCTGAAACTACTGGTCCGATTTGAATGATTCTTTTAGTGTTGGGTTGTCCATTTATCGAGGAAGGTTTTAGGCTATATATCATCACGCTACTACTTAAGGGAGCGGAGCATTGATAATAAATGTTAACAAATCCGGCAATTTTTCAGACATATTTTGAAGACTAAAACATACGGGCTCAAAGGGATATGAAGCTTCAAAATATACCCCGGGTGAAGCTGGAGTGGGTCAGCTAGTTATTGAAATTGACAAGAGTCATCATTACCTGAATATCGTTTCCGTTGTATCCAAGACATTCACCTCGGATCCCGAAGTCTGCTTCCTTTTTTTACTCATTATTTTGGCTTTTACAGGAGCGCCTACTTCCTGACAACACAATCCCGAATAAAGACCAAACCCTTATCTGATAAATTAATATATGTTAGCGGAATAAAGTTCGACTGCTACTGCAAATATTTGTATGCACGAATATATTTATTTGTCATTGGTCTGGATGTTTCTATGTATGATATGTATGTATTTACAAAAAAAATTGTATCTAAGTATGTTTATACACATTTTAGATTTCATAACACAAGCTATATAAGTTATGCTTACCATGGGTCTAGATAGCGTTGTGTGGAATGTTGTGAAATATTTATTTATTTATTATTATTTAGTGTCGAAGATCTTTGTGGGGGTTATAATGAAAAAATAGCCTATGCACTATTTCAGACTAGCCCATCTCTATGCTAAAACTGGCCTAAATGCCCAAATAAAAAAAAAAATTATTTACTAGACATCAGTTTGTCCTTCAGGTGTACAGTGCCATGGCATCGGTCTATCGGGCCAGATCACCTTCCACCCAGCGATAACCTTAAAAGCACCACAATATTAATACATCAAACACCCACGTGCGCTCACTACATGCGCAGGCGCACCGCACACTGCCGACATATACCTATATTAACATGCCGTACACGTAACGGTCTGGGATTGTATTGATTTGAGAGAATTGATCTAACTGTATACAACAAGGTTAATTTATTGGTAGAAAATTAGAATTGGGCATCTAGGCGAATTTTGGCCTGGAGATGCCACGTGGTTCCTGGCAGAGTAGAATTTGGGCCACCTCATCTCTTCCCATGCGGCGTCGTACAAGGCGACTCGACTATGGGATAGGGTTGTTTAGCATCAGACAGATATAGCTCTGACTCAGGCATAGATACAAAGCTCGAGTCAACAATAGTTCCCGGAAGACGGCAATAGACCCCTATTACATGGGGCCGAAAACAATGATTGGTGAAATGTGGGTGTTAAGTTAATTCACCTACCCTTCGTAGATAAAGGCGTGATTATATGTATGTAGGTATGTAATTAATTAGAATGCTGGGTATGAGATCTGAAATTTGATTCTCGAGTTGGGTGTAGTACAACATACATAAAATTCCCTGAACCTGTGGAATGTGGAAGAGATATATTTTCCTGCCTAACCAAACAAATGGTCACAGATCATCACAATTATAAAGATACTTGTATTGTATTGAGAAGTGTTTAAGAAGATATATTGTGTAATGTCATTTGATAATAATGCGATTTAATTATCTAATAGTTACAATCGGATTAGTTCAGATTCTATAAATATCTATACTAATATTATAAAGCTGCAGAGTTTGTTTGTTTGTTTGTTTGTTTGAACGCGCTAACCTCTGGAACTACTGGTCCGATTTGAATGATTCTTTCAGTGTTGGGTAGTCCATTTATTGAGGAAGGTTTTAGGCTATATATCATCACGCTACTACTTAAGGGAACGGAGCATTGATAATAAATGTTAACAAATCCGGCAATTTTTCATACATATTTTGAAGACTAAAACATACGGGCTCAAAGGGATATGAAGCTTCAAAATATACCCCGGGCGAAGCTGGGGTGGGTCAGCTAGTAATATATATTTGTAAAACTTAACAAAATTGTTCAAATCGATTAAGATAAGAAAATTTGATTCAGTTTAAACGGGATTCGAACCCGCGACAGATATACGAAGATTTGGATGATTTCAGGCGAGGTTCGGTAGCTTAGTGGTCAGAGCATTCCCCTGTACGGGTAAGATCGCGGGTTCGAGCCTCTACTAATTATTTTTTTCTTACCTTAATCGATTTGAATAATTAGCATACTAAATGCTTTCCAAAATGATTGAATTAACAAAATTGATTGAAAAGAATGCACTTTTCCACTACCTAAATTTTATTTGTTCTGTTGATGGTAATAGACTCACTCCCTATTGTGTGGGGGGACCAAATATCATAGCTGGCGACATGATAATACACTTGTTGAATATTAACAAACTTCAACCTACCCCTTAGTAGATTTATAGGCGTGAATATATATTTATTCTAGGAATAGTATATTGAATAGGTTATTTTTTTTTCTTTTTAATATTGTACAATCAGTGTATTTTGTTATTGTAGTACTAGCATTTACAAGAATATAAAATAGGATACAAAAGATCGAAAAATCCCTGCCCATTGATGTCAACTGGTAATGTGCCCAAAAGGCTGGCGGCATTGCCCCGTTGGATGGCAATGCCAATCCGTTGTGCGAAAAAGAGGCCAGCCCTTTTGGTCACTCGAATCATCGACCAGTCGTTTTCCTATTTCTTTGTAAATAGTGAGAGTAGTTGTCAGTTTTCTAGCCTGTAATGTTTTTAAATTTTTTCAGTAATCCCGCACGCTTGGCACATAAAAGCTTTTAGTGAACAGGTGCTGGTACGATGTTCCCATAGCCACAGGTCTCAGGCAGGGCCCAGCCGTGGGCGACACGTGTTAGAATCAATATCTTATCCGCTTGGCGCCGGCGTCTGCGAGCGACGGGGATGTGGGTGTGCAGACGAGCGTCTTTGGGCAGGCGGTTTTGAAGTGTGAAAGTGATTTGAGCAAAGATAGGCAGTAGAGGTACAATCATTATCAACCATGTGCCTTAATTTTTTATTGTTCAGACAAGAAAGTTTTTTTTATACCATTTAGGTGGCAGAGAAGTACAAGGCCCACCTGATGGGTAGTGGTTACCGTGGCCTATGGACGTGTGCAACACCAGGGGTGTTACATTCACGCTGCCGACCCTGAAGAAACCTTCTAATGCCCCTCTTGAAGAACCCCATATTGTAGGCGCATACGCAAGTAATATGGATGAATACGTTATATGCAGTTGACATAGGATATAACATTTATGTAAGAATGAGATGTAACTTTTCATACAGTTTTGTATGAAAATGTATGTTATTATCTTTTGTCGACTGTACATAGGTAAGGTTAATTCACACCTCTTCTTCCCCCACACAGGACAATACGTGCAGGGCTTAGATGTCACTCGCATACGGTACAGAGTATCCAATCTAAGACCAAATGGTTCGGAGACTCTTTCCTTTACCGCACCACCAAGACTTGAAATTCTTTACCAGATTACGTGTTTTCTGATGAGGCCTCGAAGCTGAGTGCTGCAATTGTAACATGCTACGTGTCTATAATGGTGACCCTCTATCCTGAGAATTTGCCTTTATCTTTCCAGGCGAGGTGATCGCAAATTGGCGCGTCCAATATGAAAATAAAAATTAATTAATTAAGTAAGTATAATTAATTATGTCCGGGGTCCTTTACCAGCGAGAAGTAGGTTCTCCATTATATATTGGTTTATCTAGCTAGATTATTGTGTTTTACGAGACTGGCTGCCGTCTGAATCACGAGAGAAAAACCTCCACTCGAGGCTTGTCCGAAGTGTACCGACTTAAGAAAGAAAGAAAGAAAGAAAGAAAAATGGTTTATTGCGACACAGCATATAGTACAAAAAAAAACAGAATGCAAAAAGAGAAAATAAAATAAAAATACAATATAATTGTTATATACTGTGGCGGTTGAGGTGAGAATTTGTAGGTGAGCTTGTTTTGGGCCCAGATAATCAGCCCTTTTGTGGCCACGGGTGGATGGGTCGGGGTTAGTCCTCCATCCGCTGTAGAGTCTTCTACGAAAGGGGGATGTCTGGACATCGCCCAATGAAAAGACCAGCCCGTACTTACCTCATCTTTGTGAGCCAGCGTTTGGGTGATCCGTCGTAAACAAAAAAAGGTCCAATCACAAATATATAAAATGTTTGCATTGTTTTGAGAAGTGTCTACGAAGATATATTGTGAAATGTCATTTGAGAATTTAACTCGTCGTTTCGGCAATTATTGAACAAGCAGGGCTTTATGTTTGCATGCTAACTTTATGGCCTTGGTTACTATATTTTTTTATTTCCATCTGTTGTTGTACCATATTACAGGCAAATAAATATAATAAAAAATACATGGTATCGTTTATAGCGTTCCAACCGCCGCGTTTCACCCGCCCGTTTACTCGAACCAACCCCTCATTCGCTGCGGTGTGGTAGCAATTTCAGATAAAAGTGTTCTCTACAAATTGAACCAAAAAAATACTGAAACGTTCAGCCGATAGATACTCTGCTTAATGTTTGTTTTTTTTTTTGAACATTTATGTAAAATTTTATGAGCCGCCTTTTATTATGATGGATGTATGTACTTAATGGATATTAAATATGAATAGTTCAACATTTATTTAGTTTTTAGTGAACTCATTACGTTTCAAGAGGTGTTAGATGTTTTATTGGTTAATAAAGTTAAAAAAAATCTAATTTTATTTGACTTCTAATTCAATTAAGTTAATGTTTAACTTTAAATATTTACTAGAATTTAATCTGACATACGGTAAATTGCTGTCAACTTCCAAAGAAAGATAATTTTATTCATGATAACATAGAATAAAAATAATAATAATTTGAATGTAATTGATGATAGGTGAAAAATAAAAAAAATCATTAAAAGGTATTTGAAAATTTAAATTTAATAAAAAATAATCAGGTAATGTAGGCAATATTATGTACAAAACAGTTCTTAAAATATATCTAATACTTTGGCGTTTAAATCTCAATGAACAGACATGCACAGAATTCACTAAAACTAGACAATAACAAAAAAATTATACTAAAATAATACTCTTTGGCAATCAGTCTAAAATGGCACAGTTCCAATTATAATCAACAAACATAACTTAAGGGAAAATACTTTTTAATTTCAGGTTCATCATAAATCTCTTTTCGATCATTTAAAATATTGTCAGTCGCATACATTGTCTGTATATCGTTTGTTGTATTAACAACATATTTCTCAGCTTGATTGTCAAAAGCTAGACCATCATCAAAATAAATTGTTGTATTCATATTTTCATTTGTATGATCACACTTATCTTTATATACTTCATAACTAGACGCCGGAACTTGGGGCTCCCTATTTTCCAGTCTAAAAAGCTTCTTCCCGCTTAAAACCTTGCTGGGTTTAGCATCTGTTGAAGTGGAGACTTCAGGAGATTTGATCCTTTTACTCTTGTATCGTCGATTTTGGAACCATATTTTGACTTGCGTGGGTGTTAAGTTGAGAGTCACGGCGAGTTGTTCCCTTTCAGGGGCTGTGAGGTATCTTTGGTTCCTGAAACGAACTTCTAAGGCGTGGACTTGTGTTTGCGAGAACAGGATGCGAGGTTTTCTTTTAGCGCTTTTGTCTTTTCTTTCTTTTTCACAGGTAGGAGATTCTGTGGACAAATAAACGTGCTTACATTAATTTCAACTATATTCAGACACGATAGGAATTTGCGTTGTGCACTGGCTAAGTTTCAAATGTTTGTTTTATTACTTATTATGTAAAAAAGAAACCATGTAGTTTTCCTATTTCCAAGAATAATACATTATATTGTAACTTTCTTCTTTAGATATCTGTTTATAATTTAACTAATGATAAAATTATTCTATATTCTTTACAGTATATCTACTAATAGCAGAACTAAATAATATTCGGAGTTGAGAACTTTATATAAAGAAGGTTATTTATAAAATCACTCTAGAATCTATAAAATCTATAACTATTACACTTAGTAATTAGTTTATACTTAGATAAAAACTTACTTGAATTTTTCCTACATATTACAGAACTTTTCTCCATCTGTTCTACTGAAAATTGTGAACATAATAAGCTTTTTTCACCAGCTATTCTTTCAGACAAGACTGGAGGCACAGTCTCTCTTTCCACTTGTTCCACATATGAAGAATTGGAGTCAACATTCAAAGGAGTTTCTGGAGAAACCTGTTGGGGTCCTTCGCTATAGTGTTCACAGTTTTGGTGGTTTATGTAATACGGATTGTAATTGTAGTAATCTTCTATTTTATGATCGTGGTACATGTCTTGAGTCCAATATGGGTCCATATTCGTTACAGGAACGTTTGGGTACACCTGGCTAAAGTATTCTGGAGGACAATACCCTTGGCTTTGATACACAGGCTCATAATCATAACCTCTGCGATCCCTGTCATTATATTTCCATATTTCGTTTCTGTCGTAATTGTAATTCGTTTGATTGATATTTAAGATATCCTTCACAGAGAATGGTGTCGTCAAATTCTGATTTGTTTCTTCAATCTTCACTTTGAAATTTCTCTGGTCGTAAAAGTCTTTTTCTTGCTGTTTTTCCTTATCCAAATAAGTGATATCAACATATTGATAGAATTCGTTTTTACATTCATTGTAATTGTGTTTTAAATTATTATTGTTGTAAGATGTTGTAACTTCGTTGTGTTGTTCGTAAGCGTCCATTTTAAACACGATCACTTCATTAATTTCGGTTTTACTAATCGTTTTAGTGCACTAATTAGGCTGTTGTTTAAGAGGCAATCGGTGGAAGACTGGTTGTGTATAGATTGGTGGCCGAAGCCAATCGACGGTGCCTGGTGTGTTATGGGCGGGGTCTTGGGTGTGATTGCGATCTCTTTCTGGCTTACGAAGGGCTTGTATATGTCTGGCTTTATCGCCTGGTCGGTGTTTACTACGGAGTGTAAATAAAGCGGATGATTTCATTTTGGCGTTGAGATGCCCTTTTGATCGGCTAATGACTCAATTATGTTTGCTTTTTTATAAAAAGTGCGAAGTGGAGTCTTGCGTGTTAGTGTTGAGTGGCGAGGTCGGTCTGGGATGGAAATGTTTGCGGGCAAAATGTAATTATGCAATTATAGTACTTACATAATTACGTAAGTACCTTTATAAAGAAAGCGTATCCCGGAGAAGAGAGCCTGTTAAATTAATTTCATCAAACACTCGTTGATAATTTTACGTTATTTACTATTGAACCTGACTGGTTTCGACTATGATATATAGGTATATAGGACACATTAATTATATTAAATAATTATTTAATTAGTTTTTGTACACACTGTCAGTAGGAAGAATAAAAACTGGCCCTGCTTTGTCTTTTACACTAACGGCATAGACACTCTTGTGCTTACAGGGTTGGCAGCACGAATGTAACCCCTTGGTGTTGCACACATCTATAGGCCACGATAACCACTTTCCATCAGTTGGGATGTGTGCTTGCCAAGCAAGTGGTATAAAAAAAGAATTCGTATTTTTTTTTTAATTTACCTTCCATTTTGACGTTTAGTAAATATTAGTAGGTATCTTATTAATTTCATTTAATAAAATATTCAATAATTGTATCTACACTATAAAACCATAAATTACAGTGAAGATATATTAATTGTTAGAAAACAAAAGCATCTTTGTCTGTACATCTGTACGGATGCCCGAGGCGACTGCACGCTTCTCCAAACTATAAGTTTCACATTACAACACGGAAGGAGACGGCTTTTTACAACCAGAAGCGTTACTATTGTCCAAAAAAATGTAACCGACCATAAAATTGTTCAAATATCTCTTTCCAGTAGTTCTCGTACAAGTTTAGTGTTATTTTATTGGTCATAATAATGTGTTGAATACTTGTTACAAGATATTTAATGATTAAAAATACATAAACTTAAATTTTAGATGTAAAAATGTTTTTTGCGTTTCTTTCAAGTTAAGTAGAAGTTAAATTACCATTAAGTTGTCACACTAAGCACGAGAAGGGTTAAAATCATTTTAGAAAAAATAAAATTGCAACGATAATGTTTTTTAAAACTCATTAATGAAAGATTATTAGCATTAAGTCTGTGTCTAAAAAAATACACTACCTACCTACATCAGTGACTTTTCTTTTAGAGAACAAAAGATCTCGTTTTATTAATTTGGAGTTAGTATACAGTATCTTTTTTAACACAATCCAACACAATTTTCATTAACATCATGATCGTTTTTTGACATTTGGGAGATTGAGATCAGATCTGCGCTGAGCTGTAGAATGACTTCCTTTCCTGTAAAAATCCACAGACTTCTTAATCTTTTTAAGTGAATTCAAAAAACACATTCTGCATAACGCTACCTAGTCCCATAGTTAGCATAGTTTAGCTAGCTTGTGTTATGGAATCTGGCTATGGGCCTATGGTTACTTTGGGTTTCACATAGCGCTTTGTAGAATGTGTGTGATACTTGGTGTGTGGTAGATAATTTTTAGATAAAAAAATTATATCAGCATTCGAAATTACTAATATTCCCTCTAACCCATCCAGCTTTGAGAAATTGCTTGTGTTAGGAGTGGGTTCCCGTTTGTATTAGTGTGTGTATTGGTCAGGATTTGAACTCGGGACCTTTCAATCATAAAGCCGACTCCTTAACCACCAGGCTACAGACAATATTATCTTTTATTTATAAACAAGAAATGTTTTGAAAAACGTACAGCCATTCTTTTTATTTTTTAAATTTTTTATACCACTAAGTTGACAGACAAGCACACGGCCCACCTGATGGGAAGCGGTTAACGTGGCCTATGGACGTATGCAATATCAGGGGTGTCACACTCGCGCTGCCGACCATGCGAAAGTTATTTATTGTTAGATGTTTGTTACTTTAATATATAATATAATCTAATATATAATAAGTGCCCGGTTAATAGCAATAAGCTCGCCACCTATTATATTGGGACCTAAACATAAACTGGCGAAATGTGGGTGCTAGTAACTCTGCTTACCCCTTCAGGGATATATTCAGGGCGTGAGTTTATGTTATGTTATGTTACTCTATCACGCCAGAACGGCTGAACTACGTAAATTATAGTCTGCACATAGCACAATTTTTGTCCCAAGTCCCAAATAATTACGTATTAATAAGTTCCTATGGGAAACATTTTACCGTCTCCACCACGGTGAGTGTTCTGACGAGCTCTTCCAACTAATCCCACCATTTCCTTTCCTACATAGGACAACACGTGCAGGCCTTAGATGTCACCCTCACACTGTGCAGAATATACGAGCAAGAACCAAGCGGTTCGGAGACTCTTTTCTTTGCCGCACCACCAAGACCTGGAATTCATTACCAGCACACGTGTTTCCTTCTTCCTACAGCCCGGGGCCTTTAAGCGGGGCGTGAAAAAGCATCTGATGAGGCCGCCAAGCTGAGTGTCACCATTGTAGCACTTAGTGTCTGTAATGGTGACCCTCTTTCCTGAGACTTTGCCTTTAGCTTACAGCATCAGGCGAGATGAGGTGAAGTTGGCGTGTCCTATAAAAAAAAACCACCATCTGTACTCGTATCTAGGTACTTTACACGAGCGGCACCGCAAGTAACATCTAGTGGCAGCAAAAACCCACATGCCACTTACTCTAACAAAACAATACATTCTTTGGATAAATAGCATACGACCACGGCTATCCTTGATATTTTCTTGTTTAATACTTTTTAAAACGTGAGTTTTAGTAGTCGGGTTTAGTATTAAACATATTTTTTTATTTATATTATTTTGGAGCAAGCAATAACTATAATTTATATATGCCCTTAATAAGCCCTTTTTTTTAATACCAAATACGGCATATTAATCTCCAATTTATTTTTTACACTACTTTATGACCGTTAGAGGGCGTCACATTAGATTCAGGTAGAAGTTATGTAGCCTATAACTAGCGGACGACCAAGACGCTTCTAACGATATCTCATTTGTCCAGTTCTAATAAGTGGTTGAGGAGCTATGAGGGAACAGATGAACCTACATACATACATAGCCTGTCAAAATCATAACTCTCCTTTTGCCGTAGTCGGGTAATAAAGAAATAAATCAATCACGAGCTTATTTTTAAAGTTTACACAACAATGAAAAGTCGCCGAGATCTGTCATCTCCTACGGCTATGACCAACATTCACGGCCGGAGAACTGATTGCTTGAGCGCGTTGACAGTGGCGAGTAAACAAATACTTGAGCACCTCCCGTTCTCACAAACAAACTATAAAGAAATATTGATTATTACCGACTATAAGAACAGCCTCCGTGACGTGGCGGTAGTGAATGCGGCCGCTGCGCAAGAGGCGTGGGTTCGATCCCCGCTCAGTGCAAATATCTGTGCATAAATATAGGTTTTTGAATTGGTCTGGGTGTTTCTATGTTATAATATGTATGTATTTACAATAAAAAGTATTTAAGTATGTTTCTCCGTATTCTAGATTCCATAACACAAGCGCGTTAACCGCGGTAGCCTAGTGGTATGGGTAATGGACTACTGAGATGAGGTCTCGGGATTCCAGGTTTTACCATGGCACACACCATTGTACCTGCGATAAATAAGTACACACATAACTTCGAAAAGCATCGAAAAGTGCACGGTTAATGGCAATAGGCTCGCCACCTATTATATTGGGACCTAAACATAAACTGTGCTAGCACCTCGGCCTACCTCTTGGGGGATATAGGCGTGAGTTTATACGTTATGTTTATAACACAAGCATAGTTAAATTATGCTTACCATGGTTCTAGATAGCGTTGTGTAGAATGTTGGCAGCGACTCCTCTGGTGTTACAGACGGTAACCACTTTCCATCAGGTGGGCCGTGTGCTTGTCTGCTAAGTGGTATAAAAAAAAAAAAATTATATAGGGTTATTGCATTGGTCTGGCCGTGCCTTTTTTTTTTTTTTTTTTAGCGTGCGCAGAATCCCCACGGATACCTCCCCACCGGAGCCGGTGGAGGAGGTTATGTCGGAGTGCCTCAGAGTGCACGGTAAGCCGTCGGTCCCGGTAGCAATACCAACATCCTTTGGGTCGTGAAGGTCAGATGCCATTTGCTTCCCGGTAACTATCGCAGTTCAGACAAATCTACAGTTAGGCTGGGTAAAGCGGACCCCAGACTCCGAGTAGATAGCTATAGATACGACTGGGATTAACTCTAAGATGAAGAACATCGACGAATTTAAGAACGACTTTTATACCTACAACAAAAATAAGTAGCAAATAAGCTCAGAGACGTAATAACTATGTATTAATCTGTGCTCAGAAGCCACCTGATGGTAAAGGGTAACCGTGGCCAGTGAATGTTAATTTCTTTTTAGAGTAAAAAGTTATGAAACCGGGGTTGCGCTTCAAAGGCTTTTAAATGATAACGAGATGAAAATTACACGCGAGCGGAATCACGGACAATAACTAGTGAAGAAATATTTGTAAGTAGATATTTCACGGTAGCCATTCTTCTTCACTTGAACTGCAAAACCAGTTGCATTCAAAACTTGTAACTTAGAACCGTGGTTCACTCTCCTGCTGCGCTTTTCATTGTTTTGTTTTGACTTTTACAGGAGTGACTACCATCTGATCTCTGAACGCCGCGCCGACGGAACAGCCTACTCCAGAGCCTCATCCGTCATTTAGCAGATGTACCAGCTAGCAGGAGAAAATGAGTACTAAAGATTTATTATTTTTTTAAAATATATTTCAATAGTATAACATTAGTTCATCTCACAGAAGCACCCATAAAACCCGCATAGGTTTATCTTGGGTGTGAGTGTATATTAAATTTAATTTACATAATCAACATTAGTTATCATTACATATCAAACAAAAACATAAATAAGTACCGCGGTAGCCTAGTAGTATGGTTAATGGACTGCTGAGACGAGATCTCGGATTCGATCCCAGGTTTTACCATGGCACACACGAACGACTTTTCGATGCTTTTCGAAGTTATGTGTGTATTTATCACAGGTTTATAAGTGCCCGGTTAATGGCAATAGGCTCGCCACCTATTACATTGGGACCTAAACATAAACTGGCGAAATGTGGGTGCTAGCACCTCTGCCTATCCCTTCGGGGATATAGGCGTGAGTTTATGTTATGTTATGTTATGTTATGTTATGTTATGTTATGTTATGTTATGTTACACAAATAAGTTTCGCCGGTGACAAGAACTATTATTTTGAGAACCCGTATAGGTAACCCAATTCACGGTAGCGAGGTATACATTATACATATAGGTACATACTCTCCTGTACATACTCGTCTGTACATTCTCGTAGGTGTAGGCAGAGGTGTTTTAACACTCACATTTCGTCAACTACGATTCTCGGTCTCAAGTATTAGCGGACGAGTTCATTGGCGCCAACGGGCTCTTTATCATAAGCTATAGGTTTATTGTCGGACCTAAGCCTACATATATTATGACATTCGTAGTGCTTGTTACTAGTACAGTATGTTATCTGTGCTAGTAGGTACCATAGTTCGACCAAATGAAAAGGAATCATAGCTATAAAAAGAAAAGTGTACTAAACAAACCTCCAACTGAACAATCAAAGTCCCCACCCTCGCGGGTGTGTGTATGATTTATGTAATTGTAAACATCGTTAGCTGTCGGACAAACAGATGCGGTGTCGCCCCCTGGTGGGGGAAGGGGGAAGGCCGTGACCTTATATGTTGATAGGTCAGTAGTTTTTACCCGACTGCGGCGAAACAAAAGGAGGGTTATGATTTTGACAGGCTATGTATGGGTTCAACTATTCCCTCATAGCTCCCCAACCACTTATTAGAACTGGACAAATGAGGTATCATTAGAAGCACCTTAGTCGTACGCTGGTTAAAGGGTATGTAACGTGTTACTGAATCTATTGTGGCGCCCTCTAACTGACATAGAGTACTGTGTTAAAAAAAAATTGAGATAAATATGTCGTGTTTGGTTTCAAATGAAAGGGCTTCATTAGCACATTTCAAATATATGTATAAATTATACCTATTATGATGAATGATCAAATTAAGTTTAATACTAAAACCCGACTACTGAAAACATAACATAACATAAACTCACGCCTATATCCCCGAAGGGGTAGGCAGACGTGCTAGCACCCACATTTCGCCAGTTTATGTTTACGTCCTAATGTACCTAATAGGTGGCGAGCCTATTGCCATTAACCGGGCACTTATAAACCTGCGATAACTGAAAACGTTAGTCTAACAAAACAATACATTCCAGGGAAAAGTGGCATACGACCACGGCTATCCTTGATATTGTGATTTTTCAGTAGTCGTGTTTTAGTTTTAAACTTATTTTTTTAATCGAACGTTGAAGACGTAGGTTAGATAATCTTCAAACAGGGTTCTATGGTACAGAAACTCTGATCTTACAGGTGTGTCTCTGATCCCCTGGTGTACGTGTAACACACGTCCATAGGCCACACGGTAACCACTTTCTATCAGGTGGACCGTGTGCTTGTCTGCCATCTATGTGGTATAAAAAAGTGAACCGTACATTGCGAAGTCTCGTTATGATAATTTGAAGATGGTATGGTATAAAATAGATATATCTAAAATAGGAATATAAAAATTGAAGTTTCCAGTTGAATAATAAAATTGCCTAGAACCTTAGATAGAACTAATAACAAGTGCATAATTATCTTCTTGTTTGTCTGTCTGTGACTGATTGTATATCTAAAAAATTAAAAAGTCTAGTACTAGTCCTAAAGTTTTTTACATTTTTTGACAAAAATGTTGTTGGAAGGACTTTAAGACAATTCAAACATCACACTACAAAAATATATTTATTTCATAAAGGATGGTCGTTACATATTTTTTTAACTGAAACAGCAACATTTAGACTGTAACTTTTGTGGATAAAATATTTAAAAACCAACATATTTTTACTTTAAATACAATTATTATACATTTAGTCGTAAGAACTGATGTAAACCATAAACACAATATAAACCCATGTTTTATTTTTATACACTCCGGTCCATCCAAAGGTGCTTGGAAGAGATTGTACATTGTTATGTATCAAAATTCATATTCATTTGTGTATTTTGATGTACAATAAAGAGTATTTATTATTTTTAAATAATCATTTAAAACTGCTACAAAATCTAGCCAAAAAACCTTGGCAATGGTCTAAGTAGGTCAACAACATACATATTTATAATATCTAATATCCATACTATAATTGCTAATAATCATTAATAATAAATTAAATATTATCACATCTATTAAAAATCAGTATCCTTAACACAAATCTAAAGAAAAAACTCGCCAATTCAAAATTGGCTTGTTGAGAATTTTTTAACAGTCATGTAAATCAAATAGTTACTTTTCTTAAAAAGTGTCCACTATTGGGTTAGTGTCCTGTCCACTATTGGTGCTTTTACCTTACTTATTATAAGTTTTTACAATCTGAGTTGGAGTCTGTATTTTTTTTAATGAAACCCATAGCCTAACAAGCCGTGTGAACATAAATATTCACATACATACCTAACCTACTTATCATAAGAGGTTTTATCATGTTCAACTAAGCATTTCGCTAACAAATTGTAAAGAATCAAGGAATCCACTTCAGTTTGGAGAGGGATCATAAACTTGCTACTTTATTGCAAGGAATTTGACAAGTAGGTAGAAAATTGTTGTTGTAAGCACTTGAGTTTTTTAAATGTTGACTAATTTTTGAATAAGTTATGGCTATGAAGGTGTCTACAAATAAGTGACCAAACGCCTTGCGACTCCCAAAATTGGGGTAGGTAGGTACTCTTCGCCTACTTATGAAAACTTTGATGAGATTTAATTAATAGATTTTTTTTTTAAATCTAGGACACGCCAACTTTACTTCACCTCGCCTGATGGTAAGCTAAAGGCAAACTCTCAGTAAAAGACACTATGATACACACCTTATTCGATTGTCTAGTCGTTAGGCATTGTGTTTGAGAAATTATAAAATCTGCAACGATCACAGCACCTTACTATTGTTAATTTTTTATTGAACGCGAGTCAATATTATACATTTCTTAAATACTTTTACATTTATTTATTAAATCATTAATATTTATCAGCCTTTTTATCTTTTTTACTCGTAATAGCAAATTAACCACAAGCCTTATTTCATGTTAAACGGTTATCTTTACCTATGAACCTTAGCAGACCCACTGACAGAACCCTAGAAGAAGAATGGAGATTAAAAGAATAATGTTCAACAGAAAATCTACTTAGGTGAAGTGAGGAGTTCCTCAAACCTACTCAACTGCAAGAAAGGCAAATTATTAACGTAGGTAGGTACGGTGAACACGGAGCAATTTATAATATATTTACCCATCAAAAAACCAATTCAGAGTTTATCCTACACCTACGCGCTACACACTTAAGTTTTGGATAAACTCCCTGCTGTTTTTTTTCAAGCGACTATAATATAGGGTTCTTCAATAAGACCATTAAATGATTTCTACAGGGTTTTTTTTTACGTGCGCAAAATCCCCACGGATACCTCCCCACCGGAGCCGGTGGAGGAGGTTATGTCGGACTCGAACCGACTAAAACGCACGCCGCCTGTGGGTCGCTTTGGTTGCCGAAGATGAGGTTGACAGGCATATCCCTCGCACCCCGGCCGACCCAGGGCCATCTCTCACGATCTGGCCCTCTTCTCGGGTGTGGGGACTACAGAGTCCAGTCACCAACTCGTCCCCGGAAACGGGGAGGCGCGCCACGCGCGCCACCGCTGCGGCCTGCCTCTGCCAGGGTGACTGGCGGCTCCACCTGTCACCCCCAGGCCGGGATTTCTACAGGGTTGGCATCACGAGTGTGACGCCCCTGGTTTTGCACACATCGATAGGCCATGGTAACCACTTTCTATCAGGTGGGTCGTGTGATTGTCTGCCACCTAAGTCGTATAAAAAGTTAAACTATCATATTAAAAATATAAAATTTACAAAGGAAAATACTACAGTACTGACATCTAGTGTCGAATAGAACAATTAAATTATTTTTGTTCATAGCGACATCTGTTTTGAAACTTAAGTTTTACTTCGAAGCCATGTTCTGTAGTAGCCGTGTTTACGTAGTAGTTTAAAGTTGTATTGATAGATGGCGCTATAAAAGATAAGTTCGTTTATTTGAATATAGATAGCGCTGTCATCAGGAGTAGCTACTTATTTATTGTTTTTTTATTCTTATAAAAAATAACACAAAACCATAATACCTACAACCCATTTTGTTTCACGGGTGTAACTTTTCACTGTAAGAAATATAATTAAATAAATTTATGGTATTCCATAATATCTTTCTACATCTCTACATAGATAATATTGTCATTTTGACAATTTACTATTTTAATGTGTGACAGTGATGGGTACCTTAATGTTGAGGTTATTGGGCTATTATTTAAAAAGAACTTATTACTTAGAACTACAGTCCTAAATTAAGACAAATCTTAGGCAAATTGAGTGTAAATTCTACCATTATGCAGATAAATATCAATTGAAAGGTACATGTCAATATTATGCATGGTTTGTTACGTGGAATGATAGCGTATGCGATTATATGGCCTGCAAGTTCTATTACACAAGAGTATTTAGAAAATTTCACGTCTATTAACGACGCTGATTTTCGAAGAGCACTACGGTACAGCATTTTTGGATGTTTTTTTATGACCCCGTTTGTACACACTTGGGTGAGAATATCGAACAGTTTTTTCAAGTCGAACAATCTTAAAACCGCCATCTTAAGAGCCTCGATTGAACAGATATTTTATGGCCCGGTAGCTCTTTCATACTTTTTCTTTGGGATGAGTCTTTTGGAAGGCAATAGTGTAAAAGACAGTATCGAAGAAGTGAAGGTTAAGTTTTGGCCCACCTATAAATCTGGAATTTTATATTGGATATCTGCGCAGACTTTAAATTACTATTTCGTGCCGGAAACACAAAGAGTGATATTTATTACTGTTATTAGTTTTATTTGGACAATCTATTTAGCTCACATGAAATCAATAAAGAACGATCCCACGTAATCTAGTGGAAGCACGTCTTTCATGTTATATTCATCATTATCATCGTAATTCCTGGCAGTGGTTCCCGGCAGAGTAGAATTTGGACCACCCCTACTCTTCCCATGCGGTGTCGTACAAAGCGAGTAAGTGATACAGCTGTTTAACATCAGACAGATACATACAGCGGAGACTCTTCCTCAGATGAATGGCTTGACTTAACAAAAGTGTCCGGAAGACGGTAATAGGCTCTCCCCCTATTATATGGGACCGAATTCAATGATTGATTCAATGAGAGGCAAAATGTTGAGTACATTAACGTTAACATTTAGTAATGTTATTGGGTATACGAAGGGTATAACCCCTAAGAAAAGGCATTACATAATAAAATCATCATAAACCTATATACACATACATAAATTAATCATATATCTATCCGAATAATAATTTATTTTATTATTGGTGTTATTTTTAATCTCAGTCCCTAGATTGATGATTTCTGACATTAATTATGCATTTTTCATTTTTCTCACTAGCTCTTGCCCGCTGCTCCACTCGCGTGGATAACTAAAAATTACCCCATGTCTTTTTCCAAGGTGTAATTACCAAATTTCATCAAAATTGGTAAGTGGTTTAGGCGTGAAAGCTTAAACAGACAGACAGGGTTACTTTACTTACGTATGTATATCACAGAGTATAATAATATAGCATAAAGTAGGTACTCTGTGATATTAATTCTTACGTAGGTATATTAATTTGGATTAGATGGATGCAAGAAATTCGACATCTGTTGACAATAACAGACAAACAGTTGCAGTGTTGCATTGCAGCAACGAACGATAGCTTATTTTGGTTCTTTGTACGTGGTTCACCCAAGTTATAAGAGATGACGCTTCATGCTCATGTTTTCGATGTTTAATCATAGATGGCGCAAAAATAGAAGAAAAAGGTTTCATTGCAAAAAGTTTATCAGAAACCGTTTGTCACTAAAATATCTTGATAATGTTAAACGCAATTATACTTAATTAATTTGAAGTCATTTGTTGTATAAATAGCTCTTTTGTTTTATTTTAATTGTTTATTATTGTTTGCATATGTAAATTTAAGTTAAAAAATATATAAATTAGTCAACGCATATGATGGTACAGTAATAAAAAACTGATATTTAAAACAAAAAAAACACATACGCTTTGAATAACTAAGATATGAGATAAGGTTGGAATTTCAAGGCTGGAATTTACTTGTATAAATACATTTCTCTATTAACTGGGTACCTAATCTCGTAATGCAATCTCCACATTGAGTGATTCTACTAAAAACGAGTAGGTACCTAAGTTTATTGTCCAGTTCTCAATAGATTCTTAAAATGGTCGCAATCACTAAAATTTGGTTCTGATGAGCTCTTCCAATTAGTCCCACCCTCCCCTTTCTTACACAGGACAACTCGTGCAGGGTTTAGATGTCACCCGCACACGGTGCAGAATATCCGATCAAAACCAAGCGGTTCGGTGACTCTTTCCATTGTCGCAACCATTAAGGCCTGGAATTCATTACCAGCTCACGTGTTTCCTTCTTCCTACAGTCCCGGGTTCTTTGAGTGGGACGTGAAAAAGCATATGATGAGGCCGTCAAGCTGAGTGTCACCATTGTCACATAGTATATGTAAGTAATGGTGACCCCCTTTTCTGAGACTTTGCCTTCAGCTTACCATCAGGCAAGGCGAAGTCTAATTTCTAATTTCGTGTAAATACTCCCCTCCCGCATGACCTATTTTCTAATACAATTCCAGTAAAGTGTGATTTTTAGGTCAACAGGTTTTGCGTAGGGTTGTATGAGGCACCACTAAGACCTATGGGGTCAAACCATACTTATATACCTACTTATGAAAAAAGAAAAAAAGGGAAAAGCGTTGCTCACTGTGTGGTATGAAAAGAACTTTATCTCTCGCACGCTTAAGCTATGGACTAGTGTTTTCTTTGTTTGTTGTTGTGTTATGTTGTATGTTTTCTTCTCTTGATCTTTTGTTTTTTTATTTCATATTTTCTCTCTCTCTCTCAGATACTTTTTAATAAAATATACGTACCTACATACATACCGCGAAACCGCGGTAGCCTAGTGGTGAGTGATGATCTGCTGAGACGAGGTCTCGGGTTCGATCCCAGGTTTTACCATGGCACACACCAATGACTTTTCAATGCTTTTCGAAGTTATGTGTGTATTTATCGCAGGTTTATAAGTGCCCGGTTAATGACAATAGACCTCAACATTAACTGGCGAGGGTACTAGCACCTCTGCCTACCCCTTCGGAGATATCAGCGTACCTTAATATCTACATACTGTCACGCCTTTTTCCCAGTGGGGTAAGCAGAGACTACAGTTTTCAATTTGCCACGATCCTGGCACACATCTTTCGCTTCTTTTACTTTCATAATTGTTTTCATACATTCTCGCCGGTTTTAAAATACCTAACCCAATTATAGCGATAAATAATTATTCAACACATAATAATTTCAATATTAGGGCACTACCACCTTACATTTTAAATTTATGTAAATAGATCTGTACCTAAGTACATTTACTTGTACCATCATACCTAAATTAGATCCGTTCCTTTATCTTTTAGTAATTAATGTTTACTATCAAATTATTCCACTTTATTTTTGTAATTAATTTTAACTATCAAATAATTTTTACTTATTTATCAATGAACGACGCATCAGGTAGCTAACCATGGTCAGATATATATGATAAGACGCTTATGAAAACAGTTTTGATAACCAGATTACCCTTAGATAGTACCAAGTGAAAGTAAAAAAATGGATTATAAAATCACCTGTAGGACTCCTTAACACTATCTAACGGTGTAAACATAAGCTTTGATATTCGCATCCGCTTCCGCCAGACCTTGATAGGAGGGGAAATCCCTAGATAATGCTTGACCACAGATTATAATTCTTCTTCTTTTTTGTTCTATGGCGATTCCTGGCTCCTTGGCTGTATTTTACTGTCTCTACCTTGGCGAGTGTTCTGATGAGCTCTTCCAACTAATCCCACCCTTTCCTTTCATACATAGGACAACACTTGCAGAGCTTAGATGTCACCCTCACACTGTGCACAATATACGAGCAAGAGCCAAAGGGTTTGGAGACTCTTTCCCTTGTCACACTATTAAGGCCTGGAATTATTATCAGCTCACGTGTTTCCTTCTTCCTACAGCCCCGGGTACTTTAAGCGGGGCGTGAAAAAGCATCTGACGAGGCCGCCAAGCTGAGTGCCACCATTGTAACATTAGTTAGTGTCTGTAGAGACTTTGCCTTTAGCTTACCATCAGGCGAGGTGAAGTCAAGTTGGCGTGTCCTAGATAAAAAAAATGTCAACAATCCCACCCACGACTCAGTGAATGTTAATAAAATTATTAATGGCGAGACGCCAATGTCAAGTTTTTCAAGAAATTCTACCAGAGCCACTTTAGCCACGCCAGTAAATTTGTTTCCGTGTGTCCACCCCCCACGGGATTCAGGTGGTCGATCAGGACGCGTGGTTGGATTTTAGGGGGCAGATTATTATGTATTATATATTTTAGTAGGTGGTAAGGACACGACGGTATTTCCGTCCAATTGAGCAGTCCGACTGGGCAAGTACGTCCATCCTACAGATTACCGCTGCCATAATAACTCCGTGTTGTGTTCCCAGCGGTGAATAAGGTAGCCAGAGTTCACTGAAGAATTCGTGCTGTCAGTGGGAAGACTTAACGCTTGTCCTGCTTTGTCTTCTACACTTACAACTCAGAAACTCTGTGCTTACAGGGTCAGCAGCGCGAGTGTGGCTCCTCAGGTGTTACACACGTCCATAGGCCACGGTAACCATTTTCCATCAGGTGGGCCGTGTGCTGTCACCTAAGTGGTATTAAAAAAAACCACTATATCAGTATAAATGAGTAATTAATTGGCTAATCATGTGCCCTGACCGCACGCGCGTACTTTCCGCCCCGTCATCCCCCCTATCTCAAAGGCGATCACCGAATCGAATCACTCGAGCCAAATAATCGAATAGCTAATAATCGAATTTATTCGATTGTTCTAAATCCAGACTCGGTGGGTGGGCCCCCGATTGCTCAGTTAGATAACTTAATGGGTAATTACCCCGTCATGGTTTTTGCGTCCAACAAATAATTATGTTTTTCTTAGGCTGTGATTTTTGTCTTATTTATTTTCTTTGTGTGGTTTTAATTTAAATGTCGCCATTTATTAAGACGTTACGCTTGGGAGCCTTGGAGCCTATTCCGTTAATCACCAGGTTTGGTTGGCGTGTGAGGTTGGTCCGGATCCCCAATAGCTTGGTTAGGGTAAACCCACTTCACGAGCTTCCTTTATTGTAATTAATTCTTTAGTAAAACTATATGTAATATAACTCAATACTCAATACATTTATTGCGGACTAACTGACCTGACCTAGCATAAATATATTGAATCCTCATATCACTCATTTGGGGCTGTAATTTTTTAATCTTCAAATAATGTATGGAAATCTGCCGGATTTGTTTACATTTATGATCACTACTCCGCTCCCTTTAATAGTAGCGTGATGGTATATAGCATTAAACCTTCGTCGCTAAACGGACTGTTCAATACAAAAACATTTTTCAATTTAAACTTGTAGTTCCTGGAATAAGAACGTTCAAACAAATAAACTCTTAAACTTTATAATATCAAGTAGGTATAGATGTACGGACCTACTTAATGTATGTATGTATTCTGTAATAATAAATCCTTCGATTTCAGTTGCTTCTTATTAGTAATTTGATGAAATTGTGATCAGTTTTTGGCGTTTAAGATTACTCAACCAGAAGCTATCTGAATAACCTTTGCTTAGAGTAATCTTTTTAAAAAAAATAATTAAGAAAATAAATCGTCTAAACTGGTACAAAAATGATTTTTCATCTAGTATTTTATTATGTTTATTATCTATGAATCTATGGTATCATATCAAGATCACTGTCAATGTATCTAAACAAGTTTTTTGACTCCAATATTTTTCTTACGAATAATATTACATACAATGACATAAGTATACTCGTTAATAGTAATTATTCTATTTGCTAAGAGCATCAAAAAAAGAACAAAATGGTGAATGGAACCAGCTTGACAAAACTACGCAGCCTGCCAGAACAGTTCCCTGTTCTCCGAGGGATGATATCCTATGCCATCATATGGCCAGCTTGCAGCATCATACAGGAATACCTAGAAAAGGGAACGCCAGTTGAAGAAACAAATTGGCCGAGAGCGTTCCGATTCGGTGTCTTTGGCGCTTTTTTCATGTCTCCTGTTTATTATGGTTGGATGAAGTATACTAGCAGGTTCTTTACAGGCAAGAATTTGAAGACTGCTATCAAGAGGGCTACTATCGAACAAATCTCCTACTCCCCACTTGCAATGACGTATTTCTTCTTCGGCATGAGTATATTAGAAGGGAAGGATTTGTCGACCTGTGTGAACGAAGTCAGAGAAAAATTCTGGCCTACTTATAAGATCGGGGTTATTTTCTGGCCAACTGCGCAGACGTTGAACTTTTATTTTATTTCACCAAAGAATAGAATCGTGTTTGTTAGCGCTGCTAGTTTTGTATGGACCATTTATTTGGCGCATATGAAGTCGATGGAGCAGAGGCATGGAAAGAGACAGGAAAGTGCTGAGAAAGTAGTTTCTAGTAGATAGTAAGGAGTGTAGTGTGTATATTGTTCTATAGCATATCTTGAATAGGTTGCAGATTTTCTAATATATTACTTTGTGAAGTATTTGTGTTGATTTTCACGTTGGTGTTTCCGTGCCTCGGAGAGTAGGTACGTTAAACCGTTCGTACCGGTTGCCTTACGATCATCGATGGCAGACATTACAATCAAAAGTCCGACTCGTGTAACTACAAAACTTCGATATAGCCAATTGGCTGTGGAAGTCAGTGGCAGTCGCTTCACGGAAATCGAAGACTAACCGCGTCGCAGTTAGATTGAAAAGCCGAACCCAACTAAGTTGGAAAACGGCTCAGAGAATGGTGATGTGTTAGTTTTCACATACATATATGTACACCAAAGTGTTTAAACGTCTACATTTCGTCAACACGGGAGGTAGGACACGGCGGTATTTCCGCCCAATTGAGCAGTCCGATTGGGGAAGTACCTCCGCCCTACAGAATACCGTGGCTATAATAACTTCGTGTTGTGTTCCCAGCGGTGAGTAGCCAGAGCTCACTGGAGAATTTGTGCTGTCAGTGGAAGACTAAAGGCCTGTCCTGCTTTGTCTTCTACTGACGGCACAGAAACTCTGCACTTACAGGGTTGGCAGCGCGACTGTAACTCCTCTGGTGTTACAAACGTCCATAGGCCACGGTAACTACTTTCCATCAGGTGGGCCGTGTGCTTGTCTGCCACCTAAGTGGTGTAAAAAAAAACAAAGTTGTTTTGTATAGGCTATATAGTTCTTACGAGAGCGATTGTCACATATCGACCCAGAGAGGAAAGTCTGCACTAAAGTTTGTTGTTTTTTTATAATATAAAGTGTAACAAAACGAACTCTCAAAACTTTGTGTACTTATCTGATTTTAGAAAATATGTGTAGGTACAAAAGTTCAAAAATATTGGGTGAATAAATTCTCTAAAATTCAATTGCAAAGTTTTCAAAAATTTATATTAATGCCTATGCTAACCGTACCACATCGATATGTATACAGCAAACAGATTGCAGTAAACAGTTGACTTTAGGAAGTCAATGACCGATGGGTGTTTTGTAGGTAAGTTTCATGAGCCGACACGCGTGTATCATTCATGACTCGAGAGGCCCCTAATTCTGAATTGCGGTCCGTGGTAGTGTTAGCACACAAACATGAGCGTTATATTAAATAATAGGTGAAAATTGACAACCGCGGTAGCCTAGTGGTTTGGGTAATGGACTACTGAGACGAGGTCTCGGGTTCGATCCCAGGTTTCACCATGGCACACACCAATGACTTTTCGATGCTTTTCGAAGTTATGTGTGTATTTATCGCAGGTTTATAAGTGCCCGGTTAATGGCAATAGGCTCGCCACCTATTACATTGGGACCTAAACATAAACTGGCGAAATGTGGGTGCTAGCACCTCTGCCTACCCCTTCGGGGATATAGGCGTGAGTTTATGTGTATGTGTGTGTGAAAATTGACTGTTATTTTTTTTATTTTTTTCGGGCTTAGTTATCGATACTGATAAGCCCCCCAACGTTTCAAGAATTAATTTTGTTACACCTGACATATGACGCGCCAATTAGACTTTGTTGATAAGCTAAAGGCAAGGTCTGAAGAAAGAGGGTCACCATCATAGACATGTAGCATGTTACATTGGTGACACTCATCTCATCTTGGCAGCTTCATCAAATGCTTTTTTACGCCTCGCTTAAAGGACCCGGGTCTGTACAAAAGCCGTGAGCTAGTAAAGAATTATAGGTGTTATTGGTGCGGCAATGTAAAGAGTCTTCAAACCGCTTGATTCTTGATCGGATACTCTGCAGCAGTTTAGCAGGTGCCCCGATTACCAGGTGAACTTGACTCGGGTCCTGAAGTTGTTAGTACACCATTAAGCTGCCGCCAAACATTCCCATACATATTGACAGTTTCCCAGGAGAACAATAAAATTTCTACACCATTGCCTTCCCATTGACGTTCGCCTCACAAGTTCATTCACCAAAGACTCAAAAAGACTTCTTTTCAAAGTGCATTCTTCATTTTTTTCATCACAAAAGAGGTAGATGTTTTTAAAATTAATAATTTTGATGATTTTTATGTAAGTATTTCTATTGGGTGCTATTAATCATGTTTTGTCAGCGGGTCAAGTTAATGTGCGCGGGAGTTTGGTGAGCTATCGTTTTTTAGTTTTTTTTTTCAGCGTCGGATCGACCGTGTGGAATTAGTATGAAAAATTGTCGTTTATAGTCTTGTAGTGGAATTTATTGGATAAAAGGTGAGTTGTTAGTTATGCATATTGAATAAATAATGAATCAATGTTCTAGGATATTCTATTTAGGGGTATCTAGACCCATGGTATAGTTGAATTTGGGTATTTTATGAGTTGTTGAATGTGGATTCACATAGATGATTACACTTAGATGATTCTTATTTTTAAAACATCTACATCTACATCTACACATAATTTTGTCTAGGTTTAGAGATGCACGGGAAAACTAATAACTGCCGGACAGTCGAAAAAATGTTGACTGGTATTATATGGCCCTTAAGCTTAGTTTATTGTTGATGAATTTTTTTTTTACCATTTGGTTGGCAGCCAAGCACACGGCCCACGTGATGGAAAGTGGCTACCGTGGCCAATGGACGAGTGCAACACCAAGGAAGTCACACTCGCGCTGTCAACCCTGTAAGCACAAGAATTTCTGTGCCGCCATTGTAAAAGACAAAGTAGGAGAAGCTTTTGGACAGTACAAAAACTCTCCAGTGAGCTCTGGCTACCCTATTCACCGCCAGGAACACAATACGAGGTTATTATTGCCGTGGTACTCTGTAGGGGGGAGGTACTTCCCCAGTCGGACTGCTCAATTGGACTGAAATACCGTCGTGTCCTACCTCCTCTATATCGATATATACTAGCTAGAATTTTCACAATTATTGTTCCAACAAATGCATAACGTAAAGTACCAATGCTTTAAAGCAATTACCCAATTATAAATTGGAAATAATAACAGAATAAAAACAAATCGATCAAGTGCGAGACAGACTCGCGCACCGAGGGTTCCGTAATATAAGCGTAACATAAACCGAAATATATTTTGAATTATTTATTCGCATTTGGTCGGATTCGCAAATGGTCGCATTATCGTTTGAACATTAATAGCACTAATGCACGGAAAAACTCTAATGAGTTTATGTGGTATTTTTATGACGAATGTATATGTTTTGTATTTAATTTTTACTAAAATAAATAAATAAATCATTTCGTCGTAGTTTAGTTAAGAAGAAAACTGTTACCTAGTAATTAAATAACTATGCGTTGATTTAGAAGTTTGATTTTTGCACAGTTTCAAGACGTTATAGACCTAAGAATGTGGTGTGAATATCAACTTGATACATCCATGCATTCTTGAGAAATAAAATCTTGACAGACAGACAGACGGACAACGAAGTGATTATATAATGGTTCCGTTTTTTTCTCTTGAGATATAGAACCCTAAAAATCAGTATTCCGACATTTTCTTCATCAATCTCACATCAGATAAGCTAACATCTCAAAATGTAGCAAAAACTTTTAAAATATTTGAGCAAAAACATACCAAACGTCTTGAGAAACTCATATTTCACGCTAATTATATATCGCAACGAATAAAATCAATTATTACGGAAAGAAAAGAAGTGTTCCGATTCATTTTTTTACTAAAACTATAAATTATGTCCCATAGCAGGTGAGGACAGGCCATGGGACACTCATGGGACAATCGGTGTGGGTAAAAAACCCATTTTATGTCCTTGTGATTTTGGTCAGTTTTATCTTTTACAAAATATAGACCTCTGTGGATGTAGCGTGAAATAGTTCACTTTGGGAAGTGTTTAGAGGGGTTAAAACCACCTTTTGTGTATCATTATTTTAGAATAGTAATTTCCGTTGGTTCCGTGGATGTTATTTTATTATACCACTTAGGTGGCAGGCAAGCAAATGGCCCACCCGATGGAAAGTGGTTACCGTGGCCTATGAACGTGTGTAAAACCAAGGGAGTCACACTCGCGCTGCCAACCCTGTAGGCACTGAGAGTTTCTGCGCCGTCAGAGTAAAAGACGAAGCAGGACAAGCTTTTGGTCCTCCCACTGACAGCCCAAACCTCTCTAGTGAGCTCTGGCTTCACCGCCGGGAACACAACACAAGGTTATTATAGCCGCGGTATTCTATAGGGCGGAGGTACTTCCCCAGTCGGACTGCTCAAATGGACGGAAATACTGTCGTGTCCTCCTTATATCTCGTTGCCGAAACACATAGGAACTTACTAGGACTTAAAATTTACTTATCATATATATATCATATGTGTAATAAATTTCCTTAGAATATTTGCCCCTTTTCTATATTTAATTTTTGGTCGTACTCTGTACATAATGCAATAATCTATGCATAACTTTATTTAAATCTATCAAAGTTATTTAAACGTTACCGCGTGGTTTCCGGCAGAGTAGAATTAGGGCCACCCCATCTCTTCTTATGCGGTGTCGTACAAGGCGACTAAGGGATACTGTTTAACATCAGACAGATATATACAGCCCAGACTCAGCCTCAGATGCATGACTCGAGTCAACAATAATGCCCGGAATACGGCATTAGGCTCACCCCCAATTACGTGGGACCAAATACAATTATTGGTGAAATGTGGGTGTTAATTCACCTCTGCCTAACCTTCCAGGGATAAAGGCGTAGTTATATTTTAATTAAGATTTTGTATTAGATATTTAATTTAATGGTACGTTTAGAGTTTAGTATAAGTAGAAAGTACAGATTCCAGATGTTATACTAATTCTAAAAATGATGGTCCTTAATTACACTGCCTCGATAGGTACTTTTCTTTTTAATACACTTTTAAGTGGGGCGTTAAAAGTATACTGTAATAAATTGGAAATTGTGGTCAGACGGAAACATATGTGCGACAAAAGTAAGGTTTTAATGTAGATCAAAAGGCTTGATTTTTATTCCTCTTATCAGTAAGTTAATTTATTTGATTAACATTAGACGTAATACACTTTAACATCTCTATATAAATATGTAAATGGGTAATTTGGGTTAATTTAAAAAAAAATCACCTGTATACGCTTTTTGCAGCAAATTAGATCTAATCAAGTCGTAAAATTTTTGACTTTAACGATTTGATTATATCTTCGTCAGCGACTGAATTAGGCTGTACTAAGTGCAAAGATGTTATTAATTGATTTACACATTCTACACATAAAAGCCAAACATTCTAAAATACAGGAGGTATATAAAAACTAAGTAAAATGGTAACAACAACTCTATCAAGTTCCCATATCAGGTAAAAGTCATTTTTTTAGCAGTGTTTTTTGGTAGCCTCTTGGAGAGATCGTTAAGTGAAAAAGGACCCGTTTCGGCTCTTTTGTGCCAATGTAAGGACGGTAGCAAGACGATACGACACCGGCTTTATCGGCTTAATTAATCGGCTTGTACTCGCCAGTTGAATTTTAATGTGTGTGGAATGAGATAGTGGGCACAATCTCGGCTAATTTGCACCAGTACGCAAATTAGTAGAACGGTAGTTGTCATTTATATGTGATTGACTTGTTTAAGATGTTATTGTAACGGAAATAGCGCTTATAGTTTTATTGGAGCTGTTCCAATGATTTGTTAGACTGTGTAGGTGTTTAGTACCGTTTGATATTTAAAAAAATAACTTACAAAATACTTATTACCCATGCAGCTAAGCTAAATTGCTTGTGTTAGGAGTGTCTTCACGTAGGTAGTGTAGCCAGGATTCGAAACCGTAACCTCTCAATGGTAAGGCTGACTCGTTAAACACTTAGCTACCGATGCTTAAGTTCAAATTTGAAAAAAAATGGATGGAGTAGAAGAGGGGAGTATGCCAGAACTGTAGGTAATGGAAAGTGTTTTCACTTATTGCCCCCGTGGGTAAGAGGTGTGACGTTATTTAAAGAAAGAAAGAAATTATTTATTCAATCATAAACCTACAATACACAGAATAATAAGAAAAAACACAATAGCAAAATGTAAACTTAATTGCTAGCCCTAATCATCGCAGTTATACTGAATAGGCCCTGGTTCTGCATATGCCAGACTGCTTCCTGGCGCTGATATTCAACCAGGTCCTTAGTAGCTCACAAATTAATTCTTTATTTATTTATCAGGGGCAAAGAACAGTTACATGATGAAGTCTTATGCAAATAATCTGATTAACTTAAATTATCCACCATGTAACCAACACTATTGTCCACGAATTTCCCATAGAGATGTTTCTTTTTATATTTGGTCCGTCAATTGATTATACGCCGCTAGTTTTTTTTTTTTATAATAATAAAATCATTTATTTCCGACCAGGGTCCATAGCGTGTGTGTTAGTGACAATATAATATTATTATACCATGCAGCAGACAAACACACGGCCCACCTGATGGAAAGTGGTTACCGTGGCCTATGGACGTATGTAGCACCAGAGATTTATTCCCCTAAGATACACTTTCCCGGTAGATACACTTTTTGAAAAATCTCATCAATCAATCAATCATACTCGCGCTGCCGACCCTGTAAGCACAGAGTTTCTGCGCCGTCGGTGTAGAAGACAAAGCAGGGCTAGCCAAAAGCTGACGTTCATACAATTGAACTTAAAATGGTGGTCCCTACCTACCTTGTACCTTGGCGGCCTTGATAGATGCTTTTTAACGCCCCGCTCGAAGAACCTGGGACTGTAGAGCATTCCAGCTCTTTAATGTACACAGAAAATTCCGTGTTTAGAATAATATGTAATAGCATTGGCAGCTTATTAAATTAAAATGAAAAACTGTTGTTGTGATTCAGGGATAGATAGCAACAAAAATAATATCTAAATATATTAGCTACTATGTATCCTATAGGCTAGTTTTATAATAAAGAATATTAGAACTGAAATTACTAATATTCGCTTGTGTTAGGAGTGGGTTCACTTCGATAGTTTAATGCCTAGGATAGGTTTCTGTGGATTATGGAAACCATAGGTTTCTTTTTAATAATAAAGTAAAATTCTAGCTGCCTAGATAGAGTACTTTCCCTTCAGGTAGAGTGAACATTTTACTTCAGTATTCATTCAATCAAAACGGTAATCTCGAATCTAAGTACAAATTATCTGGTATTCAGTTGAGGAACGCTGGGAAACCAGTCCCTGGACTTATCACAACATCTACACGGTCAGGCTAATTACAAAGTGACATTTATAATTATACTAGTTATCGGGACTTCTCGCGAATTATATCTTGCAACTTACTATATCTGCCGACGTTTCGGATGCGTTGCAGCACCCGTGGTCACGACTTAACTGTCAAGTAATAGTAAGTTCCAAGATATAATTCGCGAGAAGTCCCGATATCTTGTATATTATGAATTCACGCCGCGAAAGTTTAAAAATAACAGAAGTGACATTTAATCGAAGTATCTCGAATATAGGTATATATTTTTTTTTTTATACCACTTAGTTGGCAGACAAGCACACGGCCCACCTGATGGAAAGTAGTTACCGTGGCCTATGGACGTCTGTAACACTAGAGGAGTCACAGTCGCGCTGCCAACCCTGTAAGTACAGAGTTTCTGTGCCGTCAGTAGAAGACAAATCAGGACAAGCCTTTAGTCTTCCCACTGACGGCACAAATTCTCCAGTGAGCTCTGGCTACCCTACTCACCGCTGGGAACACAACACGAAGTTATTATAACCGCGGTATTCTGTAGGGCAGAGGTACTTCCCCAGTCGGACTGCTCAATCGGGCGGATATACCGCCGTGTCCTACCTACCTAATTAGCTATTGCCTGCTGGTTCGCCCGTATGGATATCGGTAATCACGACCAAACCTAGTCTATGTCCTTAGCTAAACTCTAATCTGCGTGGGTAACAAATTTCATCAGGCTATCTTTGAAAAATGAGGAAGTAGGACACGGCGATTGAGCAGTCCGACTGGGGAAGTACCTCCGCCCTACAGAATACCGCGGTTATAATAAATTCATGTTGTGTTCCCAGCGGTGAGTATGGTAGCCAGAGCTCACTGGAGAAGTTTTGCTGTCAGTAGGATGACTAAAGGCTTGTCCTGCTTTGTCCTCTACACTGACGGCACAGAAACTCTGTGCTTACAGGATCGGCAGCGCGAGTGTGGTTTCTCTGGTGTTACACACGTCCATAAGCCACGGTAAGCACTTTCCATCAGGTGGGCCGTGCGCTTGTCTGCCACCTAAGTGGTATAAAAAAAATGAAGATTTATACAAACTTCCGAATTTTCGGGATATAAAGTAGTGTATGTCTTTTTCCAAGCTCAAATATCATCAAGCTTGGTTCAGTTAATTAAGCGCGAAAGTTTAACAGACAGGTTTAGGTACAGAGTTACTTTTGCATTTATAGTATTAGTATATATCAATCTATTAGTATGAACAATCTCGAATGAGGTTGACAGCTGTCCTATCTCCGCCCACTAAGCTATTAAGTGAACCAATTATAAATAATAATATATATCTGTATGAATGTCTGTCTGTCTGAGGTATACAGGGTTCTACCACACTTTGGGGTCTAAGCAAACCTCACCTGTTAAGTGGTGCACCTGCTAAACAATGGCTCTGGTGCAGGCTATCCTCTCAGGGTTGGAAAGTCAGACAGGAGTCGCTCTATCAAAAGCAAGAAACGGGCTCCAAATTGCAAAATTGCAAAGGATACAACCAGGAAATTACTATTAGGTTGACAATATATTTGTATGAAAGGATCTACAATTTGTGGTAAGTAAGTTGCCTCAAGACGTATGTATAGGAGAATATAGGTATTTAAACTATCATGGTCACTCACATCAGTATCAGAATAAACGGTCGTGAACGTGATCGAGATCGGGTTCGAGTTTGTAGTGAGAGTGAAACCAATAGTAGTGCAGATACGCGTAGTAAAAGAACTCGAAAGAGGGTAGATCGATATAATTACTCCTAGGAAAAAACTTTTTCGCTGTTCACCGCCACTACTCCAGTTCCTCCGTGATTAAGGTGCTTGCAACAGCGCCGAAATATCGGAAACTCAAAACAATGAAACATGGTGAATATCCCGTTTATTCTGATACTGATGTATAGGAGAATTTCAAAAGACCTGCCTATGTAGCTCAGTTGATCAGAACATTCCCCCTGTAAAGGACAGGACGCGGGTACAAATCCCGTCTTTGACATTTACCTTTCTAATCTATATCTGTAGTAAGCCTTTTCTTTACCTAGGACACGCCAATTTTTGTTACGTGTTTCCTTATTCCTACAGTCCCGGGTCCTATAAGCGAGGCGTGAAAAAGCATCTGATCAAGGCCACCATTGATGGGTGTGACAGGTGGAGCCGCCTGTCACCCTGGCAGAAGCAGGCCTCGGCGGTGGCGCGCCTGGCGCGCCTTCCCGTTTCCGGGGACGAGTTGGGGACTCTGTAGTCCCCACACCCGAGAAGAGGGCCAGATCGTGAGAAATGGCCCTAGGTCGGCCGGGGTGCGAGGGATATGCCTCTCAACCTCACCTTCGGCAACCAAAACGACCCACAGGCGGCGTGGGTTTTAGTCGGTTCGAGTCCGACATAACCTCTCCTCCACCGGCTCCGGTAGGGAGGTATCCGTGGGGATTTTGCACACGTTTAAAAAAAAATGGCCACCATTGCTGCGTCGTGTCTTTCCTGAGAATTTACCCTCATCTTACCATCAGACGAGTTGAAGTCAAATTGACGTGTTCTATATAAAAAAAAACTATTTACTTGACGTCTTCATGCTGATCTGATAATGGAGCAAAAATATGCAAATTAGAACTCTAAAACGACTAAAACCCCTTTTATCGGCATTAATTTTGATCTTTTTGGAATGCGATATATTACATTTGATAACAAGAACGTTTTTGAAAATGATACCTAAGTAATCACTAATGTTCAGTACAATCAGATTTAAGAATATTTTAATTTGGGTACATACTGTTTAATTGAATGCAGTTTTCACTTTTTACCGTCTGTCGTCCATAAACTTGATAATATAAAACGAATTGAAGTAAACAGATCAAAAATAAAACAGTTATGCCGCGAAATTTTAATTGTGCCATGAATACAAAAAGGTATATTAAAAAGGTAGTTTTATGGTCAATTAGGTGGATAGCTGGTTCGAGTCTCGTTTCAGTATTAACAATAAACACACAACGGATTGTGGTGAGTTTTATAGTTGATATAATGGGGTTTTAAGTGTTGGGTTGATAAGATTGAGTTGTTCAATTGATGGTGATTATAAAAATTTTACAAGGCAATGTTTTGAAATATAATTTTATTTATTTTGATGCTGATTCAGTCTTTAAATATAGCCAGTGGCCAGTCATATAACCAATCATGACTATTCATCATAAACTAATAAAACAGACTTTTCATTTGAATTTTGCGATTGTGATTCAGTAAATGGGTTAATTTTTTATTTTTTGTAGTTATCTTTTGATATGTTTTTTAAATGTAATAGATGTAAAATAATAAAGAAAACATTTAATTTATAGATACTTCAATTATTGAGATAGAGATGATTATGCTGCAAAATGTCTACATAATTCAACGTTTTACAGGATTTTATAACTGGTGTTTAGTCTCGAGCTAACTTTAAAAAATAAGTAAGTAAATAAAAAATAGATACATATTTTTCTTATATAATAGGTGTATATGTATATTGTCTATGGTCATGATAAAAAAAAATTGAGCTCAAAATTAGGCGGGCAACTTTTTATTGTCAAATGATTTTTATTTTGAATTAGGAACTAATCACAAAAAAGTTATTAATCAGTCTTAAAACTAAGAAAGAAATAAGTTTTGATGGTGAACTTTTTGAATTGTGGGTATGAAACGTAAATCTGTAGATTTAGCACTAGATATAGCAGACACATAAACAAACTCGTCGTTATTTTAGAAGTTCGAGGCAGTTACGAACCTAATTTTATTTCGTTTCAAACAATAAATGTAAATCATTGGAACTCGTTATCGATATAAATCGGCTACCAAGGCACCTATTAAAAAAAGATTTGTCTTTTAATAAAAAATGGACAACGGCAACCGAGATCATCCGGACCGTATGATATTTTTATGATAATTAAGATGTGTAGAAAAAACAGTGGAATTTTATTTTGTGTTCACATAATAGGTGGGCGGGGACGTAGTGGGGGTCCAAATATAGTTGTCTGACAAATGAAGTTATTGTTTATGACAAACTTATCACATTCAGTTCATTTCAACAGTCTACTCTATTTCAAACTCTATCTGTAACAAAATTAGAATTTAATTCTTTTGCCTTTGTTTTGGATAATGAAGGTATTATTTTGTATTTCAATTTTTTCTTTTCGTTTCCTTTTCTCGTTTGACGGGAGCTATAATTAAAAGTAAAAATTATTGTGATTGGTTTTGGCAAATTGCAAATTGGTTCTTAATAAAGTGGAAGACGGATATTAATATGAGTATGGCGTCGGTATTTTTTTTTAAATTTTAAAGCAGCTGTAATTACTTATTACGATATAAATTAACAAATTTTATACTTTGTGAAATGTCATTTTCCGTGGGAATGAGGGAATGTTAACTTTTATTGCTTGTGTTGCACAAAATTATTTTTTAATTTACACCGGCTTGAAAGGTTAATGAGTCGTTGGGACACACGTCACAAGGATATAATGATAAATTCAAGTAGTTGGTAGCTTAGGTAGGTACTTGAAATTTTTTTTTAATGGGTATAAAGCTCATTCTTTTTTTGTTAACACACACATGATTTTTTTATTCCGTCGGTACTGGTTCGATTCATTCGAATCAATTCATCAAATCGTTACGAGTAGTTAGCCCTTCAACTAACGGTCTAACTGCAATGTTTCCATATCGTCATATTAGGTTGTGGAGGTTAGATAGCAGTCGCTTCATGGAAAATATCGAAGTTCCTCCAAATCCGCAGTTAGACTGAAAAAAGCAGACACTAGAATCTGAAGTGAAAAGCTTCAGATACGACTGGGATTATCGCTAGTATTTTTTTATTTTTTTATATATAGGACACGTCAATTAGACTTCGCCTTGCCTGATGGTAAGCTGAAGGCAAAGTCCCAAAAAAGAGGGTCACCATTACTTACACATACCGTGTGACAATGGTGACACTCAGCTTGACGGCCTCATCATATGCTTTTTCACGCCCCGCTTAAAGGACCCGGGACTGTAGGAAGAAGGAAACACGTGAGCTGGTAATGAAGAATGAAGATAAAGGATATGTTTAATTCTCACCAGAGGTCATAGTACATACATACATACAAACATACATAAAATCACGCCTTTATCCCTGGAGCGTTTGGCAGAGGTGAATTAACTCCCACATTTCACCAATCAATAAAATCGGTCTCATATAATATGGAGTGAGCCTATTGCCGTTTTCCGGGCACTATTATAGACTCAAGCTATGCTTCTGAGGCTGAGCCTGCGCTCGTATATATCTGTTTGATGTTAAACAGCCCTATCCCTTAGTAGTCTTGTACGACAACGCATGGGAAGAGATGAGGTGGTCCAAATTCTACTCTGCCGGGAACCACACGGCCATAGTACACTTTGTGATGTCATCTCTATAACAGCAACAAAAAGTTGCCAGTTTAAGCACTCGTAAATAAGTCCAACCATTAAATCAAATCTACCTCCTTCTTCTCCACACTCTACAGTACTATAACTATTTAATTTCAAATCTATCAACAGAGTAAAAATTCGCGCTTCAAAACAGGGAGCTGTCATAAATCGTCGGCGCCGCCATGACAGTACATCCCATCAACTGTCACAAGTTGCTGTCAGACGTCACTTTCGGCTCATAATCGAGTGTAGTTTTATTTTAACCTTCCAACTGCCGGCGTTGTTTTGTTTTAACGTCACAAAATAATTTATTGGTTGTTTAACGACTGTTGATGAGGTGTTGACATGTTTAGACGCGATGGATTAAGATTTGTTTTAAGATGTTGGAGTTTTCGTTTTATTGTAGTAAATATAAATGTTTTTAAATACATTAGTTGCGAACGTAAAAATAATATAATAACAAGTAAAATTTTAACATTCACCGCTTATAATTTAAAAAGCATTGAATCACTAATGTGAAAAAATAGCACATTTGACTGCACGTGTCAGCTGAATGAGATGTACTTATCCTATTTAGATACATAGGCGTGATTATCTATATTTTCTTCACCTATAAGGTGAAGGAAAATACCTATAAGGTGAAAAAAATATAGATAATACATAAAATTATATAGCGGAAGCGGTAATACATAAAATTATGTACCAATAATTATACAAACATAAAATTATGTAATTATTAGAAATGTAATACCTTTGGCAGGTGAATAGAAAGAAAAGTCATAGCTGGTAGAGGGGGGATCACAGACATCCCCATTTACTTAAATTTCTATTTCTTTTATCTCAATACCATCTGTATTCTTAACTGTATAAACATGATAGAGAAAAGAAAAGGAAAATAAATCTTTAAATAATTTAACCACCAGTGCATGAGTCACCATTGGTTAAGTATATTATGTGCAACGAATGGTGTCAATCCGATTCTTAAAAAAAATAAAACACTGCATAGCGAATAGCGGCGTGAGTGCGGGCGCCACTCACGCGCACGTTGTCACAACGGAAGAGTTCTGACATGTTTTACTAAAACTGTTAGCGCTTTTTAATAGAAAACACAATGTAAGCTTACATGGTACAATCCAATATATCCTAATACGGTATTTTAGTGTATGGGGCCTCACCAAGGTCTTAGGAGCCACGTTAAACTTACCTACTGGTTGATGGATAAGGCTCTGATGTAGGCTTTCTAGGTTATAGGAGGGGGTCAGACAGTAGTCGCTACCGCTAAACCGAAAAAGCTAAATCAAAATAAGCTGGTGGAGAAAGTGGACTCTAAACTCAGAGGAAAAGTGCTGAAGTGCTACCGGGAACAACGCTTTCTTTTTATGTGCGCAAAATCCCCACGGAGCCGGTGGGAGCGGTTATTTCGGACTCGAACCGACCGAGCCGCCTGTGGGTCGTTTTTTGTTGCCAAAGGAGAGGTTAAAAAGGTATATCCCTCGCACCACCTTGAACAACGCTAAGATAATGTTTACACTTGTTACGATCCTGGCACCATCCATACATATTATGAGATGATTACTTGCGCCAACTGACTGATTGTCAAGAGATCTTTGCCTACCCTATTGAGAGAGGATCATGTTCATCTGTAGCTTAGTGCTTTCTCAAAAAGAAAAAAAAAGACACTGTGTCATGTCTAAGTAATGTTTTGTCAGCTTAAACCCATGTAAACCAACCATATAAACACCCACATCCATCCACAGAAAAAAAACAACAGTACTTTAAGAAATAAATGTTAGAAAAACGCCGGCGAGATAAATAGTCGTCGGTGTAAGCGATAATTATGTGGCGGCGGGCGGTGGCGGAAACGGTGATATTAGTGGCTTTTAGTCGCTCGCCTTAATGGCTTTTGAATAATTTAGTCAGATTGAGCCATCGAGACGCTCCGGCATTGTAGGGTTGACTCCCAATTTACGTTCGATTTTTGATAATCTTATTTTGTTAGTGTAGGTCTGTACATTCTATTCGGTGCATAGTGTAATAGGGTTAACTTACTGCCAGCAGGGGGCGCTGTTGACTTGACGGGTGATCTACCCTTGTGTGTGGTCGTTTTCACCATCCATTAGTCTAGGGTTAATTTTAAATAAAAGTTAACTAGTAATAATAAACGAGCTTTGTTCCTTCCGGGGTAGCCAGAGATAGCCTGCCATCTGCTGTACTGTCCCTACATAAGTACAAGAGATTCCTCTACTCTCATTAAATTTTTCACGGAAGCCAGCGCGCTTAGATTGCTTTTGACCTGCCTTTTTTCAATAGATACATTAATATGATCAATATATCTTCTCTGAGGTCGATACCACAAGTAATTATCACTATCAGCCCAGGGTACACTTTTCCTTTTTGTCTTTTCCACTATAAACCAGCATTCAGTAAAGTATTCAGTTACTTTTTATTTAAAAAAGAGAAAATTAAAAAGTAAGTTATCTGTTCAATGAGTGGAATCGAACCCAACCTATATCGATACGACAAAACCGACTACGTATCTGTACGACCTATACCTAACCAATTGTATAAATGAGTTTAATGACCTCATTTTAAGGCCCATTTATTTATTAGGTCCAAAATTCAAGTTTTGACTGGGTACCTACGTAGCCTAAGAAACCCTATTCCATTACTTATAGTATAGGTGCCAATGGTATACCGTCTCTTCTGTACCCGGATACGACATCGCCTGACGCTACCCGGTTTTCATTCGATAAAAATATACTTATCACCAATAATAAAGTTTATAGGTAACACATTGGAACCAGATTTGACACTTTATTTTCGCCTAATTAGCGACATGCACACACATTTTTAATCTTATTGATATTCGATGATAATTAATAAACAAAATGTGTTGATTGGAATCTTACGATAATTGCGTCACCTTAGCCGGTGTTGAGAAAAACTTCGTCCAATTCTAGTCTAACAAGGTGATAATAAAGATTTCTTATATCGATTTACTTATTTTAATATTTTACATACATATAATAACGCCTTTATCCCCGAAGGGTTAGGCAAAGGTGAATTAACACCCACATTTCACAAATCATTGTTTTGGTCCCACGTAATTGGGGGTGAGCCTATTGCCGTCTTCTGGCCACTATTGTTGACTCGAGCTATGCATCTGAGGCTGAGTCTGGATTCTATATATCTGTCTGATGTTAAACAGCCCTGTTCCTTAGTCACCTTGTACGACACTGCTTGTGAAGAGATGGATATTCTAATTTTAATTCCCAATTTTAGAATAAAGAAATCGTCAGAAGAATCAGCCACCCCTGCTGATCAACCTGGAGGTAACTGTGCGGTGTGGAAATTACCGCTCAAAATTAAATAAAGTACCGTCCTGTACAGTCAGTACAGTCCTGTACCGCAGAAAAATACACCAGTTGGCAAAGAGTGCAGGATGATCTCTGCCCTTTATGCGGACCTGGGGGTACAGGTTGGTGTATAATAAAGTTATATTATTATTATTATTATTCTCAAGTCACACAGGCCGATTGATGTAGTCGGTCCGAGGTCGACATATCCACTTCATCGCTAGTTCCGGTGAGGTGAAGCCCGAAGGCGAAGCCGCATGCTAACAAAAGGTCAAATACTTACATATTGGTTTAAGCGGGTTTCAAGTTTCTTTCAGGATTGGAGCCCCGTCTGCTTTCAGGAGCTCAGTAGTAATTCCGTTATCACCTGGGCACCTGTTGTTCTTCAGTTGTCTGAGAGCCGCCTCCAACTCGCATTGTTCAATATCGGATATCTCCTCGGTGTAATGGCGCGTGAGTGGGGCTCTGTGGTCTTCATCGCTGTGTCCCGTCGGTTTACTCGTCCGTGATGCATATAGCTGTCCATAGAATTTCTCGATCTCATCGAGAATCTCGAACTTTGAGGCAGTCATTTTACCATCCGCAGTTTTAAGTTTCGTCAGATGGGGCCTCCCCAACTGCTGAGTGAATACTTTCGACCCCCTATTTCGCTCAATCGCTTCCTGGACGATGTGGGTGTTGTAGCGTCAGAGGTCGCGTCACCGTACGTCACCGTCAGCGTACGTTGCCAGTAGTAGTCGTCGGTTTCGGTAGCCTCCCGTAGCCCGGAGATTCTTCGCACCCTCCGCCCCGCCGTTACCCGAACCGCTACCTTGGCTGGGAATAGCGGGACCGCCGGGAACTGGGTTTAGCCGTCATGCTGGCCACACGGGTTGGCAAAAGGTTTATTCTCGTGTTTTCCTTCTCTCAGGTCTTTCCAACCTCGGCAGAATATCGGCCAGGAGCCGCAACTCCTCGCCTAAATTTAGGTAGGAGTTGCCGCTTCTGTTGCTCAGGGTGCACCGCGTGGAGGTTTTCTAGCCCGCACTCCCAGGTGACACCTATAGCATGGCAATCATTCCTTGACCACGACAATTTCTTACCGTCACCTAAACATATTTGCTATCTCAGAATTATAACATAAATATTACCTACACATACGAAATAGGAGTGCTGCCTAACAAGGAGATGTTTTATTCTTGTTATAAACTTCAGCCGTTTTTGTTCGCTAACAAGTCGCGGGGCCCAACCGCGGGGCCCTGAGCGGTATCATTGCAGTTAATACCGGCTGATGTCTCAATACCTCCCAGTGTGCGAGCCTATTATTTCTGTCTCACACGATGCTATTGCACTGTTCTATGATATGGACGTGGATTTTGAAAATGGAATCATGATTTTGTTTTTAAAATTTGTTTGGTGTAAAAAGAGCTTATAACATAATAATGACATACGTAAGATGAATCGTTTCTTGTTGTGGTAAGGTTTCATTTAAATTGTAAGAGTATGATTTATAATTATATTTTAACACTGAACTACGTATAATATGTGTACAATTGAGTTAGTGCGACAGTGGTCAAACGTTTATATTACTATTGCTACGACTGTCCTCAGTGAACTCGTTCAAGAACGTTTGATAAATAAATAAATATTCTACAACATTCTACACAACGCTATCCCAGGCCCATGGTAAGCATACCTTAATTAGCTTGTGTTATGGAATCTAGAATGCGGAAAAACATACGTAGATACTTTTTTTTTGTAAATACATACATATTATACATAAAAACACCCAGATCAATGCAATTATTCATATTCTTGCATACAAATATTTACACTGAGCGGGAATCGAACTAGCGCCTCCTACGTAGCAGTCGCGTTCACTACCATTACTCCACAGAGGCTATATAATAAATCAGAAGTGCACCTTTGTATTCTCGTATTTCGTCAACAAGATTAAAAATTTCTTAAGTGAATCTCTAAGAGTATGACGGTACAAGTTGTACAATTTCGACCCAATATCTTAGACTTAGTATGTGTGATTCCAATAGCCAGCTTTTCAGTAACGTCTACCAATAATACTATACCTGTGCCGCGTGGTTCCCGGCAGAGTAGAATTTGGGCCACCCCATCTCTTCCCGTGCGTACAAGGCGACTAAGGGATAGGGCTGTTTAACATTAGACAGATAAATAGGTACAGTCCAGACTCAGCTTCAGATGCATGGCTCGAGTCAACGATAGTACCCGGAATACGGCAATAGGCTCACCCCCTATTACGTGGGACCGAAAACAATTATTGGTGAAATGTGGGTGTTAATTCATCTCTGTCTAACCCTCTGGGGATAAAGGCGTGATTATATGTATGTATGTGTAGTTATCATCACAGTGTTCATTCTGATTGAATCCAAAGCTTGAATTTCGGAGCAGCCCATGGTCGGCTCTCACTCTTGATTTGATTCCAGCTTTTCCCAATACTGTTTCCTAACTTCGGTACCAAAATCTACACCTGGGCCTCGTTTGTTAATCAGCACGTACACTGACTCACAGGTGAAGATCTTGATGACTTAAATCCACCCTATACACCCCTCATACATACATAAATAAGTAGGTACTACACTAAACCTCCATAAAATACTCCGTGACCTTCTTAATCATATTTGGAATAATTAATTTACTTTTTAAGTTAGTACACAAACGCATTGTTCTTTAGCTGGTTAATTAATATAAATGTCACATCACTATGGTAATAAAAATATATCAAACATGTACGTGTGAAGTGTTACATTGTTTTACGGTTCAGTTCTTTTGATGTATTACCTAAGTTAATATACAGAAGTCCTTTCCACAACACCGAGCACCCCCTATTTAGGTTCTCCTACAAAGCATTTATGTGTTGCACTTCATGCAATACCAACACTAATATTCAGTAGTCATAAGTTAAATAAACGTCGTACTAAATTCAATCATATTGCTTGTATCAAAGAGTCATATTTCGTTGATATTTCGAAATAAGTCTGTCTAGTAAGTTTCCAATCGAACGGTTCCTGTATTTATTTGAAATTCAAATTTATGAATACAGGTACAAGAATTTAAATTATGTGAATTGCAGTGGTACTTCAAACGTTTTGAAAATAGAATCCTGATTTTCAGATTTAACAAAGGTTTTGTTATTAAAGGACTTATATGACAAAATGACACAGATATATGTTGACTTATTCTTTATAGCCCTAAGATATAGTTTCAATTGCAGGCCAATGGTATTTAAATCAAGAAAGGTTGAAATAGTGTTATGGCGCTGGTGTGAGGTACACTGAATCCCTAGAAAGTAGCGCTATTTGCTACCGTATCGCGCACCATCGCGAATTCAGGCGTGCTCAACATTTTGACAATCTCTAACAGACATCAGTCATATTTTAATAAATTTAATTATTCTATTGACAATTCTATTACTTTTAAACATAAATTACTTGTACATACATCAATCAACTAGCCCATCGCAGTACACTGCTGGACTAGGCCTCTCCCAATGTTGGGAGGCTTTGACCTACTGCTTCCACGCTGGCCAGGCGGGTTGGTACAGGGTTTTATTTCGATTTTCCTTCTCTCGCAGTGATATCGTCTGCGTATGTTTCCGTTAGTCGCCTCTTACGACACCCTTCGGATGAGATGGGGTGATGATACTTGTATTCTTTCTCCGTCACCACACAGATTGCACCACACATACTTAGCACAATACTAATTTTCAATACCTATAGTAGATTCAAAACACACAATATGGTACATCATTAAAGCCGTACTCATTCTCTGTACATCCAAAAACTATACTTCAGTCTTGTATGATATACAAATAAAACAAAATGTTTTTGCTACCTGTAGAGTGCATACACGTCACATCTGCCGCTCTGCATCCGTCCAATCAGCAGCATTATATGTTAATAGCCTATTAGAATATATACTGCAGGCTTCTTCGCGCCGCCGCTCGCGCCCTCCTATCTCCGATGCACTATAATTCTCCTACCAAAATATTATGACCTCTCATAACTATTGTTATATTATCATTCAGAGGGCAGACTAATCTGGACGAATGTTACAACGCTGCAAAGTTAGTATTTACATGATAAATAGTATTTTAACAACCAAATTGTTGAAATAAGGACGACGTCAAGTGAAAATATAACTTTGTGTGTATTTTGCACGGTGGCTTGTTAGGAGAAGTGTTCATTGTTTTTGTTGTGATATCTTATTGTATTTATGTAAGTTAGTGGTTTCTTACCCATTGAGTTCGTGTTTCAGTGGGTGGCGACCAACTAAACGACTTCACCAACTACAGTGATCAATTTAATAATACCACTATCTTTTACTCGTGTTTTATTAACAGATACAGAAATTCTAAGAAGTTCCGGCATTAAAATTTCAAGAAAAAGAAAAAATATCAAACGACCCATTCCTAAAACGTATCGGGGCCTGTTCCGTCCGCGGTGTCTTTGCTCTGGCGGCGATAAGATCTGCTTCATAATGTTTCAATTAACCAGTAGCCAGTATTTATTGGGGACACGCAGTGGTAGCGGCCGATTCATTACCTGCTACGAATTAACAAAAGGTGCAAAGGATACGCCGCATTTAAAATTTAAGCTCGCGTTGACACTACAAGTTCTAATAATCGTAGATATGTTTTTATAAACCCTCCTTTGTTTCAGCGCAACGTAGGTAAGCATTTATTTAAAATTTCAAATATAGAACGTTTCAAAATTTGCTTCAAAATATGTAAAAAAAACAAAAATAGTCTTTGTACAATCAGATAACAAGTTGTTAATACAAAACTGTTAAAAACATAAATATACAGAACCATTATCGTTATTTATTGAATTAAGAGCTACCTTTTAGCGGGCAGCACACAAACAAAAAGTATGGCGCGATTTGTTTATTTCTCTTTTTGTTTGAAAAAAAAGAAGGACTTAGATGCGTATTATTCCAATTAATTCAGGTGTAATTGGATTTATGGTGTCTCGACGGCATATTTCCAAATCCACCTTGTGTGGTTGCTAATTACGCCGCTCTGTGGTATTTTAACAGTATTTATTGTGATGGAGGCCATATTAATTCAGCGATAAGTAGTGGAATCGGTTTATTTGTTTATCGATATTAACCATTATGTAGTTACAATAACTTGCGGCCTCTGTAATTTGAATGTACTGTTTTACGTCTTTAAAATAATGTTTTGAGATAGACGTACCTACAAAAATATTTTTAATGTAGGTAATACACATGAGCTGGTTATTTCAGCAACATCCGTTTAGATAACTCTCATTTTCCTCATGAAATACGTAAGCAAGAGTGGCGTTTCGTGAACTTTTCAATTACGTGGTATTTGAAGAGTCCTTATTAAATTTTAATAGATAAAGAACATTTGTTATTAACTCGAATATTGATGTCTCGGCGGCATATTTCCAAATATACCCCGAATTGTTACTAATTACGCCGTTCTGTGGTATTTGAACAGTGGTCATTTTAACTAAATCGATGAGTAGTGGAATAGCTGGATGTTATTCGATTATTGTTATTAACCAAAACGCTGTAACTATAATTCGTGGTTTGAACGCTGAAATAAGCATTGTTTTCAGTCTGAATAGGAATTAGGAGATTAGGAATTAGTAGGTATTAAACTATAGAAACTTCCCAAAGATATAATCTTCTAAAACATCAATAATATCTTCACATATTATTGATATCTTTCTTACAATCCCGCATATGCGAGAACAATCTCTCATTTGAAACACATCCTTTGAGTGTCACTCAAAACATCGATTTTATTAAACCTATACAAACGCCATTTCTGAATTAAAATACGTTGAGAAACTTATAAATGACCGCCTCGAGGACACACTAAGGATTTCGTGACGGCATACATGAAAAAAAAAAAGATAAAGAAAATAAAATTTAAAAAAGATAAATCGTAGCGCCATATCTCGTTATTATTTCGGAAAACAATAGTGGCTGGGCTGTCACGTGAAGCGCGGGCCATGCAAATAATCATAAATAAATAAATAAAAATAAATATGAGTCGAGGGCCCAACGTCTTCTTTTAGGGCCGCGGGTTGGCTAGCCCTGATATATAGTGGCTGGAAGCGATTTGTTTTAGGACAAATAATTAAAGTACCACTATCTAATTAAAGAAAATTATGGTTGGTCTTGATTTGTTCAGAAAAAGGGTACACTACACTGGACAGACAGCACACGGCCGACTTTTCATTAAGTGGACCGCGTGCTTGTCTGCAACCTGAGTGGTATAAAAGAGAATAGTATTAATTAAATAAATATTAAAACAAAATATTTATCTGTTCGTCTTTTTGGGATGACAAACAAAAATTATATTGTTTCACAGATATCGGGCACACAAAACTAATTGGAACTAAATCTAGGATTAAGAGAACACAATTAAAAAAGTAAAATCTTATTTATCTACAATTTTTGTGATTACTTAGATATGATCATCATCATCACACTCGTAGCGTTTTCACAGTCACGTCTAAAGTTCGCATCTGAACTTCGCATACTGTTTTCCATTGATATGTCGGCATTTTCAAAAGCTATTGCCATCTTACCTCTCAACCTTGAGGTGCATCGATTTGTAGGTTCGATTGGTTGCATTAAGGATATTAATAGTATATACACAGTAACAGGACAGGGGGATGTTATGTCCCCCAAACTATTCACCAACGCGCTGGAGGACGTCTTCAAAACTCTGGATTGGACTGGGCAGGGTATAAACATTAACGGTGAGTACATCTCACATCTTCGGTTCGCCGACGACATCGTCATAGTAGCGGAATCGTTGGAACAACTGGGCGAAATGCTGCATAGCCTAGATGGAGCTTCTCGACGCGTCGGCCTCGGTGTAAACTTGGATAAAACCAAAATTATGTTCAACGAACATGTTGCACCGAGATCGATGGCCATCGAAGGGGCGACACTCGAAGTTGTTCAAAAATATATCTACCTGGGGCAGGTTATCCAGCTCGGTAAAAACAACTTCGAGAAAGAACTAGCCAGAAGGATCCAACTGGGTTGGGCAGCATTTCGCAAACTATGTCGAGTTTTCTCTTCACCCCTACCGCAATGCCTCAAAACAAAGGTCTTTGAACAGTGCGTCCTACCTGTTATGACTTACGGTGCCGAAACGTGGACACTTACAGTGGGGCTGGTCCATAGCTTAAGAGTCGCGCAGCGGGCTATCTAGCGAGCTATGCTTGGAGTTTCTCTGAAGGATAGAATTCGGAACGAGGCTATCCAACAGAGAACCAAAGTTACCGACATAGGCCACAGAATAAGCAAGTTGAAGTGGCAGTGGGCTGGCCACGTTTGCCGAAGGACCGATGGCCGTTGGAGCAAACGAGTCCTAGAGTGGAGACCGCGAGAAGGCAAACGAAAGGTAGGACGCCCTCTAGCCAGATGGACGGACGACGTGAAAAAGGTGGCTGGGACAGACTGGATGCGGAAGGCGGAGGATCGGAGAAAATGGCGCACATTGGGAGAGGCCTATGTCCAGCAGTGGACTGCAGTGGGCTGATTGATTGATTGATTTGACACAGTAACAAACAACATCTAGTCGCCCAAAGATGGTTGTGTAGGAGAATTTCGAATGCTCTAAACGTGGATCAGTAGCTCAGAAGTCAGACAGTCACGTTTTCCAAATTAAATTATTATTTATTTATTTATAAGTACATGTACATTTTATGAACTAATACATAGTCCTACAAAACCGAACAGGCGGTTTGACTGTGAGATCAGGAAAAACATTAAGGTATATATGCCTCTTATGATACAGGTTACCCTAGTTTAAAAGGCAGGGCTCAACAAAATAACAAGGTAGATTGAATATTGTGCTTGTTAATGTCATTATAAAACCAAAAATACTGTAAGTACTAGGTAACTATACTTTAACATATATTGTAAGACCCATGTTACCATGTTTTAAACATGGTAACAACAAATAAATTATTCTTATTCTTATCTATAACAATATTTATGATTTCTATTATTAACGTTATACAAATTATGGCAGTGAGTCGATTAGATGTTTTCTTAATTTAATTTTAAACAGGTATTTTCTACTTTCTGTCCTTATTTCTACAGGTAAATAGTTTATTTAAAATATAAAGAATTCTTTTATTAAACTTCCTATCACCATACATATCTATAGTGGCATAAACTCGAATTCAACCAAAGCATATCCAGTTATTCAACATCTATGTACACACCGAGTTCGACGTTGTCCAAACAAGGGAGACTGTCGCCGTCCTGCGCTCTGCCTAACAAATGTTGTCGTAATGAAAATAAAGCCTTGTGAGGCTATCGCAGGCTGTATTAACCCTGTAGATATGATATTAACTCATATCGGGAGGGTACGGCGTGATTGATGGGATAGTGAGTGTTATACGCGAATGGGGCGTTAAGTTTGTATGTGTGTGTGTGTTTCTAAATCACACTTTGATTTCGTGTTCGAATTTTAAATAATAATAAGTAATTACTTATAGTTCAGTCAGAATCTTTTGACAGATTGGGAGACAATACTGGATAAATTGGTTTAGTCCATCTTGATACTTTTTAATGGAATTTTCTTTATTTTTTTTTCATGTATGCCGTCACGAAATCCTTAGTGTGTCCTCGAGGCGGTCATTTATAAGTTTAATGCAATTTTCTATGATTTTTTTTTATACCACTTAGGTGGCAGAGAAACACACGTCCCACCTGATGAGAAGTGGTTACCGTGGCCTATGGACGTGTGCAACACCAGGGGCATCACACTCGCGCTGCCGACCCGAACCCCATATCGTAGGCGCATGGGAAAACCGCAGCAGGGAGTTCATTCCACAGCTTGAGTGTGCGTGTGATGAAGTTTCTTTCATACCGCACAGTGCGTACCGTCTCAGGTTGCAATGTCTGGGGATCGTAGCACAAGGCTATTTGATGGAAAGTGGTTACCATGACGGCCTCTGTAGAGTAGCGGTAGAACGTTCAATTGCAGGAGGCGCGGGTTCTATTACCGCTCAGTGCAAATATTTGTATGCATGAATATGTATATTTGCATTGGTCTGTGTGTTTCTATGTAAGATATGTATGTATTTACAAAAAAAAGTATCTAAGTATGTTTATCCGCATTCTAGATTTCTTAACACAAGTTAGTTAAGCTATACTGACCATGGGTCTTGATAACGATGTGTGGAATGTTGTGGAAAACAATATTTTATTTATTTAATGGACGTGTGCAACACCAGGGGAGTCACACTCGTACTGCCTACCCTGTAAGAATCGTCTAACTCGTCGTTCTTGAAGAACCCCATATTGTAGTTGCTTGGAAAAACCATACAAGGGAGTTTATTCCACAGCGTAAGCTTGTGTGGAATGATGTTCCTTTCATATTCATATTTAATAAAAAAAAATATACCACTTAGGTGGCAGACAAGCACACGGCCCACTTGATGGAAAGTGGTTACCGTGGCCTATGGACGTGTGTAACACCAGAGAAGCCACCCTCGCGCTGTCGACCCTGTAAGCACAGAGTTTCTGTGCCGTCAGTGTAGAGGACAAAGCAGGACAAGCCTTTAGTCATCCTACTGACTGTTATTTGGTAGGCATTAGATTGAAATTGAATTTCGAACATTTTTTTTTATTTTAAGAACTGGCCACTTGAAAACAGAGTTAAAAAAAAAGATTTAAATCCTCAGGCCTCAGAAGGATTTTTCCAAACTATGTTTCTCCACTTGCAAAGTTTATTTAATACTGTACAAACGTTTTCAATTTAAAACGTATGTAAGATAAACACCGATATGCAACCAAATAAAATCCCACAAAGGCTAGAAAGGGACGGCAATAAAAATAGAACATTTCTACCTAAATCTTTCATTCTACGTACATATTCCACAAAATAACTTTTACTGCCAATATAATTCAAAATATACCTTATTCGGTCGTGTTAAAGCTTCAAATTTGAATAACACATGACATTTGTGTGTGTTTCGTATGTAAAAATGGCAGTGGCGTGAGTTTTCCGGGCGAAATTGGAAAAATATTCGTATTTTCACAATGGCGGCGCGGCGCGCGCCAATTTGAATATAGATTAGAAAATGTGACTACGTGCACTCTAATATGTTTTTCTAGTGATGGGGCGAGCTCTCTGTCGATGAATTTTAAACCTTTTTTTTCTTAAAAGAATTTAAACAACCTAAAAATTACTGATGTTTTGATAATAAATCTACAGCTATTACCATATCCACCATATCCACTAGAGCTTTTTTGTATACTTTACCTTACGTACTTCATTTCGAAAAAAAGACAATAAACAGATACAAAACCTTCACCTTCAATAATATTGCAGCGACACCAAACGAAACTGTCTGATCAGAATTATTTAAACATTGTAGTTCTGAACGATAAGCTAAGGGAAGACTAAAGGCTTGTCCTGATTTGTCTTCTACTGACGGCACAGAAACTCTGTACTTACAGGGTTGGCAGCGCGACTATGACTCCTCTGGTGTTACAGACGTCCATAGGCCACGGTAACTACTTTCCATCAGGTGGGCCGTGTGCTTGTCTGCCAACTAAGTGGTATAAAAAAAAAAGCTAAAGTAGATTGAGGCCTTGTTATTCCTAATGTAATATATCCTTCCATCTCATCTTCAATCTTTCCATCTCATCTGAAGGGTGTCGTAAGAGGCGACCAACGGAAGAATACGCAGACGATATCACTGCGAGAGAAGGAAAACTTGAAATAAAACCCTGTACCAACCCGTCTCGCCAGCGTTAAAACAGTAGTCCAAAACCTACCAACATTGGGAGAGACCAAGTCCAGTAGTGGACTGCAATGGGCTAGTTGTTGTTCCTAGTCATTAAACTGCATCCACCACACCACAGTCCTGGCAGTTCCGGAACGGTAATGTGAAGAGACGAGGTGCGTTTGCGTTGCGTCGTCGCAACGGACTGGGGTCATTCTTAGAAATTTATAAAAAATTGTTTCACTAGTATAGTTTTAATTTGTCATAAATTTCTAAGAATGACACTACACTGTTGGGACGACGCTACACAAAAGCACTAATGGAAGCCTCGCCGTAATACTTATTTATGTGGTGTCGAGTCAACGCGAGCTTTTCCTGGAACTTTCATATTCGTGGGTCACTACTGTTGATCCTGGTATACAGGAGTTACAGTACTAGGAGTGGAAGGGATTACCTACATACATACATACAGTCAAGCTTCTTATTTCCCACCACCTGCTACGATCCTGGCATACATCTTTCGTTTCTTCCAACTTCAATATTGGTTTTTATACTTGCTCACCGATTTTGGATACTTGGGAGGGATTAGTCCCTTAATAAAGGGTAATTAAACTGTCATCAGAATTATCGATAGTACGTTGACATCCCTACCATTCCACGTATCTCCCTAGCTATGTACAAACTCGGGTAATGGATTTCCTGCTCCCGCCCACTTGGCGCGTTCTGCTATTTTTGCGCATACAATAAAACCTTATAAAACCCATGGATTGGACCAATTTATAGCCTCTATGTATGCACATTCTGTAATATATTCATACAGGGGTATTTTCCCCTGAAAGAGGGGGTTTTCATTGTGTTTGGGGACTCAGTTGATTGGTTTAATTTCGATTTCGTGTTTTCAATTTGGTACGTCTGTTTTTTTTTCGTGGTGTGGTTTGTTTTTAGATTGCTTTTTTTAGAAATTATGTAGACAGCTAGTCAAAATAGATAAGAGAAGAAGATTGGTGTAATTGTCACTTTGAAATAGCGTAATCATTGAATGAAATTTTTATATGCTAACTATTCAAATACGTTCATATTTTAATACCTTTTCACGACTGTAAATTCAGGTACTAACATCAAAATCATACTTACTCATTTACCTTTAGCTTACTATCAGCATCTTACTATCCCAACTGTTTATGTAATCTGTGCTATCAGGCTAGAGGAAATTGGGTATTTGACTGTCTAGTCAAATTAGTTTTACTTTTTACTGAACGCTAAATCGGTAAGTTATAAGAAAACTCGTATGAAATAATTTATAATGACGTCATAATATTTATTAGTCAAATCATTTGTTAGAGGTTAAGTGGCTGATTGAAAATAAATCATCATCATCATCATCATCATCATCATCATCATCATGCGGTGGCAAGGCGACTAAGGGATAGGGCTGTTTAACATCAGACAGATATATACAGCCCAGAAACAGCCTCAGATGCAGGGCTTGAGTCTACAATAGTGCTCGGAAGACGGCAACAGGCTCACCCCCTATTACGTGAAACCGAATTCAATGATTGGTGAAATATGGGTGTTAATTCACCTCTGCCTAACCCTCCGGGATAAAGGCGTGATTATGTGTGTGTGTATGTAATAAAATAAGAACAGACGCAAGTTGTTACCGCTCTTTTACCATTATTTCATATTTATATACCAATTATATTTATATACCATTCCATTCGTGTTACAGGGTACACCTAGTACGAGTGCCTAAGCACTCCTTATAACCTAATTTAATAGCATCTAACGTTTACTTACACTCCAGGACTATTATAAGGAGAAATTTATATGGTACCTATTGAAATGAATTATCTTATTCTTAAACAAAAAATAAATTAGTTAAATAATTTATTTTCACTACAAGAAAATACCCAATTATATTAACGTGACCGTTATGAAAAATACTTTTAGATACTTAGAGTTTAGTTTAGCCCTTGTCTAGAATGACCTAGAATAATTAATTGTTTATATCAATTAACTAATTGATTATTTTATCAACAAATTGTTAATTGAGTGGAGCTCGTTATCAGACTTTCGCAATTACTTAACTATAATTGATGCAACTGCGGCACTTGGAGGTTTTAATTAAGCGAAAAAATTAAATCTCACGCAATTAAAATTCGATGTGCTTTTTAGTCTGACGCGCCATCACGATGTTTTGCCTTTACGAGGTGTTGTGTAAACACTCTTAATTTTTAAATTTAAATGTGTTTTGGTTAGTAGGATTCGTATTTTCCATTTTTGATATAGAGATAGGTGGTTGACTGGTGTTTTTGAGACCCACCAAGATCTTGCAGGAGGTAGGACACGACGGTATTCCCGTCCCAATTGAGCAGTCTGACTGTTATAATAACTTCGTGTTGTGTTCCCGGTGGTGAGTAGGGTAGCCAGAGCTCACTGGAGAGTTTTGTGCTGTCAGTGGGACGACCGAAGGCTTGTCCTGCTTTGTCCTCTGCAATGACGGTACAAAATCTCTGTTCTTACAGGGTCGGCAGCACGGATGTGACTCCACTGGTGTTACACACGTTCATAGGTCATGGTAACCACTTTCCATCAGGTGGGCCGTGTGCTTGTCTGCCACCTAAGTTGTATAAAAAAAAATTCAAAATACTATCTAAAACATTCACATATCACACATCACATTCTTTAGCAAAACTTAAAACGTGTCAACCTATAGATAAATACTGTTAAAAGCGTGTGTTTTTTCTTTTCCTGTGCAAGCGTTCCTTTTAAGTACGGCATTAGATGTTGCTGGCAAATCCCTCACTTAAGAGGAGTACTTGAGGATCAGCGGGCAATTTCTTACTTTGGCGGTTTGAGCATGGAAGTTTTTATCTACGAGTTTTTTATTGCAATTTCATTTCCATAACCTGTTTAGCTAAAAATCATGCTGTGTTTTCTAACGACATATTTATCGTAAATAATCAGCTTAAGGTTTAGAATTTGAATGGTTGCTGCTTCTGTACACATACATACAAATAATCACGCCTTTATCCATGGAGGGTTAGGCAGAGGTGAATAAACACCCACATTTCACCAATAATTGTATTCGGTCCCACGTAATAGGGGGTGAGCCTATTGCCGTATTCCGGGCACTATTGTTGACTCGAGACATGCATCAGAATCTGAGGTCAGCCTCAGATGCATGTCTCGAGCCACAGCCCATGTGGCTCAGGTTTGGGCTGTCTTGTGTTTGATATGTCTGATGTTAAACAGCCCTATCCCTTAGTCGCCTTGTACGACTCCGCATGGGAAGAGATGAGGTGGCCCTAATTATACTCTGCCGGAAACCACGCGGCTATGCTTCTGTAATAGCTAAAATACCCTTATCCTCAAACTAGAACCTATATATATATCTGGATCAACGCTGATAATATAAAAAAGAGAGTTTTTGCCACAAAAGATGCTAATTGTACCTAACTACTTTAAAATAAAAAAAGTAACAGCGATAGAATGAAGAACGAGAGGTCCGGATAGCATAATAAGGGTTTTTTAATATCATTTAGGTGACAGACAAGCATACGGCCTACTTGATGGTAAGTGGTTACTGTGGCCTATGGACGTGTGCAACACCACAGGAGTTATACTCGCGTTACGGACCCTGTATTAAAACGTGTGATTTCAAAACTTTCAAAAAGATTTTTTTTCTATTGGGCCTCCTTGTAGGTAAACTTCTTGGGCCGAGGATTATCAAAAACACCTTTCTTTAAACGCACCGAATTTTGCCGATTTGTTAGTTTTTATCTAAGCGCCACTTAGCGCCACACCACTTGAGGTTCGTAACACAACACTGGAGTTCGTCTGTCGGTAATCGGCTTTCATTTCGCCGAGAGTCGAACTAATATTTGAACACCTTCGTCTATTTTGGCGTGTCGAGAATATCAGCGGTTTTTTTTACTTACATTTTGGCAAATGTAATTTAATATGGCAATTTTTGTAGTTTATAGGTTGGTAAATAAAGGTGTGTTGAATGATTAGGGGAGTAGATGTATCTGTTAGATGTTTGTCGTCTTATTGGCTGTTATAGTTAAATATGGAGGTAGACAGAAGTGTATCGTAATATGTAGGTAAATTTTACCGAGAAGAAAAGAAGTAAAGGGAGAAATATATCTAAATATCCCTTTCCCTTTCCAACCATTTTTCTAATATTATGTAGGTATGTGATTTACATAAAACATAACATAACATAAACTCACGCCTATATCCCCAGAGTAAAATTTAAAATTCAAACATCCTCGTCATAAAAGGAATCTCCAGAAAGTTGAAAATAAATTAAATATATTATAAAAAAAGTGTGTTGGTTAGCCGTTTAACTTTGATATGCCTAGTAATATAATGATTCAAGTGTTGTCAAGTCGGAGGACCCTAACTGGTAAAGTACTCCATCATATTATAGGAACTACCCAAGGGCCTTCATCCATTCAGACTTCAGACACACACACTCAGACACAGACACGTCAAATTTATAACACACCGTCGTATTTGCGCCGAGTTAAAAATGCAATATTATAGAAACAGCTAAAGTGAAATTATACTATTCTCCAATCTTATCAAATTTATCAAAAAAGAAGTATTACAAGCGGATACTGCTTTTTTACCGCTAAAAATCTATTCCATTTTAATATTCAATTCTATTCTATAGTTTGATTTTATGACGGAACTCATAAAAGTATAATATATTAGATCTTCATATTGATATGGGATACCCTTATATCTAACACAATTTCTAATACAAAAAATATACCTAAGACTAGAAAGTTTCTGTGTCGTCAGTAAGACAAAGCAGGACAAGCCTTTGGTCTTCTCACTGACAGCCCAAAAACTTTTCAGTCAGCTCTGGCTACCCTACTCACCACCGGGAACACAACACGAGGTTATTATGCCGCGGTATCCTGTAGAGCAGAAGAGGTATTTTCCCAGTCGGACTGCTCGATTGTGACGAAAATACCATCGTGTCCTACCTCCTAATAACTTCCCTTTTCTATAAAGTTGGTTAACAAAAGTAATCCCAGAAGGACTATCCCGGTTCCCCAGACGTAACATTTCCCACAATGAGTTACCGTTATGTTTGCGGCATAATAATGTGTTTAATTGTTTTAAAACTACGACAAAGTGCTGCCGACTATGAGCTCAGCTGCCGAATGGCGCAGAGTAGAAAAGCGCAGAGATTACGTTCACAATTTATTCATGAATATAATATTTACTAAGGGTAATTAGCAAAGATGGATTTTAAAATCAAAATGAGGTTATCTTATTAGCGGCAGCCTAGTGGTATGGGTAATGGAATGCTGAGACAAGGTCTCAGGTTTGATCCCAGGTTTTACCATGGCACACACCAATGACTTTTCGAAGTTATGTGTGTATTTATCGCAGGTTTATAAGTGCCCGTTTAATGGCAATAGGCTCGCTACCTATTACATTGGGACCTAAACATAAACTGGTGAAATATGGGTGCTAGCACCTCTGCCTACCCCTTCGGAGATATAGGCGTGAGTTTATGTTATGTTATCTTATTAGATGCTATCGCAATGTGTCTTTGCGACACAAGATGCTAACTGTACCTACCTAACAACTTTTAGTTAAAAAAAAGAACGACGATTGAATGAAGAACAAAAGGTCCGGATAGCATAATAAGGTTTCTTTATACCACTTAGGTGGCAGACAAGCACACGGCCCACCTGATGAAAAGTGATTAACGTGGCCTATGGACGTGTGCAACACTAGAAGAGTCACACTCGCGCTGCCGACCCTGTATTAAAATGTGTGATTTCAAAACATTCAAAATTTTTGCATGAATGTAATGAGTGAGGGTAATTAGCAACGATGTATTTTAATGTCAAATGTAGATATGTTATCTTTTTAGATGCTATCACAATATCATACGTGTACCGCTTTGTTTGACAGAAGTTGTACATTGTTAAAAACTATCATTTATAGCAGATTGAGGGATATTGGATTTCACGAACCCGCCGGTTAGCGAGGTTGGTTATGTCGGACTCGAACCGACTAAACATCATCTCGCTTCTCATACGCTGGCCGTGTAATACCTGCTTCGAATTATAAATATATGAAAGTTTGTCAGTACGGGTGAACGGATCTGGCAGATTATTAGCCGGAACGAGATTAAAACTTCAGGGCTTAGCTATTATTTCGGGTTCCGGACTTCAAGAAGAAAAAAATAGAATCCTTATAAGATCACTTTGTGGTACCGTCTGTCTGTCAAGACCTTTTTCTCAGGAATGCGTGGAGGTATCAAGTTTTGTTCATACCACATACTCAGGTCTCTAACGTCTTAAAATTGTGCAAAATTCAAATTTCTAAATTATCAATCAATCAGCCCACTGCAGTCCACGGCTGGACATAGGCCTGTCCCAATGTGCGCCATTTTCTCCTCCGATCCTCCGCCTCCCGCATCCACTCTGTCCCAGCCACCTTTATGTTAATTTCTAAATTAACGCAATTACAATACATTACATTCCGTCCGTCCGTGAAAACTAGAGTTGCCACGAATAGTGATTTGGCCGAATACCGAATACCGAATAATAATATGATGTCTTTTTGTACATGATTTGGTATTCGGTATACGGCCGAATAGTACCTATTATTCGGCCGAATACCGAATACCTAAAAAAGTAGCCGAATAGGCCGAATACCGAATAGTTGCCGAATATTCGTGGCATCTCTAGTGAAAACAATTTTGCACGGAAATTTAAACCAGGTTTTTTTGTAAAAATATTCAGAGACTGCCACTATCCTACTCTGTACACTTAATATCGAGTTACCATCAATCAAAGGTTCCTAGTGGCTTAATCGTCCTGCAAACATTTGCCCTAGCCATAAACCTTCACTTTAGCACCCGCGCCCTTTGGGAAGCGCCTCTCACACCCTCCGTGGGGAGTTTTTATTACTTTTAAATATAATGTACTGTTTGCATAGAGATTATTGTGTGTGTTAAATGTATTTAGTTCTAAGGGTTATGTTTATGTGGTTTTGTATAATGTTACTTGTAGGTAGACCACCCTTGGAGGCTTGCTACTTAAGGTAATATTTTCTTTAACTAATTTTGGTGATGTTTACGAACTGTGTAGGAAGGTACCTACTTGTTTTCTTTTTATATGACAGATCTGTTTAATACTGATAGTGTAGGCAGAAATGTACTGAAACCCACGTAACGCTAAATATGTTTTAATTACATGTAACTTAAGGGACAAAGCTAGCCAATAATCGGGATAATAACCAGACCACGGAGGTAGGACACGGCGGTATATCCGCCCGATTGAGCAGTCCGACTGGGGAAGTACCTCCGCCCTACAGAATACCGCGGTTATAATAACTTCGTGTTGTGTTCCCAGCGGTGAGTAGGGTAGCCAGAGCTCACTGGAGAATCTGTGCCGTCAGTGGGAAGACTAAAGGCTTGTCCTGATTTGTCTTCTACTGACGGCACAGAAACTCTGTACTTATAGGGTTGGCAGCGCGACTGTGACTCCTCTGGTGTTACAGACGTCCATAGGCCACGGTAACTACTTTCCATCAGGTGGGCCGTGTGCTTGTCTGCCAACTAAGTGGTATAAAAAAAAAAAAAAAAAAACAATTTTATGAAAATTATAATACTTATAGATTTTATCTTGCAAATGTAACGATTTAATTTGGAAGGAGGTAGGACATGGCGGTATTTCCGCCCAATTGAGCAGTCCGACTTGGGAAGTACCTCCGTCCTACAGAATACCGCGGCTATAATAACTTCGTGTTGTGTTCCCAGCGGTAAGTAGGGTAGCCAGAGCTCACTGGAGAATTTGTGCTGTCAATGGGAAGACTAACGGCTTGTCCTGCTTTGTCTTCTACACTGACGGCACAAAAACTCTGTACTTACAGGGTTGGCAGCGCGACTGTGACTCCTCTGGTGTTACAAACGTCCATAGGCCACGGTAACCACTTTCCATCAGGTGGTCTGTGTGCTTGTCTGCCACCTAAGTGGTATAAAAAAAAGCTGTATGGGGCCCCTTAAAGCCCTATAGGGCTAAGTTACCAAGAGTTGACAGACTAGGCTCTAGCTCAGGTTTCCCTCTCATGGTTGGAAGGTCAAATGGCAGTCAGAGGTTAGTGTATCGCGGGTTCTTTGGTGAAGGTTACTAATGCAACCAATGATGATTGCAATTCATACATGCATTACTTAGGATTGTGATAATAAGTGTCGGTAGCTTAGTGGTCAAGTCACAATTAGGCCTCGGCTTCGAATTCTAGCCTGTATTTAGCTTAGCTGGAAGGGTTAACAGGAATATTAGTAATTTTAGTAACTAATTAAAAAAAAACAGTAAGACATAAAAAATTTCTTTAGTTCAACGGATTTTGAGCACTAAAGGTCAACCTTTATTACAAGTGAAGCTAGTACGAACATAGTAGTAAATTGTCTCAAGCGATATAAATTTGAAAATGTTGTAATATTCACGTATGACGATGGAAGTGAGGTGCTCAGCCAGCTGTGAAGATACAGCCTCTGTTCATAGACACGACCTAGGTGTCTAGCGCAGGTAAGATTAGCCTTTTGTTCTTATTGTGAAAGCTGCCAGCAACAATAAGGTAGAGTAGACTTTTGTCTATGATGCGGTGAAACTGTTTGAGCTTGGGCTTAGAATTCCTTTTTTAACTCTTTTCTTTCTTAATCGAATCACTTCATTTAAAAAATTTAAATTGTGATCTGTATGAGGCCAAACGCAAAAAATCTATTGACGGTTCGCATGACGTAAATATAAAAATTCCACTTAGCGTACCTAACGGAAACTTTCGTTGGTTGGTAACTTTTCGTAGATACTATTTAATGACGTCATGCGCAGAATGTCACGTGACTAACCATTTTTCGCACACTTTTTAACCCCTTCAGCTAAGTTCCTCTCTATTAGGATTGGTTTCACATAGGTAGAATTCATAATTCGTACCTGAGACCTCTCGATTGTAAGTCCGATTCCTTAACCACTAAGCTACCGTCATAGAAATACCCTATCAGAACGGTAAACTTAACCCTCTCGCTGAGTCCCAGAGGCCCTACACACATAGTTAATAGTTAGACAGTTAGTTAAGTGTTAAACTAACAAAGTGCAAATTAGTGTTTTTTTTTATTAATAAGGTTTACAGGAAAATGATGATTTGTAACAGGTATTTAATAATTTTTTACATTTTCTAAGATGGATATCCGAGGTTTGTCTAATACCAAATTCTACTTGTATAAAAATTTTACGCCTTGGAACTCCAAGGCGTAAAATATTCCAAGACCAATTCTTTACTTAAAGTCATTTTTCTCTGATACTTGCTACGGATAGGGCCTGGGAGTACCCTCACATTTTAAAATGCAATCCGAAAGCAATTTTCTTTATATATTGTTATAAGCCATTTGGGCACGGTACCAGTAGAGATCGATGGGGAGGAATTTTTCAATGCCTAAAGTTGCAGTCTCCCTCTTTTTCTCCATTTCATATTTGAGCATAGTTTTGTATAAATTTTGTAAGTAATTGCATATATTTTATCTGTATAGATATTATAATAGTTTTTGAAATTAATTTATATATTTTGTGAAAGTTACTAAAGGTTTACTAATAAAGTAAAAAGAGATAGAAAAGTCTTTTATTTCAGTGCAAAAAGGGACCAGTTGAGCATAATCTAGGTTAGGCCAAATCATACCGTACATCTCGTCAAATATTACTTTACCCAACCCGGGAATAGCACCCGAAACTTCATGTAAAACAGTCACATTTTGATATTTACTTCGTCACCGAGTCATTCCCCACAAGATTAGCCAACCATGACGTCATAAATAAAGACAGCTGAAATCAGCTCACTTCAGACAAAAGAATTCCAAACCTTCCTCACAAAGATTACGAACAAATGCAATAACTTAACACTAGTACCAGCCCGTGGTGTTGCCTGACATGAAGTGTAACACCTTACGCCCACGTATGATGCATGGCGCCACGGTTTCCGGTGCCGAACTTCCGGTGTACGCCCTCTACAGGATTTTGTAAGCACATTTACAAACGTAAACATGCAGTTTACTACATTATCTGTGGCAGTTATATCGGGGGTGGGGCGACTTTGGTACATGTTCGATATGAGGGCAGGGGGCGAAATAATCGTTGCGGAATTTTGTATCGGAAAGGTATTTTTCTTCATTCTAAAGTTTGAAATTGGAATGAAGACTTTTTAAATTACTGTGTTTTACTGGCTGGAAAAAGAACAGAAGAAAAAATTTCTTAAAAATTAACCTGCTTTTCAATTTAACCGCCAAAGTAGAAATTTTTTACGCTTAATTAACCTTTTGAGGCAACCACTGCATGCATCATTAAAATAATAGACCAAAGAAGCTTGGTGAAGGCACAAAGATTGACATACGGATTTTGATTTTTTTTACCGATTTGCTTCTGCCTCCCCCCCCCCCCCCATTGATTAAATTTGCCCACCACTGATCTATACCCATCAATATTTTTTATGTAAACTGTAAACCTAGGTACTAGACAAGTTGTTTAGATCAAAAATAAGTGAGCCAGCCTATTTGTGTACAAAGAAGTTATTAATAGCTAGGTACACTTCGGGAACACTAAAGTTAAAGACCAAATTAAGACAAATTGACATTGCCATTAGATGTGGCAAAGCCACCAGCTTTGGCCACCCTTCCAGTTGACATAGATAGAAAGAAATTTTTGGCGCCTCAAATTGTAGGTTTGTATACCTATATTGTAAAATATTTTTATATTTTATTTAGAGTTAAATACATTACCTAGGCGATGGACTGGACATATGACAAGGGAAAGCCGACTGAAATGGACAAAAATTATAACAGAATGGCAGCCACGTGATGGCAAAAGAAATAGAGGTAGGCAAGCTAGAAGATGGACAGATGATATCAAGATGATTGGAGGAACAATCTGGTTCAGAAAAGCTAACAATAGAAAAGAATGGAAGCAGCTGGAAGAGGCCAATGTGTCACAGGACACGCTAATCACTGAACTGGGAAACCCGATATATTAGATTTAAGTTAAAACACTTTGTTACATGTTAAGTTTTTGTTTAGTATCAGCAATAAAGGCTAATAATAATAATAATATTACCTAGGTATTTACGTCCAATTGAGCAGTCCGGCTGGGGAAGTACCTCCGCCCTACAGAATACCGCGACCATAATAACCTCGTGTTGTGTTCCCGGTGGTGAGTAGAGCTAACTGGAGAGTCAAAAACTTCACAGGATTACGCAAATCTAAAGATTGCATGTAAATTAATTCAAAATCGGGCCGGGCCGTTTTAGAATCCAGTCTCCCATTCTGTACACATAGAAATCATACCATTTAGAGATAAAACTGAGTAAAAAGACACAGAACAATCTAGAAAATCGCAAATACACATCTAAATAATTCTCCAATTCTTTACTATAAAACGATAATGTAGTCAAATTTTATTCAGCACACATACACGTGTCTTATCAGAGTTGACGTTACAATAAGCTATAGATTTCTCATTTTATCCAACAAAATACCGTGCATAGTACAACGCGCACTCTAGCGCATACATACGACGAAATTATACAGATCGGGGGAGATCAGATGGAGGCTGGAGTGTTTTTCGGTGGATATTTATATGACTATTTGTGTATGAACGTTTGGGTAAATAGATTCTGAAGCGTATTTTGTAATGAGCGTATTCAGGCGTTTTTGATGCGAATATATATTTAATTTTGCTTTCATATTTGGAGGTAATCCAGCAAACTTTTTTGGGTGCAGTGCGGTTTATCTAGAACAAACCAACTTGACTTCACCCCGCCTGATAGTAAGCTAAAGGCAAAGTCTCGGGAAAGAGGGTCATTATTTCAGACACTAAGTAAAGTTACAATGGTGGCACTTAATTCGGCGGCCTCATCAGATGCTTTTTCACTCCCCAGGGTGAATACGTTTTGGGTTGATACCCAAGACATATAGGAGAAATTCGAATACCCAGCGCGTTTTCAGGTAGCTGGCCAGAATATAGGAAAAAGACAGGTCACGTGTAAAAGTTTCGTTCTTAATAAAAATGGCTTTCAAATTTGGTAGCTAAGCTCAAAACTTGAGAACACCTCAACCGATTTTGGGGATATTTTTTTTGTTATATTCATAATTTGTCAAAATTTCTTTCATATACCTGAACCTTTCATTAACCCTAGAAAATACACGGGTATATGTTTGTACGAATAGCATAGTTAATGACACAGTCAAGTTCAACAGTTTATGCGAATATCACATATTGAAATGTTGACTAACTGATTTTATACAATATAGGTATTTAAACTATCGTGGTCACTCAAACTCAACTCAAAACTCAAAACAACTCAAAACTCAAAACAATGAAACAATGAAACAACAAAAACAATGAAACATGGTAGATATCCCGTTTTTTTGATACTGATTTTATACAAATTTAATTGGGTCTATTTCATGATGTTATGATAAGGTAACGGGAACACAACATCTATACTAATATTATACATTTGAAAGTATATGTCTGTTTGTCTGTTACGCTTTCACGACTAAACCACTGAACTGATATTGATGAAGTTTGATATCGGGGTAGATTAGTACTTGAGAAAGGACATATGTTATGTAAGGTCACTATTACCGACATCCACGCTGGCAGAGCTGGCCAAACAGCTCACGCCTATATCCCCGAAGGGTTAGGCAGAGGTGCTAGCACCCACATTTCGCCAGTTTATGGTCCCAATGTAATAGGTGGCGAGCCTATTGCCATTAACCGGGCACTTATAAACCTGCGATAAATACACACATAATTTCGAAAAGTCATTGGTGTGTGCCATGGCAAAACCTGGGAGACCTCGTCTCAGCAGTCGATTACTCATACCACTAGGCTACCGCAGTTGAGTAAATAATAAAATTACAAATAATCGTGATGGAATTCATTATAATAGTTTTATTTCAAATTCTGAATAGCCCTCATAACTATAACGCATAATGTTATTGTCACGTCACATACCTAGTGTATTCTACGGCTTTAGCCAAGTAAAGCCAGGACACATTACACTAAACCCAGTTATGCGTAAACGACACATTATGGTAATATGTGTGGTTAATAACTTTGTTTGTCTGTCTATTTGATGCCTTATAAATATAAAAACGCAGAAAGGAAGGTATGATATTGAGGCGTTTAAGGTCAGGTATGGATCAGTCTACCTTTAAAGATACGGTTAAAGAAGGCACTACATTTGTTTAAGGTTCCGTATCTAGATAGTTGACAGGAGGTAGGAAATGGCGATATTTCCTTCCAATTGAGCAGTCCGACTGGGGAAGTACCTCCACCCTACAGAATATCGCGACTATAATAACTTCGTGTTGTGTTCCCGGCGGTGAGTAGGGTAGCCAGAGCTCATTGGAGAGTTTTTGTGCTGCCAGTAGGAAGACCAAAAACTTGTCCTGCTTTGTCTTTTACACTGACTGCACAGAAACTCTCTGTGCTTACAGGGTTGGCAGTGCGAGTGTGACTCTCTTGGCTTTGCACACGTCCATAGGCCACGGTAACCACTTTCCATCAGGTGAGCCGTGTGTTTGTCTGCCACCTAAGTGGTATAAAAATATAAAAAAGATCAATAAGAAAAATGTTAACCCTTAAAAGATCCCGGCCTGGGGGTGACAGGTGGAGCCGCCTGTCACCCTGGCAGAAGCAGGCCGCGGCGGTGGTGCGCCTGGCGCGCCTCCCCGTTTCCGGGGACGAGTTGGGGACTCTGTAGTCCCCACACCCGAGAAGAGGGCCAGATCGTGAGAGATGGCCCTGAGTCGGCCGGGGTGCGAGGGATATGCCTGTCAACCTCACCTTCGGCAACCAAAGCGACCCACAGGCGGCGTGCGTTTTAGTCGGTTCGAGTCCGACATAACCTCCTCCACCGGCCCCGGTGGGGAGGTATCCGTGGGGATTTTGCGCACGTAAAAAAAAAAAACTCTTAAAAGATCACTTCGTTACCCGCCTGCCTGTTTGTTTTGTCGAAACATGCTCTATATACCTAATTATTTGTATCGTACTGTTTATGTTTTTACTTGTTTTTTTTATGTACCGATTGTGGTTTTTTTTTAATTTTATTTTTTATGTGTTGTGTAAGTGTGTGTGTGTGTGTATAATAAACGGATCTTTCTTTCTTTCTTTCTTTCTTTCTATACGAAGTAGGTATACAAATTTTGGATGTCTTTTTAGGATAGCACGGGGTGCTACGACGACCATACATACATACATACATACATACATATAATCACGCCTTTATCCCTGGAGGGTTAGACAGAGGAGAATTAACACCCACATTTCACCAATCATTGTATTCGGTCCCACGTAATAGGAGGTGAGCCTATTGCCGCATTCCGGGCACTATTGTTGACTCGAGCTATCCATCTGAGGCTGAGTCTGGGCTATATATCTGTCGGATGTTAAACAGCCTTATCCCTTAGTCGCTTTGTACGACACCGCATGGGAAGAGATGAGGTGGCCCTAATTCTACTTTGCCGGAAACTACGCGGCAAATCCACTAATTTTAGAATATATTATATACTAGCTTTTGCCCGCGGCTCCGCCCGCGTAGATGTCGGTTATCGCGACAAAACATAGCCTATATCCTTTCCCAAGATCTAATCTACCCCTGTACCAAATTTCAGCAAAATCGGTTCAGTGGTTTAGGCGTGAAAGCGTAACAGACAGACAGACAGACAGACAGAGTTACTTTCACATTTATAATATTAGTAAGGATGATAGCATTGGTAGCTATATCTCTCCTTTTCTTCATAGGACAACACGTACAGGGCTTAGATGACACCCTCACATAGTGCAAAATATACGAGCAAGAACCAAGCGGTTCGGAGGCTCTTTTCTTTGCCGGAGACCTGGAATTCATTACCAGCTCACGTGTTTCCTTCTTCCTACTGTCCCGAGTTCTTGAAACGGGGCGTGAAAAAGCATTTTATGAGGCCGCCAGGCTGAGTGCCACCATTGTAACATTACTTAGAGCCTGTAATGGCGACCCTCTTTCCGAGACTGTGCCTTTAGCTTACCATCAGGCGAAGTAAAGTCAAGTTGGCGTGTCCTAGATAAAAAAAGGTTAGTGGTTAAGAAGTCGACCCAACGATCGAGAGGTCCCGGGTTCGGCACTTAATCTAGTTTTCTTCATACCACTTAGGTGGCAGACAAGCACACGGCCCACCTGATAGGACGTGGTTACAGTGGCCTATGTGTTGTGTGTAGTTGTGTATGGAACAAAAAGTGCACGAGTCCGAATCGCACTTGACCGGTTATAGGATCAATTAGTTGTCCGTCTGTCCGTCTGTGTGTCTATCTACCGGTGAATAACTTTTTCTCAGGAGTACGTGGATGTATCAAGTTGAAATTCATACCACAGATCCAGGTCTATAATGTCTTGAAATTATGCAAGAATCAAACTTCCAACGTCAACGCAATCAAAATATCCTACAGTCCCGGGTCCTTTAAGCGGGGCGTGAAAAAGCATATGATGAGGCCGTCAAGCTGAGTGTCACCATTGGCACACGGTATGTGTAAGTAATGGTGACCCTCTTTTCTGGGACTTTGCCTTCAGCTTACCATCAGGCAAGGCGAAGTCTAATTGACGTGTCCTATATAAAAAAAAAATGTTGACTTATGTAGCTTAAGCTACTTAAGCCTCGGTGCTCGAATCCGACTCGCACTTGACTGACTTTTTTATTAGTGACTAAGCAATATGGTAACAAAGCAATAACTAAGTTTGTCATCGATCGAGTTCAAGTTTCGATGTGATATAGGTACAACCTCGTTCGGAGATGGTTTTTAGCTAATTTCGCATTGGTACATGGAGCTACGATCGGGTTACAGAATTTTTACCCAACGGTGTCAGTGAGAGTAATGCTTTTTTACAAATTCCCTGGCAAATGCGAGACCCGGATTATATTACTTATCTAATCTAACAAGTACTCTTTAAACTCCTGAATCTTTAGATAGTCACACTTTCTATTAATTATGTTTTTATACCACTCATGTGGTAGACCAGCTCACGGCTCACCACCTGATGGAAAGTGGTTCCGTGGCATAAGGACATATGCAACATTAGGGGCGTTTCACTCGTGCTACCTATTTCGAAGAACCCAAGGTAGCCAGAGCTCACTGAAGAGTTTTTGTCAGTGGGAAGACCAAAGGCTTGTCCTGATTTTGTTTTCTATACTGACGGCAGAGAAACTTTATGTTCTTATAGGGTCGGCAGCACCTTAGGTAACCCATATTTGCAAAGAATAAATAAATTAAAATTTGTTTCACATGGTCATAGGTCACGGTAACCACTATCCATCAGGTGTGCTTGTCTGCCACCTAAGTTGTATAAAAAAAAACAATAAAAGAATCTTCTTGAAGAAACCCCATATTGTAGTTTCATATTATTCAGATCATACTCTCATCCGACAATCAAAGAGTTCTCCCTTATTTATATCAATTGAATCATCATTATATACCAGCTTTGTCTAAAGGTAAGGTCCGCGGTAGGTCTCGGGTTCGATCCCAGGTTTTATCATGGCACACACCAATGACTTCTCGATACTATTCAAATTTATGTGTGTATTTATCGCAGGTTTATAAGTGTCCGGTTAATGACAATAGGCTCGCCACCTATTACATTGGGACCTAAACATAAACTGGCGAAATGTGAATGCTAGCACCTCTGCCTACCCCTTTGGGAATATAGGCTTGAGTTTATGTTATGTGTTGATGTCTGTCTAAAGGCACCTGTTCACAATGCAAATGGTATAAACATCTAAACGGTATATTAGACAAGCATTCCATTGTGTCTGGTGTCGATCCAATACCGGTGAATGCGTTCCTTTGCAATAAAACGTTATACGCCTACGTTCCATATGCAAAATTCTTTGAGAGCAGTGAAAATTGGTGGACGTATTCTGTATTTGAAGGTTTCTGAACTGTTTTTTTTATATCTATACAGTTAACACTAAAGTAAACGGGATATTTACTGTGTACACATTAGTATTAAAATGGTGATTATGGTGATAATGAAGCTTGCAACAGCGCCGAAATATCGGTAACTCCCGGCGGTGAGTAGGGTAACCAGAGCTCACTGGAGAATTTATGCTGTCAGTGGGATGACTAAAGGCTTGTCCTGCTTTGTCCTCTACACTGACGGCACAGAAACTCTGTGCTTACAGGGTCGGCAGCGTGAGTGCGGCTTCTCTGGTGTTACACACGTCCATAGGCCACGGTAACCACTTTCCATCAGGTGAGTCGTGCGCTTGTCTGCCACAAAAATCAATATCCTAGGTATGGATGTTCGCTGCAACCTGAATAACAAAAACTACATCGAAAGCATCATCAAAACAGCCTCACGAAAACTCGGAGTCCTGAACAGAGTGAGACGATTTTTCACGCCGGAGCAGCGGTGTCTTCTATACAAGACACAAATTCGCTCCTGTGTGGAGTACTGCTCGCATCTCTGGGATGGTTCAGCAAAGTACTTACTAGATGCTCTCGACAGGTTGCAGCGACGTGCGATCCGCATCATTGGGAATCCCGAGATCACGAACACCCTAGAACCTTTACAGCTGCGTAGAGATGTTGCGTCCATGGCTGTATTTTACCGTCTGTACCATGGGGAGTGTTCTGATGAGCTCTTCCAATTAGTCCCACCCTCCCCTTTCCTACACAGGACAACGCGTGCAGGTCTTAGATGTCATCCGCACACGGTGCAAAACATCCGATCAAGAACCAAGCGGTTCGGAGACTCTTTCCTCTGTCGCACCATTAAGGCCTGGAATTCATTACCAGCTCACGTGTTTCCTTCTTCCTACAGTCCCGGGTCCTTTAAGCGGGGCGTGAAAAAGCATATGATAAGGCCGTCAAGCTGAGTGTCACCATTGTCACACGGTATGTGTAAGTAATGGTGACCCTCTTTTCTGGGATTTTGCCTTCAGCTTACCATCAGGCAAGGCGAAGTCCAATTGACGTGTCCTATATAAAAAAAAAAAAAAAAAAAAAAAAAAAAAAAAAAAAAAAAAAAAAACTCGAAACAATTCAACATGATAAATATCCCAATTATTTTAATACTGATTTTTATTATGTATTGTTTTAAGTGCTTATAATAGTGACGATATATCTACTTATCGGACCTTATATTAATGATTCAATTCAATTCAGATAAATTATTAAATCTATACTAATATTATAAAGCTGCAGAGTTTGTTTGTTTGTTTGTTTGCACGCTCTAATCTCTGGAACTACTGGTCCGATTTGAATGATTCTTTCGGTGTTGGGTAGTCCATTTATCGAGGAAGGTTTTAGGCTATAAATCATCATGCTACTACTTAAGGGAGCTGAGCGTTGATAATAAAAAAGTTAACAAATCCGGCATATTTTCATACATATTTTGAAGACTAAAACATACGGGCTCAAAGGGATATGAAGCTTCAAAATATACCCCGGGCGAAGCTGGGGTGGGTCAGCTAGTATAGAATATATTGAATCGGTTCAGGCGGATTTGAACCCATCACCGTCTCAACCGTGTCAACCGTGAAGTTCGGTAGCTTAGTGGTCAGAGCATCTCCCCTGTAAGGGTCTCTCCTAGGTTCAAATCCTGCCTGAACCGATACATTTTTTTTTATCTTAATCGATTTAAATAGTTAGCGTACTCAATGCCTTAAAATTTCATTCAACAAATTGTTTAATATTCTAGAACATAATGGGGCATGTAAAAGTATCTGATGAGCCCGTCAAGCTGAGGGCCACCAAAAAAAAACGACGGGTTGCACTCCGGGAGTACCGGCAGAAGTGAAAACTTGAATATTAACGTTGTGCATTTTTGATATTACGGCACGCTGTAACATTAACACACACGAACATTCGCGCAAGCGCCCTGCGCCGCCTGTCCTCTCTCCATCCGTCTTACGAATTTTCGATCAGGTCACGTGTCCTGACGCGAGTTTAGAATTTTTTCCCATTCCAAAAAAAGTACACAGCGCCGCTAAAAAAGTTTTCACTTCAAAAAATTGTAACGTTGTAACACTGTATCGTTGTTATTGTCTGTAATGGTTGACCTTCTATCCTGAGACCTTCAGCTATCCGGTGAAATGAAATCATATATTATATAAAAAAGTCGCACATATAAATAACTTACTTACTTTTCCACATTACTTTTATTATTTACTAGCACCGCGTCGCGGTTTCACCCGCCATTACCTGATCCCATGGGAATATCGGGATAAAAAGTAGCCTATGTTACTCACGAAGAATGTAGCTTTCTAATGAAAAAAGAATTATTAAAATCGGTCTAGTACTTTTTGAGTTTATTCGTTACATACAAAAATACAAATCTTTCCTCTTTATAATATTAGTATAGATATATATTATATAAGTATAGATTAGGCCTGACCGGTTTCGCCTTACGGCATCCTCAAATATATGTCATAATATGTGTAACAACAACAGTATAAATAGTCTAAAAAAGTCTTTAATAATACGTACCTAAGTCTTTTATAATGCAGTGAGTGTATTCTTGTTGTGTTGCCTTATTGTGTTTATATATTTGACTAACTCTCTGTACGTTGTGTGTTCCTAAATAAATGTTTTTTTCTTTCTTTTCTTTCTTTTCTTTCTTGTCTTTCTTTTCTTTCTTTTCTTTCTTTTCTTTCTTTTCTTTCTTTTCTTTCTTTTCTTTCTTTTCTTTCTTTTCTTTCTTTTCTTTCTTTTCTTTCTTTTCTTTCTTTTCTTTCTTTTCTTTCTTTTCTTTCTTTTCTTTCTTTTCTTTCTTTTCTTTCTTTTCTTTCTTTTCTTTCTTTTCTTAATTTTCTTTCTTTTTCTAAATTGCAAAATTCTCGAATTTTATTTGAATTCAGAATAAGATTACCAATAACATTCCAAGTTGATATTCGATTTGGAAGCAGCGCTGGCCCCATGTGGCAATTCTACAGATTCAAGATATACGTTCACATGGGAAATCAAATCGTAAGAACATGTAAATTTAACGCCCCTTGCGAAATACCTACATGTATGTTGGAGCAGGTAATCTTTGATTTAGGGTATAATAGAATATTTTCAGAATAACGTACTTACTACTTTTATTCGTAGAAATATTTTCTTCGAAGATTCGAATGGAAAATACTCGATACAATGGTAGGGAGATGTTCGAGACCGAGACAGGGGTGGTCGCAAAGTCCCGTTAAAAATAATAAATTATTATTATTATTGAGGAGTATTTTAGGACCACAAGAAAATGAACCGTGGTAGCCTAGTGGTATGGGTAATGGACTGCTGAGACGAGGTCTCGGGTTCGATCCCAGGTTTTACCATGGCACACACCAATGACTTTTCGATGCTTTTCGAAGATAAGTGTGTATTTAACGCAGGTTTATAAGTGCCCGGTTAATAGGAATAGGCTCGCCACCTATTATACCAATTACATTGGGACCTAAACATAAACTGGCGAAATGTGGGTGCTAGCACCTCTGCCTGCCCCTTCGGGGATATAGGCGTGAGTTTATGTTATGCAAGAAAAAGAAAGTTGAAGTACGTGTCACTATATAATATAAATATAAAAGAAAGTCCCCCGTTGCGTTTGTCTGTCTTTTTTATACCACTTAGGTGGCAGACAAGCACACGGCCCACCTGATGAAAAGTGGTTACCGTGGCCTATGGATGTGTGCAAAACCAAGGAAGTCACACTCGCGCTTCCGACCCTGTAAGCACAGAGAGTTTCTGTGCCGTCAGTGTAAAAGACAAGCAGGACAAGCTTTTGGTCTTCCCAATGAGAGCACCAAAACTCTCCAGTGAGCTCTGGCTACCCCACTCACCGCCGGGAACACAACACGAGGTACTACCCCATTCGGACTGCTTAATTTTATGGAAATACCGTCGTGTCAAACCTCCTAAAAACAACCCACCTGATGGAAAGTGATTACCGTGGCCTAGGAAGGTGTGAAACACCAGGAGAGTTACATTACGCGCTGCCGAACCTGAGCACAGTTGCTCATCTTGGCTTTCACCTAAGCACATGGTCTGCTTACTCCTCCTTCCTTTGGTTTAGTGAACACGACTTTTACGCGAGCAACTACCTTTTGATGCTGACACATCATTTGGGAATAAGGTTAATTTGGGCCTCGAAAATAGCCTGGGAAAATGAATACTTTTTTTTTACGTGCGCAAAATCCCCACGGATACCTCCCCACCGGAGCCGGTGGAAGAGGTTATGTCGGACTCGAACCGACTAAAACGCACGCCGCCTGTGGGTCGTTTTGGTTGCCGAATGTGAGGTTGACAGGTATATCCCTCGCACCCCGGTCGATCCAGGGCCATCTCTCACGATCTGGCCCTCTCCTCGGGTGTGTGGGGGCTACAGAGTCCCCAACTCGTCCCCGGAAACGGAGAGGCGCGCCAGGCGCACCGCCGCCGCGGCCTGCTTATGCCAGGGTGACAGGCGCCTCCACCAATCACCCCCAGACCTGCGCTCATGGGGGTCGGAGGTCGTTCATCGACCTCTGATGCTCTCATCGACCTCCGACGCCCGGGAAAATGATCACACTTTGCACATTTTGCATCAACTTTTGTGTAAGAAAATTGAAGTAGTAAAAAAATAATAGGGTGGAAGATATATTAACCAAAGCCAAACCATACGTTTAACAACTGTCCATACACATAATGATTGAACGATCCTGTCATCCTGTATGAATTAATTCACAACCAACAGACAGGCGTATCTGTCTGTATAATATAATTTTAATAAACAAACAAAATTTAAAACAATAATTACTATGCAAACGTTGAATATCTTTCAGAAGAACAATAAAAAAAGAATACAAATGAATAATTACTATTAATTAATTAAACAGTAAAAGTTAACTTTTTATGTTTTTACACACGAAACTGGACTGAAAAGTTTGAGAGTATTATAACTAAGGAAATATGACTTAATTCTGTGCACCCGGCCTTAATTAAGAAATTAAGATAAGAACGGGTACACAAATAAAGCATTTTGTAATCTACTCCGGAAGCCGCTCGGAAGCTATCCGAAACGGACACACAGCTTAAATTTGTGTGGATAATAAAATCCTTATATCGAAAACTTTTACCCCTACTACTCGCTTTCACCGACTTACGCGTATTTCACGATGACGCGATATAGCCTAGCTTCGCTACAACGAATCGCTTATAAGCGATTGTATTTTTACCCGAGTCTAGTGGTATGGGTAATGGTCTGCTGAGACGAGGTCTCGAGTTCGACTTACCCACTCCAGGCTTACCTTGGCACACACCAATGACTTTTCGATGCTTTTCGAAGTTATGTGTGTATTTATCACAGGTTTATAAGTTCGCGGTTAATGCCAATAGGCTCGCCACCTATTACATTGGGACCTAAACATAAACTGGCGATATGTGGGTGTTAGCACCTCTGCCTAACCCCTTCGGGTATATAGGCGTGAGTTTATGTTATGTTATTTTAACCCGACTTCCGCGAAGCAAAAGGAGGGTAATGATTTTGACAGGCTATGTATGTAGGTTCATCTGTTCCCTCATGGAGCTATGAGAGAACAGATGAACCTACAACCACTTATTATACCTGAACAAAAGAGGTGTCGGTAAAAGCGTCTTAGTTGTCCGCTGGCTATAGACTATATAATGTGTTACTAAATCTATTGTGGCGCCCTCGAGCGGCCATAAAGTACTGTGTTAAAAAATAAGTTTGAGATAAATATATCGTATTTGGTATCAAAAGAAAGGGCTTAATTTTACATTTTAAATATGTATAAATTATACCTATTGCTTGACCCAAAATTATATAAATAAAAAAATATCACATTATACTTGTGCTAAATACTTGTACTAAACACAACTAGTACAATTATACTGCAACATTATCTTGGTTCACTATAATAAATTAAATGAAGTAAAGAATCGAGTTCATTGAAATGTCTATCCCTGCTCTTAATCCTCGATGTCAACTCGAACAAGTCTTACGCACCGGTAGTAGGGGTGCGGTTTCGATACAAAGCGTTCATCGCATACATAAATTCCAATTAAGCGAAGGTGTGACAAGGCGGTCACGAATTTTATCGCACATCAGTTTAGAATATATTATCATAAAACTTTATTGTTCTCGTTATGACAGAAGTCGAAACTTTGTCGGGTCGAAAACGATACATCGATTTTTAAATAGTAGGGGTGTCTGATATTTTGTTGGGCTGATTAGATGGTGTTGAAATTTATGTACTGATTACGAATTCACGGCGTTTGTTTTGAGAATTTATATTTTTTTTTACTTTTTTGACCTAGTCGTTTATATTTTTTTATATTTAAATACAGGACGTCTCGCCCCGAATTCGCCCGTGGCATACTTTGGAACCTCGTATCACCCTAAGCAATTTTATTAGTTTCCAAAAAAATTATGGGAAGCTATCGGATTTGTTGATATTTATAAGTACTGCTCTGCTCCCTTGTGGAGTAGTGTGATAATGCCTTTAACCTTTCTCAATAAACGGTTATTTAACACAAAAATATTGCACTGATGGCAAAGAAACTCTCTGGTCTTACAGGATCGGCAGCACGGGTGTGACCACTCTGGTGTTACACACGTTCATAGGTCACGGTAACCTCTTTACATCAGGTGGGCCGTGTGCTTGTCTGGCACCTAAGTTGTATAAAAAAAATATCTCACCGCCACCAACCAAACCAACCAAAAATTATAGTTGGTGAAATGTGGGTGTTAATACCCTCTGCCTCGGTATGGATATATATGCATCTATCCATACCGAGGCAGATCGGCTCTCCTGATTTATAGGCATGGATATAGATGTATGTAGGTAATTAATTGATTTTCAAATATAATATAAATTGCATAGTTAGATAAATTGAAAAAATGGAACGGAAACTGGAAGGACTGTTAGTAGTTCTTTTTCAATAGCGATTACCTTTTATTTTAATGCGCGCAAAATCCCTGAGGATACCCTCACCACCGACACCGGTGAGGGAGGTTATGTCGGACTTGAACCGACTAAAACGCACGACGACTGTTATCGGATCTGTTGTCGGAGGTAACATTATCTGAGACATATCCCTCGCACCCCAGCTGGTCCAGGACCATCTCTTATGAGACGGCCCTCCTCGAGTGTGGAGAAATAGCGATTACCTTAGATCTAAAAGATCTTGAACCAAGAAGAAGATCTATAGCCTCAGACCCCGTGACTCGCTGAAAGAAGTTTTCAAAGAAATTAATATTTTAACAGTTGCTTCTCAATACATTTATGAAAATATCTTAGATGTACGAAAAAACCTAAATATTTTCGAAAAACTATCTGATGTACACAATTTTTATACGAGAAATAAAGATAAACTAGTTGTACCAAAACTTAGGCTTCACAAGGTTGGTGATTCATTTGTAGGCAGCTGTATAAAAATATTTACTAAAATTCCTCAAGACTTGATTAATATGCCAATAAATAAATTTAAAAAAGTGAAAAAAACTTTAATGAGTAAAGGTTACTATAAAGTGGATAAGTACCTCAATGATGTTAATGCGTGGTCAACATAAGTCTCTTGCTTGCTCGCACAAAATAAATTGTAAACTAAAGCAAATTTAAAAAGAAAAATAATCTAGTTCTAATGTAGTTCGTTGAGTTTCTTGCTGGTATCTTCTCAGTAGAACTAATCTACCGAACCAGCGAAAGAATCATTTTCCAATGGTTTATTTTTACATTATTTACTTAATATTATTATATTATTTCTTGACATACATAATTGTAAAATTTCGACGTTCATATGTGTTCTTTATGTGCCTAAACTGAATAAATGAAATTGATTCTTTGATTCTTCTTTGATTCAAGTCGCGGACATGATTAGTACCTAAATACTATAAATGAGTGCTGTCCTGCTAGAAAGACTGTTGATTAGATTTTGCTGATTTATTAAGCAACTTCTAGACAATTTAATAAGAATGCTATTAATATTTATGTGTGTGTTTAATAGCACAATATAATTATACGTTTTGTCATTAATTTCATAGCACCAGTGTGTGGTGAGGAGCCAGGACTGGATTCTGTTCACTTCGTTGTTTTTATTAGAGTTTTAATAATTATTGCATACATTATTGTGCAACTTCACATGGCCATTTATATTCGCTATTTGGTGTTTGTATATTACTTATATTTGCCAACTGTTTGTTTGCTATTTGGCAAAATTTTTGACGTACACGCAAACGTGCCAATGCGGGCAAATAAGACCATACTACATAACAGCCATATAACAAACACACAAACAAGAACCCTTCTGTTCTTTTTATTTTTTTATTTATATAATCACACCTTTATCCCCAGAGGGCTAGGTAGAGGTGAATTAACACAACCATTTAACCAATCATTGAATTCGGTCTCACGTAATAGGGGGTGAGCCTATTGCCGTCTTCCAGACACTAATGTTGACTCAAGCCATGCATCTGAGGCTGAGTTTGGGCTGTATATATCTGTCTGATGTTACACAGCCCTATCCCTTAGTCGCCTTGTACCACACGGCATGGGAAGAGATGGGGTGGTCCAAATTCTACTCTGCGGGAAACTGTTCTTTTCTGTCATTGTATTATTGGTTATATCTATCAAAGGGCAATACGTTGTCAAATATACTGTCCACACTTGACAATTGTTTGTCAAATATGTCAAATGCACAATAATACAAATAGCCATATGTAGTGCCACCATAACATACATAGATACTTACATATACAGATAATACAGCTCGCCTGGTATCCTTAAATTTAGCTATGCATTTACAATTATCATCGTTATTTAGGTGTTTTTTGAAGCCCACCACAATTTCCGGGGCTAAAAAAAATTAACGGACGAGGGTCTAACACGGCTTCCCTCTTGGGATTACGAGGTGCAGCAACAGTCGCTCCCATAAAATTCGTATACGTCATACCAAAAGCATGAGAAGAGGTCTGTGAGCGCCAAACTTTGTCAGTAAAGCCTTAGATGCAACTGCCAACAACGCTAAGATGATGAAGTGAAGAAGATTCTTATAGGAGGTAGGACACAGTGGTATTTCCGCTCAATTGAGCAGTCCGACTGGGGAAGTACCTCCGAACTACAGAATACCGCGGTTATAATAACTTCGTGTTGTGTTCCCAGCGGTGAGTAGGGTAGCCAGAGCTCACTGGTGAATTTGTGCTGTCACTGAGATGACTAAAGACTTGTCCTGCTTTGTCCTTTATACTGACGGCACAGAAACTCTGTGCTTAAAGGGTCGGCAGCGCGAGTGTGGCTTCTCCGGTGTTACACACGTCCATAGGCCACTGTAACCACTTTCCATCAGGTGGGCCGTGCACTTGTTTACTACCTTATTGATATAAAAAAAAAGATAAGTTTTTAGTTCCCGATACTAAATACATCTCTGTAATAAGTACACGGCCGCAGAAATTGAAATTTACAGTCTAATATTGAATTTATTATCTACGTACATTGTAATTTATCATTAAAAAGTGAATAAGCAGTTTGCGAGGTTGATATCCGTGAACAACTAACACTGATTAGTGTAAAGTTTCAATTTAAATGCGATTGTTTTCGCTAATAACTTTGTATCGCAGAAATAATAACGACAACGATAACGATATTTTTATGGGTCATAATTAAATCGATATCTCGAGCTATGCATAAAATAAAATTATACGTGATTATGAACTGAATCAATATTTTTTTTGTATTTTAGTCACAAATATTATAACTCAAAACCGTCAGTTCAACAAATCGGCAATAGTAGAACATCTTGAGTCTGGTAGCAATCACTGGATTGAGCTTCATCAACCCAAAGTCCTCTCCACTGATCGCCACTACTATTCACGGATTGTGCGTGAAGCCATTGAAATCAAAAAATATAAAAATTTCAATAGGGAAGGTGGATTCAAGCTATCCGGAACGTGGAATCCAGTGATTAAGATACTAAAACCAAAAAACACAGTGCCGTTAAAAACTGACATAATGCGTGTGTCGCCAGCCTAACCGTTCATAATAAGTGTAATGGTGGGTAGGCGCTCAAAAAATGTTCCCCGCATACATCTCGACTCTCGAAGACTAGTCAAGTCGTGACCACGGGTGCTACAACGCATCCGAAATGTCGGCAGAAATAGTAAGTTCCAAGATATAATTTGCGAGAAGTCCCGATACCTAGTATAATTATGAATATTATAACTATCAATGAATCAATAAGCTTATTGCAATTCAATTTAATATTAGACTACTGAATGAAATTTTAAAGCACTCAGTCAATCATCATGTGATTGCAGTGCCCCGTGCAGTCCATGCCGTACTTGGTCTCGTGCCCCTTGTGTCCTACCTCCTGCAATAATGTCGACTTGAATAAAGCCACTGATAGCGCGGTTGAGATGACACAATTTTATTCGGGAACAATTCAGCACCAACAGTGAATCATGCGCACACACACGAGAAGATAGAAAGAAACTTCATCCCACGCACACTCAAGCTGTGGCATGACCTCCCTGCTGCAGTTTTTCCAAGCGCCTACAATATGGGGTTCTTCAAGAGGGGCATCACAAGGATTCTTCATGGTCGACAGCGCGAGTTTGACACTCCTGGTGTTGCATACGTCCATAGATCACGGTAACCGCTTCCTATCAGGTGGGCCCTGTGCTTGTCTGCCATCTAAGTGGTATAAAAAAAAGAAGAATAGGAATGGTAAACATGACGATCCAATACGGCAGGTCTGATTATGGACTATTCATCCTATTTTTACATATCTAAAGACAACAGGAACTCGATTCTATTAAAGCAAAATCACTGTCATATCACTGTCAAATGAAATGAAAATAGTTTCTTTTTTTATATAGGACACGCCAACTTGACCTCACCTCGCCTGATGGTATGCTAAAGGCAAAGTCTCAGGAAAAAGGGTCACCATTACAGACACTAAGTGTTACAATGGTGGTGGCACTCAGCTTGGCGGCCTCATAAGATGCTTTTTCACGCTCCGCTTAAAGGCCCCGGGACTGTTGGAAGAAGGAAACACGTGTGCTGGTAATTAATTCCAGTTCTTTTCATTACACTTTTTCATTCTCTCTTGCAAAAAGCCTTCTTACTTTGAACTTTAACAGCATTGAAATGAAATGAAATGAAAATTTATTCGTAAGAGACACGGTGAAGATAAAGGTGTTAATTTTTCCAGTGTGGATAGTACAGCATATCTCGCCTGCATTAGGCATACGAATTTTTTACATTGTTGTTATCTCATATAAATATAAACATTATTGGTTAGTGCTCCATAACCTATTATACATATAGACATTATATTCGAAACAAAAATAATTATTGTAAGTAACAAAGTACACAAAATAAATTTATGAATTAATTAACAGATGTCTTTAAGTAATGGACTGCTGAGACGACGTCTCGAGTTCGATCCCAGGTTTACCATGGCACACTCCAATGACTTTTCGATGCTTTTCGAAGTTATGTGTGTATTTATCGCAGGTTTATAAGTGCCGGTTAATGCCAATAGGCTCGCCCACCTATTGCATTGGGATCTAAACATAAACTGGCGAAATATGAGTGCTAGCACCTCTGCCTACCCCTTCGGATATATAGGCGTGAGTTTATGTATGTTATGTTAATGTTCAAAATTAAATAAATGTTTTTTTGCAGCTTCCGTAGTTTGAAAGAGGTTTTGCTTTAGCAGAATCGAAACCCAGGTATTATTAATTATGATTATTAACCTACTTGTTGCCTTCAAAAACAGCAGATATTATTATGTTGTCCAATAAAACTACAGAGAAACCTCAAATAACTTTTTATGGGAGAAGCCATTGCTTAAAGTCAACTTTAGTGATTTTAGTGTTAATATTAACATTGCAAGCCGCTTTGAGTGCTCATACGCTATTCAGAACATTTATAACTTCATTACTGAAAGCGCCCATTAACTGCTCTAACTCACATGTACCGTTCTTGACCATATGGTATGGATTTCGTAGAATTTTTGTTTGGTTAAATCGTCAATATTTTTTTTTTTTTAGGGTTCAGCCTAAAGGAAATAATGAAATCCTTATAAAATCACTTAAAACTTTGAAACGTATAAGTATTGACTCTTCATCTCGATTTCTTCATAATGATGATAGTCTCAAGCCTAACCCGCAGTGGGTATCATAAATGAAAATATTGTTATCGATTTAAATAGTAAGAAGTAACTAACCCACCTGATGGAAAGTGGTTACCGTGGCCTATGGATATCTGCAAAACCAAGGGAGTAACATTCGCGCTGTCAACCCTGTAGGCACAGAGAGTTACTGTGCCGTCAGTGTAAAAGGCAAAGCAAAACAAGCTTTTGGTCTTCCCACTGACAGCAGCAAAACTCTCTAGTGAGTTCTGGCTACCCTAGTCATCACCGGGAACATAACACGAGGTTATTATGGCCGCGGTATTCTAAAGGGCGGAGGTACTTCCCCAGTCGTACTGCTCAATTGGACGGACCGTCGTGTCTTTCCTACTAAAAGATATCTATATTCCAGCTTATTATCAACCGCTAACGTGTCTACATTAATGCAACATGGCGCATGTCTGAGTTGAGTCTCCAGAACAAGAGATCCGCGCCATTAACGTCCACGTTACATTTTATTTCGTTCAATTAATGTCTTACCGTGAAATGCTGTAAAACGAGCCAAGGAGACGCCACGCCCTCGTACAGGCAGTGACACAAGTGCTGAAACAGGTCTTGCAGAAACATAATTACCTATAAATATTTAAAAAAATATTGATTGAAAAACGAACGAAAAGTAGGTAAACCAAGAAATCTGCATCGGTAGTGTAATGGTAGCTAATGGGATTACTATGCATGAGTTTAGGGTTTGATTTTGAAATTAGAGATAGTTTATTTATTTTATTTTTTTCTCTTATTTAAGGACTTTATACAATAAGTATATGTCGCCCTGCTAGTACATATTATATTATCTTAACAAATATTAGAACTAAAACATTAAGTGAGTACTATTGTATAGAAAGCATTCTATATAAATAGAATGCTTCCTCCGAATTAGGAGTGGTCAGTATTTTATGGAAGGCACCTATGTCTGCCTTATTTACCTCTAAGTCTACTATCAGTTGGTCTCTGCCAGTCTTGTAGCGCGCGCATTCCATGAGGATGTGTTGTACGTCCTCCATTACTCCACAAGTTTCGCAATTTGGAGAGGTTGTTATACGCATTAAATATCTAAATTTATTTGATAAAATGTGACCACTTCTAATTCTATGTGCTATGACTATATATTTCCTAGGTAACTTATTATTAACAAACCAGGGAATCGGAGGAGGTTGACATTGTATGGTCTTATACCATATGCCCTTCTCTAGAGATATTTGATTAAAATATTCTTTCCACATGTTATAGCATTTCCTTCTGTAAGTAGACATCATTTCGGAGTAATAAGGTGTTACAACGATTTCTTCGCCACTTAAACATGCTTGTTTGGCCAGTTTGTCAGCCTCCTCATTACCATATGTACCTATGTGGGATGGAACCCATTGCAATCTCAGAGATACTCCTTGTTGTGTCAGATTGTCTATTTTAGCTACTATTTCATACGCTATCGGTGTACCTCTATGGCTAGAGGTACATCGAGCAATATGAAATAGCGCATTTTTACTGTCAGAACAAATAATCACTTTTGTGAGATCCGTAGATCTACTAATGAAAGAAAGAGCCTCTGAGATCGCAATGAGCTCCAACGCCATAATACTAACTTTCCCCTGTATTTTCAAACCTCTATGCGTTAGATTAGGTGAAGCTTCTACATAAAAGGCGGCTCCACAACCTGTAGTACTCTTTGACCCATCAGTATATATAAACTTCCAAGTGGTGTCATATTTTTCCCTAAGTTCTTGTATAACCGAAAATTTTAATCTATTAATTTCATATCTCTCTTTTGCCTGCTTAATACTATCCAAATTGACGTTAATTATTTGAGATACTCCAAAATTACTCATCCAGGTTCGCAATGTAAACATTTCTAAAGGTGCTGATGACGCCACATTTGTGTCTTTTAACTCTCTATAAATACTAACCATTAATGGGAGCTTTTTACGCGTCCAGTAACTGTTGTAGCAAAGAGCACTCAGATCTTGTAACAGTCGACAAGTCGCATATCTGTCCAAGACAAACACTTAAGGTAGTACTTATAGGCCAAAAATCTCCTTCTTAGGCGTAGTGGAATAACACAGAGCTCACTCTCCATAACATGAATAGGAGTAGTTTTTATGAAACCTCCTTGGAAAAGGTTCTATTTGACGGCAATCAGAACTACACAATATTGTCTTAGGCACAGCAGAAAAGATAAAAATTGATACATCTCTGCCAACCTTTTCGGGATTGTATTTGAGTGTGTGTATATTACAAGCAAGAACTTATAAAAATAAAACGATTGAGGAAAATGGAATACACATGACTGAATTTAAGTAACATAACTGTAAATTATAGGACTGTACTGTACATATAAATAAGGTGACACTCAGTTATTTAAATTTTATTTTTTATTTATACACCAAATAAAATAAATATCCACAACCAGATTGAAAAGCCTATTAATTGATATCACTTTCGCATCCGACTGTCCTTCAGCCGCTCGCTCTTTGTAGTTGCTGAAAGCTCCTCAGTAGATAGTAAAATCTGTTCGCAGACGCCGGCGACTGAAGTCCCGGTTTACGAGCTACGCGGTACAGCCACGAACAGCGATTCTTTGTAATGCCAACTTTGTAATGTTAACTTTGTAATATTAACTTTGTTTTTGTTACAAAAGGGGCGGTGGTACTTGGAACAGATAGGTTTGTAGTGGGAATTGGCGCCAATAGTTCGCTTTGATTTTTGATGATATAAATTTATATACGAAGTCAGTTCATTGGGGAGGAGGGCTCGAACGATAAATTGTATTAAGTGAGCTAGTGTATGCGGGTATATAATTGTGTTATACATATCATGTTCTAACTCCTAGATCATGAAGATCCTATTGGGCAATGGGCTCTATGGTTATTTAGGCAAGTATGTTAAGAACGTAGAGTTATAGGGTGTGCGTGGTCTGACACCTCTACGCCAACGGAGACGGCTATGTCTCTCTCCCAAGGCCAAGAAGACGATGCCGGCCCCGGCGGGGGTGGTTCTGTAGAGGGTGGAGACGTGTTCCACGTGTTCCTTCTTACTAACGGCAGTTGTTCCCGGAAACGCGGATATATTTATTAATATTTTTTTAAATGTGATTTATTATTTAGCAGAGGCATTTATTAGGCAGGGGTGAATTAACACCCTAACATCCGCGTTTCACCAATCATTGAATTCGGTCCCACGTAATAGGGGGTGAGCCTATGCCCGTCTTCCGGGCACTATTGTTGACTGGAACTATACATCTGAGGCTGAATCTGAGCTGTATATACCTGCCTGATGTTAAAAGGACCTATTCCCTTAGTCGCCTTGTACGAAACCGCATAGGAAGAGATAGGGTGGTCCAAATTCTACTCTGCCGGGAACCACGCGTATATAAACATACAAACGTACAAAAACATCATAAAAATTGGTCAAGTCATTTCTGACCATAGAAATTATTTGACCGATATTTATGAGTTGGGTTTCAAACATTGTGACACAAAAATTAAACAATAAGCGGACTCCGGGTTCCATGGTAAAGACTGTATAATCGCTATGACGATGATCATGATTAACTATTTAACTATTACAAATGCCAACAAAGACATACAGCCGTCAATTAACGTTGTTCAACTAATCTGATTACCTTCTTACATTGTTTGTTTACATTGTAAACAAACAATGTAAGAAGAACCTGTAACAATTATAAACAATTACCACAGTTGCAATACCGCATAATTGTATTCTTTAGTATCTAGTTGATGCCTACGGCTCTGCCCGGATATCGGTTAACGCGACTCTTGATCATATTATCTCCGGTTGTACTTAACTAATCGCGATCAAACAAATGAAAGGTGTTGAGTCTGATTAAGATTTTTAAACAAAAAATTCACATCTAAATTTGTTCAGTAATTTTTGCGTCCATCGCGGTCAAATAGAATAGAATTTAAAAAAAAATTGTATTTAATATCAATGTACTAAAAAATATTTAAAATCCAATTTCCAATTCTTATTCTTTTCCAATTTGCTATTATTATTATAATAAAACATACATACATTCATATATAATCACGTCTTTATCCCCGGAGAGTTAGGCAGAGGTAAATTAACATTCACATTTCACCAATAATTCGGTAATCTGAGGCTGAGTCTGGGCTGTAAATATCTGTCTGATGTTAAACAGCACTATCCCTTAGTCGCCTTGTACGACACTGCATGGGAAGAGATGGGGTGGGCCAGATTCTACTCTGCCGGAAACCACGCGGCAAATAGAAATATAATATGATATAAAATAATAATACATTAAATGTTTAGTATACCTTTGAAATATCTAATGTAGGAACAGACACGACTATAATACAATTATATATATAGATACAAGTGTTTAACATAATAACCGACAATAACAAAATGTATTCTTGTTTGACAAGTTGCGATGCGATATCAATTAAAAGTTTTGCTCGAGTTACTGGTTTTTTTATAAAGACCATTGTTCACATTGAGTTGGTGGTTTGGCGAACTTTGGTGGGAACTTTTTTATCACATCACTAAATTGTTACAATTTTGCTTTGGCACTAGTAAAATAGTAGTATTTGGCTGTCGAAGCGACATCAGTGTCAAATTGAATATATGAATTTTAATAATTTTATTTTAATGTCGTAGTTTTGGTGGTGAGGTTTTAAATATAGAATTTCAAACAAGTCGCAAATGCTTCATAAATTAATTAAGGAATTTTTACACTTATCTGACCCCTGATTCTGAGTGACAAACTGTTTTGTAATTAGGCGCGTTCGTAAAAGCCGATATATTTAAGTTTACCCAGTTTTATTCGATTTTTTTTATACCACTTAGGGGGCAGACAAGTACACGGCCCACCTTTTAAACAACACATTATGGAAAGTGGTCACCGTCGCCTATGGACGCGTGCAAAACCAAGGGAGTCACACTCGCGCTGCTAACCCTGCAAGCATTGAGAGTTTCTGTGCCGTCAGTGTAAAAAACAAAGCAGGACAAGCGCTTTTGGTCTTGCCACTGACAGCACAAAAACCTTCCAGTGAGCTCTCACCGGGAACACAACACGAGGTTATTATGGCCGCGGTATTCTGTAGGACGGAGGTACTTCCCCAGTCAGACTGCTCAACTGGACGGAAATACCGTCGTGTCTTCTTCTATGTTAACCAATTGTAATCCACCGTCTTCTCACGTTACGACTACGTTTGGAACTCGATATCATTCAGATAATGCTCTTGTCCAGTGTTGGCCTAGTTTTCCGTCGTTTTATCTTATAGATTAGACCAATTGGAATCTATCGTCTTCTCACGTTACGAGTGCGTTTGAAGCTCAATGTAATTCAGAATAATGTCCCTGGTAGTGATCTTAAATTGATACTTATTTTATTTTCCATACAGCCAGCCATGCAATATAAATGAAAATGAAAATGAAAAATATTTTATTATCAATAAGAGTGCAGTTTTTTAACAAAGTGTCCGTTGGCCCCACACTAGGCAAGCCTGTCCTGTGGGTACCTCTTATGATTAATACTCTGGTCCTTCGTGCCACGACACGAAGGACCAGAGTATACAGTTACCTTTATTATCTCTTCTAACTAGTTGATTATTAAACAACAATTTTAGACATGTGTTATTTTTAATAAGTACTAATGAGGCGGCCATATTGCATGTTAATGTCAGGGGTTGAGACAGGACAGTTGCTTTGAGACAGGACAGTTAGTTGCTGAATTTAAAACGGACGCCCCTAGAAGTGAGAAATGGCATCGTTAGTGTCAGGTTAGGGCAGGTTCTCAATTCCACGGAATATTGCTTATGTATGATCCAGTACATTCGTCCAATTTCAATTATACCTTACTAGCTTCTCTCATTACGATACAAAGTAAGTTAATTGGGTATTTGATTGACTAGACAAATTGGTTACTTTTTACTAAACATCACAACGGTAAGTCATAAGGAAACTTGTATGAAATAGTTTATTGTGACGTCATAATATTTAATAGTCAAATGATTTACTATTATAGGTTCGGTGGATGATTAAAAATAAATAAAAATGATAAAATAAGAACAGGTAAAATTTTCAAGGCTCTTTTTCCATTCTTAATTTAATTAGCTCAGTTTAATAATTTACTATCACTACAGGAAAATACGCAATTGAAGGACCTAGGTACTGCTGTCAGTAGTGGCTGAAATTTATTACAGAGATAAATTATACCTTGTGTGAAATAACACATAGGCTGATTTTTGATCCTGGGAATAGGTCCCCATGAGTTGCGGGAACGGGATCTACTTTCAATGCAGACTTTCAATTTTCTTATGTTTGAACTATATTTTTATACCACTTAGGTAGCAGACAAGCACACGGCCCACCTGATTTAAAGTGGTTACCGTGACCTATGGACGTGTGCAAAACCAAGGCAGTCACACTCGCGCTGCCTACCCTGTAAGCATAGAGTTAAGTAATTCGCGAAAATAAAGGCTACCGCGCATATACGAGTTCCTCATAAAATCTTTGCTTTTTTTTCTTAAAAATAATATTAGAACCGAATTTAATAAAATTCCCTCTAACTCTTTCAACTAAGCTTAGTGGGTTCACAACGGTAGTGTAATGACCAGGATTCGAACCAGGGTCCTCTAGATAGTTAGTCCGACTCCTTAACCACTAAGCTGCTGATGGCTGCCTATATGGTCAGTTACGTCGTCGGTCTAGTATTGGTCTTGAATATAGAAATACCTACCTACCTAATCGTAGTGTTATAGAAAAAGAAACACCTTGGATATATTAAAGTTCAAAAATAGTTCTATTAAAATTAACTAATATACACATAAAACAGACTGTCACAACACAAAATTCACCATTATTACACAATAACTTCAGCGAGGAATGCTAATAATTCTTAAACAGGGCGGGCCCTGTCGGCACCCTTACACCATAACGTATAGGAACATGCAGGGGTGCATGCTATCTACTCTGTCTGCTCCATAAACTTTAATGGGACGTTTATTTAAACTCAGATAAACACCATAAGATAGCTATGATCTGTAAATTGTGGGAATGAGGAGTTAATCTATAGGTTATATTCAACTATAAGAGGTAAGAAATTTTTACGTCAGCTAATGTAGATTAGCTAAGGCGAGTTATTGCTCCTGTTATGGTGAATAGAACTTTGCCCTGAATGAATGAATGGTAGGGATATAAAGCAGTTTGAATACCCTCCTTTTATGACGGCAACTAGAGGATAAACATAGCCTGAAGCACAAGACTACCTAGTTCAGGCACAGCTTAGAAAAATATCCCTAAGTAAAGACCTCTGTAAGACAAATAACTGCACAAATATATATTATACATACCTAATATACCTACCCATGCACAATGTAATAACGCACGATAGATTAAGAACCATGTAAAATACTGTACAACGATTATAAAATTAATTAAAAAAAAAGAAAAAAAACATTAGTAATAAAGTTTCTCCGTGATCATGGTGCTTGTAACAGCGCCGATATATCCGAATCCCAGAACAATACAACATGGTAAATATCCCTATAACTTTAATACTGATAAGAAAGTAAATATGGTTATTGGAAAATTTTGTAATGAGTTTTAGTAACTGTTTTACTTTTTTTACCGACTGCTGGCAGTTGGAACTTTGGCATAATGGTCGGTGATCATTCTTAACGCTTTATGATCATTTCCTGTCTGTCCTCGTTGTCATATTATGTCCCTTAGTCGAGTCATCTACTTGATGGCACCCTAAAACTTCTGACAACTTGTCTATCTAAAAATTCTGACAACTTGTCTCTCTAAAAATTCTGACAACTTATCTATCTGAAATTTTGACAACTTATCTATTTAAAATTTTGATAACTTGTCTATCTAAAAATTCAGAGAACTTATCTATTTGAAATTTTGACAACTTATCTATCTAAAAATTCTGGCCACAGAATAATGATATCAATCGCCATTGATTTCGTAATTAGAGTAAAAACAAAAAGTCAATTCCAACTGACTTGGAAAAGGGCTACGAGGATAATAAATTCGTTTTTCAATTCAATTAGCCTTAGCCTCGCCTGACGGTAAACTGAAAGCAAAGTCTCAGATAAGAGGGTCACCATTACATACATATACCACAATGGTGGCACTCAGCTTGACGGCCTCATCAAATGCTTTTTCACACGTCGCTTAAAGGACCCGGGACTGTAGGAAGAAAGAAACACGTGAGCTGGTAATGAATTTTAGGCCTTAATGGTGCGACAAAAGAAAGGGTCTCCATCCGGAAAGAGTGTGAATGAAATTACGAAATTACTATTTAAGATTAAACATTAGGTACCTACTACGTGTGTTCTCGTAAATAGGTACTTAAGTACGTCATAACTTCAACTCTTCTAATTTTACACGACCTAAGTCATAAATACCGTTATATTTGTGATACGTTGCCGATAAAATGCCGCCACCAAAACCATTGTCAGGAGGTAGGTAGAGGAATTCAGGAAATTGAATTTTTTATCGTCATACACACAAAGCGGTGCAATGGGCTCGTGCCGAAGTCGCCGGATTGACATTTTTTGATGGCGTTTTTCGCGATAAAACCCGCGTAAAAAGGCGATATTGCAATTGAAGTTTTTAAGTTTACTGTCCCCGGATTATCACTGCATCGTGGTTATAAAATACATTTACACTATTGTAAGTAGTCGTAAAATAAGTATTATGAAAGAACAGAGTTACAATAATATTTATTTATATTTTTTGTTAAGACACTTCAATATGACTTCTTTGATAATAAGCTGAAGGCAATCTTTTCGGAAAGAGGGTCACCATTACTGACATTACAGAAACAGGAGGAGGTTCCTACCTCCGTCGACGTTGACGGTATTTCCGTCCAATTGAGCAGTTCGTCTGGGGAAGTACCTCCGCTCTATGGACCGTGGCCATAATAACTTCGTGTTGTGTTCCTGGCGGTGAGTAGGGTAGCCAGAGTTCACTGGAGACTTGGTGCTGTCAGTGGGACGAAAGACTAAGACTAGTCTTGCCCTGCTTTGTCTTCTACACTAACGGCACAGAAACTCTCTATTCTTACAGGGTCCGCAGCACGAGTGCGACTCATCTGGTGTTGCACACGTCCATAGGCCGAGGTAACCACTTTCCATCAGGTGGGCCGTGTGCTTGTCTGCCACCTAAGTGGTATAAAAAAAAGTTAAAGATCGACATAACCTCTTGCACTCTAAATTCATTCGTAACATTTTAATTAAGAAATACTTATTTAAAATGAGCTAAAAATTATTCCATTTTCAAAATCGCGAACTGCCCAAACTGAACAAAATGTTCAACCGTTACATCCGGGGACTAGTCAGCTTTCGACTGCTTTTTCCAATTTCCACGTATCATGTGTCCACTACACTGACTCGTCCAATTTTTTTTGTTTGCTATTGGAAGCGTCCGAATGACGGTTTGATTTAAATATTTGTGAGTTTTATTTGGTATTTTTTGCATCGATATGATACTAACTTGATTGCATGCATATATATAACATATATATAATCACGCCTTCAACATCAGAGGGTTAGGCAGAGGTGAATTAACACCCACATTTCACTAGTCATTAAATTCGGTTTAAATAGGTACATCTGAGGCTGGGTCTGGGCTTTATATATCTGTCTGATCTTAAACAGCCCATATCCCTTAGTCGCCTTGTACAACACCACATGGGAAGAGATGGGTTAGTCCAAATTCTACTCTGCTGGGAACTACGCGGTTTGATTAATTCATTGAATATTTTGTTTATACTTTAAATTGCTGTCACGAAAAACTACTAATGAACCACTCACGCCATAGATGACACTACACAAAATGGCGCGCTATGTAGCACCTACATAGCTGTCAAGTGTCATTTGTCTAGTTTATGCATCCCATTCCAAATTCGAAATTCAAAATTAATTACCATCTCACAAAGGAACCATGACGCAATTTTTGTTCTAAACACTTTATCAAGATAAGTTGTTTAGAACAAAACTTGTGTCTAGATTATATACATTGAAGTCATTGACTCGAGTCACACTATTAATTAAAATAAATTAAGCTTCCGTAAGAAGAAAAAAAGAAATTGAAATAAAAGCACTAGTAGGTACGAAATTTATCGTCATTTATTTGTTAGTATTTAGGTATATTTAGTTCAACATTTCGGCTACTTTTCAGCAGCTTAGGTCGCAGTGCCGCGAGGGATATGCCAGAGGCTACCTCACCCATGTATGTTGTATGTTGATGACAACAGATGGCCTAAGACGGCTGTGCGATTTTAGTCAGTTTAAGCTCCACATAACCACCCCACTGGCTTCGGCGGGGGGTATCCGAGTGGATGTCTGCACGTTAAAAAAAACCTAGGTCACAGGGTGGCTAAAGGTATGATTTCGAAGCCGACCGCATACGACAACTGCTGACGCATGCAGCACACATATATTACATACACTACTTGTTAAACTTCGATACCGAAAAAAGGCGACTATTGAGAAACCGCAATGAATTACATGTATCTGCTGTATGCGTCGGCAGTTATCATATGCGATTGGCTTCAGAATCGTACCTCGAAGATGGTAGTTATCCCCGAGGAGAGGGCCAGATCGTGAGAGATAGCCCGGGGTCGGCCGGGGTGCGAGGGATATGCATGTCAACCTCACCTTCGGCAACCAAAACGACCAACAGGCGGCGTGCGTTTAAGTCGGTTCGAGTCCGACATAACCTCCTCCACCGGCTCCGGTGGGGAGGTATCCGTGGGGATTTTGCGCACGTAAAAAAAAAAGATGGTAGCTATCACAACTATGTGACATCGAGCTTAATATAAATAATAACAAATAAATAAATAGAATCTGTTATAAAGTGGGTTTTATTTCAATGAGTAATATTCCCATAAACTTCAAACAGTATCAAATAAATAAATTAATAAAAAACTCGAAGCTTAAAAGCTGTAAAGCAATAAAAGCAACAATATTCTCATAGATATCATAACATTTTTAATTAAAAAGATCACCGGCCAACAAAAAGGGCCGTTTTCACAAATCCCATAAAACCATTACACTTCCCCTTGGTCACTGTGCAAACATCTCGCCCTTACCGCGATAAACAGTTGTAATTCACGAGTATCGCATTACGAAGTCACCCGACGTCAGCCGACAGCACCCGATGTCATGCGACGTCGTCCGATAATACGCGACACGCGCCGATTATGAAATCCAATGTAATATGTGTAAACTAAGATGTGATATGTATTTGTGCAGAGGGGACAGTATTAGTTTTGTGCTTATGTCTGTTTCTATCGTCTATGTATAAAAACCTTTTCTTTTGAAATATGAATTAGAATTAGCATTTTATAAAAGGAAACACTTTTTTAAATAAAAAATGGTTTTGGTTCTATATCTACCAAATTTCCTACTTGTTGTTGGAAATATGGTTTATGATGCCTGCATATTTAATTTGATATTGACAAAATTTATAAGGACTTGGCTAGATTATTTATGAAACTAAACATAACGAATTAAGAAAAATGGCAAATTCTTAGTTCAGTAAGCTGAATTATTAATATGCCAAAATAAATTAAACATTTTGTCAATTTTTTAGTTTCATTATGTTGTTCAGTCAGTTTAAATAGAGTTCTGGTTACTATTAAATTAAACATTGTTGATATTTTTTTAGTTTTATTATGTTGTTCAGTCAGTTTAAATAGAGCTGCGGATACTACATTTGTCCCTCAAAGATTAACATGTAAGTAGGCAGAGACTGGCTGCCTCAACTCTACAACATGCCTACTCTATACCACGTCCCTCGTTAAGGGCGCACTACCCTTGTAAAAGTCAGCGTGAATAGAGCTAATCCTTATCACGACGAGGGGTTAGAGTGAATCAATTAAAGATAAGCAAATATGCTCCATTGTATACAGGAGGGATTGAATTTGTTGGTGTAAAGAGAGGAAATTAACTTTAGCGGATAAAGCGATCCGTCATCATATGACGTGCCCTTAAAGGCACATACTAAATTGTTCGTATTGTTTTCTTGAATTTGTGTTTGTGATTATATGAGGGAGTAGTGTGAGAATAACTGGGTTTGTGTGATGAGAATATCCGATCAAGAACCAACCGGTTCGGAGACTCTTTCCTCTGTCGCACCATTAAGGCCTGGAATTCATTACCAGCTCACGTTTTTCCTTCTTCCTACAGTCCTGGGTCCTTTAAGCGGGGCGTGAAAAAGCATATGATGAGGCCGTCAAGCTGAGTGTCACCTTAGTAACATGGTAAATGTAAGTAATGGTGACCGTCTTTTCTGAGACTTCGCCTTCAACTTACCATCAGACGAAGCGAAGTCTAGGTAATTGACGTGTCCTATGAAAAAACATGATGCCCTATCACTAAATTACGTGGGACTAAAGGCATTGATGGTAAATAGGAATGCCAATAGCCCAATTCTGTATACAGGAATGAATATTCATTCCTGTACACAGAAGTGGGATGAACGGGGTGTATGGGGCTTCATGCAAAGACCAAAGTCAACCTTAGTTGCAAACCGGCACTCCTGGTATTTTCCGACGGAGCTATTATTTTTCTTGTACTTGGGGATCAGACGGCAGTTGCTGCTAGTTCTACCTACCCACATGTATCTCTCTTCCTTAGTAGCTTGAACGGATCTACCTCTTATTGTAATCTCGGGTTGTTCAAGCAGGGCGTGATCCAAACAACATATATCAGACAGACAGACAGTTGATCTGTTGGTGTACAATAAAGAATTATCTGTCTGTCTGTCTGTCTATATCACAGAGACCACTATTTTGGGATTGTCAAGATCTATATCATGCTGAATGCTGGTCTATATCATTCGAATTTCACCCTTATAAGTTCTTACCATCCTATAGGGTGTAGTCAATTGACAGTCTGAATATACGTATAAACAAAAACATTGTTCAAAAAGTTGAAAATAAATTGTGTTCGTTAGCCCAATAACTTTGATATGCCTAGTAAAATATTGATTCTAGCGTTGTCATGTCGGGGGACCCTAACTGGTAAAGCAATCCGTCATATAATTGGAACTATTTAAGGTTATTAAAATATTACTAGGTATACCAAAGTTATAGGGATAACCAACACAATTTATTTTCTACTTTTTGGAGAATGTTTTTTGTGACGGGGTTTTTTTAAATTTTTATTTAACACTTTTGGAATTGATCTACTTGTCAAACCTTTTCATTTGATGCCCATATTGACAGAGTTGGGAAAAAATATATATTTCGTGTAATTCCCGGTCTACCTGGTTTATATTGTGACCAGAAGATAGGTGATCAAAACTACCTATCTTCTGGTCACAATATAAAACGTTATTATTACAGCAATTTAATACACACACATATATATACAGCCCAGGCTCAGCCTCAGATGCATGGCTTGAGTCAATAATAGTGCCCGGAATACGGCAATAGGCTCACTCCCTATTACGTGGGAGCAAATTTAATGATTGGTGAAATGTGGGTGTTAATTCACCTCTGCCTAACGCTCCGGGGATAAAGACGTGATTGTATGTATGTATGTGTAATACGCACTGTTACAACAATATATTATTATAAGATCTATCAAGGAGAAACTACGGGTAAACGCTCGCAACAGTTCATTTAGCTTCTCAAACTACCGTAGAATTGAAAATCGCAATCAAACAGTAATAACAAACAAAATAGAAAAGTAATAAAACAATAATAGTGTTGTAATATTGCGGGTTTGTTTATAGTTTCCTGTTATTAAAATTTCAAATTATGTACTTTGTTCTCGAGGCTTTAAAGTACTTGGGAATGGATAGTAACAATAGCTTGTCACTTTGTTTTTATGTTTACACACCTTGCAAGCTTCCTCAACGATAATTATTTTTTTTCTTATTGATTTGACTAATCAGGCAAATACCCAGTTCCACTGATAGAATGTCTCTTTGTCAACAAATAGAATAGAATAATATAAAATGATCCCGGAATTGACATTTTATTACGTTTGTGACATTCGTAAACGTATAGGTCTGGTAAGCCCTGTACAGCTACAGTGAAAGTGTGTGGCCTTATTCACAATATAGTAATATATTTTAATAATCTATGCATTAAAAAGTTTTATTAAAACCTATTATGATCGACATTCGACAACAATATAAATATATTCATCAATTCAATCACTCTATAATCATTTTTTTTATTGAAAACGTTACGGTATAAGTTTCATTTATATTTATTAAAAGTAATTCTGCTAATCTTTTAATAGAAAACGCTACGCTTTATACTTAATCGTTATATAATTACTTCAAAACAAGTTTCGTCCGATTCCATTTTCGTGGAATCAAATAAAAATACGTCGAACTCCTATAAATTAATCACGCCACCTTATTACAAGGGAGCACGCTCGCCCCACACTGAATTATTCATAAATAAATTAATAATATTAACAATAAAAACCATTATCCCGTCCACCGTTTATTATTAACATTATCCGTTCGGCTTTTAGCGGTCATTATTAATAAAAAATTTAAATGTGGGATTACAAGCCTAAGCTGTGGATTCGGATTGTTTAAAGTTCTCACAATAAAAAAATGTTCATAAATTGCTGCTGATATTTTGTGACTGTGTGTTTCTGTACATGTGCGTGTGTATGTTCATAGTGTTTGTGTGTGAGTGTGTGTGGGTGTGTTTATGAATTAATAGTGATGTAATGCGGTATGGTGTAATCCCTTGTGTGAAATGTCAATAATAACAGTTTGGTTTTGGGATTTCCTTGATATCATAATACCGAGGGATGTGAAGGGATGGGAGAGCGTGATAGGCTTAATGGGTTATGAATATTTTTGGCTTGAGAAGAAAAATAACCTGTTGTATTAAACCAAACGCTTATATTATTGTTATTATATGTTTTGTGCGGATTAATTTCTTATTTTTAATAAGATATTCATAATCATAACATAAGGGCGCACTAAGACACTCGGGGTCTAGTGAACCTCTCCTGCAAGCCCTGACTTACATAAGCTCTGATTGAAGGATGAAACTCTGGCATAGATTATTCTCTCGAGGTAGGGAAGTCAGATGGCAGACACTTCTATAACAGCCACTTAGCTCCGAAGCTTTCCATATTGAGAGGATATTGATCATTATTTAAGGAGGTCTAAAAAGGTACTTTATTGGAATCGTTTCAGGATAAAATTTTGTCTTGCGGCGATAGTTACACGTAATAAGAACCTGCCTACATTAGTAACTGAATTGTTTTAATTCTGCTCATATGAGTGACCATTTAATTAATTTTATATGAATCAATTGATATCTACTGTAAATATATTGCTATTATAAAATCCAAGAATACTTGGATGATAAACAAGCTTGGAAATGAGCCGTTCGCTCAACTATGCTACTCAAGTAAATTTTTGTACTAAGATTAAGTAGACTGACTGTATGCTTGCAAATAGACCAAAAAAAAGAAATGCCCGCTGAGTTTCTTGCCGGAGTCTTCTCAGGTCGGGGCAGCGTTTCGAGCCGGCGGTGGTCCATTTAATAAACTGATATTCATGTTCCTTTTTTGTTGACGTTTTGTAAGTGCCGATATAATGGTCAATTAAGATATAAATGATTTTTGACTTAGACTTTGAATTCATGAAAATGCTATTTTTTAGAATCGCTCAATCGCTTTTACATTCACTGAGTTACCGAGGTTTATTCGCCGCCTCTTTCATTATTTAAGTGAGAGGGTAATTAGTATATTCTCAAAATATCTAGAATAGTCGCAACACAATTAGACCAGAAAGTCGACCCAAACTGAGTTCTTGGATCAGAGAATTATAATGAAGGGAGAGAGTAATCCCCTGGATGGCCTTTCTCACTGAGAAAGGAAACTCCTACCTCCCATTAGCAAGAAAAAGAAAAGTTTTACATTGTAAATGTTTAATAAATCACCTCCAATGTCAAGTGTGAGTACAAAGGGCTGATGAACAATGCAGTGCTATCTCACTTTCCCGTACATTATGTTATTGGGCGCGATCGCTGCGTAACATATCGCCACGTTTACTCGATGGGCTATAGGCAGGTAATAATCATTTATAACGTTCTGCCGAGAGTCTGTGTCATTACGCTTGAGTAAAATATTGGGGAATTTGGTGTGTTTTCGTTGTATCACGGGGATTGTTTGGGTTTATGAGGCCCATTATGATCTTTTAGACCAAGACGACCATATCTGTAAATGCCATACAGGCTTGTATGGACATAGCCTACGTAGAGTGATGTAGAGAAGACTAGAAGTCTCAGTTAGCGTTTTTTTAAGTCAACACTGATGACGTCACAAGAGTTATCTGGTGACGATGCTTACCGTAATTTTTTTGTTCTTTTTATAACGAATTTATATCAATCAATATAATATTAAATAATTAAAATATAACTAAAAGAACTATTATTCAACTTATAGCTAAAAATTCATTAAATTGCATCGTGAAATTCCTCCGCATCGTATGTCTCTTGTTGCGTTCCCAGAAGACTGGCAGCATTGCTACGTTGTATGGCAATGCTGGTTCTCTGACCTAAAAAGAGGCCAGCCTTCTGGTCACGAAAAGCGTCAATCAAACGCTTCGCAATCTCCCTGAAGAGATTTCGGGCGCTTCGACCCTATGACCCCAAAGTTTCGACTCCAAACGGCACATAGTCATAATCTCCGATGAGATTGAAGTATTTACGCCGAGAGGGAGCCTCTGCAGAAGCAGCAGCAGCCAGCCGTAGCACAGTCGACCGTACCAGCTATATGGGTAGGAGCGTACCGTAAATAGGATAAATTTCAATCAGCATCCGTAATATCGTGTCGTATGCTCTAATGGGAACACATCTCGATAACTACACTTGGCGATTTTTCCGCGTCAATGTTATTAATGCGCGACATGACGCATATGCGCGCATAATAAACACATATACGTCTATACGCGTATTAGCGGTTATCAGCACCGCTCACTGCGCCCCCGCTTGACGCTAATGTCCTTAATGACGGATTGAGGGAACACCCTATATCTTAATGCATTTTCAAAAAACAAAATTGGATATTACTGAAAATGGTAGAGTTAATCATAACATAACATAAACTCACGCCTATATCCCCGAAGGGGTAGGCAGAGGTGCTAGCACCCACATTTTTTTTTTTTATAACACTTAGTTGGCAGACAAGCACACGGCCCACCTGATGGAAAGTGGTTACCGTGACCTATAGACGTCTGTAACACCAGAGGAGTCACAGTCGCGCTGCCAACCCTGTAAGTGCAGAGTTTCTGTGCCGTCAGTAGAAGACAAAGCAGGACAAGCCTTTATTCTTCCCACTGACAGCACAAATTCTCCGGTGAGCTCTGGCTACCCTACTCACCGCTGGGAACACAACACGAAGTTATTATAGCCGCGGTATTCTGTAGGGCGGAGGTACTACCCCAGTCGGACTGCTCAATCGGGCGGAAATACCGCCGTGTCCTACCTCCTAAATCACATTTCGCTAGTTTATGTTTAGGTCCCAATATAATAGGTGGCGAGCCTATTGCCATTAACCGGGCACTTACAAACCTGCGATAAATACACACATAACTTTGAAAAGTATCGAAAAGTCATTGGTGTGTGCCATGGTAAAACCCGGGATCGAACCTGAGATCTCGTCTCAGCAGTCCATTACCCATACCACTAGGCTACCGCGATTAGGTAGAGTTAATCAGCAGTGATTTAAATAAGATGATATTGGCTTCTGTGATATCGGACAGCCTCGTGCCGTGGCGGTAGTGAAAGCGGCCGCTATGCATGATCCTCAGGTTCGATGCTCAGTACACTACCCTGATTACTGGCAGCATAGTCCATACACTGGTTGTCTGGAAGAGATCGCAGATTCCGATAAGACCGCCCATTGTACAACTATCTAGAATGTATGTATCCATTGTATGTGTCCTATGTTTGGTGTGCAATAAAGAGTATTATTATTATTATTATTACAGATATTTTGTATGTATGAATATGGGTTTTTGCATTGGTTTGGTCGTGCCTCAAAGATCACGTTATCAGTTTCGTTTGTCATACGATTATCTATAGCAGTCGTAACGGGTTGTTGGAGGCCTAAAAATTTTACAACTGGTCTAGCTGCAATGCTTTGATATCGCTATTGGGTTGTGGAAGTCAGGTGGCAGTCGTTTCACGGAAAATATAAAAAAAACAACTAAATTCGCAGTTAGACTGACAAAGGGGATCCCAGGTGAAACTGAATGAATTGAATGAAATGATTGGTAGTTGAAAACTTTGGATGGAACTGGACTTATGTGAATTTTTGAAAAATCTTTTCTTATTGGGTGATCATAAATATTATATTGCTTGAGTAAACAATAGTGCCCGGAAGACGACAATAGGCTCACTCACTATTACGTGGGACCGAATTCCAAGTGAAATGTGGGTGTTAATTCACCTCTGCCTAATCGGGATAAAAGCGTTATTATCCTATGTATGTATCATAAAAGGCATGATTTGATAAAATGCCAAGCATGTCGGCCCAGTACAGCGGTTTACGCTCTGGTTGGTACATCAGTTTGTCGGGACAAATTTTAGCCTTTAACACTTCACAAAACCGCAGCAACACCGATCTTAGCTTAATTCTTACTCTTTTATCCGATTACAAATCAAAAGTACCGTGTACTGTATTTCACTAAGATATTATTTGAATAAGACGATATGCTGTAATACGAGTGTTTCGTTGAATCATTAAACAGAAACATCATACTGATTCGGACAATTATCATTTAAGCTTGTTTGTTTGTTTTATTGCTCCATTGATTTAGGTCAATGGTTGCTCTGATCGGTCATTGTGATCATTACAGAGGACAATTACGGAATAATTGATCGATTGCTTGGACAGTGGTGAATATTGCAATGTTTTGTGATATTAATCTATAGGTAGGTACATATAAAATTACTTATACCGACTATTTGGTTCATTAACGCAAAGACTTAACTGAAACAAACATACAAAGAAATATGATATTTGCAGGTGGTACCTTTTCTAGTGTAAGCATTCACCAGTGTTGGACACATTTTATTTATTTATAATCAATAAATAATAATCACGTTTTACCATGGCACACACCAATGACTTTTCGATGCTTTTCGAAGTTATGTGTATTTATCGCAGGTTTATAAGTGCCCGATTAATGGCAATAGGCTCGCCACCTATTACATTGGGACCTAAACATAAACTGGCGAAATGTGGGTGCTAGCACCTCTGCCTACCCCTTTGGGAATATAGGCGTGAGTTTATTTTATGTTATGTTAATAAATAATAATCAATAAAAATCTCGACTTGCTATCTAACAGATGTCTAAAAGACCAAAACTAGTTTGATAACAAACTGTACCCTATTGCCAATCATAAAGCGAAAGAAAAATTAATGGGTACCGCCTGCTGTCAAACTTGTTTAAATCTGTAAGACAGCAGTTGGCTTAATTGCAGTTTTAACTGCAATTAAAAATTGTCCGACACGGGCATCCATTAAGATAGGATTTTTGAAAATTACACTATTAAGCAGGTAAAATAGGCTACAAACAGTTACATGAAAAGTTCTTATAAGATTCTTTTACGAATTTATTCTTAGGCAAAACTCTGGTTTACCGGTAGTGTTTTTTTATAGCACTTAGATGGCAGATAAGCACACGGCCCACATGATGGAAAGTGGTTACCGTGTCCTATGGACGTGTGTAACACCAGAGGAGCTACACTCGCGCTGCCAACCCTGTAAGCACAGAGTTTCTGTGCCGTCAGTGTAGAGGACAAAGCAGGACAAGCCTGTAGTCTTCCCACAGACAGCATGGATTCTCCAGTGAGCTCTGGCTACCCTACTCACCGCCGGGAACACAACATGAAGTTATTATAACCGCAGTATTCTGTAGGGCGGAGGTACTTCCCCAGTCGGACTGCTCAATTGGGCGGAAATACCGCCGTGTCCCACCTCCTTATAAAAAAAAAGGTAGGCTACGAATGGTTACATGGAAAGTTTTTATAAGATTCCTTTACGAATTTATTCTTGGGCGAAACCGGGACTCTAGTTTATCGGTAGTGTACTAATACATAAATAAACGAATCAGCTGATATTTGCTAAATCTGAAAATTAAAACATGTATCGTTTGCTCCCAAAATCAATAAAACCTAACTACCATCTGTTATACCGTGGTCTAACAATACCACGCGTGGTCCTCGTGTGTGGTCGGACAAATTTGACCATCGTATTAGTGGTTCTAAGGCACTTTGTACTCAGCAAACATTATTAAAATTGGGACTTACTGTGTACTCAGATGAGGGTTAATTTGTGGACTGTGCATCATGTTGTTTATGAAAAAGGGTTGTTTGCATGGTTGAGGTAATAAGTATGAACTATTTTGAAGCAGTTTATATTTACCCCTTTAGTTTTAAATCCCCACGGATACCCCCACCACCGGAGCCGGTGGGAGAGGTTATGTCGGACTCGAACCGACTAAAACGCACGACGCCTGTGGGTCGTTTGTTTGCCGAGGGTGAGGTTAACAGGCATATTCCTCGCACCTCGGCCGACCCAGAGCCATCTCTCTCGATCTGGCCCTCTCCTCGGGTGTGAGGACCACAGAGTCCCTAACTCGTCCCCGGAAACGGGATACCATCCTGTACTTACCATTATAGTTTTAAAGAAGTTTTCTTTACATCTTAGTAGTACTATTTAAGTTACCACATCAGCGATGCGTGAAATGTCAGTAAAGTAGCTCCATGCTTAAAAATTCAGACGAATATCTACTATTATTATGCACAAATTTATTTGGTACTGTCAGTGGAAAGACCAAAGGCTTGTCCTGCTTTGTCTTCTGCATTTCATCATGCTCTCAGTGAGGCAGCACCCAGAGGTTTTGCTCTGACAGATAGCTTCTTAAAATACAGACTTGTCTACGTTGACATACATACATACATATAATCACACCTTTATCCCCGAAGGGTTAGGCAGAGGTGAATTAACACCCACATTTCACCAATAATTGTATTCGGTCCCAAGTAATAGCCTATTGCCGTATTCCGGCACTATTGTTGACTCGAGCCATGCATCTGAGGCTGAGTCTCGGCTGTATATATCTATCTGATGTTAAACAGCCCTATCCCTTAGTCGCCTTGAACGACACCGCATGGGAAGAGTTTACGTTGAGATCACGGTAAATCCTTTAATAGCCTAAGTTGCAGCGATGGAACCATCTTCTTAATATCGTAGCACAGGTTAGTTCTTAGCATGGGGCTGGAGATTTTTTCTCTATCTTGCTAGTAATATGTCATCTATGCATTTAACTGTTTTTACATTGATTTAAGCTATTTAGGTGTTTCATTATTATAGACAAATCTTGTTTCTTGCTCAATTACAAGGAGATTATTATTTAAAAAAAGTTTATATAGCAGAAGTGGTTTGCGCACTATTGTCTGTTGACGTAATTTTGTAACATACATACATATAATCACACCTTTATCCCCGTAGGGCTAAGCAGAGGTGAATTAACACTCACATCTCACCAATCATTGTTTTCGGCTCCGTCTTCTGGGTACTATTGTTGATTCGAGCCTTGTATCTGTGCCTAAATCTGAGCTGTATATGATGTTAAACAGCCCTATCCCTTAGTCGTCTTGTACGACACGTGGGAAGAGATGGGGTGGCCCAAAACCTACTCAGCCAGGAACCACGCGGCTAATTCTGTAACTGTTAGAATATTCGTACTGATATTAATTTTAGGCATTTGTTTAAGTGTGCTAGTACTGAAGTGGAGGGTAAAAGTGCGTCCCTAATAATTTCACACGTTATAGCCTGTTTAGAATGTTGACAGTACGCATTAAGAAACGCCGTGGTACTTGCGAGTACCACTCTATCATGGCGCGTACTAATGTACAGCGTAAATATAAACGACCACACGCATGCATCACCTGTAATTTTGGACATTAAGGCTGCCTATTAACAGAGTCATAGAGTATTACAACTTTTTTTTTATACCACTTAGGTGGCAGATAAGCACAAGACCCACCTAATGGAAAGTGGTCACCGTGGCCTATGGACGCGTGCAAAACTAATAGAGCCACTCTCGCACTGTCAACCCTGCAAGCATTGAGAGTTTCTGTGCCGTCAGTGTAAAAGACTAAGCTGGGCAAGCCTTTGGTCTTTGCACTGACAGCACAAAAACTTTTTTGTGAGTTTTGGCTACCCTACTTGGTATTTGCATGTTAATGGTGCCCCGGAATTCGTCTTGACCTCGGGTATAGAAATATATCTCCATGATGATTTTTTTTGGGGCCCAAAGCCGTTATATTTGATGTCCAGCTCTGGCGCATACTGGGTTGGGGGTTTGTATAGCTATCACCAAACGAAAAGGCTCTTCCTTTTCGGAGCTCATGGAGTAAACAGACCCCGTGTTCCAAATTCAGATTGCAAGAATGTTTTAATCATTAATTGATCAACCTCTTAGTTAAGTTAACATAAACATAAACTCACGCCTATATTCCCAAAGGGGTAGGCAGAGGTGCTAGCACCCACATTTCTCCAGTTTATGTTTAAGTCCCAATGTAATAGGTGGCGAGCCTATTGCCATTAACCGGGCACTTATAAACCTGCGATAAATACACACATAACTTCGAAAGGCATCGAAAAGTCATTGGTATGTGCCATGGTAAAACCTGGGATCGAACCCGAGACCTCGTCTCAGCAGTCCATTACCATACTACTAGGCTACCGCGGTTATAAAGTAGTTAGTTAAGTTATAAAGTATTTTATTTATTTGTGTTTTTAAATTATAGGATATCACCAATTACTGCTTGACTCATGACTTAATTCTTATAAAAATCAATTACGGTGGAGTAATTATTACGACACATTATTATCTCTCAGGTTTTGTTAGGTAAGGTTAGCTCCTGAGCTCTTTCCAATTAAAGCCAAAACCAATAAAAGGAGCCGCATGAGCTTCAGATGTGACTTGTCGCTTGGATAATGAACAAAACAGGCTGGTGTGAATAAAAGAGCTCCAGAAGTCCGTGAACAGCCTGCCTTACACTTATTGCCCAATTAATGGCCTGTTGTTGAGGTGCTACGTGTTAATGAAGCAGTTGGACCTCAGTTGGACTGATCAAACAACTTTATTTGATCAGCTACATACTCGCTCCCTCGCTTTTTGTGCTACAAAGGTAGGAAACAAGTAAGGTAAATTGCTTGTGTTAGGAGTGGGTTCACGTCTGTAGTGAAATGACCAGGATTTGGACCCGGGCCTCTCGATCGTAAGGCCGACACCTTAACCAGTTAGCTACTGACGCTTTTTTGCGCTGGTTTATTTGAAAAGTTTTTAATGACAGTAGATGTTTTTAGAGCATAGAGAGAGAGTTGTCTCTGCCTACCCCGGAGGGAAATAGTAATCCCACTCTGGATGTTGACGTAATTAGATTTAAATTTATAGATATGGCATACTATTTCTTTGATAGCCTCTGTGGCGTGGCGGTAGTGTACGCGACCGCTGCGCAGGAGATGCGGATTCCCGCTCAGTGCAAATACTTGTATGCATGACTATGGGTATTTGCATTGTTCTGGTTCTTTCTATATATGATATGTATGTATTTAAAAAAAATAATTATGTATGTACCTAACAAGCTTGTGTTATGGAATCTAGAGCACGGATAAGTATTCTAGATTCCATAACACAAGCTTGTTAAACTATGCTTACCATGGGTCTAGATAGCGTTGTGTGAAATGTTGTAGAATATATATTTTTCATCAAAATTAAAAAAAAAAAGCATTCACTACTGTAATCGAACCCGTGACCTCTTACATAAACATTATACATATAAGACACGAGCCATTATAAAAAAGTAACTCAAATAGAATATATTTTTCCTACAATTTCTGTTAACCTTTAATATTCCTCCTTTTCTAAAGTCGGTTAAAATGACATCACAATATCGTGTTCAAGTTATGTGGCCGCTGTTGTACTCGTAGCGTAGACTTCAGTGTTATAAATACTGCTCATATAAGATACTCAGGCGTTTGCGCACATGTTTCAAACCATGCGACGTGGTTCAATAGCGCATGCGCATCGATGTCATAAATACTATACATCGAACCGTAAATATACGAAACAAAGCGGTACAAACATATAAACGACCCAACATCTCTTAATGATATGTAGATTCCCTGCATTAGTTACATGACTGTGTTCTCAGTGAAAACATCTCGCAAACTCCTCCTTGAAACATAATCCATAAATGAGAAATACACTTCAGGACAAAATAACTCGTTTGTAGACGTATCAAAGTCGGAATTTCCATTTAATGAATGTTCGCTTAGAACGTTTTTGACCGAGGACAATATCGACTCATTAAACAAGACATAATTTAAACGTATCCTGTAGTTACATTCAATTTAGTGTTTCAGACAGAAAGATACACGTTTCAATTTCGCCTGGAAACAATTGAACAAGATACTTCATTTGAGAATTAGAACTTAAAGCCCGTGTATTTTCAAACTGCGGTAGGAATTAAACTCATTGCTGTAAGATATAAAGTTGATTTTAAATTGAAACGACATTGAAATTGAGACATTAGAAATCTTCGAGCGACTATTACCGTGTTCTTTTAACAAATGCACGACGGCGTACAGAGTAAGATGTAAGTTTGTAGATACCTGCATAAATAAAGCTTGAAGAAGTATCGGTTATTTTAATACTGGGACCCCAGGTGGGCGAGGACCCATCATATATCATCGCCAACAATTATTAAATTATCTTTTTCGTTGACATTAAGTAATTGTTTCGGTTGGACCGCGCTCATAACTGGCGCGCCGAGCGTTGAGCTATCGTTTTTAAATGAGCATTTTAACTTGTGCTTAAATTCCTTTATTTCGTTTTATCCTTATAAGTAAATGATGACATTAATAAAAAAATAAAATTATCATTTAAAAAGTTGTAGTTTTAACGTGAAAGTTATTCATAAAATGTCATTAATCAGTAATTCTTTTACTCGTAACTTAGATACAAATTTCGTATTGATCAATCGATTAGGATATCGAATTATGATTTGTTTTATCGATATGCATCAAGAATTCCGCAATAGATTCGATAATTGTACGGGCAATTACGTTTGAATTCGAAACGTTGTGTTTAGCTGGAGCATTAATCATGCACTGCAGTGTAATCAGGCCAGTTCGTAATGAATCAAGGGCGTAATTAACTAACTAATACACTTATCACGACAAGAAGTGTACATGTAGAATTGGAGCGGTATTGGGATTGGTAGAGTTGTGAGTTAGTTGCTTGTGTTCGGTTTAGAGATTGGAAGGATAGCATTACGTTTCTTTAATATATCTCAGACGATAATATTAGCTGGAATTGAAGCAGCAATAGTATAGACATACATTTATATGTTATAGAATTGTCTGATGACGTTTCAATCAGGTTGCACGAGACGTTTTCACGGGACCGGAGCCGGTGGAAGAGGTTATGTCGGACTCGAACCGACCAAAACGCACGCCGCCAGTGAGTCGTTTTTGGTTGCCGAAGGTGAGGTTAACAGGCATATCCCTCGCACCTCCGCCGACCCGATCTGGCCCTCTTCTCGGCTGTGGGAACCACAGAGTCCCCAACTCATCCCCGGAAATGGGGAGGCGTAGCAGGCGCGTTGCCGCCACGGCTTGCCTCTGCCAGGCAGCTCCACCCGTCTCCTACAGGCCTGCGCTCATGGGGGCGGAGATCATTCATCGACCTCCGACTCCAGAGTTGCCATCGTACGCGGGCAGCTTGGTTTGTGATCCTTCGTCGTTCCCGCTGGGTTGTATGGGACGTGGTCTCAGGGTGTTGATTGTGTAAAATCCTGTAAACATAATTGTATTTCATGGAAATTGAATTAAACCACTCCAAATATTGGACGACATTGGCCTAATGTTTCCACGCTGAGCAAACGGGTTAGGACAGGGTTTTATTTATGATTTTCCTTCTCTCACAGTGATATCGTCTGCGTATTTTTCCGTTAGTTACCTCTTACGACACCCGTCGGATGAGATGGGGTGGTGATACTTGTATTCTTACTCCGTCACGACTCGGATCCACATGGATTCCATACACCCATAGAATCTTTAGGCGTCTAATCTAAGACAAGCTGCCCGCGTACGAAGGCAACTCGGGCGTCGGAGGTCGATGAACGACCTCCGCCCCCCATGAGCGCCGGCCTGGGGGTGACAGGTGGAGCTGCCTGTCACCCTGGCAGAAGCAGGCCGCGGCGGTGGCGCGTCTGGCGCGCCTCTTCGTTTCCGGGGACTCTGTAGTCCCCACATCCGAGAAGAAGGCCAGATCGTGAGAGATGGCCCTGGGGTGGGCGGGTGCGAGGGAGGCATATCCCTCAACCTCACCTTCGGCAACCAAAGCGACCCACAGGCGGCGTGCGTTTTAGTCGGTTCGAGTCCGACATAACCTCCTTCACCGGCTCCGGTGGGGAGGTATCCGCGGGGATTTTGCGCACGTAAAAAAAAAAAAGGCGTCTAATCTATGGGGGTCCTAATAGTATAGTCGAGCCAGTACAAATGTTAATTAACGAATGACGTTTTGTCGCAAGTTTTCTTCTTGGGGTTGGGAGATGTATATTTTGTACTAAGTGGGAATCGAAACCGCTACATTCAAAGCATTGATTGTGTGGCAGCTTATGCCAACTACATTAGGTACTGCTATATCGATTACTGTAGGTTCGATTCTCACATAAAACACTATTATTTGTGTGATTCTTATCTGATAGTGTTAGGTAGGGTTACAGGTAACAGGTTATAAAGGTCAGTTTAACTGTTTGCGCAATTTGATGTTATTCTGATCGAATGATGCAGTGGTTTTAGTAATCATTGGACTTATAAGGACCTTTGGGGTTAAGCTAACCACACCTGGAAGTCTATACACATGTTGATTGATGAATGATACTCTGACGCGGGTTTTCTTCTTAGGGTTAGAAGGTTAGATGGCAGTTGGTTCAATAAAAGCCGTGTAATCCAGTTGAGTATTTTCCTGTAATTAAAATAAATGATTATACTAAGCTTATTAAATTAAGAATGGTAAAAGAGCGATAAAAGTTGCAGCGGTTCTCATTTTATCGTTTTTATTTAATTTTAATCATTCATCCACGTCACAATAGTTTAAAAAAAAAAAAAGTGTCATTTTAGCTTACCGTTTTGACGCTAAATAAAAAGTAACTAATTTGACTTCTCAGTAATCAGTCAAATAACCATTGGTAACAATAATAGGGATCACGCTCATAGATTCAATGCCCATCAAACCACTATTTCATAGACTGTTTTCAAATTGAATCTTCTTTTTAAATCACGTTATTCTTATTACAGAACTTTAGATGGGAAGTTTTCTCGAATATAACACATTTAAAGGAAATTATTTTATTACGTTACTTAATATAATATATAATATTATATAATATATAATAAATATATAAAAAATATATAAAAAAAAATAAAAATACATACATACATACATATAATCACGCATTTATCCCCGGAGGGTAAGGCAGAGGTGAATTAACACCCACATTTAACATATAACACCAATCATTGAATTCAGTCCCGCGTAATACACATAGAATAATAAAATAACTTTAAAGAAATCGCAATATAATCCATTAATATTTTTATTTCCCAAACATACATTTTAAATATAGAAACAAACAATTCAGTAGCCATTTATTTACCTATTCTCAGAACCGCAACATAATCCCACCATCTCCCATTCTTTTTGCCCCAGCAATCGCCTCCTAATTATCCCCAGACATACTTCGAGAGCCTTTCATTCTGCAATTTCCACCTGTACGGCGATTGCAGCAACGATTTTATCTCGAACCAACCACATTATTGTCTTAATTGATACGTTTGTAGGTGCTTAGAGGTATATTAAAATAGTTTAAATCACTAATTCTTTGATTTAAGTCGTTGCGAGCCTGGGTAAGCGATTGGAGATTACGAAAGATTTATTAGTACAGTTTACTGTGTGGTTTAAGTTTATTGCGCAAGTATTAATTTTTAATTGATCGGGTTGTGTTTATTTTATTGGGTTCACCTGTAGAACGGTGTCGTGTCGGTAAAATGGGATAAAATAGAAATAAAACCATCAATTAGCCGTGAGCCAATCGCGGTTGTAACCAGACCTAGTACTTTAGTTAGAGCTCTGGGTTCGAAGCAAGATCAACCAATATTTTGCCGATCATGCTTTCTGGTTATTTTTTTTTCATTCTGTCAATTGACTATTCCCCGCTGGATGGTTAGGAGCTAGGGTGAAGTCCAGATGATATAATTATGGGCCTCCATTTCAGATGGGGGTTATCAATATCATCCATGGTATTATCACCATTTCATCTTTTTAACACAATATTATTAGATCTCGTAGTCGTAGAATCATGGTCGTAGAAGGTGATAAAGGGATAGGGTTGTTTTCTATCTGACAGTAAACCGCCCATAACACAGTGCCCGCTTGACGTTAATAGGCTCGGTCGCTCGGGAATGAAATCATAGTTGGTGAAATGTGGGTGTTAATACAATTCGACCAATCCTTTCGGAGATTTAGAGGCGTGAATATAAGTACATATGTATATGCATCATTAGACGTATCCTATCTTGTAATCTTATAGTATAATACATAACGAACAAAAACGAAGCTTCCTTTCCTCTCTCGCATCGAACTCCTCCATTTTAAAACCGTCAACGTTTACAAAATATGAAGACACATAAGACAATAACACGAAACTATTAATCGTGTAACAGGGAACACATCGAGATGGCAAAAATGGCGGCTGCTCCCAGGGTACGTCATAAATTTGAATATTCCGCAGAGGACGATAATATAGTGGTGTATTGTCATGGCCGGCGCGACGGCGCTTCACAAATAAAACACTGGGAAAAATCGCTGATTTTGTGTACCAACTACTTTGCACAGAGTATTGGAGAGACATAGAGACAGAACAATCTTGTAAATAATCAGAATTTTCAATACAATTCAATTCAATTCATTTATTTATTTGCTTGAAATGTTTGCAAACACAGATTATTAGGTATACAAAGCAAGATTTACTTAGTAACTAAAAATATTGCAGTCACAATAATTGCGCAGCCCCTACAACTCATTTCTGCAGAGTTACGAATGACATGCATATTTCTTTAAAAAGTCTTCCACTGTATAAAAAGTCTCGTCCACCAATATATGTAATGCAACACAATTTTTTTATGAGGTAGGTCTACAATCAACGTTGGCAATGAGTTGTAAATTAGTGGTAATTAGCCATATAATCACAACTACGTCTAAATATTTCTAACCTAGGTACATCTCAATAAGACCCTGGAGACTAAGCTAATCCTATCAGCAAGTCGGTGCAACTGCACCGACTTGCTGATAGGATTAGCTACTGCTAATAAAGATTTAGGAGACTATGGCGCAGGCTCTCCTCTCGGGGTTGAGAGGTTTGATGACTGTCGCTTTGTTAGAAACCGCATAAGCTATGTTTAAAGAAAATGTATTTAAAGAAGTCTCTTCCGAGGCAACCCTTGAATCATTAAAACATCCGGGAACCACGCTAGAAAGATGCTTTGTGGTGATGCAATGATAGATGAAAGTTTGTTAATCTTTCACGTAAGGAGGTAGATTATACTAAGTCTTATTCCGGGAATAGGTCCCTGTGGATTCCAGGAACGAGATCAAAATGTCATTGTTGCAGCCTATGGTATTCCAGATTATAATCTATCCCTAAATCTCATACAGGCCGGCTTATTGCGGCGTATTGTAGAATAAAATGATGGAAGTATAAGATTGACACGTATTTTGACGTTTATGAAAATCGTATAAGTATGTCAACCCCATACTTTTTTTTATACCACTTAGGTGGCAGACAAGCACACGGCCCATCTGCTGGAAAGTGGTTTCCGTGGCACTATGGACGTGTGCAAAACCAAGAGAGTCACACGCGTGCTGCCAACCCTGTAAGAATAGAGAGTTCCTGTGGCGTCAGCGTAAAAGACAAAGCAGGACAAGCTTTTGGTCTTCCCACTGCCAGCACAAAATCTCTCCAGTGAGCTCTGGCTACCTCTACACGAGGTTATTATGGCCGCTTAGGTTGAGAACTATCACTCATTCCTACAACTTTAAACACCATCCAAAGCTTGCCTGGCAGAAATTGCATAAAGCGATAAAGCCGCCTATTGTACTGTTTATAGACTTATACTATACTTATTATAGACTTTAATAATGATATATATTAATGGTTTACAATAAAGTATATAATAAATAAAATACATTAATCAATCTATTCTATCCTACAACCGTTTGGTCATTTATCTAAAGGTGAGCATGATTGAGGAACAAACAATCAAACATCTTCATAAACTATCACAGCTCTAATACTAACAGGATTATTTAAATAGGAAACGAAAATTGCGCTATTCATAGTAGATCTCATTACTCTGTATCAGGATTGAGATATCACGGCCGGCGCGGCGCGGGCGCAGGCGGGTCTCGCCCGGAATGTTAATATGCAAACCCGAGTCGGACTCCTGGCAATAAATACTGCTCATTTCTCAGTGCGCCGTCGCATTTTTGTGTTACTGCCGATATGAGACACAAAAGTGACTTCGGAATTGACTAATGATATAGCTGGGTAAGTGGTTTTGGGTGATTCAAGTTTTAATTCTATAGTTTGGTTACAGTTCACCAATGAAAATCACTGCGATCGAGAAAATAAAAAAAAAATGGACAGATTTTAAAAATGGATTTTTGTTTTGCTTATTTCTCACTAATATCCATTTTACATTTTCACAAATAGGCATAGTAAATATCCCATTACAATAGTAATATGTACAACTTTCTTTAAACAATGGGTGGAAAATCGAAAATGAAGTCCGTAATTCTTCAAGTTCGTTGTCGTACTTGAAGTTCTCAGTCCTACTCAATTATAGCCTAGTATCTCAGGAGACATTTAAAGACCTAAAGGCCAATTCTCATAATAAATAGATGTATCAAATCCAGTCTCGATCTGTCAAAATCATATGAAATGTTAAAAATTATCACGATGTCAACATGTCTGGTTCTTTCTTTGAAATTGTGTTATTAAAAAAACCATTTTTGACATTTTATTTCATTTTGACAGTTCGAGACTGAACTTTAAATACTTTTTTATAAAGAGAATTATATTATAATCATGAATGAATCCTTTAGCTCCAATTCATTGATTCAAAGCTCATGAAGAACCGGAAACCTCTCACAGGCCAGTAGTCACCCATTATGACGTTATTACCGTAATAAATAAAGGAAATTATCGTCAAATCAACAATAAAAACTAAATCCAATTAATTTTATCTCGAATAAGATCACGAATTTGTTTTATTCATAAATAAACGAGAGTATATCTTTAGTTGAAATCTGTCCTCCGTCTTTTTTGATTGAAAAGTATGTTTTGAATTTGCCAACATAGTCCTGTAATTCTTTAACTAACTGCTATTGTATATTAAACCTTATCTCCTTGGAATAAAGTATTGTATTTGCGTGTGCACGTATTGTTGTAAAATTATTCAGTTTGCATTGTTATTTCCATACAGTCACATCAAGGGTGGATGAAGGGAGCGCAGTTTACTATAATTAGTTTGTTCGTTATCTCGATCAGGATATTCGCAATAGGGATAGTTATAGAGCTGTTTTACTAGCAATATTTACTGTTTTACTAGTAAAACGGTTTTTTTAATTCTTATTTTAATGGCAATATTTTCTATTTTATAACCGAGATGAGAGTCTCGGATATGTCTGGAGATAACACTAAGATGATGATGATGAGACTAGACTATGATCCCCGGATCATAGTTTAGTGTAGCGAAGGAAAATAAGAAAAATAACTACCAACCAGCTTGTTTTAATGTTAAAGAATAGCTACGAAGAAACTGACTTCAAAGTTCTCGTTTCTCAAGCAACAGTAAGTCATCAATTAGATTAGAAAACTAAATACGCTCTTCAAATCATATACTAACAGGAACATAATACCAGTTTTAAATAAATGATCTCTTACGCACTGTATCAACAGCTCTATACCATTCTTATCAAACCTCTAATCACATAGCTTGATGTGCCTGATGAATGAATGTTTTGTGATGTTAATACAAAGATTATGTATTAAAACTACTGTTCTCGGCCTCCATGATCAAAAGACAAATCCGCTACTGAACGTCAGTTAAAATTCTACTTTATCTAGATGCATTTCGGTTGACATTTGCATGTGTTTGACGTGGTATTTGTATGGTTTATTGTGTTTGGAAGGTAATGAGGTATAGGCTAGTACACGTGTTTCGTTATCACAGTTTAATCCTAAGGACGTTTTGCTGACGGGCCGTTGTAAATTGCCTGTGAATGATTTATTGGTGACGTTGACACTGATTTGGATTTTAATCGGTTGTGTAAATATTGCTTGTGAATGTTCGGTGTAACTGATCCGAGTATTTGAATGCTTTTCTCATTTGTCAGTTTGTCAGATATGGTCAGTGTTGGAAATTTTCTTGAAGAGGTATTAACATCTTTAGATTGGGCAATGTGCGAATCGCATTGTTACTGATATAAGACGTTGAGATGAAGCGCTTGTGGCTAATTGGTAACGGAGTATTTTAACAAATTGCAACGTTAAGCAATACTATTAATTAAGTAATACGAGATAATATGTTTCTATCGATGTATGATTGTTCTGCTACTTTAAAATTTGTTTCGTATTTTTAGTAGTTGTAGTACATTCATACATATAATCACGCCTTTAGAGAAATTTGAGATTCCGTCAATTCCACATTTCATCAATCATTGAATTCAGTCACACGTAATAGGGGATGAGCCTATTACCGTCTTCCGGGCACAATTGTTAACTCGAACCATGCACGTGAAGCTGATCCTGGGCTGTATATATCTGTTTGATGTTAAACAGCCCTATTACTTAGTCACCTTGTACGACACCGCATGGGAAGAGATGGGGTGGTCAAAATTCTACTATGCCGGGAACCACGCAGTTTATTTTTTTTATTAGGTATAAGAATATACCATCCTTACATTGCATAGAATATGTCGTGAGTTTAATAAATAAGATCTCTCCTCAATCTTTCTCAAGCACAAAATCATATCATTACCCACTGAATCATCAACTAAACCGACTAAATTAAAAAACCATCCAGGCAGTAAAAAGTCGGTGGATCTGCTAAGCATCTGATGAGGCCATATATCACGCTATCTGATCTCCCCACCGATTGATTTTCGGAAATCACCTCCGAATAACCCTCGCGATAAAGTGATTTACGTCTGAGACACACTGTTAGTTTGTTTAGTGTGCCAATGTGTTTAAACAATTAGACAAATAAAGATAAAACTATTGGTTTAGAGTAGGCTGGATATGACGGCCTGTGCATTAGTATAATACATAGAACCTATCTATGACCACTGAGCGTATAAATAAACTTCTTCATTCCATGATAATCTTCTTCTTTGTTCTTTATACCATCCAAGTGACAGACAAGTATACGGACCAAAGTGGTTACCGTAGCCTATGGACGTGTGAAACGCCAGGGGAGTCACTTGTGCTGCCGACCCTGTATGTGCAGAGAGTTTCTGTGTCGTCGGTGCGGAAGACAAAGCAGGACAAGCCTTTGGTCTTCCCACTGACAGTACAAAAACTCTTCAGTGCGTTCTGGCTACCCTACTCACCGCTGCCGGTCTCAGGTCGCATTTGAAGCTTTCAACTTTTAATCTCTAAATCCCGAAAGGAAAACCTAAACTAGAGTTTTGATCCAAAACGTCTTGGTGGAGTGGAAAAGATAGATAAACTTGGAAGGTACAAACTCGTGAGCGTCCGCGAGTTCACGCCAGCCAGAAGGCTAATTAATACTCGAAATAAAAAGATGTTTAAAATTCAGTCTCGATCTAACCTTGATCTCCCAAATGTCAAAAATGCTCACGATGACAATGAAGGAATTGCAAAATTGTTGTTATGACTATTCATAAATACTTCACATTTGACAGCAAATCATGTTTGTGATTGAAATTAAATATTTGAATAATATTATACACCCCTAGTTGTTATAACAATAAATTGTATCACGATTTCTGAATGAGGTGGGACACGACGGTATTTCCGTCCCAATTGAGCAGTCCGACTGGGGAAATACCTCCACCCTACAGAATACCACGGCTATAATAACATCATATTGTGTTCCCGGTGGTGAGTAGGGTAGCCAGAGCTCATTGGAGAGTTTTTGTGCTGTCAGTGGGAAGACCAAAGGCTTGTCTTGATTTTGTGTTCTGCACTGACGGCACAGAAAATCTCTGTTCTTACAGGGTAGGCAGCACGGGTGTGACTTCCCTGGTGTTACATACGTTCATAGGTCACAGTGACCACTTTCCATCACGAAGGCCGTGTGCATGTCTGCCACCTAAGTTGTATGAAAAAAATTGAATTTGGAAATTAAATTGCGTCCTACATGGCGTTATTTACCGATGATGCCGCGTCCGACTGACTTTGTGCGTCCGAAATACGGACGCAAGATTAACCGACCCTCATTTTCAGCCCAAATGTTCCTTATGATCAATAGAATGCTAGGGCGAAAAATTGGCATGGACGTAATTCCATCACTACAACGCCTTTTAGCGTATAATATAGTTCGGCCGTCGCCCGACTGAAATTTGGAGGGCACTAGTGTTCAGCGTATACTTTACCACGTATACTTTGAGTTCAGTTCACCGATCTTAATGTGTCCATTGAATATCGTACTTAATTTGTAAAGTTTTTATCATGTTTTCGTGACAACAATCTTGCGTCTCTTAAATATCCTTAAACGGGCACTAGGTACGGTGTCTGAGGGGTCTATTCGGGGTTCACGAGGGACGGCGGGGCGGGCGGCGGGCTTCAGCGCGCTCGCGTGCCGAAGTTTTTAAACAAACAGACATGTGCGGGCCGTGATGTAAGTTTGTCACCAAAGTGAAGGCTTTAAAAATGGTTATTTATTTGATCTATTATTACCTATAGATAGTTTTTTTTTAATCTTCAGTTGTTATTGAGGATTGAGGTCTTAGTCATAGCGTGACTATGTCGCCCTCATTGGAATTGTTGAATACATGGTGTTCAATCAATGATCTATACAGCAAATCTTAGCTAAGGAATACAATTTTTTCGGCTCCTCAGAAGTTGGACTAGCGAGGATACTGTTACATAGGCCCATATTGTTATTACCGTTACCATATTGTTACGACAGACGTCGATATCTCGAAAACTAATAACCGGATCTTCAAGAAATAAAAACGCATTGTTAGTGACGAGGTACTCTACCGATTGGCATAGAAAAATCTAGAATTGTCAACACAAAGTCACAACCTACCTACGAGTACCTACTCTTTTGAATAAATGAAAACAATAGGTGAATATCGAGAATGAACTCGAAAGTTCAGTGACGGCGGCAAACTTCAAAAGAAAGTGGATAGTTATCGCTCGCGTATTTTCTAGATGATTCGACCCTCCTAATTGAGAGGTATATGAACACGCTCGCATAGCGACACCATTCATTCTGTCTTTGAGATCGCTAACAAATACAGCGAGCTTAAGCAACCGAAGAAGATTATACCTGTGACCTGAGCAACGACTGTGGACTACTGTGAACTACTGAGCGACTGGAACTGTTGAAGAGTACTGTGTGCACTAGTGATTTAATTGTCTAGTTTGTGGTGAGCTAATAAATTCCTTCGTTGCGTACACGGCATTTATTTGTACCCTGTGCACGTAACAATATAATTGCTTTCTTTGAGCCTCATTCCGGACACACTTCATCAAAATGTAATTGATTGACGTTACATAAGCTACAGTTAGGCGAGCCCAACTTATCCTTTAAAGATAGACTGTAGGCACTTGAGGTGGAAACGATCCAGAGTACGTTTGTGGTGCCGATACACACACCACATCTCAGAGGAATATAAGAGGTTTGACAGCACAACTGCCATGTAAACAGATATTTTGGTGGCCAGCTTAAGGTCATTTGAGCAGAAAACCTTGGAATGCAGCTTCCCAAATATCGCAGCTGCGGCATAGATCCTGCTGCCGATCTCATCATCAAGGTCACACTTGGATGTTATAGTGCTCCCCAGATAGCAAAACTGGTCAACCTGCTTGAGCATGTCCTGACCTAGCTGTATAGACAGTGTCTCGTGACCATGTGTGTCCAGAGACATCACCTCCGTCTTCTTGACACTGATTTTAAGGCCGAACTTGCAGCAAGCTTGGTGACAACTGGACATTAGCTGTTGCAGGCCATCAGGGGATTCTGCCACAAAGCATAAGCATACATGATTTCTGTAATAATTGTATGGGGAGACCTTAGTGCGCGCCTTAAGTCTGGCCAAATTGAAAAGACCATCCTCCGCCATCTGTGCGGAAGCGGATACGTACTCCCTTAGAAAGAGTTCGTAAAACATCACTGACTATTACTGCAAAGTACTTGGCGAACAGTGTGGGCGCTAGAACACACCCTTGTTTCACCCCACAGGTAACGAGTAAGAAATTTGATTGTTCACCATCGACACCGACGCAGCATTGCATGTCGTTATGCAGGAGTCTAAGAAGTCTCACAAACTTCTCCGTGCACCCTAGCTTCCCAAGCATCATCCAGAGAGCTTCCCGAGGCACACTGTCGAATGCCTTCTCCAGGTCAACACAGCGGAGATAAAGCGGACGACCCTGTTCTCTGCTATTTTCTTGCAGTTGACGCACAGAAAAGATTGCTTCAGAGGTGGTTCGTTCAGGTCGGAAGCCAAACTGGGTTTCTGGCAGTATCTTTTCAGACAGAGCTTTTAAGCGGTTTAAAAGGACTCTCGCCAAGGCCTTTCCCAGGGCTGACAAAAGCGAAATACCGCGGTTAGAGTTGCAGTCGGAACGGTCACCCTTGTTTTTGTAGAGGGTTTTTTTTTAATTTTTTATACCACTTAGTTGGCAGACAAGCACACGGCCCACCTGATGGGAAGCGGTTACCGTGGCCTATGGACGTATGCAACACCAGGGGTGTCACACTCGCGCTGCCGACCATAGGGAAACCTTCTGATGCCCCTCTTGAAGAACTCCATATTGTAGGCACTTGGGAAAACCGCAGCAGGGAGGTCATTCCACAGCTTGAGTGTGCGTCGGATGAAGTTTCTTTCATACCGCACAGTGCGCACCGTCTCAGGTCGCAATGTGTGGGGATGAATTCGCTGCCTATGGCGAGAGGTGCGATGATACAATGTAGCTACGGGCATCATGTCTAACAATTCATCTGAGCACAAACCATTGTATAGGCGGCAGAACACACACAATGAGGCAAAATCCCTCCTAAGGCTAAGAGGTTCCACTCTACCTGTGAGTATGGGATTGTCAACCAGCCTCAATGCCCGTCTTTGCAACGAGTCGAAGGGGTCAAGTTGGTATGCTCCAGCAAAAAGGTGACAGCAGTACTCCATGTGAGGCCGGACCTGTGCTTTATAAAGAAGGAGTTGCTGCCCCGCAGTGAAATACTGCTTCGCCCTGTTGAGCACTCCGAGCTTTCTTGATGCCAAGTTAACCTTGTCCTGCAAATGACTTCGGTATTGGACGTCACTGGAGATATCGACACCAATTATCCCTATACTCAGGGAGATGGTAAGCGGTGTGCCCAGGAATTGCGGCGCTACAATGAATGGGGTTTTCTTAGCGGTGAATACACATACTTGTGTCTTAGTGGGGTTGACTTGGACTAGGTTTAGTCGTCCCCAATCGGATATTCCAGAGAGAGTAGTCTCGATTTCAGACACAAGTTGTTCGCGACTCTTCTCCACCTCGGACTGAGGGATATTTGCACGGCCCGTGTAACACGTGTCCCCGGTACTGTCACCCGCATAACAATGAATGGAGCCATCAGACAGCATGTCATTGATATGCAGCAGAAACAGCGTCGGAGACAACACGGAGCCTTGTGGGGCACCAGCGTTTATGTTCATGCGGTCCGAGCAGCTGCCGTCGACGACGGCTTGGATGCTTCTGTTGGACAAAAAGCTGGAGATCCATTCGCACAATCCTTCGAGGAGTCCATAATATGGCAACTTCGTAAGAAGACCTTTGTGCCAGACCCGATCGAAGGCCTTCGCTACATCGAGGCTGACCGCTAGTGCCTCACCTCGACTTTCGATGGCTTGCGCCCACCGGTTTGTGAGATACACAAGAAGGTCACCGGTAGAGCGACGGTGGCGAAAACCGTACTGTCGGTTGCTCAGTAGATCGTTTCCTTCAAGGTACCTCAGGAGTTGTGTATTAATAACACGCTCCATAACCTTCGAGAGAAGGGAGGTTATAGCGATAGGCCTGTAATTGGTCGGATCTGTCCTGTCACCTTTCCTAAGAAAGGTGACAGGACAGATCCGTACCTCAGTACAGGGTGCACGAATGCAGTCTTCCACGAGGCCGGGACCTGCCTTGCGGAGTATGAGAGTGCGAAAAGTCGTGTAAGTACAGGGCACAGCTCGGGGGCACAGTGCTTAAGCACCATCGCCGATATGCCGTCCGGCCTACTCGACTTCCGAACATCTAGGGACTTAAGCTCGTGCCGGACCACCCGTTGTGTGATTTTAATTTAGGTCATCGAAGCACCACAGCTGGGGATGATGGGTGGTTCGGCGTTCCCGTCGTTCATAGTCGAGTTTGACGCAAAGAGATTACCCAAAAGATCGGCCTTCTCCTTAGCGCCATGGGCCAGACTACCGTCGGATTTTTGCAGCGGCGGAAGGCAAGCCTGGCAGAAGTTTCCCTCAGCAGCTTTAGCGAGCGACCAAAATGCACGACTGCCAGATGGGTAGCGCGCAAGCAAAACTCAAACTTTGCTCTAGACGTTGCCTTTTTACTGGACCTTGAAGCAGCATTCAACTTCCGCTTCACCTCAGCGATGTTCGGATCCTTATTGGCAAGAGCCGTGGTCCAAGCCTTGTATGCAGATTGCTTGCGGTCTCTAGCTTCCCTGCAAGGCCTATTAAACCACGGGCGTTTGCTCGCTCCTGTCGCGACCCAGCGGTTGGGGACGTAACATTCCATACCCACTAGAATCGCGTCAGCGACTGCTGTTGCACAGGAGCTTGGATCATCAGAAGAGAAGTAAAGCTGCCTCCACGGGTACGACGCGAAGAATTCTCGCAGTCCGTCCCAGTCTGCCGACTTGTAGTGCCACACATGCCGCCACTGAGGTGGCCGCGGTGGTTCAGGCCGCGCGAGTGACACTTGCGCCCGGACGAGGCTGTGGTCCGAATTACCGAGAGGTGCTTCCACCCTTAAGGGTATTCATCCGGGCGCGTAGTCAGCAGAAGGTCCAGTATAGAGCTTCTGTGGGTCTCAATTTCTGGTGTTCTAGTGATAGAATGCACCAGTTGAGAGAGCCCATAAGTTAGAGCGAAGTCGTGAGCAGCCCTTCCCGCAAAATCAGTCCTAGGAGACCCCAGCCACATACAACCAGAGCCCACAGACAAGTTGGGGTTGTGTGACTGGCTGGCGCGATGGGCGGAAGGGCCCCCGGTCCCCTCTCAGATACTGAAGCCAGGTCCACTCCGGTCTCCTCCTCCGGCATGGCTACAGCACCGGGAACTTTACACAGGCTGCTGGTTCAGCCTCCTGAGGCGGAGATTAAGTAATCCCCAGGTTCGGAAACCGTACAGCCTGCGGGCGGCCAGCGGATAACCGTTTCACCGAGTCTCCCTGACCACCGCGCCAACATTTCACGCCCCCACCAGTCAGTGGGGTCAATTTAAGCCTTTGGTCTTCCTACTGACAGCACAGAACCTCTCCAGTGGGCTCTGGCTACCCTACTCACCGCCGGGAACACAACACAAGGTTATTATAACCGGGGTATTCTGTAGGGCGGAGGTACTTACCCAGACGGACTGCTCAATTTTGGACGGGAGATACCGTCATGTCCTTCCTCCAAATAAAAATACAAATAAAGGTACAAATGCGAGACACTTTAAAGTCATCCGGGACTCGCTCTTCCTCCCACATACGAGCAAAAAGTTTCCAAACCAACATCTACAACTCCCCGCCGCCGTATTATAACAGCTCTCCCGGTATAAGGTCAATACCAACCGCTCGCTTCTGTTGCTGTCTGATAGCAGAGACAACCTCATCATATGACAGGGGCTCATCCAGCTCAATGGAAAGAGGGAGTTGAGGTATTACACTCACATTTTGTAAATCAGATGATCGATCTACGTTGGACTTGGACTTGACCAGTATCTCTCTGCCTGACAAGTATAATCAATCAAGTGCCAGTGTTTCGGATCGAGGATGCATCCACGTTGTCTTGTGCTTAGCGGCAAGTCTGAACATAGTGTTCGATATTGCAAGCTCAAAATGAGCACAAAGACTGAGTAGCAACTGACCATTGCTGTTCATGTTGCCGACTCCGTGTCTACCCAAGACTCCAGGCCAAGCCTCATTGTCCCGTCCAACTCTGGCATTGAAATTGCCTAGCAATATAACCTACTCTCTGGCGTTTATGCTGTCAAGGCATTGAGATAGTTCCTCGTAGAATTTATCTTTGATGTCATCAGCCTTGTCTAGCGTAGGGGCATAGACACTGATGACATTAAGGTAATTGTCTTTGTCCGTGAAGGCGCAGTGTGGTAACGCGGTCTGAAGAATGCATAGGGTGCTCCTCAAGTCGCTTAGCTATGTGATTCTTGATGGCAAACCCTACGCCTGAACGTCGCGGTTCGGAAGCTGTGGTACCTTTCCAAAAGAAAGTACAGCCGCCACCTTCTTCTATCAGCTCTCCTTCATCGGCAAGGCAATCCACGTTATATCGATGAAGTTCCCGAGCTACTATGGCAGTTTTGCGTTCAGGGCAGGCGTTGCCATCGCGATCAACAAGCGTTCTCACGTTCCACGCGCCGAATGTCATTATAGGTATTGTCATTTTTGTATGCTAACTATTAGTTATTTAATATCTGTGCCTGGAGTCTTTATAAGCCCTTATATAGATGGAAGCCTCTTGGCTGACAAGCTGGATACAATAATTCAAAAACAGTATTCGGAACCAATCTGAATTCAATAGTAGATAGATGTCATGTAGTTATTAAATCATTATGATATATGCAGAGCATTATACGGAATTGATTTCAACATGCAGTTGGATGGAGGCGGGAATGTGCATGCAGTGTTTTGAACGTATACGGAGATATTCAGTGTGCAAGAAAGATTTAAGAGTGAACGGACGAACTAATTCAGTTATACGGAACCAATCTCAATTCAATAGTAGATGGATGTAATTTAGTTATTATAATCATTATGATATATGCAGAGCATTATACGGAATTGATTTAAACATACATTCGGATGGAGGCAGGAATGTGCATGCAGTGTTTTGTAGGTATACGCAGGTATTCAGTGTGCAAGAAAGATTGAAGAGTGAACGGACGCACAAATTCAGCTAGAAATATTTAATTTGAATATCACCATTTAACGTTTAAATGAAATTTGACGTCGACTACTGATATGATACTGATTAAAACATCTTACATACGCATTGAAAACATTAAAAATCTCACTACATTCAGTGGACGCCGCCAGGTGGTAGTTTGTAAAGACGCAAGAAGTCCTTCGCGATTTATATATATATATATATATTAAAACTTTGTTTAATACTTTAGAATTACATTCATATTTTTTTTTTTTTTTGCTTTCAGATTATTTTTTATTTGACAGATTTAACAAAGTAAACAAATCAAGAAATAATTTATAAATATTAAATACAACAAAAATAAAATAACTATTATACAACTTATAGCTAAGAACAATTAAAATGCGTCGTAGAATTCCTCCGCATCGCATGCCTCTTGTGGTAGCGTTCCCAGAAGACTGGCAGCATATATATATATTTAAATATAAGAATATTAGTAACCAAAATTACTAATATTCGCTCCAACCCCTCGAGCAAAGCTATTTTACTTGTGTTAGGAGTGGGTTTATATCAGTTTACTGTATTCTATTGTATGCTTAATTGTTTATGTCTATCTTAGTTAGAGTCTTTCTGGTCTAACTAAGATGCCTCTAAACTTTTCCGTGAAGCCTGCTATCTGATCTCCGCAACCAATTGGCGATATCAAAGTAACCAGCTGTTACTGATACCTGTAATACACCTTCATCGATGCTTACATTAACTAAATAATAGATATCAGGTCAGAAGCACCGTCTCAATAAATAACATGTTATTTATTGCGGCAGCTGTGTGTCTCACATTATTAAACAATAATGGGCATGTAAGTTTACATTAAGTGCTACTTAAAATATACTAATTTAAATACGATGAACATAAATTTGCTTAAAATTATAATAGTCACGAAATGTTATAAGAACTCATCTGCACAAAAAGGAAGTCTGTAAGACTGCAATAACTACTTATATATTAATTGTATATTCCATACAATGTCGATATATTACCTTTAATACATATATATATATATATATAAATATATACATTGGGACCTAAAAATAAACTGGCGAAATGTGGGTGCAAGCACCTCTGCCTACCCTTTCGGGGATATAGGCGTGAGTTTATGTTATGTTATGTTTATATATATATACTACCTTTGGAGTTCAGGGTATCCTACTCTTTGTGTTAACTTGGTTTATCAACATTTTACCAGAACGAGTGTCGTCTGGTCTAACCTCCCAACCAAGAGAGGAATACCTACACCAGAACCACGTCCATGAATCAACAGGTGCACCGACTAGCAGTTGAGGTTTAGTCGAGCTCCGAAGACCTTTGTTAGCCCTACATATACCTCCCCGGGAATTAGAAATCTACATACATACGTATAATCATGCCGTTATCCCCGGAGGTTTTAGGCAGAGGTGAATTAACATCCACATTTCACCAATCATTGAATTCGGTCCCACGTATTAGGGGGTGAGCCTAGTGCTGTATTCCGGGCACTGTTGTTGACTCGAGCCATGCAACTGAGGCTGAGTCTCGACTATATAAAATTTGTCTGATGTTAAACAGCCCTATCCTTTAGTCGCCTTATACGACACCATGTGGAAAGAGATGGGGTGGTCCAAATTCTACTCTGCTGGGAACCATGCGGCATTGTATAATTCACGTCATCAATGAATTACCCTTTCACAATCCACTGCTGAACATAGGCCCCATTTCATCCGATCCCCTGCCTTCCGCATTCAGTCTGTCCCAGCCACCTTTTTCAGGTCGTCCGTCCATCTGGCCAGGGGTTGTCCTACCTTCGCTTGCCTTTTCGCGATCTCCACTCTAGGACTCGTTTGCTCCAACGACCATTAGTCCTTCGAGAAACGTGGCCAGCCCACTTCCACTTCAGTTTGCTTATTCTGCGACCTATGTCGGTAACTTTAGTTCTCTATAGAATAACCTCGTTCCGAACCTATTCTTCAGACAAACACCAAGCATAGCTTGCTCTATGGAGTGAGCTATGCTTGGAGTTCCCACTGCGCGACTTTTAAGTTATGAACCAGCCCCACCGTAAGTGTCCAATTCACGCCATATAGCAAAGTAAAAATATTTAAAACACTTAAAATATATTTTTTATTATATCTATTATTGGTTTCTGATAGAGAGGGTATGTTTCGCAAAAAAAAGGCTTAAGATGTAAGGCAAAATCAAAGAAAAATCCACGCTCTTTTGTTTCCTTAAGCATTACACGGACGAAATTAGGAATTAATAATATCCGTATTTAAACTATCATGGTCACTCATATCGGGATATACCATGTTTCATTATTTTGAGTTTCCGATATTTCAAACAATGAAACATGGTAAATATCCCGTTTATTTTGATACTGATTAATAATATCTTACGTTTTATTCTTTTTCTTTATAATTCACACTTAACATAGCAAAATACAAAAAAGTTGGCAACATTGACTGTCGGTGTGTCCAACAATTTTATCGCTATCGAATCAGCGCCGCCGATTGGTTCAGTAATGGGCTGATTATCGTATTAGGGCAAGCCGATTATTTCGCACACTCCCTTTCTCCTTTCGAATTCCACAAATTGTTTGTTTGTGTCTCAAAGAGTTCTTAGTTTCAGATGTAAGTACGGTTCGATTTTCGAGTAAAAGTTAACATTAAATATTTTGTTGTAGAATAATTATAGATATTCTAGGGCTACTACTGGCAACCAAAGCGACCCACAGGTGGCGTGCGTTTTAGTCCGTTCGAGTCCGACATAACCTCCTCCACCGGCTCCGGTGGGGAGGTGTCCGTGGGGATTTTGCGCACGTAAAAAAAATAAAATAAAAAAAAGGGCTACTACTGGCTATTGGGTTTCAAACCTTGTGGAACATAGATAAGACAAGGAGCATTATTTAACTTTACATTTTATTTAACTTTACTTTATTATTTATTAATCGGAAAAGTAGTGTGGTTATTGTAAATGGCCTGTATTAATTAGTTTGTATTAGGTTTAGTCAAATTAGGTTTCCCCTGTAAAAGTAGTGTCAGTGTGTGTTTTTCAGTTTTTGTTTTGTTAGGCTCCAAGTAGGTACGGAGGACTAGCAGAATAAAAGGATTACGTGCACTATGTATAAAAAGAAAATGACTTAACTTTTTGAATTATCTAGGTAGTTAAAAACACGTGTCAATTTTTCAGACAAATACTATAAACTTAATAAATTATATGCCATAACTTTTTAAAATGCATCATTACATTACACCCAATATACAATTGAGGGAGATAGCACGTTGTAAAATGCGAAAAAGGCGGAGCAAATGGAAGAGGTTATTAGTTGAAAATTACCGCGCGTCCTCCCTGTAATGTCACCAGCAATAAAGCCTGCGCCGGCCGAGCTCTCGCCGATGTAGAGAAACTAGATGTGAACAACAATTATGCGTTTATTTCCAAAAGAGAAGTCAGTGGGAATAAATCTTACCTCTTATAGAACGACCATAGCAAATTAGTATGGAATTCTAGGAGGTTTGATTGGAAATAGATACTGAATTTTCAGTTAGTAGGCCAGTAGAAATCAGGTGTACCAGTGTGTACACATCACAATCTGAAAATAGTCTATCTAAAATATACTTCGAAAATGACTTCTAAATAATCATACTTTCACAAGCTGTTCAGAACAATAAATTGTGTCACGATTTCTGGATGAGGAGGCAATAAATTTCGAATTTGGAACGAGACGCAGAAACTAAATAAAATGAATTAATGATTTTTTACACCTAAATGTATACGCATAGCGTATTTCGTTACCTACTAGAATTTCTCGACAGGTTGCAGCGACGCGCGGTTCGAATTATTGGGAATCCTGAGATCACGAACACCCTCGAGCCTTTGCAGATGCGTAGAGATATTGCTTCCTTGGCTGTATTTTACCGTCTCTACCATGGTGAGTGTTCTGACGAGCTCTTCCAACTAATCCCACCCTCGCCTTTCCTATATAGGACAACACGTGCAGGGCTTAGATGTCATCCTCACACTATGCAGAATATAGGAGCAAGAACTGAGTTCGGAGACTCTTTTCTTTGCCACACCACCAAGACCTGGGATTAATTACACGTGTTGCCTTCTTCCTACAGTCCCGGGTCCTTTAAGCGGGGCGTAAAAAAGCATCTGATGAGGCCGCCAAGCTACGTGCCACCATTGTAACATAACTTAGTGTTTGTAATGGTGACCCTCTCTTTCCTGAGACTTTGCCTTTAGCTTACCATCAGGCGAGGTGAAGTGAAGTTGGCGTGTCCTAGACAAAAAAACAAATATCATTTACTACCTTAGTAATAAAAAAAAACATTTTTTCCAAGTCAGCTGCTGTCCTCCAAGCTGTTTTGGAACTCAGTTTGGGTTAACTTTTCATTATCACTACTAAGCGGCCAAACGACATTTTCCATGAAGGGACTGCCATCTGACCTCCAAAACCCATGGGTGATATCAAAGTTCTGTTGTTTGACCAATTGTTGGACTTTAAGGGCTCCAACTAAATGTAAGGACTGCCGTTAAAGTTTGTGTGGCAACTGTAACCGACGCATTAGTAGGTAATTGAGACCTCTCCGAGGTACGAAGAGGTTAACTTTGTACTTAACCTACTCAGTTACCACTCTTTCTAACTCAGTAATCAATTCAATGAACCAAAGCAAGCAATGTCCCATCTAGATATAAAACCTCTTTACCTTCCATTGTAAACAGGGTGGTTGTGGAGTCTAAACCCAACCCCTTAGGGGCCGGAAAGGGGGAGGGTAGCGGCGAGTGGGAGGGGGAGTACGGCCTTAATTACCGCCGCTTTTATAGTTTTAATGAGTTCATTTTGGACCGGGGCTAACAAGCGACGTAATACCTATTTAAACCAATTTTGAAATTAATATCGTAAAGTGCTGGCTGTTTTTTGATGTCGATAATTTTTATTTTTTTTCCTTTTGTGATTGTGATATTATCATTGAATATGAGAGTGATAACTGCAGAAGCAGGTCCAAAATGGTGGCACGATGTGTTCCATACGAGTCTCTCTAAGTAGTGCAGTTGGTCGCATAATTCACGTTATGACTAGTGGTCTAAGTCTCACGTGGACTGAACTTCGTGTGTATTTGGTTGGTTCGAAATTATTTCAAAATCACGTTTACCACACCAGTAAAATGATTTCTGTAAGTCTGGCCCCCAGGAGATCAGATGACGATTAGGACATGTGGTTGAGTTTTAAGAGGCCAATAAATTTGCCAAATTTTTATTTATATATAATGTCTCATCGATAAATATCGCACATCACTACAAACTTTTATCAGAAGCTCGCAACTCGCGGTTACGTCTACTATTTTGTCGATATTAATTAAAAAGGGGTCCGTACAAGTTTATATTAAAGAAAATTAAGCAATCCCCTTCTAAAGTTAGTAATGAATTTTCACAATAAAGCCTGATGTTGGATCGTAAACCGCTTGATGATATTTTGTTACTTTGTTCACTAACAGCCTCGTTTTAAGAATAAATTGAATTTTGTGACAATTTGTGTTTTCATTTTATTTAGTTAAAGTTTTCTCATTTAACTTTATTTATTGGTTCCACGGTATAAGTTTGCGTTTATGTCTGTTTCGCTTCGATTCTTGAATCGGACAAAGTGGTTATAGGAATCCGCAGGCAAATTTTCAGTAACGAACGTATCAGGTAGATAGGTAGTTAGTAGACGAGAAGAACAGGACAGGTAGATTTTTCTAGAAAAATATGTATGCATAATGATCTACTTAATAATTCAGGGATATATTAGGACAGTTTTAGCAAAAGATTTCCATAAAAACTCGGAGTTCTGAAAAAGGTGTGACGGTTTTTCACGTTGCAGCGGTGTCTTTTATTATACAAGTTCGCTCCTGTATAGAATACTTTTTACAGCATCGTACTGTCCTACAATTTAAGATTCTTTAGTTGGGGCTGTTAAGAAATTCATCATTTTAGGGTCATCAGTATAAAAACTCCTATAGTTCTTAGCGCGCTTCTAAAACCTTCGGGACCACACCTATCTTATAAACAACACCTGCAAATTAGCGAACGAGGCACTGGAGCAGACCTCTATCAAAAGGAGAAGAAGGAGTAAGTGGACCTCGGACATCAACGTGAAACCCTCGGATGCAGTCGAGAAGAACGCCAAGATGATGTAATAGCCAAACACCAATAAAAGTAACCATGTAATCAAAATCCAAAATTAACTTATCTTCATCTAATCACATAAACTAGAAATAAAACACTCTTTAATAACTAAACTCTAACTTAACTAAAAGGCGTAAAACTAAACTGTACATGTGGAAAAGCACCTCGTACTAACACAGCCCACCCGACTACCCAGTAGGGTGGGGTGGGGTCGGTAATAGCCCCGCAATTATCGCCCTATTAAGTAGTTTGGGACCAGCGCACTTCCCTGTGGGACTCCGTTCGAATATACCATTATAACTTTATGTATATGAGCCTATGTTTTAATATTATGAAGTGATATGGTTAGCAATTAGCTGTTTGAAGTATTGATATAGTTTTTTATAATTAATGACAGGTAGTCACACTTTTGCGTGCCTTTGGGGGTATAAGTCATGTTGTCGTTGGCCTTAGTTGAAGCTGTTAAGTGTCTTAATTTTCATGTGTGTTTATAATCACTTCCGTATGTTAATAAAATTAGCGCAGTTAATAATATATTTTCAAATACAAGATTTTATTAACCTTTTTCGGTACCTACATTACCCACATAATGTACTTCTAAGGCCATAATTACAAACCAGTGTATGGAGGTAGGACACGACGGTATCTCCCGTCTCAAATTGAGCAGTCCGTCTGGGGAAGTACCTCCGCCCTACAGAATACCGCGGTTATAATAACCTTGTGTTGTGTTCCCGGTGGTGAGTAGGGTAGCCAGAGCTCACTGGAGAGGTTTTGTGCTGTCAGTGGATAGATCGTAGGCTTAAATTGACACCACTGACTTGTAGGGGCGTGAAATGTTGGCGCGGCGGTCAGGGAGACCCGGTGAAACGGTTATCCGCTGGCCGCCCGCAGGTTGTACGGTTCCCGAACCTGGGGATCACTTAATCTCCGCCCCAGGAGGCTGAACCAGCAGCCTGTGTAAAGTGCCCAATGCTGTAGTCGTGCCGGAGGAGGAAACCGGAGTGGACTCGGCTACAGTATTTGGGAGGGGACCGGGGGCCCTTCCGCCCGCCGCGCCAGCCACTCACACAACCCCAGCTTGTCAGTGGTGGTACGAAGCCTAGCTTTGTCTTCTGCACTGGGAGCACAGAAACTCTCTATACCTTCCTCCCCCCCACCCCCCACATAGGTCATGAAAGGAAAAAATAAGAATAAGGTTACTACAGCGGTACCATCATCCACAATACATGTGGATTTCTGTAACATCAGGGGCCTACACACCAACCTCAACGCGGTCCATCTACATTTAGAGACCGCGCAGCCCACCTTGTTTTTTCTGACGGAGACGCAAATATCATGCCCGGCCGATACAGCCTACTTAATGTACCCGGGGTACAAACTCGAGCATAACTTCCTGAGTCGCGCCGGGGTATGCTTGTACGTCCGGGATGATATTTGCTGCCGCCGTCTTCAAGGCCTTGAAGACAGGGACCTGTCAACTCTTTGGGTACGTACGGATCACGGTGGCCACACCCGTATCTTTGCGTGCCTCTACAGGTCTCATAGCGGTGACTTGGGTACAGCTCAATTGTTTGAGCATCTGCAGCGGTCTGCGGACAAGGTAATTGAGCAATACCCTACCGCAGATTTAGTATTCTTGGGGGACTTCAACGCTCACCACGTAGAGTGGCTGGGGTCTCCTAGAACTGATTTTGCGGGAAGGGCTGCTCATGACTTTGCACTGAGCTACGGATTCTCTCAACTGGTGCATTCTATTACTAGAACACCAGAAATAGAGACCCATAGAAGCTCTATACTGGACCTTCTGCTGACTTCACGCCCGGACGAATACTCAGTAACTGTGGAAGCACCACTTGGTACTTCGGACCACAGCCTCGTTCGGGCGCAAGTGACTCTCACGCGGCCTGAACCACCGCGGCCACCTCAATGGCGGCATGTCTGGCACTACAAGTCGGCAGACTGGGATGGACTGCGAGAATTCTTCGCGTCGTACCCGTGGAGGCAGCTTTGCTTCACTTCAAATGATCCCAGCTCCTGTGCAACAGCAGTAGCTGATGCGATCCTAGCGGGTATGGAATGCTATATTCCGAACCGCTGGATCGCAACAGGAGAGAGCAAACGCCCTTGGTTTAATAGGCCCTGCAGAGAAGCAAGAGACCACAAGCAATCTGCATACAGGGCTTGGACCACGGCTTTAGCCAATAAAGATCCTAATATCACTGAAGTGAAGCGAAAGTTGAATGCCGCCTCGAGGTCTAGTAAAAAAGCTACGGCCAGGGCTAAGTTTGAGTTCATCGGCAGAATTGGCGAGCGGCTTGCGCGCTACCCATCTGGCAGTCGTGCATTTTGGTCGCTCGCCAAAGCTGCCGAGGGAAACTTCTGCCAGTCTTGCCTTCCACCGCTGCAAAAATCCGATGGTAGTCTGGCCCATGGCGCTAAGGAGAAAGCCGATCTGTTGGGTAATCTCTTTGCGTCAAACTCGACTATGAACGACGGGGACGCCGAACCACCCATAATTCCCAGCTGTGGTGCTTCCATGTCTGAAGTTAAAATCACGCAACGGGCGGTCCGGCGTGAGCTTAAGTCCCTAGATGTTCGGAAGTCGAGTGGGCCGGATGGGATACCGGCGATGGTGCTTAAACACTGCGCCCCTGAGCTGTGCCCTGTACTTACACGCCTTTTTGCACTCTCCTACTCCGCGCGGCAGGTCCCAGCCTCGTGGAAGACCGCATTCGTGCACCCTGTACCTAAGAAAGGCGACAGGACAGATCCGACCAATTACAGGCCTATCGCTATAACCTCCCTACTCTCGAAGGTTATGGAGCGTGTCATTAACACACAGCTCCTGAGATACCTTGAAGGAAACGATCTACTGAGCGACCGACAGTACGGCTTTCGCCACCGTCGCTCAACCGGTGACCTTCTTGTGTATCTCACAAACCGGTGGTCGCAAGCCATCGAGAGTCGGGGTGAGGCACTAGCGGTCAGCCTCGATATAGCAAAGGCCTTCGATCGGGTCTGGCACAAAGGTCTTCTTGCGAAGTTGCCGTACTATGGACTCCCCGAGGGACTTTGCGAATAGATCGCCAGCTTTTTGTCCAACAGAAGCATCCAAGCTGTCGTCGACGGCAGCTGCTCGGACCGCATGAACATAAACGCTGGTGTCCCACAAGGCTCCGTGTTGTCTCCGACGCTGTTTCTGCTGCATATCAATGACATGCTGTCTGATGGCTCCATTCATTGTTATGCGGACGACAGTACCGGGGACACGTGTTACACGGGCCGTGCAAATATCCCTCAGTCCGAGGTGGAGAAGAGTCGCGAACAACTTGTGTCTAAAATCGAGACTACTCTCTCTGGAGTATCCGATTGGGGACGACTAAACCTAGTCCAATTCAACCCCACTAAGACACAAGTATGTGTATTCACCGCTAAGAAAACCCCATTCATTGTAGCGCCGCAATTCCTGGGCACACCGCTTACCATCTCCTCGAGTATCGGGATCCTTGGTGTCGATATCTCCAGCGACGTCCAATACCGAAGTCATTTGCAGGACAAGGTTAAGTTGGCATCAAAAAAACTCGGAGTGCTCAACAGGGCGAAGCAGTACTTCACTGCGGGGCAGCAACTCCTTCTTTATAAGGCACAGGTCCGGCCTCACATGGAGTACTGCTGTCACCTTTTTGCTGGAGCACCTGCATACCAGCTTGACCCCTTCGACTCGTTGCAAAGACGGGCATTGAGGCTGGTTGACAATCCCATACTCACAGGTAGAGTGGAACCTCTTAGCCTTAGGAGGGATTTTGCCTCACTGTGTGTGTTCTATCGCCTATACAATGGTTTGTGCTCAGATGAATTGTTTGACATGATGCCCGTAGCTTCATTCTATCATCGCACCTCTCGCCATAGGCAGGGAATTCATCCCCACACATTGCGACCTGAGACGGTACGCACTGTGCGGTATGAAAGAAACTTCATCCCACGCACACTCAAGCTGTGGAATGACCTCCCTGCTGCGGTTTTCCCAAGCGCCTACAATATGGGGTTCTTCAAGAGGGGCATCAGAAGGTTTCTTCATGGTCGGCAGCACGAGTGTGACACCCCTGGTGTTGCATACGTCCATAGGCCACGGTAACCGCTTCCCATCAGGTGGGCCGTGTGCTTGTCTGCCAACTTAGTAGTATAAAAAAAAAAAAAAAATGAAATTCTAAAAGAATGCTAGTTTTATTTATTATAAATTAATTGTTATACTTCATCTTTAACAAATAAATCAGCGAATTTTAATACCGATTTAATTTCATTCATTTATTTATTGAGACAACTATTATATAGTCCACACCCATAAAAAGTAATGACATGCAACATTTAAAACAATTAATTAGATTCTGTTGATAGTTAGTCAAACATCAGTCCCACAGTTAACAAATCATACCTTTTCAATATATTGCTATTAGGTGTATATAAGCTGAACTAGCTGAAAATATCATTAAAATGATATTTTAATTAATTTGATTGCACGTATTTTAAAATACTACAGGATAATCAAAAGAAAAAACTAATGCCGAGAATATATTAAAGTTTACTGGATATATTTAAATATATATTTAAATTTGTGTCAAAAATGTAAAGAATAGTAAGAAACCCTAAGAAAGATAAAAGCTTATGCTTAATCCCAAGTTCACTACCGAATCTGGGCTTCACTTTTTAGCAGTGTAACTGAGGATTTACCTGCTCTTCGATATACAGTAATGATGAGTAAGAACCAAAAAAAATTATTTTGAATATCATTTGGACGTTTGTAAAGCTTTATTGTAATATTAATATTGCAATTTATCAAATGATTCATCTATAATTTGATGAATATGCTATTAAGTCTTATTGATTCATATTTTTTGTTCTTATATGTGATTCATTCTTCATTAGAACTTGTCTCATGGACTGCTTTAGCTTGAGCATTTGAACTTATTTTTGCGGCGAAAGTTTTTGAGGATAGATGAATTTCCTGCAAAACGGGTGTACGGAACGCATGAAACGGCACAGATAGATCATAGCCGGGTATAGTAAATTGGCTAATATAGAGAATAGGTTCCTATGGGTTGGTATCAGTATTTCGTGCGAGCGGACCAGTTGATAATAGCTAGTACTTAATACTTATCTGTAAATAGATTGAAGTGTATTCCAACTATTCACCACACTTTTATAAGAGTAAAAGAGAAGAAAATATGCAAATTGATTGCAAAAAGGTTGCAATCTTACGGAACGTTACTTTTCATGCAAAATGCAATTTTATTTGATCATGCGTAAGATGCTTTTTAAATCGATAATTCTTGAGTTATGTGACTTATTGTAAACAAAAGCTTTGTCCATTGTTATAGATTCATTTGCTCCAACGATCAGTTTTTTTTTTCGCATATTGATTCAAAGTGGGTCGTAAGTAGAAATGTGAGGAATTTTTACGATTCACCACAAGAATAGGAATAAAACGTATTATTTTATATTGTCAATTGTTGTTAGCAAAATATTAAAGGAGACCAATAATGGAGTATAGTACTAAAGCTTTTATTTAAGTTATAAAATATTGAAGAAAGGAAATAAATTGCTAATAATCAGGTGGTGGAGTAGGTTAGAGATCTTTTTCAGTCACTGAACGATTTTAACTATAGTAAAATAAATTTGGGTATCAGCGTATTGTTATATATGCAATATGTGGTAAATGCTTGAGGGAACTTTTGAGCTATTATGGACATAATTACTGTTTGTGCAGGAAATACACATGGACATTAAAACACTGTAACAGAACAAGCTTGTTCTGTTTTGTCTGTTACACTAACTGAACTAAACTAACTGTTGGCAGCGCGAGTGCGACTCCACGTTCATCACACGAGTGCCACACGTTCATCGACCACGGTGACCACTTAAGTGGTATAAAAAAAGAACTGCGTGTATAGAAGTATAGTGACAGGAATACCTGTGTTTCAAAACATTTTCATAGCAAATGTACGAGAGCTTTATAAAATATGCAGAAAAGGGTTGCTGGCGGCATGTCTCTTGGTCATCGCTAGTAGGCCAGACAAAAGCGACGCGTGCTAGAGGCGAGCTAAAGGTGAGCTAGAAGCATTCTAGAGACATGCGAGAGACATGCTATCGCACGAATGTTACCATACAATGGCACATCATACCGTCTCTCCGGCTTACGTCCTAAGCTCGACTTTATTTATTTAAATATTATATTATTCGCACCCATAGGTACCTGGATTGTGTAGAATTTTGTTGGTTATCAATTGAAAATCAACTTAAATATTCTTGTTTAAGAATCACTCATTTTCCCTCTAACTCCTCCAGTTAAGCTAAATTATTTATGCTAAGAATGGGTTCATGTTGGTAGTGTCATGGCCAGGATTCGAAGTTGGGACCTTTCGATCGCAAGGCCGAGTTTTAAACCATTAAGCTACCAACGCTTCAAACTATGAAAGTATAAAAAAAAATTAAAGATTTCATACATGTATACATTATATTAACACTTGTAAATCTTAGAAGGGCCCCTCAGAGGTGTACTAACACCCACATTTCGCCAACAATGATTTTTAATCCCGGTTTTGTGTAGTAAACAATACATTACTTAGGTATATAAAAATGAACGTCCAGCATACCCAACCTCAGTTATCTGCAAATTGCGTGGATCAATATGAACGCAATAAAGTTAATGTGTTAGTGATTCGTCCAGCGGGGGTCCAATCGTGTCGCGGCCGGGGCCCCTCAGCTAATGGGGCCCTACCATTACGCTATTAGCTATAAACACTTTACGACTATGAGTGGATTGCCTTTATATTGATATATTGTATGAAGTAATTTTTTGGTGATTGAAACCTGACTTCACTTGATTATATTTCATTATTTTTTCAGAGGTAAACCTTTACATCAATATAGTAATTCAGGTCGCAGCCAAAGCTTGCACTTAGGAGCCTTGGGGTCTGCGTCCTGTTTAGCTTGGCTTTTATAGGGACGACTATTTTTGTCCACAAGTCCGAGAAAAAAGCCTGTACGGGTACTTGTATCATCAATCAGAAGATGTACCGGTTTGATGATGAAGTTGGTGATATCCTATCGATTTTTTTGGGAAATGTTTTATGGACTTTTTCAAAATAAATATAGTAGGTACTTGGAACCTCTAGCAAATTATGACACTCGTTATCACTGTATTTATGGCAAGTGAAAGTATAAAAAAACATTATTATTGATGGGTGCATCCAACCCTAAATTAGCCTTAAGTTGATAATAGAATTAAGTACAACTGTTATAATGCCGCGGGATTTCCGGCAGAGGAAAATTGGGCCACTCCATCTCTTCCCGTATAGTGTCGTACAAGACGACTATATACAGCCCAGACTTAGCCTCAGATGCATGGTTTGAGTCAGCAATAGTGTCCTAAATACGTGGGACCGAATACAATGATTGGTGAAATGTGGGTGTTCAATTCACCACTGCCTAATCCTCCGGGGAAAAAGGTGTGATTATAATATTATGTATGTATGTTATGAAACCACAAAGCCAAACTAAACGAAACTGTTGAAGACTGACCCCGGGTTCCAAAATGCAAGCTTTGAATGCAACTCAGATGGCGCTCAAATAAAATTATGAAATCAAGTCATGTCACTTATAACCTTACACATCTAAGTAGGTGTACCAAATGATTTCCTAACTGACATAAGTTATAAAACGTCAAAGTAACTACACGATTGCGCACACAATACACATAATATAGTAGCTTTGATAATTTGACACAGTTTCCCCTGTTGCCAAATCCGTTCGCCATCAAAATTGCACGCTTGACCAGTGCACTGACGTCCGATATAACAATATTTTGTTAACCCCTCATCAATACGTATAATAACAGTTTGATAGACACTGATTCATCTCTTCAGAAGACTATTATACTACACACATGCCCTAAAAGTATCAAGAAAAGCAACCTTGTGTCGAGGGCATAAGAGTTCCGTAGTGTTGGCAAAAGGTCGATTAATATTGTCGTTGTAAGTCATATCATCGTCATATTTGAATCGCGTGCCGTGATTCGACAAAATTGTTCAAAGAGACGCCGGACCACCAGTGTGAGTCGTGATTTAGAGTTTATTTTGTGTTATCGATAGATTTGTTGATGGTGATTCTACTGGTAGTAAACGGTTGATGAGGCTTTCAAATAATATTGCATAAGTGGACTAAAAGTGTCATTATGCCTTTCCATGCGTAATAGAAGGGAGAGGTAGTTTAGGAAAGAAAAACTAACAAGAAAAAGTCTCTCACAGTCAGTATAAATCTAACATTTTGCTTCTTATTGAAATAATCTTAAATGGTAATGACATAGGTAGACAACTGCAGAACAATCTCTATATCTAGGAATGGATGTTCGCACCTGAATAACAAAAACTACATCGAGACAGATTGAGACGTTTTTTTCGAACGGAACAGCGGTGTCTTCTGTATAAGACACAAATTACTATCACTTTTTCATCACATTGCATATAGAGTAGACAAGTAGACTGATATTAAGAATATACATTATCTGGTGTAATATTAGACTATACAACTCTACTTACTTGTGCGATTCTTCGACGATTTACTTATGCATTAGTTTTTAAAAAAAGAAACTTAGCTAGTGTTCCTTTATAACACCATAAGGTAGGTCATGTCAATTGGTTCATTTATAGATCGTTAATTAGAACATAATTAATTTATCAAGTATAAATTTCACCAGCGTTTATCGATATCGAGTGTACCCCATCTCTATCAAACTAAAAAGCGTTTTCAAGAGGCACAATCAACACACATTGAATATTTCTTTGTTACGCCGAGTGATTTATTGATTGCGTCTCTGTCAACACCGGCTGGCACTTTACACCAAGCTGAATACTTCATTTGATCCGGATTTTTATCGATAATAAAACCAAATCGTGATTCACATCACTCGTTAAGTATATTTAGTATACAAATGATTTGATAGCAGCGTCCGATACTTTCGAAATTTTATAAATGGTCACTGTGTTTCTGTTAGTTGCTATTTCACGTTTCATTGTTGATATGGCACCGTGTGCGGGACGGAATAAATGCTTATTAATTTTCAAAGGGACCGTTATAACAGTCGAAACAGAAACAAATATGATCAAATTAGCTATGGAAATGTTGGTAAATATTAAATTAGATTTAGCTAAAGCCCTGGGTAAGCTTTTATTACCGGAATACAGACGAAGTAAAAAAAGAGCGTTATGTATTTGACATTTATGCATGTATGTTTATAGTTATGTTCCCTCATAACTACGAAACTTGATGGCCCTTGAATCTAATTGGCCTTTCAAATAAGAGTTCATAATTATATTTTCGTGTCCAAGGATCAAAAAAATTGTTTATTTATAAGTTCGTTATATCAGTAACTAATATATTACTCTACTATCGTTTAGTTGATAATGTTTTCTTTTAAAAGAGTAGGTATTAGTAACCGCAATTACTAGTAAATATTGCTCTCCAGCTAAGCTAAATTGTTTTCGTTATGAGTAGGATCACATCGATGTAATTGACAGGATTCAAGACTGGGACTTTTCTATCGTTAGAGCAACTCCTTCATTAAAGGTATGCAAATGTACTTAATGTAAGTACTTGCGTAAATCTGATTCATACCTAAGCCAGGTGACATGCTGTGACCGGTGAGAAAATTAAACATATGTATTTTGATGAAAAATTAAGGTGTCGATTTTTTTATAGATTTAAGTAGCGCATCATTGCGAAGTCGTTAGTTTAATTAAACAGTCTATTATAATTATCTATATTGCGGTAGACTTGTTAGAGTCAGCTGTTTTCTTTATCTATAATTAATGTTATTTACAAAGCACTACAAGAATATTATCTGGGCCACTTAACAACACGTCAAATGTTAATGTTTGTATTTAAAGGTCGCAGATGCTCACTGGACACCGCTGTTTTAGTAATTAGAAGTACCGAAACTGCCATTTGAAGTACATACCTGTGTCTAATGGACCCATAATGGACACTCATCATTCTTTGACCATTTTCCCAAGCTGGTGTTGAATATTTCAAGCTTTCCTTGCCAAGCGATATTTTCATGAAGCGATGTTTTTTTTTAATATAACTTAAGTGGCAGATAAGCACACGGCCCATCAGATGAAAAGTGGTTACCGTGACCCATGAACAACAGACAACAGAGGAGTCACATCCGCGCTGCTGACCCTGTTAGAACAGAGCGTTTCTGTGCCGTTAGCGCAGAAAATACAATCTGGCCAAGCCTTATGTCTACCCAGTTGCAGCACAAAACTCTCCATTGGGAACACAACACATATTATCGAAATAATGTTGCACAACCAGACGATTTATCATGACGTTTGAGAGCGTTCTTCTTCTAGATGAGAAAGATGAATAAGAGAAACATACACATAACATACAAATAAAACCTATTAGTTGAATATCTCTATATCTTTTGCCGAAACGTGCACGGACGCCTTAAACTAACTCTGCGAGGCAGGGAAAGCCATCAATGTTGATTCCACCCTTCCTAAGACTAAAATGGCTAAATGGTCACTTCCCGTTAAGGCTATCTAGGCTTCGATAGTCAGTTAAGGGTGCCTGGCAATAATCTTCTATGACAGGATTGAAAGGACACTTTGTATTTTTCATCAATTAATTTCTATATTCTTAACTATAGTAGATGTCATTAATTCCAAATTATAGGGTACATGTAGGGGTTCCCACACGTCTCATAAAGTTAGCGTTTAGAGTTTCTTGTTTGTAACGAATTTTTGTTCCTTGGAATGTTTTAGTGCAAGGGATATATATCCATTAACACAATGGGTGGCCTTATGCCGCAGGAAAGAATTGCATTCCTATTTTTACAACGCGTTAACTGTGATCGTTGTGTTACCATGATTTGTGGAAAAATGGCGGACTTTTACATACAGAAAAGGCATGTATTTTACTCTTAATCATCACAAATTCACAAGCGGGAGTAACCGCTTGCAATATCCGCTCTCTCCTTTTTTTCTATCATATGGTATTCTTGGTTTTTCGGGTGTAAAGGTCTGACCCTAAACCCCGAGAGGCAAACTTACCGTTCCGCAGATACTTGGCAATTTTTTTTATCGTAAACGCTAGCCGTTTTTGCATGATAGAGTAATTAAGATCGAACCATCCTGATAATCTTTCACATTTATAATATCAGTAGAAATTCCCTTTTCACTATGAAAATTGATCTCCGTTAATCTTTTCAGTTTTTTCTTCACAGTTTCCACACAGATTTGGCTCTGACTTAGCTTCTGTCCTCTTCTTCCCAATCGCATTCGAAGCTGTCAGCTCGTAGTTTGGGGTTTACTTTTTCCAGTATCTTTATATTTTTTCCATTTGACTGTTTTTTTTACGTGTGAAATATCCCACGAATATCCCTACCACCGGAACCGGTGGGAGAGGTTATGTCAGACTCGAACCGACTAAAATGCACGACGCCTGTGGGTCGTTTTCGGTTGCCGAAAGTGAGGTTGACAGGCATATCCCTCGCACCGCGGCCGACCCAGGGCCATCTCTCTCGAACTGGCCATCTCTCTATTTGACTGTGTGTTTACATAAGTTTATATTAAGAACACAGTAGGGTTGGTCACCCTACTGGCATGTAACGGTCGCTCCCACGTCACAATAATGAGTACTACACCGTAATTGTTTGTTTTTATAGGAATTTATTAGAGTCAAGTGCAATCGTGGATTGGTGGCACCCTACAATGTAGCTGGACGAATTATACAGTTTATAGCTTAACTAAGAAGTGGTGTAATGGTTGAGACAGACATGCGATTATGGGTAGCGGATTCAAGCCTTAATGGCCACTTGATAGACAATTACAATACAAACTTTTTATTAGTTAACGAAGTTAGCGAGAATTCCTGCTTATTAGTGATTTCTCGTCTAGTAATAAATTAAACATGTTCTTTTGAAGAAAATGCATATATTGTCATAAATACGAATATTAGAACTGAATGTAAAAAAAATCCATGCTACGTACCTGTACGTACGTTTGAATGTGTGCATGGAAAGTGTGAATTCTATCACAAAATTACCCGTTCATCCTCGTTCAACCTTGGACATGTTCTAGATAAAAGAATCAATGTGCACCTCTTTTTTGTACCCTTTGGACCTCTATTTATTATAACTAAGTACAAAAAATCCTTGACCATGTATAGTAATATTTTGAATAACAATAAAAACGAAATTATAGAAGGTAGGACTTAGTAGGTGGTAGCACACGACGGTATTCCCGTCCAATTGAGCAGTCCGACTGAGGAACTACCTCCGCCAGCCATAATATCTACATTTTGTATTCCCAGCGGTGAGTAGGGTAGCCAGAGCTCAATTAAGAGTTTGCGCTATCAGTGGGAAGACTAAAGGCTTGTCATCTGGTGTTACAGACGTTCATATACTACGGTAACCACTTTACATCAGGTGGACCGTGCTCTCGGAATGGGAGCTACGACTTGGGCGACCAGGCGCAGGGCGCGCCGTAGTAGCGGCGGTAAGACCCATCATGGGGGAGTGGCTAGAGAGGCCACACGGCAGCCTCTCGTACCGTCTGACGCAGATGATCACCGAGCACGGGTGCTTCGGAAAGTATCTGCGTCGGATGGAGAAAGAGCCAACGTCCGAGTGCCATCACTGCGACGCGAGCGAGGACTCAGGTCCGCACACGCTCACCGAGTTTCCGGCGTGGGAGACGCCGAGGCGGGAGCTTGTGGCGGCCCTGGGAGTGAGAGTTCTCACGCTCTCCACCTTGCTCGCGGCGATGCGATGGTCCGCTGCGCGGATGCGTGGACGGCCGGCGCCTCCTTCTGCGAGCAAGTAATGCTCGTGAAGGAGGAGGCGGGGCGGGAGCGGCAGCGGGAGCGACGAAGGATCGCAACCATACTGCCCGCGTACGAAGGCAACTCGGACATTGGAGGTCGATGAACGACCTACGCCCCCCATGAGCGCAGGGGGGTGACTGGTGGAGCCGCCTGTCACCCTGGCAGAAGCAGGCCGCGGCAGCAGCGCGCCTGGCGTGACTCCCCGTTTTCCGCGGATGAGTTGGGGACCCTGTAGTCCCCACATACCCGAGGAGAGGGCCAGATCGGTAGAAATGGCAATATGTCGGCCGGGGTGCGAGGGATATACCTGTCAACCTTACCTTCGGCAACCAAAACGACCCACAGGCGGCGTGCGTTTTAGTCGGTTCGAGTCCGACATAACCTCCTCCATCGGCTCCGGTGGGGAGGTATCCGTGGGGATTTTGCGCACGAAAAAAAAGGAGGGCCGTACGCTTGTCTACCATCTAAGTTGTATAAAAAAAGTCTGGTTTATGGATTCCTGTAACATTGTAGACGGACTCGTACCTATGCCATGACAACAAACGACATAACGGCATAACCACGGCATCACCACGGCTTCACTGGTGGTAGAAACTTGGTGGCACAAATTTGTCTCAAGTTTCGACCGGGTAGGTACCACCGTGCACTATTGCGAAAAACCCTCCATAGCAATTCAATCTCGGTTGGATTGTGTTCAGGGGTCAGCATGTGCATAGCCGGGCAGAGGTGGTGGTTGTCGCAGCACTAGTGGGACCAGTGGGTCTTGGCGTAGTCTAGTGGGGATGGCGCGGGGCGATGCGCCGAACAGGGAGACCTGTAGAAACGGTGGTGCCGCTGGCCGCCCGCGGTATAGTACAGGGGCCCAACTGGGGTTAACCACCTTGGGAGGCTGCCTCACCAGGCCGCGCATAATCCCGATATGGTTCGTCGTGCCGGTTGGTGACCGGATTTGGGAGCCCGGCGACCATACTCGGGGGGGTACGGGGGCCCTTCCGTTCGGCGCGTCGGCTCTCGCCATGCCTCACATTCATAGATAAAACCAATATCCCGCGCTTTGTCACACGGTGCTGCGGCGGCAATCACTTCTTTTTTTCACGCCTTCTCCCACCCAAACTCATGGCAGCGCAATTTATAGAAAAAGGCAACACAGCGGCTCGTCACACTCCCAAAAGCTTGCTATTTGAGGTGGAGTCCACTAACATCTGTGGGCTCCATGCAAACCTCAACGCCGTCCACCAACACCTAGAGACGGCGAAACCTGCCATGTTTTTTCTAACGGAGACGCAAATACACCGCCCTGACGACACGACCTACTTGCTCTACCCTGGCTATGTTCTTGAGGAAAGTTTTCGTGCAAAAGCCGGGGTGTGCGTGTTTGTTAGGGCGGATGTTTGCTGTCGCCGTTTGCGCTGCCTAGAGGACCCATCCTTCTCCGTCCTTTGGGTACACGTAGACCATGGCCCTACGAGTCAGATCTATGTGTGCCTCTACCGTTCCCATACAGGAGATGCTGAGACAACTCGACTCTTTGAATATCTGAGTCAGGCGGCAGATGATGCGCAGGAGCGATTTCCGAATGCCGAAATGGTATTTTTGGGGGATTTTAACGCCCACCACGAGATCTGGTTGGGCTCCTCCAAAACAGACCATGCGGGAAGAGCCGCCCACGCATTTGCTCTGGCGCACGGCCTGACCCAATTGGTGCACGAGGTCACTAGGATACCAAGAAGGTCGGGCCAAGCACCTTCTCTGCTAGACCTTCTGCTGACGAGTGATCCGGACCGGTACAGTGTATCGGTGCGAGCCGCGTTAGGCAACTCTGACCACTGCCTGGTCTGTTCCACCGTGCCTATTATGGCGCCCCCACGACCCGTGCAGGGGAAGCGGCGTCTCTGGCACTACTCGTCAGCGGACTGGGATGGACTTCGTGACTATTTTGCGTCCATCCCGTGGGTTGAGCGCTGCTTTGAAGGTAAGAACCCATCGGATTGTGCTACTGCTGTCGCCGGTGAGATCGGTCTGGGTATGGAATACTATATCTCATACACCGATGTCACCGGTGACCGCGGGGTGCGCCCTTGGTTCGGGCGCGAGTGCGCGGAAGCTGTTGAACAAAAACAGTCTGCGTACCGCGCTTGGGTAAGGGCGCGCGCCACGCGCCATCCCAATCTGGGCCACTTCAAGGCAGCGTACAACAGAGCCACAAAGGTCTGTAGAAGGGCCTATGTCAGAGCGGATGCCCTGCGCATAGCGCGGCTTGGTCAAGAGCTAGTGATGCATCCCACGGGAAGCCGTGGCTACTGGCGACTGGCTAAAGCCGTGCAAGCCAACTTCTGTCAGCCTTCGCTGCCTCCGCTGCGTAACCCTGATGGATTCCTGGCCCATGAGTCGCAAGAGAAGGCAAATCTGCTGGCTAATCTCTTTGCGGCCAACTCCCGAATCGATGATTGTGGTACGCAGCCACCAACACTACCCGACAGTGACCACGCGATGCCTGATATCCATATCAGGCAACGCGATGTCCGTGCAGTGCTGCAATCACTCGATGTCCGGAAAGCCAGTGGTCCGGATGGTATTCCAGCGGTAGTTTTGAAAAAATGTGCAGCGGAGTTGTCTCCAATGCTTACGCGCCTGTACCGGCTATCCTACAGTTCGGGTACAGTGCCTTTGCCTTGGAAAGAGGCGAATGTTCAGCCGATTCCCAAGAAGGGGGATCGCTCGGAGCCAGCCAACTATCGACCCATAGCCGTCACCTCAGTGCTGTGCAAAGTGTTTGAGCACATAATTAACAAACAGCTCATGCGGCACCTAGAGGATCACTCCTTAATTAATGACCGGCAATATGGCTTCAGACCGAAACGGTCAACGGGTGATCTTCTAGCATACGTTACCCATCTTTGGGGTGAGGCTATGGACAAGCACGGCGAGTCACTGGCAATTAGTCTTGACATCGCCAAAGCTTTCGATAGAGTCTGGCACAAATCGCTTCTTTCTAAGCTACCTGCCTTTGGTCTGCCTTCTAGGCTGTGCAACTGGGTTGCTAGCTTCCTGCAGGGGCGCCGTATTCGCGTCCTTTGTGACGGACGAGCTTCAGAGTTTCTGCAGGTTAATGCTGGCGTGCCCCAGGGGTCCGTCTTATCACCCACTCTCTTTCTTCTGCATATCAACGACATGCTGTCTACCGGCAATGTTCATTGTTATGCAGACGATAGCACTTTACATGGGAGTTATCATGGACATCCAGCGGCCAAGCAGTCAGATATCGCAGAGAAAAGGCAGCTTCTTGTCACTGAGCTTGACGGGGTCCTGAATCACATTTCTCAATGGGGCTCTGAGAACCTGGTTGAGTTCAATGCCAAGAAGACGCAGGCATGTGCGTTTACAGCAAAAGTATCTTCTTTCCTTCCCCTCCCCACTCTTCAGAGCACGCCACTGCCGCTGCAGGACAATCTCAATATCCTAGGTATGGATGTTCGCTGCAACCTGAATAACAAAAACTACATCGAAAGCATCATCAAAACAGCCTCACGAAAACTCGGAGTCCTGAACAGAGTGAGACGATTTTTCACGCCGGAGCAGCGGTGTCTTCTATACAAGACACAAATTCGCTCCTGTGTGGAGTACTGCTCGCATCTCTGGGATGGTTCAGCAAAGTACTTACTAGATGCTCTCGACAGGTTGCAGCGACGTGCGATCCGCATCATTGGGAATCCCGAGATCACGAACACCCTAGAACCTTTACAGCTGCGTAGAGATGTTGCGTCCATGGCTGTATTTTACCGTCTGTACCATGGGGAGTGTTCTGATGAGCTCTTCCAATTAGTCCCACCCTCCCCTTTCCTACACAGGACAACGCGTGCAGGTCTTAGATGTCATCCGCACACGGTGCAAAACATCCGATCAAGAACCAAGCGGTTCGGAGATTCTTTCCTCTGTCGCACCATTAAGGCCTGGAATTCATTACCAGCTCACGTGTTTCCTTCTTCCTACAGTCCCGGGTCCTTTAAGCGGGGCGTGAAAAAGCATATGATAAGGCCGTCAAGCTGAGTGTCACCATTGTCACACGGTATGTGTAAGTAATGGTGACCCTCTTTTCTGGGATTTTGCCTTCAGCTTACCATCAGGCAAGGCGAAGTCCAATTGACGTGTCCTATATAAAAAAAAAAAAAAAAAAAAAAAATCACTCTCTTTGACGGCATACGTCAATACATCTGCCGGCTGTCTCAAAATGTCCACATGTCTATCTATATGGGAAGCACTTGTGTTATAAAAGCTATGTTAATGCTCGTTACACCGGAAAAGTCACTCCAGGTGCGACACATGAAGTAATTACAGCAATTAATTTCAACAGCTTCGTAGATTTGTAATTAAAAAACAAGCTTGAGCAATATAATGTACACCATCCGCCATATACCTTGAACCAAAAATGTATTCTATAGGTACACTACGCATATTTTGGTTGTATTTTGAGGATTGCACAGAGTGCTATGGCCGTGTACGAGTTCAAATTCACCAAAAATAGATTATTTAAAAACAATTTGCGAGTGCCTTGGCCTTTTTCTGTTGCGTTTTCCGTTCAAGATATATGGCATGGCCTGTACTGATATCCAAAAAAACATCTTGAAGAGAGTTGGCCCACGTCAACTGTCTTCAAGATGTTTTTTGATATATACAGAGAAAGTTCGCGCATGTAGACTACTGAGTGTTGCGTAACTGGAATCATGTATGAAGATGTTATTTTCTTCTAATGTTGTTACGAACCTAGTTTCATATGCGACCGAATGGGTAAAGTAAAAATATGGTGCAGGTTTCCATTGGAGGTTGGAAAATCAGAAAATCGTTTTCACAAAAGCCAAGATAAGCTAAATAAAGAGGGAGAGAGACAGACTTTGTACTCTCTTTGTTTACCAAATTTTAAGACAGATGGCAGTCGCTCGGACTCCAAGGTGAAGGCTTCGATTGCGTCCAGACTAATGCAATGATGGTGAAAATTCAACCTTTGGATGCCATACCAGATACCAGCACGAGTGGTAACCACTTTCCATCAGACGAGCCGTATAAAAAACCGGGAATAATGGTATAGTGATGATTTTGCCATTAACCGGGCACTTATATCACAGGTTTATAAGTGGCCGGTTAATTGCAATACCTATTACATTGGGACCTAAACATAAACTGGCGAAATGTGGGTGTTAGCACCTCTTTCTACCCCTTCGGAGATATAGGCGTGGGTTTATGTTATGTTATGTAATGATCCAATTCTTAGGCGACCTCTTGAACAAAACTAAGTGAGGCGAGTGTGGTGACGGAGAAAGAATACAAGTATCTCCACCCCATCTCATCTGAAGGTTGTCGTAAGAGGCGACTAACGGAAAAATACGCAGCCTATATCACTGCGAGAGAAGGAAAACTCGAAATAAAACCTCTTACCAACCCATCCGGTCAGCGTGGTCCGGCCAAAGCCTCCCGATATTGGGAGAACCTGTGTTCAGCAGTGGATCGCGATAGTCTAAACGATTGATTTGATTAATTGAGGTGAGTTAAACCGCAGAGTCTAGATAGTGAGCAATAAATCTATAAATAGACGTCAGTTTTTTTAATGCAAAATCTGTGTAATTTAAGCGAGAACAATGATTATAGCAATCTATTGTCACGATAATGGCAAGAAGTGTTCTGTTTTGATCAATAACTGCAATTCTCACAATAAAATTAATGCCAATTCAAAAAAAAAATCGTGTACCAATTGACAGTAGATATGCTTATAGTAAAACTAACAATAGGTATTTAACTGACTAGTTAAATTAGTTACTTTTTACTAAATGTCAAAACGGTAAGTTATAAGGAAACTTTTATGAAATAATTTATTATGACGTCATAATATTCATTAGTCCGTCATAATATTCATAACATACAGATGTTCATGAGACCGATGGACGAAAGACCGAAACTCAAAAAAACTCAAATTCATAACATATCCTCACGCCTATATCCCCGAAGGGGTAGGTAGAGGTGCTATCATCCACATTTTGCCAGTTTATGTTTAGGTCCTAATGTAATACGTGCCGAGGCTATTGCCATTAACCTAGCACCTGCGATAAATACCTACACACATAACTTCGAAAAGCATCGAAAAGTCACTGGTGTGTGCCTTGGTAAACCTGGGATCGAACCCGAGACCTCGTCTCAGCAGTCCATTACCACTAGGCTACCGCGGTATTTAGTAGACTCAACTCAACAACGCATAGACTCAAATTCAAAATGTTTAAAATACCGAACGTTCAAAATTCAACACTGTTTGATGCTATCTATACATGTATTTTAATTGACTTCTACGCTAAAAAATTAATGCTTAAACCGGGACTTGAAGCCACGCCCAGTCCCATACAGGGACACCCTGACCACCTTAACTATATGAACACGTCTTGAGCATTCGAAAATCTCCAATAGGTACAACCATCTTGGGCTGAATTATTACAATATGTTTTTATTGGTATTTTGCTTTAGCGAGAAAAATATAATGGAATGTAATTTTAAAGTATCTGGTATACTAACTATTCAAATCGATTTAGATGTAGAAAAAATTTAATCTCTTCAGGCGGGATTCGAACCCGCGATCTGTCCCTTAAAGGGACCACTAAGCCACAGAATCTTCGCCCAAAACCATCCAAATTCTTCTATACATATATCCGTCCATATATAATAGATACATTCATTTACATTAGTAGCTACATTCTATCATCGCACCTCTCGCCATAGGCAGGGAATTCATCCTCACACATTGCGACCTGAGACGGTGCGCACTGTGCGGTATAAAAGAAACTTCATCCCACGCACACTCAAGCTGTGGAATGACCTCCCTGCTGCGGTTTTCCCAAGCGCCTACAACATGGGGTTCTTCAAGAGGGGCATCAAAAGGTTTCTTCATGGTCGGCAGCGCGAGCGCCAAGCTGAGTGCTGCCATTGTAACATTACTTAGTGTCTGTAATAGTGACCCTCTTTCCTGAGACTTTGCCTTTAGCTTACCATCAGGCGAGGTGAAGTCAAGTTGGCGTTTTTTAATTTAGTCAAACTACTCTCCATAAAGAATAGTTTTTAATGCCTTAATCAAGGAGCTTGCTGCGATCATAAATCATGGTCAGCATAATTGTTAATTACACGGTCATTTCACGAGCCCACCATCACTGGACATGGTATACAAACTCCTTGTTTATGACCCCTACCTCGTAATACATTACTTTTGTAAGTAGCTTATGACCTTACAACCTTATATTATCTTAACTACAAGTATATTATAATAGTAATAATGACTTTATTTCAGAATTTTCATATATTTAAGTAGCAATGGCGGTAGAATATTTTTATAGGTATAGGTACATACATATAATCACGCCTTTATCCCCGGAGGGTTACGCAGAGGTGAATTAACAACCACATTCCACCAATAACCAAATTCGGTCTCACGTACCTAATAGGGTGTGAGCCTATTGCCGTCTTCCGGGCACTATTGTTGACTCGTGCCATGCATCTGAGGCTGAGTCTGGGCTCTGTCTGATGTTAAACAGCCCTATTCTTTAATCGCCTTGTACGACACCGCAGGGGAAGAGATGGGGTGGTCCAAATTCTACTATGCCGGGAACCACGCGGTATATACATGAATACATATACTCGCGCCTATTACGCTCTGGTGTAAGTAGAGACAACAGCCCACAATCTGATTCTCAATTTTTATATAAATACTTACGAGCTCTCCCTACTGTCAGCAAACCTTTCTTCTGACCTGTACTTTATTCATTGAATTATTCATTTTATCAGGTATATATCAACATAATTATATATATTCTAAATATTCTATAACGTTCCACACAACGCTATCTAGACCCATGGTAAGCATAGCTTTACTAGCTTGTGTTATTAAATCTAGAATGCGTATAAACATACTTAGCTACTTTTTTTTTAAATACATACATATTATACATAGAAACACCCTGACCAATGGAAATATATGTACATATTCATGCATACAAATATATACACTGAGCGGGAATCGAACCCGCGCCCTTGTAGCAGTCGAACATTCTACCACTACGCCACAGAGACCGTCTAGATACATACTCCCTTCATATTATACTTCCTTTTTTCCTTAAAATTAAACAACATATGCACTTACATGATTCCTTATGATACAGGAGGTAGGAGGCAAGAGGTAGGACACGACGGTATTACCGTCCAATTGAGCAGTCCGACTGGGGAAGTATCTCCACCCTACAGAATACCGCGGCCATAATAACCTCGTGTTGTGTTCCCGGCGGTGAGTAGGGTAGCCAGAGCTCACTGGAGAGTTTTTGTACTGTCAGTGGGAAGACCAAAAGCTTGTCCTCCTTACAGGGTTGGCAGCGCGATTGTGACTCCCTTAGTGTTGCACACGTCCATAGGCTAAGGTAACCACTTTCCATCAGGTGGGCCGTGTGCTTTTCTGTCAACCAAGTGGTATAAAAAATAAGTTATATGTGCTTTGGCAAAAAAATCTATACGAAACTGTGCAAAAGTAAGTATGCATTGACGAGAATTAACTTTAATTTGTCTATTGAGAAAACGGGTATCATTCTCAATTAAAACATAAACCCAGCATCACATTTGGCGCGACTAGATTGACATCACCAATGATCACCACGTCAGGGATGCTCTGTGATTGCTGCATTGTGCCCACCCGGCGAGGTGCGAGCTGTCACTCTAACAAACATGGGTTTAACTTGTAAACAATGCATGTGACGCTTTTGTCACGCGAACTTACCGGAGAAGGTGAATAAGTAGAATTTATATATTTTTTGGAAAATAATAATAAATACTGTTCAGCAAACTTAGAATCTTTTTAGTTACATATAATCACGCCTTTATCCCCGGAGGGTTGGGCAGAGGTGAATTAATACCCACATTTCACCAATCATTGAATTCGGTCCCACGTAATAGGAGGTGAGCCTATTGCCGTATTCCGGGCACTATTGTTGACTCGAGCCATGCATCTGAGGCTGAGTCGGGGGTGTATATATCTGTCTGGTGTTAAACAGCCCTATCCCTTAGTCGCCTTGTACGACACCGCAAGGGAAGAGATGGGGTGGTTCAAATTCTACTCTGCCATGAACCACGCGGCTTTAGTTTTTAGTTATCTGTTGTTTATTTTCGAAATAACTGTTTTTTGTATCATTTCAGGTTAAAAATGTCTATATTTCATTTTGCAGAAATCTGTTCAACCGTTTATGCGTGAGGGGGAAAGAACAAAGGAAAGAACAAGACTACACACGCAACAACAGTAATGTGAGTATTATATAAATACAATTTTTTTTTTCTTTTCTTCTTTTGTTTTTTCTTTCAAATATTCCCACCAATTCCACAATAATGATTAAAATTTTTAGAATGTGTTGATACTATACCTATATGTCAAACATTACTAAAACTAGATGATTCAACATTTTCATAACTTCAGTCCAAAAATCATTCTAGTCAATTCCTTCACTTATTCACTAAATTGTTTAATTTATTTTTAAAATCACATTTGAGATATCGAAAACAAAACACAGTTTCCGTACTTACATCACTTTGCTATCACATTCCAACCGCCTACGCAGCATCTAAAATTATCCAATAAAATTGGATTTTCTCCGGTACGTTGCACTTGGGGCGAACAATGACAAGTCAATCATTTTAACATTATGAACTGACTACAATACACTCAAGATCAGTGAACGACGGACAAATTAAAATCTTTCCAATGATGGATTTATTACAAAAAGTGGCGAGTTTTGATTCTCAAACATAGCAGGTGTTGTTTAAGAAGGATTATCTGTATGCTTGTCAGTTTTTTCTCTTTGATTGATTGTGGGGATCGCCGCATTGAAGTTTTATAATTGCAAATATAAACATGGTGATTCGATATTGTGAGAATGGCGGCCATTGATATTAGCGAGTGGTTATGCTTTTGGGTTATATGTCGGGTGTTTAAATTCTTTCTGCAGTGACTAAATTTGGATTGATAGGCGTGTAGTTCTCAATCAATGTTCTTTTATATTTGTGGTGTTAAATTTAGTTAAAGTACATTTAAATAGTATTTCTATTTTTTTTTATACCACTTAGTTGGCAGACAAGCACACGGCCCACCTGATGGGAAGCGGTTACCGTGGCCTATGGACGTATGCAACACCAGGGGTGTCACACTCGCGCTGCCGACCATGAAGAAACCTTCTGATACCCCTCTTGAAGAACCCCATATTGTAGGCGCTTGAGACCGCAGCAGGGAGGTCATTCCACAGCTTGAGTGTGCGTGGGATGAAGTTTCTTTCATACCGCACAGTGCGCACCGTCTCAGGTCGCAATGTGTGAGGATGAATTCCCTGCCTATGGCGAGAGGTGCGATGATAGAATGTAGCTACTAATGTAAATGAATGTATCTTTTATATGTATATGGACAGATATATGTATAGAAGAATTTTGATGGTTTTGGGCGAAGATTCTGTGGCTTAGTGGTCCCTTTAAGGGAAAGATCGCGGGTTCGAGTCCCGCCTGAACAGATTAAATTTTTTCTATATCTAAATCGATTTGAATAGTTAGTATACTAAATACTTTAATATTACATTCCATTATATTTTTCTCGCTAAAGCAAAAACTCTAAAATTGTAAGCATTTTGATGTAAATTCAAGTTCAAATCTAAGATCGTAGCCAGTAATCTGATATTGGCCATTGTTGTCTCTACCTACCACAACACAAACTAAAAACGTGACTGGTATTTTTTTTTTGCAAGGAGGTAGGACACGGCGGTATATCCGCCCGATTGAGCAGTCCGACTGGGGAAGTACCTCCGCCCTACAGAATACCGCGGTTATAATAACTTCGTGTTGTGTTCCCAGCGGTGAGTAGGGTAGCCAGAGCTCACTGGAGAATTTGTGCCGTCAGTGGGAAGACTAAAGGCTTGTCCTGATTTGTCTTCTACTGACGGCACAGAAACTCTGTACTTACAGGGTTGGCAGCGCGACTGTGACTCCTCTGGTGTTACAGACGTCCATAGGCCACGGTAACTACTTTCCATCAGGTGGGCCGTGTGCTTGTCTGCCAACTAAGTGGTATAAAAAAAAAAACCGAAATTATCCGTGTCTTCCCCCAAACCCTTCAGCTAAACTTTAGTTAAATTCACGTCGTAGTAAAATTGCTAGGATTTGTACCCAGACCCTATCGATGGTAAGGCTCACTCCTTAACCTCTAAGCTACCGTAAGTTACACCATACTTTTAAAGAAAAATACTATATTACACACATTTATCAAAAGTATAATACAAATAATATAATATAACAAAAACATACTTCGATTTAAACGTTAACAAAAAAAAGTCATCGCAATTCAGACACTGGATTTCCTCTTTCCCAAGAATTTTATTCAGATCGTCCTTTCAAATTCTCGACCACATAGATTGCACTTCAAAACACAAATAATACAATTCCATTATTTAACAAAACAAATTACGATATCCCATTGACTTCACAAAACGTCAATTGTAAGCCCATCACTCCTGCTGGCACATCTTTAAGTCGATTATGTTGACAAAAGATCGAAAAGGACTTATGTATGTTTTGCTTCAAGGTGTGGTAATCCTTTTAGTTTATCGGCTTAATTTTTTTTTGTATACCTCACTTATCTTTGATGGGCAATTTTGTGAATTAGGACCATCAAATTTTTAATTACTTTAAAATTTTAAGTGTTTTTTTTCATACCACATCCGTAAAATTGACACGTATTTGAATGATAATTCGAAAAAAAAAACTTTAGAAATTTATGTATGTTTAGTTACGAGTTTGAGGTCTAAGTGCTCTGTTCTATTTTTAAATAATTTATATAAATACTTACATACCTACTACATTTGATAACCCAAGATATGTGTGTAAACTCGCTTCAACGAAGATTCGTCTCACTATACCTAACCGAAACTAACCGAACATAACCGAATGGCGGTTAGGTACAAGACCAAACGTAATCAATATTGTTGTGTCTTTTTAATATGTTCAATTTGAAAAATCAATTTAATATTTCTCTGTTTAGAAACTCATTTTGAAGACTAAAAACTGAAATTGAACCGCTAGTTGGTCAGTTAGTTGCCTGGGTTATTTGTTTAATATGTGTTTAATTGTAAATTGTTTACCTCGACGATCTTCGACTGGGGTAGTACCTCCGCCCTACAGAATACCACGGCTATAATAACTTCGTGTTGTGTTCCCAGCGGTGAGTAGGGTAGCCAGAGCTCACTGGAGAATTAGTGCTGTCAGTGGGAAGACTAAAGGCTTGTCCTGCTTTGTCTTCTACTGTCGGCACAGAAACTCTGTACTTACAGGGTTGGCAGCGCGACTGTGACTACTCTGGTGTTACAGACGTCCATAGGTCACGGTAACCCCTTTCCATTAGGTGGGCCGTGTGCTTGTCTACCAACTAAGTGGTATAAAAAAAAATACCTTTAGTTAAGTACCTCACCGAATGGGGTAAATATAGGTGACTCTGTGTCACAACACAATATCTGTTATTAATGCCACTGTCGTCACTTTCTATTATTAAGTCAATTGGTTTATTTCCGTGTGTAACGTAAGAATCAACTCAGCAATCTCTTTTTTTTGTTTTATACCACTTGTTTGACAGACAAGCACACGGCCCACCTGATGGAAAGTGGTTACCGTGGCCTATGGACGTGTCTCGCGCTGCCAACCCTGTAAACACAGCAGTTTCTGTGCCGTGAGATTAAAAGATAAAGCAGGACAAGCTTTTGGTCTTCCCACTGACAATAGAAAATCGCTCCAGTTCCAGCTCTGGCTACCCTACTCACCGCCGGAAACACAACACGAGGTTATTATGGCACAGACGAACAAACATAGGTATTATATACATAGATATACAAAAAAGAACATTATTATCGTTTGTGCCAGATCTTCGTGGTTCAAGTGAACTTTACCTGCAATCATAATACATCTGCTGACTTGACGGACGAGGTTCCAAAGCGCAGGATTTCCAGAAATGCTCAGTCGCTCTTATAAAAGAAAAGATAAACTAATCTACAATGAATAGGGGAAAAGAGAGCGGACCCCGGGCTCCAAATTACATATTTACAACCTGTATTCGCGCTCGGATAATGACAAAACACGTTAATTAACCTCCGCAGTCGGGTAAAAATGAGACATAAAGTGAATACCATAAATTACTGAAATACTAAGCGAACATATAGCGCAACGAGCTCATTTAGCAATTACCGTAAACATTATTGCCTAATTATACCAGGCTAATAAATATCAGACCCATAATCAGTTACAAGAAATTGAGTTTCTCGATATCAGTTTACTTGTGTGTGTGCAATGCAAGGCAATTTGTCGATGTGTGTATTACGCGTGTATATTCTACGTATCTGTGTTTGTGTTTTGTGTGAGTGAGTGTATTTGTGTGGGTGTGTTGATTGAATTTAGTAACGCAGTCACTTTTATTGCCTGCAATTACAACTGAATGTATAATATCTGTTGAGATGCCATTTTAAGACGGTTAAGTGTGATCCGGTTAGTTAGCTATAAGAGGCAATTTTGAGAGGTATTAGAGACCGCTGAGCAATAATCCTCATGATATTAGAGATTATTATTGTTACAATCTTCGAAGTGTCACATGATTCATTGAAGAGACGGATTCGTCATTAGATTTGATAAATTTACTTCTGAAATATATATAATCTATCAATCAATACATACATAGGTACATACATATAATCACGCCTTTATCCCCGGAGGGCTAGGCGGAGTTGAATTAACATCCACATTTCACCAATAATTGTATTCGGTCCCACATTATAGGGGATGAGCCTATTGCAATATACGGGCTCTATAGTAGTTGGCTCGAGCCATGCATCTGAGGTTGAGTCTGAGCTGTATATACCTGTCTGATGTTAAACAATCATCAATCAATCAATAAACCTATCGCAGTCAACATAGGCCTCTCCCAATGTTGGGAGCCTTTGGCCTACTATTTCCACATTGGCCAGACGGGTTGTCCTGTTATTTCCAGATTTCCTTCACTCGCAGTGATATCGTCTGCGTATTTTGCCGTTAGTCTCCTCTTATCACACCCTTCGGATGAGACGGGGTAGTGATTCTAGTAATCTTTCTCCATCACCACAGGATCACGTATTCACTGAATGAAATGCCTTTAGGATGTCACATGTGTCTATACGGGTTATCATTAAACATACAACCGAACTTAGGGATACACAAAACACAAAACATTCGCGTATCACATCCGTCCGCCCGTCCCTACCCGTTAATTATTATTTTTCATTTAGGAAACGTCAATTAGACTTCGCCTTGCGTGGTGGTAAACTGAAGCAAAGTCTCAGAAATGAGGAAATAGTCTCATTACTTACATATACCATGTGACAATGGTGACACTCAGCTTGACGACCTCATCATATTATTATGCTTTTTCACCTTAGCGCTAATTCAAGTCACATCTGAAGTTTACACCTCCGAGTCTGGTGTCCGCTTTACCAGTCTAACTGCGGATATGGCTGAATTTCGATATTTTGCCTTTTATTTATGGAAGAGGATCCGGCGCCACCTTTCTTCTCGGTGTTGGTTCTGACAACAGTCACGCTAGTCAAAAAGAAAAAAAGAACAATTAAACAATCCTTACGCAACATAACAGGAGGAAACAGGACCCTAGGCTTGAAAGAGCAAGTCTCAAGTCTGTAGATAGATAGATAGATAGATAATTCTTTATTGTACACCAACAGATTTACAGTAGGACAAGTAGGTAGCATCTATACAGTTCAATGTACAATGGGCGGCCTTATCGCTGAAGCGATTTCTTCCAGGCAACCTTGGGATGGACAGTAATGTTATGAAAACAAAAGATATGGTGTAGTTACCGACTAAACTTGAATAGATAGAGTATTAAAACAAAAGAAAGAGAGAAAAGTAAGTAAAATAAAATTAATATACGGCTTTACACAAAAAATATCAACATAAATTCTAACATACAAATACATATACATGTATTAAATAAATATATACATAAAGTAGATAGTTCATACTAATACGAAGGGAAAATATTGTATTCTTAAATATGTATGTAGTATTAAATGTATTCTAAAAAGACACTCAGTATTAAATTTAATTTTACAAATTGTTTGTACAATCTGTCCTCTGATAAATAAAAATTCAAAACTGAGTACCACTCTGGAATACGGACCCTAGAAGCCACTGTGGACTAGTAATGAAGGTGATAAGCATGGTGCATTGACTCTTTTTTTATGTGCGTATAATTCTCATTGATCTCCCCACTACCGGGGAAGGTGGGGGAGGTTATGTCGGACTTGAACTAAAACGGACGCTTACTGTGTGGGCCGCAGGTTGCCGATCCCTTGCACCCCAACCGGCCCAGGACCGTCTTTAATGAGACGGCTCTCTTTGGGTGTGGGGCATGGATCATTGACTTGACTGTTATGGCATATCTTATATGCCGCGGTTATAAAGTTATACATATCTAAGTAATGAGTGTTAAAAAACTGGGGAGAAGCACCTCAATGGTTATGAAAACCTTTCAAGCTTGTTATTTATGCAAAGTGAAACTTCGCATGTTTGTGTTATCAATCATAATTATTGTATCTAATAATTGTAGGATTATATTACTCGTAATAAATACTTTGACTATATTCTGTATAGACACAATATTATTAACAAAATGCATCTTGAAGACAGCTTTTTTCCGACTGGAGAAGTACCTCCGCCCAATACCGCGGTCACAGCTCACTAGAGAGTTCGTGCTGTCAGTAGGAAGACTAAAGGCTAGTCCTGCTTTGTTTTCTTTACTGACGGCAAAGAAACTGTGCTGTACTTGCCGTTACTTGCTGCGACCCTGTAGGGTCAGCAGCGCGAGTATGATTTCTGTGGTGTTACGTCCATAGGCCACGGTAACCACTTTCCATCAGGTAGGCCGTGTGCTTGTCTGCCACCTAAGTGGTATAAATAAAAGCGGTAGCGAACCTCTTGGTCCTGAATGAAATTGTTTGCATCATATGAGGGCAAGGGCTGTCCCCCTGCACACAACGCGGACCGCATTAAGCAGAGAGGTGGCCATTATTCTACTTAGCTATTATCAATTATTGCGGTACTGTCTAAATACTGCCAGCAAAATACTTCCTTATTAGCACAATATCCCATATAAAGAAATGGGGTAGTCGTCTAGTTCTCCGAGAACCACGCTTTCATTTAGACCATTAATACAGTACTGGCGTCCAGTTTAGCCTGGAGGTGGCGTTAGTGTCTGCGACACAGTTCTAAACTAATGTAGACACTATCAATACAATTTCTGTATTTTATGATTCCAATAAAGATTTTTAATTAATTTTAATTTAAAGTATTATGAATTAAAGCCTTATTAAAGTAATCGGACAGAGGCTCATCGAGGCGACCGGTGACACCCGTTCCGGGTCGTTCCTGGTCCAAAGGCTGTCCATTGCCATCCAACGTGGCAACGCAGCAAGTGTTATGGGCACTTTTGCACCGGGAGCGATAGGGGCGGGTTATTTGATTAGTAGTTTTGGCATATTCTATTAAAATAAATGTATTATTATTTAAAAATTAATAAACTTTAAATTTAAAGTATCTTCTTTGTTTATAAAATGTAACCGTTTCTATATTTCTTTACGGAACCCTATCGAGTCTCATTACTTATAATTAGCAATTCGCGGATTAGCCGATAATGGCTCGCTGAGTGATTTTTTCCACGCAGACAATTACGCTATGGTGCAATTAATAATACGTGCGCGCCATTACGAAGATTGTTTATTTACGTACTTACGAGCTATTCTGTCGAGCTGCGACTCCACTTGCCAATAATACATTTACCCAAAAAAAATACTTATATTTTTAAACTATCGCGGTGTGAATTCATAATTATAAAACGGTCCCGACTTCTATGATTTAATGGCGAAAAGTCCCGAACCTATTTGGTTGCGCCGATGTGGAAACTGTATTTTTTGACATGGAAACACACCCTTTCTATACCCATCTCCCCGCCCGCACTAACCATAGTGTAGTTCGTCCGTCCGCCATTTGTGAAATATAGACACTCAGTCTCGCTTTGAACTAGCCAGCGTAAAGGCGATCGCGCGCGCGCGTCTCTCAGAAATGAATAATATTTGTTGTATTTTAACCGCCTCATAGACCTTTACCGATCGGATGGTGCCTCTCGTGTGTTCCTCAAGGGATCTAGTGACGCTGACGGCAGCTCCTGAGCAAGGAAGAGAAGATCCATGTACCGGCTGCGATGAAAAACACGTGGGTCGTGAAGGTTAGTGCATCCTCTCCTAATTTCTCGGGCTGCATTCACTGCCTGGATCGAATCCGCGGCAGCCCGGCCACCTGTCTTGTTTTGTGTGTAAAGTGTCAATAGAACAGTTATCTGCTTCCCCGCAATACAGTCCACTCGCACACGTTGGCCCACGCGCCACCACATTTTTGGTCCGGATCGAGCCGGATTCTTAGCCGTAGTTCGTATTTTGTTATTATTCTAATGGGAATGAGCGCACCGCACCTAAGTGCCTGGTTATTTTAGTAGAAAACCCCGCATCCAGACACTTAGGCTTAGAATTTGTTGTCCGTTCGCCGCTGGCTCGCATTGTACCTACCTAATACATAAATAGGTTAGGTATCATATCAACACTTAATCGTAGTTCACAATTTTCGCATCGCACCTAAGTGCCTGGTTATTTTAGTAGAAAACCCCGCATCCAGACATTTAGGCTTAGATCTTAGGTATACTCAGACACCCTAGTGCATAGGCACAGTGTAATACCTAACGCATTTGGCTTTGTTTTGTTTTTTTTCAATTACGTTGTTCTCGGCTCACGTCGTATTTGCCTAGTACCTGCGTGGGTAGACACGTGGCTGTGCCTACCTCGCTCGCATCTCATCCCAATTCATACGAAAGTATTTTAATTTGAATAGATATTACGCAATACTTAATCTCGGAAATAATAGTTGAACCTAGACAGCGACCATCGCGTGGGTACGTACGACCTTGTTGCTATGCGCGTTTGTTCAAGCGTGCATTCACAGTTGTAGGTACCTACCTATCTGCCGAGTGTCGCTCGCGCCGCCTCGCTGCTCTGTGCCGCTAAGATTAAGTCATTTCATATTTGCTGTTTACCTCACTTTAGTTCGAGATTTAATTGTAAACATGTCCCCAAAGGTTGATAGGACCGGTAAGGTTCAATTGAAACTTTTAAACGCTAAAAAGGAAATGATTTACTCTCGCGTACAATCGATTTATGATAATGCACTTAAAACCTCTGATTTGGTCATCAGAGATTCGTTCTTGTGTTCTATAGAAAACTTAGATAGTCTACGCGCGGATTTCGAAACCTTAGTACATGACATCAACGTTTTAGAGTTGAATTTGAATCCCGATTACTCAGTGAGTTATCAGGCCTTGTCGTCGTTTGACGATTTGTATTGTCGTATCAAACGCGTCGCTAGGAGTTTGGAGAAACCGGCTGACCTACCCAACCCCACTCGCGACCGACCTAAGTTGCCACCAATTCAAATACCCGAATTTGATGGTAACATTCGCAATTGGTGTCTATTTATAGATAGTTTTGAGAATACAATAGATAAGAACGATTCGTTGACAGATCACGAAAAATTGCATTATCTCGTTGAAAAATTGACTGGTAAAGCTATAACCGTTTGCGCTGGAATTACGTTTAGTGCCGAGAATTATAATTTAATTTTAAATACTTTGAAAGCTAGGTATGAGGATAAAAGATCGGTAGCTAACGCCTATTTAGATCAGATGTTTGATTTGAAATCTATTACGGCATGTAACGATCAAAACTTAGAGAAATTTCTAGATACTTTCGCGTCAGCTGTTCGCGCCGTAAAGAACCTAAAGGTCGATGACCTCTGCGACTTCGTATTTTTGTATATGGGTTTAAGGAAATTAGATTCCGAAACCATTCGTTTGTTTGAGTCGGATCATCGCGGCAATAGGATTCCTAAGTTCGAAGACTTAGAAAGTTTTGTTCGCGAGCATATAAAGGTATTGCAACGCTCTTCATCGAAACATGAAGGCGCGAAGACAGTTGTTGATTCTGCACGCAAAGTAGATGCGTCATCGAAGTCACTGAGGTCAACTCATACTTATGTTAGTACCGCACCAGCACATGTACAATCACCTGTTTGCTCTTTGTGTAGTACTCATCATTCGCAACTGTACAGGTGTCCTGGTTTTCTAAAGTTGTCGCCTAGTGATCGTTATAAATTTGTTCGCGCTAATAATTTTTGTTTTAATTGTCTCGGTACTAAACACCGCGTTGTTTTATGTAATAGTAGAAATAGTTGTCGCAAATGTCAAGCGAGACACCACACTTTGCTTCATTTTGAGAATAGTAATGCCGCATCCAATGTGAGCACGGTTGGCTCGTCGAGCGGTGACACACGGCAGCCTGCGCCGCAGCCGCAGCCCGCGCTCGCGCGCGCTCCAGCCCGCCCGGTGACCGCCGCGGATGACGTCACCTTGTGTTCGTTCTCCGCTAGTGCTGCACTCACTACTGTGTGTCTTGCGACCGCTCGCGTTGTTATTGTTGATGCATTAGGTAAGCCGCGCATTGTTCGAGCGCTGTTAGATGGCGCTTCGCAAAGTAATTTTATTACTCAAGATTGTTGTCGGCGTCTTGGTTTCAATGTTGATAAGCGTTCAACCCGCTCAGTGGTGAAGGGTTTTGGAAGCTTACAGTCAGCTGTTCGTGGCACCGTTAAAACAAGGTTTAGATCTCGTTTTAATAATAATATTTGGTTTGACATGGATTCGCTCGTTATAGATAGAATAGCTGAACAGTTGCCTACCGACCCGGTTGACACGTCTTTATTAACGAAATTTAAAGATTTGCCTTTAGCAGATGAGACTTACGCTGTTCCTGGAGTCGTCGATATATTGATCGGCGCTTCGATTCTCCCGCACCTCCAGCTATCACGTAAGGTTCAAGGGGGACCGACGTACCCCGCTCCGCACGCCCTGGAAACAGTTCTGGGTTTTGTTATAATTGGTTCCGCACCCGCTTCTATAGATAGTTTTAGTCACTCGACTGCTTCGTTCTGTTGCACCGTCGAGCCGCCACTGGAGTCTACCATCCGCAAGTTTTCGCTCGGTGGCTCCCGTGTATCCGCTGAAAAACGTCTTTGTTTGGAACGAAAGATGCAGGCGTCCCCAAAGTCGAAGCGGGCCTATGATGAGGTTGTTAATGAATATTTAGATAAAGGTTACATCTCACCTGCGCCTACGGACACTGGCAGGACCCAGCTTTCGTACATTGTCCCGCACCGCGGAGTTATTAGAGAAGATAAGCTTACTACTAAAACTCCGCGTAGTTTTGGATGGCAGTGCTAAGACTAGCACTTCCGTGTCGCTTAATGACATTTTGTATTGTGGTCGGAATCTTTAAGGTAATTTATTTGACATAATTGTAAATTTTCGCATTAATATTAGTAGAATTTAGCTGTTAGGACTCAACAGTCGCTTTGTGTTGGGTCCACTCTTCGCCCCATCGTTGGGACACATTCGTCGCTAATAGAGTGGCAAAAATTCAATCTGAATTAGCGCCACATAATCTCTTTCACGTTGCTGGCACCGACAACCCAGCCGATTGTCTCTCTCGTGGATTGCTTCCTTCGCAAATTTTAGATCACCCGTTATGGTTTAGTGGACCGTCCTGGATTCATGCCGCGTTAGATAAGTGGCCAGTTAGTCAATTCAATCCCACTACGGTTTCCGAACCACCCGAGGAGAAGAAGCACTCGCTTGTTGTATCGGTCCCACGTGAAGAGACCCTTATTTTGTTGTTGGCTAATCGCGTCTCGTCTTGGTCGAGACTGTTGCGTTGTGTTGTTTGTTCGCCTCTGCCCGCTGCCTAGCCAGCAGTAGGCACGAGCTCCAATCTAGGTTTATATTTTAGTTGTTATTTCCCAAACCTAGATTTAGATTAGACTTTAGATTTGTTTCGCATTTGTCGTTTCGAAGGTAACCCTTCAAGCCGGGGGGAATGGTTGCGCCGATGTGGAAACTGTATTTTTTGACATGGAAACACACCCTTTCTATACCCATCTCCCCGCCCGCACTAACCATAGTGTAGTTCGTCCGTCCGCCATTTGTGAAATATAGACACTCAGTCTCGCTTTGAACTAGCCAGCGTAAAGGCGATCGCGCGCGCGCGTCTCTCAGAAATGAATAATATTTGTTGTATTTTAACCGCCTCATAGACCTTTACCGATCGGATGGTGCCTCTCGTGTGTTCCTCAAGGGATCTAGTGACGCTGACGGCAGCTCCTGAGCAAGGAAGAGAAGATCCATGTACCGGCTGCGATGAAAAACACGTGGGTCGTGAAGGTTAGTGCATCCTCTCCTAATTTCTCGGGCTGCATTCACTGCCTGGATCGAATCCGCGGCAGCCCGGCCACCTGTCTTGTTTTGTGTGTAAAGTGTCAATAGAACAGTTATCTGCTTCCCCGCAATACAGTCCACTCGCACACGTTGGCCCACGCGCCACCACTATTTATTAAAAATACTTATAGCCAAACTTATCCGGCGGACCGGATGTATTCCCGCCAATCCCCCCAATTAAGCTAAATTTGCTCTGCTAAACTCACGCATTTACTGTCTTTTGTCTAATCAATTTTCTGTGCTAATATAGGTTCCTTTTTCTAATCACTTCAATATTATAATATTACGCATGCTGTTTTATCCGTAATTGGCGAATGTATCAGCCAGATTACTCTCTAAACATATCTTGTGTAACGATTTGTATTACATTTGAGGTGGAAAAACCTATTAAATAAAAAAAAATAAAAAAAAATGGCTTGTGTTGGAGTGGGTTCTCTTCGATAGTCCAGGGAGGTAGGCCGGGATACGAACCCAAGAAAAAAGGAGAATAAGGGTCACTCATCACAAACCATTTTGAATCTTATCTACGGGAGAAAAAGATCATTGTCATTTGAAGGCGAAGGAGTGGCGCCGCGAGACGTCGCGTGCATTTCTAGTATCAAACTCTGGCAGCCACTGACCGCTGCCAAACGGCTGCTCTTTCAGGGGAGGATTAACCCCTCCCCCCCCTTTTTGGCTGCTGCCCAGCTACTTCTCTTTCAGTGGGGATTGACCACTTTTTTTGTGCGCAAAATCCCCACGGATACACCCAATACAGGAGCTGGCGGAGGAGGTTATGTCGGACTGGAGAGAGGATTGACCCTAAGTAATATTTTTAGGGTTGATGTGTTTTTTTTTGTTGTAAGGGGGTAGGCATACTTTTTATCTCCGAATCTCTTTCTCTTTGACTCTCCGGTAACTTTGTAGCTAAGGTTACTTAAAGTCTAAAAGTGCATCAACAGCTCATATTTACTCATCTATGGATTTTCACATTTTGGTTTATGATGTTCAGCACTTTAGGGAAAGAAAAAATTCTCTAAGGTGCTTGTTGTCAAAGGTTAGGTACCTTAGAGAATGTATTATTTCTCTAAAGTGCCAAAAACCATAAAAAATAAGTTTAACCATAGAGAAGTAAATCTCCACAATGTTTTGTTACGTGTTTTTTTGTGAAAATGTTGCGAAAATATAAGTTTTAGCTGAACCTTAAGAGATTTTCTTTATGGAATAGGTACTTACATCACTAGATATGCTTACCTACTAACTTATAGTTTTTTGTAAATAGCCTGATGCCGTTTTATAATCGTACATACATTACCACAAAATGCGTTAACAAAATGTCAGCGCTAAAAAATCTGCCTTAAACAGACGGACACGCATTTTCCTCAGGTAGTTTGTACATTTGAAATGTGATTGGCTACAATTGTTACTAGTAAATCGACATCGTTACTCGTGTAAATTAATTAATAGCTATGTTTAAGCCCTCATTTCCTCCAAGTGCGAAGTATTTAGTTATTCGAATTATAACACTAATTATAACTAGGCTTTGTTATGACCCTGGAATCGCTTTCCCTGTTCGTGTAATTCAAAAACGGATATTATTACCAGGAATATAAATGTTTTACGTTCTGTCAGGTAGGTAGGTTCTGTCAAGTCTGTAACATCGGACAAATTTATACAGCCCAGACTCAGCCTTGGATGCATGGTTTTAGTCAATAATAGTGCCCGGAAGACGGCAATAGGCTCACCCTATGAGCCGTGGGACCGAATTCAATGATTGGTGAAATGTGGGTGATAATTCACCTCTACCTAACCCTCCGGGGATAAAGGCGTGATTATATGTATGTATGTGCTGTCAGGTCATTGCTTAGATGTTTTTGTACACTCTTTTATAATAGGAAATAAATGTAATTATATTTTAGAATGTACTTAAGATCATCTGTAAGTAGGTGTAGGTATATCAACTGACAGACAAGGTTCTGGCGCAAGCTTTTATTTATTATGGGCTCCAACCTTCAGGTATAATCCAGATGATCAGAGGAGGTAGGACACGACGGTATATCTGTCCCAATCGAGCAGTCCGACTGGGGAAGTACCTCCACCCTACAGAATATCGCCGTTTAATAACCTTGTGTTGTGTTTTCGGTGGTGAGTAGGGTAGTCAGCTCACTGGAGAGGTTTTGTGTTGTCAGTGGGAAAACCAAAGGTTTAACCTACATCTTTTGCGCTGACGACACAGAATGTCTCTGTTCTTACAGGGGTTGCGGCACGAGTGTTATTCCTCTGGTCTTACACTCGCCCATAGGCCACGGTAACCACTTACCATCAGGTGGGCCGCGTGCTTGTCTGCGACCTAGGTCGTATAAAAAAAAAGATGAATAATACTAGCGAAAAATTTGAATGCAGTGAAGGGTTAAACGACTAACTTAAAAGTCTTTAATAAAATTAATCATAAATTACCATAACATAAACTAGTAAATGACATAATAAGTCCATTAATTAAAAAAAGCAATATTATAAAGACACAATTTAACCCTCAGCACACCCATGACCGCTAATGACGTAAAACATACAAAAACAAAAGAGCCGGTATAAAATTTAAATTTCGAACGAAAAAATTCCCTTGCTACACGACGCTTGTTGACACAAGCCACAGAAACGGGGCCGAGACTCTCTTAACTAATTTCTTCCATCGCTACCGTATACAGAGAGTGTTAATTGCCCTATGTGACGGAGATAGACATATATATTTTTTGTGTGCGGGAACGAGAGGCGCGAGAACTCGGTAACAAAATAAAAAGTTGTTTTAACCAGTTGGTGCACTCACACAGTAGCGATAGCTCGTTAAGGTAGCGTCTTAACCCTTTAATGAGTGTTTATGTTTGATTAAAAAACATGATTTTTGTGTAACTGTTTATATTACTGTCCACTTGCTGTTAAGTGGGGAATTTTTATAATTTGTTTAATCGTTTATGAATGTGAGATAATTTAGCATTCGTAATGTAATGCCGTTTTATGGCCATACTTTATCTTCCATTAATTTTATGACGAAACAGCTACACTGTACATGTGGTATTGGGTTCGATTTCCGAATTAGGTTCAGGTTTCTGTTAGAAAATTCTACGAATAAACCCTCTCTTAAAGCATCTGTGATTTACCTACTGCTCCTATATACCTAGAGGTCAGAAGGTAGTCGCTCCAATAAAAATCTAGTAAACCTATTTGTGAATATGAAGAGAGGTCCAGATGCTCTAAAGCTTTGGTTGCAATAGTGATTAGTCCTCGTATGAAGATGATGGTGCCGTATACCGCCAATTTTAAGAGGACAGCCTGCATCAGAACCGCTTCTGATTAGCAGGTGCACCACGAGCTATAAGGTCAGATTAACTAGGATCCCCAAGAACTCAACGAGTAACAAATAAGAAAATTATATTAAATGAAATTTTAATATGTAACCGCGGTAGCCTAGTGGTATGGGTAATGGACTTCTGAGACGAGGTCTCGGATTTGATCCCAGGTTTTACCATGGTACACACCAGTGACTTTTCGAAGTTATGTGTGTATTTATCGTAGGTTTATAAGTGCCCGGTTAATGGCAATAGGCTCGCCACATTGGGACCTAAACATAAACTGGCGATATATGGGTGCTAGCACCTCTGCCTACCCCTATGGGGATATAGTTATGTTAAATTTTAAGCATTTAGTATGCTAACTATTCAAAATCAATTAATATAAAAAAAATCTTATTAATTTATTTATCTTTCCCTTACTTAAGAAAATATATATCTCTTGACATTCCAATTATAGTTAATTTCATACATTCAATTAATATTTCAGACAAATAATGCAATTAAATATTGTAGTCAATATTATTTGCTAATGATTATGTGAAAATTTGCGTGCCACAGTCTGCGGCTAAACATGCTGTATTTATATGTACATATATTATGTAACATCACATCACATTCCTACAGTCCCGGGTCCTTTAAGCGGGACGTGAAAAAGCATATGATGAGGCCGTCAAGCTGAGTGTCACCATTGTCACACGGTATGTGTAAGTAATGGTGACCCTCTTTTCTGGGACTTTGCTTTTAGCTTACCATCAGGCAAGGCGAAGTCTAACTGACGTGTCCTATATAAAATAAAAAAATCACACACACATCAAATCACAGAAAAGCTACGAGGAACGTTTGTCCTGGTTCGGGCATGTAATGCGTAGGGATGAAAGTTATGTCGTAAGGAAGGCACTAACTATGGAAGTGGATGGCTACAAGAGGAGAGGGAGGCCTAGAATGATGTGGATGGACTTTGTGAAAGATGACATGGTTAAGAAGGGAGTGAATGTTGAAATGACTGCAACTAGAGATGAATGGAAAAAGAACTGAAAGAAAGAAAGAAATATTTATTTGGTGCAAGGTGGTCACAGATATAACAATAATCAATACAAAAAAAATGTAAGAAAAACAAATAAAACAGAGTGGCTAACAGATACACCAAATAGGTGTCCAGTTCAGCATGTGCCAGGTATAAACCTGACGCTGGTTTTCAACTGGAACCTAATTTGCCAGTGTCACACGTATGACACGGTCGCCGAACCGTCGAAGTCGAGTGTGAAAGTATTCCGGGGACGAGTTGGGGACTATGTAGTCCCCACACCCGAGAAGAGGGCCAGATCGTGAGAGATGGCCCTGGGTCGGCCGGGGCGCGAGGGATATGCCTGTCAACCTCACCTTCGGCAACCAAAGCGACCCACAGGCGGCGTGCGTTTTAGTCGGTTCGTGTTCGACATAACCTCCTCCACCGGCTCCGGTGGGGAGGTATCCGTGGGGATTTTGCACACGTCAAAAAAAAGTGTGAAAGTATTGTGCACATGCAATGAGGGTATGTAGAAGTTATGTAGGTGAAAGTAAACAATAATATATCGTAAATATTTAAAAAGAAAAACATAAATCGTGATAACAGGCGATAGAAGATTTTCGTGATCAAATAAAATACGTAAATAAAACAATAGAATAAAAGTAAAATATATAAACAATAGTGCAACAGTCATACACGTCATACACGTCATACGAGGAAATCGTTTGTCCTGGTTCGGGCATGTAATGCGTAGGGATGAAAGTTATGTCGTAAGGAAGGCACTAACTATGGAAGTGGATGGCTACAAGAGGAGAGGGAGGCCTAAAATGAGGTGGATGGACTATGTGAAAGATGACATGGTTAAGAAGGGAGTGAATGTTGAAATGACTGCAACTAGAGATGAATGGAAAAGGAACACATGTTGCGCCAACCCCAAATAATCTTGGGGATAAGGGCAGGAGGATGATGAGTACGATAGTCATACAACCTGTACACTTCAAAGTAAAAGCCCCATCTCAAAGATCCCAAATAAACTTGGGATAAGGGCAGGAGGATGATGATATACATATATTATATATGAGACCATATGTTACCATATTTATGAGCAAATAAATTATTCTATATCTATAATCCCTGATTTCATTGTAGAACTCATCACCCTTCATTCACAAGTCGATCTCGTTAACTATTGCGCTTCAACCACGGTCTACATTGCAAGACTTTAAAAAAATATAATTAGAATTATGTAAATTAAGTAACATTACTAATTAGTTAGGATCTAATTGAAATATCATCATCTGATATAATAATGACGTCTGTCTGTTTAGGCGTTACTGCTTCTGTTAGTCGGAAACTATTAATCAGATTTATATGGTTTCCTTCTAATTTATAGGTGTTTTAAACAAACTGGTTTATGTTACTAAACCATTAAGGTGCGCAGGCGCAGCTGTGACTTAGATAGTTACTAATATGTTTTGTTAATGACACAATAAAGTTACTTAAATAATTATGTTGCTATTTCCGAACTTTAATTTGTAATCCAAATAGCTTTTTTTTAAAGTACCGAAATAATGGGTTTATGGAACATCATTCTTGCCCACCTCACCTTGTAATGGTCCCTTATAATTCAAATGGACGAGGCTTCAGCGCTGGCTTTGTTCTCGGGCTCAGGGATCAGCAGTCTCTCCCGTAAAAACCATCATAAATCAATTTATGGAAAGTAGAAGTATTTCATGACACATGACGGTGTTACCTTCCCACTTGAGCAAACGGAGGTAGGACATGACGTTATTTCCGTCCCAATTGAGCAGTCCGACTGGGACGTACCTCCGCCCTACAGAATACCGTGGCCATAATAACCTCGTGTTGTGTTCCCGACGGTGAGTAGGATAGCCAGAGCTCACTAGAGAACTTTTGTACTGTCAGTGGGAAGACCAAAGGCTTGTCGTGCTTTGTCTTCTGCACTGACGGCACAAACTCTCTGTGCATACAGGGTCGGCAGCGCGAGTGCGATTCCCCTGGTATTGCACACGTCCATAGGTCACGGTAACCACTTTCCATCAGGTGGGCCGTGTGCTTGTCTGTCACCTAAGTTGTATATAAAATAAAAATGTATAAGTAGTTTTCATATTCAAGTAATATCTTATTAAGATTCAAAATTGTTTGTAATATTTTGCCTCAAAAAGCCGCTGCCGACCGCTGCTCTTTCAGTGAGAATTAATCCTAAATAACATTTTTATTCTTATTATTTATTTATAAACATGATTATTATTGATGATAAATATAATTAATATTATATAATAACAATGTGTTATGTGTAATGCATGTCTGATACTGTTGCATGCGAAATATAGTTTGAGGACCCTGTGGGCCGAGGAGGGCCAGATCGAAAGAGATGGGCCTGGGTCAGCCGGTGTGCGAGGGATATGCCTGTCAACCTCACCAGTGCAGTGCGTTTTAGTTGCTTCGAGTCCGACATAGCCTCTCGTACCAGCTTCGGCGAAGGAATGTCCGTGGGGATTTATCGCACGTAAAAAAAAAAGATAATGAAACCATCTTTGTACCAACCCTCTATCTATATTTACAATATAAATGAAGAAATAAATACTCTATAAAAAGTTGAACATCAATACAAACTCTAATTCATAATACAATTATTTGACAATAGGAAACTTTTACGTCACGTCTTGTCGTGTCATACAATTATCCACAGCAGTTACAGTTGTGATTTCTAATAAAAAGGTACTGATTTGACTTGATAGTCAATTACCGTATTATACAGAATGACTATTCAATTTTATAATAATTTTAGCCACAAAAAATATCCACCTATAAAACCATAATAGAAAGAATTAGGTATTTTTTTAATAAAAAGATTACGAGTGAGGCCAGTTCTATTACTTGTATTCTCGACTGACAGGCTGATAAGCAAAGCTCTATTAGTGATGTTATTAAAAGGTAAATAACCTAATTATCGTCCATCCTAGTTTCATTAATAATTACATTTTTTTTTTGTATCAGCACGCTATTTAAACTGTAAGATTGACGTAGCTGTTTTTTAGGGTGTATGGGGGCCTTATGGAGCAAGCCAATATCTCTGTCAAGCCGATTCACCACTACACCTACTGATTAAGTAGGCTTTGATGCAGACTTGCCTCTTTGGGACTAAAGGGGGTAAATAATGGACCCCATAAAGCGCACTGTGATTAAACATTAATGCCGCTGCCATTGCAGAGTTCTAACATTAGTCTTTTATTCTTCTTCTATTTAACAAAAAGTTGTATCATGAGCCAATTACATTTATATTATATTTTGATGATAATTAATATTGTTGTTTTTCACATCAGTTAATTAAGCAAAACATGCAACACAGAGACAAGTGTATAGAAAGAGAAATATAATTGAACCGTATAATTTGATGGTGGCCCGTTTAAGAGGTAATTACAAGTCCTACTTACCTTATCCACAACCAAGATTTCGTATTGAATTGGCGATATTGAAGTATTGCAGTTATACAGTCGGACTTTTCAAGTTATATAACACCGGGACAGACGGCTTAACTAGCTTTCTCAAGGTACGGATATACTCAAAGCAATGTAAACAGACATATTCGTGCGTATAAATATTTGCACTGAGCGAGAATCGAACTGCGTGTAGAGGTCGAATGCACTACCGACACGCCACAGACAAAGGCTACCAATTGACTAATAAAAGTATCACTATATTTCACTAATTATTCATTTGTATACTAAAAGTAAATAACTACATAAATTACTAATTACTTATACCCACGGGCGCCAACAGGGCCGTCCACCCCATACTTTATCGATACACATAAAAATTTAATTGTAAATATTTAAAAACGAGAGCTACGAGAAAAACAAACAGTGTCTCTTATCGTTCGAATTGCAATTAAACGTTAATTGCGTGCATTAATTGCAATAAAAATTAAAAATTATTGCAATGTTATCAACAGGTCACGGGCACTGAGCACGTTACTATTGCAAGGCAATAAATACTGACAATCCTATCGAAAGTATTACAATATATAATGCTGTTTGCATGAATATGTATGTATATATTTTTTTTATCCGCATTCTAGATTCTATAATACAAGCTAGTGTTTAACTATGCACGACCTCCGCCCCCCATGAGCGCAGGCCTGGGGGAGACTGGTGGAGCCGCCTGTCACCCTGGCAGAAACAGGCCGCGGTGGCGGCGCGCCTCTCGTGGCTCCCCGTTCCGGGGACTAGTTGGAGACTTTGTAGCCCCACACCCGAGGAGAGGGCCAGCTCGTGAGAGATGGCCCTGGGTAAGCCGGGATGCGAGGGAAATGCCTGTCGACCTCACCTTCGGCAACCAATAACGTCCCACAGGCGGCGTGCGTTTTGGTCGGTTCGAGTCCAATATAACCTCTTAAGTTATGTTATGTTATCTTATGGTAGGTATGCTTAGGAATTTTGCGCACGTAAAACAAAAAGTGTTTAGCTATGCTCTGCATGGGTTTAGATAGCGTTGTGTAGAATACGCATGAATGCACAAGACGGGTGTATATACAGGGCCAGACCTATATCTTAGGAGCCCAAGCCAATCTCACCTGCAAGCAAACTCTGACGTAATCTTTCGTATTGAAGTAGTCACTTCTGTCAAAGCCAAAACAATGAATGAAATGTGAAGGAGATATAGAACAGCGGTCCTCGACAGCCACCATGGCGGGGGCACGGTAGTGAACGCGGCCGCTACGCAATGGGCGCGGGTTCGATCCCCGCTCAGTGCAAATATCAGTATACATGTATTTGAATATTTGCATTGGTCTGGTCGTGCCTCAAAGAGCGTGTAAAACCTTTGGTCCCGGTTGCGATACGAACATTCGGTTAAGTAGGTACTTAACTAAAGGTAACTGCCTTGGTTTTGCACACGTCCATAGGCCACGGTAACCCCTTTCCATCGTTTCCGCCCAATTCAGCACTCCGACCGGGGAAGTACCTCCGCCCTACAGAATACCGCGGTTATAATAACTTCATGTTGTGTTCCCGACTGTGAGTAGGTTAGCCAGAGCTCCCTGGAGAATTTGTGCTGTCAATGGGATGATGCTTTGTCCTGCTTTGTCCTCTACACTGACGGTACAGAAACTCTGTGCTTACAGAGTCGGCAGCGCGAGTGTGGCTTCTCTGGTGTTACACACGTCCATAGGCCACGGTAACCACTTTCCATCAGGTGGGCCGTGTGCTTGTATGCCATCTAAGTGGTATAAAAAATCTGCTAACAACTTTTTATAGAAATACATATTGAACAAATAAACTAGGCTAACTAACTGACTAACCAGTGATTCGATATTTGAACTTTTCTATTTAGTAACTTATTTTGAAGACTATAAATCGATTTTTAGTCTTCATGCAAGTAATAAGTTACTAAATAGAAAAGTATTTAAAAACGGAGTTTTTAAATAAAACATATAAAAAAGACAATACATAAAGATTGTTTACGTTTTGTTAAGTAAGAAAAAGAAAGAAAGAAAGAAAGAAAATACATTTTATTATTGGTGCAACACAAACATTGTTAAAAATAAACAATGTTATTTATTATATTATTTAGTGCTTGTATTGAGGACATTTGGGTTACACCAAGAATGGGACCAGTTCAGCATATACAGAACAGTACCTAACCAAATGGAGTAGGTTGGCAGACGTTACGGGAAGTTGGAGCCCTAAAAAGTTCAACAAACTTGTCTAATTGCAATTCTTTGATATTCCACCTTTGGGTTATGGAGGTCAGATGACTGTCGCTTCATGAAAAATATCGAGTTCAGCCTAATCCGCAGTTAGACTTGTAAAGTGGACCCCAGACTTGAAGGTAAAAGCTTCGAATGCGACTGTGATTCACGCTCAAATGAAGAAAAAGAAGAACTGCAATTCTTGGGTTCGTATTTGGAGGAGGAAGGACATGACGGTATTCCCGTCCGAATTGAGCAGTCCGACTGGGGAAGTACCTCCACCCTACAGAATACCACGGCTATAATAACCTCGTGTTGTGTTCCCAGCGGTGAGTAGGGTAGCCAGAGCTCACTGGAGAGTTTTTGTGTTGTCAGTGGGAAGACCAAAAGCTTGTTCTGATTTTGTGTTCTGCACTGAAGGCATATAAAATCTCTGTTCTTACAGGGTCGGAAGCACGGATGTGACTCCACTGGTGTTACACACGTTCATAGGTCACGGTAACCACTTTCTATCAGGTGTGCTTGTCTGCCACCTAAGTTGTATAAAAAAATGCAAGCTTTGTATTCAACCGGAACTAGCGTTCTGATGATGATGACAGGAATGGACCGGGTATATCTTCCTGTACTGTTCATTCCTGTTATCATGTCATATAGCGTTATAATCCTTTAAACAAATTGTCGTCATATTGTACTACCAACTAATTACCATCTCGCACAAACAATGAAATGTTACAACTACCAAAAAATAAAAAGCTTCCAACCCGGGGTCAGAACCCGTGACCTCTTTATCGATTCGATACGGTAAAAAGTATGACTTGGATAATTTCTTGGGAGCACAATTATTATTATTACTAGTATAGTTCTGTGATAACCTTTGATTCGCCTAGCTTTACAAACTTGTAGACAGGGAAATATTATTTAACTTTTATTAGTAACTTTTACCAGTGGCTTCACCCCTTGGGTTTTCCCGACCAAACATAGCACATGTCCTTTCCTTAAGCTCTGTACCAAATTTCATCGAATTCCGTTTTTTTTTCATACCACTTAAGTGGCAGATAAGCACACGGCCCACCTGATGTAAATTGGTTACCGTAGGCTATGGACGTTTGTAACATCAGAGCACTCACAGTCGTGCTGCCAACCCTGTAAGTACAGAGGTTTTGTGCCCTCAGTGTAGAAGACAAAGCAGAACAAACCTTTAGCCTTCCCACTGACAGCAAAAAATCTCTAGTGAACTTTGACTACCCTAGTCACCGCTGGGAACACAACACGAAGTTATTTAACCGCGGTATTCTGTAGAGCGGAGGTACTTCCCCAGTCGGACTGCTCAATTGGGTGGAAATACCGCCGTGTCCTACCTTCAGTTCAGTGGTTTAGTGTAGCAGACAGGTATACTTTCGCATTTATAATATTAGAATGTATGTTGGCGTAGACTTGTAGACTATAGATATCGCTGGTACTACTCGCGTAGAATTCTGATCCTGGTCTGACCAATGAGTACATATTCCAGCGATAAAAAGTTGTAAATTTTTGATAAAACGTTTATCGGAAGTTCCGTCCCACACTACGAAATTTCCGTCCCAATGGAGCAGTCCGATTGCGAAAGTACCTCCACAATACAGAATATCGTGGTCACAATTACCTCGTGCTGTTTTCCCAGGTTAATGTGCTGTCAGTGGTAACATCAAAGGCTTGTACTGATTTTTTTTCTGCACTGATGGCACAGAAACTCTCTTACAGGGTCGGCAGTACAAGTGTGATACCCTTAGTATTGCACACGTACATAGGCCATGGTAACCACTTTCCATCAGGTGGGCCGTGTGCTTGTCTGCCACCTGAGTGGTATAAAGAAGTTGCCTAGGTATGTATTATACCAGACTCTTTTATAACCCTGTAGTCATGAATCATAAAGCACCTAAATTAAAAACAAACACAACTTTCACAAAAGTCGCTTCTACCGCATCTGTCATTCTGCGCACACGCACCAATACCGCAGCCATTTCGTAGAAGTTCGATACGTCACCCAATAACGATCCCTCCGCTGATAAAAGTAATTTATTACACATTACAATCACATTAAGTGCTTTCTCAATAAGACAGTTAGTGCGATGACACCTATATTGTTAATTTGTTGCGATTCCTGAGATGATTTAGCGTTTCCTTTGAGATAACATGACCTGTGAGACTATGAATGAAGAGACGTCACAACTGTCTTTTTAGAGTTCCGTACTCAAATCTGTTGGTTGAGTCTGTTCTACTGAGGTTTTCAGAACTCTAGTTAATCCTAGAACCTGAAAATGTAGGTATACCTAATGGTTCAAATTCAAATTGTTTATTTCTCAAAATAGTGCATCCCACGCACACTCAAGCTGTGGGATGACCTCCCTGCTGCACCTATGATATGGGGTTCTTCAAGAGGGGCATCAGAAGGTTTCTTCGTGGTCGGTAGCGCGATTGTGACACCCCTGGTGTTGCATACGTCCACAGGCCACGGTAACCATTCCCCATCAGGTGGGCCGTGTGCTTGTCTGCCACCAAATTATGTTGCACTATTTTGGTATAAAAAAACAAAATAGTGCAACATATTTTTTTATTTATTACCATTTCACAAAGAGCTTTAATAGAGAAAAAGAAAGCAAACCATAGTAATAATTTTTATTGACTCTGAAATCAATGAAATACATAGGTTGTAGTCTTAGATCCCACACTAGGATTCCCTGTGTTGTGGGATACTCATTCATTCATACATTGCACAAACACAGAAGACTATACGACTAAACAAATGAAGAAATTAATAAATCAATAAACCACTTGAGCTTGACTGAAATGCTGTACCTGTTTTGTATAATAATATTGTACTATAATATGTATGATGTAATATGTATAATATGTACATACACAAAAGTATTATAGTAGTAGGCATAACACAAGAAAGAAAGAGAGGGAACATTTAATTTAAATAGAACAATACAATATTGATAGTAAAATTTAACCACAAAAAATTCGTAACTATAAGATAACCCACAGATTTAGGCACTCATTCGCGGGTACACAGGTATAGGATATCTTTTTGACGTCAAATTATGCTTAAAACTAACCACTGCTTCCTAGGTGCTATTCACGGATGATACTCTGACGCAGGGATTCCCATCGTTGGAGTCGGAGAGCGGACCCCATAGTGTAAGGTGATCTTTAGGACTCTCCTCTTCTACGCCCGAGCGATAACCTGATTCTGCAACAGTGACCGAATAAGATGACGTCATGGGGTCGACTATAATAATAATATTTTTTTTTTTTTAAATTTATCCGTATTTCATACACAAACTATAAATATAAGACAAAATAAATAATATTACAATCACATTCAGAATCAAAAAATAATATCAAAATTATCAAAATCCTATTTAAAATTAAAACAACAATAAAATCAAAAATTAAAATTTATAATTAATATATAAATTTAAATTTAGATTGGAAATAAACATTTCTAACTAATAACACAAAGATTACATTACAAGTAAGCAAATACGAAACCACAGACCTGTATAGGTCACCCCAGTAAGGGAGTGCAAATTATTTGTGCATTTGCAATCGTACCCAGCTCTTCAGTATTGGGGAGTGCCACTGGTCTAGCATTGCGCATTTTTTTATATATAAAACACGTCAATAAGACTTCACCTTACCTGATGTAAGCTGAAGGCAAAGTCTCAGAAAAGAGGGTCACCATTACTTACACATACCGTGTGACAATGGTGACACTCAGCTTGACGGCCTTATCATATGCTTTTTCACGCCCCGCTTAAAGGACCCGGGACTGTAGGAAGAAGCATAGAATGCTGTTGGTACTCAATCTCATTCTTTCCAGCATGGCATACCTATAGTCTGGTCTGAGAACTTACATGCCTATACGAATCGTTATATAATAAAGATGTAATTTGATTTAAATCGTTATTTAATAAACAAATATCTAAATGTTTGGCTAAACAAGATAACGAGAGGTTTAAGGTTAGACCTTAGACCTTTTTATAATTGTATATCACTGTATACAAGTTGAATATGTATTATAGTCACGTATACACTTAACCTATTATTGCTGGTGGTCTACATTTCAGTCTGGTAGGTAGCAGATGTTCTGTATCGTTACGTTATAAATTATTGCAGTGATACGTATCGTATGTTTAGCATATTGATGCTAAGTATACGATACGAATCGTATATTTTAATTCTAAGTATTGATATCTATCATTATACCTGTCATCGATTATAATGTTATTTGTGTATGACCTCGAATTTCTTTAAGGTTTTTTTTATTTTTTTACGTGCGTAAAATACCCACGGATACCTTCCCACCGGAGCCGATGGAAGAGGTTATGTCGGACTCGAACCGACTAAATCCCACGCCGCCTGTGGGTCGTTTTGGTTGCCGAAGGTGAGCTTGACAGGCAAATCTCGCACCCCGGCCGACTTAGGGCCATCTCTCACAATCTGGCCCTCTCCTCGGGTGTGTGGGGACTACAGAGTCCCCGGAAAACGGGGAGGCGCGCCAGACGCACCGCCGACGCGGGAATTTCTTTTAGGGTTGAACAGAGATAGTGACCTTGTGGTGACTGACACATTTGACATACTGTTGTACTGGTACAAAATAATGGAATAATGATACCTACTTGATATTCGATATTCTGTAGAACACTAAACAGCACTGTCTAGAGCCATGGTATGTATAGCTTCGCAAACTTCTGTTATTGCTTCTAGAATATGGAGATACAGTTTTGTTAATACATACATGTTATACACAGAAACATCCAGAGCGATGCAAATATACATATTCAAGCATATTTATATTTACACGGAGTGGGAGTCGAACACGTGACCTCTTAGCTGACGGAAGCTCTGCCACTACGCTACGTTACACAGGTCTTACTATCTTGTTGATTATTTTGGAAAAAAAAAATATTCATTCATCAACATTTTTGTCTGAAAATAAAGAAGCTGAATAATAATACAAATTTTTTTCTTAATTCACATTCTGGTCTAAAATTATAGTAACATGTATGTACATGTTTAGTATAAAGACTGTAATCCTGTAGTGCACATATTTTGAGAACGGGACATTTTGAGAAAAGAACATTTAGCGAAAAGGCCATTTTGAGAAAAGGACATTTTGGGAAAAGGACATTTTGAGAAAGGACATTATGAGAAAGGACATTTCGAGAAAAGGCCATTATGAGAAAGGACATTTCGAGAAAAGGACATTATGCGATGAGACGGTTTACTTTTTGCTTATTTGAACTAAATTTTATACTAAGTTGTTTGTGTTCTTCTCCATCTTAGCGTTGATCCCAGTCGCAGTCGCTTTCACCTCGTATTCTGGGGTCCGATTTGGCTAAATTTCGATATTTTCCGTGAAACGACTGCCATATGACCTCCACAACCTAAAAGTAATATCGAAGCATCGCAGCTAGGTCAGTTATTGGACCTTTTAGGGCTCCAACTACCCGTAATGACTGCTATAGATGTTCATTAGACAACCGGGACCGACGACATAACGTGCTCTCCGAAGCACAACAAATATTTGCACTGAGCGGGGATCGAACCCGCGCCACCTGCGTAGCAGCCACGTTCACTACCGCCACGTCACAGAGGCTATAATAATAATAATAAATTGTTTATTGTCTCAGAAAATACTGTTACAATAAAAGTCTTATAACTAGGCTTATCAATAATAAACAAGAGGTACTGTTACTGCCTTCCAAACTAGGCTAAAGCCTGTGTGTTGGAAGACAGTGCTCTATCGGTATCTATCACATAATAAGCTATTTTGTGAAACGTGTGTCAGATACATAGGTACTAAAGGCAAGATAAAACAATATATTTTTTTTCAATTTTTTTTTTTTTTTTTTTTAATTAAGACTCTCAGAAATAAATACATTCATACATACATATAATCACGCCTTTATCCCCGGAGGGTTAGGCAGAGGTGAATTAACACCCACATTTCACCATCATTGAATTCGGTCTCACGTAATAGGGGGTGAGCCTATTACCTTTTTCGGGCACTATTATTGCCTGAGTCTGGGCTGCATATATCTGTCTGATGTTAAACAGCACTATCCCTTAGTCGCCTTGTACGACACCGCATGGGAAGAGATGGAGTGGTCCAAATTCTACTCTGCTGGGAACCACGCAGCATACTTTAATAGCTGAGCTGCGGCCTTTTAAACACGGTATTAAACATGGTATTAATGAAGTAGACTATACTAGGAAACCAAAAGTAGATAAAGTATAGTTATGTGTTTATTCTACTTTTTTTTTGTAAACATGGCCTATTATGACATTTATGGCATTACTATTTTTTGTGTATGTGTGTTTAATAAACGTATTTTCTTTCTTTCTTTCTTTCTAATAAATACTTTAGTTATAATATATAATACAAAACGTAGGGATCCAATAAAACCAAATGACAAATGTCAGGTTGTCAACCGAACAGACAGTGGTTCAATGTGAATATAATTGACACTGCTAACACAGCTGTTCACTTTGATAGTAGCCGCCATATTTGTTAAAACGGCTTTAACTAATTATTACAATTTCTTTAACTTGTATACGTAATTGTGGATCAAAATGCCGAATTGTAGCAACTGTTGCCTATTGTTCAAAGGGATTTATTTTGCTTTATGCACGATGTACATTGGCGGTGTTAGTGCCGTAGGCATTCTCTGCCAGTCTACCATTGGGTGGGTCAGTGCTAGTACGTGGTAGGCGCATATTAATGATAATAGGATAAGTTAGGTTCAATAAGGTATCGATATTACTATAGATTAATTACATACACTTGCATAAACAGTACATATACTTACATACCATAAATCATATATATCTGACTAATTTACATATATAACATTACATACATACATACTTACATATAATCACGCCTTTATCCCCGGAAGGTTAGACAGAGGTGAACTTACACCCACATTTCACCAATCATTGAATTCCGATCCACGTAATAGGGGGTGTGCCCATTGCCGTCTTTCGGGCACTATTATTGACTCAAGCCATACATCTGAGGCTGAATCTGGGCTGTATATATCTGTCTGATGTTAAGCCTAATCCCTTAGTCGCCTTGTACGACACCGCATGGGAAGAGATGGGGTGGTCCAAATTTTACTCTGCCGGGAACCACGTGGCTACATTAATACAATACATATATATATAATGTAGCCACGTGGTTCATACATGAGTGGTAAAAACATTATTGTTGAGCCGATAACTCTGCCGATTCCGTGGTGATCAATTGCCGTTCCTTGGACTTGAACGTGTTGTAGTGACATCCTCACAGCGAATATCATGGGAGCACACACGCAACGGCAGAGGACCGGACGAAATGGTGCACATTGGGCCTATGTCCAATAGTGTACTGCAATAGGCTGATTGATTAATATAATTGACACACGCAACGTCACGATTTCACCGAACCGTTTAAATCCGTAGAATCAATAATTCAATTAGCGTATCGCAGTCCACTGCTGGATAATGTTGGGAGGCTTTGGCCTACTGTTTCCACGCTGGCCAGAGTTGGTACAAGGTTTTATTTTGAGTTTTCCTTCTCTCGCAGTGATATCGTCTGCGTATTTTTCTTTCGACAGTATTCGAAGATGGGGTGGTGATACTTGTATTCTTTTTCTGTCACCACACAGAAATCCGTAAAAACCGTCACATTAATAAATCAATATGTGTGTGTTTGAAAACATCTAAAAACTGTACAGTTTTTATCATGCACTCATATCTATTGATGTATTGTTTCCGACATTTGAAGGAATAAAACGTACTAAGAATGAGGCTATTTTTGGCATATATGATTTTTCGGGTCGAAGACGTACATAAAATGAGGTCGCACGAAGAATTTTGAATCCGAGTCTAAGCCTGTGGGCTCGAGAACGTAGCCGTGTGATCATAACGATTGTCCATAACGAGTGTGCAACCAATATGAGTGTGTGATGGCTGACGTTAGATCATGATTCTCTGAGCCTTTTCTCAACTCAATTGGGATCAGCCTTCTAGTCTAAGATGAGGTTGACCTTCACAACCAATTGGTGATATCAAAGTTTGTAGTTATATTAGTCGGACTTTTGTGGGCTGCAACTACCCGTAACTACTGCCATGGATGTTCGTAATGGCAACTGAGAGCAGCGGCCTAACGTGCCCTCGGAGGATTGACCAGACCGATGTAAATACCTATATACCATACAAATATTTGCGCTTAGCGGAGATCGAACCTTGCGTAGCGGCCGTGTTCCCTTCCGCCACAGAAGCTGCTGCTGACTGCAGTTAAATGACGTAATGTAATAAATAACAAAACGAGTATATATTCATACAGTCAGTTATGGCAAATAAGCTGCGTGCAAAGCGTAACGTGACGTAATGGTACATTACGCTGCGGAGCACCTGTCAGTACCTACGTAGCTGATTTTCTTAATTCGAACAGTGTCCCGAGCACGAAAAACTGTCGTAAACGAATCGAGAGAACGGAGCATTGCGATTGGCCGCCTGCCTGCTGTGACCAGTGTGTGTGTGAAGCTGGGCAATCGCAATGCTCCCTTCTCTCGATACGTTTACGATATGATTGCGATAGGTTTTCGTGCTCGGGGCACTGGTCATAGAATGAAGTAAGTCCAAGTACAACTCGTGCGAATTAACATGTCACCTTCATCTGGCTTGAAAACAACTCTCCTCTCGCTTCCCGCACGAGACCCCGCTCTCGTCCTTCGAGACCAGCAGCATCCGTAACACTGTGACCGTTACACGATTGTCTTAGTTTGAGTTTCGTTGTTATATTATAGGATTTTATTTGAAATTTTTTATTGTTAAGTTTGGGAAGCTATGTTCCATGTTAATGCGTACGAGTGTTATGCAATTAGCATCAGATCGATCATGACTAGCAAAGTAAGTAGGTACTCAAAATTATAGGTACTCAAATTTCTCAAAAGTCTACAAGGTACGAGTATTAGTACCTTGTAGACTTGTAGTCTGGTAGTTCTGATATTTGACACACACCTTTAGTGTTCTGACGATAATACAATTTAAATCAATAGTACAGTTTGATTGGTTCATTCATTAACTCGCTAATCCGGAACTCGCTAGCGCGTGCGAGTTAGTGTTTTGAATTTTAAAGTACAGTCAGATAAAAATAGATCAAAAAAAACAATATTACTAATTTACCAGCATTCTGGTTGATGCAGCTGATCTTATTTTAAATTTATTTATCTTAGATTTCGTATAGACGTGCGGGAGACGATACTTTGGTTTTAAGATCATTTTGAATGGTAGTCAGGATCAATCTGATGGTGACTGTACTTAAATTCAGTAGGAACGGAAAACAAGTGAGTTACAAGCAGCATATCTTCACAGATTTCAGCACACGTCATATCCTCATGCCAGCTGCGAGTGTTGAATAACGTCTGTAATAGCAGTCAGTACCCACCTTAAAGTTCAAGAATAAGGAATTTGTCCCACCGCCAGCGAGATAACGATGAACTGTCAACTATTATCGTGCTCAAGAAACGTGAACTAAATGCAGATCACGTGTGAATTAAAACAAAATGCTTTCAAAGGTGAATAAGTGATCGCTCTCTGTTTACACTACTGACAGAACTCTCTCTCTCTCTACTAGTTTTGTCGCAACAACACAATAACTGCCAAAGATACAAATCGTTTAGCCGTTCTTGCTCGACGATCTGTAAATCTCACTAAGCTAGCACTCATTTCAGGCAGAAAGCTGTCTACGCCGCCCTACATAGTGGTGCGAGTAATCACCCGTCACCTATCACACTCGCTTATAGTAAACTGATAAGAACTACACACTCGCTACTCGCTAGCTCGTTTACATTTACTCGTTCACCGCTGACGGTGGGACCGGTACCTAAGCAAGCAAAAACACTACACACCCATCCGGAACCATTGTTTGGTACCATTTAATGGGAAACATCAATTAGGATAGCATTATCATTAGGTACTGATTACAATAGTGTAAAATAACCAGTGTTATGCATGACAAGCCTATTATATATTATTAAGGAGAATGATTAAATGAGGCAAAGAAATCTATTGTCCGGATAACGATCATGATGGTCTCGGTTCGATTCGGAGTGGCTCACTCTGAATCGAACAGATAACATAGATCAGTAATATAGAAATAAATAAAAAGATACAACATAAAAATTATAAACTGTTAGCTTGTATTGGTTGTAAATAATAAATAAATAAATAAACAAACGGCTCAATTACTTCAATCTTAACCGAAAATAATACTAGCTGTTTCCTTTGGCTCCTCTTGTGTGAAATACTGATGCCGTTACCGGGACCACACCATGAACCTTCTCCCAGGTTGGCCAATATGTTATTCCAGACTCTCCGGTATCCCAATATCAAGGCACATCTCCCATTAATTTCCCATTTTGGGAGTAATCTAGAAGCAAGTGCCCACAACAAAACTTTTATCGGCAGAACGAGTATTCGTGGGAAGCAGGTGCGTGTTATCTAAGCGGCTTGACTTTGTACTTTGTTAATTAAATTAATACGTATTGCTTCTAACTAATTTTATAAATTTTGTTCATTACACATGGAAGCCATTGCTCGTGGCGGTAAAACTTATATTCTATATTTGAAGAGAAAAATGCACAAAACAAATACATTAAAAGTATAAAATAAAATATTGGTACATACTTACATATCACACAAAACTATCTAGCTAGCTTGTAAATCCCCGTTTCCAGGGTGGAGTTGGGAACTTCGTGGTTTCCACCACGAAAGTGTGCTATCAGTGGGACGAGCAAAAGGTTGTCCTGCTTTGTCTTCTACACTGACGACATAGAAACTGTGCTTACAGGGTCGGCAGCGCGAGTGTGTCTTTCCATCAGGTGGGCCATTGTGCTTGACTGTCAGCTATGTGGTGGAGTGGAATGGCATGGAAAGAGGACTCTTTTGTCCGCACTTAGCCACTACTTGTGCCGTTGTGCGTGAAGAGCACTGGCTAGAACGACCTCACTGTGCCAATGATTTGACATCGTTGACATTCCAGTATTACGTGAGTGGCCATTTCCTCGGCAATGAAACACCCCCTGCAAAGGGGGCTGTCTGCGACACCGATGGTGTATAGTGACTTGTTGAGGGCACAGTGGCCCGTTATTATCACTATATTTTGTTAGACATATTCTGTCTATTTTTAGGAGACGATTCGTGAGCTGTTTGTTCACCGATGCGAATGCGAATCGGTTACCTCATGGAGGACAGAATAATCATCTACCCGTGCTGCCGACTCAAGTAAACAAAATCCTGTAAAAAGAAGATATTCCCCTTAATGGCACAGTAATTGAAACGAAATCAAGGTAACATCATTACTTCCACAGGAAATACATTTGCAATATATTTCAACTAGCAATAACCTACTTACTAGACGGTAATTGCAATAATTATCTGTTAACACGCTATTTTATTATAAGGTAATGGCTACTATTGGGTAGACATTTCAGAGATGGATGTCTCCCTCTGTCATCTCAGAGACATCTGCTGAGGTATCTATCGGTGTCACTACTCTCTACTTGAGGGGGAGAAGGGAGTACTGGTAGCGGTCTAGCTCCCCTGGACGGAGACAAAGCCTCCCAATTCTTCAATATTCATGTAATATTCAAAATTCTTCTCCAATATTCAAAATTCTTCAATAAATTGGGTTATTCCGTCTTCATACCAGGAAAACTCATACCATTTCAATGTTTTTTTTAGGTCATATTACTTTTTAAAGTTTACTTAATTCATATCAGTACCATATACTTTTATCTTCATTTTGATTGAACATAATATCAGTTTATTGAAATTCATAATGAAGATACGTTGAATTGTATGTTTTTGTTTTAAAAGGTTATCTATTAATAATCGAAATTAGTATGTAGTAGGTATTCCCGCTAATCCAGGTGAGCAAAATTTGCTTGTGTTAGAACTGTTAAAAGTGGGTTTACATCGGAAGTGTACTGACTAGGATTCAAACCCGGAACCACCCGACCGTAAGGCCGACTCTTTAGCCACTAAGCTACATAAACACACAGTTTGAATACAGAACCTCCTTTTTACAGTAAATCCTTAATTTTTCTTTTTCTTCTTTTTTAAAAATAATAATAATATTAGAACCGAATTTACTAATATTTCCTTTAACACCTCTAACTAAGCTAAATTACTTGTGTTAAGAGTGGGTTCATAAGGTACAAGACCATGTGAAATTTAAAGACACTCGAAATTGATGGGAGATATTGAATTACTCTTCTAACTAAAATCTCTTACGAACATCTCCGCAACTGGTTTGTCCAGATCCCTAATCCATAGTTCGAAAGACTTAATGATAATTATTATTACAGCGATGATCCAACAACTTCATTTCTCCGAAGCACGTAACGCTAAATCATACAGAAGCTTAACTCATTTGTGTATTGATTATTTTATATTCCGATGTCGCGGATAGGCCGCTAAATGCAAACTTTAAAAATAAAAACTTTTATTTTTGTATAGTTTAATAAACTTAATAAACTTTACAAAAATAATGGTGACTTTAGTAAATACATAATAGATTATTATTATTGTCTAAATAAATACATAATTAAATTATTGTCTTTTAAACTATTAATTCTGTTACAATCTATTTTACATCCGATCTATTCGAAAAGTGTCACTTTGTTCCTCTATAAGCGGGAGCAAAGTAGCTCTTTACTGTTAAGGACTTTTAGGCAGACGGAAAAGTGATTTGAATTTGGAACACATATCATACATAGAAATCGAACACAAATTACCAGCCAGTAATACATGTTCATGTAGTACATGCTGGCCGTACGGCGGGCGGCGACGTTTTTGTATCTCTCGCTACGCTCAGTACTCAAAGTAGCGTCCTCGTCGTAAAAATACTACTTTGCTCCCTTGTTATACAATATAGGTACTATTTAATCATTAACAGGTGGCACAATATTTACTTTTTGTGCCCATACCTTCCGAAATTCGCGTCTGTGAGTAACGTCTATGTAGGTATGTATGCGTTGCTCGCACGTGTATCGTACAGAACTCAAGTTCTGTATGTATTCTATACCCAAATATATCAAGACACAGAACCAGCTTCTTCAATCACAAAATAAACATAAATACAGTCTAGTTTTCGCTTACAAATTGTGCTCACTCCCGGTTTATAGTTCATAAAACTAATGTGAGATAAACTAGTGAATTTATAATTAACATTAATGGTCTCAAACTATTAACGGCTACCGGAAAAAAGCCGAATAAAGACATAAAAATAAATATATATGTAGATTGGACGATTAAACTTTTTATATTGGATTAAGCTTCACGATTATCTGTGAGTTTTCTTAAGATGAGACTCTCTGTATGTTAAGTTTTATTGCGGTCTTGTGTCAAATGTTTTTTGTACAAATTTTTAATTAATAATCTTTGATTTTCGCACATTGGTATGTCAGACTGAAGACTTTTGTCACAAGAAATCGCCTTTAACTTCACTTTTACAGTGGAAGAAAACTTGATAGTAATTAAATAGTGAGTTATGTCTACTAACACCATTTGATTAACAGTGAAAATAACGCCTATCTATATATAAATGTTATGTTGGTTTGTGTACGCTTCAAAAAGTTCTGCACCGATCGAGCTAAAATTTTAGCATGATATGTAATTAGCATCAAGGATTGTTTTTATCTAATTTTGCATCAGTCACATATCCGCGACCGCGAACAAACTGTTTTTTTAACGATCAGCTGTGTACCACTTTGTTTTGTTTGTCATTACGCAACCATTCAATCATAATGTGCCACAGCGAAGCTTGGCCGGGTACAGCTAGTTTTGTATATATTTACATGTTAAATACACAGCCGTGTCGAAGATGCAGCCTTTGGAAGATGCATAATTGTGACCTTGCCTTCAACCTATCTACTTACTGTACTACAACGCAGACAGCATTACCACTGTATAATGACATTACGCTAAGAAGCGGCATTTATTCTGCATAGCTATGTGCGTCATTGGATACTCTATAAGTTCCTTTCTTCTTGATCCTGGTGTTAATCCCACAAACATACAATCACGCCTCTATCCCCGGAGGGTTAGGCAGAGATGAAATAACACCCACATATCACCAATCATTGAATTCAGTCCCACGTAATACGGGCTCAGCCTATTGCCGTCTTCCCGGCACTGTTGTTGACTCTAGCTATGCATTTGAGACTGAGTCTGGACTGTATATATCTGCCTGATGTAAAACAGCCCTATCCCTTAGTCGCCCTATACGACACCGCACGGGAAGAGATGGGGTGATCCAATTTCTACTCTTTTAATATCTTTTCAATCAATCAATCAACTAGCCCATCGTAGTCCACTGCTGGACTAGGCCTCTCCCAGTGTTGGGAGACTTTAGCCTACTGTTTCCGCGCTGGCCAGACGGGTTGGTACAGGGTTTTATTTCGAGTTTTCCTGCTCTCGCAGTGATATCGTCTGCGTATGTTCCCGTTTGTCGCCTCTTACGACACCCTTCGGATGAGATGGGGTGGTTTAATATCTTTTAACTGTGTGTTTTTACATATAATTAATTACCTACAAAAAGCAGAGCAACAAACTAAATAGGATATACCTAAGCAGCCTCAGATTTAGGTGTACAAAGTATTTGCTGAAAGATACCTACATCATACAAAATTAAATTTAGCTCCTTAAATAACTTCTCTCTAGCAGCTTGATGTCTAGCACATTCCGCCAATAATTTAATCTCAGTCGTACTCGAAACTTTCATCTTGGCGTTTGGGGTTCGTTTTTTCCAGTCGAATTTTCCTTCGACATTTTCTATAGATAGCCTAGTGGTATGGGTAACGGACTGCTGAGACGAGGTCTCGGGTTCGATCCCAGGATTTACCATTGAACACACCATTGACTTTTCGATGCTTTTCGAAGTTATGTGTGTATTTATCGCAGGTTTATAAGTGTCCGGTTAATGGCAATAGGCTCGCCACCTATTATATTGGGACCTAAACATAAACTGGCGAAATGGTGGTGCTGGTACCTCTGTCTACCCCTTCGGGGATATAGGCGTGAGTTTATGTTATGTTATGTTTATGTTGGTTTATGTATAAAATAAAAAAAACTTTTCATTCTTTTTTATGCATTTTAGTACGATGTAGTTTGAGATTGTGTGGTACAGTATTATTATTATAGGCACCTCTGAACTCCAATCGAAACGATATAACTTTAAAACAACAACTCTCAGCGTCTGGCCCTTAAATACCGGCATAGATAAGTCGTTTTCGGGTATATTTCTCAGTTAATTGGTATAACGAGAATCTCGCGGCTCTCCTAGAAGACTTATCTATGGGTGGGCACCCCACATGCACGCATGTGTAACACGCTCGATAATCTATCGGTCCCACCATTCTCTTTCCGGAATGCGGTGACAATTCTAAAGTAATTATGTTGAATATCTAGCGGAGTTAGCCACGGAATTGAGTCATTCTGTATAATTGAGTTTGATAAAACTATAAGTAGTTTCTGACCGGTAGTGATCACAATTTTCAAGTTAGTAATAAAATATCTTAAGATTTGGTACCTATTAGTTGAATGTAACGTTTTGTGGTATGAAGGTTGTTTGGAGGTCACGTAAAAGAGCCTACTCTATTTATTATTAGTATATAGGTAACTGCTACAACTAGAATCTTTCTCTGGGTTTAAATATCATTTGGATAGGTTCTGGCGTTCTGGTGCAATAATGTGATAATTATGCATCTAAACTTACTTATTTATTAACAATTTACGACATTTTTAGGTGCTTTTGGCTTAGATGTCACCCTCACACTGTGCAGAATATAGGTACGAGCAAGAACCAAGCGGTTCGGAGACTCTTTTTTTTGCCGCACCAACAAGACCTGCAATTCATTACCAGCTCACGTGTTTCCTTCTTCCTACAGTCCCGGGTCCTTTAAGCGGGGCGTGAAAAAGCGCCACCATTGTAACATTGCTTAGTCTCTGTATTGGGGACCCTCTTTCCTGAGACTTTGCCTTTAGCTTACCAGGAGGTGAAGTCAAGTTGGCGTATACTAGATAAAAAAACAAATAGCCATACCAACTCCATGGGCATGTTGGGTTATATAACTTAATACGCTAATCTATTAAGATTTTAAATATTCGGTTTTTACTTTTTTGTAAATTAAAAAAAAAACAATTTACACCTTATAACATTAACGATCCGTAGTAAAAATCCAATTCAAATTGGCTCAACAGAGGGCTCTTTGGCCGGGGTGCGAGGGACTTGCCGGTCAACCTCACCTTCGACAACCAAAACGACCCACAGGCGGCGTCCGTTTTAGTCGATTCGAGTCCGACATAACCGGCTCCGATGGGGAGGTATCCGTGGGGACTGCGCACGTAAAAAAAAAATCGGCTCAACAACTTCGGAGATTATCAGAAATAAATAGACAGATAGAAAAATACTTTAAAAAATTTATTACTTATTTAAAATAAACTATCGTACATACCTACCCATCATACGCAATTATTAATTACAGTTATTGTAACATTACTGATAAATTCGACCATTTTTGACATTTCACATCTGTCGAATTTCCCATGACAGTTAATTTTTTTTAAACTGGTAATGAAAACAAGTGTACGGCCCGCCTGATGGTTTTATCAACAAGTGCCCATAAACACGCAGTAGGTATGAGTGCAATCGCGTATGGTGATATTATCCCCTGTGGAGCCAACGGTGACCTTATCTGAGTAAAAAAGTGGCTCGCGCTGTGGTGTTGCTAGTAAACAATAACAGTTTTAAAATAAATTAAATTCTAAATTAATCGCTCAGGTGGCTTCGCTCACTTGTAATAAGCAATAACAGTAATAAATACGTGCAACACCGCAGGATTGTTTTTTTTTTTATGTCCCAGCTACTGGTTGTTCTAGAAGGAATTTTTTGTTACAATTACCTTTTCTTTTTTAGAAAAAGAAAGAAGGTACGCTTATAATATCATCAACTACCTTACCCTTACCCCTGTCACATCTATGGTAGTCGTACCACTACCAGTAATCGTTGGAGCCCTAAAAAATTCGATTAGCCTTACTACAGTATTTCGATATCGTCAATAGGTCGTGGAGGTCAGATGGCAGTCGCCTTACGGAAAATATCGAAATTCGGCTAAATCACAGTTAGGCAAGGAAGCCGACCTCAACTGACTTAGGAAAGGGCTCAGATGATGACGAATTAAATATATCAAGTATTAATTTTACTTGTATTAATCGATCGATTAAACCCAAAATCTACTGTTGTCCATAAATAGTGCAGTTTGATGCTCCTGTGTTTCAAGCGGCTCACTTAGATTACTTACGCCTTACCTTACGGACAGAATTCAAAAAGTTAACGTTAATGGCACTGACTCTTCTGGTGCCCCATTAGTTTTGGGAGTACCCCAGGGCTCGATATTAGGACCCCTTCTATTCTTGATATATATGTTAATGATCTTCCTTACTTCGCAACAAATCTTTGTGAAATTGTATTATTTGCTGATGACACATCATTAATTTTTAAGACTGATAGACATGAAGTAGTGCTTGACGAAGTGAATAATACCCTTTCTGATATATTACATTGGTTTACAAGTAACAACTTGCTGCTCAATGCGAAGAAAACTAAATGTGTAAAGTTTACTATGCCAAATGTAAGACAGGCAGATATTAATATTAAAATGAATAACGAATCTGTCCAAATAGTCAATACCACAGTTTTTCTTGTAATAACTCTAGATAGTAAACTGCAATGGGGTTCTCATATCACAGCCTTGGCAGGAAGACTTAGCTCAGCTGCCTATGCGGTTAGAAAGATAAGGTCACTGACTGATGAGGAAACTGCACGACTAGTTTATTTTAGCTACTTTCATAGCGTTATGTCATACGGTCTGCTGCTATGGGGCTCAGCTGCCGATATTGAAACTATATTTGTACTACAGAAACGAGCGATACGAGCCTCAGACCCCGTGACTCGCTGAAAGAACTTTTCAAAGAAATTAATATTTTAACAGTTGCTTCTCAATACATTTATGAAAATATCTTATATGTACGAAAAAACCTAAATATTTTCGAAAAACTATCTGATGTACACAATTTTAATACGAGAAATAAAAATAAACTAGTTGTACCTAAACTTAGGCTTCACAAGGTTGGTGATTCATTTGTAGGCAGCTGCATAAAAATATTTAATAAAATTCCTCAGGACTTGATTAATATGCCAATAAATAAATTTAAAATAGAAGTGAAAAAAAATTTAATGAGTAAAGGTTACTATAAAGTGGATGAGTACCTTAATGATGTTAATGCGTGGTCAACATAAGTCTCTTGCTTGCTCGCACAAAATAAATTGTAAACCAAAACAAATTTAAAAAAGAAAAATAATCTAGTTCTAATGTAGTTTGCTGAGTTTCTTGCTGGTATCTTCTCAGTAGAACTAAGCTACCGAACCAGCGAAAGAATCATTTTCCAATGGTTTATTTTTACATTATTTAATATTTTTATATTATTTCTTGACATACATAATTGTAAAATTTTGACGTTCATATGTGCTCTTTATGTGCCTAAACTGAATAAATGAAATTGATTCTTTGATTCTTTGATTCTTTGATTCTTTGATTCTTTGATTCTTTGATTCTTTGATTCTTTGATTCTTTGATTCCTATTGATTCTCTTTCAGAGCACCGGGGTATATATTAGGTCTATAACTATAAGTTCGTTATTTCTGTAATTTAATAACTATTTCCATTATTTATATTTTGTTAGAAAGTTGATTTCAAGATTTTACAACTCTGTATTAAATTTTGTTTTTATTGGTCGGTTGATAAATTAAATTCGATTTTCAAAAATAGTACTTCCTAAATGCCATCCATTTAATGAAAAAAATTGTATTACTTTTTTACAGCTGTCACTTTTCAAAAATGTAATAAAAGTGTTTGTTAATTTAATGTTGTCTCATTCACACTTACACAAAAAAAATCATAAAATTGGAATTTGTCATTCCTAAAAAAAATGCATAAATATTAATACTGAAAATTGGGTTTCCTCCAATTTCTTCAAAAAAAAACGGCAAACTCCTTTAAAACAATAGAATAAAGAAATGAGTTTGTAAAAAGCTCAGAGAATTGATGCTTATTGGTCCTACCCAGTTTCGGTGTCAAGTCTCCATGATTGTTATAATTTAATTGTATGCAGGTAACAAATAATTATACACATATTTATATATTTTTCTTCGAAATAATATACCTAACATTACACTTATCATCTACTATGAACATTAAATGCATTTTTTTAACAAAACATTCGTCAAATCAGCAACTATTATTCTACATGCTCGTTACAAACGACTTTTTGTCCTTTTCCTTTAACAGTTATTAGAAAGAGACAACTGTATTACTTTAATAATAATGAGAAAAAACGTTATTAAAGTGTAATAAAACATAATAGTCATAATTGCCTCTATGGATCGTCGTTCAGGGTTTAATTATGAAAAATAATAGGACCCCCTGTGGGGTTCTGAGTACTGATCTGGGTATCTGACCACACCTGGGAGCAGTTTACATTTATTAATAAATTAGGTGCAAAAGTGCGATGGAAATATATTGTTTGAGTTGAAGTCATTAATTAGTGGTTATTTATTAATATATTATGCACTATTACGTGCCCTGTCACTGTACAGTCGGCATCAGATCGATCTAGACGAATAAAGTACTCAAGATGATCTTAATGTTTTGGTATTCCCCCCTTTCTGTTGACTGATTGTTCTTTTTGGTACACATCTTTAGTTCGAACAATTATAGAATTTAAATTACAAAAATATCTGACAGATATTTAACCCAGACTCAGCCTCAGATGCATAGCTTGAGTCAACAATAATGCTCGGAAGACGGGAATAGGCTCACCCCCTATTACGTGGGACCGAACTTAATGATGTGTGAACTGTGGGTGTTAAATAACCTCTGCCTAACCCACCGAGGATAAGGGTATGATTATTATGTATGTATGTAAGTATGACAAATCATAAAACAATTTGATTTGCTCTATTTAAACTATTTATTTATAAAATCAATTCAGAATATACCTATACAATCCTGCAGGTTCAGGCATCAAAAAATTTTTCCCCATCGATGTCAACCGGGAGGGTGGCCAGAAGGCTGGCGGCATTGCCACGTTGAATGGCAATATCAATCCTTTGCGCAAGGAATAAACCAGCCCTATGGTCACGAGTAGGTTCTATTAAACGCACGCACACTCAAGCTGCATGACCTCCCACTGCGGTTTTCCCAAGCGCCTATAATATGGAGTTCTTCTAGAGAGGCATCAGAAGCTTTCTTCATGGTCGGCAGCGCGAGTGTAAGCTCCTGGTGCTGCATAAGTCCATAGGCCACAGTAACCACTTCCCATCAGGTGGGCCGTGTGTTTGTCTGCCATCTAAGTGGTATAAAAAAATATATATTTGCTCTTAATAATTTTGTATTAATATCATTTTGAGATTTGGTAGTCAAGATTATTTGGACACTAACTGTACTTAAGATCTGAAATAGGAATGAACCACTAGTATTTTTTTTTGCGAGGGTTTTTTTTTAATTATAATATATATTGTAAATTTAGATTAGACTCGTGATAAACTTTTGTAGTTTTTGTTGCTGTTTTATAATAAGTTTTTAATAATCATTTAAATTTCTCAGTTTTAGTAGTATTTTATAAAGCTAAAGATTTAATCTAAAATCTTCTTAATTCTATGTTGTACACAAAAGATGATTATACTATTATAAGCTTTGTAGGTACCTACAAAGGCGAGCTTAACTCAATATGAGTCCAAAATTTTAGTGGGTATAACAGATTGAAAATAATTTTGACGTATCTTAATGTGAATTACTTGGTGCCATTTTTTAAATTTAATTGAACCTGAAGCCAAACTTTGCACCAAATAATATGCAATATAAGTTTTTTAAATAACTTGACAGCCTCCGTAGCGTAGCGGTAGTGAATGCGGCCGCTACGCAGGAGGCGCAGGTTCGATTCTCGCTCTTGCAAATATTTATATACAAGGATAGAATTCGGAACGAGGTTATCCGACAGAGAACTAAAGTTACCGACATAGGTCACAGAATAAGCAAGTTGAAGTGGCAGTGGGCTGGCCACGTTTGTCGGAGGACCGATGGCCGTTGGAGCAAACGTCATAGAGTGGAGACCGCGAGAAGGTAAACGAAAGGTAGGACGTCCCCTAGCCAGATGGCCAGACGACCCGAAAAAGGTGGCTGGGACAGACTGGATGCGGAAGGCGGAGGATCGGAGAAAATGGCGTACATTGGGAGAGGCCTATGTCCAGCAGTGGACTGGGGTGGACTGATTGATTGATTGATTGATGTATATATAATTTTATATTGGTCTGGTCGTGCCTAGCACGTTAAGCCGTCGGTCCCGGGACCAATACCAACATCTATGGCTGTCGTTACGGGTAGTTAGAGACCGAAAAAGTCCAAGAACTGGTCTAACTGCAATTCTTCGATATCACTTTTGAGATGTGGAGGTCATTGTATTTATGTTTTATTTTGTTTCTGTTGTATGATTCTCATGGTATACAATTTGTTAGAAAGGCAATAGGGAAAATAGTAGGGGATGTACTATGTATATGATGTGCTATTTACATTGTGATTGTGACTATGTACTTGCTTGTTTATTTTTGATTTATATTATTTTGTTTTTGTTTGTATAATACTCGGGGCTTATAAATGAATTAAAGGAGGGCGTGTGCGCATAAGGTGTGTATTGTGTATACCTAGTACATGTTGTGTGTATGTACAGTACGGGTACGTGTATAATGTACTTTGTTTTTTGTTTTTTTCTTTTAATAGGAATAATGGCAAACATACAGTAAGCTACCTGGTTCGGCTAGGCTACAGTTGAAAACCAGCGCTGCAGATTGTGCCTAATCTGTAGCATCAGCTGAACTGCGGCCTTTTAAACACACACTCCACACTGACACCTGTTTTAATGGCATTACTATTTTTTTGTGTGTTAAAAAAAAAAAAATATAGCAGTCGCTTCACGAAAAATATCGACATTTAGCCATATTCGCATTTAGACTGGTAAAGCAGACCCCAGACTCCGAGGTGATAGCTTCGGATGAGACTGGGCTTAACGCTAAGAAGAAGAAGAAGACACTCTTAAAACAAATAAAAAAGTAATAAAAAAAATCTCGTTTTTTTTATTCCACTTAGTTGGCAGACAAGCACACGGCCCACCTGATGGGAAGCTTTTTGTCCAACAGAAGCATCCAAGCTGTCGTCGACGGCAGCTGCTCGGACCGCATGAACATAAACGCTGGTGTCCCACAAGGCTCCGTGTTGTCTCCGACGCTGTTTCTGCTGCATATCAATGATATGCTGTCTGATGGCTCCATTCATTGTTATGCGGACGACAGTACCGGGGACACGTGTTACACGGGCCGTGCAAATATCCCTCAGTCCGAGGTGGAGAAGAGTCGCGAACAACTTGTGTCTAAAATCGAGACTACTCTCTCTGGAGTATCCGATTGGGGACGACTAAACCTAGTCCAATTCAACCCCACTAAGACACGAGTATGTGTATTCACCGCTAAGAAAACCCCATTCATTGTAGCGCCGCAATTCCTGGGCACACCGCTTACCATCTCCTCGAGTATCGGGATCCTTGGTGTCGATATTTCCAGCGACGTCCAATACCGAAGTCATTTGCAGGACAAGGTTAAGTTGGCATCAAGAAAACTCGGAGTGCTCAACAGGGCGAAACAGTACTTCACTGCGGGGCAGCAACTCCTTCTTTATAAGGCACAGGTCCGGCCTCACATGGAGTACTGCTGTCACCTTTTTGCTGGAGCACCTGCATACCAGCTTGACCCCTTCGACTCGTTGCAAAGACGGGCATTGAGGCTGGTTGACAATCCCATACTCACAGGTAGAGTGGAACCTCTTAGCCTTAGGAGGGATTTTGCCTCACTGTGTGTGTTCTACCGCCTATACAATGGTTTGTGCTCAGATGAATTGTTTGACATGATGCCCGTAGCTACATTCTATCATCGCACCTCTCGCCATAGGCAGGGAATTCATCCCCACACATTGCGACCTGAGACGGTGCGCACTGTGCGGTATGAAAGAAACTTCATCCCACGCACACTCAAGCTGTGGAATGACCTCCCTGCTGCGGTTTTCCCAAGCGCCTACAATATGGGGTTCTTCAAGAGGGGCATCAGAAGGTTTCTTCATGGTCGGCAGCACGAGTGTGACACCCCTGGTGTTGCATACGTCCATAGGCCCCGGTAACCGCTTCCCATCAGGTGGGCCGTGTGCTTGTCTGCCAACTTAGTGGTATAAAAAAATAAAAAAAGCGGTTACCGGGGCCTATGGACGTATGCAACACCAGGTGTGTCACACTCGCGCTGCCGACCATGAAGAAACCTTCTGAGGCCCCTCTTGAAGAACCCCATATTGTAGGCGCTCCTTTGTCGACTGAGCCTACTAATTAATTATGAATTATATTACTGTAACACCAAAAATATAAATATTCATAATTCCCTTTACGACTCCATAATTATGCTTCACATATCAACTTGTTCATAACAAAAATAAATATATAGTTAACCCTCCGAAAACCATAGGTCACAGCGGCCACTAAATAAAGCTCGTAAAAGTTTAGTGTCCATTTTTATGTTTGTTTGTGGCCCAATATCGGTTTAACCCTCCGAAGTGGATTTGATTGCCTGCTATTGACGGATGACCGTGTGGTCCCAGTGACAGAGATTTGGGAGGCTTTTTGTGGGAATAACATAACATAACATAAACTCACGCCTATATCCCCGAAGGGGTAGGCAGAGGTGCTAGCACCCACATTTCGCCAGTTTACGTTTAGGTCCCAATATAATAGGTGGCGAGCCTATTGCCATTAACCGGGCACTTAGAAACCTGCGATAAATACACACATAACTTCGAAAAACTTCAAAAAGTCATTGGTGTGTGCCATGGTAAAACCTGGGATCGAATCCGAGACCTCGTCTCAGCAGTCCATTACCCATACCACTAGGCTACCGCAGTTTTGTGGGTTGCGTGTGTGGGAATTAAGAGTCAAAATAAGATCTATTCCAATTCAATACCAAATTTCTAATCCATTGGTATTTTGTCGTAGGTACTCATACATATTTGTTTATTCCAAACGGATACCTATAAAGATATAAATAATTATATTATATAATCATATAATTGAATTAATGATGTATAATCGTTCATAAAAGGGTAACAAAATATTAATAAAGGTTTAAATCGCTTATTCATACAAATATTCTTTGTCTAAAATATGTTATGTAAACAAGTAATTGTTTCGTATTTGACACAGGTCAAGACGATAAGATAAGCTTCTAAACTTTAAGTAAGCGTTATTATTTTATTATGAATAAAGAGAAAATTTGTAAACAAGTGGAAAATATTAACATTATTTTGACGTCTTCATTATGAAGTTAGTTACTAGGTATATGGTTTTTTTTATCTAGGACACGCCTATTTGACTTCACCCCGCCTGATGGTAAGCTAAAACTGAAGTCTCAAGAAAGAGGGTCACCATAACAGACACTAAGTGATGTCACAATGACGGCACTCAGCTTGATGGACTCATCAGATGCTTTTTCATGCCCCGCTTAAAGGACCCGGGACTGTAGGAAGAATTGTAGGTTAGAACAGAATTTATAATATATCCCTTCCAGGATAATATTTTTTACTTAGGCTTTAAATTTATTTGTACTCTTCATCATCCTCCTTGTGCTAGACGTTGTCGCACCCGAGACCTCCTTCACCCCAGGAGTTCGGTTTCTGCTTTTTCCAGTCTAACTGCAACACTTGACTGTACTTAGATATTTCCATGCTTTTATACATACATACAAATAATCATGCCTTCATCCCCGGAGGGTTAGGCGGAGGTGAATTAACACTCACATTTCACCAATTTTTGTATTCAGTCTCATGTAATAGGGTCGTCTATTGCCGTATTCCGGACACTATTGTTCACTCGAGCCATGTATCTGAGGCTGAGTCTGGGCTGTATATTATATATCTGTCTGATGTTAAACAGCCCTATTCCTTAGTCGCCTTGTACGACACCGCATGAGAAGAGATGGGGTGGTCCAAATTCTACTCTGCCGGCAATCATGCGGCATGCTTTTATAAATATATTTTTAATACTATATTTCTTATAGGTATACTGATACAATTGTCGTTTACACTGCAATTATATTATATATACATATATAATATTCACGTCTCCTGATAGCTTTGTTAGGCATGAATCAAAAATGATAAATAAATCCTTTAAGCGGGGCGTGAAAAAGCATATGATGAGGCCGTCAAGCTGAGTGTCACCATTGTCACACGGTATGTGTAAGTAATGGTGACCCTCTTTTCTGAGACTTTGCCTTCAGCTTACCATCAGGCAAGGCGAAGTCTAATTGACGTGTTCTGCATATAAAAAAAGAAAAAAATCTCGTGGTTAGGCTATGAAATTGCCCAGTGGACAGCTTGGCTATATGCCAGATGTCCGCGGGCACAAGCACCCCACCCCACTGGCAGTAACAAGCGTCATTCACGGTTGCACAAAGACGCCGCCTATCGGCGTGTTAGACGTGTCGCGACTCCAAACGGCGTTTAAACGGTTAATAGGCCCGAACTTTTATTTAATAGTGTTATATATAAACATATTGTTATTCTACCGTTTATTAATGAGTTTAAATGAACGTTGGGATGATATGGTGGCATTAGGGAGTGAGTAATTAAAAAAGTTTATAGGTAGCGTTGGGTAAGTGTTTCCCATCTGTAGTTGCGGCACGCTATGATGGCCGTATTGACACGACTGGTTTGGCTCGTTTTATCTTTTTGATGCGCTTAATATTGGACAACGAATTGTTAGACGAATAACTAAAGAAAAATATAGCGATACTGGCACAAAAGAAAATAAGCTTCACACATCAAAAAAGAGAAAATAAGCAAATCCAGTCGTGTTAAAACGGCCATTATAGCGCGCCGCAACTATAGTGAGCGACGTATGTTATTTGGCATTTTACATAATCTATAACAAAAAAGTCTCTGTAGCTTGGCGGTAGTGAACGCGACTGCTACGCAGGAGGCCTGGCTTCGAATCCAGCTTAGTGCAAATTATTTGTATTGGTCTGCTTGTGCCTCGGAGAGCATGCTAACCCATCAGTCCTGGTTGCCATACAAACATTTACGGTAGACTTTACGGATAGTTGGAGCGCTAAACAGTCCAAAAACTGGTCTAGCAACTGTGCTTCAATATCGCTTTTGGGTTGTGGAGGTCAGATGGCGGTCCCTTCACGGAAAATATCGAAGTTCAGCCAAATCCGCAGTTAGCGAACCCTAGACTTCGAGTTGAAAGTTTCAGATGCGACTGGGATGAACGCTAAGATGAAGAAGTTGGACAGTTAGAATACAAACAGGAGCTTATCAATGATAAAAATGGGAAGTAATTTCACATCTATACAGATGAGAAAGTCTGTGTAGATGTTTGGATGTTTGTAGTTCAATCATGCTCTAACGCCTTTTTTATATCACTAAAGTGGCAGACAAGCACACGGCTCATATGATGAGAAGTGGTTACTGTGGCCTATGCACGTGTGCAACAACAGGGGTGTTACACTCGCGCTGCCGACCCTGAAGAAACCTCCTAATGCAACTCTTGAACAACACATATTATAGGCGCTTGTGAACACCGCAGTAGGGAGTTCACTCCACAGCTTGAATATACGTGGGATAAAGTGTCTTTCATACCGCACAATGCGCACCGTCTCAGGTGCAATCTGTGAGGAACTGAACTAGCTGAAATTTGGTAGAGGGACAGATTTATAAGCGAAAATAACACATAGCTTTATTCTACTTTTATTATTGGTATACGTTGCAGGAACGGGGTGAAAATTGTGGGTGAAGTCGCGGGATACAGCTAGTGTATTTCATTTATTGAATACCTATAACTTGGCGATAATTTCATTAAGCTCTATATATATATAGAGCGATCATTCATTGCGATCCATTCATACATTTGTGGATCCTAAAATAACGCATTTATCTGTCTGTCAGTCTGTCTCTATCGCCGGAGGAAGTCATAAAGCACTCAGCTCTACCGACTCTATCACTCATTGCTCGTGTCAACCGGCTATTTCTTTATTGTACAATGTACATAACTTAATGAGTATGTACTGAGGACAAAAAAATTTTATTAAGTTAATAAGATAATGATTATCTTCTTAAACATATCACAAATGGGTCGATTTATATTTTGGAGCCCGGAGTCCATTTATTTACTACAAAGACTTTTATGGGAGTGACTGCCTGAACTGAATTTGACTGAATCCTGTAAGACTTCACATCGTCTAACAGGTGAAGTTCACTTGGACCCCAAAATTGTTTCTAGGGCCCTATACACCCATAAACATACCTACGCTAACATTTTTAAAATTGTAAATGTTATGTCGGACTCGAACAGACCAAAATCGCACGCCACCTTTGAGTATTCTGTTGCCGGAGGTGAGATATACTTGGCCTCCCTGCCGACACTGGGACATCTCTGCTTTCGAGATTGGCTAACTCAGATACCTACGCTAACTTAACCAAATAGAATAATAATTAATGTAATAAAGTTAAAAAATTAAATAGAAATGTTTTTAATTTCATCATTCGTTATTTTATATACATACCGCCACGCTGTGTGACCAAACTAACATAATAAACCATTTTATATATTTACGCAAGAAAACAATAAAAAGCCTAACACAGCAAGACTTCAAATTTTAAAGCATTTAGTACGCTAACTATTCAAATTAAATAACATAGGAAAATTTTTGAATTACTTCAGTAGAGATTCGAACCCGTGATCTTTCCCTTCACCTTATGACGGATATATGTAGAAACATTTGAATGGCTTCAGGCGAGGTTCGGTGGCTGAGTGGTCAGAGCATTCCCTCTGCTAGAGAAAGATCGTGGGTTCGAATCCCACCTGAACTGATTTATTTTTATCCTCTCTTAATCGAAAACTTTAAGCTTTGCTGTTTTTCTTGGTTTTTAACTCAAAATGCCTTAAATTTGAATCCATTTTGCGAAAAATATTTATATATTATATACTTTATTGTACACCATTAATACATAACATTACTAAAGTCTATATAACAAGGGATCAGTACAATGGGCGGCTTTATCGCTTTAAGCGATCTCTGCCAGGCACCCTTTGGATGGTGATTAAAGTTGTAGGAATGAGTGTAAGTTGTTTGGCGTACTTTTACAATACAAATACACACATCAACAAAGTCTAGGGAACAAGGACATTTCTAGTTTTTATTTAAAAACCCTTTCTTGTAATAGTGAGTGTTTTATATCAATAGAAGGGTATTTTTATACCGTTTTTAATTTTAATTTTAATAAAAACATTTTCATACCAAATTTTTTTTTTTAAGAATGAATTGAATAGTGCCAATATTGAGTATTACAACCTTCTATGATTAGGCACAAAAAGCGGCTTATAAGGAGCTCATAGAGACGCTGGAGCGGGACCCATGGGGGCGGCCTTACCTTATGGTAAGAGGAAAGCTGCGCCCCCGGGCCCCACCGTTGACCCAGGTTCTCCAGCCAGCTCTGCTCGGTGGAGTGGTCGAGTCCCTGTTCCCGATGCGAGCGGAACACGTTCCGCCGCAGATGACTCCGCCACCTCGGTCGCCTATGGCGCCCAGTGTGGTAGTTGACGACGATGTCCCCGAGGTCACTTGGGTGGAACTGGAGCTGGCGGTGCGAAGGCTTAGAGCCAAGAAGAGCACCGCCCCGGGACCCGACGGCATTCCAGGCCGCGCATGGGTCCTAGCTCTGGGAGAAGACGGTCTCGAACCCCGACTGAGAGGGTTCCTCAGCGCATGCTTGGAGCGGGGCCAGTTTCCGAAGATGTGGAAGACGGGGAAACTGGTCCTCATCCGAAAGGAGGGTCGCCCGGCGGACGAACCGTCCGGCTACCGGCCCATTGTGTTGCTCGACGAGGTGGGCAAGCTCTTTGAAAGAGTTATTGCGAAGCGCCTCGTCGAGCACCTCTCTGGTAGGGGGCCGGACCTGGCGGATGCCCAATATGGCTTCCGCCGGTGGCGGTCCACCGTGGATGCCATCATGCGCGTGAGGACTTTGGCGGAGGAGGCAGTCGCCCGGGGTGAGGTGACGTTGGCGGTGTCCTTGGACATCTCCAACGCGTTCAACACCTTGCCCTGGAGTTGCATCAGGGAGGCACTCGTGTACCACGGTGTGCCTCTCTACCTCCGCCGCATAGTCGGGGCGTACCTGACGGAGAGAGCCGTCATCTACCCAAGTGCGACCGGCGTCGGTCGGCGTGAGATGTCGTGCGGTGTTCCACAGGGATCGGTTCTTGGGCCGCTACTGTGGAACATTGGATACGACTGGGTGCTTCGCGGTGAGCTTGCGGATGGCGCCGCCGTCACGTGCTATGCGGACGACACACTAGTGACGGCGAGCGGGGCTACATACCGCGAAGCGATCCTGAGAGCCACGACCGCGGTTGCTCGAGTCGTGGAACGGATCCGGCGGCTGGGCCTTGAGGTGGCTTTGCATAAATCCGAGGCCATGTTCTTTCATGGACCTCGGCGCACGCCACCACCTGGTTCCAGTCTCACAGTGGGAGGCACTCTCATCGGCATCAAGCCCCAGATGAAATATCTGGGGCTCGTGCTCGACGGCCGGTGGGACTTCGGGAAGCACTTCCGAAGTCTAGGCCCCAAATTGGTGGGCACAGCCAACGCTCTGGCGCGGCTACTGCCTAACCTGAGGGGCCCGGAGGACTCCTGCAGGAGACTCTACGCGGGTGTCGTGCGGTCCATGGCCCTGTACGGGTGTCCCGTGTGGGCGGACACCCTGAATGATCGGCACATGCCCCTGCTGCAGCGTCCGCAGCAGAAGTTGGCGTGCCGCATCATAAGGGGGTACCGCACGATACCCTTCAACGCGGCGAGTCTCCTCGCCGGATCGCCACCATGGATCCTGGAAGCGAGATCCCTTTCGGCGCTATACCGGTTCCGAAAGGCGGCGCGGGAGCGGGGTCACGATCCCGAGCCCGAAGAAATTCGGGCCGTGAGATCCCGGCTCCACAGGGAAATGGTGGCGGAATGGGAGCTACGACTTGGGCGACCAGGCGCAGGGCGCGCCGTAGTAGCGGCGATAAGACCCATCATGGGGGAGTGGCTAGAGAGGCCACACGGCAGCCTCTCGTACCGTCTGACGCAGATGATCACCGAGCACGGGTGCTTCGGAAAGTATCTGCGTCGGATGGAGAAAGAGCCAACGTCCGAGTGCCATCACTGCGATGCGAGCGAGGACTCAGGTCCGCACACGCTCACCGAGTGTCCGGCGTGGGAGACGCCGAGGCGGGAGCTTGTGGCGGCCCTGGGAGTGAGAGTTCTCACGCTCTCCACCTTGCTCGCGGCGATGGTCCGCTGCGCGGATGCGTGGGCGGCCGGCGCCTCCTTCTGCGAGCAAGTAATGCTCGTGAAGGAGGAGGCGGGGCGGGAGCGGCAGCGGGAGCGACGAAGGATCGCAAGCCAAGCTGCCCGCGTACGAAGGCAACTCGGGCGTCGGAGGTCGATGAACGACCTTCGCCCCCCATGAGCGCCGGCCTGGGGGTGACAGGTGGAGCCGCCTGTCACCCTGGCAGAAGCAGGCCGCGGCGGTGGCGCGCGTGGCGCGCCTCCCCGTTTCCGGGGACGAGTTGGGGACTCTGTAGTCCCCACACCCGAGAAGAGGGCCAGATCGTGAGAGATGGCTCTGGGTCGGCCGGGATGCGAGGGATATGCCTGTCAACCTCACCTTCGGCAACCAAAGCGACCCACAGGCGGCGTGCGTTTTAGTCGGTTCGAGTCCGACATAACCTCCTTCACCGGCTCCGGTGGGGAGGTATCCGTGGGGATTTTGCGCACGTAAAAAAAAAAAAAAAAAAAAAGGCACAAAAATAACGAGGTAGTAAGAAATACAGTAATTAACCGTACTTTAAACGTTTTTAATAATCTGTAGGACCTCCTAAAGCATTAGCAACAGCTCGACAACGGCGTGGCATACTTAGTATGAGATTGTCAATCATCGTCTGTGGAATATGGCTCCATACACTGCGAAGGTGTAAAAAAAGTTGTTCTTCAGTGTTCAGATTTTCCAAAGAATCACTGAAAGCTCTTCTCCCAAGCAAATCCCAGGCATGCTCTATGGGATTGAGGTCGGCAGACTGAGCAGGCCATTCCAACGTCGTCATATTGTGCTCGCTTAACGCATTGACCACTACCCCCGCGGTGTGTGACCGTGCATTATCTTGCATGAACATAAAATCTTGACCGAACTGCTGTCGATGAGGGATTACCATGGGGTGTATAACCTCCTGAATGTATTGGTTTGCATTCAAATTGCCCCGTATCCAAACGAGGTCGGTCCTTCCACCAAGGCGAATTCCAGCCCATGATTGTTCCACCTTGGTAAGGATGAACTTCTTGCGGATTCTGGAGATGACTCCGACGTCCAGGAACTCGCCATAAACGCACTCTTCTCGAATCAGGATGAAAACCGAAGCAAGATTTGTCGGAAAACAGAACCCGTGCCCATTGATGGTCGGTCCACTGTAAATGTGCGTTAGCCCACAATAAGCGACGACCTCGATTTCCACGTCGAAGAGCTGGAACCCTAAGCGGTCTGCGAGCATAAAGATTGGCTTCGTGTAGTCTTGTTCTGACAGTTTGGTCGCTAATAACCACTTGATGCTGAGACTGGAGGCCTGCGACCAACTGACGAGCAGTAATCGTGGGTTGCCGCCTTGCGGAATTTTGCAAGAAACGATCTTGTCGCGGGGTAGTAACCCTATTTCGTCCCCTGTGACGTTCGGCAACATCCCCTGTAGACCTGTAGCGTGCCCATAATCTGCAAATTACGCTTGGTTGGGTGTTGACAGCATCCGCTACGTCGCGTTGAGTTCGTCCAGCTTGCAGCATACCAACAGCCCTTAACATCTCTTCGCGACTTAAATGACGACGTGACATGATGACTACAGTCACAAAAATGCACAAACCATACGTAAAAGACGTATTATTGATAATAAACGTTATTTACAATCAAAAAAAATAATTTTTATTTTGCCTCAGAGAAACTGCACAATCAAACACTTTTAAAAGTTTTCCCTCCATATTCGAAAAACATTACTTATTTAAATTTATTTTTAAATTTCGAACAACTCTGTAATCTACTTTATTCTATTTTTATTTATTTGCTGCCAGTTATTTGCAAAACAAGATTTACACGAAAAAAAATAATTGGGGTCATCTTGTTCCCTAGACTTTGTTGAGGTGTTTATAATAAGTAATTACATAGGTATATTATATTTAATATACACATAAATATAACTATATCTTGACAAACAAACATATAATAAAGTTATCCTGTCTAATGCATACAAATAATAAATATAATATACATAAATATAATACATATACAATATATATCAGACAATAACTAGATATAGTAAGCATGGTATATAAGAGGATTTTCACAGTGACAAATAGTGCTCTTTCACCAAAGTTTTGAATTTATTTAAATTCTGAGCTTTTCTTCGGTATACTGGTAGCTTATTTAACAAATAGGTACTTACTTAAAATAGTTTATTACTTTTATATATACATGGTATGACCATTAGTTTGTGCCCAGGAACTCGCAGAAAATCAATCAAGCAAATATAAAATCGCAAAATAACAAAAAATACATTTGTTATTGGAGTACAGTAACTCCAATAATAAATGTATGTACTTTTAGAGTTCTTTTTTTATAAATAACCAATTACAAAAGATAATCGCTACTAAATTAAAATAAAAACTAGTAATAAAATAAACTAGAAACTATAATCAAAATTAACTAAAATAACGAAATAAAACATTTACATACATAGTAGCTTAATTGATAATAATAAACTTTTCATTTTATGTCTTTAATATTAAATGAAAACTTTATTAGGTACCAACATAACTACTTAATATAAATTCTAAATGATAATTTGCTCATTTAATTACAATAAAGTCAAACGAAATGTTTCTCCTAAAGCTATATTTGTTTTTAACTTTTATTTCGTCATTAATTGATGGTTGCACTGTATCAAATTTAAGAGGGACAGTGAGAAAGAAAAGGTGAGAGACGAAGTTATACTAAGAATTTTACTGTTTTAGTTCAAATCTTAAGCCAAGACAGAAAAGAGCTCATGGCGCGGGCTGATAAGTGCCAATGTGTGCATGTGAGGGGATGTAGGTATGTACCAATATATCAACTCATAAACAATTATTTACATAATATACACGGAAATTATAGGAATAAAAATATATATATAAAAAAGAATATATATCTAAATAATCCTGCAGGTTCAGGCGTCAAAGAATTCCTCGCCATCGATGTCAACCGGGAAGGTGGCCAGAAGGCTAGCGGCATTGCCACGTTGAATGGCAATACCAATTCTTTGCGCAAAGAATAAACCAGCCCTCTGATCACGGGTAGCGTCAATTAAGCGTTTCGAAATGTCTCTAAACAAAAGACGGGCACTTGGGCCCCATGATCCCAGCGTCTCGACCCCGAACGGCTCAAATATGTAATTACCACTTATATTACTATACTTGCGCCGTTTGAGGGTCTCTGCCGACGCAGCAGCTGCGCAGGCGCAATTTGCAGTCCCTGGAAGGTGTGAAGGCGCAAGGGTGTCAGCACATGTTGCATCCCACACCAAATGCCTTCCCATCTTCCAAGGCACCAAAGACATTCCATCTGGCCTCTTGCCATCGTCGCGCGCCAAGCCAGTGGGTTCTAAAATGGCTGGAACGCCAGCGGTGACAAGAGCCCGACGGATTATGTCATTGATATACCCGTGCCGCGACAGCCGTCCTGCGCTCCTGCTGCAAGAGAGACCATGATGTCCAAGGCTACCAACTTCTTCCCCACAGCGACATCGATGCGGAGAAACGCAAGGAGCACCTAAACGAAGGCAAGCAGCGATACGGAAGGTGTTATCGTCCAACATGGTACCAATGTTAGGCGACGGTAGGGCCTGAAGCCAAACACCGGATTCCCATTCCCCCACAGCCAAAAGGCGAGCACGTTCCGCAACATTGGTAGAACTAGAAATTAGATGTTTTCTTACCATGTTGCAGAGCGGCACGTCCCATTGTCTCTGGGAAGCTGGGTTGGCTGGCAAATCAGCGTTTGGGCAAAACATTTTCCAAGCATTAAAAGCTTCGGCCATGCCTGGCACTTCTGAATTAGTTAGGCTAGGGGTTAAGATTTTTTTAACTAATTCATCCGTGCCATGCACCGAAGATAAGAATGCTGGCAGACTTACGTCAGTAATTTTGCGAACGCCGAGCCCGCCTAGACGCACAGGCATGGATGCCTGAAGCCAGACTCGGTCGTTCATATCCACATTTAGAATTTTGCATAGTGTGTTTCGAATCACACTATCCATTTTACCTAAAAGAGTCGAATATTTGAACAGTTGAGTTGAGCGGAGAACATGTGTAAATTTAGGAACAAAAAGACAATACCGAATTATAGTGAAAGCAGAATGGATGTTAATTTGTTGTAATCGGTCCGAAACTTCACAGAAATTTCGAATCTTTTCTTCTACGAAGGAGTCATATGCTTCCTCTAGGATTGGGGCCCCAAGGAGGCGGAGAGAATCTTTTTGAACAATTTTTAAGTCTGGAGCCAAATCGTTGAATTTTGATAATGTTGAAAGGATGTCTATGTTATCATCAAGAAAAATTTCACATTTAGTTGCATTTAAATGTAAACCAATGGATCTAAATTCATCTTTTAAAAAAGCCAAATCTTCTAAAACTGTTTTAACGTCTCCTCCTAGGGTCCCGTCGTCTAGATACCACACGTTAAATTTAGAATTTAGCTGCCGGATCACGGGATGTATAGCAAGGCTAAAAATGAGTGGCCCAAGAGGGTCACCTTGTTGACACCCAACTGTTGATTCTAAAACGTTGTCCTTGTATAGTAATTTTGAGGGGTACCTATAACATTGCCAAAGAAATTTATAAATTTTAGGGGTTTCCAATTTCACTTGCGTCAACAATGTGTCCCTATTCACTGAGTTGAAGGCATTCTTCAAGTCAACTTTAAGAATGACTTCTCCTCTATTGCAGCCAAGGTACGTTGACAGGGCATGTACGGCAGCCTCGCAGCCCCCTTTAGAGCCAAAGCCTAGTTGCAGGGGCTGGAACTGGTTGGTTAATGTGTTATTATATGCTTTACAGCATAATTTGGCCGCCATACGCCTGTACGTGCACCCTACGGCAATGGGACGAATACCACCGTCTTTCTTACGTAAGGCGCATAGATTTGCGCCGTAAAGCAAATCAACGATGGCATCGCACACATTGCCGGAGAGCATTAGGTTGATTAAGGCCGTTAGCTCCTTCAAAAGTGCATCGCCGGCTTCCCCAGGGCTCAGCAAGTCTTTGAGGTGTTGCGGGGTTAAACCATCTAGGCCGCCAGCAGATCCGCTCTTGAAGGAACCAACGGCAGCTAGAACGTCCTTAGCTGAAACAGTGAGAAAATCATCGTCTTTATTTGGAGGATCAGGGAAGGAAAGGTCAGCGGCTGGTGCTGGATGCTTGCTCTTCAGTTCTGCAAGAGTATCTGGCGAGCAAGCAGCCACCACATCGCTGCTAAACAAAAGTCTCGATGCACCCCTTATGTCACCTTCCCTTAATTTGGATTCTACATAGTGATAAACAGAATTTTTTCGAAAGCTCGAGAATTTAGGGTCAAAAATATAGGTCGAGAGGCAATTTTCTTTAATTTGCAGTGATAAAGATTTCTTAGAAGTTGAGACATGTGATATGTGTAAAATCCTGTAAGGAAAAGTGAGAAGCTGTTCCCAAGCTCTTTGAGAGTTCTCCCGGACTACTTTTGAAATGCAAGAAGCCAGATTTTGTGCCACAGATGGTCGGGCACCGCGGGGAACTCTCTTTAAAATCGGAACCGAATTTTTAAATTTGCTTAGAGTTCGCCAAAATGGAATTTCGGAGGTAGTGTGCGATTGTGATACTGGTATTGAGCTTGAAAGTACATTTGGAGATTTGTGTACTTTTCCCAAATGTATTTTCAAACCCTGCTTACCTTTAAAAAAGCGAGCTTGGGTGCAGTGGGGGCACCGAACAAGTGTGGTAGGTTGACTTGAAGTTACATCCGTATCACTACAAGTACCACTGCAGTCTTGCATAAATATTTAAATAAACTTACACTAAATCACTTATATATATAAGACACAAAATTATATTTACAAAATATTAGAATTGAAAATGTAATAAAAATAAATATAAATGTCAAAGCACTGCACGACACTTCGCACCATGGCAACGGCGGCGACGCACCTTTGAAACTGCGCAGAGCTCCACATGTTCACTCTCTAGTTTCAAATGTACAGAACTCTGTATATCTCCAGACGCCTCAAATTATTGTATTGATTTCGATGCAAAGTTACTATTCTATTAATATTTTCCACTAGTTGGGTTACCGATCACTGGATAAGACTGGACAAATAATTTCATTGACAAAGTTATTCTTCACATGAATAATGGAAATGTCATTATTTTCACTAGGCATTTTATTATCTTGCTAATAATATGATGCTCTTAACTCAACCAATTCCCAGAATTTACAATGCACCTATCAAAGCAGTACTTGTACCAAAGCAGTAGCTATTTCATTGCGCCACCGCATTACAGTGCTACTTACTGCAACCCGAAAGGCCGTCAAACTGAGTGTCACCATTTTTTTTTTTATAGCACTTAGTTGGCAGACAAGCACACGGCCCTCCTGATGAAAAGTAGTTACCGTGGCCTATGGACGTCTGTAACACCAGAGAGTCACAGTCGCGCTGCCAACCCTGTAAGTACAGAGTTTCTGTGCCGTCAGTAAAAGACAAAGCAGGACAAGCCTTTAGTCTTCCCAGTGACAGCACAAATTCTCCAGTGAGCTCTTACCATTGTCACATGTGTGACCCTCTTTTCTGAGACTTTGCCTTCAGCTTACCATCAGGCAAGGCGAAGTCTAATTGATGTGTTCTATATAAAAAAAAACTAAAAAGTGTGTTAAAGTCTAAACTAACAGATGAGATAATCTGATTTATAGATATTTTACATACATGCATATAATTATGCCTTTATCCCCGGAGGGTTAGACAGAGGTGAATTAACACCCACATTTCACTAATCATTGAATTCGCTCCCATGTAGAATCAATCAATCAATTAGCACACCGCAGTCCACTGAACATAGACCTCCCCAATGTGCGCCATTTTTTCCTATCCTCTGCCTTTCGCATCCAGTCTGTCCCAGCCACCTTTTTCAGGTCGTCCGTCCATCTGGCTAGGGGGCTTCCTACCTTCCGTTTGCCTTCTCGCGGTCTCCACTCTAGGTCTCGTTTGCTTCAACGGCCATCGGTCCTTCGATAAACGTGATCTGTAGTTCTTCAGCAAGGTCTTGTCACCTTTTTGAAGAACAGTATCACCGCACTCCCGCTCCATGCCCTAGGTGTTAAAGACCTTGTAGGATGATGGAATTAAAGAGGCTTGCTTTCAGGAGCTCAGTAGTAATTCCGTCATAACCTGGACACCTATTGTTCTTCAGTTGTCTGAGAGCCGCTTCCATCTCACATTGCTCGATATATGAATTGGATTGTTGGGCCACAACATAGGGAGTGAGGCTAATGTCGTCTTCCGGGCACTATTGTTGACTCAAGCCATGCACCTGACTGAGTCTGGGCTGTATATATATCTGTCTGATGATAGCAGCCATATCCCTTAGTCCCTTTGTAGGACACCGTATGGGAAGAGATGGGGTGATCCAAATTCTACCCTCCCGGTAACCACGCTTCTATAAATATTGTAGAAGATATTATTACCCTTAAGTTTCAACTTGTCAATCACATTGACGTACAAGCACAGCGTATAAGTAAATACCTACCTACTGACAAGTAGGCATCTACAGATACCGTATCTTAATGTTTCCTCAACGAGACAATTATTGTTACAAAATAATTGTAATAATATCGTCAATAATTTATTATGTCTACCATTCATTATAATTATTTGCGATTGAGGATTGTAATTGTAATGGTGTGTAAATATTAGTAAATAGTAACGTCAGTTACCACATTTGTTGAATACTTTATTCAGAATTCAGAAACATGGTTATTTCGCTCCATCATAGCCATTTTGTATACAGTTCGCCTTGCCTGATGGTAAGCTGAAGGCAAAGTCTCAGAAAAGAGGGCAGGAGAGGTCAGTACCAGTAATCATCAGTATCAGACTAAACAGGATATTTACCATGTTTCATTATTTTGAGTTTCCGATATTTCGGCGCTGTTGCAAGCACCATGATCACGGAGGAACTGGAGTAGTGGCGGTGAACAAAGAAAAAGTTTTTTCTTCTAGGAGTAATTATATCGATCTACCCTCTTTCGAGTTCTTTTACTACGCGTATCTGCACTACTATTGGTTTCACTCTCACTACAAACTCGAACCCGATCTCGATCACGTTCACGACATACGATGCTCACTGTATCCACTCGCGATTTTGTTTTAGCTTGTTCCCGGTTGTTTTTGCAAAGACGGACCACTGGATGCCAGACGTTCGGCAGTTGAAACCCATCCTCACGATTGAAATTTTTTTACTTTTTTATTTCAATTGCTTCCCTTACCAGTCTTGGTATATAGTGGCGTTCTGTCGAAAGCATCTGAGGGTTATGTAGCTCGATCCAGTGGTTCGTACCGGACTCCAATAAATGTTGAGCGATTGCAGATTTATGCGGTTCATTGTTTTTGACTGCCCTGATGTGTTCCTTGATTCGGCATGTAACCGTTCTTTTTGTTTGTCCTATATAAGAACTGCCACAGCTACAGTCAATCTTGTACACTCCCGGTCTGTCCAATGGGGAGCCATCTTTGGGTGAGCGCAGGCATTGCCTTTGAAGGATTTTATTATTTATTATACGGGCTTTGCCGCTGGACCAATTTAATGTTCCGTATATTAGAAATACAGATTTAGATAGATAGATAGATAGATAATTCTTTATTGTACACCAATAGATTACAGTAAAACTTGTAGTTAGCATGCATACAGTTCATGGGCGGCCTTATCGCTGGAAGCGATTTCTTCCAGGCAACCTTGGGATGGACAGTAATGTAGTAAAGCAATAGATTCAAGGAGGTAGGACACGGCGGTATTTCCGCCCAATTGAGCAGTCCGACTGGGGAAGTACCTCCGCCCTACAGAATACCGCGGCTATAATAACTTTGTGTTGTGTTCCCAGCGGTGAGTAGGGTAGCCAGAGCTCACTGGAGAATTTGTGCTGTCAGTGGAAAGACTAAAGGCTTGTCCTGCTTTGTCTTCTACACTGACGGTACAGAAACTCTGCATTTACAGGGTTGGCAGCGCGACTGTGACTCCTCCGATGTTACAAACGTCCATAGGCCACGGTAACCACTTTCCATCAGGTGGGCCGTGTGCTTGTCTGCCACTTAAGTGGTATAAAAAAAAGATTTGGTGTAGTGTAATAATTAAAAAAATATGTTGTTATTACAAAGTAAAAAAAAATTGGTTCGCAAGCGTCAGATGTAATAATAAAACAATATGTGTCATATGACAATGAAAGAAAAGTAAGTGTGTAATCTCCTAATTAAAAGAAATAAAAATAAAATTGGTTTGTAAGTACATTACCATAAAAGTTCGGGCGCCTTGGAGATACACATGCCTAAGATAATCAGCGGATACTGGAAACTTTTAATCTTCCGGAGGTGAGCTAAATGAAACCAAACTGTGAGGTTTAAGGTTTTATTGTCCACTCCAGTGTGCATTCAGAAATAGATGTAAGGATACATTCCTAATGTATAACTAACCTTAAATTTAAAATTAGATTTTTATAAGCTATGTCAATATTATCCTACGTCAATATGATTCTATGTCACCAATGCACTTTTAGGTTATTTTGAAGTTTAGATTTAAAATATAATTAAAGTAAGCTCACGGCATCCCTCGGCGAGTATATGTAAACACAGCAGCGGGAAAGCTCGTAGCAGGCGAAGTTTTCAGTTTAAGCCCATGCGATACATCCATGTTTGAGGTGAAAAGCCCAAACCCTCCATAAGGAAATGCAGTTGACCGAAGACAAAGAAACGCCGAAAAAGGTCCAAAGAAAAGAGAAAAGGCAAAGACAAAGACAAAGGCGGTTCCAATTGGAAACCTGTAACAAAATTGCATGTCATTAGAACAACTCCTATATGAACACGAGGTCCTAATTTTTTTATAAATTTGCGCGACTTACCGCCTTAATTTGCTGGAACAATGCCAATAGCAAAAGAAATCATAATATTCTCAGATTAAGAGCTGAAACAAACTATAATTCCACAAGAGGATAGTTGTGAAGACACAAACTATTATCCTTTAGGCCAAAATACTCTCATTTTTATGAGATTTATTGAAATTAAGTTACGAAGCCATGAATATCGACCATCCAGCCTCAGCGCTAGGAAGAAAGGTGCCTTGACAGGTATACGTCAAAATGTCATTCACTCCGCGTTCCGAAACTTTTCGTTCAAAAATAGAATTAAAACCGGTGTGACGACGTTCGCAGAGCGCGTCGTTACATTACATCCCTCCCCAAAAAGAAAAAAAGAAAGAAGGAAACTTCCTTTTCTAATGAAAATTATGAGAGTCCAGAACAAAATTCCAAAAAACCTCAAAAGACAAAATGTCTTGCAACATTTTTCAATAAACAAAAAAGGCAATGCGAAAGCATCTTGCATTGGGTATTGCAGAAATAATTATAAATTAAAGAATGGGAAAGCATTCCTAAAAATCAAAGAATGTGAAAACACTCGAAAAGTAAAGAATTAAGTTGAAAAAGAATTTCCAGTTTCAAATGGAAACAAAGGACACTATCCAACTTAATGGAATAACCGAAACCAAACTCAGAAAAGAGTAAAAACTTATTTCAACACAAAAGTGAAAATAAATCCTTCAATAAAACAAATTAAACAATCCCTACTCAATTCCATTCCAGATATCGATTAGGCAACCAACGCCGTCGAATCTAATCCTTGATCTTAACCAGCCTTCTAGCATCAATACAAAAGTGCGGTTGAGCTCCTACGCCACCGACTCTATACCAGCTATTCCTGAAACAAAAATATGAAACTAACAAGATATCGGTTAAGCACCAACGCTGCCGAATCTGAAAGAAAATCGGTAAAAACAATGAAGTTTTCCCACTGTCGGTTAGGTTGAAAAGCCGCCGACTTCAAATTCCTATTCCAACATCCAAAACGTCAAAACAAAATCACAACAAAAGTGTCGTAATAATATATTTATAAGCATTGTGATCGGCATAACACCACCAACTTTCCGAGCACAAGCAAAATATAAAGAAAATATGACAATTGTGACAAGTACAACACCACTGACTTTCTGAGCACAACCGCATAAGAAGAGTATGACATTTGCGACCGGCACAACACCACCGACATCCCGTGCGCAAAGCATAAAAAATGTAACAATGTGTATAAAAACACAATCGTACAAAAAGAGAAAAACGACAATTACGACCGGCTCAACACCACCAGCTTCCCGTGCGCAAAGCGTAAGGTGTGACTATGTGTATGAAACACAATAGCACAAAAAATTGTAAAGTCCAGTAAGACACAAGTTTCCCAAAAAATGGTATAACAAGGTGTGTAAAAAATGCATAAAATGCGTCCAATCCGAGAATCTTAATACTAAGAAAATAACCCAGAACTGTACAAAAATAAAGTTCAAGAAACTTAATTTTCCATTCCCTAAGTGAGTGGAAATAAGTCAAGTGAATTTAATGTAGAAAATGAATATTAAATTTCACTCCTATATTAGAGTAGAAACTAAATTCCTAAATTTGTACAAAATATACAATATTAAATATACAAGTGTATAAAAATATATACAGGAAAATAATCCTATACAACAAAGATAAATAAAAATATAAGATCTTTTGATGTGGAACAATTTGTTAATATGGAGTAGAGTTACACAATAACAAGTCCTAAAATGACCTAAGTTATTTTTGAAGGAAACTAAAATTGAAATTAATAAATTGTTGTGAAGTTCCTAACATACATCTCCTTTCAACACCCCTCAACCTTTCAAACATCACCTCATAGTGGGGTCATACTTCAAGCAAAGTACCAAAGACAAAGATAGACATTGTCAAAACAAGAATAATTTTAATATTTAATTATGTCTTTAATATGATAACGACCAGTATAGTTTTTATTAAGGTCTTTTAAAACATAAACATTAGAGGAAATTTTATCTATTATTTCACACTTAACAAACTTAGGTGCTAACTTAGCCGAAAAGAATGCAGGAGCATTAGACTGCACAAAACTTCTCCTCCACACTATATCTCCCACTTCAAAAGAAATGACCTTCCTTCCTATATTATAATAACGCGCATTACGCTTATAAGCTTTAAGCAATGAAGCTTGAACTTTTATAAAAATATCACTAAGTGATTTAAGTGAAAAAGCAAATGAAGACCTATCAACAACATCAAGTTGATTGAGGTTATCAAAAGAATTACTAAAACGGTGCAATGAAGCATCAAAAATAAGTTCTCTACCGAACATGAGAAAATTAGGAGTGAAATCTGTAGCTAGATTCACACTACTATTTAAAGCTAATTGAACATGAGGCAAATATTTTGACCAAGTTCTATGATCATCTTTAACAAAACAAGAAATACATGTTTCGACTGTTTTGTTATATCTCTCTACAGGATTATTTTGAGGTGTATATAAAGTATTATAAAATATCTTACTAATATTATAACTTTTTAGAAAATCTACAAATTGCTTAGCTGTAAATTGGCTTCCATTATCACAAACAAAAATTTTATGTTTAACTAAATGAGTAAGACCTAAGCCTCTCTTTTCATAAGAAATATTTTCAAAAAGTGAAATAATTTTATTTAACTCGTGTTTCTCAGAAGGAGAAAGTTCAGAAACAGAAGTAACTGCATTTACACAAGTAGTGGATTCATATTCAAAAGTAATATTATTCCATAAGTCTTTAGCAAGATTAAATTTCAACCAAAAGTCAAATCCCAAAATAATTGAAGGTTTAAAAGAAGGTATTATCAAAAAATCTACATTTTTAGTTAAGTTATCACAAGTGATAGGTAAAACCATAGTTCCAATAACATTGTGTGCAGAACCATCAGCAGTAACAGCGTTACCCTTATAAGGTTTAAATTTATAACCTAATTGCAAAAATGTTTGATGAATATTAGAACCGAGTACACAACTACAAGCTCCACTATCTAACAAACCTGAATAAAATTTATTATTAATATTAAAATTTAAATAAGGTCTAGTGTCTTTATGTTTAACAAACAAAACAGGAGCAGCCCTGATATTATTAAAGAAAACTTTCAAATAATCCAACCATTCATTAAATTCTTTCTTACAAGTGGCTTCATTCGGAGCATTGCTAAATTTTTTCAACATCGAGTCACCAGAGGTTTTATCAAAAACTAGGGCTCGATGGGACCTGATACGTTTTTTGACTGAACAGTATTTGAATTACAAACTTCGCAATTCTTCGTAGTGACGCCAAGCTTGTGACATTTAAAACAAATTACACCTGGAAATGTAGGGCAATTTTTATAAGAATGTCCAGAGGACTTACATTTTAAACAAGTTAAATCATCTGATTTAACAGCACTAATTTGAGCAGAATATTTTTCTTTTTTAATACTTTTATTCTCACTCAAGTTCTTTCTTGACACAAAATTCTCTAACTCTCTGCTGAGGTTAATAAATTCGTCGATAGAAGAAATAGTTCTACCAAACACAAAAGGTGTGTAAATATTCAACATGTTATGTTTAATAATAGTTATGAGGGTAGCATCAAAAACAGGCATAGACAAACGGCTAGCCATATCCATTATGTCTGTAATAAAATCTGGTAATGACTCAGTTATCTTTTGTTTACGAGTACGGAGTTCATGTTCCAAATGATAATCAAATTCAATTCTATCAAAACGTTTCAACAACGCAGCCTTCAAATCCTGCCAAGAAGCAATACGAATACGAACACTACGAAACCATTTAAGCGCAGTGCCTGACAAAAGATCAGAGAATGAACTAACCAAAAAATATTCATTAAAATTTTTAAACAAGAAATATTCTTCCACTTGAGTAATAAATTCCCTAACGCACGATTTACCATCATACAAAAGCTTACTTCGTTTTAAATCAGGCAACTTAGTAACAGAAGGCAAGTTTTTCCTCAAATTATCATTCAATAAAACATTCATCATATTAAATGAAGATGCGGCTCTCAGACTATGATCACCAGCTCCTCGACTATTCGAAAATGGATCAACAACTTCAGATAAATCAGCCATGACATGAGTAGAAGTACCAACTGGAACATCACCAACAATATTCTCAAACAAAGGCGGGACCTGTATTTCCTTATCCATGTTTGATTTATAAAAGGATGTGAAAATCTAATAAAAAGTTGTATTAAATACACTATAAGTTTCTAATTAAAGTATCAATTAAAGTTTCTAATTAAAGTTAATTAAATTATGAATGAAGTTAATTGCATTGATAGCAAAACGCTAAACTCAAAAGTCAAACAAACTCATAGAATGGAATGTTATTGTTGCAAAAATTATTTAGGTCAAATGCCTATAAAGATAAAAATGCATTAGTGATTCACAAAATAAATTATTTATGTCTACTTAAGGTAAACAGCAAATATTCAAATATTACTATGTCTTCACACATGTGAATAAAGGTTAAGAACTAGTAATTATATAATATTACTAAGTGGAAAATCTTACCTGTAATAAACAAAAGCTATATAAGATAAAACAATTATAACAATAACCATGTTATACAAATTGAAACATTCACCTGTAATTGAGAGATACAAACAATAGTACTAACTTGTAGTATGATTAGTTTTGCAAAGTAAACAATAACAAAGATTTACTGTAATACACAGTTATGTAACAGTAAAATACATGAAGAAAACACTGTTCTTAACATGATAAGGTAAAAAATAATGCAAAGGTGACAAGGAATAAAGATATATGCACACTGTCATGTCCCTGTTCGCGAGTGCCAATTGTAATAATTAAAAAAATATGTTGTTATTACAAAGTAAAAAAAAATTGGTTCGCAAGCGTCAGATGTAATAATAAAACAATATGTGTCATATGACAATGAAAGAAAAGTAAGTGTGTAATCTCCTAATTAAAAGAAATAAAAATAAAATTGGTTTGTAAGTACATTACCATAAAAGTTCGGGCGCCTTGGAGATACACATGCCTAAGATAATCAGCGGATACTGGAAACTTTTAATCTTCCGGAGGTGAGCTAAATGAAACCAAACTGTGAGGTTTAAGGTTTTATTGTCCACTCCAGTGTGCATTCAGAAATAGATGTAAGGATACATTCCTAATGTATAACTAACCTTAAATTTAAAATTAGATTTTTATAAGCTATGTCAATATTATCCTACGTCAATATGATTCTATGTCACCAATGCACTTTTAGGTTATTTTGAAGTTTAGATTTAAAATATAATTAAAGTAAGCTCACGGCATCCCTCGGCGAGTATATGTAAACACAGCAGCGGGAAAGCTCGTAGCAGGCGAAGTTTTCAGTTTAAGCCCATGCGATACATCCATGTTTGAGGTGAAAAGCCCAAACCCTCCATAAGGAAATGCAGTTGACCGAAGACAAAGAAACGCCGAAAAAGGTCCAAAGAAAAGAGAAAAGGCAAAGACAAAGACAAAGGCGGTTCCAATTGGAAACCTGTAACAAAATTGCATGTCATTAGAACAACTCCTATATGAACACGAGGTCCTAATTTTTTTATAAATTTGCGCGACTTACCGCCTTAATTTGCTGGAACAATGCCAATAGCAAAAGAAATCATAATATTCTCAGATTAAGAGCTGAAACAAACTATAATTCCACAAGAGGATAGTTGTGAAGACACAAACTATTATCCTTTAGGCCAAAATACTCTCATTTTTATGAGATTTATTGAAATTAAGTTACGAAGCCATGAATATCGACCATCCAGCCTCAGCGCTAGGAAGAAAGGTGCCTTGACAGGTATACGTCAAAATGTCATTCACTCCGCGTTCCGAAACTTTTCGTTCAAAAATAGAATTAAAACCGGTGTGACGACGTTCGCAGAGCGCGTCGTTACAGTAGTTAGCAAATAAACTAGAAACAAGTGGTAAGTGGTAGAAACTTGGTGGCACAAATTTGTCTCAAGTTTCGACCGGGTAGGTACCACCGTGCACTATTGCGAAAAACCCTCCATAGCAATTCAATCTCGGTTGGGTTGTGTTCAGGGGTCAGCAAGTGCATAGCCGGGCAGAGGTAGTGGTTGTCGCAGCACTAGTGGGACCAGTGGGTCTTGGCGTAGTCTAGTGGGGATGGCGCGGGGCGATGCGCCGAACAGGGAGACCTGTAGAAACGGTGGTGCCGCTGGCCGCCCGCGGTATAGTACAGGGGCCCAACTGGGGTTAACCACCTTGGGAAGCTGCCTCACCAGGCCGCGCATAATCCCGATATGTTTCGTCGTGCCGGTTGGTGACCGGATTTGGGAGCCCGGCGACCATACTCGGGGGGGTACGGGGGCCCTTCCGTTCGGCGCGTCGGCTCTCGCCATGCCTCACATTCATAGATAAAACCAATATCCCGCGCTTTGTCACACGGTGCTGCGGCGGCAATCACCTCTTTTTTTACGCCTTCTCCCACCCAAACTCATGGCAGCGCAATTCAGAGAAATAGGCAACACAGCGGTTCGTCACACTCCCAAAAGCTTGCTATTTGAGGTGGAGTCCACTAACATCTGTGGGCTCCATGCAAACCTCAACGCCGTCCACCAACACCTAGAGACGGCGAAACCTGCCATGTTTTTTCTAACGGAGACGCAAATACACCGCCCTGACGACACGACCTACTTGCTCTACCCTGGCTATGTTCTTGAGGAAAGTTTTCGTGCAAAAGCCGGGGTGTGCGTGTTTGTTAGGGCGGATGTTTGCTGTCGCCGATTGCGCTGCCTAGAGGATCCATCCTTCTCCGTCCTTTGGGTACACGTAGACCATGGCCCTACGAGTCAGATCTATGTGTGCCTCTACCGTTCCCATACAGGAGATGCTGAGACAACTCGACTATTTGAATATCTGAGTCAGGCGGCAGATGATGCGCAGGAGCGATTTCCGAATGCCGAAATGGTATTTTTGGGGGATTTTAACGCCCACCACAAGATCTGGTTGGGCTCCTCCAAAACAGACCATGCGGGAAGAGCCGCCCACGCATTTGCTCTGGCGCACGGCCTGACCCAATTGGTGCACGAGGTCACTAGGATACCAAGAAGGTCGGGCCTAGCACCTTCTCTGCTAGACCTTCTGCTGACGAGTGATCCGGACCGGTACAGTGTATCGGTGCGAGCCGCTTTAGGCAACTCCGACCACTGCCTGGTCTGTTCCACGGTGCCTATTATAGCGCCCCCACGACCCGTGCAGGGGAAGCGGCGTCTCTGGCACTACTCGTCAGCGGACTGGGATGAACTTCGTGACTATTTTGCGTCCATCCCGTGGGTTGAGCGCTGCTTTGAAGGTAAGAACCCATCGGATTGTGCTACTGCTGTCGCCGGTGAGATCGGTCTGGGTATGGAATACTATATCTCATACACCGATGTCACCGGTGACCGCAGGGTGCGCCCTTGGTTCGGGCGCGAGTGCGCGGAAGCTGTTGAACAAAAACAGTCTGCGTACCGCGCTTGGGTAAGGGCGCGCGCCACGCGCCATCCCAATCTGGGCCTTTTCAAGGCGGCGTACAACAGAGCCACAAAGGTCTGTAGAAGGGCCTACGTCAGAGCGGATGCCCTGCGCATAGCGCGGCTTGGTCAAGAGCTAGTGATGCATCCCACGGGAAGCCGTGGCTACTGGCGACTGGCTAAAGCCGTGCAAGCCAACTTCTGTCAGCCTTCGCTGCCTCCGCTGCGTAACCCTGATGGATCCCTGGCCCATGAGCCGCAAGAGAAGGCAAATCTGCTGGCTAATCTCTTTACGGCCAACTCCAGAATCGATGATTGTGGTACGCAGCCACCAATACTACCCGACAGTGACCACGCGATGCCTGATATCCATATCAGGCAACGCGATGTCCGTGCAGTACTGCAATCACTCGATGTCCGGAAAGCCAGTGGTCCGGATGGTATTCCAGCGGTAGTTTTGAAAAAATGTGCAGCGGAGTTGTCTCCAATGCTTACGCGCCTGTACCGGCTATCCTACAGTTCGGGTACAGTGCCTTTGCCTTGGAAAGAGGCGAATGTTCAGCCGATTCCCAAGAAGGGGGATCGCTCGGAGCCAGCCAACTATCGACCCATAGCCGTCACCTCAGTGCTGTGCAAAGTGTTCGAGCACATAATTAACAAACAGCTCATGCGGCACCTAGAGGATCACTCCTTAATTAATGACCGGCAATATGGGGTCAGACCGAAACGGTCAACGGGTGATCTTCTAGCATACGTTACCCATCTTTGGGGTGAGGCTATGGACAAGCACGGCGAGTCACTGGTCACTGGCAATTAGTCTTGACATCGCCAAAGCTTTCGATAGAGTCTGGCACAAATCGCTTCTTTCCAAGCTACCTGCCTTTGGTCTGCCTTCTAGGCTGTGCAACTGGGTTGCTAGCTTCCTGCAGGGGCGCCGTATTCGCGTCCTTTGTGACGGACGAGCTTCGGAGTTTCTGCAGGTTAATGCTGGCGTGCCCCAGGGGTCCGTCTTATCACCCACTCTCTTTCTTCTGCATATCAACGACATGCTGTCTACCGGCAATGTTCATTGTTATGCAGACGATAGCACTTTACATGGGAGTTATCATGGACATCCTGCGGCCAAGCAGTCAGATATTGCAGAGAAAAGGCAGCTTCTTGTCACTGAGCTTGACGGGATCCTGAATCACATTTCTCAATGGGGCTCTGAGAACCTGGTTGAGTTCAATGCCAAGAAGACGCAGGCATGTGCGTTTACAGCAAAAGTATCTTCTTTCCTTCCCCTCCCCACTCTTCAGAGCACGCCACTGCCACTGCAGGACAATCTCAATATCCTAGGTATGGATGTTCGCTGCAACCTGAATAACAAAAACTACATCGAAAGCATCATCAAAACAGCCTCACGAAAACTCGGAGTCCTGAACAGAGTGAGACGATTTTTCACGCCGGAGCAGCGGTGTCTTCTATACAAGACACAAATTCGCTCCTGTGTGGAGTACTGCTCGCATCTCTGGGATGGTTCAGCAAAGTACTTACTAGATGCTCTCGACAGGTTGCAGCGACGTGCGGTCCGCATCATTGGGAATCCCGATATCACGAACACCCTAGAACCTTTACAGCTGCGTAGAGATGTTGCGTCCATGGCTGTATTTTACCGTCTGTACCATGGGGAGTGTTCTGATGAGCTCTTCCAATTAGTCCCACCCTCCCCTTTCCTACACAGGACAACACGTGCAGGTCTGAGATGTCATCCGCACACGGTGCAAAACATCCGATCAAGAACCAAGCGGTTCGGAGACTCTTTCCTCTGTCGCACCATCAAGGCCTGGAATTCATTACCAGCTCACGTGTTTCCTTCTTCTTACAGTCCCGGGTCCTTTAAGCGGGGCGTGAAAAAGCATATGATAAGGCCGTCAAGCTGAGTGTCACCATTGTCACACGGTATGTGTAAGTAATGGTGACCCTCTTTTCTGGGACTTTGCCTTCAGCTTACCATCAGGCAAGGCGAAGTAGCAGCTTAATAAGCTAATCAACAGCCTAGCCTCTTTACTAAACAGTGCCGTTCTACTAGCGACTAGACAAGGACGAACAAATATTAAAAAAAAGTTTTAAAACCTTTCACAATTATTACCTCATCAAGTCACATAACAATTTAATCCTGTAACATTATTAATGAGATAATAAACCACATACAAACACAAAGTCATTACATAATTAAGTTGTAGACATAAGTAATTAATTAAATTAATAACTCAATACAATAATAACTCGGCGGTATGTTTTTAAAATAACATTTTAAATATGTCATTAATCTTAAAATATTCGCTCCGTTTGCGGTCGAGACGATGGGTAGTTGGGGTACCGACGCCAAGAATTTAGTAAATGAATTGGGGTGTAGGTTGAGGGACAAAACTGGAGACTCTCGCTCCACCTCGTACCTGGGACAAAGGTTGGACATTGTTATCCAGCGGAGCAGTGCCGGGTGATGGGCACCTTTGCACCGGGTGCGCTAAGGGACAGGTTAATAGATTTTAAAAAAATTACTTTCATCAACAATCTTTTCAAGCGTGAATTTAATCACGCTTGAAAACATTGTTTTTAAATTTATAAAGTAATATTTTCAATAAGTATTATTATTTTTCTTCCTCTTACCGTGATGGCGCGGTATTCTATAGGGCGGAGTTACTTCCACAGTCGAACTGCTCAATTGGACGGAAATACCGTCGTGCTTCTGATTGCTTCAAATTGGTGGTGCAACAGCGCCGAAATATCGGAAACTCAGTACAATACAACATGGTAAATATCCCAATTACTTTAATACTAATGTGAGTGACCATGATAGATTAAATACTTATATAGAATAGAATAGAATAGAATAGAACGGAATGGAACGGAATGGAACGGAATGGAACGGAATGGAACGGAATGGAACGGAATGGAACGGAATGGAACGGAATGGAACGGAATGGAACGGAATGGAACGGAATGGAACGGAATGGAACGGAATGGAACGGAATGGAACGGAATGGAACGGAATGGAACGGAATGGAACGGAATGGAACGGAATGGAACGGAATGGAACGGAATGGAACGGAATGGAACGGAATGGAACGGAATGGAACGGAATGGAACGGAATGGAACGGAATGGAACGGAATGGAACGGAATGGAACGGAATGGAACGGAATGGAACGGAATGGAACGGAATGGAACGGAATGGAACGGAATGGAACGGAATGGAACGGAATGGAACGGAATGGAACGGAATGGAACGGAATGGAACGGAATGGAACGGAATGGAACGGAATGGAACGGAATGGAATAGAATAGAATAGAATAGAATAGAATAGAATAGAATAGATCTTTTGCTAGAACATTGTGATAAGGATGTTACAAATTGTGTCTTATGACTAGGTACATCATGTTCTGCCTAAATTGGGCATGCAAATTTTCCTTATTATCTATACACTTTGGCGTATAAAATGATACGAAGTCAAAAGGAAGCTTATACATTTTATACCACCTAATCACATTTTTATCTATACTCTTTACTTGTTATGGATAAAAACTCTGTAACAGAATAAAAACGTTTGTTTAGCAACCAGTCTTTTAACCTTTTATAATTTTTTTGTACGGTGAAGCTTTGATTTCACCAGGTACACAATTATAAATATATCCACACATAGACAGGCAATTCTTTTTATATACACATATATAAACAGTTTTTGGTACCTTAGATAAAACTATTCTGTCTGGGTCGCGTGTGTTTCTGGAGTACATTTCCTTTGCTGTTGTAAAGAGGTGCTTAGTCAGTCTGACAAATTTGGCACATTCAAATATAAACATACTGGGCAAGGTTAACAGTTTAAGCGATTGAAATAGAGGTCTGCAAGATATCCAGGGGGCCACACCGCAAATCGCTCTGACACATTTTTTTTGAACAATGAATGCCTTATTTATGTCAGTTGAGTTCCCCCAAAGAAACAAGCCATAATTTAGAACTATACTGACCAAAGAAATATATTTTCCAATAAATAATAGTGCCTCATTATACCAAATACCACATTTAACTCTAAAAATAACAGTTCCCTGTCAAAGTATGGTATTACAATAAAATGACCCCAGCCTGTTAGTCATCGCCAACTAACAACCGAATTACAAATATTGGACCAATGCAGATCAGCTGTGAGAGCAAATAGACTTACGAATTCAGCTTCCAATAGCGAATGAATAGAATAGATAACGTTCCAACTATATTCCAACTATGCTGTGACATGCCGTGAGTGGCCAACATGTCCAATAACAGGTTATAGGTAGAAGTTTATTTTACATTACATAACATAAACTCACGCCTATATCCCCGAAGAGGTAGGCAGAGGCCCAAATGTAATAGGTGGCAAACTGGGCACTTATAAACTGGCGATAAATACGCACATAACTTCGAAAATCATCGAAAAGTTATTGGTGTATGCCATGGTAAAACCTGGGATTGAACCCGAGACCTTTTCTCAGCAGTCGATTACCCATACCACTAGGCTACCGCGGATTTATTTTATTTAAATATAACATAAAATAAAGTCACGCCTATATCACCGAAGGGGTAAGCAGAGGTGCTAGCACCCACATTTCGCCAGTTTATGTTTAGGTCCCAATGTAATAGGTGGCAAGCCTATTGCCATTAACCGGGCACGTACTATATAAACCCCCGATAAATACACACATAACTTCGAAAATCCTAGAAAAGTCATTGGTCCACGCGGTAGCTATATAACAACAAATTTAGTACCCCAATCATGCCGCAATTATTTCGGCACATTACAAACATACGACAAAATTACCCACAAAAATAAAACGCAGCGAGTCCTTTGATCTATCTTGATTACAATTAATTGAGCCGTACTAACGTTCCGCGGTCGGTTGCTATGTAATAACCGTGATAGCACCACAGTTGGATGCTGTTCCTACAGAGAAATTAATCAAAAAGTATGAGAAAATTAGGCGATCACTTACGCGAGATACGTATGACGCTTGGAGTACTTCTAATGAGCGTGTAGGATGCGTGCAGCTGTGACAATGTGCAAGAAACTTACAGTAGATCAAGCTTTTAATGTGTTTTTGAGGTTGGCAATGTGGTGGATATTTTTATACATTGTGTAGCGGTAGAGCTTGACTTTTGATTATTTTCACGGGTCACGGGAATGGTTAATCTCTAAAGTAACCGAAATGTCGGGATAAGTGTAAATAATAAAATAACACTAAATAAAAGGTGACAGCATCCATTACAAATAAGTAGGTTCCAGGCATTTCATTTGGATCGCCTATTTCATTTAAAAAGCATGGGATCGAAATGCTTAAGTGATCGTAATTACAATTACGATCACTTAACCCTTGTTTAAGGGATTGTATTAAACAATACTAAAATTATTACTTTCATGTGAATATACTTTTAGTAAAATGACCAAGAAATAGCTAATTCAGTAGCGGTTGGCTTCCCAATTTAACTGTGATTTGACTGAACTTCGATATTTCCCGTGAAGTGATTGCCATCTGAATACCAGTACTTAATAAAAATCTATGTTAATATCAATTATGGTGACAACATTGCGAGAGAAGGAAAATTCGAAATAAAATTCCTGTACCAACACATCTAAAGCCAGCGTGGTAATAGTAAGCCAAAGCCTCCCAACATTTGGAGAGACCTATATCCAGCAGTAGACTGCAATAGACTGCAACAATCATCAATCAATTGATTGGTGATTGTCAGAACGTCGCGTCGTAAACATCCGAAAATTAACGAGAAATTTCAATGTAGGTATACTTCACCTTCTGTTTCTTTCCTGTACGGTGTAAAATATTCATCAGATTGCTACTTCACGACTCGTCTGAAACAAAGCCAGTGTTGTGACCTGAAAACGAACAGGCATGCTACATTAGAGTGATTAATTTAGACAATTAACCAACCGACTCGGCTCTGCAGCTAAATGAATAAGTTATTTTTAATTACGGAGCGATTACAGGCCGCGGATTAATTATGTAATACGATGACTCTGTAATGAATGCTGTGGGATGCTGTGGAATTTAATTAGTTTTCATCTTTGCAGCAAGAATTCCGGGGCCCAAGTCAGTCTAGCTAGCTGGTAAACCTACTGATTAATGGAGGAGGGTCTGGTGCAGGCTTTCATATCGCTTTTTGGAGGTCAGACGCCAGTCATTACTGTAAAAGCAGACAAGCTAAATCAAGAGAAAGAGTAGGAATGTGGGCCCCCATTTTTCAAGTAGAAATCCCTATGGATGTCTTCTGTATCCTATAATCATCTATGAAATCCCTATAATCATTTTCGTATTGTTTATGTTCACATTATTTAAAATGTTTATATTAGTTTTGGCAATTGTAAAATTTTTACGTTCATATGTGCTCTTTATGTGCCTAAACTGAATAAATGAAATTCTTTGATCCTTTGATCGGGATGTAAAAAAGTGTACCCCAGGGTCCAAAGCCTGCGCCCAGGTTCCAAAGTGTAGGCTTTGGATACTGCTTGGGAATGACAAAGTAACTATAATGATCATTTGTACATACATACATCATGTTCCTTGCATTTTGACTACTACGTAAGCGAATTATGTCCGACTCCCCAACCCAACTACACGGAGCCTTGTTCGTCAGTCAGGCAACACCTGTATATGAAATATTTTTATGACAACATAACCCTTCCTTGGCAATCGGGTAAAAAAGATCGATGCTTCAATTCAATTACATCATCGCCAAGAGTATTGTGTTTTTATGATAACAGTGTTTATTATTTTGATGATTGTGTGCGGTATGTGGGCCAGCGTCGAGGTAGGTAAATCGATACCATAAATATTAATGATAAAAATTGTTTTTGGACTCAAAGAGTTCAATCAAGTGTTTTGCCAATCTTTAACGTACAGGATGAAGTTATTTTAAAGGATACTTTGACTGATGATAAAAAATTTCAAAAGTAAATTGTTGATTTCAAAGTCAATCTCTAGGTCATTGTATCAGTCAGCCCACCGCAACCCACTGCTCGACATATACCTCTCCCAGTGTGCGCCATTTCGTTCGGTCACCATCCTTTTCAGGTCGTTTTTCCATCTTGCTAGGGTATCCTATTATTCGTTTGCATTCACGCGGTCTCCACTCTAGGACTCGTTTGCTCCAATGACCAACGGTCCTTCGACAGTCGTGGCCAGCCCATTGCCACTTCAGCTTCCTTATTCTGCTAGCTATGTCGGTATCTTTAGATCTCTGTCGGACAACCTCGTTTCAGAGTAACTATATGCATAGCTCGCTCCATAGCCCGCTGCACGACTTTCAGGTTATGAACTAGTCATATAAGCATATCAGCACCTCGATGTATAGGCAAACACGTGGATACGCAGAGCATCTCTTCCCATGCGGTGTCGTACAAGGCGACTAAGGGATAGGACTGTTTAACACCAGACAGATATATATAGTCCATATTCAGCCTTAGATACATGGCTCGAGTCAACAATAGCGTCCTGAACTCGGTAATAGGCTCACCCCCTATTACGTGGGACCGCATACAATTATTGGTGAAATGTGGTGTTAATTCACCTCTGCCTTTTTTTTTTTTTAACTGCGCAAAATCCCCACGGATACCTCCCCACCGGAGCCGGTGGAGGAGGTTATGTCGGACTCGAACCGACTAAAACGCACGCCGCCTGTGGGTCGCTTTGGTTGCCGAAGGTGAGGTTGACAGGCATATCCCTCGCACCCCGGCCGATTCACCTCTGCCTAACCCTCCGGGGATAAAGGCGTGATTATATGTATATATGTTTGTATCGGCAATCGAAACGACACCATAGCAGGGTATCCAAAACTGCCCAGGTTTCGATGGACTCGAAGGCTTATATGTTGTTGAATTATAATTATTTCCCACAAGGCGATATCTGTGTTTCTCTGCCACCTAAAAAATAAACGTGTGGCCCCACTGTTAACATACAATAAACCAGGCTTCTTTCGGGGTTAGGGTATCAGACGACAGACAGATTCCCGTAAAAGATCATATAATATAAATTGGAAAGGAGGAGTAACAGAGCGAGCTCCATTTTTTTTTATACCACTTAGGTGGCAGACAAGCACACGGCCCACCTGATGGAAAGTGGTTACCGTGGCCTATGGACGTATGCAACACCAGGATCCATGTCCCAAGTGCAAGCTTTGGATGCTGCTCTGATTATCGTTTGAGTAAACCTTAACTCAGTTTGAGGAAACAGCTTCATTGCTATATGCTTTTCTGCTAGGTACTCAAAGGTTTGCTGGGAGAGAACTCATTTTGAGTTAGGTTCGCCTTTGCACATTTTCTTTGAATTATTTTTATTTATGATCTTTGTCCTGTGTGTGTGCAATAAAAAATTAAATAAAGATATATTAAGCATATGAATGCAAGTGTGTTTCGGCCATCTAACCCCTAGTAGATTCATTTCCTGGAGGAATTCTTTGGAGATAATTCGACAATTATTTGAGATATTTATAATATTCTATCTGGCTAGGCTTTACTCGTTTACATAATATAACACAACATAACATAAACTCACGCCTATATCCCCGAAGGGGTAGGCAGAAATGCTAGCACCCACATTTCGCCAGTTTATGTTTAGGTACCAATGTAATAGGTGACGAGTCTATTGCCATTAACCGGGCACTTATAATCCTGCGATAAACACACAAATAACTTTTTTTTACCATTTGGGTGGCAGACAAGCGCACGGCCCACGTGATGGAAAGTGGTTACCGTGGCCTATGGATGTGTGTAACGCTAGAGAAGCCACACTCGTGCTGCCAACCCTGTAAGCACAGAGTTTCTGTGCTGTCAGTGTAGAGGACAAAGCAGGACAAACTTATAGTCATCCCACTGACAGCATGAATTCTCCAGTGAGCTCTGGCTACCCTACTCACCGCCGGGAACACAACACGAAATTATTATAACCGTGGTATTCTGTAGGGCGGAGGTACTTCCCCAGTCGGACTTCTCAATTGAGCGGAAATACCGCCGTGTCCTACCTCCTTCAACTTCGAAAAGCATCGAAAAGTCATTGGTATGTGCCATGGTAAAACTTGGGATCGAACCCGAGACCTCGTCTCTGCAGTCCATTACCCACACCACTAGGCTACCGTATTCAGTATTATCATAGTCTAAACGATTGTTTATAGCAACAGCCTGTATACATACGAGTCACTATCTATACATATCTTCGCGACCTGACCCCGCCTCATATCAGACAATTAAGTTTAATGGATATATTTAAATTAGTGCTGCACACTCAATTGACAACATATTATCGCCATATTAGTTTCTTACGATACCGTTATATCATTGAAATAGATAATTTTTAACTTTATTGCAATGAAAATAAAGTAGAAATTAGAGTAATACATTATAGAGAAGTTAATTAATGAAATTGTTGATCATTCAGTACATTATATTTGTTTTAATCACGTCTGCCTCTCTTATCAATAGGTCAGTTAGCAAAATCATTATAATCTCAATGTACGTAATTATGAACATAAATATAATTATAATGTACATAATTATTTTTGAAGTAAGGTCAGCGAAGATGACAGCATGATAGTACAGTCAGTCACAAAAAGCCCGCCAAAAATAGTTCATACTTTTTATTTTGTGTACCACTCATGTGGCAGATAAGCACACGGCCCATTTGAAGGAAAATGGTTACCGTGACCTATGGGCGGATACAACTTCAAGGGAGTGACACTCGAGCTGTAGACCTTTTAAGAACAGATATATTTTTTTTTTTTTTTTTTTATAAAGAATATTAGCAACCGCGATTACTAATATTCCCTTTAACCCCTCCAACTAAGCTAAATTGCTTGTGCTAGGAGTGGGTTCACGTCGGTAGTGTAATGGTCAGGATTCGAACCCGGAACCTCTCGATCGTAAGGCCGACTCCTTAACCACTAAGCTACCGACTTATGCTTAATCTATTTATTTAATTTCTGTACCGTCAGTGCAGAATACAAGCTTTTAGTCTTCCCACTGACAGCACAACAACTCTCCAATAAGCTATGGATACCCTACTTATCGCCGGTGTATATTTTTATCCGTAACCCATGGGAACATATTACATACATACATATAATCACGTCTTTATTCCGGAGGGATGGGCAGAGGTGAACACACTTTCACCAATCATTGAATTCGGCCCCACGTCATAGGGCCTATTGAGCCTATTGCCGACTTGAGATGGGTGGTCCAAAGTGCTTCAGTTTAAAAAAAAATAAGAATAGCAGTTACCGTACGTAATAATATTCCCTCTAACCCCTCCAGCTAAGCTAGATTGCTTGTGTTAGGAGTGGGTTCACGTCAGTAGTGTAATGGGCAGGATTCGAACTTGAGACCTCTCGACCGACTAATTGATCAGTAAGCTACCGACTTTTCATCCTACGCCTATTCGTCCCAAAATGGGATGAATCACAGAATATATGTCTCGCTTATTTTACTTCCACTATTATTCTTCCTACAGTCCCGGGTCCTTTAAGCGGGGTGTGAAAAAGCATATGATGAAGCCGTCAAGCTGAGTGTCACCATTGTCACATGGTATGTGTAAGTAATGGCGACCCTCTTTTCTGAGACTTTGCCTTCAGCTTACCATCAGGCAAGGCGAAGTCTAATTGACGTGTTCTATATTAAAAAAATATATATTTTTTTGGTATGTATTACTTACTCCTCCGGTATCGGGTACTCTCAAGTCAGGCTTAGCTTAGAAAGTCCTTGATTTGATTCTGGTTACTTATACTTACGCACCATAATTTCATCTGGTGACAGGTGGAGCCGCCTGTCACCCTGGCAGAAGCAGGCCGCGGCAGTGGCGCGCCTGGCGCGCCTCCCCGTTTTCAGGGTCGAGTTGGGGACTCTGTAGTCCCTACACCCGAGACGAGGGCCAGATCGCGAGAGATGGCCCTAGGTCGGCCGGGGTGCGAGGGATATGCCTGTCAACCTCACCTTCGGCAACCAAAACGACCCACAGGCGGCGTGCGTTTTAGTCGGTTCGAGTCCGACATAACCTCCTCCACCGGCTCCGGTGGGGAGGTATCCGTGGGGATTTTGCGCACGTAAAAAAAAAGCAACATAATTTCATCTTATTTCATCCTATCTCTCTATACTAGTAGTTCTGTGTACAGTAGGACTCGCAAGCACCTTTTTTTCACACCTACCTGTGAAGAATCATGTTCTTGTTGTTTCAGCAAAATGTGCGATGATCCGTTTATAAATAATGCGAAAGCAGACTTTCCCCCTCTCTCGATAGAAGTTGTGTTTGAAATCAAAGAACAAGTGTGCCAAGTTTGGTGTAAATAGGCTAAGAAATGCGCCCTCCAGACCGGAACTGACAAACAAACAGACATGCAGACGAAAGGAAAATCAGTCACCTTGTCGCTGTCGCTGGCTTCGCTTGCTCGGTCGATAAGGTATCAAGTACTTATTTGCACTAACGTTATAAAGAGACAAAAAGTCTTTCAACATAGGGATGCTACATTATCAGTTATCACTAAGGGATATCGGTTAAATTTTATCCTAATAATCCTAACTTACGCGGGTGAAACCATGAACCTAATACGAGTATAAAGAGAATGAATGTACCTTATCACGACCATATTTTTCTTCATCTGAGCGCCAGTCCGGTTGCAAAGGTTGCACTTTGAACCCGGGGTCTACTCTCTTACAACTACATTTGTGTAGTTCATTCAGGCTTTAAAGGGAGCAACTGCCGTCTGACACCCCACCCTGACGTGAAACAGCAGGTGTATAGGCCTTATAAATGATTTGTTACGTTATGTACTGGTAGGATAAAAACAAGTCATTTTCAATGTGAAAGAAATATATTTCAGTTTTACTACACAATAGATAAACAATGTACAAAATAAAACTTATTTACAATATTACACTCATACTGATTCGAAATATCTGGTGAACAAAATTTTGTACCTGGTTCATCAAATTAAAATTTGGTAATTAGGTAAAATGTAGTCGTCTACGATAAAATTATTTTTTAAATTAACAATACCTTACATTTAAATACACAATATTGTCTAAATCCCATTAAACTATATTTACAGAATAATTTACAATAATATTTTTATTATGTTGTCCGAATCACTTCACTCCTAAGTCACACCGCCGCGCTTAGTAGCGACAGCAGAAAAAACTTGCTAATTTCAATGTCATTTTTCACAACTTGAAAATCACTGATCACCGGAAATTTTAAAATCACGTGTATTAACGTCTTTAATTATTTCACTATTGACTGGTAGTTTGTGTACTGGGTGAAGGGGACCCGCTTGACACAGGTGGTTGCACCATGCTTAGATGCGGTGGCATGCCCATTGGAGGTAGTGGCCGTCCCCCTGTCATGAGAGGGTGCGGGTGAAAGTATTGCTGCAGCGCGGGGTGGGGGTACAAATGATGAGGGTGGCGGGAAAACTGCGCCATTTTGAATTTCTCTACCTCCGCCTCTTGTACACGCTTCGCTTTCGCTCTTCGGTTTTGAAACCAAATTTTGACCTGTGAAAAGAATGTGATATTTAGTCAAGTGTTTGAAGTTTTTTACTAGGAAAATGTCTACGATTGTATATAAATGAACAATTGTGAATAACATAAGAAACGAATATAAGAAACCAGCGAAAGAATCATTTTCCGATGGTTTATTTTTACATAATTTCATATTTATATATTATTTCTTGACATAATTGTAAAATTTTGACGTTCATAAGTGCTCTTTGTGTTATTTTTTTATATAGGACACGTAAGTTAAAGTTGTGTGCCTGAACTGAATAAATGGAATTGATTCTATGATTCTTTGATTCTTTGAAGTAACTCATAATAATTCTACAAGTTTCGTTACTAAATATCATCAAATCATCAAAAAAAAAGTAAGACAAAACAAAAAGGATGCCTTTTGGAGGATTTCCGAAATGCATTTTCGATTTAGTTTTTATGAAATTTATTTTAGGTAGTTCGTAGTAAGGTAACGTAACATAACGTCGCGTAGGTATCGTAACGTAATGTGTAGTACCTAGGTAACATATTTTTGAACCAATACTAGTTATTTTTGTAATTATGTGACGTAATTGACGACCTCCGTGGCGTAGCGGTAGAGCATTCGACTGCTATGCAGAGGGCGCGGGTTCGATTCCCGCTCAGTGCAAATATTTGTATACATGAATATGTATATTTGCATTGGTCTGGGTGTTTCTATGTATAATATGTATGTATTTACAAAAAAAAAGCATCTAAGTATGTTTATCCGCATTCTAGATGCCATAACACAAGCTAGCTAAGCTATGCTTACCATGGATCTAGATAGCGTTGTGTAGAATGTCGTGGAATATTAATTTATTTAATTAAAAATGATTGTATTCAAGCAAAACTAAATCTTTCTTCCTGAGTCCTCCTTAGTTATACATTGAATTATATATTAGAATAGTACCTGTGTTTCAGATAGTCCTAATGATGAAGAGAACTCTGCTCTCTCAGCGATGCTCAAGTATTGCTTCTTTGCAAACATGCTTTCTAGCGATCGCAGTTGCTGTGCGGTGAAAGGGGTGCGTGGCTTGCGGTTCGGCTTGTGCTTACGAAGGTTACATTTCAATTTTGCCGGCTCACCATTGGCATCTGTGAAAAAAAAACATTAATTAGCACAGGTTTATCAGGTCATTTGTATCAATCATAGTGTCAGTATAATCCACCTTAATTATGGATATTTACGTATGAATGAAACTTTTAATATATTAATACAGCTAATTTGTAAACGAATTAATCCCTAATGTCATTTCACACTTTTTAGGCAATGTATCATAAAAATTGGATTTTCAAGCATCCGCCTTCTGCATACGTTTAGATAATATTAAAAATATATCAAAGTTGATCTCAAGACGTTATTACCTTCTGGGTTACCTCAATAAGAAGTTAATGACTAATTAATAAGCAATAAAACCTCCAGTTTCTCATTTGATAACATTTTTCTTGACGAAAACAATTTCGAAATAGTCTGAGATGGTAATCAAATGAATATTAATAATGATAAATGTGAACATCTATCTGTAAACATGTTCAGCGCTTATATGGACAGAATAGATTTTACTGTTACCTACATCTCAATAACACAAAAGCAGTCGAATAGCGATCGGAATGCCGCGTCGGTCCTCCGCTGTATTAATAAATAGCATAATAAAACTCAAACAGAATAAAGACCAAAGGAAGATACAACACGATCAGATCAAGATAACATCTCAACAAAGTAATTTTTAAACTTATTTAGCGATTCAAGCGTATTAGTACGCAAATCGTCGATTTTATTACCCCAGCTTGTTAGAAAAGAATTGATGAAAACCTACACGTCGGAGATGCGAACAGAGATAATAATATCTTTCATTACAAAGTAACTGGGCGGCTATGTGCTACAAAGATTTTTGAGGCATTGCATTTGAATTACCGACATTTTCTGGTCAATTTAATACCTTTTAGACTAACCTGTTCGTTTTTATTCCCTTTTAAAATTCCGTTCTTAGGTAAGTAGAATAATTAGACGTAAAATTTTACGACAAAGAAATTCATTAATCAAATTAATTTCTGGTTGAATATCAAATTTATGATCCAATGACTCATTATTATGTTCGTCTATTAGTGAATCGGTCAACAGCACAATCTGGTTTTATTATTATACATTTGAATTCTGATTTGATTTATAATTTTGAATCTACATACTTTAATACTCTCCGATCCTCCATAATTATATGAGTATCAACTAATTGGTATTTAAGTACTAATTAATGTTTTTGGACGTTGATTGATTACTGAACACGTGGCGCGTAAACTTTCGTTTTATTGTAACTATGACACAATTTTGTTGGCACGTCATTATGATTAAAATTTCGTAAAGTGTGTTTTATTTATTGCTTGAATCTCATAATCATGTGGCATAAATTTGAATATTGTCTTTAAATATATTTTGGTCAATCTACGCTTTCTTACAAATATATAAACGTCAGCTATTAATCTAAGCAGATTTGCCTAAACTTCTATTTATTCAATGACAAAATGAAAACAAATGCTGTTCAACAAATCCTTTGCCAGCAACGCTTAATATGAAATCGTAAAAGAAATTTTAGTTAAATAACTATTAAACAGTTACATTTAATCTACATCTGAAATATTGAAAATTATAATGTGGCGCTTGAAACGACGTATTAATCCCAATGTCAAATCGTACACTTGCTTAATAGCTAATGGTCCACAGATAAAAAAAACTGTAAATTATGTGACAGTCGAAAAAAAACTAAAGTGTATTAATGTCGTGTTTAGCAGACGTCAAAGCAAGTACCGACGACAAGACGGAAATAATACTAAGAGCCGATGCACACTAACGATTTAAGTGCCGCGTTTTTTCACTACCTCACTGAAATAGACCGTTTAAGTTACCACATTTTTTCAACATGCACACATATATTCTCCCTGATTTATTAATAGTACCTTTTGTTTAATAAACGCGCTGTACATCGTTACAACATTCTTTGCATTATTAATGAGCAAGTGAACAATAAAAAAAATTAAAGTTCAGTTGTATCACTTTGGTCGCACGTGTGCAACAGTTTCTTAAAAGTACCAGGGAGCTGTTAAATTACCTCCTTTAAAAATACTTATATGGGACTGTCTGCTCTCGTCTTCTTGTTAATTGTATAAAGAGATATTGGCTACAGATGTTACGTCGCTGAGTTATGCTCATGTTGTTGTGACTCTCTGAGCGACGAGAGAAATATGAGACATTTTAAATAAATTTAAATATATTTTCCCTTGTTACACATCGTCATTATTGTTTTCTTTTTAAAAAAAAAAGGAATGTCTAGCGAATGAATAATGGAAAGTGTAAAGATTTTTCAGCCAGTTTAAATATGGAATATAATTCAAATCCTTGAAGTTTGTACTGACGGTACCTAGTGTTTCAGTGCAATGCTAAAAAGACAGTTGATATATTAATGAGCATGTTTGCTTTTTGTTTGCGCACCACCATTAATCGTGCGAGGCGTGGTATGTCATTCATTCCAATATTTTAAACGGGCACCGTACTCTTGACGTTTTTGTTGTCTGTACAAGAGAGGCGGGCATTCTTTGCATCTCTTGGGATATTTAACATCACAAGTATAATATCTATATTCGGGAATAATGTCCAGACTTATAAAATACTGCAACTACATAAAAAATAAACTATTACAATTTCTTTACAGTTCAAAGATCACGTTATAATTTTTATTTTAGTAGACATTATGAGTTATATTACCTATCAATAAAAATAAGAAAACTACAGATGAAATTGTAAAATAAAATTTATATGTCACAATTGTGAGTTCGCTCGCAATAAACAATCATAATAATTTAAAATAAACTTAAAATTCTACTAAAAACTCATTTGCCGATTTTCACCACACGAGAAAAATTGGTTCGGAAATCATAAACAGTGTTGTGCATTAAAATTAATAGGTTCATAACGAAAGAGATATATCGTAATACGTTGAACATAATTTATGTTAAACACAAAGAACTATTGAGGCTATTAACCGGTGTTCCCGGATTCCTTTAAACTACACCCACAATATTTATCAGGCGATCAAAAGGAATCCTTAACGTGCCCATTCATCAGCACTCAATCTTTAACTCATAAAAGGGCCATAGAAAACACGGAAGTCTATAAGCTTTGCCGTTTAACATTAGTTTTGCATTTGAAAAACTATTTAGTAGTTCCCTTTTGAATCTGTGAACTATTTATTCATTATCAAATTTAGATCTAACAGAAACCTAGCGGTGAAGAAATAAAATGATGTAATCTGGCATCAATATAATTCTTTTGAAAAATTTGTTAGATGAAATTAGAATAGCATAGAAATCTTGTCGCCGTTGAATTATTTGTAAGATGTAAAAAATAATTTGCGAAGATGAATATTTAGAATATTCATGAGGGTTATCTTTGACGATCTTTTCATATTATTTAAGATAGTATGACACGTCTTAAAAAGTTTTACACACTCCGAAAATATTGCATTTTAATTTATCTATCTAAATATAAATTTTGATAATTATGGCAGAATAATGCCATTGTCTAGTAGTAAAAGTGTTGACAATTTTAGACGATTATCTAATTTACAATCATAACAATATTCTAGAACATCCTTCATACCGCTATCTGAGACACATACGTTCCTAATATCTTTGATAGAATTGTAATGCGTGAACTTATAACTAATTTTTTCATACATTTACAACTTTTCATACCAACTTCAGATAAATATGAAAAATAAGTAGCTACCTATCAATATTAAAAAGAAAAAGCTAAGCATCAGTGGTAAGTTTCACTATGTTACCATAAAAAAATGAAAATCGATTTTTTTTAACTATTTATACTGTTGATTATGAAAATGTCATTGTATACCTTTGAGGATGCCGTAAGGCGAATTCGGTCAGGTCTAATAAATATTAAAAATAATGTGGAAAAGTACAAGTGAGTTCACAATATATTTATTTATTTCTCACATACAACTTTTTTTTTTTAATTCAATATCCTCCATTTGTGACGTTTCGTGGCCTCGCCTTAAATGATCTATTAAGAGCGTCGTCAGTCGAGCTGTGTTTATACTCGTCCCGCTCCGCTCAGTTTACAAATAGCACTATTCAATGGGACATTAGTATTTTGGCTCTGTGCCAGCGCTTGACGGCTTTTGACTACTTGTTAAACACCAAACGTCATTTTGCTTCAGTTTGATATTAAAACAATTATTAATATTTAGCAGATAGTTGCAAGTAGCTGTTGTTGTTGCTTGTTGAAGGAGTTAAAGAGTCGTTGACAACATAGTTAAAAAAACCTTGTAGGATCAAAAAATGCGATTGTTTGTGCACGATGTATTTAACTTCATTCTGTTATATTAATTTTTCCATATTTCCATTATATTATTATATTATAAATGCGAAATTAACTATATCTGCCGCTTTCTCACCTTGAACCGATTTTGATGAAATTTGGTATAAGTGTAGATTCAACCTTGAGAAAGAACATAGGCTATGTTTTGTCGTGATAACTGACATTCACGCAAACGGAGCCGCAGACAAAAGGTAGTTTACAATATAAATAAAAAAAATATGAATATAATCTTAAAACATTTCATTATTTTAGTACAATACTGGAACTTATAAATGAATCAGATACCTGCAATGAAGCCGATAAATGTGGGAGTCCAGTGTATAGAATGATAAAGATTACATAAATTAAAGAACGATGAACGAAAACGTTCAATGAATGAGATAATAATAAAATTATATTTTTGATTAAAATGTTCACATAATGTTTTTTGCCGACGCTACCTCAAATGAAGCGGTCGCGACAGTTTTGTTGCGCATACTCGGTAATTGATTGGGAATGCTTCTATAATTAGGAACGTGACTTGTTGCTGACCGTACTTAACTACACATTTATATAACTACCTACTGATTGTTCGGCAACGTATATGCAAAAAATGTGCGACTATGCAATAGAATGAAGACAATACTATATAGTTTGAACGCTATGAGTCTGTGAATCTTTTCTTAAATAGTTTATTCAAATTTTTAAATTCACGTAGAATTCATGAAATAATTATGTTTCTGTTTTTTAACCTTTGTTATTTACCCCTAAATATCAAAAAATAGTACCCACCTTACATTACCACCTAACGTACCAACCTCACATTAACTAAATAATTACATTAAATTATTATGTTATTATTTTAGTTATTATAAATTTAATAGTATTGATAACTATTAAATTTATAATAATTAAAATAATGATTCTTATGAAGAGGCCGCCAATATACCAACGTAATATTAATTTGAAATAATTAAAATAATGATTCGTATTAAGATGCCGCGTACCGAGAACTTAAATTGATATTATATTTCATTATTTTACTTAATTGCTACAACAGAAAAAATAAATATTAATAAAGGTTAATAGCCTATTTTCGTCAAGCTCACTTGCAATGTAAGCATCCAAATGCTTACATTGCTTACTTTTATTTTAATAAATGTTTATTGTAAAAGAGCTTGTTGGAAAACATAAATTAGTACAGGAGCTTAACAGTTGATTTATTACCACTTAAGACGATGCGGCCATATTATTAAGACAATACAAGTCTTTTTTGAATGTGTTTAAGTAGTATTAGTTACGGAAAACAGGCTTAAGTACCAATCATTAATGTAATTAAAAGGTAACATTACTTATATACATTATTGAATTGTTATGGCACATCACATAACGTTAAACTCACAGCTTATGGCATCTAATAGGCAGTTCTAACTTGTTGTACAATTTATTAAACAATTTCCAACATTAAATTGGTCGTGTTAGGTAGGCCTAGTGAATACGGTGTCAGACTTGTAATCGAAAAGTTTTAGGTTCTAACGAACTATTTCATTTTAGGTGAAGAGTTTAACGATAATATTAATAATTCATTATTTTTTAAAAGGGGTATACGAGGGTAGTTATGTAATATAAAAAAACTCTTTACAAATATAAATAACTTCTGAATAGAACTGCGTACACAACACACACATACAAATAAAACGGACAGCCATAGTGAATTGCAAATTCAAAAGAACCCCAAATGCTCTTTAAATGCCGTTTAGATCAATTTAACAGGATGAAATAGGGTGCAACAATTCAATTGAGTTCATTCTTTAGATACCATTTAAGTCACATATCCGTTTACCGAGTAAATGACTGATATTATGTGATAAAAATACCTATTATCATTTTACTCGCCACGGTTTCAAACAACTGTCAGTTTAAAAAAAAAGAGTTTTTGCAATTGTAACCTACATGGTCAGCGCAAGCGCATGCCTACCTTTCATCCAAACAGGTTTGTCGTTACTAGGGCAGCATGTGTGACATTTATGTGTCTCTTTTTTACACACACCAGTTGCTATATGTTAGACAGATAAAACTGTACAGTTCTGATGGTTGGTGACTGCTGTGGTGTAACAGAAGAGCGTTCGAATATTTAGTCAGAGTTCGCGGGTTTGATTCTCGCTCAATACAAGTATATAAGCTTTAGTCTGGATATTTCTATGAATATGTGATTATATGTAGTTTAGCATTATGTAATCACAAAAAAATACCTAAGTTGCTCTGGGTTTAGACAGCATTAGTCTCGGTTGCATTCGAAGCTACACTTTGGAGCTTGGGATCTGTCTTTCCAACTTAATTTTCAAGAATGTAGAAGTTTTATCATATTTACTACTTATACCCGGTTTCCCATTACTGGAAAAATTCTCTACCAAAAGCGTAGTAATTAATTGATTAAGATCGAGAAAATATTGAATCGTTTCAGGCGGGCTTCACACCTGCCTTCTTTCCCTTCCAGGGGAAATGCTCTGACCACTATACCATCGAACCTTGCCTGAAGTCATACAAATTGTCCTATATATTATCCGTCTTGTGGCCACGACGGGAGCCAGCTATCGATACTCATACGAACTATCGAAACCAAAATGAATAATGTTACAATCATTTTTAAACATTGAACTTTGATTACTCCGCCCTCCTACACTATGTTAAAGATATTGAACCCTCCCAACTCCCACCAACATCTCCAGAGGCTTAATGCCAATAATTCCTCTTCGTTCCTAACACAATAAACAACCAAGCTACACCACACCATCCAACCAACAACAGCAACTCAACCTAAACTGTAACTCAATTCACAACCTTTAAATAACGAAACGGCTTAATAAAATAAAGCTAAGTGCTCACTATTGTGAGTTTAATTGACAAGTGGATATTAATTAGTAGCATGTACCGTTCCACTTGACTCGAGCCACCGGCTGTCTGAACGAGGCCTTATAATTTTACAGTGCACGATGCTATGATCGTCACGGGGTGTCTTATGAATGCAGAGTTGAGAAAAAATAGACCAGACTATTTTGTGTTATTTTATGTTGTGTTGAAGATTAAATTCTTGTAAAAGACAAGGTGGATAGGTGAAGCAAAATTGTATTCGTTTGGGTGTTTTTGTGTATTAATTATGTCTGTCTGTATCTATTCTAGAGGTATATTACTTTAAAAACAATTCATATTTTAAAAATTGTAGTAGGTACAAGCTATGTTTTTATTATATTATCCAAGAATGTTTTTTTCATTAGATATTATTACACCATAATGTATGTGTGCAATGTTAAATTGAGTTATTTGACGTCTCACACATACATCGTCAAGTCAAGCCTTCAGTATTACATTTCATGTGGTCAAGTTGAAGCTGAGAATTTCTATAGCGCGATACAGAATCAGTTGTTGGAAATAGCCTAATTAATTCTTAGGTGTTTCGGCGCCTTTATTATCTGTATGTGTTATCGCTAGTGGCTACAGCTGAATTTAATGAATTGATTATCCTTTATATATGGGCTTAAGTAAAAAAAGATATTTATAATTGCTAAGCAACGGTTCATTAAGCATTTAGATACACATGTTAATAGCCAATTTGGCTTATTAAAAATAGATTACGAATACTTAAAAGGTTACTGCAAAACTAATTAATGTAGAAATAATTAATAGTCTTATTGTGTAGCACCTTCTTGCATTAATATTAACATAATAAGTTGTGAACAAAACAGTGTAAAAATGATTTATACATATTACTCTCGAAATGCATCCGGTCTTTGGTGTACAGACAAACAAAAGTTAACCGTTTGAGATACTCATAAATAATATTTTAATGATGGCTCACTTCAACAGTGCAAAAAGCATGAATACTTTAAAATTTCCACTTAAAACCTGTCGACGTATATGTAAAATATGTAATTTGTCTGTAAAATGCAACGCCGTTTAAAACAGCAACATTCACAAATAATAATTATATATAATAAAAACCCGACTGTGGTACATTTCACGCTAAAAATATGCCAGGGTGGTTTATAGCTTTAATATAAAGACATATATACTCTGATCTTCCAGTCGCAGTATAAAACTAATTTAACGACATATTAATATATACAGCCTTGAAATAGTTACGAGGGAATACTTAACATACCTACAACATAACCCTTCTTATTTTTCTATACCACTGTCGGATAAAAATCATATAAATAACGACTATCCAAATGAAAATCAGTCGCCTAGGCCTACTAGGACGGTGTAAACTAAACATTTTAGTGCCCTGTATGAGACGAAACTGCAATCCCTGTCATAAAAACCATAACGAAATACCGTAGAAAAGGTATTATTTAATTACAATACGCCTGACGACGTCAGAAATAATATTTACAGTAAGTTTAAAAAAGATTAAATTATTTTGAATCAGCGAGAATATAAAATTAAACTTATTGAATTACTAAATTGCAAGATATTTGAACTATGGTTATTTTTAATTGGCAGGTAAAAAGGTTAATTAAAGAATCTTAATTAAACAACGCATTACAAGTTTAAAACGTCACAAGTACCTACAGAACCGTCTGAAAGAAGAGAAAGCCAACATCAATAAATGATTGGTTGAAGCATTCAGGTCATCTGTCAATGTTGACACTTGAGGCTTTTCCACGCACTTTCGAGAATTACTAATCTTTTTAAACTTCCTATTCCATTAATTCCTTTAAGAAAGGTTTTAAGCTAAAGTTATCGATAAGCTAGAATGTGTTGAACTAATTCTGAGAGCGACTGTAGGTACTGCACTTATCATTAAAACATAGACAGATTAAGTAAACTATCATTATTAGATTAAATAATTATTCACGTTGAATATTAATATAAATTTAAACCAATAAATTGACTTTGTTTTAATTAACGAAGACACTTTTTATGGCATTATAAAGTTTTCACAAGTCACGATGACAGCAATGATTACAGCTTAAAATAGTCAAATAATAAATTAATTGTGTTAAAGGTTTGTCTATGCATCTATAAGTCTACACCTGTAGGTATATTAATAAATGAACACGTTAATGCGCACGAGTCGGACTCAGCAGGGCGTCCGTCGGACTCCCACGCCGGTGCCCACCTACCTTTATAGCATAGCGCAATAATAGTAGGGATTGTACAGAGATTTGGGGTATTCCAAATATGTTTTGATGTATTTGAATTATGCGATAAGAGAATTTTATTATGACCTATCGAGACGTGACTGCTTTTGGAGTCTTTTGAAAAATTGTCTTAAGCGACATGTTAATTTTGTTTTTTTTACTTTTATTTAATGCTTGCTGCTATTTATACGATTGTCTTGACTGTCCGTATACTGAATGATTCCATATATTATTGTTTAAATTTCAAGCAGGAAATAATTAGGATGAGGAACGTAGATATTTAACCATAAAAACAATAAGCAAGTATGTTTATAAACTTCTGTGTTATAAATATCAACGGCAAAATCAGAAGGTACTTAACCTTAGGAATTTTAGTACAACAAATATAATTATAATAACCTAATCTAAATAGTGATCAGAAGGTGCGTAGAGGTTTTATTGCTATTCTAATTTTAAATTAATAGTTACCCACAATGTCAGTGGTGTTCTGATTTTAAAATAATTGACTTATTGTTCTGAAATTAAAATAGAACTCAATTAAGAATATTATAAGTAAATCACTCCTATTGTAAATTACAACATAATAATTTTTATTTAGCGGTTAATTGCTGTTAAAAATGCTATTACAACAATACCTAAAATAATTTCACAGAAATAAGTTTGTGATTTAACGATAACGGCTTCAAAAGCGATTTAAACCCGAATCTACTGCCGCCAATCTTTCACGAATAACTAATTAGTCTAATTGCCTACTAATAATTCTCACATATTACAATAAAGCACAATCAGTTGACATTTAAATTAATGAAACCACAGCGCGACTTCAATATCGGCCCTCCGAAACAGGTTTATTTGCGGCTCTAACATTAGCATTTCTCATAAATATTGCAAAAATTTAAACTAACCGCAATAATAGTTAGTACTAATCGATTTTTTTGACGTGAGAAAGCTTTAATTTATCTGGATTTATCGATTATGAAATAAAAAAAATAGGTTCACAGCCCATTAGACCGCTAACGATGTGAGAATGCTTACAACTACGCGTGATTTTTGCGTGAATCGCTCTCATAATATTTTTTGGCTATAAGTGTATGTACCTACATACATACATAGAATCACGCCTTTATCGACGGAGGGTTAGGCAGAGGTGAATTAACACCCACATTTCACCGGTCATTGAAATCGGTCCCACGTAATAGGGGGTGAGCCTATTGCCGTCTCCCACTATTGTTAACTCAAGCCATGCATCTGAGGCTGAGTCTGGGCTGTATATATCTGTCTAATGTTACACAGCCCTATCCCTTAGTCGCCTTGTACGACACCGCATGGGAAGAGATGGGGTGGCCCAAATTCTACTCTGCCGGGAACCACGCGGTGTGAGTATGTGGAAGCTAATATTCATTCAAAACTTTCATTATAGGATTTGGACCCATTTTATTTTAACCTAGATCATACTAAGTATTATTAAGAAAACCGCATTTTGATGTAGTCACTAACAGCAGTCATATTATTATAAATACAGGAAATATAAATAGAAATATTTAATAATAAACAATTCCTTCTTTGCTTAAGTAAATAAATTATACAATTCAAATTAAGATTTAGACGATATACCTATTAGCCAATAATAATCAATTTCGCTTTAATACCACGATATCAATATAGGTCTTACATTTATAATTATATTTAAGTCAATGATGCATCCGAAAAATTTGGTTTAATTTGATTTGATTTACAGCTTTTCTTACTCAAATTGTAGAGAAATGACACTATTTAGAAACGACCATCTAGTCAGTATAAAAAGAAAAATAATATTCCTAGGGACATAGATACAAAACAATATTTCAATGTAAAATCCAACTACATTTCGCAAGATTGCCAACCAACCTCGTTCAATAATATATCAATAGCATTGTATTAGCTATGCATATTTCTTGCATTCTTACATTCTTGTTCGTACCGGTGGATACCGACCTTATTCAATATTTCCAAGAAGGTCTAAGATATTATAATTTATGTCTCAAGTAACAAAGCGGTCCTTTGTGCGAACGACCGATGACAAATTACCTAATTCGTTGCGTTTCATCATTTTAATTAAATCGAAACCATTTATTAATGGTCGATATTAATATTAAATTATTAGTTATTAGTCATTTGGCGTCCGGAATTTATTATTAAAAAACTATTCTTTTATATTTTTATTATTTCGTGTAATAATAAAATGAACGATTTGTATATCCGTTTGGAGTTTAAGATTGTCGTAATGTCAATGTCGGTTACGTTATGTGATATATTATTTATGGGACCTGTTTGTAGCATTTGCTAAGCATTTCCCTTACATTATACACACATTTCTGTAATTTCTGACCGCGGTAGCCTAGTGGTATGGGTAATGGACTGCTGAGACGAGGTCTTTGATTCGATCCCAGGTTTTACCATGGCACACACCAATGACATTTCGATGATTTTCGAAGTTATGTGTGTATTTATCGCCGGTTTATAAGTGCCCGTTTAATGGCAATAGGCTCGCCACCTATTACATTGGGACCTAAACATAAACTGGTGAAATGTGGGTGCTAGCACCTCTGCCTACCCCTTCGGGGATATAGGCGTGAGTTTATGTATGTATATGTATGTTCTGTAATTTCTTATTTTGTTAATCACACAACTCTCGTTTTTGGGGTACTTGAGAGCAGCACGAAATACCCTTTTAGTGTCGTCATTTATTACAAACAAACTGCCATGTTCTTACGAGTTCTAGTTTTACACATGCCTTACAAATAACTGATGTAGTTACCTGCCGCCTACTTTTATTATTGAGATCAATATCTCAGAACTATTTGCAATTACCTACATAACATATATGTTGCGTTATAACTCATCATAATATTATTAACTGTATGATATATTTTTGGGTTATATATCAGCTCACAAATATTTTTATAAGTATCATATGGTTTTAAAATCCGTAGTGATTAAGTTCCTTAATGGATCGCGTCAAGTTTAAAAGTTTATGACTTATATTTAAAATCAGTAGATTTATATATTTATTTTTATAACTAAGGTACTTCTACGATAACACCTACCTGTCACAATAGGGTGAAGCCAGGTGCAAAAGCTAGTGCATGAATAAATGTAATAAAAACGACGTTCGGAACTTTTGTTTTCAACTTTCTATCAAAGTATACACCATAAAGATAAAATCTTAATACGAAACAGTAGTCGGCATGCTTTGGATTTCCGAGAATCAATTAATATATTCTACTGTAAACCTAAATAACGTCGTTTAAAACCAAAACCTGCTTAAGCGACACCGTCGATACACAGAAAAAAGCTCCTTACGCCGCTGTCCCAGTAATTTTGCAGCACATCGATTTTACTTTCGATCGTCATCGTCGCTTACGACATTCGTACACTTAACCGTAGATATTTTATCAACATTATAATCAAGTCTTTAAATTAAATTGGATAATATTAATTCAAACTGTATATTATTGATAATTATCTACACTACTTCTTATTGATAAATATCTATACTATAACTTTATACTAATTAGAGCTTGTAGCACTGGTTTACTAAAGTGCCGAAGTTTTTAAGAAACAGGGATACCTGCTGTTAGGAAACTACCAACACACAGCCTACCTGATGACAATCGGATACTTTGTCACTCGCTACTTATCACCTACGGAAGACCCCTCTTGGAGAGGGGAATAAAACTAGCCACACAAAGTGTCGGGTCGCCAACACTGGCGGTTAAGTCGCTTGGAGTCGCCTCGGTACAGCTGGTTCTACAGCAATGGAGGACGTGACGGTATTTTATCTTTTAATATTACCGCCGGTGAGTAAAGTTCAGGGCAGTTTTTGTACGTGTGAAATAAGTTAGGTTAAAACAAATTTATTTCCAAATCTCACTGTAAGATATATCTTTGTGATTCTATATTTATATTATATAGGTAAGTAAGCACAATTCCTATCTATATTGACATCGTATCACGATGATCAATGACTGTGTAATCCCGCCTAAGATAGAAATAAAACTAAACTAAATAAAATAATAATATAAACTAAATACTAATATAAGGAGACTAACTTCAATACAATTTCAATGGTAACAATAAGTCAAATAAAAGTTCATATAATGACGTACCAATTTTTAGAACGCGAATATCAATTGAAGCGTTCCATTTTCAAAAGGACTACCGGTGGCGGTTATGTTCGGTGCAAATTGACGGATTAAATTGCATCGCTCGTTTTCGTGAAAGAATGCGTGCAACGAAAAAATGCGAAGTTTGCCGAATGTTTTAATGGGTGTTTCTAATTGGTCAACGCGCGGGTCGAGGTCGACGCTTACAAATTCGGCCCGAAGAAAGTGGTCAGTTTTAAACGAGGCACATAAAATGTGTGTGGCTTACCGTAGTGAAATAGAACGTTTAAGTTCAGTCATAATTCTACTCTCAGTGTAACTGTAAGGCAGTTAAATATCTAAACTGTTGTTCTGTTCATTGTCTTCTACTGTTGGAGTACCGGCGTTAACTTTTAGCGTACACTTCTGCGAACTACTAAATATATATTCAGTGTTCTACACCACCATTTGTTACGTGCATTTGCATGACAAATACATACCACATTTTGAACTTTAACGTGTTAGTAATAAGAGCACGGTTTTAGCAATCATTAGTATCATTGTTTGTAGGTGTTTTACTAATTTGCCTGGGCAGGAAGTACGGATGGCATGATGAGGACTCAGTACCGTATAATCTTCGCCTCTGATGTTATCTAAAGATTTATTATTTACTGTCGCCGTCCGAGAGATGGCAGCACGCGTCACTGACTATGCCACTAGAGTTATCTCTTTGCAAATATATTTTCATAATATTCTCAACCTTAAGTTTTAGCGTGAAGAGGCATGTGTTTCATCTTTGAGGACCTCCCATAGCGTGATAGATATTGTAACTAGGCCATTTTTCATGCTTACACGTAATTACCATTAATTTCCTACTTACACTAAGCTACTGTGTTTAGCCTAAACAAACTAGTTTTATGATATTAATTAATCATTTCATATTGTTAATAAAAATCATGTTCTTTAATAAATCTCAATAGTAACGTTACAATTTAATATTACACACAATTGGAAATTCAAAATTGCGAAGTAGAACCACACATGACGATTGCTTTAAGCCTCGGACAAAATAATAAAACGCAACTTAAGAAATATTTGTTCAAAAATCGAATAATCGAGCAATTCACTCGATGGAGCGACTCGCACGCAAACGAATCGATTAATCGCTTCGTTACACCAGCCGACCGCCAGGCGGAGCCACGCGTCAATAAAATACTTGTAAAACTATCGCAAAATGAATTAAAACAGATGGCGAGCCAATTAGGAGAGGCAATCGTGCGCGTACTGGGCGAAAAAAGACCTTAAAATTGCTGTCAAATTGATTTCTTCCTTACTGTTCAAGACTTAAGGTGTCTATTTGGCATTCTGAAGTGGCAGTAATGGGGTTTCAGTTTACAAGCGCTAACGAGTGCATTCGGAACGATAAGCCTTTCCAGTTATACTGATAGACAAATATGGATATATTTATCATTAATTTTGCACTGAAGTGTACGCTTAGGAGTGCGTTATATCATTATACAGTGCTAATTAGCTTAGAGAAAGACAAATTCGCCGCGCCGTGATACACGAGCGGCCAAATAAATATTCATTCCGTTTATTTGATAGTGAATGGTTCGATTTCTCTGCATTATAATCGATTGATTAAATTTGTCTAGTCATGACATTGAAATTGACATCGATCCTGTTTTGAAATTCAAATTTGGAACTACACATAACCAACTCAATAAAAATAACGCTGGCAACGAAATAAAAACATCTCTCGTTTTTTCATAATTTTTATTTTAAACACAGTAAAATTTAATGGCCAGTTATTATTATTATAATTAGCATTTTTTTATCTGTTGCCATCTGTAATGTCAAAATTACATTGCTAATAAGTCTGTTAAAGTCAACAAACCGCCCACTTTACATTAAAAGTTATTATATATTGTATATAGTATGTAATATACGCATTCAAAGCATATAACCGGCCATTTACCTACCATATAATAGGTACAAAAACCAATTGGAGATTTTATTATTCTAGCAATAATCGCGTAGAACGTTATCACGGTAATAAAAGCGTGCTCACATATCAATCAATAGTGCTGTGCAATAGCAATAGCAGTCAATAACTGTGAAATTAAACGTTGGATAGCTACTTATTAAATGTTATAAATTCAACTCGTATTGGCATCCGGGTTTGTTAGCGCTGTTATGTGCTGTTATGCTCAACGCTGTGCAAAATCGATTGGCTAGGGGTGGGGACATATTAGTAAGCGAAACGCTTGTGAGATATCGCTGTTATTATATCGTAAATGGCATTTGTGTTATTATTAATTTTTGTATACCACTTAGTTAGCAGACAAGCACACGGCCCACCTGATGGAAAGTGGTTACCGTGACCTATGGACGTCTGTAACACCAGAGGAGTTACAGTACAAGCCTTTAGTCTTCCAACTGACAGCATTCTATTAGATAGATATGATGTTAATGTCATTTATATCATCATCACGTGGATGCTGTCCTACTCCTTCTTTCCATGATTGTGTTTATCTTGACTTACAGATGAGGTTGAAGCGGGTTCCTTGGTTTAGATCTTTCTGAGGTCCAATATACTCAGACTCGCTGTCACACCCCTGGTGTTGCATACGTCCATAGGCCACGGTAACCGCTTCCCATCAGGTAGGCCGTGTGCTTGTATGCCAATATATTTATAAGTGGTATAAAAAAATAAAAACATGCGAAACGTGAGTGTCAACTTCGAAAATATACTTACTTCGTGTACTGAGAGTAGAGAGTAGATAATGATAAATTTTAAAAAAGTAACCCAAACATCCTCTTTGAAATTTTAAGAGTTCAGGTCATTGTAATGAAGAACCTAAGTAAAAATATTTGAAAACTATTTATTTATTAACATACAAATGTAAAAAAGAACATATGCAAGCTAAATCGCAGTTTTCAAGGCCTAACACTTAGTAAATATACAAGTGTAAATAGTGTTAAACTTCAAGTACTTTTAGAGATTAATATCAGTGTAAACACTAACAACTCCTTATTAAGATACTTATCGTTGTAAACTTGACAGTGACAAAATACATCAGGAGATATTTTACTGATAGTACTTTGTCACTTTTTTTCAAAAAATTGAGAAAACAAATCTATAAATTCATTAAAATGGGATGGAAAATTTTATCTTATTTTTATCTTGAACGGAAAATATGTCACAATAAATACTATGATTTTCAACCCAATGGACGTATTAGGACAAACGGCTGTAGAACCGAGCCTCTGGACCAGTCCTGGCCGAAGCTTAAACTCCTGACGTAATATTCTGCAATTATTTTATCAAAGATTATAGAAAACCGCGGTAGCTTAGTGGTATGGGTAATGGACTGCTGAGACGAGGTCTCGGGTTCGATCCCAGGTTTTACCATGGCACACACCATTGACTTTTCGATGCTTTTCGAAGTTATGTGTGTATTTATCGCAGGTTTATAAGTGCCTGGTTAATGGCAATAGGCTTCGCCACCTATTACTTTGGGACGTAAACATAAACTGGTGAAATGTGGGTGCTAGCACCTCTGCCTACCCCTTCGGGGATATAGGCGTGAGTTTATGTTATGTTATTTATTTATTTTTTATTTTTTTTTATTTATTTATTCTCTCATCTACATCTATTTTTACAGGTTACCCTAATACAACAGAGTAGGCAATTTAATTACATCTTTACTTATAGCATATAATTGTTAAAGCGGTATCTGTGAATTCTCTCAGAGAGCAACTAAACAGGTCAATATTTATTGAAATGACGTTGAGTGTCCGGAGGGCTCGGGTCAGCGGCGCCTCCCTCAGCAGGTTGGTGCGCGCGCTCGGCACTTGCAGCAGTTGTGGCCTCCGGCGCCTCCCCACGTATCCGTCTGGGACGCATAGATTGATACTCTCGAGTATGGCCGGATTTTGGATCTTTCCACGTATAACCTTCAGTAGGTATATGGCCAACGCAAGCTCTCTCCTAACCCTTAGCTCACTGTACCCGACCATACCCAGTACGAACAGTGTTGGATACATTAAGGGGTAAAAAGGGTAAACCCCATAATATTTGAAATACAAGTATCGAACAAATTTATTTTGAACGCGCTCCAACATGAGACTATATTTAATTTCATGTGGGCTCCAGATATAGTTATATATATATAGAGAATAGTTATATATATATATTATATATATATATATATAGAGTTATAGAGCTAAGTCGTTATTTAGATTTTACTTTTGCTGCTGCCGGTACAAGTAATGTCGGTACAGCTAAAGTTCTGTAGGTAACAATATTTGAAAGTATGTTTCTATTGAACAACAATTAACTCTATTCACACGCGAATTTTAAAGCCAATTAAGGCGTCGCATCGTAGTTAATCAGAGTACTTAAACGTTTATCGTTCTACTTTCATTTATTTTTCATCTATTTCATTTTTTTACGCATGAGGTGCTAAAGCTACTTAATTAAAATGATGAGTATTGATTTATCAAATCGAAGTTAATAACTTCTGATTTACCCGTTTTCTATTTGATTACATTCTATAAAATAGAAAAAAAATATTTTGTTTTTGAAAATACTCAGTAGTACATCCCTGTAATTATTATTAATTGAACATAATAATATTATAAGTATTGAAATAACATTATTCAATTAAAATGAAAATACCTACGTAAATAATTATCAAATACTAAAGGTTACTAAGTACGTAAATAATTATCAAATACTAAAGGAAGGGAACGTGTAATATACTAGGCTTCGCTTGTTGTATTGTGATTTTTTGACCACAACATTTTGAATATGGAACAAATTAAAGAACAAACTAAAGGAAGGGAATGTGTAATATACTAGGCTTCGCTTGTTGTATTGTGATTTTTTGACAACAACATTTTGAATATGGAACAAATTAAAGAACAAACTAAAGGAAGGGAATGTGTAATATACTAGGCTTCGCTTGTTGTATTGTGATTTTTTGACCACAACATTTTGAATATGGAACAAATTAAAGAACAAACTAAAGGAAGGGAATGTGTAATATACTAGGCTTCGCTTGTTGTATTGTGATTTTTTGACCACAACAAGAACTAAATAAATTCAAAGAAGTTTCTGAAAGACTAAATACATTTAATTGACACGGTTTCTATTTGATAATTCATATTCATCGCCATATTACTTGTCTTATTGAACCGGGGACTAAAAGTAAGGTCAAATACTTAACCACGAACAATGAAAAATTAAGAAGATTGACAGATAAACATCACCTAGATAATTTGAATATTCTTATACAAATCTCGGTCGCAGATATATTATTATTTAATTTTTTAAGTTAAATCATAATAGTGTTTGTTTTGAAAAAAATATGTAGTTATGCAAATTGTGGTCTCGTAATGAGTTTAATACTATATAATATAACTTAATTTTTTTTATTAAAGTTTAATTAAGAAGGCGTAGAATGCTGCAGTTATGGGATATTGAAATGAAGAAAACTCTGGTCCCCTAATCAAAACAATCATCATCTGAGCGCCAATTCAAAGCTTACACTTTGAAGCCCATATTCCGATTTTAAACTCGTCTTTTGCAAAATATGGTTTTCTTATACCACTTAGTTGATAGACAAGCACACGGCCCACCTGATGGGTGCTTACCCGTGGCCTATGGACGTGTGCAACACCAAATGAGTCGCACTCGCGCTGCCAACCCAGTAAGCACAGAGTGTCTGTGCCGTCAGTGTAAAAGACAAAGCAGGACAAGCTTTTGGTCTTCCCACGTACATCACAAAACTCGAGAGCGACTATTGCTGACCTCCTAAGTAGTCTGCATTAGAGTCCCATTCGTCAATCAACAAATGTATCGCCTTACAGTTAAGGCTGATTTGAGCATCGCCATTGCTCTATACACTCTTGTACATAAAGAGATGTATTGACCTTAATTGCATTGGTGAAGAAAATAATTCCATAAACATAGTATTAATTTTCCTAATTACGTAATCAATAGAAAAACCACCGGTACAATCGCAACAAAAAGCAATAATCACAAACAATAATTTCGTTAATCAGTTTAGAGCGCACATTTTAGCGTTAGCAATTTAACATTGTTAATAGACCATTATTCAGGATCGTAAACAAATAGAAAACGGGTATTAATGGTATTAACGCGTATTATACTTCATAAAGAGAGCAATACTGGCACCACTCCATTGTGCATTTGTGCCTGCGATAAGGGAAACAGGTTTTTGTTCTGTTTTATTTTTCAGTGGTTAAAAGGACCTTTTGTATTTCAATACTTCTGATACACGAACCAGTTCAAATATGAGCGTGTTGTGAAAACTATAAATATTTAAATATAAGCTTTTATGTGTATGTGGTTTAATTTGTACATTGCTTTGTTCAATCTGTTGTGGATGGTTGTAGGTGAAGAAATGATTTTTAATACTATTTTTCGGAAAAAAATGTAGGGAAAGCGACTTGAAGTTTTTTTTTTAAGGTATCGCATGTGACATAATAAAGCTGTTTGAAACTGATTCTTTGTGTTTTTATTTATTACGTATATTTTACCTTGAAACAGAACAATAAGGTAGGTTAAAGCATGCAAAATCGGGGAGTTTGCATGAAAGGTTTTATTACAGTAGAATTGTGTAGAGGAAGCTTCTGTACTGTGGGAGTAAGGATAAAAGCAAGATTGTAGGGTATTTTCTGCTTATTCCGTAGGGAGAAAGGTGTATTATATGTATGTAAATCTCTGAGACAACAAAACCTATTTATTTTTTTATCGATGAATGACGTCAGCTATTAGTAAGATAATAAAAAAAATATTATGACTTAGTGCCAATGTTATTGCAATACCGCAATAAAACGTTATACGTAGGTACTATTGTTTGCGCAAGCATCTTATTAATTATTAAAGTTAGTTATCGCACTTATCTCCGTAATAATAATTTCAATTTGTATATGAATACCTACAATCATAAAAATAACTTGTTTGTTTGCGGGTACTTTGCATACGAACGAAACAAATACAATCTTATTATAATTTTAATAAAAATGTAATATTATTATGAATTGAAATTACTTATTATTTTTTGATTCTGTATACTTAATAACAAAATAGTTGACAAAATAAAGATTACTCCGTACTCCAAACAAAATAGTTCCTTTATCTAAAGAGTCTTTCTTTTTAACAAAATAGTGCTCTATCTAAAGAAAGACTATTTTAATAGTGCACTGTTTTGTTTGGCGTACGGAGTAATCTTTATTTTGTAAGCCAAACTACAAGGATACACCTTGGTAAGGCTAGTTGTTGGGATGTTGGAGCATTACCTACTTCCTTTATATGGACCGTCACAAGTGTTCGAGACACACAATAACAAAAGGACGTTTATGTGCTATCAGAGACATAGGTACTTATAGGGGCCTAAGTTTAGGACCCATAGTGAGTTATCCTTAACCCATCTATGGACTTCTTTTTATCGACTGTACTTAATGTGCGACTACAAACTTTTGTATTACAATTAGGTACAAAATGTACAATCGAGTACAAAAGTAATTTATGTGAAACTTCGAGATTCGTGTTCGGGAGCCGTTTCACCGATTGCATGACTTTGAACACTTCTCGTTGTTCGCTTGCAAATTATTTCAAACTTTTATTTTTCACTTTTAAAATTGGAATTGCGTCCAGTTAGTTGGCAGAGGATTTGAGCACGCCTCTTTTTATTGTGTTCAAATAATGGTTAAATTGAAATTTAATTACATATTCATGTTGAATTCAGACGGTTTGTATATTTTTATACTTCAAAGTAACAAATAAGTACACGAGGTCTATAATAATAACAATAATAATATATCTCTTTATTGTATGTACACAGAGAAAGGATACAAAAAGACAAAATTTATTACAGTTTTGTGGCATAACAAATAGCGGCCTTATTGCACAAGGCAATCTCTACAAGGCAACTATGGGATGGAGTGAGTTAGATAAATAGATAGATATAGTGGGCAGCTTCCGGTGTACATATATTATTTATTTTACATTATTATTTCTATATTAATTAATGGCATTTTATTCATCTTAGCGTTAATCCCAGGCTCGAAGCTTTACTTTGCTTTACTTTACTAGTCTAACTGCGGATTTGGCCCCAAGGTCGGCCGGGGTGCGAAAAATATGCCTGCCAACCTCACCTTTGGAAACCAAAAACTACCCACACATAAAATTAAAATATCAATAAATATTTAAAATCATCAATATTTATTAAGTTGTATATCCAGCCCAAATCTATAAGTTAGTTTTGATTGGCACTAACTTCATTTAGGTACTTATGTATGAATGCAACGTCACTTCTGATTGTCTTACAATCAACCGCAAGTGACTTTGCACCAACTCTGACCAAATTCTGTAATTTATCCTCGACATACCACTCTTGACCAAACTGAATAATTATCCAAAAAAGCAATTCAGATTGATCAAGCCAAATCACATTTGACTTAAAATGGATAAACAAAAGTAAACGTTTTTATTGCTGCAGTATTAAATAAGTACAATTTATCTTAATTGTCTCATAATAGCTACATTTGAATATGTTTTTAAATTAATAATATATTTTTATTATTCACGGTTATTCAAATGAAATAATAAACAAATAATTTAGTTGCATATTTCAAGTTTCTATGTTTGTACAGGTAATTTTGCATGTTATAAAGTCATGGTAGCTAATATTAATTGCATTGTTCATGTTTTGTAGAGAAGTGATTGTTTTTTATGAATATTAGTTAGCTTTGGTCTAACTGAAAGAGGAAGCAGACAGAGAAATTACTGTTGGTCAATTTTTTTATTTTGAATAATACAATAATAAATAATATTATAATTTTTATATTGTATTACAATAAACCATGCGCCTCAATAATTTCTTTCTTTTCAATTTGCAAGTGATAATCTCACATTTCTACAATGGCCGATTGTTAAATTTAAAATTTTTGTTTCTGTTAAAAGGTTGATAAACTTCTGTTAACTAGGATATTAATTTTATATTTGCATTAATAAAATGTCAATAAAGAACTATTATCATTTATGTATTACCCATATTAGTGAGCAATAAGTTATACAAACGATTAATATAGCAAAATGAAAGAAGTGTATAGGTACAACTAAGTGAATAATAAGTCGCTCCGTAAACAATAGGACCGAAGCTTTACCTACCACAATGGCGCAGTGCAAGCGCCTGTAATCGCGATATTCGTATGACTTGACTTTTTAATTACACCTAATCTTACACTTATAATTTTGCATATATTATTACTTTTTGCAAGAAATTTATACGATTTATTTGCATTGCAAGTAGATATGATTGCGTATAATGCGAGTGAATGTTTTAAATTAATTTGTGTAGGCTCTCTGTACTGTAGGTATGTTAAGGAGATTTTTTTTAAATATTTTAAATATACTTACTGCTACTACTAAAATTCCACTTTTGGGTTTTAGTGCCGTTCTTAAATATAAAAAGAAAACTTATCTCATGTGTAACGTACTATTTGTGTAGTAAGTATTTGTATCAAAGAGTATATAACCCTGTTTATCCACATTCTAAAATCAATATTACAAACTATGCTTAGTTTGGGTCTATATACTACCGTGTAGTTTGTCTCATTATATTTGTTTATTTTATTTCTTACATTCGTTATTTAGAGGTTAGGACATGTTCCTGAAAATAGATATTATTAAGTCACAAGTCCTAGGTAAACGTGTCATATTGTACCTATTGGGAACTCATTTACCAATCATTTCTTAAGTAGGTTAGTAGGTTTCACTATTAATTCTTGCATCTCAAACAAGGTTTATACATAATACAATGTTAACTATGACGAAAGAATTCTATTGAAATAAAAGACTAACATAAATGACACAAAGCTATCATGATAAGCAATTCTACATCTTTTTTATACATTTTATACATTACTACAGTCTTTTTTTATGAAGGGCATATCAATATGCCTTCAATTTACCTGATGGTAACCTAAAGGTGCGGTCTCAGCAATGAGAGCCACTAGTACCTACATAGATATCAATATTGTGTGTTGTTCGTTATTGCTATACCTAATGGTGGACATTTTTGAGAGGAAAATATTTTTTATAATTCCTTTCCATTTTGGTTTTGTTCAAAAATTTAGTCCAATGCGTAATAATTGGACCGGGGTGAATTATTATTTTTCAAATTAAATTATTATAAAATGCTATCAACAACGGCCACAGAAAACGGCTGATTATTAATAACTAATTTATTTCAATACCTATAATTAATTAATGATAATAATACTTAGTAATTAAGTTAATAATAAATGATAAATTATTATTAAGTATAATGTCGGTAAGCTTATTGTCAAACCACACAATTGTTTTATTATTTATGAACTTGATTAGTGATTGATACTTTCTCTATAAAATGTTTATAAGATTCAATATATGTAAATAATATATTCAGATATATTATTTTTGTACAAATACGTGTAGGTACACATGTTTCTTGAATATTTAAAATACAAACGGCTAGGTTGTATTTTTATCTTTTTAATAAGTATAATTTATAAGGATAATGATTATTAATAGAATATGTTTATCTTGAGTTGACTTTCCAAAAATGTTGTATGATTTAAATAATAAATTAATCATAAAGAGAAATGTATAAAGTTCTGATATATTCATAAGACAGAAACCTTTTGCAACCTTAAAGTAGGCAATATGGCTTCAGATATATAATATACTTTTGAATATGTTATATTAGGTCGCATTAATTAACTAAAAAAGTAAACAAATATCGCTTTCAAAAATTGGTCAGTGTTTTTCTACAATTTTTTTTCATAATTTTAATAATTGTTGTATATTATTTACAGTAGGTACATTTGTCAGTAAATTATATTTGACGATTAAAAATATTTTTTACGAACCAGTACCGGTAGCGTTAACCAAGCACCGGTACAATTTTTTTGTGTCATATCTAATTTTATATGTACATATAAATGGTTAGTGAGTAATTTACATGATAATACTTTAGGTAGGTACTATACCTAATTTTAATGGCATAAAACGATACCATTTGTGCCTCGCTAAAAGCCTGAATAGCCAATGCACCGATTAGCTCGGGTAATTGAATAACCGTGTAGTGGGGAGCATGATCGCAGCGCAGTATAATGTCGGTACTGCACGCAACAATTGACATTCTACACACGCTTAGGTATTTCTATGCCTTATAAGACGTTAGATGTGCTTATGCTATGCTTATTATCGTAAAATAGTGTCATCATTATGTAGAAATACGGATCAATACATTTTAATGGCGAAATAATTAATTATAAGCAGATATTAATTAACCCTTGCGTAGCTCACATGTATTATCGGTTTATTATATTAAATTAATATAATAATCTGTTATTATATTGAATTAATACCTTTTGTATTTTTATTGATATCTAATTTGAAAATTTTCAAGTTATGCTAATGTTTTTGTTAAAAAGAGGTAGTATACAAAGAAAATTAAATTTTTTTTTTATCTACAAGCAGTAATACGAAAAATACGAAAAGAAAGTGTATTAGTTATGCATACATATTAACGCATTTTAATTGAATTAACTTATAGTGTGCTCCCGTGTATAGGTGAGTGTCGTTTCGTGACCATGTCGTATATACGATACCATACCTAGCGTGCTGACTCCAGTAATATATATTTCAATATAAGTGGTTAGATAGTGGAATTGGAAATTATATGAACTTTGTTTAAAAAAGCTTTTTAAACACTTTATTTATAAATATTCATATATTATAAGTACAAATTTCATCGGGCATAATATTGCTTTATAAAATATCAAATTTTTAGTGCAAGACATATTACTTATAACTTATAGGTAGGTATCAAGCATGTTAACCCTTAAGCTGCGTCCAATTGTAACAATGAAATAATAATATATTTAAACTACATCTTTGAATTCAAAATCATGTCAGATGTCCGACTCTATCGATTTATGTGTTGACAGTGTAATTCATTTGGCGGTGACAGGGCGTGGCAACAGAAGTGGCCTATAGGTATACCTGTTTATATAAATGTTTAGTAAGAATGACTTATATATTACATTGATTTCGTTCGATTTAAATAATTATTATTGCAGTAATTAATGTGTGGTAGGTGTGGTTAAGAAACGCGCATGATTAACAATATCGCTTACAGTAACGATTAACAATATCACTTATTGTAACGATTAACAATATCGCTTACAGTAACGATTAACCACTTAGGTGAGTTATTAATTGATTTATGCCATGGTTATTTTTTCATTACAGTGAGTTCAGGTATGTGAGTATTTATTATAGGGTAATAACCTATAGTAACTACACATTATCATATCAACGACCGAAGGTATAATGTGCCTAATTAAGTACTTATATAACTCACAATTAAAGTCTAAGTGCAAAAAGTGCTAGGTATAAATATTTTTAATACTAGAAGTTCAGACACTATAATACCTATTTACAACATACTGTGATATAAGTAATTGTGTTATATAAATATGTACTTTTAGTTTTTTGTTTTTTATACCACTTAGGTGGCAGACAAGCACACGGTCCTCCTTATGGGAAGTGGTAACCGTGATCTATGGACGTGTGCAACACCAGGGGGGTCACATTCATGTCGCCAACCCTATAAGAACCTCCTAATGCCCTTCTTGAAGAACCCCATATTGTACTTGCTTGGGAAAACTACGGCAAGGAGTAATTTGTAATTTCAACCAGCAAAATTTCAAAAATATTAATATTAGTTATAAATATATAAAACTAAAAGTGTTAATTTCCCTTGTTATGTTTTATACCAATAAGTGTTAATAATATAATATAACATAAACATAACATAAACTCACGCCTATATATCCCCGAAGGGGTAGACAGAGATGCTAGCACCCACATTTCGCCAGTTTATGTTTAGGTCCCAATGTAATAGGTGGCGAGCCTATTGCCATTAACCGAGCACTTATAAACCTGCGATAAATACACACATAACTTCGAAAAGCATCGAGAAGTCATAGGTGTGTGCCATGGTAAAACCTGGGATCGAACCCGAGACCTCGTCTCAGCAGTCCATTACCCATACCACTAGGCTACCGCGGTGATCTACTACTATAATATAATACATCTATTAATTAAGTTTACATTAGGATCCTGCAACACGTTCATTATATTATGAGTTCTTATATTATGAAGTGTATCGTATTGCAATAAGGTTGATAATAATTAAATTATGATCAATGATTTTCAATCCGGCATAGGCTACAGAGATTGTACACCATACCACCTCAATATAAATCTCACATATATACAAAATATATTCATAACAAAGCTCCAAAAAATAAATATGCTACCCAACTTTAACATTCACCCGTTGGAACTAAACCCTTTGACTACCAAGAGAATTCGATTCGTGTATCCCCATGATCCTTTCCGTTGTCACCTCCTATAGCCTATTGTTTACGCATTTCAACTGATCCGTTATTTATGTAGGCTTTGTCCAACACCGTTACTGATACCCGGTGAAAGAAGGGTTAACGGGTTTATGGTACATCTTGTATTGATGTAAAGAGACATGAAGGTTAACGTTGATTTGAGGGATGATAATTTAATGATTAAGTAGGTAGGGATTATGAAGATTAGACAAGTTAATAATTACATTTAAATTATTAGACCTATATTAATAATATATAATTTTAATTAAAATAATGTTCTATAATACACTCGGTTAGGTACTTAACTAAAGGTAAACAATGTTGTAGCAACATTTTATAAACAGTTAGAACAAATAAACTAGACTAACGAGAGTGGAGGAGTGGAGGGCCAGATCGAGAGAGATGGCCCTGGGTCGGCCGGGGTGCGAGGGACATGCCTGTCAACTTCACCTTCGGCAATCAACAAAGGCCCAAAGGCGTCGTGCGTTTTAGTCAGTTCGAGTCCAGATAACCGAATTGAATATAGGTTTGTATGTGGTTTGTAATATGAATTAGGGAATACGGATATTAATGTTTACTACAAGCAAATTACTTCTAACTTAGGTACTGATACAAGTAATGGACCTGTTTTGATATTTTTTATTTAAGAAGATATGTACCTATCTGCTAAAGTGCTGACAAATCTTAATTATTATATCATACCTAATCGTGACAGTTTTGTCGCGTATGCATACATGGTTCTGAACATAGACTGCATATTATAATTCTATGGTTCAGGATATTAATAACTAATATTACTAATTTCATTTATATCGAGGAAATATATATTAATAATGATTGTGTGTTATGTAAATGCATTGATCAAAACACATTACAATATAGGCAATACCTATATTAATAGTTTGAGTTTCGTGACTTAAGTAGCATTTCTTTTAATTCAACTAATAATAGTACATAGATATTGTGTGTGCCTAGCAATGAGTGTAATTAAATAAAGCAAGTAAATTGTTTATGTTAATAAACTAATTGTCACGTACAAATGAGCGCAACTTTGTATTATGCGTAATACGATACAATTGCAGTTATTCAGAGTACCGTAAGTAAAACCGTTTAAAACAATACATATTTAACATAATATAAACAATACATTAGAATACATTTAATTATCGTGGCGAATTAGGAAGTAAATAACTTTGAGTAGATTCTATTCTTATGTCAATTTTAAGTTACGATAATAATTGACATACCAGGGCTAAGTTATCGACAGTGCCGCAATGATTCTTTTTCATTAAAATGTAACTTTAGCTTTTAGTATAGGTATGCATATATATATATATATATAGAAAGTGCTCTGTGTTTATGACTGGATAAATATTCAACAGACATTTTGGAAGGTATAATAAATATACCTAGGTAGGTACCTATTAAAACTCCGCACACACTCGCAAACTTTCGCAGTTTTTATATTAATTAGCGAAATTAATTAGCCATAATTATAAACACCGAGATTAATTACGAATTTATATCTACGCACCTAATAGTATATAACTGATGAGAAAGAGGTAGGTTTGTTGAAATAGAACTGCTAATTATTAACCTCATTTATTATGTAATAAAGGCTGCAGGTAATATCAATAATCGATCTAATAGCTTATTAATGGAACATTATGAGCACAACATGTATTGAATAATAATTTTAATTGTATCTAATTAGATACCGCGAAACTGAACAATTAATAAACGGTAGGTATAGGAAAATATGATTACAATAATAATTATTGAAAAATATGTGGAGTGGCATTGGTATCGGTAAATTAATTAATAAACGGCATTTTCCTGGTTATTAATTTGAGTTAATAAGGAATTTCCGAATTTTGTTTTGTTCACTTTTGATAAGCTTTTAAATACCTACATAGGCTCTACTAAATATATCCTATAGCTTTGACTTCGACCAATTAGGTACATAGTTTATGTGTTCTATTGTTTTTATGACTTATGTTATAAGTAGGTAAGTAAGTTGGTTTTGTACCGGGATCTAATTATGTGCTTAGTAGGTGGTAAACATCTAAATGCCGACAAATTAAGAAGCTCGCTGAAATAGCCACTATAATAACTTAATATTTATATGTTTAGAAATAAGATTTTTTTTCTTTCTACCTATCTAGGTTTAAATGATGGTGATTTTGAATATTCTGATCATAAATAGAATATAAATACATTTATTTCATGGTAACTGTAAAAATATAAATTCTTTGTTCGATTATCGTGAATTTATTTAATGATTCGATCCTTTAATTTTCATCCTAAGATTGGCGTGCTTGGTGCGTGAGTACCTACTACATGGTACCTATCTAGGTATCATGAAGAACTTAATAGTAGTCATAGTATTAATAATAAAATGGTTTACAAAGAATTTAGTAAATGCAGTAGGTAAGATAGGTAGGTAGGTACGTACTACTACTCAAATATATAATGTAATATATATGTTAACATTCTGTGGCAATTAGATTAGATTTGATCTGATTTGATTAAAAAAGGCACAATTGTTAAACTAGAATTGCGGAAATCAGTCCGTATACTACCATACCATATACCTTTAGTTCAGAAATTGCCTCATCAGTTCATTTGTTTATAAATTCTAAGTTTATATGTGTACCTAGGTTTAACATACATAATAATAATATTGTTTGTATCTATCTATTTAGTATGTCTGTAGGTAAGTACCTACATATTTAGTTATTTAGTTTCGAATGAAAAGTGAATCTAGTTTTATTATATTATTAATTGAACATAATAAATGAACATTCAAATATTAATAATACATTTTTTAAAACAAAATACCTACTAAGGTGCTGTCAACCTGATGCCACAGTTGAAAAAAATTCTAGTAAAATTTTATTGAAATTCCTACAAAATAAAAATACTCTAACCGACAAATGAGTGATATAATTATGAAGACTAATAAAAATACTATTAAACTCTACACCTAATAATAAAATTAAAATAAATTATTCTAAAAAACTAATTATTACCTAATTAACCACAAGATATCTAAGTACTAATTTTGACATAAAATTTATGTACACTTTGACTAAGATAACCGCAAAGAAATATAGCGAATTCTCTGAAGCGTTGAGATAAATCTTGCAATATAAAAATTTAATTGCCAACCCATTTTATAATTAAGTTGATTTGTCTATTAAATCTAGTTTAATACGAGTACATATAATCTGCCATGTCCATCATCTGTCTACTACCTATATACAGAAAAACAAATTGAAAATATATCTAATTACTTATAGATAAAATATTTACTAACCTGTAAGGCCAACAGGAAAATGTGAAGGAAACAGTGGGCCGAAGGATGGTACGACAGGAGACGGTCCAGCCCAGGCCAGGCCGTAGGCCGCCGCCGTCGCGAGGGCGCTAAACGTCGGCGTCGGCCGCACCAGCCTCGACTTCAACGTGGGTCTCTCTTCATCCTCACTATGAACATCATGCGGTAAGTCCTCAACATCTACTATACTATTCTGGTCATATCTCTGATTAATATCTTCATATTCGTCGTCTGAGGACGCCACTGTCGCAGACACATTAAGATTTAAAGGAGGAGTTTGAGAAGAAGGTCTCGGTGACGATGAGTCTCCTGGCAATTCCGGTTGCGCGGAAGGAGACTGTCTCAACGGAGACTCAGGAATTGTTCTATGATGCCTGATGATATCAGCGGTTTCGTCCACTTGGTTCGTTTTAGTGTCCGCCAGGATCGACGCGACGCTGAAACTGATTCGTGAGGTTTTCGGTGGTTCCGTCGCCTCCGCAGGGCTGCTCGGGTATCTTGACACACTCTGTATCGCCATATTCACTTCCTTGTCTTCGTAGCTGTGTTTCTTTAACATTGAACGCTAGTCAGTTCCATTTAGCACTTGGGGGACCGTTCACTTGGCGCGATCGACGGATCGTGTACGCATGCGGGCGCAGTCGGAGGTTGACTGGCGGAGCGCCGCGCGCCGGGGACCTCGCCGCCGGCCGAGGCGTGGCGTGGTTGCGCTCCGCCCCGCTCGGAGCCTCCTGCTCCTCCAATCGACCGCTGCGAAACGATTGATCCGAGCGGGGGGTGGGGGGAACGATTTAGCACACTCTTATCTCGTTAGCCGCCTTTGTGATAGGTACTCGATTTTTTTTGTAGGAATCAAAACATAATTACCTTTTGTAGGGGTTCGCGCGTTTTGATCGCGCACTTTATGCCCGCGACCAGAGGTATAAAGTATAAAAATATAATGAGGAGATGTGAATGCCGCTTGTTAAATCCTTTTGAGTCGTCTGCTGGTCCCTTTGTGTGATTAGCGCCGAGGGCCCGTTTGATGAATTCTGCTGCTCCGTGTTTACGGATCCGTTTCAAATTAGCACAAATGATTTAGTGCGACAGTGCCGGCTTTTATTTATATTATGATTTATTTTGGTGTTATTGTAAAATATCTTAACATTATATGTGTTTTTGTAAAATGTCTTAGTGTTATCTTGTAGTGTGGTTCCTGTTCAGTACTTTCTATGTAGGTTTCTTATAATAAAATTTAATGGCGTCAACATAACATTTTTTTATCTTAGTTTATTTGTTTTTACTTGTGAAGTAGGTACGCCATCACATTATTGTTTAGTGCACTTATGTGCCTACCTGCTGATGTAGACTTAAACAAGTTTTTTACTAATCTAGTAATTACTTATAAGGTATTGTGTGTACATAAATGGTACGACCTAAATGGTTTCTTGTCTGCACCATACATAATTAGCTAGGGGTAGGCAGGGATGTAGCAAACACAAATATTGACTATAATTATAGGTAATTAGTTTATCAATGTAGGTTACGAAAATTCATAAATGCAGTTTTGTTTCTTTAATACAATAAAGGAATGTTTTCTTTGAGTGAAATTTGCCATCTCCAGTATTTAGCGTAGGTAAGTACCTACTTCTCCTCCAGGTAAGGTTAACACCCTTCACCCTGTACCTATAGGTATATATGTGTGTGCCTTATATACCTATAAGGCAATTGTTTGACTCCATGCTGTTATAGGAAACTGCCTAAAACTCCAAGGAGAACATGCTCCAATTCACGAAGGGATTTAATTTAGGATGTGACGACTTTCGTGAGTTCTGGAGGTCTTAGTTTTACTTCATCCATTTTACGACTTGCACCTTAGAAACCTCTATTTTTGAGCCTTTTTCTATTAGGTACGTATCTAGACTTCACTGAACTCATTAAAAAAAGACTACCTACCTGTAAAAGAGTGCGAGAGAATGAAAACTCGAAATAAATCGAAGTGTTGGTACCAACCCGTCTGCTCTGCTTGGAAACAGTAGACCAAAGCCTCTCAACATTGGGAGAGGTCTATGTCCAGCAGTGGAGTACGATAGGCTAATTGATTGATTGAAAAGAGTGTTAAATAGTCTAACTGTCAAGGATGTCAAAAACAGTGAGAAGTTGAGGAGAAAAAGCAGGTTACTTAAAGGCCCCGTGATTACATACATACCTACATACATATAATCACGCCTTCATCCCTGGAGGGTTAGGCAGAGGTGAATCAACATCCACATTTCACCAATAATTGTATTCGGTCCCACGTAATAGGGGGTGACTCTATTGCCGTATTTCGGGCACTATTATGTATATGTACCTTACTAACAATAGTAGGTATATAAGTGAAAAATGTACGTACGAAATCTATGGACTTGTTCCGAAATAAACTTTATTTAATTTTAATTTAATTTATTGTTGACCCGAAATTCATCTGAGGCTGAGTCTGGGCTGTACCTATATATCTGTATGTTGCTAAACACCCCTATCCCTTAGTCGCCTTATACGACACCGCATGGGAAGACATGGGGTGGCCCTAATTCTACTCAGCGCGAAACCACGCGGCCTATTCCTGTGATTATTTATTTCAAATACAATTTGCTGATGATCCATAAAACTAACTGTTTTGAGGTTTCGTATCCTATCTCCTCCTATCCAACGTTTATTGATAGGAAACTGATTTAATTTGACTTTGAAATCAGTTTCCTATCAATAAACGACAAAACAGTAAGTCAAATCAGTAGATAAAACTTTATACGTTACTAATCGGTTTCAAAGGTGTCCTAAACTGAATCCAATCCAAACTATACAAGGGTTGTCTAAAAATAAACAGAATGCATCCTTACAGGCGGTTAAATGTCCTGGCAAAGGGACAATTCTGCCCACCCTTCGTCATAAGCGAGCGTGAAACTCACGATATCTATTACATCTGACATCCTTTTCACACTTGCAAAAATCTATATCTTCCTTTCACTCCAACCAGGATACTCGGTACTAAATAGGTATTTAGTATTCGGAAGGGAAGATAGTTAATTATGTGGGGTGAACGGGAAAAAAATCTGATGTTGTTCAGTCGATGGAAATTAAACTCTATAGAATCCGGTTAAGGTACGTTTTAACTTGTGTGGATAGTCGTATGATTCGCCGAGGGTTGTCTAAAAGTTTTCTTATTGAATGTGTGTGATAAAAATATAAATGTTATTAATTATGATTGAGTTCATTGATTTTGACTTAGCGAGGTACCTACATTATTGTTATTTTCATTAAGTCATTGTGTTGTTGGTTAAGGAAATTGTGATTACCTATATTGTAATGATAAAGTTAATGACTGATGAAAGAACTTCCATAGTCCAACTGAGCAGTCCGACTGGGGATGTACATCCCCAGTCCAGTACCTCCGCTCTATAAAATACCGCGGCCAAAATAACCTCGTGTTGTGTCCCCAGCGGTGAGTAGGGTAGCCAGAGCTCACTGGAGAGTTTTTGTGCTGTCATCATCTTCTAAGCCTTTTTCTACAACAGTTGAGGTCACTTTCCAGCCAACTGTGAACTTCAATATTTTCCGTAAAACGACAACCTATTAGAGATTTAGATTTTGAAGAAGAAACTACAGAAGATTTCTATAATTAGACTAGCCAGACTTATTTTGGGCTCCAACTATCCGAAACGACTGCCTGCACCCATATTAGGAATATGTATCTATAAATAATAAACCCAAACATTTTGATTTTCCTGCTAATGACGCAACAGGATCCAATAAATGACATGGCATTCTGAACACCAACGAAAATATGGCACCCAAACCACGCAAATATTTTGGAAGAAAAATGAAAAAGTAGCATATTTGTACAGATAGAAAAAACAAAAATGCAAGGAATCTTTAGTTATGATTTAGATCGTGCAAATATGTAGGTAAAAACTAAAATGAATGAGTTTCAAGATGTGGAATGTCCAATTTAATAGTTTTACGTGACTGCTAATGATTTTAGGAATATGCAAAATATTATCTAGTTTCTTGTGATTTTTTTTTATAATGGACACGTGAATAAGACTACACCTAGCCTGAAAATATGCTGAAGGCAAAGTCTGAGGAAAGAGGCCACCATTACAGTCATCGACAATCTTACAATGGTGACACTCAGCTTGATGGCCTCATCAGATAATTTTTTACATGCCACTTAAAGGGCCCGGGATTGCAGGGAGTAGGTAAGTAGATTTGGGCAAATTTAACAACTTATCGAATCTCCAATTAATAAACTTTATTTGAGACAACACAATATTCATTGCAGAGATTAATAACATTGTAAATATACCAAAATAAATGCCCGCTGAGTTTCTTGCCAGTATCTTCTCAGTGAGACGACACTGGCATGGCAAGAACTGAGAAGCGCGAGTGTAACGCCCCTGGTGTTGCACTCGTCCATAGACCACGGTAACCACTTCCCATCAGGTGGGCCGAGTGTTTGTCTGCCACCTAAGTGGTATGAAAAAGTCCTCAAGTTCTAGTCAACTTAGCTGAGCCTATAAAACATGGCCGTGCTCCCCACAAAATGATAATGATGTACGGCAGACTCGTAAAAAGATCTACCAAATCGTTTGAGCGGGTAAATTAAAATAGATTTGTATAAATCATTCTTGTTGCACTGCTGCACTGATGTATGTAACACTGCATAGACCACGGATGTGACAGAAGCGATTTGCACTAGATGCACCATATCCTGCCTATGTTAAAAAAATTAATTTAACTTGACAGCGAACTATGAACTGTGTTTCTTTGTGGTGTCTACACCTACCACTTATCTGGTAAAGAATGTGTAGGTATACGTTGCCGCTGTAGAGTGGAAGGTAAAGGAAGGATACAAGACAAGAATGAAGAAGAACTATTTGTGTTAATTACAAACAGTGATGCTGACTACAAGTTTAATATTGAATAAAAACACTTGTTCTGTGTTCTTCTAGCTTTATTGTTGTATTACATTCCAGCAAATTGATCCACAGTTAAAAATGTGCAAATAATTATAGGAGACACGACGTATTGTGCGTGTAACTTTGTCTTAGACCAGGATTAAAACATCACGCATACGCATAGTTATATATTCTGTTCATCAAGAAACCAAGTGATTTTATTTTGTAACAGCTATTATTCAAAGTAAATCAGTCAATTACTTCAATGACAAGTTAAAACATGATCTTATCTATGCACATTCACATCTACGCATCCATGATCTATGCTTAATAGTTGATGAACGCATACCCTACTGTATGATGAGACTAATGAAACCAGGAACACGTCAATTAGCAGACATTTTGCCGTTTATGCTTTTTGCCGCCAAAAAAATATGATTTATGAACGAACCGTGTAACATGACACTCGTTATGGCCGTCACTAATTGTCTATGGGCCTTCGTTATGATTGTTTAAAATTCGAATTAGTTTTCGAACGATTTTGATTTTAAATGGAATGTTGAAGTAAATTTTCCATCAATTATAATTTTAGTTTTATTGAATGAAATTGGTATGGGGAATTCAAATTGTGTTTATATAAAAAATATGTACCTAATAAGCGGAGATATTTTAAATATTCAGTTACCAAAATTATTCATAAAACGTACAGAACTATATGAAACTCTAATTATAATAATATTTACAAAAAGATGTAGAGACACTACCAAGAACTCTGGTTCAGGCTTTCCTCTTAAACGTGGAATTAATTATTAGGTGCTCAAGATAAACCACATCAGCAGGAAAAAGAACAAGAGACTAAGTCTGAGGGCACCACAGTGCAAACGTTGGATGCAACTAGGATTAAGGCAACGACTAACTTAGTTTAAAGGAAGGAAATTGAATATCTAAGAGCGGAGTAGATTACGTTCCTACAATTTACCTATCTAATGAATTTCATTGAGTAATTTGAATACCCAGTTTGTAATTGAACGAAAATATTCACTGGTCAAATCCCACCTTAGACTTTCTTCTTCTATTCCCCTTTTATTCCCACTATAAATCACACAAACTCTCAAAAGAAAACATTATTATATCTATAATTATGGCACGCCATGATGGCTGTTATGACACGACTAGTTTTGCTCGTTTTCTTTGTTTTGGTGCGCTTAATATTGGACAACGAACAACATACAACTGTTAGACTATTATCTAAAGAAAAATATGGCGAGACTGGCACAGAAGAAAATAAATTTGACACACCAAAAAAGAGAAAATGAGCAAAGCCAGTCGTGTCTAAACAGCCATCACAGCGTGCCGCAACGATAACTACATTTTAGTCGATATAATCAGCGAAGCATCTCCAATAGTATCGACTAAAATAACATTATAAGTCCTTTTACAACCAATCTGCATAATTATTGTACCATTACTTAATATATCACTTTATCAATACTACTGCAAGTATACCTTCTCCATTAATTAAGATGCAATGAAAAAATTATGTTTTCATGATTTCAAATGATATATATTATTATCATCATGAGAAATAATCACTTTTATTGCGTATAATAATAAGGTAGAAATTCCTCCGCAGTCTTAGCAGTTTTCATGGTAAAATTCATGTCTCGCGGTTAATTTAGTTTGGGAAGGAAATATTTTAGTTCAGATTCTATTTTGACATTCTTGTTAATCGGCCGCAGGTGTGCACCGGTATTTAGGGAATGTGTCATTGATACTTTTGAGTATCGATCCATTTATCATTTTAGTGTAATTTTGTACCACACTAGCATCGGTTCTGATTAAAAAGTTGAAATAAGGAAGCGAGGATTCGTGTTACTAATAGTTTAATGAGATATCGGATGTGTCTTTGGTTGTTAAGAGTATGCATATTCAGATTTGTTGCTTTGGGAAGAAGAGCAAAAGTCCAGCTAAGACCAACTTGCTTCGGTTTTATGGCCCAGCGAGGGGATTAGGTACTGGTAATTTTTGTTTGTTGTTGTGTTCACATCGGTAATGTAATTGCATTCGAACCCAAGACTACTCATAATTAAACGACGGTAGGACACAACGGAATTCTCATCCCAATTGAGCAGTCCGACTGGGGAAATTGGTACCTTCACCCTATGGAATTCCGCGGCCATAATTATTGGTGAGTAGGGTAACCAGAGGTCACTGGAGAGATTTTTTGCTGTCAGTGGGAAGACCAAAGACTTGCCCTGCATTGTCTCTTCTGCACTGACGGCACAGAAACTCTTTGTTCTTACAGGGCTGGCAGCACCAGTGTGATTTCCCTGATGTTGCACACGTCCATAGGCCATGATAACCACTTTCCTTCATGTGAGCCGTGTGCTTGCCAACTAACTAATTTACATGTTACTAAAATTTAAACAATTAATTGAACAACAAATTAATTGAATGCAAATGCTAACGGTAAAGAGTCAATCGAGGAAACAATAAAATCGTTATTGTTCCGCAAAACCTAACTCGACTGAAACAATCGACTAATTTCTGCGATCTTTCGACATGTGAACGTCCGCCATATTGGTGACCATTACAAAAGTGTCGCCGTCACCGCGCAGGCGTGGTTCGACAAAAAGCACCTATTTGTTTGATTTAAAAATGGAATTTTAATCGATTCGAGATAAAAACTTTTTGCGCGCTAACGCACTGGCCGCTTGTCCTTAAAATATTCTGCGAAAGCCCTTTATCGTTCCCATTAAAATTTCAAACGTGGAATGGCTTCTTTCGTCCGCCATTTTGATGTAATGGAAAAAAAAGGTTGGCGTGCTAATAACTGGTTCTATAAACAGAACTTAAACAATGATATTTATTTCAAACTAGCTTTTTCTCTCTCTGCTTGCGTGGAATTCTAATTCAGTTCGCGTACCTTATGGGAACCTTGTCTAGGTTCCATGTAAAAGGAGTCTATTAGTATACAGTACCTATGCAATTTCAGATTTATTTATTTATAATCAAATTTTAGCAACATCCGTTCAGTGATTCGAGCTAGTTCAAATATATTATATATACATACCTACATATAATCACGCTTTTATCCCCGGAGAGTTAGGCAGAGGTGAATTAATACCCACATTTCAACAATCATTAAATTCAGTCCCACGTAACAGGGGGTGAGCTTATTGACTTCTTCCGGGAATAATTGTTGACTCGAGCCATGCATCTGAGGCTGAGTCTGGGCTATATATATCTGTCTGATGTTAAAAAGCCCTATCCCTTAGTCGCCTTGTACGACACCGCATGGGGAGAGATGGGTGTGGTCCAAATTTTATTAGATTAATATTATTATAACAACTAAGCTACTAAGTCACTATAATCGTTATAAGCATTTAGTTATTTACTAAAATTACAACCTGTAATACAAGTTACCTGTAGCACAATTTGTTTCGACAAAAAATAATTTTATAATAACTTTAAAATATCGAAAATAATTTTTCTACTATTGTTATACAATGTCAATGGAACACAAAATTATATTCACAATGGTCTTTTTCGGTAGTGATTGGACTAGACGTATTGTCTATAGGCGTGAAATGGTCCAAAATGGGCCAAAATTGGGCGATTTTCTGTCATAATTCATTCGGACCGTGAAGTAGGCGCCATGTGGTGGTCTCTTGTATCAACCTATTTAGAATTTGTAGTATATGTAAAAATTACAGATGTTAATACCAATATTATTGGTTTGATGGTTTTGAGGCCAGGGATTCTCACCCAGCTGCACAACAATTATTGCACCATTTTGCTTTCTATGTATATTAGTAGACAAGCTGCTTAGAATAAAAATCTCTCAGTTGCAAGGGTGAGTAGAAAGTCAATAAAATAAAGTAATGAAAACTAATTTAGGTGTTATCATACGTATTAATATCATTAATGAAATAAAATCATTTTTTTACAGACAAAAAAATGGAAGAGATTCTCAAGTTGACGCGTACTATCTTTTTTATGTGTAACCACACATAACTTTTCACAGATTAGTCTAATTTGCTACTCATTTAAAATCACAACCTGGCCATTTACTTTTTACGGATATAAATGACATTCAAATAAGTCGCGCTATACAAATAGTTGTTAAAATTCATTTCTTTTTATCTAGACTTTACGCTACGTTCCAAATTTGAAATTCAAAATTCATTCCTCACTCATGCACCGTGACACAATTTTTTTCTAAACAGATTACATAATTATCTAGAATACATCGAAAGCAATATTTTATCTGCGTCGTTTGCAACATATACTAAATCACTCAAGTGACCGCCAAGAGACATAGCGGCGATTGTCCGAAGCGAATGCGTACAATACACGAATTTGTTTCTAATGAATAGGCAACACGCCCACGGCCTTTATGGGGCACACCATAGCCGACCTACACCATTGAAACGGCATAAAACTTTAATATGAAATGTTTTTGTGGCCATAAACACTTTTGGTCAGTTTCTATGGGTTTTAATACAACGGTTGGTGTTATTATCATCGTACCTATTAGCGTTGTAATGGGATGCATCTGCTGCTGCTTTCATCTCAGTGTCAGAGGTTTGCTTACTGCTGCGGCCGCTGCCGCACTATAAAGAGCGAAAATGCTCTGTGTGCGGAGTGTTTTCCTCTTCTTACTGACCTTCTTCTTCAAGCGAGGCGTGAAAAAAGCGTCTATCAACGTCGTCAACGTTGAAACCACCTGTTTAAGTTCAATAGTGCACCTCAGCTTTTCACCATCTAGCGGGGTACAGTCAACTGACGGATCAAATATAATATTCAACAAATTATACCGCCGACTTTAGGTAGGTATTAAAACATTCCAACTTTAAATAACTGTTATAATTTGACTACAAGCAAACAGTTACAAAATCTCAAATCCTTGGGCGATGTAAAAAAATTAATATTTATATGACACTTCACTGCGACAGCTGGCTCTCAACGTAATAAGAAATCTATTGCTACAAACACAATTATGGTAAAAAAACCTCCATTGATATTACTGACCACAATGGTGTATTTTGGTCGGACTTCCAAGGTGGTCCTTTTGTCCAAACGGCCATAGACTATAAAGTGAAGTATTACTGTGCAATATAAGTCAAATTAGCTGTCTTTGTGTTGCGCAGGCGCAGGTGATGTCTATGGTATTGCACAAGCACGGGTCATTTTTATTATTTTTTTGGTTTTCTTTGGAATTTCAGAAACTATTTTATAAAATATATGAGGTACTCTAAGACCTTAGTGAAGTAACGGTACCATGTACGTATTGATAACCATTGGGGTAGGCAGAGATAGCATCTTTCCACTATAATAATATTCAGCTATCATACTTTTTATTTATAAATGCCGTGGGGGGCTCGGAAATATAACCAGTTGTTTTTTAATGAAATTTTACAGCATTTAATATGCTAACTATTCAAATAAATTAAGATGAAGAAGAAAATTGAATCAGTTCAGGCGAGATTCGAACCCGCGATCTTTGCTCTGAGCACTGAGCCACCGAACCTTGCATATAAATATAAATTAATGCTGGCAATACTAACGACATCACATGTGTTGCCACAACGAAAATTTATAGAAAAAGATAGACATAGGCCGTGGCAACGGTTTCCACACCGGTGAGCCATGCATTGGATTCCCTCTTAAATGGAATAAAAACATGGCAAACAGCTGTACCCTCACAACTGTAAAAGAGCGCATGATTCCTCTGACAAACCCTTTCATGAAAGCTCGACATCTAATAACCTGTACTAACTTTTTGATATGAATACCTATTCCATGAATGGCAATAGTCTCGCCACCCATTACATTGGGACCTAAACATAAACTGGTGAAATGTGGGTGCTAGCACCTCTGCCTTATTTAGGCGCGAGTCCGACTGGGGAAGCCCTACAGAATATTGCGGTTATAATAACTTCGTGTTGTGTTCCCAGCGGTGAGTAGGGTAGCCAGAGTTCACTGGAGAATTTGTGTTGTCAGTGGGATGACTAAAGGCTTGTCCTGCTCTGTCCTCTACACTGACGGCACAGAAAATCTGTGCTTACAGTGTCGGCAGCGCAAGTGTGGCTTCTCTGGTGTTACACACGTCCATAGGCCACGGTACCTAACCACTTTTCATCAGGTGGGCCGTGCGCTTGTCTGCCACCTAAGTGGTATTAAAAAAATGTTATGTTTATGTTTTATCTATTCCAAGAAAACACATTTGAAATTCCCATTTAACCCACAAAAAGCATGTACAACTGCAACTTTTACGTAATATTTTTTCATTTAATGGGTCAATAAACTTAATTTAAGTAGCGGTAAGCTCAGGTACTAGTAGGTATGGTAGTAATGATGTGTTTAACTAGACGTGGCCACGAATATTGTAATATTTAATTGATTGCTGAGCATCCAGTCATTAGACGAATTTACATGTTAACATCACTACTAACAGTATAGACTTAAGAAAAATACAAATACGCATCGAAAGTTTCAATGGCTCGTATTCCAGATCGTTGCTCAGTCCTGAATCTCTATTAGATCTGAGGACAGATTTTATTTTTATTTTGCATAGGAGGTAGGGCACGGCGATATTTTCGCCCATTTGAGCAGTCCGACTGCTGAAGTATTTTTTTTTATACACAACTTAGGTGGCAGACAAGCACACGGCCCACCTGATGGAAAGTAGTTACCGTGGCCTATGAACGTGTGTAACACCAGAGAAGCCACACTCGCGCTGCCGACCCTGTAAGCACAGTTTCTGTGCCGTCAGTGCAGAACACAAAAGCAGGACATGCCTTTGTTCTTCCCACTGACAGCACAAAAACTCTCCAGTGAGCTCTGGCTACTCTACTCATCTTTCACACAGTTCATTCACCACATTTTAGGTCTCCCTCCCCCCTTGTTACATCCACTTCCATAGTGCATTCCTTACGACATTACTTTCTTCCCTACGCATTACATGTCCGAACCAGGACAAACGATTTCCTCGTAGTTTTTCCGTGATAAGTGCTACTCTCAATCTACTTCTAATATTCAACTAACTAAAATACTTAATACGCAAGCATTTATTTTGCCTCTGCCAGGAACCAGGTGTGCATTACGAAAGAAATTACCGCTACTAGGTTTTCACGGTAATGAATTATCACCGTATTAGAATTAAACACCTATGTAAATTAATTGATTAATGTTTCCTCGGTGTTGATTCACGGTGTATCCATCTCTTTTTCTGCACTAAATAAAACCTTGTTACGATTTTTGCTAATTACCTACGGAATTCATGATCTGGTATTTTCTTTGTATTTTATGGCAAATATCACAGTTGCACAAAAATTGTATGTACACTTAGGTAGGTACTTACATTTAGGCCTTTACACGCGTCTTAAAAATGCACTCAAATAGTGTTTTTGCATTATATTGTAAAAAGCAAATCACGAGGATGATTCTGCCCTCCATCCCCCTCTCCTCTTCTCTCCTTTTTTAAAATGCTACCAATGTATTTATTATACTACTTACGTATTGTACGAAATTTACTCTTATTAACCAGCAGCAATTTCGTCAAATTTATCAGCTAACTTCCCTTTCCTATGGCTTACATTCGCAATTCGAACTATATTACTTTGAAAGTATATGGCGGAAGTCTTGCGAAGCGGTTTTCCGTCCACACCATTATACCATAAAACAGAGGAATACATACATACAGTCACGCCATTTTCCCAGTGGGGTAGGCAGAGATTACAGTTTTCCACTTGCCACGATCCTGGCATACCTCTTTCGCTTCTTCTACTTTCATAATTGTTTTCATACACATTCACGCCGGTTTGAGAACAGGGGAGTAATCAAATAAATAAACTTGAATCACTCAATTCATAACACTCCAGGTGTAAATTTTTGTTTTAGTCTTTATTTATACAACATGACTATGGGTGCAACATACTAACGCCCATATCATAATATCGAAGTTCAGCCAAATCCACAATAAGACTGGTAAAGCGGACCCCAGACCACGAGATGGAAGCTTTAGATGCGGCTGGATCAAAGCTAAGATGAAGACGAAGATACTTGTTTGACATGATGCCCTCAGCTACATTCTAGCATCGCACCGCCCGCCATAGACAGGGAATTCATCCTCACACATTGCGACCTGAAACGGTGAGCACTGTGCGGTATGAAATACCATCCCACACTCAAGCTATGTATTGAACTCCTTGCTGCGGTTTTCCCAAGTGCTTACAATATGAGGTTCTTCAAGAGTGGCATTAGAGGGTTTCTACAGGGTCGGCAGCGCCTGTGTAACGCCTCTGGTGTCGCACACGTCTATAGGCCACGTTAACCACTTCCCATCCGGTGGGCCGTATACTTGTCTGCCAACTAAGTCGCAAAAAAAAACTTAGGCCCATTTTCCAGAACGATACGAGAGTTGATCCACAATCGAGCGTTGTTGTGGAATATGCGGCTTATACATACATACATATAATCACGCCTTTATCCCTGGAGGGTTAGACAGAGGTGAATTAACACCCACATTTCACCAATAATTGTAGGTATTCGGTCCCACGTATTAGGGGGTGAGCCTATTGCCGTGTTCCGGGCAATATTGTTGACTCGAGCCATGTATCTGAGGCTAAGCTGTCTGATGTTAAACAGCCCTGTCTCTTAGTCGTCTTGTACGACACCGCATGGGAAGAGATGGGGTGGCCCTAATTCTACTCTGACGGAAACCACACGCCTTAATATTCTAAATTCGAATATTACAACTCACAAGTCACAAGTCCACATCATACATAGTCCCCTAGTCACCAGTAAGTGGCGTCGTCGGGTCACGCTGTCTCCTCCCAACTAATTGCCGTGACGGCCAATATTTGTCATCAATTAAATACCAAGATTTTTTAATTATTGGCCCTTTTGGTCCAACGTTTTGTTTGGCGGCGTCAAAGAGGATGCTCGTTGGTGCGTGAGTGAGTGCTCTCGACATATTGGCCGTTGGCCTTAACGCTGTTTGTTGATTTTTCGGAAGCTGTAGCAATGTATTGAAGCAATGAGGTCATGTTCTATTGACCTCTTTGGAAGTTTGACTTTGAGAGTATAAGCGTCCAATAAAAACAAAATTTAATACAGAGTTGTTAAATCTTGATATCAACTTTCAAACAAAATATAAATAAGGGAAATAGTTATTAAATTACAGGAATAACGAACTCATGAATCTGTAAGAAAATTTCGGCAATTTCATAGGTAAAGATATAATAATTAATCAACTAACATAATGCAGTCCACTTCAGGACATAGGTCGACTCTCCAAAAGTGCGTCATAGCACCAAAAGTTTGCTGGGAGAAAACTCAATATTGAGTGTATTTGTGATTACCTGTTGATGTATTATTTTCTTGTGTACAATAAAGAATTAAAGAAAAACGACGGTAAATATCGAAGTTCAGCAATGACCTGAAAGCTAACCACAGAAATAAACTTTAATTACTTAAGTTTTATAATTAATATCACAAATAAAAGCTATCAATATATAACCAATTGAACTCCAAAGCTTTCAATCTTCCTACTCTCTTCAATACAGTGTTTTTAATCTACACAGGGATATTAGACGCTACGTACAGATCGATATCAGACAGTGGATCCCGCTTGACTCGTGTACGAGGTACTAATAACTGATATCGAGCCGTCTAGAGATACACTAACACTGCGAACGATACGAATAGTAACGGTATGTTTGTAGTCAAAATTCCGACATTTCATTTTCTTGTGACACACGTGATATTTAGAAGAATATAACAATATTATAATTCATCAAAATTGGTTTATGTCTTTAGTAATTACTAACAAGGGAATATAACATCATAACATCTTCATTGTAATTATATTTATCAATGTATGGTTAGATATTATTAGATATTTGTTATGTGTATGTATATTTTATTTATATATTTATGTATATATGTATGTATTAATATATATTTTACCTAGTTACATTTCATAATGCACCTACCTTGATATTCTCTGCACCACTTATTGGGTTGGCTGGTAGAGAATGCCTGTGGCATTGAGTCCGCCTGTGTACATTTGTGCATGAAGTTTAAATAAATAAATTAAAAAAAAAATAACATAACATAAGCTCACGCCTATATCCCCGAAGGGGTTGGCATAGGTGCTAGCACCCACATTTCGTCCATTTATGTTTAGGCCCCAGTGTAATAGGTGACGAGCCTATTGCCATTAACCGAGCACTGATAAATACAGACATAACATCGAAAAGTCATTGGTGTGTGACATGGAAAAACCTACGATCGAACCCGAGACCTCGTCTTAGTAGTCCATTACCCATACCACTAGACTACCGCAGTCCTAGGAAATATGGGACGAACAAACATACAATTTAACTAAACATTCCTCCGTATTTCATTTCACTACAGACGAATTTATACATATATAAACCGCCGGAGCGAGCGAAGTGAGATCATGGACAACGCATGCCCCGACTCAGAAAGGTTAGGTTAGAAGGTTATGGCGGGTTGTTCAGATCTCTTCCCATGCGGTGTCGTACAAGGCGACTAAGGGATAGCGCTATTTACCTACAGACAGATAAATACAGCCCAGACTCAGCCTCAGATGCATGGCTTGAGTCAACAAAACAGGCAATAGGCTCACCTCCTATTACGTGGGACCGAATTCAATGATTGGTTAAAATGCGGGTGTTAATTCACCTCTGCCTAATACACCGGGGATAAAGGCGTGATTATGAATATATGTATATTTGATTCATCAAAATGGGCTCAAGCCTGTAATTACTAGGGGATATGACTTAACTATATATTCCTCCGTATTTATATATAGATAAACCGTCGGAGCGAGCGAAGTGAGATCATGGACAACGCATGCCCCGACTCAGAAAGGTTAGGTTAGAAGGTTATGGCGGATTGTTCTGCGAGATCTCCACCACATACTACACGTTACGCCTTTATCACTCGCATAAATCGTACTATATAGACTTAACACTACTTAACGTCTATATTAACAGGTATAAAAAGCGGTATTCCCCAGATACAAGCAGCTCATTGTGCGGCTCTACCACCTAACCATAACTTAAAACAACAAAAGTATATTATTTTAAAATGATAATCTGAAGGCGTGCGTGGTGTGACAGCGGTCGCGTCTCGTCGGCACACACAAAGGTTCGTTTGTTTGCTTGTTTGTTCACCGGCGCCCGCGCAGCGCACACATTGTCCATGTCCAGCCTCCCGCCATTTCGGTTGCCGTGTACCTATACCTTTGTTTTAATCCTTATTTAGGTAAGCTAGTGTTGGAAATGTGGGAATATTATTATATTGTGATGATCTATTTACAAAATGTGGATTTATAAAAGGGGCTCTTAGGTATGTTGTTACCGAATAGGTTATCATATTGCAAGGTTAAGCAATACTAACCAAGTCGTTGGTCTCAGGATGGGTGACCATACTTAAATATATTGCGACCCTCAGTGTCTCGGAGAGCATATTAAGCCGTTGGTCCTGGTTGCATGTCAGATAGCAGTCACTTCACGAAAAATATCGTTAGACTGGAAAAGAAACGGTCCCCTTACTTCGAGGTATAGACCTTAAATGAGACTGTTCCTCACTCATAGATGATGATGAATTAATTTACAAAATGTGTGTGTATTGGATGTAGATATTTGGCTCTATAGGACCTATGGGGTCAAGTCATCCCCGCTTTTACGCTTCCTGATTGACAGACAAGGCTCATAGATAGAGCAGTAAAACACATAAAAAAAAGTTTCTGTGTACACACATCAACAAAGTCTAGGGAACAAGGACATTTCTAGTTTTTATTTAAAAACCCTTTCTTGTAATAGTGAGTGTTTTATATCAATAGAAGGGTATTTTTATACCGTCTTTAATTTTAATTTTAATAAAAACATTTTCATACCAAATTTTTTTTTTTTAAGAAAGAATTGAATAGTAGTGCCAATATTGAGTATTACAACCTTCTATGATTAGGCACAAAAATAACAAGGTAGTAAGAAATACAGTAATTAACCGTACTTTAAACGTTTTTAATAATCTGTAGGACCTCCTAAAGCATTAGCAACAGCTCGACAACGGCGTGGCATACTTAGTATGAGATTGTCAATCATCGTCGTAAGTTGTTCTTCAGTGTTCAGATTTTCCAAAGAATCACTGAAAGCTCTTGTCCCAAGCAAATCCCAGGCATGCTCTATGGGATTGAGGTCGGTAGACTGAGCAGGCCATTCCAACGTCGTCATATTGTGCTCGCTTAACGCATTGACCACTACCCTCGAGGTGTGTGACCGTGCATTATCTTGCATGAACATAAAATCTTGACCGAACTGCTGTCGATGAGGGATTACCATGGGGTGTATAACCTCCTGAATGTATTGGTTTGCATTCAAATTGCCCCGTATCCAAACGAGGTCGGTCCTTCCACCAAGGCGAATTCCAGCCCATACCATGATTGTTCCACCTTGGTAAGGATGAACTTCTTGCGGATTCTGGAGACGACTCCGACGTCCAGGAACTCGCCATATACGCACTCTTCTCGAATCAGGATGAAAACCGAAGCAAGATTCGTCGGAAAACAGAACCCGTGCCCATTGATGGTCGGTCCACTGTAAATGTGCGTTAGCCCACAATAAGCGACGACCTCGATTTCCACGTCGAAGAGCTGGAACCCTAAGCGGTCTGCGAGCATAAAGATTGGCTTCGTGTAGTCTTCTTCTGACAGTTTGATCGCTAATAACCACTTGATGCTGAGACTGGAGGCCTGCGACCAACTGACGAGCAGTAATCGTGGGTTGCCGCCTTGCGGAATATTGCAAGAAACGATCTTATCGCGGGGTAGTAACCCTATTTCGTCCCCTGGGACGTTCGGCAACATCCCCTGTAGACCTGTAGCGTGCTCATAATCTGCAAATTACGCTTGGTTGGGTGTTGACAGCATCCGCTACGTCGCGGTGAGTTCGTCCAGCTTGCAGCATACCAACAGCCCTTAACATCTCTTCGCGACTTAAATGACGACGTGACATGATGACTACAGTCACAAAAATGCACAAACCATACGTAAAAGACGTATTATTGATAATAAACGTTATTTACAATAAAAAAAAATATTTTTTATTTTGCCTCAGAGAAACTGCACAATCAAACACTTTTAAAAGTTTTACCTCCATATTCGAAAATCATTACTTATTTAAATTTATTTTTAAATTTCGTACAACTCTGTAATCTACTTTATTCTATTTTTATTTATTTGCTGCCAGTTATTTGCAAAACAAGATTTACACGAAAAAAAATAATTGGGGTCATCTTGTTCCCTAGACTTTGTTGAGGTGTTTAGTTGTACCTATAAAAATATTTCATTAATAATTTTAGCTCCTAGACTATATAACCACAGTCTTATCATTTCTTACAGTCGTTCGACTCGGTACTTGCGGGGGCAACTGTGACTTTGCGCTTCCCCTGTATACCCTTATAGGGGAAGCGAGCGGTTGGTAAACGCAAAGTCACTTAGTTTGCGCTGTCTAATATGAAGGGGTGTGTTGCTGAGAAAATCCTTTTTAACCGACTTCAAAAAGGAGGAAGGGTAGCATTTAGCTTGTAAAAAAATGCGATGTATTTCATGTACCTATGTAACTATTTTTGTGACCTGTGATTTAGGTTTTTAATATCTACCACAGGCACCAGCGATCCACAACCGAATGTGCGTACAGTAATCCTTTTGTCATATTTTGAATTTTTGGTTTGTGGTGTGAAATAAACAATTTTTTTTATTTTTATTTTAGTTCGACTCAAATCTTGCAACTCGATTTTGAATCAGATATGGTCAACCGATTTTGATAAAATTTTACAAACACCATTTGAATGGCTATGCATTAATATGGCACCATGGAGCTATTCTATTGATGGAGTAAGAAGGTGACCATAGGCACTCAAAAATTAAACCTTTCGTAGTGACAACCATGACATTTGACTAAGTTTCTGTGCGTAAAGAAGTCGAACCACTGGTAGCCTCACACATAGTAATACTGTGACATAACTATACTATTCCATCTGTCTACCAATTTAATACTTCACATATGTATAGGATATGACGTCACCATGCACTATAATATATGAAAACCATGGAAGTTATGACACGGTGTTAATATCTATAATTATAACCCCATAAGGAAGCCACGCGTGAGTTTATAAATCGCTTGATACCCGCCATCAATACCACATATTACTAAAGTAAGGCCGTGGATACACTGCGCTCGGATAAAAGCAAAATTGGTGCTACTAGCCGAGATACAGGCCTGTCCTAGTTCGGCTACAGATGCTACCTATATTTATTAATTAATTAGTAACTTTAATTTATAAGATTTTTAGTAAAATGAACTTTGTTTAATGTTTAATAAATAAAAAAATAAATAAATCATTTGAACATAATGTCAGCTAAAGCAGGGAGAATCAGTCTAGATGGAGTTTCACAGATGACGCGGACATGTTTTTTTTTTATACAACTTAGGTGGCAGACAAGAATACGACCCACCTGATGGAAAGTGGTTGCCGTGACCTATGAACGTTTGTAACACCAAAGGAGTCACAGTCGCGCTGCCATCTCTGTGGGTACAGAGTTTCTGTGCCGTCAGTAGAAGACAGCAGGACAAGCCTATGGTCTACATATATATACAGCACAAACTCTCCAGTGAACTCTGGCTACCCTACTCACCGTTGGGAACACAACACGAAGTTATTATAGCCGCTGTTTTCTGTAAGGAGTTACACCCGTGCTGCCGACCCTGTAAGAACAGAGATTTTCTGTGCCTTCAGCGCAGAACACAAAATCAGGACAAGACTTTGGTCTTCCCACTGACAGCACAAACACTCTGTAGTGAGCTCTGGCTACCCTACTCACCGCCGGGAACATTAACATACATTCTGTAGTGTGAGTGTAGAGTTGTTCCACTGACGGTGGCTCACCTGCCAATGTGTGCTGTATGCCCATCTACTTGTACACCGGAGGAACTTACGAGCGCCTCCGATATTGCAATCTAGGTAGCCGCATACAGGGAAAACGGAATTTAAGAGTAGGAGCACTGTCAATTCGACTGAAGAAGAATAAGAAATTGCATTGTTTTGTTGGGCTAACTTTACCTACATAAAATGTTGAAGTGCTGCCATTTCATAGTTACCCCAAATTCACCCCTTATGATGGCACTTCACTTGGTTATTTGTGTTTGCTATTGGTCGTTTGTTAATTTGGCAAAATGCGTGACGTATATACAAACAGGCAAATATAGACAAACACAATTTACTTCATAAAAAGTATTCACTTCAAAGAAGTATCACATGTTAATTGTGACATTTAGTCTACTGTTAAATGTACTCTATTGGCCGTAAAGAATACGGGGAAATAAATATGGGTGTTTTTTTTTTTATAGAACACGTCAATTAGACTTTGCCTGGCCTGATGGTAAGCTGAAGGCAAAGTCTCAGAAAAGAGGGTCACCATTACCTACACATACCGTGTGACAATGGTGACACTCAGCTTGACGGTCTCATCATATGCTTTTTCACGCCCCGCTTAAAGGACCCGGGACTGTAGGAAGAGGGAAACACGTGATCTGGTAATGAATTCCAGGCCTTAATGGTGCGACAGAGGAAAGAGTCACCGAACCGCTTGGTTCTTGATCGGAAGTTCTGCACCGTGTGCGGGTGACATCTAAGACCTGCACGTGTTGTCCTGTGTAGGAAAGGGGAGGGTGGGACTAATTGGAAGAGCTCATCAGAACACTCACCATGGTACAGACGGTAAAATACAGCCATGGACGCAACATCTCTACGCATCTGTAAAGGTTCTAGGGTGTTCGTGACCTCGGGATTCCCAATGATGCGGACCGCACGTCGCTGCAACCTGTCGAGAGCATCTAGTAAGCACTTTGCTGAACCATCCCAGAGATGCGATCAGTATTCCACACAGGAGCGAATTTGTGTCTTGTATAGAAGACACCGCTGCTCCGGCGTGAAAAACCGGCTCACTCTGTTCAGGATTCCGAGTTTTCGTGAGGCTGTTTTGATGATACTTTCGATGTAATTTAAAAAAAATATTTATACACCTCTGCCTAACCCTCCAGGGATAAAGGCGTGATTATATATATGAATATGATATTGAGAGAGTGACTTTTTCTGATGTTTAGTGGTAACTTATTATAAACACATGATAATTTTTGTCAAATATTTCAAATGCGCAAATACGAACAGCCATGTCAAGTGACACCATTATTTGTGGCACAGCGATAACTTCCTTTTCATACGTGTTTTGGAGCACCCAATCCCAAACCGCAAGAATACGCAACAGGCAATACGTACCTACGAGGAAAGTGTACTTCGAAGGAATAGACCTAACAATAAGAGTTAAATTAATTCATTGATGAGTGATGACTCATTTTTAATTCGTGGAATAGTTATTCGGTGCCTAAGGCTGTAGAGGTAAGCGGAAAAATAGAGGGAAGAGCATACATAATGATGACGACAGTTAATTCATTTTCCTCAACGTGTCATGTCATGATTGTATTCAGCTATCTATACTTACTACTATATAATTGTAAAGTAGTTGTGTTTGTACATTGAAGATCTTAAAAAATAATTGGGTTCAATAAATTTAAGCGTCTTATCACAGCCACTGGTCTGCCACCTAAGTATTATAATAATAAAATCTAGAAAAAAAATATATTATTTCTGAATTCTTGTTTACACATATTGATAACTCACTTGTACTTTTCCACATTACTTTATTTACACCTGACCGGTTTCGCCTTACGGCATCCTCAAAGGTTTATAATGACATGTGTATGTGTAACAACAAATTCCACCAAGTGCCATCAATCTACAGTATAAAAAAATAAAAAAATAGAATTCTTGTTTGTTTGTCCTTGAACGCAAATGTTACTGAACAAATTGAATGAAATTTTAAGCATTTAGTTTACTAACTATTCAAAATCGATTAAGATAGAAAAAAAAATTCGGTCCAGGCAGAATTCGAACCCGCGATCTTTCCCTTACAGAGTTAACGCTCTGACCACTAAGCCATCGATCCTTCGCCTGACACCATTCAAATTCTTCTATATATATCCGTCTTACGGCGACGGTGGGAACCAAATTTTGATGTGTTTTTTTTTGATGCGGTTTGGTCAGATTTAAAGTTTTACGCAAATTAGATCATAAACGGTTGAATAAAACCGTAAATTGAACCAAAACTCGTGAAAACCGACATCAACATGAGCGGAGACGCGGGCGCCGGCTTGTTTTCAATCAAAATGTACCACAAAGGTTACATATTTGTTATATGAATAAGGTAATTGGAATATTGACCTTATCACCGTGTGGTTTTGTATAAGAGTAGAAGACCGTGTGATTTCCTGCGGTTGCTATGAGTGTGTTAGTTTCACCGCGAGAAGGACAAACTTCGTTCGTGAGTAAGTACCTACAGCTGACATGACCAACATAGTGTCTGGCGGATTTCACCAGTAAGAAATTGAGATAATAAGGTTAAATTCTTCTAGCAAAAACCTATTCAAACTTTAATCTCGTACTGTTAAATGAAATGTCAAAAACGGTACTGTCGTGACATAATTTTTAAGGAAAATCATTGACATCGTCATCGTTTTACAATTCAATTTATTTATTTGTGGATCATAGGTTTGTGTACAGTTCCTATTCTAGGTTACATTAAAGTGCGCTATGTCCTACCGTGGAATATGGTGTACAAATTAAATTTACATTAACATTCATATAAATATTGATTACTATACAATGTCATGCGAGAGAATTATCATTGGGAATTCGTCAATGGTACAGTAAGCCTTATCTGCTGAAGTTTTTATTAGCTTACACCTAAATACGGTAACATTTTCTAATCGAATCTTCGCAGGTATCTTGTTGTAAATAGAGGTTACCATACAAAACACACTACGACATAACAACTGGGTTTTACTTAGCACGACTTTTAACATACCCTCACGCCTAGTACCTGGTGGATTAGCGATATATGAATGAGGGTTGCTTTTCACAAATGTAGCTACCTCAATTATATACATTGATGGAACTGTTAAAATACCCAACTCTTTAAATTTATTCCTGCATAATTCCTTTTTTTTAAACCTATCATACAACGAATGCAGCGTTTTTGTGCAATAAGTACTCGCAATTTGTCAGTTGAGTTGCCCCAAAATATTATGCCTATTTGGGAATGCACTCCACATGGCCATAGTATGCCGAGATAACCGTTGACCGATTTGCTACCTGAGACAATTTATACAGAGAACTGATATATTCTTGTACATAGATTATCTATTGTTAGTGCCAAAAAGCGCGTTGAGACAATACCAATACCAATCAATGTCGTGTCTAAATATTTAAAATGGAGTATCCTATTTTTTTAACGGGATTAAGAGTTTTTAACGGGAGCCTGCCGTTTTGACGAAAATATTTTGAGGAATTTCACTACCTAAACAAAAATTTTAGCATCCTTTTTTTAAACCAGTGCAATATTTGGAATAATTTTAGTATTTAAAAAAAAAAATGATTCCAGTCGAATATAACCCCCCCCCCCCCCCCCCCCGGGATAGGTTAGGTTACAAGTATTCATGGTTATATTTATAACCATCCATCACCTACATCAATCCTGATGGTGTTATTCCGAAACTGTTCCAAGTCTTATTGTATTTTGGGTAATACCAATTGTAAATTGTGTGTTATTCCAATTGAAAAATTGAACTAAATAAAACTTGATAAAAGTACCTACTAGCTGGTAAACAAGTTATTATTTAAACGTTCGGTAAATGTTCCCTCGGTTATTTTTTATTTATTTATTTATAATCATCCACACAACCTATAATATAATATAATATAATATAATATAATAACGTGACACGTCGACGTCATTACGTGTGCTTTAGGTTAAGATATATTATATGTATTTTTAGTTTTAAGGTATATATTTATGGGCCGTAGAATAAGTTTTTTAACATCCTGTAACTTTTCTATTATTGCCTGAAATAAATGATTTATTATTATTATTATTATTATTATAATGGTAAATTGGTTTAGTCCACGTTCAGCCCCCACAATCTCTAACCCCGGCCATGTTCAACCCCTAAACGTTGTCCACGTTCAACTCCCTAGGGTTTTAACATGGATTTTTATTTTGCATGTTTTTTGATCCATGTTCAACCTCAATGGACATTAAAATACAAAAGTTTTTCTCATCAACCCTCAATATCTTTCTGCTATCCTTAAATTTTACCTTAAGTACCCTCTATTTGTACCTACCATATTTCTACTATTACTTTCCAATATCAATGAGTGGATTCTATCCTGTCAGTAGTTGTTCTGACTATTAAATATTATAACGTAACAATATTTCATACAAGTTTCCTTATATGTTACCGTTTTGACGTTTAGTAAAAAGTAACTAATTTGACTACTCGGTCAAATACCCAATGGGCCCCTTTTTACATTGAAATCGTTATCGTATTTGACATTTACAGTCTGTGATTATATCGAGACTGGACCCACACTTAACCAACTACAACAGTTGCAACGTTATAGAGAACCAGCCGGATGCCGTCAACTGGCCATTTTTAAAATATCCGTACTACAAATTTCCTAACAGATAAACTTTGTCACACACAAGAATCAAACCCATTCCCTGCTGTTACGGCATAATACATGAAGTAAAATCACGTATAATGTTTTGAAGACAATATTCCCACCACTGGTGTTAAGTATACTAATCGAATATCACGTACTTTACCTACAAGATAGCCCTTTACCGGCCATTAGCGCCGTTTATGGGAATTAGAACATTATATTCCACAGGCATGTGAACTGTCATTCTTCATTTATGATTGATTCCATTGTAGGATGCGTGAGAAAATTGCTCTTGGCTATATTGAGCTGTAAAAGTAAGTTATTGGTGTCCTTTTTTGTTTATATACCACTTAGATGGCAGACAAGCACACGGCCCACCTGATGGAAAATGGTTACCGTGGCCTATGGACTTGTGTAAACACCAGAGAAGCCACACTCTCGCTGCCGAGCCTGTTAGCATAGACTTTCTGTGCCGTCAGTATAGAAGACAAAGCAGGACAAGCCTTTAGTCTTCCCACTGACAGCACAAATTCTCCAGTGAGCTCTGGCTACCCTACTCACTGCTGGGAACACAACACGAAGTTATTATAGCCGCGGTATTCTGTAGGTCTCTTTCTTCTGCATATCAACGACATGCTGTCTACCGGCAATGTTCATTGTTATGCAGACGATAGCACTTTACATGGGAGTTATCATGGACATCCTGCGGCCAAGCAGTCAGACATCGCAGAGAAAAGGCAGCTTCTTGTCACTGAGCTTGACGAGATCCTGAATCACATTTCTCAATGGGGCTCTGAGAACCTGGTTGAGTTCAGTGCCAAGAAGACGCAGGCATGTGCGTTTACAGCAAAAGTATTTTCTTTCCTTCCCCTCCCCACTCTTCAGAGCACGCCACTGCCACTGCAGGACAATCTCAATATCCTAAAAAAAATTGCCGGGAATTCATTTTTTTTTAATTGTTATCTGCGATAAACTATGAGCAGATGTGATGAATGTAGGGCGTTGCAGAGTAATTTCTTTATTAAGAACTCTCTTCCAGTATGCTAGACTAGCTATGTCTAGCTTCATAGGAACACTATTGCGAGCCTTTTGAGTCTTCGCCTGTGTTCAGGCCTAGTTAATACAAATGCCAGTGGGTTCGGGTGCTTCTCGAGTCTTGTATTGCTAGCGTGCAGCAATCAATTTTATTTCTGCCTGCACGGTGTTCACATTTAGTATCAGCCGGGAATTCTAATGGAATAATATAGTTTGTGCATTTTTTCTGCGAGGTCAGACGGCATTGGCTCTTGGCTCCTAATATAGCCTAAAAACCTAAGCACATATTATTTAAGCGGACCCCGGACTTCTAGGTGAAGGCCTAGGATGCGGTGAACTAACGGAAGGGTGATGGTGATGATAATTTTTTCTATTAGTAACCTGTCTCCCTATCTTGGGGTCTGATAGCAGTCAGTCTCATAAAAGCAAAGCAAGGCAAACCACAATATGAGGAGAAAGCCTAAAAGTATTAAACTTCCAAAGTGTTAGCCTTGCCGGAGTCTTCTCTCTCAGGCGGGGGTCTTCTCAATTTTCTAAAACTAGTCTTTAATACTTTTTCATTTTGACGTTTTTTAAGTATCGTTTTAACGGTCTATACCAGAATATATGATGTTTTACTTTAACTTTCACTTAGGTTTGGATGCAAAGATAATAGCAGCTCAAAAATGGAAGAAAAAAAAACAAAATACGAGAAACTGTTATATTGGTACTCTGTTCTTCATTTTACACGTGCTGGTGGTGGTAATACCTTCCGAAAATCGATATTAAAAACTATTATTTGATTACTCTAATACAAGCCTTAGCAATAAAGTTAGTAGGTAAAATAACAGGTTTGAAGTGGTTATGGGACATAAAATTGGATACGCTCATAGTGAGGGACAATTTGCGTTTAATTTTGTACCGCATCGAGGTTACGATAAGGCGAGGGCATAATAGTGTCTGCGTACACCATGAATAATACTACATTCGAAGTTGCGGACCGAAGTTTCGGATATTTTTTATACCTACCTCTTGGTGGTAGAGACACGATGTATCGGATGAGAAGATTATCAAACCCTATGATACCCCCTGTGTTGTGTGGTGTGTGGAAACTTTCCAACACTGGGGGTATCACATTCACCATCTTTAAGGCCATGTGTCATACGAGCCCCAAGTCTCGAATCTGCAAAGCACGTACCCTGTAAGTAACACACAAGCCCTGTAAATATTGTCTGCTTTATTTTCTATGTAGTTAGTGGAATACAAGAGACCACCGAGTTATCTAAATTAAAATTTAAAAACCATACAGAATATACCTAAACAATCCTGCAGGTTCAGGCATCAAAGAATTCCTCCCCATCGATGTCAACCGGGAGGGTGGCCAGAAGGCTGGCGGCATTACCACGTGGAATGGCAATACCAATACTTTGCGCAAGGAATAAACCAGCCCTCGGTCACTGGTAGTGTTAGTTAAACGCTAAGAAATGTCTCTAATTTTGTTTTGTATTTATTTTTAATTAAGAGACACCCGATTTCTTTTTTTTTTTTTTTTTTTTTTTATACCACTTAGTTGGCAGACAAGCACACGGCCCACCTGATGGGAAGCGGTTACCGTGGCCTATGGACGTATGCAACACCAGGGGTGTCACACTCGCGCTGCCGACCATGAAGAAACCTTCTGATGCCCCTCTTGAAGAACCCCATATTGTAGGCGCTTGGGAAAACCGCAGCAGGGAGGTCATTCCACAGCTTGAGTGTGCGTGGGATGAAGTTTCTTTCATACCGCACAGTGCGTACCGTCTCAGGTCGCAATGTGTGGGGATGAATTCCCTGCCTATGGCGAGAGGTGCGATGATAGAATGTAGCTACGGGCATCATGTCAAACAATTCATCTGAGCACAAACCATTGTATAGGCGGTAGAACACACACAGTGAGGCAAAATCCCTCCTAAGGCTAAGAGGTTCCACTCTACCTGTGAGTATGGGATTGTCAACCAGCCTCAATGCCCGTCTTTGCAACGAGTCGAAGGGGTCAAGCTGGTATGCAGGCGCTCCAGCAAAAAGGTGACAGCAGTACTCCATGTGAGGCCGGACCTGTGCTTTATAAAGAAGGAGTTGCTGCCCCGCAGTGAAATACCGCTTTGCCCTGTTGAGCACTCCGAGCTTTCTTGATGCCAACTTAACCTTGTCCTGCAAATGACTTCGGTATTGGACGTCACTGGAGATATCGACACCAAGGATCCCGATACTCGGGGAGATGGTAAGCGGTGTGCCCAGGAATTGCGGCGCTACAATGAATGGGGTTTTCTTAGCGGTGAATACACATACTTGTGTCTTAGTGGGGTTGAATTGGACCAGGTTTAGTCGACCCCAATCGGACACTCCAGAGAGAGTAGTCTCGATTTCAGACACAAGTTGTTCGCGACTCTTCTCCACCTCGGACTGAGGGATGTTTGCACGGCCCGTGTAACACGTGTCCCCGGTACTGTCGTCCGCATAACAATGAATGGAGCCATCAGACAGCATGTCATTGATATGCAGCAGAAACAGCGTCGGAGACAACACGGAGCCTTGTGGGACACCAGCGTTTATGTTCATGCGGTCCGAGCAGCTGCCGTCGACGACGGCTTGGATGCTTCTGTTGGACAAAAAGCTGGAGATCCATTCGCACAATCCCTCGGGGAGTCCATAATATGGCAACTTCGTAAGAAGACCTTTGTGCCAGACCCGATCGAAGGCCTTCGCTACATCGAGGCTGACCGCTAGTGCCTCACCGCGACTCTCGATGGCTTGCGCCCACCGGTTTGTGAGATACACAAGAAGGTCACCGGTAGAGCGACGGTGGCGAAAACCGTACTGTCGGTCGCTCAGTAGATCGTTTCCTTCAAGGTACCTCAGGAGCTGTGTATTAATAACACGCTCCATAACCTTCGAGAGAAGGGAGGTTATAGCGATAGGCCTGTAATTGGTCGGATCTGTCCTGTCACCTTTCTTAGGTACAGGGTGCACGAACGCAGTCTTCCACGAGGCCGGGACCTGCCTCGCGGAGTATGAGAGTGCGAAAAGGCGTGTAAGTACAGGGCACAGCTCGGGGGCACAGTGCTTAAGCACCATCGCCGGTATACCGTCCGGCCCACTCGACTTCCGAACATCTAGGGACTTAAGCTCGCGCCGGACCACCCGTTGTGTGATTTTAATTTCGGTCATCGAAGCACCACAGCTGGGGATGATGGGTGGTTCGGCGTTCCCGTCGTTCATAGTCGAGTTTGACGCAAAGAGATTACCCAAAAGATTGGCCTTCTCCTTAGCGCCATGGGCCAGACTACCGTCGGATTTTTGCAGCGGCGGAAGGCAAGACTGGCAGAAGTTTCCCTCAGCAGCTTTAGCAAGCGACCAAAATGCACGACTGCCAGATGGGTAGCGCGCAAGCCGCTCGCCAATTCTGCCGATGAACTCAAACTTCGCACTAGACGTTGCCTTTTTACTGGACCTTGAGGCAGCATTCAACTTCCGCTTCACTTCAGCGATGTTCGGATCCTTATTGGCAAGAGCCGTGGTCCAAGCCCTGTATGCAGATTGCTTGCGGTCTCTAGCTTCCCTGCAGGGCCTATTAAACCACGGGCGTTTGCTCGCTCCTGTCGTGACCCAGCGGTTGGGGATGTAACATTCCATACCCACTAGAATCGCGTCAGCGACTGCTGTTGCACAGGAGCTTGGATCATCAGAAGAGAAGCAAAGCTGCCTCCACGGGTACGACGCGAAGAATTCTCGCAGTCCATCCCAGTCTGCCGACTTGTAGTGCCACACATGCCGCCACTGAGGTGGCCGCGGTGGTTCAGGCCGCGCGAGTGTCACTTGCGCCCGGACGAGGCTGTGGTCCGAATTACCGAGAGGTGCTTCCACCCTTATGGAGTATTCATCCGGGCGCGTAGTCAGCAGAAGGTCCAGTATAGAGCTTCTGTGGGTCTCAATTTCTGGTGTTCTAGTGATAGAATGCACCAGTTGAGAGAGCCCATAAGTTAGAGCGAAGTCGTGAGCAGCCCTTCCCGCAAAATCAGTCCTAGGAGACCCCAGCCACTCCACGTGGTGGGCGTTGAAGTCCCCCAAGAATACTAATTCCGCAGTGGGGTACTGCTCAATTACGCTGTCCGCCGACCGCTGCAGATGCTGAAACAATTGAGCCGTGCCCAGGTCACCGCTATGGGACCTGTAAAGGCACGCATAGATACGGGTGTGGCCACCGTGATCTATGCGTACCCATAAAGTTGACAGGTCCCTATCCTCAAGACCATGGAGACGGCGGCAGCAAATATCATCCCGGACGTACAAGCATACCCCGGCGCGACTCATAAAGCTATGCTCGAGTTTGTACCCGGGGTACATTAGGTAGGCTGTATCGGCCGGGCATGATATTTGCGTCTCCGTCAGAAAAAGCAAGGTAGGCTGCGCGGTCTCCAAGTGGAGATGGACCGCGTTAAGGTTGGAGTGTAGGCCCCTGATGTTGCAGAAATCCACATTCACTGTGGATGATGGTGCCGCTGTGGTAACGGTTCTCTTGCCTTTTCTGGTTTTCATGTTTGAGATGGGGGGAGGGGGGGGAGAAGGTAAAAAGAGATTCTGTGCCTCCAGTGTAGAAGACAAAGCAAGGCGTCCTACCCCACAGACAAGTTGGGGTTGTGTGACTGGCTGGCGCGATGGGCGGAAGGGCCCCCGGTCCCCTCCCAGATACTGAAGCCAGGTCCACTCCGGTCTCCTCCTCCGGCATGGCTACAGCACCGGGAACTTTACACAGGCTGCTGGTTCAGCCTCCTGGGGCGGAGATTAAGTAATCCCCAGGTTCGGGAACCGTACAGCCTGCGGGCGGCCAGCGGATAACCGTTTCACCGGGTCTCCCTGACCACCACGCCAACATTTCACGCCCCCACCAGTCAGTGGGGTCAATTTAAGCCTTTGGTCTTCCTACTGACAGCACAGAACCTCTCCAGTGAGCTCTGGCTACCCTACTCACCGCCGGGAACACAACACAAGGTTATTATAACCGGGGTATTCTGTAGGGCGGAGGTACTTACCCAGACGGACTGCTCAATTTTGGACGGGAGATACCGTCATGTCCTTCCTCCAATATCTATTCTTCTTGTGGGCGTCGTAAACATGTGGCCAAATAATATACAGCCCATATAAAAGTGCTTGATTGAGAGCAAAAGGCTCGGCTTCTTCCTTTTACATAGGACTGAAAAACATAATTAGTGAATTATGGACTCCTGAGGTTCATCGTTAACAACCTTTGAAACTAAAGCTAAAGATTTTGGAGTATTCAATTTTACTAGCTCTATGATATATTTCACTGTAAGATATTCTCACAATCTTCATACTATAAAAGGGAAGCCGCCTGGAAAAGTTTACCTAACATAATTGCAAAATACACACTGTCTGTACAAAATACAAACTCTCCCATACAAAACCGGAAGAGACAAGGGGGGAAGTAGAGGGGAGGGGGAGACTAGGTGTCCATTGTGGCCTTTTTTATGAATCCTATACTTAATAGAGTACTTCCTATTAGTCTGTAAGGTAGTAAATAAACACGGCTAACTGTTTGCCACTGACTTTCTGAACAACTAAATTTTGATATTTAAACTATCATGAACACTCACATTAGGATCAAAGTAATCGGGGTATTTACCATGTTGTATACAGTAATCATCGTGTGGCGTGAACGTGAACAAGATCGGGTTCGAGTTTGTAGTGAGAGTGAAACCAGTGGTAGTGCAGATAAACGTAGTAAAAGAACTCGAAAGAGGGTAGATCGATATATTTACTCCTAAAAATCTTTTTTCACTGTTCACCGCCAATACTCTAGTTCCTTCGTGATCATGGAGCTTGCAACAGCGCCGAAATATCGGAAACTCAGAACAATACAACATGGTAAATATCCCGATTACTTGCTTAATTTAGCTGAAGTTTTTGCTAGAAATATTTAGGCCCTATTTGGGTTCGCGCAATGTGTTACATATGTAACCTATTGTCACATTTAATTGTATTCATTGCATACACATTGTAATACCCCTAAATAAAATATTTTTATTTCTTTCTTTCTTTCAAATCTACTTTATGAAAAGCTTTAAGATAATTAGGTCCATAAATATTATCATCATAGACACAACTATGTACATACATTACATTATTATTAACACATAAATGCTCACGCAGCCAAATCAGCCACAATTTCTTTACTAAATCTAGATTTCAGCTCATACTTACACAGTACTCACGAATTTATTAAGTTTGGTAGAAACAACAGCCGACCATTTTCTTCTATTCTTACACCCTTCTCAAGCTTACAGTTTGCAGCAAATTGTGCGCCAAGTGAGGTTAGGCTGTTTAAGTAAACATCATCTAGTACCGTGGGTGCTAGTTGAGTAAACTCGAAGTAAATTATATTAGCAAATCGTGAAGGTTCTATGGGAAATGAAGAAGTTCTAAGTTATCTGCTTACCCATTTTAATTAATGAGGTATATTAGCGCTTCGGACCTGTGAGAAGTTGGCTCCTAACGGGAGAAATTAATTGGGAAAATTATGATTGACAGTGAGTAATTATTTAGTAATTAGGTTTGATGTCTCAGGAGGGAAGACTAAGGCTAGGAGGTCGACAGCCTCTGAGGCGTGGCAGTAATGAACGCGGCCGCTATGCAGGAGGCGCGGGTTCGATTCCCGTTCAGTGCAAATATTTGTATGCATGAATATGGATATTTGCATTGGTCTGGTCGTGCCTCGAGCACGTTAAGCAGTCTTTAAGGCTAGTCGGAGTCCTAAAAAGTCTAACAACTGGTCTAACTAGCTTAGCTAGCTAGCGCTATTGGGTTATGGAGGTCAGATGGTGGATAGTAAAAATATCGTAGTTAAGCCAAATTGCAAACTAGAACGGTGAGTAGGGTAGCCATAGCTCACTGGAGAGTTTTCTGCCGTCAGTGGGACGACCGAAGGCTTGTCCTGCTTTGTCCTCTACACTGACGGCACAAAATCTCTGTTCTTACAGGGTCGGCAGCACGGATGTGACTCCACTGGTGTTACACACGTTCATAGGTCATGGTGACCACTTTTCATCAGGTGGGCCGTGTGCTTGTCTGCCACCTAAGTTGTATAAAAAATAATAATAAGAAAAGCGTACCCCAGGCTCCAAGGTGAAAGCTTCCTATAATAATAATAATAATAAAACTTTTTTTCGGACCTTGATCCATAAACAATGTTAGTAGTACACACTTAAAAGCTATGTTAGTAACAAAATAACACAAAGCCAGCATACCACTGAGATTATCGCTAGAATGTAGAAGACGGCAGCTGCCAGTGAGTAATTACGAGCAATTGGGTAGGTTTTGACGTCTAAGCAAGCAAGACTAAGGTTAGGAGGTCAGGCAACAGTCCCAGTATATCTAAGCATAATTCTATTGATTTGCCGGGTAAATTGCCAGGCGATCCCATAAAAACTGTGTAAGCTAAACCAAAATCTATTTTACTTGGTTTTAAGTAAGCAAAGCATGCATAATTTTCTTGGGAGCCGCGTGGTTTCCGGCAGAGTAGAATTTGGACCACCCTATCTCTTCCCATGCGATGTCGTACAAGGCGACTAAGGGATAGGGGTGTTTAACATCAGACAGATATATACAGCCCAGACTCAGCCTCAGATGAATGGCTTGAGTCAAAAATAGTGCCCGGAAGACGGCAATAGGTACACCCCCTGTTACGTGGGACCGAATTTTATGATTGATTAAATGTAGGTGCTAATTCACCTCTGCCCAACCCTCCGGGGATAAAGGCGTGATTATATGTATGTATTTTCTAGGAGCGACTACTGTCTGATTTTCCAACTCCAAATGAAAAGCCTTAGAGCTTCTTTCATTAATCAGCAGATATCGCGGCTTGCAGATGAGCTAGACTTGGTCCCAGTTAGTGGATCCTCATACCCCATAAATATCACTCTTACCAAGTATATCAAGAGTGAAAATAGGCGCGACACAAAGTTATTAGAGGCACGATCCCATCTCATACACACTGGTAGTGTGGTGGTGAGTCAAAACAGATAATTTGTGCTATGTGCTATGTCTCGGCGCTAATGAGTTATAATAAGTGCCACCCACGGGCACTAGAAAGTGCCATAGGTAGGTGTAATGTGGAGTATGCTTGTATTGTTAACACTTTTTTTTACGTGCGCAAAATCCCTACGGATACCCCCCGACCCGAGCCGGTGGTAGAGGTTATGTCGGACTTAAAACGACCAAAACGCACGCCGTCTGTGAGTCGTTTGCGGTTGCCGAAGGTGAGGTAGACAGGCATATCCCTCGCTCCCCGGCCGACCGAGGGCCATCTCTCACAATCTGGCCCTCTCCTCGGGTGTGGGGACTACAGAGTCCCCAACTCGTCCCCGGTAAACTGGGAGGTGGGCCGGGCGCGCCGCTGTATTGTTAACATGTTTAGACTAGCCTATGCTCGCGTGGGAGTCAGTGTTCGAAACTTTCAGTCTTACCTCTGGTTCTGCTGAACCAATTGCGTAATAGGGATGAAGATTATTTTTTACTTGCGTAAAATTACCAGTTTATAATAATATAATGAACTAAGTTACATTTTATAACAACAAATCATATAGTTTTAAAAATATTTGATTTTGCTACGCTTTTTCCATGCGCCTGCAATATGGGGTTCTACGAAAGGGGCACTAAAAGGTTTCTTCAGGGTCGGCAGCGCGAATATGATGCCCCTGGTGTTGCACACGTCCATAGACCACGGTAACCACTTCCCATCAGGTGGGCCGTGTGCTTGTCTGCTACCTAAGTGGTATAAAAAAACTCAATTTCTCTATACAAACACTCTATATAAAATCGTTACACAGACGTGACGTCACGCCTTCGCCACATAGTACAAAGTGCAAGATACGTTTACAGTTCATTATAAAAGTCATTTGAAATTTAATAAGGATTCCAAAAAGTTATAAATTTGGACTCAAGTTGTACAAACAGGTACCTACTACTTTATGGACATTCTTACTGTCAAACGAAAAACAGCCATTTTTAGGTAGGTGTACCTCTCCCTTAGTCGTCTTACACCCAAGAGAAGATGGATGGCACTAGTGTTCTTTTCGATGATAACTCCAACATACATATCAAATATAACAAAGGGAAGTACTATAAATTATTTAAATATTATTAAAATATTCCTACTCCATGTTAAGCAACAGACAAGTCGATGTGTGCGAGCCGAGCAAGCCTTACGACTTCATTAGGCTGCGTCAAGCGCCCAGTCACGACCGGGTCTAACCGCGACACCATCCACAAACCATACAACCCATTCTAAACTTTAACCCTACAGACATAGATCTCAATTTAGATTAAACACTGAACGAAATCTTTAACAATTTCAACTTTGTAAAGTGAACTCTGTTGCTTAGAAGTTCAAGTATGTTTTAGGTTGAAGGGATGTAATAATGCAGTTTGATCATATTGAGATTTGAATGCAGCGAGATGAAATCGCTTCCCTGAGCTGCAAGTTCGAATATGTGCACGATAATTGTTCGCTTTTGTCGCATTGTAATGATAGGTTTTTTGTTATGAAGTAACTTGAGGTAACTTGAAGAGTACGAGGAACACACGAGTGTGATGTTCTGGTGTTACACACGTCTATTTTCCATCCCACCAGGTGTACCATGAGCTTGTCTGCTTTCTATGTGATAAAGAATTTTAAGATTTGTTAAAACCGCAGCTGTTTTGATGTTTTGTAAACAAAAATGGTTATAACTCTTATAACTACTATATGAAGGTATCAAACAGTCCGTCCGATATGCGATGGTGAGAACACTCTACATTTGCTAAGCAAACCGATCTTAACCGATATTTCATTCCTTTATCGGACCATTTTTCCATTATTCTTCTACTCTTTTCTCTCTCTATCTCTTTTGCAAATCGACGTGCGTATGAGATACCTATATAACTACTACTTAAAACATATAAAACTAATAAGACATATAACCATGTTTAACTACATAATAATCAACACCAAGTTATTATTCAGTTCTTTCAAAATTATATTTATTAAAAATCTACCTTCATTTAAGTAATAGTTAAATTTATATTCTCTAATACCTTCCTTACTCTATGTACATACATACATACATTCACGTTTTTTTCCAACGGAGTAGGCAGTAACCACTTGTTTCACCTGTTACGAACCTAGCATACAGCTTTCGCTTCTTCTACTTTCATACTCTGTGTACTTATATCATTATAAAAATATTTTCGTCCATAAACATGACTCAATTGTTAAATTACAGCATCTCAGCGCTCGCGCAATGTCGCGCAGGTAATAACTTAATAAGCGCCATCTAGCGGCGTAATTACAAATTAGATGAGGCGCGCAAGCGCTGGCTAGATCACTTCATAGATACCTCGGGCTATTCTGCAAACTTATCTTCATCAAAAAATTAGTCTTGGTTGCATCCAAAGATGGTAGGTACTTTGGAGACCGGAGTCCGCTCTTCGATTCTTTCTCTTGAATTTTACGGGAGCGAGTGTCGTCTGTCCTCCAACCCCGAGAAGAGTACCTCACCCGTTAATTAACAGGTGAATAGTCTTTTAAGTGCTGGACTAGGAGATCTTGGTGGGGTCCCCATCTACCTCTGCAGCTGATTAGTTAGCTGGAAGATATCGCAGTACTCCTCACTCCTCTGTGTGTGTCTGTTTTGTTGTGCATTAAAGTGTATTTATATTATATCCCCGACTTGGAGATTTCCCTATTAGCACCAAGTATCCAAGATGGCAATAGGCTCGCCACTTTACATTGGGACCTAAAGTTAAACTGGCAAAATGCGGGTGCTAGCACCTCTGCCTACCCCTTCGGGGATATAGGCGTGAGTTTATGTTATGTTATTTTTATCCAAGATCCTCCCAATAGGCTGTGCCGACAAAATATCGGGGTATTTAGTCGCTTTGACTCTTCTTCAACTGCATTGAGTTGTTAACCGGGAGCTTCCACACGAAAAATATTCTCTAAATACAACTAACAATTAAATAAGTAATATAATGTCAGAGTCACAATTCATTTATTCTGTTGGTATAGACGATTAAAACGCCACTTAAAAAACGTCAACATTAAACAATATTAAAGACTAGTAAATGGACCACCGGTTCAGCACGCGACCCCTACCTGAGAAATTTCCGTCAAAAAACTTTAATGAGATTTTTTTCGGTCTATTTACAAACATTTGTTCAATCTAAATACTATTATTACATATTTTATATTGCAGAATAACCCGAGGTCCTAACCCCCAACGTGCACGCTCAAGAGAAATCCTTAATGGGTTTGGTGTACTCTTAGCCTTATCGATATTTTCACAAGTTAACCTGTTAATCCCACTCGTACAATATTAATAATGGGTAATTCCTTATTTAAATGGCAACTCTGACTGTTGGTGGTAATGGCACAGGAGCTTAATAGAATATATTATTTTATTTGTGATAGTATCGTGAAGATATATTGTTAACAAAGTTGCAGTACATACCTACTACAGCGTGTGAAGGTGTTCTTGGGAGAGTAGATTGATATTGAATTTTGAAGAGATTTTTATTACGAGAATCGGCTCTTAGGTTTGGAATAGTACAGAATTATACAATAATACATAGGTACATACATATAATCACGCCTTTATCCCTAGAGGGTTACGCAGAGGTGAATTAACACCCACATTTCACCAATCATTGTATTCGGTCCCACGTAATAGGGGGTGAGCGTATTGCCGTATTCCGGGCACTATTGCTAACTCGAGTCATGCATCTGAGCAAGAGTCTGGGCTGTATAATATCTGTCTGATGTTAAACAGCCCTATCCCTTAGTCGCCTTGTACGACACCGCATGGGAAGAGATGGGGTGGCCCTAATTCTACTCTGTGGGAAACCACGCGACATGCTTACGGGAATTAATGCGGTCATGGTACTTACGAGTACATACCTTTGATTTACCTCACGTTTTTCCCGTAAACATTATTGTACCTATATCATGGTATGCGAAAGTTTATCAATTAGTTAAGTACCGAATTGTCCGGCGGCGGCGCGTTTCGCGCACCTCCCCGTTTCCGGGGACGAGTTGGGAACTCTGCAGTCTCCACACCCGAGAAGAGGGCCAGATCGTGAGAGATGGCCCTGAGTCGGCCAGGGTGCGAGGGATATGCATGTCAACTTCAACTTCGGCAACCAAAGCGACCCACAGGCGGCGTGCGTTTTAGTCGGTTCGAGTCCGACATAACCTCTTCTACCGGCTCCGGTGGTGGGTATCCGTGGGGATTTTGCGCACGTTAAAAAAAGTACCGAATTGTTTTTTATTGATACTCTCTTGAAATCACAGTACCTACATTGTAAAGAAGTACTTAACAAAAATAGCTGACTGAAAACAGTCAAAACTTCTGAATGAAATTTGTGGCAAATGTTTGTAGTGCCACAAATTTCCTAAAGTTGACCTATAAATTTGTTGATGGTACTATAGTCAAAAGTTGATGATCTATAACTCTGTCGAAAGTATCTGATAGTTTGACATTCTGTTTTCAGTCAGTTACTTTTACTGTAGGTACAGGGAAGGTACCATCCATCCAAAATGATTGTTATAAGACGCAAGTACCTACAAAACAAAACCCAAGTTCCTTCTTTGTCTTAAATGTAAGGTAAAACTCTTAAGCTCACAAGTACACTTACTCCACAAGGCTAATAAGATCATTCGTCGTTAAAGGACAAAGTTAGCAGCTCAATTAGCGAGGTGTTAAAAAGGTAAGGCGCGCCGCCATTTTGTTTCTCTGAAACAATGTAGACCGACTTAAAAGCTAAGATGGCTTCTCTTTCTAATACGCATATTGTGAGGAGCTTTGTTTATTTTGAATGGGGTAGTTTTGTAAAATAAGTTTGCTTAACTGATAGCTTGTTAAATAAATTTTAAAAGCGCGGGAAAAAGTACACCTCTTTTTTTTTTTTTTTTTTTTACGTGCGCAAAATCCCCACGGATACCTCCCCACCGGAGCCAGTGGAGGAGGTTATGTCGGACTCGAACCGACTGAAACGCACGCCGCCTGTGGGTCGTTTTGGTTGCCGAAGGTGAGGTTGACAGGCATATCCCTCGCACCCCGGCCGACCCAGGGCCATCTCTCACGATCTGGCCCTCTTCTCGGGTGTGGGGACTACAGAGTCCCCAACTCGTCCCCGGAAACGGGGAGGCGCGCCACGCGCGCCACCGCCGCGGCCTGCTTCTGCCAGGGTGACAGGCGGCTTTACCTGTCACCCCCAGGCCGGCGCTCATGGGGGGCGGAGGTCGTTCATCGACCTCCGACGCCCGAGTTGCCTTCGTACGCGGGCAGCTTGTCTTGCGATCCTTCGTCGCTCCCGCTGCCGCTCCCGCCCCGCCTCCTCCTTCACGAGCATTACTTGCTCGCAGAAGGAGGCGCCGGCGCCGCGAGCAAGGTGGAGAGCGTGAGAACCCTCACTCCCAGGGCCGCCACAAGCTCCCGCCTCGGCGTCTCCCACGCCGGACACTCGGTGAGCGTGTGCGGACCTGAGTCCTCGCTCGCGTCGCAGTGATGGCACTCGGACGTTGGCTCTTTCTGCATCCGACGCAGATACTTTCCGAAGCATCCGTGCTCGGTGATCATCTGCGTCAGACGGTACGAGAGGCTGCCGTGTGGCCTCTCTAGCCACTCCCCCATGATGGGTCTTACCGCCGTTACTACGGCGTGCCCTAGTACACCTCTTATTTATAGCTATTTCTCTGTGGCGTGCAACAGACTACTTCTAGATCGAAGTCAAGATAACTGTTAAAGATTTAATTATTTATTAAAAAACAAAACAAACATTAAGAATGAGGTTCTAAACTTTTTCTAACAGTCTATTTTTTATTCCTATATGTATTCAAGCACAGTGTGGAAACCGTTCTTCAAAATACGAATCATGCTTACTCAAACGCAAACTTTTCTTACGCAGCAAATGCGCCCTGCTCATGTTGTAGAGGTGAAAAATATTTTAACAAGCAACATATTTGGAATATTATTCAACATCGACGCGGTAGTCCTGCCCTCAAAAAAAGAAAAAGAACATTCGATATTCAAAGTTCATTAATACCGCGTCAACAAAGGCCGCTAATGCGCGGCACACGTCCACAGACGGCAGCTAAAAAAGAAATTATTCTTAATTCAAAATAAATATCCCGCATTCGATTACGAAAAAGGAACGTCCAGCGTCAGTCACAATGGGATCGGCTTCACGAGAGGCCGTCTCGCAGTCATTTAAAATATATTGAGGCGAGTGACAAAGGAGCGATTGTCCAGGTGGCTATAAACCCGAGGTTTTTCTACGGTGAATTAGTTGAGATTATGTTCGAATAGGAACTAATAAATCTTTGCCACGAGCGAAGCTTGAGTGTCCATTGATTTCTTAAGAGTAGGCGTGATTGTCGGTGGTAATCTTCATAAATTTTACGAGGGAAATCGATAAGTCATAGAGTAAAAGAAAGGTGTTTGTGAAGGCGAAATGTCCGTTTCATTTCGCTAACAATCATTCGTTTGTGTAGAATTGTATCAATTATGAGTTATGGCTGTGTGCCTAATAGAAATTATTGTTGGCAATGCTATGGGGTATATTAGATCTAGTGAACTGGTGAGCGGTGCTATTATGTACTTGTAATAACAGTAAAATTGTATCGTATTGTGATGACCTGTTTGTAAACTGTGGAGAAACCTTTTGATGAATATTTTATAAAGAGCCGTGGGTCCATTGGCCCACGACTTGGCTGGAATTCATACATAAACTCTCATAAACTCACGCCTATATCCCCGAAGGGGTAGGCAGAGGTGCTAGCACCCACTATTCGCCAATTTATGTTTAGGTCCCAGTGTAATAGGTGGCGATCCTATTGCCATTAACCGGTCACTTATAAATCTGCGATAAATACACACAACTTCGAAAAGCTTCGAAAAGTGCCATGGTAAAACCTGGGATCGGACCCGAGACCTCGTGTCAGCAGTCCATTACCCATACCACTAGGCTTCATGCTTATCCATTATATTTATCCCAGGGATAAAAAGTAGCCTATGTATTACTTCAGACTAAAATCTATCCCTGCATACAGCCAGCTCTCTCTCTCTTCAGCCCTAACCGGATATGGACCCCGGGTTCCGGGGCGAAGACCTCGGGTGCAATCGGGAAACAGCGCTAAGATGGCGATGAGGATAGAGTAAAATAGCAGAAGCGACATATTTAGAAGCGTTCGACTGCTATTTCGGAGGTCGTGGGTTCGATTCCCACTCAATGCAATGGAATATGTAAAAGTAGATGTATTTGCATTAGTCTGGGTATTTCTTTTCTATAAATGACACATACGTTCTATAGATTATATATTATATTAAATTATATAGATACTTTGGGTCTATGAAAGCACATTTATTTTTATACTACTTAGGTGGCAGACAAGCGCACGGCCCACCTGTTGGGAAGTGGTTACCGTGACCTACGGACGTGTGTAACACCAGAGAAGCCACACTCGCGCTGTCGACCCTGTAAGCACAGAGTTTCTGTGCCGTCAGTGTAGAGGACAAAGCAGGATAAGCCTTTAGTCATCCCACTGACATCACAAATTCTCCAGTGAGCTCTGGCTACCCTACTCACCGCTAGGAACACAATATGAAGTTATTATAACCACGGTATTCTGTAGGTACTTCCCCAGTCAGACTGCAGAATTGGGCGGGTATATCGCCGTGTCCTACCTACTCATAGCATGTTGTATTTTTTCTAATTCGTCAATAGGTAGATTTACACCACACTATATCTAAAACTTAAACTAGAAACTCTAATTTAAAAAAAAATCAAATCTAATAATATCATCTCCGTAATAATAATTAGGACCACCGTGACCACGCCTCGAGTGGTCCGGTCCGGTCCGGTCCAGCCAGACGGCGGACAACGCCGGGGTATTAGCATAAGTGTTGGGGGCATAACAAATGCGCTTATCTCGCGCCTCCGAGATCGCTCCCAACACCGCGCTTAATTGCTCATCAATATTCGACCTAATAAGCTTGTACAGGTGGCAGTAATTACGGGAATATATTGTTTTTTATCTTTTTTTAAGGTTTTAGTTCATTTTTTAGACATAAGCTAGGCAGATTGTGATCAGAGTTCTAAGATATGGTTATAAATACATACATGTCATACAAATACTCACACCTGGTTGCAGATCAGTAAGCAGACACAGCACTCCTCAATTTTCTTCTGTCCTTAGGTACATACTTCACAAGTTTCCTCTACTTTAACTGTACTATCAAATATTTCATGCAAGGAGAATGTCATATCAGTATCATATATACCACTTAGGTGGCAGACAAGCGCACGATCCACCTGATGGAAAATGGTTATCGTGGCCCATGGACGTGTGTATCACCAGAAAAGCCACACTCGCGCTGCCGACTCTGTAAGCACGGAGTTTCTGTGCCGTCAGTGTAGAGGACAAAGCAGGACAAGCCTTTAGTCATCCCACTGACAGCACAAATTCTCCAGTGAGCTCTGGCTACCCTACTCACCGCCTGGGAACACAACACGAAATTATTATAGCCGCGGTATTCTGTAGGGCGGAGGTACTTCCCCAGTCGGACTTCTCAATTTAGTGGAAATACCGCCGTGTCCTACCTCCTCACCATATACGCTGGTCAATAACAAAGTAAAGTTAACTGTGATTTCTCCTCTTTTATATTCCTCTCGAAAACTTTGCAAGCACACACACAGTAAACCGAGTAATTAAACCGCGTACTTTCTCGTCCCCGTACCGGGTACCGTACGTCCTCTTAATTAAGATGTAGGCAGAACGCATGTTCACTAACGAGTGGTTCACACATCTGCGCGCGGAACCCAACTTAAACGTCTACACCCAGCATTATATCACCACTCACCAATACGGGCGCATTTCAACGAGTGTTACCTTTGCTTTAACATACATAGAACGCTAACTATGATGCTGTTTTAGTTGCATTCCTTGTGAGAAGGTAATCGATGTTGAATTAAGAGGTATTGTAGTTTATGTGTTAAGTTACTGTGACAGGGTCAAACTAGACATTTCTTGGGTTAATTAAGAGAATTTCATGTAATTAGACATAGGTTTTTACTTAGTAATGAGGACTGATAATGTGTTCAGTGGTAAATAATGGTTGTGAAACATAATCTATGAGTTCTTTGGCTCTTATCAGGAGATATTTTAACTTGTGTGGTAGTAGAAAGTAATTTAATTAACTATATTCAAAATTGGTACATGTCGTTATTGGATACAAAGAACACCGACTGTAACCGCCATCATTGAAAGAATATTTTTAACGTAGCAATACAGGAAGCTGTTTTAATTAAGTAGGTATGTACTTAGTTGATTTTGAAGTGTGATTTGCCTAATATTGATCACAAAAAAAACTTATTTGTACTTATATCTAGATAAAATTACAAATATATGGTAGAGGTCCCGGGTTCGAATACTGACCATTACACTACTGACGTGAACCCACTCCTAAAACAAGTAGATAATTAAGCTTAGCTGGAGGGGTTAGAGGGAATACTAATAATTTTGATTCTAATATTCTTATTTAATTAAAAAAACTTAGCACTGGGGTAGCACCAGCCCTGTACGTCCACTGAACATATTTTGGAGCTACACTCTATCGTATAGACTGACCATCTTAAACATAGTTTTCTGATTGTTTGCCTTAATCTTAGTACGGAACTAAGATGGCAACAATCCAGAATCTTTCACTTACCTACTACGTCAGTAATATGAGAACTAACAAAACATGAAGTCATAAGCCGTGCAGTGACCTCTTTGAGTCACACAAAAAAAATTACCATCAGCCGAATAAATTATAAAAGAAAAAAAAATAGAATTAACACCTTTCACCAATCGCCATTTGCCTATTCGCAAAATAATCACAAATGAATAATTTAACGTTCACAGTTACTCATTAGCTCGTCATTTGTTCGAAATTTAAAAAGAACTCCGTCTAGAAACGCGCGTAATCCAATAAAGAGCGTATAAAAGAGTTTGTTTTATAAATCAATCGATTGACCGCGGTCGGCGGACGATTAATCGATTCAACTCGATGCGGTGTGGTCTCAATAATCGTTAGATAACTATTGTCAGGTGAAAACTTTCAGGGTACCGTACCGCAACCGCTTAATCTGGCTATAGAAACGGAATTAAAGCATTGAGTTAATTTTATTATATTAGGTCCTAGTTGACAACGGGTTTTTATTCATTTTTAGTTTTGGTCTTTTAATGTTTGTTCTAAAAATATTGCATAAAATTATTATTTTTAAGATTTCTCGCATAAAGAAAATATAAAACATCAAAACTTAAGGAGTGGCCTTAAACCTCTCTCAATTTTCAAAAACGCTGAATCAAGTGTTTGTTTATTGGTTTGACACGCGGTAATTTATTTTATACCACTTAGGTGACACGGCCCGCCTGATGGGAAGTGGTTACCGTGGCCTAAGGACGTGTGCAACACCAGGGGCGTCACACTCATGCTGCCGACCCTGAAGAAACCTTCTAATGCCCCTTTTGAAGAACCTCATATTGTAGGTGCATGGGAAAACTACAGCAGGTAGTTCATTCGGCAGCCTGAGTGTGCATGGGAGTTTCTAAAACTTCCACTATTATGTGGAACCGAAAGTCATGGTTGGCAAAATAAATGTGGGTGTTAATACACCTCTGCTTACCCTTTCAGGAATTTACACTATAAATCCTACAGGTATGAATTTATGTACCTATGTACTTAACTATATAAGTATAAGTATGGTATGAGTATATTATGTCAAAATTAGATGATTCTATTTTCAAATTTATAGTTTTTTTTTAATAATCTACAGAACCCCTACACTGTCGGCATACGTTCTCTGTATATTTTGTCCTATTGTTTGTAGTTTACGAGAAATCGTCATTGACTGTTTGAAATTAAAGATGTAGGTACCTACACATAAGTATTTGCGTCAGTGGTCCGTTGATTAGGCGGTTATTGAAATAATTGTATTGTTGTACGAACGTGGGGCGTGTCCGATCAGCGCCTGCCTTGGTCAAGAACAGAAACAACCCTGTCATAACAAGTTAAGAGGTTATTGATAGGTAATTACAAATATATGTATATTGTTGTCTCTTACGATTTATGGGAAGTGTGAAGTTGTGTGAGACAGCGTGAAAATGTAAAATTGAATTCACCATTTTAATTACCTACTTAATTACAAAATATGCAGATATGATAATGTATGTAGTTGCTTTATATCTCTTTGTATTATTGCTATTGATAAAAAAACTACAAGTTGAATTAAAAAACGTTTTATCCTTGTTTAATAAAACAGTTACCAGTATTCACATCATTATTTGCAAATTTATTAATTCTAATTTTATTTTTAAACATCATATAAATACAGGGTGTATTTTTTATCATTCATTTTTATATAACATGTAAACTAAAGTAAAAAAAAAAAAAAAATTGAATTGAATTGTAAGAAAGAAATCAAGAAATTTTATAAAAATAATGAGTAATATAAATAAACCATAAAGTATTAAAATACAATAGTAATCATATAAATTAAAAGCAAATCAACATTTAATAATTTACATATTCGGCCAATTGCTGGTCTTTGGAGCACTCACAGTCAAACCAGTGGCAGTTTAGTTGGGGCAATTGCCCAACCCGATCAAACAGAGTAAAACAGTTCAAAAAGTCTGCAGTTTGTGGGGGTTTACTTATGGTGCTTTATGGATAGCGACGCCGCCGCCCCGGTGCTACGACAACCGTCGCTGTAGCAACAGTTTTGACGTTTTTGGTGGTTATTTTTCAGTGTTTTTATTGAATTTTTATAAAATGTATAAATTGTGTGTGTGTATGTGTAGATATTTAACTAAGATAAGTATTATTTTTAAATAGTTTATGTCCCAAGAAAACAATAACAACAGTGCTGCAATTTTGAGAGTCGGAAGTCAGCCTTCTGCGTCGCAAAATGCTTTAGTACGCTGCCTACATTGTACTCAAGCTCGTTTTTTTAAAAGTGAGCGTGGTTTGAAAATACATTTTGGGAGGGTACATAAGCCCCAAAATGTGCTTCCAAGCGCAACGCCACCACAGTTGTCCAATCCCCAAATTCCCTTCTGGCAGAACCTTGCAAAATTAAAAAATTCTATACCAATTTTAAAGAGGATTCCCCGTGGTGCAAGGCCTTTAGTGGCGCAAAATCTGGCAGACTGCATTGGCCTTGTAGTACGGGAAAATTCTACCGGAGCTTGGGAACAATTATTCACCTTCTCCTATAGGATTTTACACATTTCAAAAAATCAGGCAACCCCCAAACTTTAACATCACAAATTAAAGACAACTGTATTTTGAACAGTACTTTCGACCCTAAATTCACTGTTTTTCGTAAAAATACTATTTTCCATTATGTAGAATCTAAATTGAGAGAAGGTGATATCAGTGGTGCAGCTAGGTTACTATTCAGCAGCGACGTAGTGGCACCTTGCTCTCCAGAGACTCTTGCAGATCTAAAGAGCAAGCACCCAGTGCCAGGTGATGACCTTGCCTTCCCCGATGCTCCAAATTCTGACACCAACTTTCTGACTGTAACAGCCAAGGACGTGTTATCGACTGTGGGCTCCTTCCGGAATGGTTCTGCTGGCGGCCTCGATGGCCTGACTCCACAACATCTGAAAGATCTTCTGAGTCCGGGCGTTGGGGATGCTATTGGAGCACTTTTGAGGGAGCTTACAGGTTTGATAAACTTAATGTTATCCGGCAATGTGGACGAAGCCATTATTGATATCCTATATGGCGCAAATTTATGCGCATTGCGGAAAAAAGATGGTGGCGTTCGTCCCATTGCCGTAGGTTGTACGTACAGGCGTATGGCAGCCAAAATATGCTGTAAATATTACAGTACAGATATGGCCAACAAATTCCAGCCCCTACAACTCGGGTTTGGGTCTAAAGGGGGCTGTGAGGCTGCTGTACATGCCCTGTCCACGTACCTTGACTGCGGCGAAGGAGAGGTCATTCTTAAGGTTGACTTGAAGAATGCCTTTAACTCAGTTAACAGGGATACCTTGTTGACACATGCCAAGTTAGAAACCCCCAAAATATTCAAATTTCTTTGGCAGTGCTACAGACACCCTTCCAAATTACTATTTAAGGAAAATGTTTTAGAGTCGGCGGTCGGGTGTCAACAAGGCGACCCTCTTGGGCCACTCATTTTCAGTTTATCAATACATCCAATCATTCGGCAACTAAATTCGAAATTTAACATCTGGTATCTTGATGACGGTACTCTAGGAGGGGATATAGACACAGTGCTTCGAGATTTGGCTTTTCTTAAAGATAAATTTAAAACTATTGGTTTAGAACTAAATCCCGCAAAATGTGAAATTTTTCTTAACGGTAATATTAACAAATCTTTGGCAATTTCGAGATTTAATGTTTTGGCCCCTAATTTGAAAGTGTTAGATAAAAGTTCACTCCGTCTCCTAGGGGCCCCGATTCTCGAAGAAGCCTATGATGCCTTTAATGAGGATAAAATTCTAAATTTTAATGAAGTTTCGGACCGACTCCTCCAAATTAATATACATTCAGCTTTTACCATTATTAGATATTGTCTTTTCGTCCCAAAATTAACTCATGCTCTACGATCATCACAATTTTTTAAACATTTGGCACTTTTAGGTAAGTTGGACAAAATTATTCAAAATACCCTATGCAAAATTTTGAATGTAGATTTGAACGACCGAGCCTGGCTCCAAGCATCGCTCCAAGCATCGCTCCAAGCATCGCTCCCGGTGCGCTGGGGTGGGCTCGGTGTTCGTAAAATTTCCGATGTAAGTTTACCAGCTTTTTTAGCTTCGATTCATGGCACAGAGGAATTAACCAGGAAAATCTTGATACCCACACTGGTTTATTCCGAAGTGCCAGGCAAAGCCGAAGCTATAAATGCTTGGAAAATGTTTTGCCCAAACACTGTTTTGCCCACCAACCTAGGCTCCCAGAGACAGTGGGACGAGCCGCTTTGCAGCATATTACGTCAACAGTTACTGAATACGTCCTCTAATGTTGCAGAGCGTGCTCGCCTTCTGGCTGTGGGAGAGTGGGAATCTGGTGTGTGGCTTCAGGCCCTTCCGTCATCCAACATTGGCACCATGTTGGACGACACGACGTTTAGAATTGCAGCCTGTCTTCGTTTGGGTGCTCCCTGTGTTTCTCCTCATCGATGTCACTGTGGTGAGGCAGTCGACAGCCTTGGGCATCACGGCCTATCATGCGGCAGGAGCGCAGGCCGCATGTCACGTCATGCACATTTAAATGACATTATCCGCCGGGCTCTTGTCACCGCTGGTGTTCCAGCTATACTTGAACCAGTTGGCTTGGTGCGCAACGATGGCAAGAGACCGGACGGTATGTCTTTGGTGCCTTGGAAGATGGGTAGGCCTTTGGTGTGGGACGCAACATGCGTCGACACCCTTGCCCCTTCCCATCTTCCAAGTACGACGGATTGCGCCTGTGCTGCTGCGGCATCTGCTGAGACCCTCAAACGGCGAAAATATGATAACATTACAAACAATTACATATTTGAGCCGTTTGGGGTTGAAACGCTGGGTTCGTGGGGTCCAAGCGCACGGTCGCTATACAAAGAAATAGCAAAACGACTGGTCGATGCTTCGCGTGACCAAAGGGCTGGCCTCTTTTTCGCTCAACGGATTGGCATTGCCATCCAACGGGGCAATGCCGCCAGCCTTTTGGGCACATTACCAGTCGACATCGATGGGGAGGAATTCTTCGATGCTTAATTTGATCCTTTTGTATCCTATTTTATATTCTTGTAAATATTAGTTTATATCTTATTACTTTAGTTTACATGTTATATAAAAATGAATAATAAAAAATACACCAAGTTGAATTAGATTTAATAGTAGTAGGTAGTATTTGACTTAGTAGTCGATGTTAATCTGTACACTATATGTGGTAGGCCATAGCGAACATAACATAGCATATAAGATCTTTATATCTGTATGATTCACAGACTAAATTATGATTATTTTAGATAATGAATATTTTTGAATACGAATAGTTCCAATATATTTAATAGTTCGAAATTTAAATATTTTTTTATGTTCGAAAATTATTGATTACCTTCTTGCTAGACAACAGTTTTTGAACAGAAATATCGGGATGGCGTTACCACATTCGGGGAGAAGAGTAAAAAGTCGACTAAAATCAACTTGCTTTGGTTTTTTAAAGAGTTCTTCTGTCGTATATCAGACTGACATACAGTCGACTAGGCGTGATTAAAGCCATGTTGCACAACATTGTTAAACATATACAGCAACACGGAACTTGCTAGGCTAATAATCAATTGTCAATCAAACAATAAGAGGCGCAATTTGTTCCACGTCAGCCAGCAACATCCCGCGTGTGGCGCAACGTTGCCGAACTTTTTAAGCATCACGTATTATGTGTCAAATGTTGCGTACAGTCAAACTATCAGTAATAGGGAGATTAGGATTAGAAGGACTTCAATATTCATGGATAGGTATAATTCACGTTCGTGCACGTTTCACCCTCACATTGTGAAGAATATACGAGCAAGAACCAATCGTTTCAGAGACTCTTTTTTTCTCAGGTCTTTTCTTCTTCCCACAGTCCCGGGTAAGCGGGGCGCGAAAAAGCATCTGATGAGACCACCAAGTTTAGTGCCACCATTGTAACATTGCGTAGTGTCTGTAATAGTGACCCTCTTTCCTGAGACTTTGCCTTTAGCTTGCCATCAGGCGAGGTGAAGTCAAGTTGACGTGTCCTAGATAAAAAAAACAACTACGAATTGCAATTTTCTCGAGCAGTTTAATCTCCAAATATTAATTACAAACTTTAAACCAATAAATTGGAATAAGCCGCAAGATATATTGTTGATTTCATATCTCGACATCGTTCGGAAATTAAAATGACAGGTAAATAAAATCAGGCATCGGTCACGGTCGCGTACAGCCTCATTAACCACACATTAATCTCAGGAATCACTTAACGAGGCCCCAGGATTAGCTTCCTTTGCCAAAAATGTAATAAAAAAGTTTTCGGGTCGTTAGCGGAACGCGGCAACCCTTTTGTCAGGGAAAATTAAATATTGCTGAGGTGAGGCTTAAATGCGAGCGAGTAAAATACAGTACCTACCTTACCTTTGAGTGACGAAGTTGAGGTCTAAAGTTATCACTAACGAGGTAGTTAAAGGACGTGTCGGTAGCTAATTGGTTAAGGAGTCGGCCTTACGATCGAGAGGTCCCGGGATCGAATCGTGACCATTACACTACCGACATGAACCCATTCCTAGCACAAGCAATTTAACTTAGTTGGAGGGATTAGAGGGAATATTGGTACTTGCGGTTGCTAATATCCTTTTTATGTGGAAGAAGGTTTTACAGGACCCTATCAACATGCTTGTGGCCCAAGCCAAGGTAAACCTGCAAGTCGGTAATACCCTTATTAATAAACGAGCTAGGCAGTTGCTCTTGGTCCAGACCTCAGTGTCCAAAATGTGACCTGGGAAATCGCTATAAGGCTATCGGGAAGAAGAGTGAACAGTTTGACTAAGATACTGTAACACATTCTCCAATAATGACCACGATATTTGAATATCACATGCCTTTCATTTTTTTTTAATAATGCACAAAAATTAACGAACATGAAAGTGAAGAATTTGAATAACAACTATCACAGTTACGAATCAAAAGTCTTTCCCCCAAGCTAAAGCCACCATATTCTCCGCTTATCAAACACCCGCTGTTGGTCGGACATACCCCACAAGTCATAAATATCGCTGAACACGTTAAATATTGAGGCGGTGGCCGATCCAACTGACTAACCCTTTGTCGCCGATCGCCAGTGAATGGGTGAAAAATGACCCCCAGCCAAATATTAATAAGTGATTCTATTCAGTGGCTCGTCGATATAAAGTTTACATTTCAACGACAATTTGTTATCTGACAACACTAACGATGTGCGGATAAATATGGCAACTTGGGCTTTATGTTAAATTATGAATTTTAAATTTGGAATCAGATTTTCTTTTTTTAGTGGGAATCTAAATGCTCCTGTAGTGATTAGGTACTTATTATATTTTTGGTCTTTTTTATTTAAACAATTCATAGGTGGAAGTAGAAAGCATCTTCCAAGATCGCAGAGAAGAAAATGTTGAGCTGTATGGCAACGAATTTTACATAATATAATCTATAAAGTAACTGTCTGTTTAGGTCTTCTGCCTAAACTGCTTAACCAATTATGATGAAATTTGATACAGAGGTAAATTAAAACCTTGGCAGAGGACATAAATTATGTTTGATCAATAGCTAGTGTAGGTACTATATACCAAAGACTTATTCTTCATCAACTTGTCTACTTTCTGACTCCATTATTTGGTCTATTTTGACTTTAACAATAGCGATTGCTGTCTACAAATAATCATCTACCTACTTTTGATGCTGACTATTTTTTTATACCACTTAGGTTGCAGACAAGCATTCCGGCTTCCCAATGAGTCGCATGGTGCATGACAAACTAGATCAAGGCAGGTCTTTTTTCAACCGGCTTCCCTTTTTCATAATACATTCATATACACACATAATTGTCAAACAAACAATATATTAATACACCCAATTGAGCAGTCTGACTGGGGAAGTACCTCCGCCCTACAGAATACCGCGGTTATAATAACTTCGTGTTGTGTTCCCAGCGGTGAGTAGGGTAGCCAGAGCTCACTGGAGAATTTGTGCTGTTAGTGGGATGAATAAAGGCTTGTCCTGCTTTGTCCTCTACACTGACGGCACTGAATCTCTATGCTTACAGGGTCGGCAGCGCGAGTGTGGCTTCTCTGGTGTGACACACGTCCATAGGCCACGGTAACTACTTTCCATCAGTTGGGCCGTGCGCTTGTCTGCCACCTAAGTGGTATAATTTATTTTTTTAATTCTTATAATAACAAGCTTTTTCTTTCATGTAGTGGCCGTGGACGCAAATCACGCAACTGGTAGCACAATCGCATGCGCGCGCGACACACTTCGTTACTGGATTTGTGCGCTTGCGCGGCGAGTTCCAAATTTGAATTATTGCCCGTTACGTTCCACGCACTTCACGCACGGCTTTCGTTGCCTTTCGGTTAGTCTTGTTTGAACATTGTTACGAATGTGTCAAGTTTAAGTTTACTTTATTGCAGTTCTTAAAAGTATTTATGATGTCACGAGAGAGAAATTTCAGCTTTTCATTAAGATTCTCAGCATCTCAGCAGATATTGAAAAGCTTTTGTAACTTCATGAAACATCTTTAAGACAATACATTCACTGGTTGTCAAGGATCAGGAAACGAAAAGAAAAACTCTTTCGACATGTCGGGCTGGCATCAGTGTCATCATGGAAACGTATTTTGCTGATTGCATCTAAAACCTAGGTGAACTTTTGGCTCAGGGTCCGCCTTCTGACTCTTCCACTTCACAAGATCTTGGGTGTCCATGATAGTTTTTTTTTTTTTTTTTTTACGTGCGCAAAATCCCCTCGGATACCTCCCCACCGTGCCGGTGGAGGAGGTTAATGTCGGACACGAACCGACTAAAACGCACGCCGCCTGTGGGTCGTTTTGGTTGCCGAAGGTGAGGTTGACAGGCATATCCCTCGCACCCCGGCCGACCCAGGACCATCTCTCACGATCTGGTCATCTTCTCGGGTGTGGGGACTACAGAGTCCCCAACTCGTCCCCGGAAACGGGGAGGCGCGCCACGCGCGCCACCGCCGCGGCCTGCTTCTGCCAGGGTGACAGGCGGCTTCACCTGTCACCCCCAGGCCGGCGCTCATGGGGGGCGGAGGTCGTTCATCGACCTCCGACGCCCGAGTTGCCTTCGTACGCGGGCAGCTTGTCTTGCGATCCTTCGTCGCTCTCGCTGCCGCTCCCGCCCCGCCTCCTCCTTCACGAGCATTACTTGCTCGCAGAAGGAGGCGCCGGCCGCCCACGCATCCGCGCAGCGAACCATCGCCGCGAGCAAGGTGGAGAGCGTGAGAACCCTCACTCCCAGGGCCGCCACAAGCTCCCGTCTCGGCGTCTCCCACGCCGGACACTCGGTGAGCGTGTGCGGACCTGAGTCCTCGCTCGCGTCGCAGTGATGGCACTCGGACGTTGGCTCTTTCTGCATCCGACGCAGATACTTTCCGAAGCATCCGTGCTCGGTGATCATCTGCGTCAGACGGTACGAGAGGCTGCCGTGTGGCCTCTCTAGCCACACCCCCAGGATGGGTCTTACCGCCGTTACTACGGCGTGCCCTGCGCCTGGTTGCCCAAGTCGTATCTCCCATTCCGCCACCATTTCCCTGTGGAGCCGGGATCTCACGGCCCGAATTTCTTCGGGCTCGGGATCGTGACCCCGCTCCCGCGCCGCCCTTCGGAACCGGTATAGCGCCGAAAGGCATCTCGCTTCCAGGATCCAGGTGTCCATGATAGTAAGACCATTGACACGCATTACACCCGCCACTAGGTCAAGTCAGGACTTCTTGGGCCTAACCTTCCTACCGGGTCCCGGTGTGGGCGCCATTGTCAGGCAATGGTGGTGTGACTTTGATTTGTGGTACCTGGAGATTAGAACGAATAATATTTAACATTTTTAGTAACAAAATAAATGACTTCGACATTGATTTTCCGTAAAGTCAAAGTCGAAGTCATTTATTTTCAATTTTGTACAGTAAAATTGTTTCTAAATGACGTCAATAATAATTCTACTTAAGCTTTTTAATGCCACTTAGGTGGCAGACATTCACACGGCCCACCTGATGTAAAGTGGGTACCATAGCCTACAGAGGAGTCACACTCGTTTTGCCGACCCTGTAAGCACAGAGTTTCTGTACCGTCAGTGTAAAAGACAAAGCAGGGCAAGCGTTTAGTCTTCCCGCTGACAGCACGAATTCTCCAGTGAGTTCTGGCTACCCTACTCACCACTGGGAACACAACACAAAGAAACTAGCTTCCTAGGCGCTAGCGGAGAAGAAACGACGCAGCAAACTCCTTTGCAAGATTTTTTAAGACGTCAATTTACAATAGTTCCATAAGGTCAAAAGTGGAGGAATGTACATTTTGTGTCGTGTTACAATGAACAATTGGTATATAAAAAACTACATACATATATATAATCACGCCTTTATCCCTGGAGGGTTAGGCAGAGGTGAATTAATCACCAAACATTGAATTCGGTCCCACGTAATAGGGGGTGAGGCTATTGCCGTTTTTCGGGCACTATTGTTGACTCAAGCCATGCATCTGAGGCTGAGTCTGGGCTGTATATATCTGTCTGATGATAAACAGCCCTATCCCTTAGTCGCCTTGTACGACACCGCATGGGAAGAGATGGGGTGGTTCAAATTCTACTCTGCCGGGAACCACGCGGCTTCTAAAACAACTATACTTTAATAAACAATTTTACATAAACGTGAATTCCCATAATCTAATTATTATTTAGTAGTTGTTGGCCATTGTTCCCGTATTACTGATAATTCTAACTGATTAATTTATTTACGTATAACTTAATAGGGCAAATGGAACAATTGAAATAATTAGCTTAACGATGAATACAAAATAAAACTTGATAAATGAAATCTATTATTAATTATTATTGTGGCTAAACCCGGCCACGTCTACGGCTATATTATTATTTATTTATTTATTTTAAACTTTATGCACAAGTACATATATAAATGTATAAACTCACGCCTATATCCCCGATGGGGTAGGCAGTGGTGCTAGCACCCTCATTTCGTCAGTTTATGTTTAGGTCCCAATGTAATAGGTGGCGAGCCTATTGCCATTAACCAGGCACTTATAAACCTGCGAAAAATACATACATAACTTCGAAAAGCATCGAAAAGTCATTGGTGTGTGCCATGGTAAAACCTGGGATCGAACCCGAGACCTCGTCTCAGCAGTCCATTACCCATACCACTAGGCTACCGCGGTCTTTTTTACTTGCATATACCTAGTCTAGCCATAAATATTGTTACGAAGAAAAAACATTTTTTTTTATTGCAAATAATATTTATTACTTTTACAGTGTGTTAGTTTAATACATAAATATAAAACAATTTAAAATTTAAAAAGCTTATTCGAAGTGGTCTCCATTGGCTGCAACACAGTCCTTTAAACGTTGAGGCCAGTTATCAATAGAAGCACGCACTCTTTCCATGGGAAAATTCTTCACTGCCAATCGTATGGATTATTTTAGGGACTCCAAATTATCATGGCGTTTAGAGCAAGCCATACTCTCTAAAACTGACCATAAATCATAATCCAGCGGATTAAGATCGGGACTAGACGACGGCCAGTCTTCAGCTCTGATGAAGTCCGAAACGTTCACTTCCAACCAAGACTGCGTGGACCGAGCTTTATGACCCGGCGCTGAGTCTTGTTGGAAGGACCATACTTGGTTATTGAACATGGTGTTGTTAAGGGGTTTAACTACCTTCTCAAGAATGGTATCTTGATACACATGTGCCGATGTTTTGATACCTTTTTCACAAAAATATGGCTCAGTCACTCCTTCATAGCTAACACCCCACCAAACCATCACTGAAGTCGGATAATGCCCACGTTGCACTTTGTCGACTAATTGGGAAGCTTCCTTAGAGCTTTGAGCGTAAATACGGTCATTTTGTTTGTTAAAATGTTGCTCAATTGTAAAGATTTTCTCATCCGTAAACAAAATTTTTCTGTGACCTCCCTTTGCGTACCGCTTCAGTAGTTGCTTCGATTTTACCACCCTATTCTTTTTAAATTATCAGTTAAAAAATGACCAGTGCGTCTCTTATAGGCTGCAAGTCCTAAGTCATCTTTTAAAATGCGCGACATGGTTCTGGGTGCTATCTTCATCTCCCGAGATAAAATCTATTGCTTTCGAACAGGATTTCTTCGAATTCTTTCCCTTACTGCTTTGACCACCTTTTTCGTACGAACACTACGTGGACGGCCAGATCTTTTTCTGACACAAACAGAGGAGGTCTCATTGTACCTATTAATAGCCCGGTACACAAACATTTGACTAATACCAAGCGTATGGAGAGTTTTAAAAATTACATCGGTTTTCTTTAAAACCCCACTCCATTTTAATATAGCAAAATATTGTACAATGTATTGGCGCCAAAATTAGAAAACACAATGAACAATCGTATAAAAATGACAGATTCCAAATTCAAATGTAATATCTTTCTTATTTTAATTGTAACAGTATTTATGGCCAGACTAAGTATACATATAATATACATAATATAAACAAACATATCAAATACAGATATTAAATATATACATAGCCATACAATATACATACTTAAACAGCCTTAAATATCTTTGATTTGATATTACTCGGATGATTCTGCTAGTTCCTCGAACAATAGTTGGCGAACTTTTGCCTTGATTATGATTGACTAAAAACTCGGTTCTGTAGAAACTTCGTTGTTTTGTTTTATGCGGCACTTATCAGTTTCTTAAAATTTCTTATTTAATAAAATGGAAGGTGTCATTTCGCACACTGCCTCAAAGTCAAAAATCATTTATTCTGCATATACCATTAAATCAGCACTTAAAAAACATCAACATAAAAATAAATATGAAAGACTAGCTTAGCAAATGAACCACCGCGGTTCGAAACGCGGCCCCGACCTAAGAAGAAGAAGAAGAAGCAAGAAAGTCAGCGGGCATTTTTTTTGGTCTATTTACAAACATTTACTAAGTCTTCTTAGTCTAAATACAATAATTTACTTGAGTAGCATAGTTGAGCGGACGGCACTTCGTCTTAGCGTTAATCCCAGTTGCACCAAGAGCTTTCACCTCCGAGTCTGGGGTCCGCTTTACCAGTCTAACTGCGGATTTATCTGAACTTCCATATTTTCCGTGAAGCGACTGTCATAACCCGAAGGCGATAGGCCAACTACCAGCAACGAATGCAATAGATGTTCGTATGGTAACCAGACCATATCAAATACCCATATTCATGCATATAAATATTTGCACTGAGTGGAGATTGAACCGCAGCAGCCCCGTTCACTGACGCTGCACTGTGAATTCGCACACTAATGAAAATAAATAAACACGATGATAAGTAATTCTTATTTTTGTACCCTTGGGTAGACAATTTAACAAATACAAACAATTTAAATCTGTATGTAGCTGTATTAGCTGTTGTCCGCTATTCGTTCCGTTCCTGCAACTTATGGGGACCTATTTCCGGGATAAAAACATATCCCTGTACCAAATTTCAACCAGATTGTAGAAGCTTTTAGAGTGTCATTGAATAACAAAACATACAAACATCTTCATATTTTTGATACAGGTACCTAGGTTTTTCTGTCAAGTCTTAGCGCTAAGGTGTTTGGTAGGTACCTACTGTTAAATAAGTAGGTATCATCCTATTGAATACGTAATTGTTTGTTTTACATTTAAATAGAATAGTCATTTATTTAAACAGCATTAATACGAACGCGTCGAACAACACTCTCCGCATCGTTCCCGGCGCAAAGGTGCCCATGATGCTGGTCGCGTTGCCTCGCTAAATCGACGTATGTGAACTTAGCATCTCACTTGCTGGCATCTCACAAAAAAACGATAGTTCTATTGGCATCCCACATAGTTCTATAGTTCTCAATAAGTTTTAACAATAGTTCCATTGATTTAAGTACCAAAATCGAACTTTAAAAAAATGAGATGCTAACTTCACAAAAAATTTCCAGCATCTCATCAAAAAACCTCAAAAATAGTGGTAATTAACATAGTTACACAGTTCTAGATAAGTTTCAACAATAGTTCTATAGATTTTTGTATCGAAATCGCATTTTTAAAAATTGAGATTTTAACTTCACAAAATATATTACGGCATTTCATCGAATTTCGCTTCATTGACCATGCAGACGTGGATAACTAAGAAGTTTTGCATTATAAACTTATTCTGTTGATTGCTCTACTGCTTGACTTTAATAAGAATCGAAGGACAGAGATACTGAGGTTTATATATACTGAGTATAGAGAGATCACACACGAAAAGACGAATATGTTCTACACAACACTTAAAAAATGGTGATATGCTGTCACCTAACTTAGAGTTCTGTGCATTATTATACTTTTGTATCATAGATACAGTCTGCTACATAAGAAATAACAGAGTTCTGAACATATTGAGTTGAAGTAAGGTGAGATGATGTGGTTTAACTGAGAGTTATGTGCCAAAAAAACTTACCGTTTTGACCAATACGCTTAAACAAGGGTGAGATGCTGATACACTTCTAAGAGTTCTGTACTCCAAAATACTTTTAAATGGTAGGTAGAGGTCTGCCACATATAAAACGAGAGTGTTCTGGACACATAGATATGGGAAAGGGTGAGATGCTGATGTTCAACCGAAAGTTATGAGCAAAAAAGTGTGTTGAGCAATAGGCTTAGAGAAAGGAGAGATGCTGATACATTACTAAGAGTTCTGTACTTCAGAAAGCTGTCAATTAATAGATAAAGGTCTGCTACACATAAAACAAGAGAGTTCTGGCCATGTAGAGTTGAAAAAGGGTGAGATGCTGAGGTCCAACCGAGAGTCATATGTCAAAAAAATGAATTGAACAATGGACTTAGAGAAGGGTGAGATGCTGATACATTACTAAGAGTTCTGTACTCCGCAAAGCTTTCAAATAGTAGGTGAAGGTCTGCCACATATAAAACGACAGAGTTCTGTACACAAAGAGATGAGAAAAGGTAAGATGCTAAGGTTCAAACGAGAGTTATGAGCCAAAAAAAGTGTGTTGAGCAATAGGCTTAGAGAAAGGTGAGATGCTGATACATTACTAAGAGTTCTGTACTTCAAAAAGCTGTTAATTATTAGATAAAGGTCTTTCACACATAAAACAAGAGAGTTCTGGCCATGTGGAGTTGAAAAAAGGTGAGATTCTGAGGTCCGACCGAGAGTCATATGCAAAAAAAAGAGTTTTGAGTAATAAGCTTAAACAAGGGTGAGATGCTGATACATTACTAAGAGTTCTGTACTCCGAAAAGCTTTCAAATAGTAGGTGAAAGTCTGCCACATATAAAACAAAAGAGTTCTGGACACAAAAAGATGAGAAAGGGTGAGATGCTAAGGTTCAAACGTTAGTTATGAGCAAAAAAAAAGTGTGTTGAGCAATAGGCTTAGAGAAAGGTTAGATGCTGATACATTACTAAGAGTTCTGTACTCCGCAAAGCTTTCAAATAGTAGGTGAAGGTCTGCCACATATAAAACGACAGAGTTCTGGACACATAGATATGGGAAAGGGTAAGATGCTGATGTTCAACCGAAAGTTATGAGCAAAAAAGTGTGTTGAGCAATAGGCTTAGAGAAAGGTGAGATGCTGATACATTACTAAGAGTTCTGTACTTCAGAAAGCTGTCAATTATTAGATAAAGGTCAGCTACACATAAAACAAGAGAGTTCTGGCCATATAGAGTTGAAAAAGGGTGAGATGCTGAGGTCCAACCGAGAGTCATATGTCAAAAAAATGAATTGAGCAATGGACTTAGAGAAGGGTGAGATTCTGATACATTACTAAGAGTTCTGTACTTCAAAAAGCTGTTAATTATTAGATAAAGGTCTGTCACACATAAAACAAGAGAGTTCTGGCCATGTAGAGTTGAAAAAAGGTGAGATTCTGAGGTCCAACCGAGAGTCATATGCAAAAAAAAGAGTTTTGAGTAATAAGCTTAAACAAGGGTGAGATGCTGATACATTACTAAGAGTTCTGTACTCCGCAAAGCTTTCAAATAGTAGGTGAAGGTCTGCCACATATAAAACAACAGAGTTCTGTTCACAAAGAGATGAGAGAGGGTGAGACGTCCAACCGAGAGTCACATGTCAAAAAAATGAATTGAGCAATGGACTTAGAGAAGGGTGAGATGGTGATACATTACTAAGAGTTCTGTACTCCGAACAGCCTTCAAATAGTAGGTGAAAGTCTGCCACATATAAAACAAAAGAGTTCTGGACACAAAAAGATGATGAAGGGTGAGATGCTAAGGTTCAAACGATAGGTATGAGTAAAAAAAAGTGTGTTGAGCAATAGGCTTAGAGAAAGGTTAGATGCTGATACATTACTAAGAGTTCTGTACTCCGCAAAGCCTTCAAATAGTAGGTGAAGGTTTGCCACATATAAAACGACAGAGTTCTGGACACATAGATATGGGAAAGGGTGAGATGCTGATGTTCAACCGAAAGTTATGAGCAAAAAAGTGTGTTCAGCAACAGGCTTAGAGAAAGGTGAGATGCTGATACATTACTAAGAGTTCTGTACTTCAGAAAGCTGTCAGTTATTAGATAAAGGTCTGTCACACATAAAACAAGAGATTTCTGGCCATGTAGATTTGAAAAAAGGTGAGATTCTAAGGTCCAACCGAGAGTCATATGCAAAAAAAAGAGTTTTGAGTAATAAGCTTAAACAAGGGTGAGATGCTGATATATTACTAAGAGTTCTGTACTCCGAAAAGCTTTCAAATAGTAGTTGAAAGTCTGCCACATATAAAACAAAAGAGTTCTGGACACAAAAAGATGAGAAAGGGTGAGATGCTAAGGTTCAAACGATAGTTATGAGCAAAAAAAAGTGTGTTGAGCAATAGGCTTAGAGAAAGGTTAGATGCTGATACATTACTAAGAGTTCTGTACTCCGCAAAGCCTTCAAATAGTAGGTGAAGGTTTGCCACATATAAAACGACAGAGTTCTGGACACATAGATATGGGAAAGGGTGAGATGCTGATGTTCAACCGAAAGTTATGAGCAAAAAAGTGTGTTCAGCAACAGGCTTAGAGAAAGGTGAGATGCTGATACATTACTAAGAGTTCTGTACTTCAAAAAGCTGTCAATTATTAGATAAAGGTCTGTCACACATAAAACAAGAGAGTTCAGGCCATGTAGAGTTGAAAAAAGGTGAGATTCTGAGGTCCAACCGAGAGTCATATGCAAAAAAAAGAGTTTTGAGTAATAAGCTTAAACAAGGGTGAGATGCTGATACATCACTAAGAGTTCTGTACTTCAAAAAGCGGTCAATTATTAGATAAAGGTCTGCCACATATAAAACAAGAGAGTTCTGGCCATGTAGAGTTGAAAACGAGATTGTGAGGTCCAACCGAGAGTCATATGCAAAAAAAAAGGGTTTTGACTAATAAGCTTAAACAAGGGTGAGATACTGATACATTACTAAGAGTTCTGTACTCCGAAAAGCTTTCAAATAGTAGGTAAAAGTCTGCCACATTTAAAACGAAAGAGTTCTGGACACAAAAATATGAGAAAGGGTGAGATGCTAAGGTTCAAACGAGAGTTATGAGCCAAAAAAAGTGTGTTGAGCAATAGGCTTAGAGAAAGGTGAGATGCTGATACATTACTAAGAGTTCTGTACTTCAGAAAGCTGTCAAATAATAGATGAAAGTCTGCCACATATAAAACAAATGAGTTCTGGCCATGTAAAGTTGACAAAAGGGTGAGATTCTGAGGTCCAACAGAGAGTCATATGCGAAAAAAAGAGTTTGGAGTAATAAGCTAAAACAAGGGTGAGATGTTGATACACTACTAAGAGTTCTGTACTTCAAAAAGCTTTCAAATAGTAGGTGGAGGTCTGCTACTTATAAAACAAAAGAGTTCTGGACACAAAAAGATGAGAAAGCGTGAGATGCTAAGGTTCAAACGAGAGTTGTGAGCCAAAAAAAGTGTGTTGAGTAATAGGCTTAGAGAAAGGTGAGATACTGATACATCACTAAGAGTTCTGCATTTCAAAAAGCTGTAAATTATTAGATAAATGTCTGCCGCACATAAAAAAAGAGAGTTCTGGCCACGTAGAGTTGAAAAAGGGTGAGATGCTGAGGTCCAACCGAGGGTCATATGTCAAAAAATAAGAGTTGAGCAATAGGGTTAAACAAAGGTGAGATGCTGATACATTACTCAGAGTTCTGTACTTCAGAAAGATGTCAAATAATAGATGAATGTCTGCCACATATAAAAAAAGAGAGTTCTGGCCATGTAGAGTTGAAAAAAGGTGAGATGATTAGGTCCAACCGAGAGTCATATGTCAAAAAAATGAATTGAGCAATGGACTTAGAGAAGGGTGAGATGCTGATACATTACTAAGAGTTCTGTACTCCGAAAAGCTTTCAAATAGTAGATGAAAGTCTGCCACATATAAAACGAAGGAGTTCTGGCCATGTAGAGTTGACAAAAGGGTGAGATGCTGAGGTCCAACCGAGAGTCATATGGGAAAAAAAGAGTTTTGAGTAATAAGCTAAAACAAGGGTGAGATGTTGATACATTACTAAGAGTTCTGTACTCCAAAAAGCTTTCAAATAGTAGTTGGAGGTCTGCTACTTATAAAACAAAAGAGTTCTGGACACAAAATATGAGAAAGGGTAAGATGCTAAGGTTCAAACGAGAGTTGTGAGCCAAAAAAAGTGTGTTGAGTAATAGGCTTAGAGAAAGGTGAGATACTGATACATCACTAAAGAGTTCTGCACTTCAAAAAGCTGTTAATTATTAGATAAATGTCTGCCGCACACAAAAAAAGAGAGTTCTGGTCACGTAGAGTTGAAAAAGGGTGAGATGCTGAGGTCCAACCGAGGCTAATATGTCAAAAAATAAGAGTTGAGCAATAGGGTTAAACAAAGGTGAGATTCTGATACAATACTAAGAGTTCTGCACTTCTAAAAGCTGTCAATTATTAGATATATGTCTGCCACATAAAAAAAGAGAGTTCTGGCCACGTAGAGTTGAAAAAGGGTGAGATGCTGAGGTCTAACCGAGGGTCATATGTCAAAAAATAAGATTTGAGAAATAGGGTTAAACAAAGGTGAGATTCTGATACATTACTAAGAGTTCTGCACTTCTAAAAGCTGTCAATTATTAGATATATGTCTGCCGCACATAAAAACAGCGAATTCTGGCCATGTAGAGTTGAAAAAAGGTGAGATGCTGAGGTCCAACCGAGAATCATATGTCAAAAAAATGAATTGAGCAATGGACTTAGAGAAGGGTGAGATGCTGATACATTACTAAGAGTTCTGTACTCCAAAAAGCTTTCAAATAGTAGTTAGAGGTCTGCTGCACATAAAACGAAAGAGTTCTGAACACAAACTGGACACTTCCTCATCTCTTTGTGTATAGAACTCTGTCGTTTTATATGTAGCAGACCTTCACCAACTATTTGAAAGCTTTTCGGAGTACAGAACTCTTAGTAATGTATCAGCATCTCACCTTTCTCTAAGCCTATTGCTCAACACACTTTTTTGCTCATAACTTTCGGTTGAACATCAGCATCTCACCCTTTCCCATATCTATGTGTCCAGAACTCTGTCGTTTTATATGTGGCAAACCTTCACCTACTATTTGAAAGCTTTGCGGAGTACAGAACTCTTAGTAATGTATCAGCATCTAACCTTTCTCTAAGCCTATTGCTCAACACACTTTTTTTTGCTCATACCTATCGTTTGAACCTTAGCATCTCACCCTTTCTCATCTTTTTGTGTCCAGAACTCTTTTGTTTTATATGTGGCAGACTTTCACCTACTATTTGAAAGCTTTTCGGAGCACAGAACTCTTAGTAATATATCAGCGTCTCACCCTTGTTTAAGCTTATTACTCAAAACTCTTTTTTTTGCATATGACTCTCGGTTGGACTTCAGAATCTCACCTTTTTTCAACTCTACATGGCCAGAAATCTCTTGTTTTATGTGTGACAGACCTTTATCTAATAATTGACAGCTTTTTGAAGTACAGAACTCTTAGTAATGTATCAGCATCTCACCTTTCTCTAAGCCTGTTGCTCAACACACTTTTTTTGGCTCATAACTCTCGTTTGAACATTAGCATCTCACCCTCTCTCATCTCTTTGTGAACAGAACTCTGTTGTTTTATATGTGGCAGACCTTCACCTACTATTTGAAAGCTTTGCGGAGTACAGAACTCTTAGTAATGTATCAGCATCTCACCCTTCTCTAAGTCCATTGCTCAATTCATTTTTTTGCTCATAACTATCGTTTGAACCTTAGTATCTCACCCTTTCTCATCTTTTTGTGTCCAGAACTCTTTTGTTTTATATGTGGCGGACTTTCACCTACTATTTGAAAGCTTTTCGGAGTACAGAACTCTTAGTAATGTATCAGCATCTCACCCTTGTTTAAGCTTATTACTCAAAACTCTTTTTTTTGCATATGACTCTCGGTTGGACCTCAGAATCTCACCTTTTTTCAACTCTACATGGCCAGAACTCTCTTGTTTTATGTGTGACAGAGCTTTATCTAATAATTAACAGCTTTTTGAAGTACAGAACTCTTAGTAATGTATCAGAATCTCACCCTTCTCTAAGTCCATTGCTCAATTCATTTTTTTGACATATGACTCTCGGTTGGACCTCAGCATCTCACCCTTTTTCAACTCTACATGGCCAGAACTCTCTTGTTTTATGTGTAGCTGACCTTTATCTAATAATTGACAGCTTTCTGAAGTACAGAACTCTTAGTAATGTATCAGCATCTCACCTTTCTCTAAGCCTATTGCTCAACACACTTTTTTTGACTCATAACTCTCGTTTGAACCTTAGCATCTTACCTTTTCTCATCTCTTTGTGTACAGAACTCTGTCGTTTTACATGTGGCAGACCTTCATCTACTATTTGAAAGCTTTGCGGAGTACAGAACTCTTAGTAATGTATCAGCATCTCACCCTTCTCTAAGTCCATTGCTCAATTCATTTTTTTGACATATGACTCTCGGTTGGACCTCAGCATCTCACCCTTTTTCAACTCTACATGGCCAGAACTCTCTTGTTTTATGTGTAGCAGACCTTTATCTATTAATTGACAGCTTTTTGAAGTACAGAACTCTTAGTAATGTATCAGCATCTCACCTTTCTCTAAGCCTATTGCTCAACACACTTTTTTGCTCATAACTTTCTGTTGAACATCAGCATCTCACCCTTTCCCATATCTATGTGTCCAGAACACTCTCGTTTTATATGTGGCAGACCTCTACCTACCATTTAAAAGTATTTTGGAGTACAGAACTCTTAGAAGTGTATCAGCATCTCACCCTTGTTTAAGCGTATTGGTCAAAACGGTAAGTTTTTTTGGCACATAACTCTCAGTTAAACCACATCATCTCACCTTACTTCAACTCAATATGTTCAGAACTCTGTTATTTCTTATGTAGCAGACTGTATCTATGATACAAAAGTATAATAATGCACAGAACTCTAAGTTAGGTGACAGCATATCACCATTTTTTAAGTGTTGTGTAGAACATATTCGTCTTTTCGTGTGTGATCTCTCTATACTCAGTATATATAAACCTCAGTATCTCTGTCCTTCGATTCTTATTAAAGTCAAGCAGTAGAGCAATCAACAGAATAAGTTTATAATGCAAAACTTCTTAGTTATCCACGTCTGCATGGTCAATGAAGCGAAATTCGATGAAATGCCGTAATATATTTTGTGAAGTTAAAATCTCAATTTTTAAAAATGCGATTTCGATACAAAAATCTATAGAACTATTGTTGAAACTTATCTAGAACTGTGTAACTATGTTAATTACCACTATTTTTGAGGTTTTTTGATGAGATGCTGGAAATTTTTTGTGAAGTTAGCATCTCATTTTTTTAAAGTTCGATTTTGGTACTTAAATCAATGGAACTATTGTTAAAACTTATTGAGAACTATAGAACTATGTGGGATGCCAATAGAACTATCGTTTTTTTGTGAGATGCCAGCAAGTGAGATGCTAAGTTCACATACGTGCTAAATCGCAATGGATATCCTTTGCCCCAGGCACAAGCCGGATCGGGAGTCACCGCCTTGACCCCCGACTCCCCATAGTCACCACCGCAATAGGCACAAAATAATATTGTGGGTCCATTGCAGCGTATTTCACCTTTTTTATAATTAAATTATATTCTAAAATAATACATTTAGAATGTACCTAAAAACATTGCTCCACAGACATCGGTGAAAGGGATTTAGCCACCGTTGGTTAGGTATATTTTTATTAGATATTTTGTCTTTCTTCACTAAATTCATTCCTAAAACACAGTAATTATTATATTTTTCTGGCGCCAACAATATTCGATACAAATTACTTCTCAATAAAACCACAGAAAAATAACGTTATCGCACAAAAAACGTTATTTTCTAGAAATCGGTATTTTATGTTGCCGTTATTTGTACATGTGACCACAGGATGTGACCCAACTCGTACGGTTCATTACGTCGGCGCGATTGATTCCTGAGCCCGGGGCTGCCGGGGCCCCGGGGGCGGGGAAGTGACCTGTGACACCATGGCGCCAGTGTTTTTTTAATGTCTGGATTTTTAATTGATACAAGAAATGAATGATTTCTGGGTTTTCGTTTCCGCTTTATTAGTTGCAAACTTGGTATACATTAATTTTAATTAGATATAAATAAATGTTAAATAAATAAATATTCTAGGACATAATTACATAGAGCCAACTAGACCCACTCTTACCTTCTAGAATGTGAATAAACATACTTTTATTAAAGCTTCAGCTTTCTGTTTAATGACAGGCAAGTCTTCCCTAGAAATTAACTAGATCTTGGTTTTACTAGCATATTTTTTTTATACTGCTTAGGTGGCAGACAAGCACACGGCCCACCTGATGGAAAGTGGTTACCGTGACCTAGGACGTATGCACAGTTACACTCGCGATGCCGACCATGAAGAAACCTTCTGATGCCCCTCTTGAAGAACCCCACATTGTAGGTGCTTGAGAAAACCACAGCAGGGAGGTCATTCCACATCTTAAGTGTGCGTGAAATGAAGTTTCTTTCATACCGCACAGTGCGCACCGTCTCAGTTCGCAATGTGTGAGGATGAATTCCCTGCCTATGGCGAGAGGTGCGATGATAGAATGTAGCTGTGGGCATCATGTCAAACAATTCATCTGAGCACAAACCATTGTATAGGCGGTAGAACACACATAGCGAGGCAAAGTCCCTCCTAAGGCTAAGAGGTTCCACACTACCTGTGAGTATAGAATTGTCAACCAGCTTCAACGCCCGTCCTTGCACCGAGTCGAAGGGGTCAAGCTGGTATGCAGGCGCTCCAGCAAAAAGGTGACAGCAGTACTCCATGTGGGGCCGGACCTGTGCCTTATAAAGAAGCTATAAGAATATAGCGAACTGCAAAACACTATACAGATTTATTCTGTATTATAATCCAACTACCTCATTGTTCAGGTCTCAAACTTATGTATAGATCACATAAGTTTGAAAAACACTGTACTAATATAATGCAAGGCAATTCAACGTCTCAAAATGCAGCCTAAAATTCCTTTTACTTTTTAAAATCGAATTAGGCAAAAGTGTCAAGCTACGAGGACGGGTGATTAGTAACGAAACACATTTTCATAATTAGAACACAGTGTTAGGGGCCATTATTATTTTTTATCATCTGTGGCATTTCTGTTATTTATTGCTTTGAATATTTATTTGAAACGGTTTTATTTTTAAATATCGATGTCAATGTTGCGTAAAATGGTCGAATTTCGGAAATGTCGTTGTTTCTTGTGACGGTGAAATGTTACCGTGCGCCAATCCCGGTTGCATCCAAAGCCGGGGCCCGCTTTCCTACTCTTCCTTTTCATGATTTTGTCCACTTGGATTTTATGCGAGTGACCGTTGTCTGTCCCCTTAACCTTGGAGAGGAAAGCCTATCAATCAGAATATAATCACATTCTTCAATCAGAAAACTCTACAATACTGATGCTAGACCATACCTGCACTCTTACTTTTCTTCTCACCGTAAGTGCCAAAAACCCCAATATATGCATACTGGGGTTAGCTTTTGTATTGGGTCTAGAACGCGGATAAATGTAGGCAAATACTTTATTTTTTTAATACTTTACATAAAATATGTATTTTAAAGTTTATGTTATTGCAATCTTTATATTAAAATTATAAAACTTTACATAATATGTATAGGCACACCAAGATCACTTCAAATATACTAATATAATACAAATATTTGCTTTGAACGGCCATCGAATTTCTGACCTTTGACTCGACTGTCGAACGCTCTACAATAACGCCACAGAGGTCATCAATCGGTAGTAGATATACGGGCAATACTTCCACGTTCGTATTTAAAAAAAAAACAACAATAAAAAAACCCAAATGGACTATGACAACCAACACGGAAGCCACTGGAACTCAAAATTATTATTATTATGTAATACAAGTAACGTTTGACAACGTTTAGCTGGCTGTGCATCAAATAATAAACAAGCCCGGCTCAACGGTAGCACAATGGCTGACGCTCTATAAACTATAAAATATTGTCACCGGCCGTAGTATATGCGAACACATCAGATAAAATAGGAGCCTTTTTATAGTACGTATTGCGAAAGGATTTTGTTGCGATTGTGATTTTTTTGTAATATTATTTTGTATCTATATTATTACCGAATTGTTTTTTTGAAGTAAAACTTCTTTAGGCGCGTTATGCAGTTTTCATAGAAAATTTTGTTTGTAGAAATTTTTGGGTGAGTTAAAGTCATGGAACGTCAAGTCAAGTCCGCTCACGCTGATTGTTTTTTTTTTTAAATTGAGTTCAAATCTTGCTTACCTACATTTTAGTTTTGTTCACAATACACTAATATGATGCCGTAGAGCTGGTCTGATAATGGAGTACGAAACTGGACATAGGAACTTCTAAACTAACCAAAATAATCCTATCTAGTTAGGATCGTTTGGCTTGTCTTGGCAAGCACTCTAGTGCTACATGTTAATACTAAAACTAAAAACTTAAAAATAAAATAATTACTAACGAAAAACTTTTTTTAAACAAGCTTTTATACAAAATGATTTCATGCCAGAGGTGTACTGAATACTGATAAGCGTGCAACGCAATTTTAAATAAATAAAACTAGAATAAAATTATTTTTAACTAAAGCTTTTTTAAATGTCACTTGGCCATGATGCCCTTTTTATATATAAAATACAAATAAAATATTACAAAATCAATTGACGTGATTAGGTAACGGAAAAAAGTAGTAATTTTCTTTCTAATAAATAAATAATAAATAACCTCTATTAACTGTCAAAAAATTGTATCTCTAACATTCTTGCGTATACTATACACCAGATGCGTAGAGAAATAAAAAATCTCACACAATGGCTCTAAGTGGAGTCAGTAACTAAATAATAAAGTTTAACGACACCTTATTAAGAATTTATTTGTTGGTACTCCCGAATTATTCCGTAATTTATTACAAATAACATTCTAACCACTAAAATGTTATATAACAAATATAACAATACACATTTCGTGTACATTTGTTACGGGATTTGATTTTAATGATCCCCTCTTCAATATAAAGCCGCCCATTCATACTTCCAACTTGTTCAATATATGAGGTAATTTTAATGGGATTCCTTTAGATTTATTTCGATTTTTGAACAGATAGATTTTATGTCAATTTTTTAAATTTAGAATTGTTATGTACAGAACTTTACGAGACCACCAACGTAAGCTACTAAAATGCCTAGATATATTCTTAATTCTAATTTATAATGTAAATTTATAGGTTTTTTAACAATATTCTCTTGAAATCTATACTGGAGAAGTCATAATAAAATAGGAATATATTTCTTTTACTATTAATTGTTGAAAAAGACACACACAATTCACTAACATTAACATTTTATTTGTCAGCCTTTTTATCCAGCTCTGTTTAGCTGTTCTGGCGTTATTGAGAACAAACATCCTTTAATGCAAACTTTCACATTTAGAAATAGTAGTATACTTGGGATAGACAGTAATGTTATAAAATTAAAAATATGGTGTAGTTATCGGTTAAACTAAAATAGATAGTTTATTAAAAACAGCAGCAACAGAAAGAGAGAGAAGTATAAGTAAAATAAAATTAATATACGTCTTTACACAAAGTATTATTAACATAAAGCAAAAAGTTAAGTATGACGTAAAACACACTGCAAACCTGCAACTCACTGCCTTTATATTGCAGAAGTATCTTCATTCGATAGATAAGTCGAATTAATCGACAATTTCATTTATGTCGGCTACACGATCTCAAGTTATCCTTTACAATTGCATCTTTTCTTCTTTTCAATTTTCAATAACTCTATTTCTGTTTAATACATTCCGAATAAGGTGTAAAGTACAATTTAATTGTTACAAAAATGGTGTAAAATTATCAATGAATGGTCTCTAGGGACCCTAACCCTTCAATATTCAATGAATTTTACAATATCATTATTCCACTAAATGGTTTTAAAGTACCCGAAATGAATATCCTACTATTTCACACCAGTGTCACAGACATGCCGACGCCGAATTCCACATTCAAAGTCAATCAATAGAAATTGTTGTTAAAGGAATCACTATTCATTCACCAACTGTAAAATTCAAAATTCGAAATATAATTTATCATTAATTGTATCATTAGCCGTATCGTATTTACTCTTGTGACGCGCCATCACTTCATTTTCTCTCTCTTTAAGTCTCATTTTAATGATTGATGATAGACAGAGATAGAATAATGATAAATGATGAGTGAAGCGATGAAAAGGCTGGCAACCATGTGTTGCACGCATTTCTCTAAGATCGTCAGATGTTTGGGTGTCCTATACAATTTTAACTGGTCATTCATAACCCGTTATTAATGATTTGTAGATCGTGCGATAATAGATTTAAGAGTGGGGCTATTAGTTAAGCTAAGCAACTGTTCATTATATTTGAAACGGATAAAAATAAAATATATTATTGTATCAGTCCGATGGTGTGGTAACTTTTTTTTAATATACGGAATGTAGGTGTTGGAATGGTTAGGCCTATCGGAAGAGGTGTGTTAATATCCACATTTTTTATTAGTTATTTTGAGTTTCATGTAAAAGTGAGTTCATCTATTATACGCCTATTTACTCTAGGACACTACAACTTTCAAGATTATGTCAGAGTGAACTCTCAATTGTAGTAGTATCTACGTTGGTAAGTATCTTGTCCCTTATCTTGTCGCTATGTCCAATAGATGTAGATATAATAGGTTTATACACTAGCAAGGTTTAAAGACCCTCTTTCTTTTTTTCTCTTCCATTTAATCTCAACTTATTTTTTTTTTGAACAATACAATTCAACTATCTACTATAAATTTAATTATTTGCAACAGTACTGCTACCATTAAATGATTTCTACTTATATAGATTTCTATTGAGGTAGTTTATATTCAGAATCACAACCAAGTTCTATTTTTAAAACTTTTTTTTTTCTTTTTCATATTTAATATTTGGCCTCATCTTCTAAATTCAAAAACTTATTTTTACTTTATAATAATCGTACTTCACGCCAGTTTTACGTATACTATCAATGGAGACCTGTTTGTTCACTTCAATCGTCCCTAAAAATAAATTCTCATCGAATCTCGGTCCATTTATATAGAGCTATCGTACGAAATCAAATTTTATCCTTCAACTAAATCGTTGGCGGAAATTAAGAAAAAATCACTATATTCCACCCTCGTATAAAGTAATATAGTTTATGACTTTATGACAAATGCATTAATGAATGAATGAGTGAACGAATTCAGAGGGGAGCCATATTTATTGTGTTTTCTCCGTTGAGCTAGTTAAGCTTTTGGTGTTAGGATGGTGTTACAAGAGATCGCAAGATTTTTTTTTGTATGTCATGTAGGTAGATTTTATTTCATAAAAATAAATATATATTTTTTAATCTACCTATCTATGACCTAACTTTTTTTTTTTTTTATATAGGACACGCCAACTTGACCTCACCTCGCCTGATGGTAAGCTAAAGGCAAAGTCTCAGGAAAGAGGGTCACCATTACAGACACTAAGTGCTACAATGGTGGCACTCAGCTTGGCGGCCTCATCAGATGCTTTTTCACGCCCCGCTTAAAGGCCCCGGGACTGTAGGAAGAAGGAAACACGTGTGCTGGTAATGAATTCCAGGTCTTGGTGGTGCGGCAAAGAAAAGAGTCTCCGAACCGCTTGGTTCTTGCTCGTATATTCTGCACAGTGTGAGGGTGACATCTAAGGCCTGCACGTGTTGTCCTATGTAGGAAAGGAGATGGTGGGATTAGTTGGAAGAGCTCGTCAGAACACTCACCGTGGTAGAGACGGTAAAATACAGCCAAGGAAGCAATATCTCTACGCATCTGCAAAGGCTCGAGGGTGTTCGTGACCTCAGGGTTCCCAATAATTCGGACCGCGCGTCGCTGCAACCTGTCGAGAGCATCTAGTAGGTATTTCGCGGAGCCATCCCGGAGATGCGAGCAGTATTCCACGCAGGAGCGAATTTGTGTCTTATAGAGAAGACACCGCCGCTCCGGCGTGAAGTAGTATTTAATGATACAGTACTGTGTACTTACCTAGCAAGATCGTGTCAATTTATTTCTAATATCAACCGTTGCCTACGGCTCCGCCCTTGTTTAATGTTAATCTGAAGTCTTCGACTAATAGGAAATTAACCTTATTCCTGGAATAAATAGGACATAGTTATTGGTCGTATTCTGCCTGAGTGCAAATATCGGTCCCGTCCATCCATCCCCCCTCTTTTTTTTCTGGCGAAAGATGGGGACGCCGTAGTCCCACTCCCGACAGGACCTTCTATGGCCAAAGGGATATGTCAAAGGCTACCTCACCCCCGGCAACGGATGGCCTAAGGCGGCCGTGCGGTTTTAGTCGGTCCGAGTCCGACATATCCACGCAAGCTGGGTCCAGCGTAGTAGTATTCGAGAGGAATTCCGCACGTTTAAAAACCGTCCATCCAGTCGTAGTTACATGATGAAGTAACATACAAATTTATAGTAACTTAAAAAAGGATACTGATTTATAGCAAATTTAGCATGATTTGACATTATTAAAGGGAAAGTGGTGGTCTTCTTCAGTTCACGGAATTCTTGGTTATTCCTTCATTGTAAACCTTTGAGGATGCCGTAAGGAGAAACCGGTCAAGTCTAATAAATATTAAAAATAATGTGGAAAAGCACAAGTGAGTTATCAATATGTGTAACAACAAGTTCTACCAAGTGCCATCAATCAACAGTAAAAATAGTCTGTTGGTTTCCTTAAAACATAACATAAACTCACGCCTATATCCCCGAAGGGGTAGGCAGAGGTGCTAGCACCCACATTTCGCCAGTTTATGTTCAGGTCCCAATGTAATAGGTGGCCTATTGCCATTAACCCGGCACATATAAACCTACGATAAATACACACATAACTTCGAAAACTCATCGGTGTGTGCCATGTTAAAACCTGGGATCGAACCCGAGACCTCGTCTCAGCAGTCCATTACCCGTACCACTAGGCTACCGCGGTTTTATTATACTTTAGAATTAACTTTATTGTTGTTGAAAGTTGACAGTTAAACACTCTTGCATAAACTCATCCCAATCTCCCTCAGCCCCGCACAATGATATGGAAAAATATCATATTTAATTCTAAGTTAACTAAACGGGAGTCGAACCGCAGTATGAGGGTGCTTTATTAAATATGTTGCCGACGCGTATTTACATATGCTACTAACCCGCTGTGACGGATCGGATTTTACGGATCCAATAAGCATAGGGAAGCAAGAACTTGACGGCCGTTAGTGTAGGTTACCGTTTGACTTTAAGATTGGATTTCACCGGTAAAAATGTTCTGAAACTAAACTAGTTTTCGCTTGTTACTGAATGAAAATCGTCAAATGTGTTTTTTTTAATACCACTTAGGTGATTAGGTGGTGTTAAAGTAGAGGCATAAGACGGAATGATTTATGAAAACTAGATAAAAATTCCACGTTCGTCCTAGCTGGTAATCTAAAATCAGTTAAGTACGACATTTGTCTGTACCTAGCCCGGCGGGAAATACATACATACATACAAATAAACACGCCTTTGCCCCCGGAGGGTTAGCCACAGGTGAATTGTCGGTCGGTCGGTCTTGACTAGCAAAATAGGTATACAAAATGACCATAATACCTAATAGTATTAAAATCATTTTGAGTACTTTGCATCTTTGCATCGATCTGTCTCCCTAACACGAAAAATTGTCGTAATCGTATCGTACACGTACCGAGAGAACGGAGCATTGCGATTGGCTGTTTGCCTGCTGTGAACCTGTGAGTGAATGAAGTCAGCCAATCGCAATGCTCCATTCTCTCGATACGTTTACATTACGATTACGATAGAATTTCGTGCTAGGGGTGCTGGTGCTGATTGTACATGCACGGTGGTATGAATGCGTAAGAAAATGTACACATAATTATCTTAATACCAAGGATTAAGATATTTTTTGCTAGACAAGTTCGATCTGATAATGACTGTACCTGGGGTCATGATCCAAATACTTCAGGGCTAGGCTATTAGGCCTACTAGCTGAACACAACAGTAGCTTATATCTTAGAAAAGAGTTCTCTTATCTATACACTGTGTATTCTATAAATTAAAAACTCTTTTTGTATATAACTTAAGTGGCAGACTCACCTGATGGTAAGTGGTTACCGTGATCTATGAACGTGTGCAACGCCAGAGGAGTCGCACCAGTGTATTTGTACTACAGAAACGAGCGATACGAGCGATCTATAGCCTCAGACCCCGTGACTCGCTAAAAGAAGTTTTCGAAGAAATTAATATTTTAACAGTTGCTTCTCAATACATTTATGATAATATCATATATGTACGAAAAAACCTAAATATTTTCGAAAAACTATCTGATGTACACAATTTTAATACGAGAAACAAAAATAAACTAGTTGTACCAAAACTTAGGCTTCACAAGGTTGGTGATTCATTTGTAGGAAGCTGCATAAAAATATTTAATAAAATTCCTCAGGATTTGATTAATATGCCAATAAATAAATTTAATTTAGAAGTGAAAAAAACTTTAATGAGTAAAGGTTATTATAAAGTGGATGAGTATCTTAATGATATTAATGCGTGGTCAACATAAGTATCTTGCTTGCTCGCACAAAATAAATTGTAAACTAAAGCAAATTAAAAAAAAAGAAAATCTAGTTCTAATATAGTTCGCTGAGTTTCTTGCTGGTATCTTCTCAGTAGAACTAACCTACCGAACCAGCGAAAGAATCATTTTCCAATGGTTTATTTGTACATTATTTAATATTTTAATATTATTTCTTGACATACTCAATTGTAAAATTTTGACGTTCATATGTGCTCTTTGTGTGCCTAAACTGAATAAATGAAATTGATTCTTTGATTCTTTGATTGAGTGCTACCGACCCTGTAAGAACGGAGAGTTTCTGTGTCGTCAGTGCAGAAGACACAATCGGACAAGCCTTTAGACTTCCCATTGACAGCACGAAAACTCGCCAGTGAGCTCTGGTTACCCTACTTACCGCCGGGAACACAACACGAGGTTATTATAGCCATGGTATTCTGTAGGGTATAGGTACTTCCCCAGTCGGACTGCTCAATTGGGACAGGATTTTTTTATCTAGAACACGCCAACTTTACTTCACCTCGCCTGAAGGTAAGCTAAAGGCAAAGTATAAGGAAAAAGGACACTAAGTAATGTTACAATGGTGACACTCAGCTTGTTGGCCTCATCAGATGCGTTTTCACGCCCCGCTTAAAGGACCCGAGACTGTAGGAAGAAGGAAACACGTGAGCTCGCTGAATCCCTAACAAAGACCTTTTAGAAATATACATAATCGCCACATTATTCTTCAAATTCAAAACATTCTAAACTATTATTCTAAGAAATCTAGATAGCAACCAATAAATAACACCACATTCAAATTCAATATGAGTGTTCTATAAACTTGACACATCCCAACACTAGTAGATAAACGAGACAGTGAAACGGCAAGCGGCACACATTAAACAATTTAATTCAATAAATTCACAATTTAATTGTCGAATCATTGAGTGCGCATTTGTCCCGACCCTAGTTATTTGGATGCGTACTTTATAAACTACACAATCAGTGCATTGTTGGCCCCTCTAGCTGGAGAATAGGGTTGTCTCTTGTCTCTAAATGTTAAATTTAACTAGTTCTAAATTCAACAAAGCAAGGCGGTAGCCTAGTGGTATGGGTAATGGACAGCTGAGACGAGATATCGGGTTCGATCCCAGGTTTTACATATAGATATAGATATAGGCGTGAGTTTATGTTATGTTTAATATGATAGCGGGTTGTATGGTTTTTTTTGTTACGTGCGAAAAATCCCCACGGATACCCCACCACCAGAACGGGTGGGAGAGGTTATGTCGGACTCAAACCGACTAAAACGCACGACGCATGTGGGTCGTTTTTAGTTGCCGGAGGTGAGGTTGACAGGCATATCCCTCGCGCCCCGGCCGACCCAGTGCGGATTGTATGGTAGGTAGGTATTTAAACCACAATGTCATGCGATTTTAACCACAAATTATGGAGAGAAACTTCACAAACAGTCTCAGCAATACGTATATTAGTAATATACCCATTAATTACGTGAGCAGTATAGGAATCAAACAGTCACGTAAACGGTGGCAACTCGTCATGTGCAGGTGTTATAACGTCATGCTGAAGAACTGTGATTAAACTAAATATGGCGATAAAGATGACGTCCTTTGTGATCACTCCACTATTACTTCAGAGATTCGACTCATTTGTGCACCTCCGTAGTACCAACATCAGAGAGTTGGTAAAAAAAAGTACTCAAAATAAATAAATCTTCTACAACATTCTACACAACGCTATCTAGACCCATGGTGAGAATAGCTTAACTAGCTTGTGTTATGGAATCTAGAATGCGGATAAACAAACTTAGATATATTTTTTTAAATACATACATATTATACATTGCAACACCCAGACCAAGGCAAATATACATATTCGTGCATACAAATGTCAAAATTGTCTTAATACCATGGTTTGTCCCCCTGCCTTTTGACTGATTGTTTGATATTTGATACACGCCTTTAGTTTAAACAATAATACAATTTAAATCAATAAAACAGTTTGATTTGCTCTCATTACCTTGTTATTAAGATATTTGTAAGACTTTGCAATTAAGATCTTTCTGATGCTGATATTTTCGATGATGATGAGGATACGGCGGTATTTCAATTGAGCAGTCCGACTGGGGAAGTACCTCCCGCCCTACAGAATACCGCGGCTATAATAACTTCGTGTTGTGTAGGTAGCGGTGAGAAGGGTAGCCAGAGTTCACTGGAGAATTTGTGCTGTCAGTGGGATGACTAAAGGCTTGTCCTGCTTTGTCCTCTACACTGACGGCACAGAAACTCTGTGCTTACAGGGTCGGCAGCGCGAGTGTCGCTTCTTTGGTGTTTCACACGTCCATAGGCCACGGTAACCACTTTCAATCATGTGGGCCGTGCGCTGCCAATTAAGGGGTATAAAAAAAAAATCAGCATAAAATCCATTCATTCCAGTAGTTTCTAAATCTATCACGCGCAGACTTTTGTTTTGTAAAATATTCCTATAACGTGGCAACCCTAAACTGTTCGATTCTATAGGGGTGCCAAAGTGGCCTATAATAGCCTCACTCAACATAATGTGTTTAACGAATGATCATCGAATCTAACTCGATACAACATTCTACTGGTATTCATTTATTTTTGGAACTTTCTATTCTGTTTTCAAAATAAAAGGGTTTAATTATGGTGGCTTTTTAGTCTCCTGAAAATAAAAAGCTTTTCATTGAGGAAACAATTTATGTCTATGGTGTTTTTCTTTTGAGTCTTTATTTTATTGCCGTTAAGTAGTAATTTAGTAATCTATGGTAAAAGTAAGTATTTTTGTTGGGGAATTTATAATGATAGCTATAAAAATAGGCTTTTTATACGACTTCGGCGAAGCAAAAGGAGGCTTACAGTTTTGACAGGTTATGTATGTATGTAGGTTCATCTGTTCCCTCATAGCTCCTCAACCACTTAATAGAACTGGACAAATGAGGTATCATTAGACGCATCTTAGTCGTCCGCTAGTTATAGGCTATATAACGTGCCACTGAATCTAATGTGGCGTCCTCTAGTGGCCATGAAGTATAGTGTTAAAAAATAAATTTGAGATAGACATATCGTGTTTGGTATCAACTGAAAAGGCTTAATTAGCACATTTAAAATATGTATAAATTATACCTATTGCTTGCCCCAAAATAGTATTAATAAAAAATAAGTTTAAAACTAAAACCCTTGTGACTGCTGCTACTGAAAAATCTATTTCTCAAAAAATATCAAACAAGATAATATCAAGCCGTGGTCGTATGCCACTTAGTCAAACAAAACATTCTAGGGAAAAGTGGCATACGACTTCGGCTATCCTTGATATTTTCTTGTTCAATATTTTTTATTTTAAAGTATAAAAGTACGTAGCCCGTGGACCTCTTGCTCCATCTTCTCCTCTTGGTTTGGCTTATATGACTCTTATGGGGGCTACTACCGTGTGACCTTTTGACCACTAGTGGGTAGTATGCGCCAGCGTCTCATGCGTTTTTCATGGGGAATAAGGATGAGGTTGATGGGGTCTAAAACACCATCTGACTAGACTTAACGGTTAAGTACCTACTAATATACTTTTTTTTAGTAAAACAGAAAAAGTAAAAAGTGTGCTTAACTAATTTGTAAATACTACATATAACACCCATAAATGCAAGTAGACAAACACTTGCAATAAGTGGAAATCGAACCCTTGACTGTTGCTGCAGTTGAACACTCTACCGCTACGCCACAGGTCGTCACGTAATTTGAATTACGTGACGACCATAGACATAAATGATTCATCTTATTCGTCGTCTAATCAGCCACTAGCAGCAAAATGCGGTTAATTATTGCCCGCAACTTAGTCACAAAAAATCATGAACTCTTCCAAAATTGACGTCATAATAATGTAACTTATAAATCATTAATATTATTTATCTGTGGTCGACGATGAAAGTAACTAAGTTGCTAAGTTGTTATTTAAAATGGCAATTGAATAATTCTTTTGTTGATGGGTTTTATCACATTTATCAGCTGTCCCAGATCAAAACCCAGTTGGAATATTTTTTCTGAAATCACTTTTTTTTTCATAGACAGTCGCGTCGATTTGTAAATACACCTGCATTAAAATCTTGTAAATAACAGATATTTTAACACCATGAAACCTAGTAAGATACACTCTCATATAACCGGATCAAAAACTTAGTAAATTACTTTTACCGTTTCAAAACCTAGCAAGTCACACGCATATACTAGGTTTTGTTATGGTGAATGCAACTTGCTGGGTTTTGCAAATGAGTTGCGCGAAAAAACGACGGTAGGTGCTGAAAATTTTTTTTCATCATGCGGATATTCTCTTCGATCCTCTGCCCTCCCCATGGAGTCAGTGGGGTTGATTATATCGGCATCAAACTGTCTAAAACCACTCGACGTGTTGAGTTATTAATTGCTGTGGGTGATATTGCCACAGGTATATGCCTCACACTCCGACTGACCCTGGGTCTTCATCAGATTGTCGCCTTAGGTGTGGGACCGCTCTCCTCGGCCTGCGCTCCTGTAGGAGAGAGGTCGTTGAATGACCTCACAGGCTGAGAGAGACCTCATAGTCTCCTTCGGACCCGTTCTCCCGCCTCCTTCTCAAGCATTACTTGCTCGCAGAAATAGGCGGTGACAGTCCACGCGCTCACACCCTGCATAATCGCTGAAAGCAATGCGCTGAGTGAGAGAACTCCCACACCTAGGTTCTCCACAAGGACCTGCCACGCCATTTCCCATGCAAGGCACTCAATCAACGTGTGCATCCTTGAGTTCTCACTCGAATCACAATGATGACACTCAGGTTCAATGGTAGTTGTTACAGCAAGAAGACATACCGTCTCGAAGGAGATCTTGCAGTAAAATTTAGAACTTATTCTACACACACACTTAAACTACACATAAAAACTCCTTTATCGCAACAAAAAAAAAACAAATAGAACACAAACAATAAGATGCAAAAAATTATTATAAAATAACACAGCAATTAACATGTAAGTAGGTATATAGGTAACCCGACTTGTTGCCCTACTGGTCATCATCCGCTGTGATTGCCGAACCAATTGACAGTTATTGCTCAAAATATGCTCTATATGCGCAGTACATATTTCTTGGGTGTTTTTACGGCGGTGGCTGAGCCCAAATTCATCAAACATAGATTATTGTGATAATAATCTGCGTCCACCAGGGCTTGGCTTAAGTAATAATACGTGAAACCCAAACTTAAGTTCTCTAACAGTCTAACCGACACAGTAGGTAATTGCCTATCGCTATAAATATTGTAATTTATATATATTATAAATTTTACAACATCAATTATTTTTACGGTGATTTTCCTGTTTTCATACTTCACGATCATTTATTGTTATCACCAAAGTTATGACGTCGTAAAACACCATATTATTAATATAACCAAAATAGGGCAGTTACAGCTAATTATTGCAATATCGTACAATACCTAATGTGTAAAGTGTTGTAATAATTAATAGTTCTGCGTGTTTTTAGGACTTTTCCCTGTAATTAATTGGAGCCAATTATTTTGCTATCGGGCTATTGGTACGAGTAATAACAAATTATTATCCTGTTCCGATAACATTCCATATTCGAATTCAAATAACGGATCTTATGCAACTTAACAAAAATATTATTACAAGTTATATTAATATCAAAGTTGTCGTTTTCTGTATCAATTATGACTTGATTTGATTACCAAATCAAATCAAATCATTTTTATTCGCGTAAGACAGGTAAGTACATAGTTTTATCCTTAAGTATTACAATATTTATGAAGATATTAGATATCGGAGGGTTGTCATTCTTTTTTAAATAAATAAGTAATACTGTGTTACATAAATATGTCTGTATAATAGCACATAACATAATATTATGTATATCATTCAATCATTAATGACATAATCAAAAACTACTGGACAAATATTAATCAAAAATATCTATTCACAGATACAGATAATAAACATTAGCAACACAGACTAATACAAAATCAGAGCGATATTAGATCAACTCTAGCGTCGCATCGTCGCAATGAAAGAGTGAATGATTGTTTAATGTAGCAGAAGTGAGCAAATTCGTTTTTAAACGGCTATCAGCCGGTCATTATGATGGCTGTGAATAGCATATACGTACGTCACTGGTGTTTTTGTTGTAGGGTGTCCCTGTTGTATTTTATTTGAATATTTTCTAAGTTCTTATCCGCCTTTACCATTATAAAATTATGTGATAAAATATTGGGGCCCTACTAAAAACTTCAGTATCCAAGACAAGCTCGCGTGTTAGCCTATGCCTACCCTTGCCCTACTTTTGAATAAATTATAGGATAGTTGTTAATTTAAGCATAAAAATAAAGAAAAATCATGAAATTAAAATAAATGACGCATATTTTTATAAGAACTAAAATTTTATAAACGCTACAATAAACAGAATATATAGATAGTACCGAATCAGTATTATTTTTTAAATTACCTACTTAATATCCAATGGTGAGTTTTATTTGTGCCCAAAAACATCTGTGAAATGGTTATAGTAGTAGTAGTAGTACAATAACATTCTGTGAACAAAATTCTATTAGAATTACTAAACCCACTTAACATGTGGACACTCTACACAGTAGTATATTAAGTACTCTTAATAATGGGACAGTACGACAATAGGTGTACGTTTGTCATCGCACACAATGGACGCACAAGAAGACTCGTCCGATTGTTGTTTAGACATCTGGGGTTTCTAATATCACCCGTGAATCACGGACACCCTAGCTATTCTATTTTCGAATTTAGCTACGTCATTTCGCAACTTAAGAATGTGGTCTTGGAGAATATAATAATATCATTCTATCATTCGTTCTCGTTCAATGATTGAATGGGACTTTAAAAAATTAACATCAACCAATTTTTTTGGATTTTTTTAGTTTGTTGACAAAGTGGGGAATAAATTTATTTTTTAATTCCTTTGTATAGTCAATTTCAAGTAGTTTTACTGTACGTTTACCGTTAAGACCCAGATCTTTGTACAAATACATCTTACTAATATTATACAGCCGAAAATTTGTATGAATATTATATTAATCAAACAGACACGCCAGAACAAAAGAACAGATTCGAATGAAATTTGACATAAAACTAAGTGGTTTGACGCTTCCATAATGAAGTATCAGATTAGGTCACTATGCCTATAAAAATTTATGCTACTTTTTATATGAGTTAAACTTAAATCCCATAATAATTAATATAATCAGTGCTTAAATCACTCTACGAAAATCAAAGTGAACGTATTTATTCAAATAGTTAATACACCATAAATAATAAGATAACAATAACATCGATATACCTACTTATTGCCCAATTTCCAAACTTGTACAACACGAAATCGCTAAACGAGAAACGGGCATTAAATTTGAACAGGCCAGTAATCATACAAACACTTTAAAACACCCCACCTATAATAATTATCCAGTTAAGATAGACCTCTTAAAAACCCATTACTTACCCTCCAGTCAAAGAGTAATAAGACTCAAAGAGGGAATAGGTAGGTCAATTTAAACTGGCAGTAGGGTAAGCTCCCCCGTTCCTGGCTACCCTATTAAGTGATGGGTAATTTAGGAATACATAAAGTACATAATAGGGTCCTTAACTTGGGCTTAATGAGGTGAAAACGGGACCGCTTACCCTGTTGGTGTGGCGTTAATGTTCGTTCAATCGTTCAATCGTTCAATGTGCCAAATATAGAACATTTGGCGGTTCATGTGATATTTCAAATCGATAATTTCAGTCGATAATGTTGTGTGATAATGATACCGAAATTGAATAGAGTTCGAAATACGAAAAGATTAAATACGGTAGTACCTATTTAATCTTTTAGTATTTCGAACTCTGGGGTAGAGAGTTTTGTGACACCTAACAAACACGTACACTACTGAATTTATCTTACCTTGTATGCTTCAAAGTTGACTAATGTAGTTGACTATGAGTAAAAGAATATTAATCTCACCCCTGCAGTCTAAAATTAATCTATTTCCACGTTAAAAGTAGTATACGTGCTATTTCAGACTATAATTTATATCTATATTAAATTGCATCCTCAGTTAAGTACACTTGGCTTAGTGGTTAAGTAGTCGGACTTACGACCGAGAGGTCCCGGGTTCGAATCCTGGCCATTACACTCCCGACATGAACCCACTCCTAGCACAAGCAATTTAGCTTAGTTGGAGGGGTTAAAGGGAATATTAGTAATTGCAGTTGCTAATATCCTTAAAAAAATAAGTTCCAGAAATAGAATGTTTGTGTATTGTATGATAATAACTCTCATAACTCATAAACTCACGCCTATATCCCCGAAGGGGTAGGCAGAGGTGCTAGCACCCACATTTCGCCAGTTTATGTTTAGGTCCCAATGTAATAGGTGGCGAGCCTATTGCCATTAACCGGGCACTTATAAACCTGCGATAAATACACACATAACTTCGAAAAGCATCGAAAAGTCATTGGTGTGTGCCATGGTGAAACCTGGGATCGAACCCGAGACCTCGTCTCAGCAGTCCATTACCCAAACCACTAGGCTACCGCGGTAATATATAAATAAATAAATAGTAAATAAATATATTAGATAAGTGCTTTAGAAATATCCTCCCATTCATACAATCATACTTATTTTATAATATTACTAAGATAAACCTAAACATAAACTGGCGAAATGTGGGTGCTAGCACCTCTACCTACCCCTTCGGGGATATAGGCGTGAGTTTATGTTATGTTATGTTGCTAAGATAATTATGTATGGTTAAGAACAACAAGTAAAATATAATTAATTATGAAACGAGAAAGATGGTTAAGCAAAAACAAACTGGGAAATAATACGAGGCGAAGTCATGAAATGACGCTAACAGTACCTTACTTGGAGACAATTAAATTCAAACTACCTAACAGTATACATTGCATGATCTATAGATATGGTTTCATTCACTCATTCATTTACATTCATGAACAAAAACTAGGATATAAAAAAGAATTAATAAAAGTGTTTTATTTTTTATTATATCAAAATACCATGAAAAATCACTAACCCTTTTTATAAACTAGACAAAGGCAACCGAACGGTATGGTGCAGATGTTCACAACATTTTATTACGATTTAATGCCATAAATAATTTGATTAGTCGCGTATTTATCAACTTAGAAGCATCTTCATGGAAAAACGTCATTCATTCATGACCTCCCTTGCTCTAAAGACATTTATATGGGACTATGGGACCCATTGAAATAACGAACAACCGTTTATAAGCCACTAATGTTATCTAGACATCTTCACGGAAAAGAAGATATCAAACATAACTCTACAAATTTATATCTACCACCGAAATGAAAGAAATTAAAGTAAAATAACTCCTATTTCTATAGCAATAATGACTAAAGAATAAATTTTGTATGATGCATAGTTTTTGTAGTACCATTGATATATTTTTTTCTTTTTGAAAAGAGCATTCGTATTTCAAAAGGTGTAATGACGTCTTGTGTTGACAAAAAATTTTTTTTGCACATGTCTCCGAGCACGCGTTGAAAATTGACTCGATCAATGCGATTTTAAAAACTTTCTGGATTATCTTGTTGCCTTTTGTATAAATATTTATGAAGTCGTATTTAAAAAAAGGCTTTGTCGGAGACTTTTTTGGCTAGTTCGAATATGTATTCGAAACATAAAAATCAATAAATAATAATTCGTTCACAAATACAATTCGTTCAGAATTTATGAACGAATTTATTATTTATTAATTTTGTAAATACACCGGTCTACTTATTCTGGGGAAGTCGAATTTTAGAACCTTTATTTTCTAGGGACAGCATCTGGACTAGAAGACACTTTACGTCAGATTAGCATCCGGTGGAGTGCAGTCTAATTGCCTAACCAATCATAAAAAAATTAAAAACCCAATGACATAAAAAACAACATACTTACATTTAAAAATTTAACAAATGTTGTTGAACCTGGATATTACATAATTAAGTATCAGATTTTATGCCGTGCTTCCCACCTAAAACATCAAAAATCGACAGAATTTCATTAAGTACACATAATAATAAGAAATAAATAAACAATACGAGATACCGCATTCACATCGACAAATAAAATTACTCAATTGAGTAAAGAGCTAATTCGATACTCACTGAGTTTGTAATCAGTGTCGGACCACACACGACGTTTCAGAACGAACATACAGTAAAAGGTGCTAACATGAAAACATCACACCGTTCCATTTTCGAACACAACAAACACAAAATGGCGCTTTAAACGCCATAATCTCTTTTACCAATGGCGCCCCGTGTATTTGAAAATCGAACTAGTTACACTTCCCTATCCTTATTTTAAAAAATTGTTACACGTTCTTTGTTCGGACAATATTTGTTGCGAGTGTAATGCGCCCAAATTAACTAGAACTCCAGTTATTTAGTGCTGTTCAATATGAAAGTGTCTAGTAAAAATGGTTTTGTTAAGTGATGTGGTTAAGTGGAGACTTGATGTTTGGTTGTTTTAGGGTGCGCTGTTTGTTTTCGGGCTTTAAACACGGTTCGTCTTAACAAGGTGTGGTTTATTTTTATCTGTTCGACAACAAAGCGATGGTAGCAGATTTTTTTTTTGTTTTTAGTCGATGGTCGTCGCCAACATCCTTTACTTTACCTTTGTGCTATAAGTACTTAAAGATTTGTCACAACTGTGTGGAATTAAGAGAGTTTACTTGTTCAAATTTATTTCACGTTGGGTAATGTTTGCACAGTTTGACAGAGGTTTTTGATTATTTAAAACAGCTCATCAGAACACTGATACTGGGAGTAACATGACTTGAAGCAAGTGGCGTTCTGATGTCTCTGCCTACCCTGGAGGGAAATAGGCGTGAGCGTATGTATGCACAGATATCCGTGTAGGTACCTATGTATGTAAACAAAATAATAAATATTCTATGATATTTACAAAAGCGCCATCTATACTAAGTATAGCTTGTAATATGAATTCTATTAGAATGTGGATGTTCATAGGAACTTAGTTATTTTTTATTATACGTGATACTCACTCAATACATACAATACACCATATTAATATACATACAAATATTTGCACTGAGCAGGAGTCAAATCCGTGACCTTTGACTTAGCAGCCGATCGCATAGCTAGTTCGCCGCACTGCCTATTTTGTTGACTTAGCTAGAGTTCTTTGGGATTGGTAACGCTGTGAGTGGATATCATTATAAGAGTTAATGGACAATGGCAAACACTTACCATCTTTTACCCCCCTTAGCAGTTTAAAAGGAAATTAAAACAATAAGTAAGTCAAATATTTCGATTTCAATTCCTGCCTAAAAGAAATGGCGGGAAAATGTTCATTAGGCACGTTTCCCCTTTGAGTTATAACTCACATTTATCATCGTAAGGTTGGCAATAACCATCATTATTACACTTTTATTATTGCTTTATGGCAACTATGTGATTCAAATTATGACGTAATGGTTGTGACGTTTTTTTCTTCTCTTTGAAATCGTTTTTTTTATACCACTTAGGTAGACAAGCACACGGATTACCTGATGGAAATTGGTTACCGTGGCCTATGGACGTTTGTAACACCAGAGGAGTCACAGTCGCACTGCCAACCCTGTAAGTACAGAGTTTCTGTGCCGTCAGTGTAGAAGACAAAGCAGGACAAACCGTTAGTGTTCCCACTGACTGCACAAATTCTCCAGTGAGCTCTGGCTACCCCACTCACCGCTGGGAACACAACACGAAGTTATTATAACCGCGGTATTCTGAAGTACCTACTTCTACTTCCCCAGTCGGACTGTTCAATTGGACGGAAATACCTCCTTCTTTTCGTGAATGCAATGGAGTTTTAAGTATGTTTTCATGATTTTTGTATTTTATGTAAGTTTATTAGTGCTCTGTAACTTACAAAGAATATATTTAGATGTAGGAGGTATCGTTAGAATTGGGTATTGGACTGACTAGTCAAATTAGCTACTTTTTACTAAACGTCAAAATTGTAAGTTACAAGGAAACTTGTAAGGAATAATTTAATGTGACATTATACTGTTCAATAGTCAAATCATTTATTATTATAGGTTGGGTGGATGATTGAAAATAAATAAAAACGATAAAATAAGAGCCGCCGCTAATTTCGCCGCCATTTTACCATTCTTAATTTACTAAACTAAGATTTTTTTTTTTTTTTTTTTTTTTTTTTTTTTTTTTTTTATACTATCTGCAATCGGCCTAACAGCCATAATCAGATTTGATTAACGTGTGGTTAATGGCTTTAAGATTTGCATATCCTGTGATATGTCATCCAAGATTGCATTCGTCAGCCACTAAATTGTGGCCAATCGGGATCTCTTCAGTCGATAGGTACAATCGCTGGTGTCCAGTAGTGACTTGGCTAGATTATTTGTGTGCGATTTAAGTCTTAGTTTATAGGTTTCGGAAGACCTTTTTATTTCTTCCTTGACCGTGGGAATTTGCAGATAATCATGTACTTCCGTGTTACGTATATACCATGGGGCATTGCTTATAGTTTTTAGAGCCTTGTTCTGGAAGCGCTGGAGGATCTCTATGTTTGAGTGACTTGCTGATCCCCAGAGCTGTATGCCATACATCCATACTGGTTTTATGATGCATTTGTATATGATGAGTTTGTTTTCCAAGCTTAGTGATGATGATCTTCCCAGCAACCAGGACATATCTCTGAACTTTTTATCTGCTTGTTCCCTTTTCATCTTAATGTGATCTTTCAATGTAAGCCGTCTGTCCAGACTCATACCCAGATATTTAACTGAAGTGCGTTGTGGCAGAACAGCTCCACACAATATAACAGGTGGGCAGTCTCCTCTTTTTAATGTAAAGGTAATATGGACCGATTTTGCAGGGCTGGCTCTTATTCTCCACTCCTTCAGCCATGATCCAATCTTATTTAGATGCTCCTGTAGCTTAGCTGATGCCATATCAGCATTCTTACTGTGAGATAGGACTGCAGTGTCATCTGCATAAGTTGCAGTTACAACCTCTTCCGTGACGGGTAGGTCAGCAGTAAAGACCGTATATAGCACAGGTCCAAGCACAGAACCCTGGGGTACTCCAGCTTCTATTTGATAAATAGATGAAAGTGAATCTACACATTTTACTTGGAACATTCTATGTTGCAGGTAGGATCTCAGGAGCATGTACGCAGTGTTTGGAAGGTAGAGTTTCAGCTTATACAGAAGTCCTTTATGCCACACACGGTCAAAGGCTTGCTGGACATCAAGAAAGACAGCAGAACAGTATTCCTTTTTCTCTAGTGTCTGTCGTATCGTGTGACCTACTCGGTGTATTTGCTCAGTCGTTCCATGGCGTGCACGGAAACCAAATTGGTGGTCTGGTATAATTGATTTTTCCTGGAGGACTGGGATAAGGCGCCGGAGTATCAGTTTTTCGAGGACTTTCGATATTAGTGGCAGAAGGCTTATAGGTCTATATGATGAGACCTCTGTTGGGGGCTTCCCTGGTTTAGCCACCATATTTATTGTAGACACTTTCCATAGCATAGGGAAGTATTGTAGTCTCAGTATGGCGTTAAAGAGGATTGTTAGCAATACTATTCCTTTTTTCGGTAGTTGTTTAAGGACTTCTGCTGTTATCAGGTCGAAGCCTGGTGCCTTTCTTTGCTTTAAATGTGCTATGGTTTTCCTGACCTCTGTTGGTGTAACTAGCCTTAATGGTAAGGACATTTGCTGGTCACTGTGCAAGTATTCATCAATCTCTTCCTCTCTGTCTGCTATATCAGCGTCATTAGGTTTGAAAACATCTTTTAGAAATTTAGCAAATAATTCTGCCTTATCTGACGGTTTTCTTGACCATGTACCATCAGCTTGTCTCAGTGGAGGTATATGTTCTTTCGGCCTTTTCAGGGATTTGGTTAGCTTCCAAAGTGAATAGTCATCTGCCTTGTACGGTGATAGTGTCTTCAGCTTGTCTTGTAAGGTGATATTTGCGTTTTCTTTGAGTATATTTTTTAGATCCTTCTGTATTTTGTTGAGTGCCTGTTTGTCTTCACGATTCCTACTTGTGTGCCACCGACGCCTGAGCCTTCTCTTCTGTGCTATCATCTCACGTATTTCCAAGGTTATGTCTTGGTTCTGTGATTTCAGTTCTTTAAAGGGTGTTGATAGCCAGGCTGCTTTTTGGATGAGGTTGGTCGTGACTAAACTAAGATAAATAATTTATTTTAAGTACAGGAAAATACCCAATTCTTACATCATCCCAAAAAAGGGTCTATGTAAAGGGGATACCTAGTATTCTAGACCAACTGCAATAGGTACCTACTACCAAAAAATGTTAAAGTTCAGCCAAACATGTTGTTAGTCTAGAAATGCAGACCCTGGACTCTGAAATTAACGCAAGGATGAAGGAAGTAGTTTATTTCGTGCGGAAAATTTCTCGGTTATATTTGTGATCTATTTCCGTAATATTGAATTTTTATTTTATACCACTTAGGTGGCAGATAAGCGCACGGCCCACCTGATGGAATTTTCGTTTTCGTTACGAAAAGCTTTCGTTAAGCTTTTTCTTTATTTATTTTACACCCGGTAAATAAAGAATACATGATTCTAAAAAAATAAGGAAACAGTACAATGGGTGGCCTTATCGCTTCAAGCGATTTCTTCCAGGCAACCTTTGGATGATGACTATAGCTGCTGGATTGGTAAGTCGTTGTTTTGGCGTACTTTGATAATCTAAATGTAATAAGTACATAATACACAGATATATTCATTCCTAATTTACATCCACTCATAAATATATCCCCATATGTACATATAAATAATATAAACTCTGTGCTTACAGGGTCGGCAACGCGAGTGTGGCTTCTTTGGGTCCATAGGCCACGGTAACCACTTTCTCCAGGTAAGCCGTGTGCTTGTCTGTCACCTAAGTGGTATAAAAAAATAGTCCACGACATTCTACATATAAACATATAAATACATATAATATGTAATAATAAATATATAGGTATTTACAATGAAAAACAAAGTAAACATCGGTATACATATATAGTTACAATACACACACATACATATTCATAGTCCACTGATTACACAGATCTAATAAAAAAAGTACATTATTCAAAGTGATAAATAGTGGGGGTGACAGGTGGAGCCGCCTGTCACCCTGGCAGAAGCAGGCCGCGGCGGTGGCGCACCTGGCGCGCCTCCCCGTTTCCGGGGACGAGTTGGGGACTCTGTAGTCCCCACACCCGAGAAGAGGGCCAGATCGTTAGAGATGGCCCTGGGTCGGCCGGGGTGCGAGGGATATGCCTGTCAACCTCACCTTCGGCAACCAAAACGACCCACAGGCGGCGTGCGTTTTAGTCGGTTCGAGTCCGACATAACCTCCTCCACCGGCTCCGGTGGTGAGGTATCCGTGGGGATTTTGCGCACGTAAAAAAAAAAGTGATAAATAGTGTTCCTTTACCCATAGTTTTGTTCTTATTTAAATTCTGAGCTTTTCTTCAATCTACTGGTAGCTGATTCCACAGACGGATAGCCTAATCTGTGAAGGAGTGTTGTAAAATTTTGTTTTATGCGACGGCATCCTTAGTCTTAAGTTTTCTGATGACCTTAAATATCTCATACGAGATATCAAGGTCATCGTCATCGTCGTCGTCATCGTCATCGTCATCGTCATCGTCAGAACTCAAAACGTCCCTTAAGATATGACGGAATTGTAGATGTCAATCCTTGCATCACTACTCGAAGTTGTTAGAAGAACAAATTTACAAAACCTAGTACTGCATTAAACGAACTAAAATGACCAGAAAAACGGTACCTGCGGATATGGTGTGTCAATCCACGTGGTATTATCCTTTCCCAAGAGTGGTATGAACACAATGGCTGTCAAAACGTCATAACAGCGCGATAGCATCGCACACAGTTCAATTGGCTTCCTTCGGTTATGGTGTAATGGTTGCAACATATTACTTACTGTAGGTATGTACTTACGTGCAGGCCTCTGTGGCGTGGCGGCAGAGAAATGCTTAGTGCAAATTTTTATATGTATGAATATGTGTGCAATAGTGCCCGGAAGACGGCAATAGGCTCACCCCCTATTAAGTGAAACCGAATTCAATGATTGGTGAAATGTGGGTGTTAATTCACCTCTGATTAAACCTCCTGTATGTATGTAATATGGGTATTTGCATTGGTCTGCTCGTGTCTCGGAAAGCACACTATGCTGTCGTTCTTCCGTTCGTACAGGCAACCGGGACCGATCTATGGTAGTCGTTATGGGTAGTTGAAGAATCAAAGAATCAAAGAATCAATTTCATTTATTCGGTTTAGGCACACAAAGAGCACATATGAACGTCAAAATTTTACAAATAAGTATGTCAAGAAATAATATAAAAATATTAAATATTGTAAAAATAAACCATTGGAAAATATTTCTTTCGCTGGTTCGGTAGATTAGTTCTACTGAGAAGATACCAGCAAGACACTCAGCGAACTACATTAGAACTAGTTTTTTTTTTAATTTGCTTTAGTTTACAATTTATTTTGTGCGAGCAAGCAAGAGACTTGGAGGCCTCAAAATCTCGACTAGTTCACCTACAGAGCTTTGATATCGCCAATAAGTTGTGGAGGTTAGATGGCAGTCGCTTTACAAAAAATATCAAATCAACCGCATTTCTGTTAGACTAAAAAGCAGACCCCAACTGAGTTGGGAAAGAGTAAGAGTTCATGGTAGGCCTGCTGCTGGTACTTGATTTGACAGGTTGATAAGGAGAGTGAGAGCTCGATTTTGTAGATTCTACTTATAATATAGATAGAGTTGTTGACAAATGGAGGCATGACCCCGCACTTAAGAAAATCCTGCGTAGCAGTATCGTAGAGTGTCTCACTGCTACTTCAGTTTTGCAGGTTCGATTTCTGCTCAGTGTACCTAAATATTATAAGTACTGTGCATGTCAATTGTAATTTTTTTATGTTTATTGCATTAATCAGAATATTTATATGGAGTCATACTTATTCACAAAATTAGTTTTCATCTAAATATCTGAATACCGCTTAAAATATTAATTTACTTAATAACCTCCTACTCCGTATTTAATCGAAAAATTCAAATAATGAACGTCCCATTCCATTTTCAAATTTATTCTCATAACATTGTACGAATTCACGGCATCCTGAGTCATGAACCAGAAGTGGGAGACAATTGCTCGAATATTAAAGTTGGAATGTTTTTACGACGACAGCAGTAACTGTAAGCGCGGTGAAGAGCGGTAAGGCTGGGGATACACTTTACGGTATATCCGACTCCGACTCTGTCTCCGGCTCCGGCTCGGGCTCCGGCTCCGGCTCTAGCTCCGGCCCCGGTTCCTGCACCGGTGGCTCCGACTTGGGCTCCGGCTCCGGCTCTAACCCCGGTTCCTGCACCGGCGGCTCCGACTCTGGCTCCGGCTCCGGTTCCGGCTCCGGTTCCGGCTCCAGCCCAGACTCTGGCCCCGGTTCCGACACCGGCGGCTCCGACTCCGTCTCCGACTCCAACTCCGACTCCGACTCCGACTCCGACTCCGACTCCGACTCGGACTCCGACTCCGGCTCCGACTCCGACTCCGACTCCGAATCCGAATCCGACTACGACTTTGACTTTGAGATAATATTGCCATGAATATTCTATCCTGAATGAATGCCATGAATAGCTTATCACCTGAACTAATCAGATATTTTATGTATGTCATGTAGGTATAATATAGTAGGTACACAATAATATGTTCATAAATGTAAATAATGACTACTTTAAATAAGTTAGGCACTTGTAACAAGGCGCATCGCACATCAGTGCGTCCACAGCCTAAGCTCGGTAAAAAGCGGTAAAGCTCCACAACGCACGTTTTATTACATTACCGTTTTTCTATGGTCGCAGATACAGGTTGTTCTAACCTTTAGATTCTTTTTTTTTAATTCGATTGTTTTAGGGCAAAGTTGGCAAAATGTAGGTTTTGATACATCTCTAGCTAACCCTTCCGGTTGGATGTACAGTTATGATATAAGAGTTTCAGGCGTACTGGGTGTTGAAGAAAAACGTGGTTGTGGAAATTTCGAGTACTTTTTCTGAAAGAACTTATCTAGTATACACTGAAGTCATTAGTGAATAGCAGAAATCCTGTAGACGCTGCAGTCTGTCGAAATTCTTGCGAACGAAATTTTCTCTTTACCTATCGGTTTTCTCGACTTTTGCTCACATCTCCAGTTCTGCTCAATTAATTGCATTTAAACAATTAATGTAAGATTTCAAGTCTGTCAAGACCTTACAATCAAAAAACCGCGTCAAAATCAATACTGTAGGGGGCAAGTAATTGTTAGGGTTCCGCACCTCAAAAAGAGTATTAGGTACCTCGTTATCCGTCCATCTGTCTTATGTATGTATCAAGACATTTTTCTCAGGAATGCGTGGAGTTATCAGGTTTGAAATTCATTCCACATACTCAGGTGTTTCTGCGAGCAAATAATGCTCGTGAAGGAGGAGGCGGGGCGGGGGCGGCAGCGGGAATGACGAAGGATCGCAAGCCAAGCTGCCCGCGTACGAAGGCAACTCGGGCGTCCGAGGTCGATGAACGACCTCCACCCCCATGAGCGCCGGCTTGGGGGTGACAGGTGGAGCCGCCTGTCACCCTGGCAGAAGCAGCCAGCGGCGGCGGCGCGCCGTGCGCGCCTCCCCGTTTTCCGGGAACGAGTTGGGGACTCTGTAGTCCCCACACACCCGAGGAGAGAGCCAGATCGTGAGAGATGACCCTGGGTCGGCCGGGGTGCGAGGGATATGCCTGTCAACCTCACCTTCGGCAACCAAAACGACCCACAGGCGGCGTGCGTTTTAGTCGGTTCGAGTCCGACATAACCTCTCCCACCGGCTCCGGTGGGGAGGTATCCGTGGGGATTTGGCGCACGTAAAAAAAAAGGTGTGTAACATCTTGAAACTGTTTAAAAATCAAATCAAAAAGCCGGTCAGGTAGGTCTCGCACTCCGAAGTGCGAGTACGACTCACACTTGACCAGCCTTTTTATGCCACCAATTTGTAGTCACGATCAACGACCACTTTACAATACAATTTTATACAAAAAGTCTTTAAAAAACTAATTTGTAAATATCATATTGGAACAACGTCACTGAGAGTCATTACAACAATAACAAAAAGCGGGTGACAAAATCAATGTTTGCAGCTCCCAGCGACCCGCGACCGGTTCACACAGTTGGGGTGGACATTTATTAGTTTGCAGTTGGCTTATAATCGCGTTTAGTTATTGCTCGTAACCTATTGAATTTAAACGCGCCCATAGCTACTGGCGTTAGGATTTAAAAAAAAATTGTATAGACAATTTTGATAAACGAAAAAATACTAGATATATAATAGTTTTCTTCCTCAAACCTTCACCTCCCCCTTTAGTCCATACATACATACATATAATCACGCCTTTATCCCCGGAGGGTTAGGCAGAGGTGAATTAACACCCACATTCCACCAATCATTGAATTCTGTCCCACATAAGGGGGGGGGGGGTGAGTCTATTGCCGTCTTCCAGGCACTATTATTGACTCAAGCCATGCATCTGAAGCTGAGTCTGGGCTGTATATATATGTCTGGTGTTAAACAATATGTACGACACCGCATGGGAAGAGATGGGGTTATGGGACCATGCGGCCATGGGAACCCCTTTAGTTTTTACTTAATAACAAGATAATGGTGACGTTAGATAGGTTAGTTAGCAGATTGCATCATTTCAGCGATAGTTCAGGAGTTTGAAAGATTGAAATTAGATCGAGACTAAATTTTGAATAGATATTTATCATGAGAATATGGCCGTTCTGTCTATGACCCTTAGAGCTCACTCTCCCATTCTCTCTTATTTTGGGCTGATACCGGGTTTTTTCAGGGGCAGTGACTGTCGTCTGTCTTGACCTTCCAACATCGTTCACTGGAGAATTTTAGTGCTGTCAGTGGGAAGACCAAAGGCTTGTCCTAATTTTATGTTCTGCACTGACGGTACAGAAAATCTCTGTTCTTACAGGGTCGGCCAGCACCCAAGTTACCTATATAATAAAACTATATAAAAAAAACCAAGTTGTATATTTTAATCATCATTATGAAATAACGAATAGCGGTAAATATAATTAAGATTCTTAAAATCCCAACCGAGACTTGTCTTCGCACATCACAAAACCAATAAAACATTAAGGCCCGCTAATTGTTGAACAACCACGAATAAAGTCGGCTAATTCAATTCGCAAGACCCACGTATTGCAAATAAAAAGTTATATTTAGCGCTTAAATCAATAGTGGGATCTTTACTGTTAAAGCAAATAGGATATTTAACATTATTTTAACACTACATTATGACTTAAATAGAATTGAAGTAACTACCTAGTTGAAAATTTGTGGGTGTTGTTTTATGGTCTGTGTTTTTTCCATGTGACTTTGGGTGTATGGGAACTTGCCAAGACCTTCGGGGCATAAGCCATGAATTGGGGCACAGATGGCAGTTGATTCACTAAAATTTATGTAAACCATAAGCTCCTTTTAACAGTAATAGAGCGGAGTCCAGATTTCAAAATCTAAGCTTAGAATACAACTGCCTACTGTTTTCAATTCAACTTACATCAAATTGATGATCCATCCTAAAAACTAAAATTCACATAATATTATAACAAATACCAAAACAAACTAGATCAACCTGTACATGTGATAAAAAAAAATAGCAAACTGAAAACTCATTTCGCAAAGTAATGGCCGGTCCCCCACTTACTATCGCAGCCATCGCGGCGACTTTTTAATAAAAATAATAAAAAAAACCGGTGAATCCCTCATCTCCTCTAAATTGTCCTCGCCGCAGAATATGAAGGTCGTTATTTAAAAAGATGGCGGTTTTTCGCGTATTATTTCAGTGTAAATTTCACTTAAGCTCACCAAAGATTGTAGAGGGTTTTCTCGAACATTTTATTACGTATCCCGTCGGTTTCCACCGTTTCCCCCCATTTATGATAATATAAACGTTAATTAAGTACGTCTTAAATTATCGAGATGGTGGGTTTTGGACTTGGGAAGAAGTTTCAGTTCTTTATGGATATTTAAAGGTTGAACATGAACTCTATAATGATTTAGGTATTTTTGTAATGTAAAGAAATTATACATGAATAATTAACTACTGAATAATGCTAACCCATCTGGCCAGCTTGGAAACTATAGGCCAAAGCCTCCCAACATTAGGAGAGGCCTATGACCCCAACAGCTGATTGATTGAATGTCATATTATCAGAAATGTAAACAATTACAGATAGGTTATGTGTTTCTTATTCTTTATCACTTAAACGACTGGATAAATTACAGTAAAAGTATTATACAGATTGTAAATAGTATCAAGATTAGTATTATTAGTAGTGAAAGAAATAAAAAAAAAATATCAAGAAATAATCTTGATTGATTCTCAATATCAAGAAATCACAAAATAGGGTACTATTTCTCTACTTATAAATGATAAATAAACGAATCGAATAAATTAGTATTATTATGATTAAATTAACTTATGAAGCGAGGGTGAATAGACAACCCTGTAGTGGTCGACGTAGACATACTTATGTCAATCAGATCGAAGACATTTTGAAGAAAGGGCATGCCAAGAGTACCCGAAACCGGCGAGCATGTATGAAAACCATTATGAATGTAGAAGAAGCGAAAGAGGAGCGTTTTTAAGGAGGTAGGACACGGCAGTATATCCGCCCAATTGAGCAGTCCGACTGGGGAAGTATCTCCGCCCTACAGAATACCACGGCTATAATAACTTCGTGTTGTGTTCCCAGCGGTGAGTAGGGTAGCCAGAGCTCACTAGAGAATTTGTGCTGTCAGTGGGAAGACTAAAGGCTTGTCCTGCTTTGTCTTCTACACTGACGGCACAGAAACTCTGTAGGTACTTACAGGGTTAGAAGCGCGACTGCGACACCTCTGGTGTTACAAACGTCCATAGACCACGGTAACCACTTCCCATCAGGTGAGCCGTCTGCTTGTCTGCCAACTAAGTGGTATAAAAAAAAGGTATCCCTACCCCACTGGGAAAAAGTCGTGACTGTATATATTATGTACCTATGTATGTATTAACAAAAAAGAAAGAGAGATGAGAAAAATTATAGAAAATTCCTTTAGGGCGGCGTTTCGTCTCGTATCTAGTGAAGTCACAAAGGGCAAAATCATTTTACTTATATGTAAAAAGAAAATATAATCAAAACATAATATACCAATCAGTTGCAACTCGTCAGCTCACAATCAAAAGACTGTCAGATCAAAAAAACATGGCGTAATTGCCAATTATACCTCCGTTTTGCGATTGCAATATCTCTATACCTATCTAATCCATCAGACAAACAAGACGGGGCTAACAAGAGCTGTTTGATCTCAAGCCCTTTTGACAGTAACTCACCAACATTTATTTATGTATCAAAGATGAACCTGTTTTGAGTATTTTTAACGCAAATCCTAGGATAAACTGCGCGCGTAATTAGTGGATAATATGTTTAGGCTACGCGGTATGACGGTTTATTTTAAAATATCGAACAAATCGAATTGAGTTTTGATTATGGTTGAAAGACTTATAATTGTGATTACTTTTAGTCTTTTATTTACCTCTCAGGTGAGGAGAAGTCAAATTGGCGGGTCTTCAAAAAACCTATTTGTAACGTTAAATAGTACCTAACCAGTTTCTTAAAAAATGCAAATGAATATGAGGTCACGGATTCATTTCCGGTATCATGCAAAATGTTATTTATTGAATTTCCACTTCGTTCGCCCTAACCCTATTGCACATCTTGAGCATTTTTGTGGTACACTTTACTGAAAAACTAAAACCCATTATCATCATCATCAACATATCAGCCACATACGGACTGTATGCTGAACATAGGCCTCTCCCATAGACTTCCAGAATGACCGATCTAAAGCAGCCCGCATCCAGCGTTTCCCGGTGATCTTGATAAAGTCGTCCTTCCACCTGGCCGTTGGGCGTCCTTACACTACGTTTGCCCGTACGCGGTCGCCATTCCAAAACGGTTTTGCTCTATATGTCATCCCATTGATTTTTATTTAATCACGGTAATTTTGACTTTTAAGTGTTGTCTGCCAAAAAATAATATAATTACGCGAGCCTTCACTAGGTGTTTTTTTAATTTTTTTATTTTCTTGGGTGGCAGACAAGCACACGACCCACCTGATGGAAAGTAGCCACCGTGGCCTATACACTCGTGCAAAACTAAGAGAGTCACACTCGCGCTGCCAACCCTTTTTACTAGTCTATTTTAAAATACTCACGTTCAGAAAAAATTGTGTGCGAATGTCCATCGCATCATGTACACACGTAACATAAATATGTCTTCGTACTCTTTCAATTAAGCCAAACGCTATAATCTCTTTGAGCTATTAAATTACATTAATTGGGTGAGGGGACGCTCGTCGGTATTATAACATCATAAAAGCTTTATTACAAACAAATAGAGCACCTTTTCCTTTGACAATTGGCAGTGACACGTTGTCCTTTGTTACTATTCGCGAGTTAAAGCTGTCAGTGAATGAATGCAGACGGTTTTGAGTTTTGTTATGTTGTGATAGAGTGTATAATTGTATGAAGTGTTGAGTTAGAATCTTTTTGCTTGACGTGGAGATGGGAGATGGGAGATGCTATTTTGTGTAATACGATTATCTGTTAAGTGACATGGCGCTAATGATTTGATTCTGGATTATTTGTTTTTATTGTAACTTCGTAATAAATTCTGTTTAATTCGTAACATAAAATCTATAAACACACCCTATCTCTTCAGAAAGTAACTGTATAAAAATAACTGTTGAACGCCGAAAATAGATTTAGGTTTTAAACTACCATTGTTACTCACATTTCCACATTTCCTAGTCTTATAATTTTTTTTTAATGAATATAACATACATAACATAAACTCACGCCTATATCCCCGAAGGGGTAGGCAGAGGTGCTAGCACCCACATTTCGCCAGTTTATGTTTAGGTCCCAATGTAATAGGTGGCGAGCCTATTGCCATTAACCGGGCACTTATAAACCTGCGATAAATACACACATAACTTCGAAAAACATCGAAAAGTCATTGGTGTGTGCCATGGTAAAACCTGGAATCGAACCCGAGATCTCGTTTCAGCAGTCCATTACCCATACCACTAGGCTACGAATATTAGAACCGAAATTACTAATATTCCCTCTAACCCCTCCAGCTAAGCTAAATTGCCTGTGCTAGGAGTGGGTTCACGTCAGTAGTGTAATAGTAGGATTATAACCCGGGACCTCTCGATAATTACGACTCCTTAGCAACTAAGCTGCCGACTATTGATAGTTGTAGAGTTGTATTATTTCGATTTACCAAAAATGTAGAAAGCTTCACGATTTTTTATTTATTTATGAACAAGCAGCTACAAGCTGATGTGTTCACATCTAGTGATAAAACGTGTAGTCTCTCTATTGAAGCCTTATTATTTAATATTTGCCCCCATTGCAACGTTGACACCCAAAATCGTGAAGCATTCCACATTTTTGGAAACTCGAAACAATACATCATGGTATCCCAATAGCTCTAATAATAAATAGTTTTAGGTACCTACACGTTATACGACAGCATAATAATAAATAAATGTTTTTATTCATATATATACTTTTCTCTTCAATATTGTAATATTACGCATGTTGGTTTATCCGTAATTGGCAAATGTAGATATCAGCCACATTAGGTACTCGCTAAACATATCTTGTAAAACGATTTGTAATACATTTGCTGTGGAAAAACCTATTAAATAAATAAATATATAGATTGTAGTACATAGGTACAACACAATATTTGAGCACAGGTACTTACAATATTTCTACAATTTGTGGGTACAGTTCTGTTTTCCGAACTAGGCTACATATTAGCCTGTATGAAGTAGTTACAGTTCCCCATTCACATTGATAATAAGTATTATAAAGCACCTACAATTGTAAGTATTTTAGTGCTACAAATTGGCTGATAATATAGGTCTTACTTATAATTAGGCATTTGTCTTGCGTGTCTGACTAAATGATTCCTAACTGCTATAACTAATTTTCTAAACAACCTAAGTGGCAGACAAGCGTACGTCCCACCTGATGAAAAGTGGTTACCGTGGCTTTTGGACGTGAGCAACATCAGGAGAGTCACACTCATGCTGCCTACCCCTGTAAGAATCCTGTAAGAATAGAGAATTATGTGCCGTCAGTGTAGAAGTTTACGATCCGTGTGGTGACACACTACCCCGTCTCATCTGAAGGGTGTCGTAAGAGGCGACTAACCGAAAAATACGCATACGATATCACTGCGAGAGAAGGAAATCTCAAAATAAAACCCTGTACGAAACCATCTGGCCGGTGTGGAAACAGTAGGCCAAAGCCTCCCAACATTGGGAGAGGCCTATGTCCAGAAGTGGACTCTAGTAGGCTTATTTATTGATTAATTGACAGTGTAGAAGACAAATTAGAATATAAATGGTATTCCCACTGACAGCACAATAACTCTTCAGTGAGCTCTGGCTAACCTACTCAACACTAGGAATACAACACGAGGTTATTATGGCCGCGGTATTCTGTAGGGCGGAGGTACTTCCCCAGTCGGACTGCTCAATTGGGGCGGGAATACCTACTGTCGTGTCTTACCTTTAGTAATTTGGAGTACTGTACAGTCGACAAAGGATATCTACCTAGCTATGTTATTTAAATATTTCTATATTTATATATGTTGTATGAAAAGATGTGTAGGTAGGTACTTATCTGCTTTGCGTATTCTATAGTGCCTGACTTTTGACATGGCACATCGCGTATCAATATAAAAAGAGAGTAAAATTTTTAAACGCATCTGAAAAATCGTTATGAAGATGGTGATGGAATTTTCAGTCCTATGCATAAGGATATAAACCTATGGCTTCAAATTTGCAAGTGACATGGCTAGCTTACTGTTAAATAGAAAAGAATAAAACATACACACGTACATATAATCACGCATTTATCTTTAACACAACACCCACATTTCACTAATCATTAAATTCGGTGCCACGTAATAGAGAGCGAGCCTATTGCCATATTCCGGGCACTATTGTTGACTCGAGTCACGCATCTGAGGCTGAGTCTGGCTAGTATACCTATATCTGTCTGATGTTAAACAGCTCTATACCCTAGTCGCCTTGTACGACACCGCATGGGAAGAGATGGAGTGGTTCAAATTCTACTCTACCAGGAACCACGCGACTATGAATGAATAATAGGTTCTATAGTTCATTTTACAAAGTACAAATGGGGAAACTGGCTTAAAAGGCGTGTGGCTCGTGTAGGTGTACTCGGTTACCATAGTGGTACTCTGATACCACTTAGGTAAGCAAGTACCTAGTGTAAATTGCAAGATTAGGCAATACTAGCCATGACAGTCTCCCAGTTAATTATCATAGTTATAATTTAAAACCCCTCTGTGTCTTAAAGAGGACGTTAAGTTGTAAGACCATCTCACATCTTATGCATCCGGAACGTGTATTTTTAACCCTACAAATGCCGACAAATTGGTCTAACTACAGAACTTTGATATCGCCAGTACCCACTAACCAGTGACCCCCACTTCCCAGTGGAGGTCAGCAGGTATATGCTGTAATAACGTTTCAACGATCGAAGGGACTTGTCGTCAATTGCGCATGCTCTAAATTTGGTGACGTCACGTTAGAGCATGCGCAATTGAAATCTCACCCCGAATTCATCTGTCTAGTCCATTCGATCGTAAGAACTCGACAGCTGAATCTGAGGTGAGAATTCAATTTAGCATCCTGTAAATATGGTGACGTCACATTGTCGAGAACAAGTCGACAGTCATGTATGTTTATGTGCTCGACAACGTGACGTCTCCAAATTTACAGCATGCAAAATTGAAATCTCAACGCTGATTCTGGTGAGAATTATTACAGCATATGCCAGGTGATTTCTATTACGCATAGTGCAAATTTGGTGTTATGTATGGGATTTGACGTTAATGACATGCGTTGACAACTGTCATACGTCAAATCTCATACATTTGTCATCCTATTCTACAATTACGCCGGCCACCGAATTGCCAATTGCCTAAAGGGGCTAATTTGCAATTGCTCAGGGGTAACTGAAGAGCCAAACTAAATATAACTTGTAATATGGGTTATAAAAAGTTGATAGACTTGGATTAAAAATATTTACCTACTTTTATATTTACCTATTAAGTAGGATTTTTAATCAATTCAATAGACATGGGTATTCATGCACACAAATACATATTTCGGTAAACCGAGCGGGAATCAAATCTGCGCTAAATGACGTACGTCCTACCAGTCGCTTGCCACTACCACCACTCCTCAGGATATTGGATTCCACATCACTGGAAATTGAACATCATAAATTCAACATCATCATCATCCACATAGGGTCCTATGTTTGAACTTTGGACCCTGGAGACCGCTTTTTTTTAATTTGTTTTCAAAGCCTCATTCGGTGTTTAGCAAATGCTCCGACTAAATAGTATCTGGAGTGGTTGATGTGGTACACATAGATGTTGGTAGAACTCTTTACACCCTGACCCCAGATCCCGATTTTTTTTAAAGATTATTAAAACTGAAATTACTAGAATTCCCTCAAATCTCTCCAGATAAGTTTAATTGCTCGTGTTAGGAGTGGGTTCACGTGCGTTCAATGGCCAGGATTCGAATCCGGGACTTTGTTTGATGAGATTTCAAGAAGATTCTTATTACACATATTGAGAATAAACTTGTACTTTCTTCACAAAAATTTTATTACAGAGTCAGGGTCTAAAAAATACTGTGGAAAAGTACAAGTCAATCGACAGTAGGTACCCTACCTATAAAAGATTCTAATTCACGATCAATTTGGGATTGTATTAAATAAATTGGGTTCACATCGGGGGTAAGTACCTACTAGGGAGAGACAGAGCTCGCTATCCAGTCCACTCTTACGAAATTATTCAGACGATATTCGTTACTTTAATCTGGACAGTGAAGGAAAACGATCATCTGATTCCAAGGTGAAGGTCTCTAAAGCAATCGAATCTTTTTATGTTTTATCCCTCCTTTTAACTTTGCCCCGTCAGATGGCCAGCCGTAGTGAAAAGAATTGGCTACCATTTCAGACAGAATTCTTAGAACTAGCTGGCGTCGACAGAGGCTTTACCACGCCTCGCTCAAAGAACCCGGCACTATAGAGTGACAGCTTATGGCTGTTGGAGCAAACGAGTGGAGACCGCGAGAAGGCAAACGGAAGGTAGGACACCCCTAGCCAGATGACCGGACGACCTGAAAAAGGTGAGTGGGACAGACTGGATGCGGAAGGCAGAGGATCGGATGAAATGACCAAAACGCACGCTGCCTGTGGGTCGTTTTTGGTTGCCGAAGGTGAGGTTAACAGGCATATCCCTCGCACCTCGGCCGACCCAGGGCCATCTCTCACGATCTGGCCCTCTCCTAGGGTGTGGAGACCACAGAGTTGAAGGTTGGTACTGGTACCTATTTGTTTTTTACTGACTACCATAACTTATCTAACATTTTCTCAAATCTACCATGTTCACCCATCAATTTTCCAACATGTGATAAGGTTCCTTAACCCTATCGATAGGTTTAATCAGGTCGTGCATTCTTCTTAGTTATAATTTTGATCCTACTTCAGATATAGGTAAGTATTTTCTTACCTATATCTGTATCTATTTCAAATAATTCAAATCTAAACTAAAGTTGAATCGATTCAAATTTAGAATCGATTTTATTGAAAACTAAACCTCACACAACCCGCAGATACGTAGTTAGCATTAAAACTTATTTAGCATTTCGGAAGCCGGGCGTTCTGTATCTTCATTTCGGAACTTCAGAACAAAACCTGACAGCTCCTCACCTACTCGGGCCGTGTCATAAACAAATCAACATGGCCGCTCCGCCCGAGATATTAATGAGACAATGAGACATTAGCTCGCTACAAAATGCCTCCGCATTCGCGAATAATTAAATCGTAAAGTCCCCTCTACGCCGCCTACAGCACTCCTCTATTTACTCCTTTTTCATTCAACACAATAGCCACTGCAATCCTACTCGCTTGAAGCCATTACGTCACTTCATTGTAAACACACACACGCTAAATTCAACTCTATATATAAGTGATTAGGTACAAATTTGTTTGTAGCACTAGAATTGTATAAGGCGTATTCCGTAGAGACTATTAATTTGAGCGCGACGGACCCCGCCTACTCAATATCGCGTTTACACACATGTCGGATTGTATCGTTGTCTCGTTCGCTCCGCGCCGCTTATTAAAATTCCTCGGTCGGTAGCTGCATCTCTGTCGGTGTGCCGGGAGGAGAGGCGGACCGGCCGCCAACTGCGCCCCAATGCTGGCGCGATTTTCACCGCGCTTCCACGCGAATCATTACGCGTAGATATCGCTCGTTTCCGAACGCATTCGCAAGTTTACGAACGCGACGCGCTCCGCGGCTACCTGTTCCAATTTCAAACACACTCCAATTTTTTTTTCACACGAGTGTTGTCAATGTGCCATTTTTTTACCGTTTTAGTGATGTACTGACACAAATAGGAATTATATCAGAACGTTTATCTTGAATGGTTTGAATTAATTGGTGTAATTAAGCCGTAAACAAATTCGCTACACCGTGCGAAAAGTGCAAAAGGGCGATACAATTAGTCAAACGCCTACATTGTTAAGACAATACGAAAATTAACATTCATACAAATTGTTTACAAAAGAAATTGACATTTACTATGGGACATATGAACTTTAATTCTCAGTGTATTTAAATAACTGTTTGTGACTCCAGTTTTTTTGTGAATTAACAATAAAAAAAATATATTCAAAATGGCGTTTTGACCGTCAGTGTCAAAGTCAAATGTCATCGTAATGCCATCGAGCAGATGAAATGAAGACGTCGCTAGAATGCGAGCGAGCCGAGACCGCCGAAAGCGGTGGGAAAGGCAGAATATCTTTTAGCGTAGATTCGCTCCTCGGCAGCAAAACTGACATTCCTCCAAAGGAAACTGCTGATACGAACAGCAATGACGCGGAGAGTACTGACGCCGCGCCGGAGTCTGACGAGTCTGACGTCGATATCGAAGACGTTGACTCAAACGTCGACGATAGAGAGGAACGGGATCCTGGTGGGGATGGTGAGGAGATGGAGACTAGAGGCGGGGTGGTGGTGCCCCAGCCGCTGCTTCCGAGACTGTACCAGGGACCACCGCCGCATTCGTGGCCTTTTGGAGCGTTTCCGTGGATGGCGCCAAATCCCATGTTCAGAACAGGATCTCCTAACAGTAAGTTACTTTTAGCTGAAATTAGATGGAGAAAGTGAAAATGCACTTTAATAACAAAATATTCATAAATGAGAATTCGGCTTTTCTTTATTAGGGTTCTCTATCCGAAGAAAAACCAACAAAGTCCCACAGGATACTAACACTCCGCCGCTGTCTGCAACAGCTGACTTTTTGGTAGTGTAAGGTGTTAAGTACCGCCTAGTATTGGCGCTGTAACAATAAATAAAAAACAATACATTACCTAAAGAGGTCCATGGCAGTGTTCTTTGAGAATTTTGTCTTCAATGATGTAAAATGTCTGACCAATAGATTGAAATGACACGGAACCCTTAACATGTGAGAGCAACTCGCACTAAACCTTTTTATAGCAAATATTAAAAACTAAAACGTATAACTCAATAACTTTTTACAAAATGTCGCTTAGTGTGAAGTGTGCGAAAAAAATTAGCAGCGTCAATCACTAAGACAAAAGAAAATTTTAAAACCCTACTAAGTAGGTAGGCACTCTGATAAAATAGACTTTCTTCAAGAAAATTATAGGCAGCGTCATTTAGGATTACGTTAAGAGAAAGACTAATTGACAGCAAAATGCATTATCAGTTGCTTCGACTGCCTGCCTGTTAAAAATAATAATAATAATAATAAATTATTATACCATTTGAGAGTTACCTAAGTTGAGTTTGAGAGTTACCTAAAATAAAAAATAATATGGGTTCTAGAATACGGATTTACCTACATACTTATTTCATACGTATTTTACTTACATAGAAACACAGCAGACCCATAGAAACAATGACATAATTATTCATACAAATAAATATTTGCACTGGGTGTGAATAGCAATTGAACGCTGTACAACACGGGTTGTATCTACTAATAATGCCCTAATCGTTAGCATGGATGTACATCTGAGTTTTTAAATTTTCATACGATATCCAGGCCATACGGCCAGGTGGAAGGACGACCTCATAAAGGTGTCGGGAAGCACTGGATGCGGGCTGCTTTACATCGGTCATTCTAGAAGTCTGTAGGAGAGGCCTATGTTCAGCAGTGGACTATATGTGGCTGACATTATGATGATGATGATGAACCTAACCTAACAATGATCCGACAGTGAAAATTTCATCGAAATCGGCCCAGATATTTCAGAGACGTAACAAACAATTTTTTTTAAATTGTAGGTATTTTTAGGTACCTGGTCTACATTACTTATTCATGAAAAAGCTGTTATTTTAACATTACATATTCATTTCTTATTCATACAACAATAATATACTTGTATAGATAAATTATAATCGTATAATTTATCTGGCATTGTATTCTGTTTATCGAAACAGAATACAGTGCCAGCAATGATAATAAAATTGTAATTATAATACAATCATTATTATTCTGCATGTCATTTATCATTATAATTAAATAAAAGCCTTAATTAATATTATTTTTTATTTTTCGAGAGATTATAATAGACAGAATGATTAATCAGTGATTAGAAAACAAAGATAATAGCACCAATAGGGGACACTAACCCAATAGTGGACACTTTCGAAAATTCGCATTAATTTAATTTATTTTAGGGGTAACAGAAACTTTTATTACTTAGGTAGGTACTAAAATATATTAAAATAAATAAATAAAACATTTTACAAACATAATGCGTCATGACATTCCTCCACATCATCACCGACCGGTAACTTACTCAGAAGGCTGGCAGCATTGCCACGTTGAATGGCAATGCTTATCCTATGTGTAAGATAATAACCAGCCTCCTGGGGTAATAACCAGCCTTGCCAAGTCTTTGTATCTATAGAGAACGTGCACTTGGACCCCACGTCCCCAATGTTTCAACCCCAAAACGGCTCAAAAAAAATCACCTGTCAGGTGACAGTATTTTTTAAATATATTTTATTGAATTGAAAGATGCCTAATGGCGTCTAAAAGGCATGTTCCGAAATTCGCAACACTATCGTAAGCAAATTTTGAATTGGAGACAGTTATTTCTTAAGATTGGTGTTAAAGATACAGATTTGTAAAAAATGTGTTATTTTATTTATTAATAATGATTATTACCAATTATATATTCTATGGATGCATGTATACATGGATTACATATGGATGTTATAAATATGTAAGTTTTTGACCTACTGTAGGGTGCTAATTCACCTCTGCCTAACCCTCTAGCCCTCCAGGGATAAAGGCGTGATTATATGTAAATATGTATGAATTTTTTTTATACCACTTAGGTGGCAGACAGCGCACGGCCCACCTGATGGAAAGTGGTTACCGTGACCCATGGACGTGTGTAACACCAGAGAATCCACTCTAGCGCTGCCAACCCTGTAACCACAAAGTTTCTGTGCCGTCAGTGTAAAGGACAAAGCAGGACGAACCTTTAGTCATCCCACTGACAGCACAAATTCTCCAGTAACGTCTGGCTACCCTACTCACCGCTGGGAACACAACACGAAGTTATTGTAACCGCGGTATTCTGCAGGGCGGAGGTTCTTCCCCAGTCGGACTGCTCAATTGGGTGGAAATACCGCCGTGTCCTACCTCCTACCTTGACCTACTTAGACCATTACCTATGTTTTTTGGCTATCGAGTGAAGTTTGATTTATCCTTAAAGTGTACACACTTGGTGCTTTTACAGCCCTATCCCTTAGTCTATATCAGAATAATCAGTGAACAGAAAGGTCGGAAGATCATTTTGAGTACTTTGTTCAAGATCTATCTGATGCTGACTGTATCTGTAATCCGTCCGGCATAAACCTGTAATCAGTTTTCCGATCAAAAAAATAAAATTTTTGAGGTTATTTTTATAGTTGCTTATCTGCTTTGCTAATATTTAATTAATGCAGTTGTTAGATACAAATTGCATCTATTCTATATCCTAATTAGTAAATTAACATATAGAATAACTAATTAAACAATGCTTAAAGCTGTACGCGATGGTACCTGACAACAGTAGGTACAGTCGCTCTCAGAAGTTGCTGAATACTAACAATTTTAAAAACGATCTTTACACTGAAATAAATCAATAAAAAAAAAAACCTGCCCCTGATCACTCCTATTCCAAGAGTGCCCATTACAGTTGCTGCGTTACCACGCTAGAAGGCGATGGCCAGCCTTAGCACCAGGAACAATATGGAATGAGTCACCGGTCGCCTCAATGAGGCTAGGTCCAAATTTCTTTATAAGTCTTTTAGCCTCCTTGTCCCAGCTCCTCAGGATGAATGATTATTTTTGTAAAGGACAATGCAACTTTTGCCATACATAGCTGGCATGTTTTTTTTTTCTTTTTCGCCAGAGATGTAACATATGTTATGTGTTAAAAGACTGTACAAGATACAAATAGCAAAAGAATTAGGCCCGTCAACTATAACAGAACGTAGTTATAGAGTGTTTAATATATTGCTATACTTTTTTTATCAGGCGTTTATTTTTCTATAGAAAAATATTATTTTTTAGTTTTTAATTATGTTTTTCCATGAAGTAGGTGGCAAACGGTCACATAGTTATCTGATCAGCGCAGCCCATGGATATCTGTGACAGAGGATATAATGAAAATACGTTGCCAGCCTTCAAGAAAGATTTTTAAAGGATATAATGCCAATACGTTGCCAGCCTTCAAGAAAGATGGCCACATAATTGATATTTATGGGCCTTATGAAGCTACGACATCAGACGCAACGATTATGAAGGAAATAACGCATGTTGATATAACAGATAATCCATATCATTATTTTTTTGAAAATGAAGATATTTTTATCTTAGATAGGGGGTTTCGCGATGCTATTGACGACCTTAGGTCCATGAACTATCGCGCTTATATGCCAGTAACTAGATATGCTGGTGAGTCACAATTGACAACCGAACAGGCAAATGAAACGAGACGAGTAACATTATGCAGATGGGTAGTAGAAACAATTAATGGACGGTTAAAAAATCAATTTAGACAACTTACATCAACTATTTGTAATAGAGCTGTAAATCATTTATTTGATGAGGTGAAAATAGCCTGTGCATGACTAAATGCTTTTGGTAAACCACTCACTGACCATCCTTTAGTGGACTCAATAATATCCAGAATAGATGAAGCCTCCAATCAAAATAAACTCAGCGATTATGTTCTCCACAGGAATATTAACCAAATGAGAGCTGGGTTCATTTCGATGAGTGCGAATGTTCCCGGTTTGGACAATTTTCCCTTATTGGAAATAAACGATTTAGTACCTAATATATGCGCTGGGCACATACCAAATAAAGCAGGCTACTACGGCGAACATGTAAGACGATGGTTCATACAACATTGAGCTTTACCGTGAAGACAGGTTGGATATAACGCTATTGAACATGTTTAATATAGATACCATTAATCCATGGCTGCTACGCTGTCGAATACAGTCGCGGCATATACGGCGGCGCACATACTGGGTATACCTATTAATAGAAGGTTTTAATAATGGCATATCAGCCATAAAAGGGCATTACTGTTCTTGTCTTGCCGGCAAGAGAACACTTGGCTGTAGTAGCCATGTCATGTCTGTATTGTGGTTCATGGCGTGGGGTAGACATCAACAAAACTTAAGTCCTCCAGCTCAATTTCTAGACCATATAGTAAGAAGTGATGTGGAAATGTTAATTATGTAAACCAGGTGTACATACTAATTAATAAATAATTTTGATTTCAATTTTTATGGTTGTATCATTTTTTTCCCTAGTACGAATTATCTTAACAGTGTCATGACATATCCTATGCCATGATAATATATATACCATCCATTTATATTTTATCTTAGTTCATGTTATCTGCCAGTGGGAAATAAGAATACAACAGAATGAAACTACCTTAGCAATGGAAACTACTAAAATATCACATTTATTTCTGGTAATGCAAATAAGTATTGTCGACTTTTAACTTAAAAAGAATTTCAAATAATTTAAAATATAAAATTGAACTTTCATAATAATGTAGAAGTAGGTACTTACTCAAAAGGATGGGCGCGTGGGTCGCTGTAGAAGACGGACTCCCGTTCCACCGATATGGCGGGGTGCGTTTAGGCATTAAACCGCGAATACACTAAGATCACTCGTATGTAACTATCGTGTCTTTGCCTATCTAAATTAATAAAATAATAATATGTGTTACAATAATTATATTTTCATGTAATAGTAATTGTATAAGAAATACGCAGCGCCTGACTAAAAAATTATAGCAATATCTCCACTATGGTTCTTCGTTCTGTTACGGATGATCGACCCAATTCTTATAACTATTGATTCCTCGTTTCGTACTCTAACATTTGACCTAGGTTTCATTTCTGGCGAAAGGAAAAAAGTAAAACATGCCAATAAGTTGCATTGGCCTTTGTTGTTTTGTTTGTTTCGCTCTATTGCGAAACTTTCCGTCTCGTATAATGTTGCTAGCTAAAGCGCGATTTCCAACTTTTTGGGGTAGTCTTACAACATTAGATATTTAATAAATAAAAATATTTTAACCAAATTAACAAATTTATTTTATTATTACTTTATTATAATGCACTATTTTTACACGTAGAAACAATACAGAACGGCATTTTAAAATTAAAACTACTCCGATTCAGAGTAGGTTTTGTTGCTTCAATTTTAAGTACTTGCGGTTTCTAGTTTGTTCTGTATTCTGAGTCTTCAGAGGATATTTTCAATTTTTGTATATTTTTTGTCAATTTTAAGAGGTGTTTAATTTGTAAGTTGTAATGTGTTAAGCTAATACCTATGGCGACTGTACAAGGTGGAGTAGACTTATCAACAATGTTAATTGCGCACGTTTAAGGCAATTACAGGCTATGTTGGTATGCGGTATGTCAGTTGGATTCTATTGGGTCCAACTGTGAGTCCAATCAAATTATATTATATTTATTAAACATCAAATAAGTTGTAGTTACGGACTTGTATGAAATGATAAGGTGTGACGTCATATATCATGCTTTTAAATAATACGCTATTAGTGGTTGGATCGATAATTAAAAATTAATGATAATGGTAAAAATATTATTACAATCATGGATCCAAAAATATAATAAAAAGTAATTGAGAAGGAAACTGTAGCAGAATACCTACACGTATAATGGTCAATTTGACACATTGGCCTTGGATGTTTTTATAAAAAAATAATTTTAACAAAAACGAATGTAAAAAGGCCAAATGTGTGTAATGAATTTAGAAAATATTCTACAACATTCTACACAACGCTCATCTAGACCCATGGTAAGCATAGTTTAACTAGCTTGTATTATGGCATCTAGAATACAGATAAACATACTTAAATACTTTTTTTTTTTTGTAAATACATAGGTACCTACATATTATACATAGAAACACCCAGACCAATGCAAATACCCATATTCATGCATCTGAATATTTGCACTGAGCGGGGATCGAACCCGCGTTTCCTGCGTAGCAGTCGTGTTCACTACCGCCACGCCACAGAGGCTGTCAAAAAACACTGTAATATACTTAAGTAAGGAGAACAAAATTGTCTTGGCAACAAGCAAAAATTTATAAACTTATCAATAAATAAAATTTATTAGGTATTAATAAAAAATAAAAACCAGACTACTGTCTAAGAGATCGAAACAAATTTGATACCAATCATACACAGAAAAAAAATTTAAAAAAAAGAAAACCGATACATTGGTCTGACGTGTTGTACCGTGATAGTCTTTAACTATGTCACTCTGCACGCTATTGACACGACACGATTATAAGGAGGTAGGACACGACGGTATTCCCGTCCAAATTGAGCAGTTCGGCTGGGGAAGTACCTCCACCCCACAGAATACCACGGCTATAATAACCTCGTGTTGTGTTCCCGGTGGTGAGTAGGGTAGCCAGAGCTCACTGGAGAGTTTTTGTGCTGTCAGTGGGAATACCAAGGGCTTGTCCAGATTTAGTGTTCTGCACTGAGGGCACATAAAATCTCTGTTCTTACAGGGTCGTCTGCACCGATGTGACTCCACTGGTGTTACACACGTTCATTGGTCACGGTAACCACTTGCCATCAGGTGGGCTGTGTGCTTGTCTGCCACCTAAGTTGAATAAAAAAAAACGACACAATACACTCAAAGAACCAAAGAATCAATTTCATTTGTTCAGTCTAGGCACATGAAGAGCAACGTCAAAATTTTACAATTATGTCAAGAAATAATATAGAAATATAAAATAATGCAAAAATAAACCATTGGAAAATAATTCTTCCGCTGGTTCGGTAGGTTAGTTCTACTGAGAAGATACCAGCAAGAAACTCAGCGAACCATATTAGAACTTGATTATCTTTCTTCTTTAATTTGCTTTAGTTTACAATTTAATAATTGCGAGTAAACAAGAGACTTATGTTGGCCACGCATTTACATCATCAAGATGCCCATCTACTTTATAGTCATTCATCAAAGTTTTTTTTATCATTCAATGCATCAGAGAAATATGGATGCACGCATATAAAATGTATGAAACCAATACCTTTCTGTTGCGTCTAGAGTCACGACACATACGACACGACAGGTCAGACAAACATTAATGCGGTTTATGATTAGATAGTTCATATTATGTTCTTTTATAATTGAATTTGCAGGGAATCGCTATAATTTTGCCAATATCAACATACATATGTACATACAATCACGTCTTTATCCCCGGAGGTTACGCAGAGGTGAATTAACCCACATTTCACCAATCATTGTTTCGTTTTGTATTTGTTTTTTTTTTAAATGCACACAACGATGGACAATGTCAACAATGGACAATATGTCACTAGTAGTCTTAACAATGGCAATGAAATGCCTTAAATTACGTGAATAACACCTGTCAAAGGCAAATTATAATGGGTCTATATTACCCAAATCAGTTGAAATGGGTTTGTCTAGGAACGGAGTGGGATGTTCCTGTGACCAGGCAAGGTGATCACGCCTGGCGGGCCGCAGTCCCACGTAAGAGGGGGTGAGCCTATTGCCGTCTTCCGGACGCTATTGTTGACTCAAGTCCAGCATCTGAGGCTGAGTTTTATATAATAATAATCTGGGCTGTATATATCTGTCTGATGTTAAACAGCCCTATCCCTTAGTCGCCTTGTACGACACCGCATGGGAAGAGATCGAGTGGTCCAAATTCTACTCTGCCGGGAACCACGCGGCTATCAATGTCAAGTAAATTGTAAATGTATATATAAATTTTAATGGTGATATGCTATTGTTACCTAAGTTTTTCAAGAAATTCTACCAGAGTCACGTTATCTACGCCACTAATTTGTTTCCGTGAGTACGCCCCCATGAGATTCTGGTGGTCGATTATGGTTGGATTTTAGGGGGCATTAGATAGTTTATTAGTCAAGTCAACCTATTGCGCGAGCATATCATTGATATTTTAGTGACATTTAACACAAAGGCGCCGAACATCACAACATTCTGTCAACATACTACCGATTCATTCATTAGCGTTGTATGCAAATTTGGAATAATTAATTAATGATTTTTGTTTAATTAAAACGCTTCTCCGTAACAAATATCCGACTGTATATTTTTCTGTTTTAAGTCCTTGAGTAGGTATATATTTCGATATTGTTAGATCTGCAGGCTTTCCGTAACTATGTATAAAATGGTTTAATTTTGTAGCAATAATCTATACAAATATTATAAAGCTGCAGAGTTTGTTTGTTTGTTTGTTTGTTTGAACGCGCTAATCTCTGGAACTACTGGTCCGATTTGAATGATTCTTTCAGTGTTGGGTAGTCCATTTATCGAGGAAGGTTTTAGGTTATATATCATCACGCTACTACTTAAGGGAGCGGAGCATTGATAATAAATGTTAACAAATCCGGTAATTTTTCATACATATTTTGAAGACTAAAACATACAAGGGACAAGAAGCTTCAAAATATACCCCGGGCGAAGCTGGGGTGGGTAAGCTAGTCTAGTATAAGTCTCTAAACGGTGCAGAAGACGAGAGGTGGATAAGATAAGATAAGATATTCTTTATTGTACCTACACCATAGAAGTATTATATGATAACAATTCATTTATATATAATGCACAGTGGGCGGCCTTATCGTTAAAACGATTTCTTCCAGGCAACATTTGGATGAATAGAAGCATATAATAGGGTATCATAAAATTATCTTTTAAAGAAGAAGGAACAATGATAAATTATATAGATATTATAAACATGTTAGATATCAGTCAGGTTTAAAATAAATACACATACATAACATAACATGACATAAACTCACGCCTATACCCCCGAGGGGAAGACAGAGGCGCTAGTTCCCACAATTCGCCAGTTTATGTTTAGGTCCCAATGAAATGGGTGGCGAGCCTATTGCCATTAACCGGGCACTTAAATGTACCGCGGTAGCCTAGTGGTGTGGGTAATGGACTGCTTAGACGAGGTCTCGGGTTCGATCCCAGGTTTTACCATGGCACACACCAATGACTTTTCGATGCTTTTCGAAGTTATGTGTGTATTTATCGCAGGTTTATAAGTGCCCGCTTAATAGCAATAGGCTCGCCACCTATTACATTGGGACCTAAACATAAACTGGCGAAATGTGGGTGCTATAGCACTTCTGCCTACCCCTTCGGGGATATGGGCGTGAGTTTATGTTATGTTATAGCATGCCAACTACCACTAAAGGGTTCGTACCCAGTTACGCTGCGCTCACAGATTGTCAAACGATCAAGGGGTTATACTATTTATGGTATTTTACTTCAGATGGTTAGGTCAAGACAGAAGTCTACCAATTGACCTGAACAGCTATGTCAATGGTAGGTCACTAACCATGACTTAGGTAGGCTGAGAAGTCAGATGACAGTCGCTCCCAATATAGCCGAAAAATCAAGCCACAAACGTTACAATGACCTTTTTTTTTTTTTTATACCACTTAGTTGGCAGACTAGCACACGGCCCACCTGATGGAAAGTGGTTACCGTGACCTATGGACGTCTGTAACACCAGAGGAGTCACAGTCGCGCTGCCAACCCTGTAAGTACAGAGTTTCTGTGCCGTCTGTAGATGACAAAGCAGAACAAGCCTTTAGTCTTCCCACTGACAGCACAAATTCTCCAGTGAGCTCTGGCTACCCTACTCACCGCTGGGAACACAACACGAAGTTATTATAGCCGCGGTATTCTGTAGGGCGGAGGTACTACCTCAGTCGGACTGCTCAATCGGGCGGAAATACCGCCGTGTCCTACCTCCTATCAACCTATACCTATCAGAAATCCAGGCATAAACCCAAGACATGAAATATCTAGACATTCGTTAAGTAGACAGTGTACGTACCTCCGAGAATACCTACATACTTACATAGTTTTGCGTATTACATAACCAACCTGTCTAAAATTCAAACAATCAAACCATCTAGCTAATTATTCAAAAAGTTAGGTAAGCTTAGGGTTATAGGTACAAGGCTAATATATTAATTAGAATATGTGTAACTGAGTGTCGTTGGGTTACTTTTGGTACGATCGTTTGGTTTTAATTTTTTGATGTCACACATACATTCACATTACTTATTAGGCACGGTACCAGTAGAGATCGATGGAGACGAATTTTTCGATGCCTATTTCCGATAATATTTCCGATATTTCGGCGCTGTTGCAAGCACCATGATCACGGAGGAACTGGAGTAGTGGCGGTGAACAGAGAAAAAGTTTTTTCCTAGGAGTAATTATATCGATCTACCCTCTTTCGAGTTCTTTTACTACGCGTATCTGCACTACTATTGGTTTCACTCTCACTAAAAACTCGAACCCGATCTCGATCACGTACACGACATACGATGCTTACTGTATCCACTCGCGATTTTGTTTTAGATTGTTCCCGGTTGTTTTTGCAAAGACGGACCACTGGATGCCAGACGTTCGGCAGTTGAAACCCATCCTCACGATTGAAATTTTTATACTTTTTGAAATTTTTATAATATCGGAAACTCAAAACAATGAAACATGGTAAATATCCCGTTTATTTTGATACTGAAGTATAAATTTCTTCTGTAACTTATTAGGATATATGTTTTGATAAATTTAAGACATATACGTAGATTCGTATAATATACGAATCTACGTATATGTCTTCACTTTCACGGTTTTATACCTATTGTTTTAAATTTCGTTCTTTAGTACCTAATGATGTTATGTCGCATAATGTATCATGTTACTATACTCACGCGAACTTGTATGCTCGAGAAGGTAAGGACTCCATCGCTACTAATGTTACATTACGACGGGGCACAATGTAACCTACATACATGTAACATAATACACTATAACACAATAAAACAATGTACCTAACATACATACAAACATAGCGTAATAAAACATTAACCACTATCATGTCATCATCATTTTAAACTTGAAGCCCAGGGTCTGTTAATTACTACTCCTCTTTATACGGCTTTTTTGCAAGATTTTAATGGGGCGTCAAAAAATACCTACATTACAACAAATAACACCTCAACTTTTTATGTATTTATATAGTTTCGCATATCACCGGGTGGTATAAACTCATTTCGCATAAAATCGTTTGGATTACACTTATTTGCCATACATTCATAACTCATAATTATGTAAGTCAAGAACAGCTTTAGGCATAACTTTCATGTCATGATAATTACATAACATACATAACATAAACTCACGCCTATATCCCCGAAGGGGTAGGCAGAGGTGCTATAGCACCCACATTTCGCCAGTTTATGTTTAGGTCCCAATGTACTAAGTGGCGAGCCTATTGCCATTAACCGGGCACTTATAAACCTGCGATAAATACACACATAACTTCGAAAAGCATCGAAAAGTCATTGGTGTGTGCCATGGTAAAACCTGGGATCGAACCCGAGATCTCGTCTCAGCAGTTCATTACTCATACCACTAGGCTACCGCGGCTTCCGATGATAATTACAATGTAATACTAAATTAGTACTAGTACTAAATTCACAGGCAGAATCTTTTCTTGGCATAGGTAAAGTATATTTTATATCGATAGTTCTCCCGCGTTAACCTTCTAACCTAACCTATCTAAGTTGGTTTGCACTGCTTTTCACAATGAACTGCTGCAGAGTAATCCTCGCAATGTATTAAACAAAATTATACAGAATTCTCTGCCAAGTATAATTCTGCCATCTTATGAGTATGCCATTGTGAATTCGGATATAGGAACATTCTGTCAATGTCAATCTATCAATCAATAAGCCCACCGCAGTCCATTGCTGGTCATAGGCCTCGCCCAATGTGAGCCATTTTCTCCGATCCTCCGCCTTCCTTAATATGATTATAATAAGTAAATTATTTCCGCCCAATTGAGCAGTCCGACTGGGGAAGTACCTCCACCCTACAGAATACCACGGCTATAAGAACCTCGTGTTATGTTCCCTGCGGTGAGTAGGGTAGCCAGAGCTTACTGGAGAGTTTTTGTGCTATCAGTGGGAAGACCAAAGGCTTGTCCTGATTTTGTGTTGTGCACTGAAGGCACTTAAAATCTCTGTTCTTTTTTTTTTATACCACTAAGTTGGCAGACAAGCACACGGTCCACCTGATGGGTAGCGGTTACCGTGGCCTATGGACGTATGCAACACCAGGGGTGTCACACTAGCGCTGCCGAGCATGAAGAAACCTTCTGATGCCCCTCTTGAAGAACCCCATATTGTAGGCGCTATATTGGTATAAAAAAAAAAACAAAAAAAAATATTATGTCTTATATGTTGTGCCAAATGAATTTCTGAGTATCAAGTTTACACCAGAAAGAAGGAACCCAAGTTCCACATGTTAGCAAAAAATATTTGCGTTAGTAATTATATTTTGCATAATTTTCAAATGACACGAATGTCACTGTGAATTACAATCTAATCAAATGAAATATTTTAATGTATGTCAATACTATTTAAATTACAAATAGATACTTACCTTCTTGTTAAACCAAAATGTAAGGTTAACACTAATATTTCCTATTTATTGTTTGCGAAAAGAATAGAAGAATTATTCAATTACTTATGACAATAGATTTTTTTTTGTATTTGAACGAGTCAAGTACGAGTAAAACTGTTTGTTACAACTTCACACTTAATTTAATAAACCGATTTTGATTAAATTTAGTACAAAGATAGACTAGAAGTTGAAAAAGGCTATACTTGGTAGTGATAGCTGACATTCATACGGGCGTAGCCGCAGGAATCAGCTAGTACCGCCATACTATTGTTCCTGGAGGGTAAGGCAGAGATGATTTAACACCCACATTTTACCAAACGCTGTATTCGGTCCCACGTAATAGGGGTTGATCCTTTTGCCGTATTCCGGGCACTATTGTTGACTCGAACCATGCATTTAAGGCTGAGTTTAGGCTGTATACTGAGTGATTTTATAATCATTTCGCATAAACAGATTCTGGACACGTCATTGAATTGCTAAATTAATACTTCCAGATGATTTTGCTATCGAAACTGTGTGCAAAATATTTTAGCTTATCCAATTAGTCCCACACTCACCTTTTCCACACAACACAACACGTACAGGAATTAGATGTCACCCGCACATGATGCAGAATATCCTATCAAGAACCAAGCTGTTCTGAGACTCTTACCTACGTCGCTCCATTAAGGCCTGGAATTTATTACTAGCTCACGTGTTTCCTTCTTCCAGGGCGGGACGTGAAATAGCATATGATGAGGCCGTCAAGCTGAGTGTCGCAATTGTAACATGGAATATGTATGTTACGGTGACCCTCTTTTCAGAGACTTTGCCTTCAGTTTACCATCAGGCGAGGTGAAGTCTAATTGACGTGACCACAATGCGACCGTAGAATGAATAGGTTTTGATTGATTGCGATAACTTGATCAGTACATTTAATCAATGAGCCTATTATAGTCCACAACTGGACATAGGTCTCTTCCAATGTGTCCTGTAACTCGCGATCCTCCGCCCTCCGTATCCAGTCTGTCCCAGTCACCTTTTTCAGGCCGTCAATCCATTACGCAAAAGCAAAACTGCGTATAACACCTAATTACAGCATACCAAGATTTATTATTAAAAATATTTCGCTCGACTACATATAACTGATATGTAAAATGGAACAGAAAAATATTAAATTCAATAAAATATTATCACGCTTTCAGTACTGCAGGAGGTAATCAGTGGTCATGGCTCGATTACTTCGTGTTTATAACATGGTCGGTGAACCGTTTCTTTAATTGAATCCAATCTCATTTTGTTCACTGATAACGTTTAATACTTTACACAAGTTATTTTATTAACTTACCTATGTAAGATTTTTATAACGCAGTAAGTCTGTATGTTACATACCTACATACATATATTCATATATGTACTTGCAGTTCTTAATGAAGAAATTACTCTGCAAAGCTCATAGTTTATCGACTGTTCGCAGATAAAAACTAATAATTAAAAACATTGTACCTATTTCTTGCAACAAGTTACACACAGTAGTGAAATTAATACTAATCCTAAGGTTATATATACTTACATATAATCACGCCTTTATCCCCGGTAGGTTAGGTAGATGTGAATTAACACCCACATTTCACCAATCATTACATTCGGTCCTACGTAATAGGGGGTAAGCCTATTGCTGGCTTCCGGGCACTATTGTTGACTCGAGCCATTCATTTGAGGCTAAGTCTGGACTGTATATATCTGTCTGATGTTAAACAGCCCTGTGCCTTAGTTGCCTTGTACGTCACCGCATGGGAAGAGATGGGATGGTCCAAATTTCACTCTGTCGGGCACCACGCGGTATGTCATTGTACCTATATAATAAATGACTAGCAGATCCACCCCAGCGTCATTGGTATATTTTGAAACCTTATTTGATGCCGTAGTCTTCAAATAATGTATGGAAATCTGCCAGATTTATGATCACTGACTCTGCTCCTTTTAGTAATAGCGTGATGATATATAGTCTAAATCTTTGTCGATAAACAGAAAGAACAAAAAGAATTTTCGATTCTAACCAGCAGTTTGTGAGATTATCGCGTAAACAAACAAACTCTTCCGCTATAAAGCGTCCAATCTAAACTTATATTATAAAATTTACAAATCATATTATAAAATATAAGTATAGATTGGTTGACAAGATTAAAAGGGTGAAATATATTTCTCGTCAGCAAAAAATAAAGCACGAAACTACATTTTGGCAACAAAATAGAAGATCTACTATCATTCTACTATTTTTCTGACAAAGACAAAAGGAATTATTTTGATTTGTAAAATTTACCCTTAAACTGTAGGCAACTTGTGTCTAAAGTGTACTTTTTTAGCATTCTAACTCCAAAGGTTAAAAACCCTATTACTAAGATGAATTGGAGTGTGTTGATCCAACTGTCTTCAGGCTGTCTCATGAACCGTGATAAATAGCTAATTTAAATTTTCCCAATGCCGCTATGACAACAAATACTAAAAACAGAATAAAAATAAATATACGTTTTTAAAGAGGGCCCCCATATAACATTCGTGATTGCAAGGCGGGGCTAGATAATGATACGAAGGATTTCCGAAGAGGTAGAACACGACGGTATTCCCGTTTCAATTGTGCAGTCCGACTGGGGAAATACCACCCTACAGAATACCACGGCTACAATAATCTCGTGTTGTATTCCCAGCGGTGAGTAGGGTAGCCAGAGCTCACTGAAGAGTTTTTATGCTGTCAGTGGGAAGACTATAGGCTTGTACTGATTGTATCTTCTGCACTGACGGCACAGAACTCTCTGTTCTTACAATGGGCAGCACGGGTGTGACTCCCCTGGTGTTGCACATGTTCATAGGTCACGGTAACCACTTTCCATCAGGAAGGCCGTGTTCTTGTCTGCCACCTAAGTTGTATAAAAAAAACTTGTCGAACACGCATTTAGCCACTTTTTTAAGTAGGTAACCAAATGTTCTATAAGATATGTAGCCCATCATATTCTTACCTTCATTTAATCTGTGCTTAAACATATCTCTCCGTGAAATGAAGTCCCAACAACAACATACAACCTATTCAAGAGAATCAAATGATGCAATAAAAATATCCAATGATCACCACAATCATAATCATCTTTCTTAATAAACTTCGTCTCACACCAATGATGTTAATATAAACTATAGACAAGAACATCGTGACTTTCAAAAATGGCGGAAACACTAAATAAATATAAAAATAAATATGGCTAAGTATCTACATGTATACTTATATTTAGTGTTTGTGCGTGTAAGTACTCTCGTCAAAAATAATAGGTAATGATTATGTATGAATTACATTATTATTTATATCCATAATATTATTATTGCGAATTTATTAATAACGACGTTTTTTGCGGACGCGACAGTGCGTGTCTGATTAGTGCTTATAATGATATCCATCATCATTTTTGCCGCTATTTTAAAGTACGGATAACATAATAGGTACTCGTAAACATTGCTCAAAAACCATTTCAAATTTTATTTTTTGCCTCAACGTTCAAAAATCAAAATTCAAAACCAAGATTCCAAGTTCAAAATTCTATATAAACTGTCACAATTAACGGTACAAATTGATGGAAGTTTTCTGCACGGACACGTTGGAATTTTTAAAAATGTATACGAAGGTTCGTTCGGAAACAGTATAAGGTTGTGTTATTTGCTAATTGTTCCGATGATTAACGAACCGGTGTCGACATCTACCGACCGCCCCACCGTATTAACGATCAGACCGAGTACGTTTAACTAGAGTGACAAGGAAGGTATGTTTAATTGCGGGACATTTTGCCTGTTTAAAACTGTGACTTGGTATCCTGTTTTGTGTCATTGCAAAGTGTGGAATGTATCGTAAGTAGTTAAAAGTGTATGTAGTGGATGAGTAAGGAGATGGTGGTCCCAATTGGAAGAGCTCGTCACAGCATGAGCATGATATAGGCAGCATATTAAATAATATAAAATAATAATAAAACTCTTTAATACTATGTTCTAAAATATTGTGAACCAACAATGCTTGTTTTTGGAATAAGGAACAACTAACTTAAATGTTTTTTTTATTCTTAACAAGTAACCACAAATATATTTTGGTGTACAAAGGCGAGCTTAGGTCAGTATTGAGTTTTCTCCCAGCGATTTCTTTTTTGTTTTGTTATACATAAAAAATCTCCAGACCAATGCAAATACACATATTATTATAAACAAATGTTTGCACTGAGCGAGACTCGAACAAATGCAACGTTTTCACTCAGCTGCATAGTGAAAAAAATATACACAAGTATTAATTTTTACTATATTGTATATTGATATGAGACAGAATTGATTTTACTGCGGAAAATGTCCTCGAAATTCCAATCGATATTTCGAACATGGTCACCCTACTAATGTGACACGCGTGCAGAGTAGTCGTGCGTCTGCGCATGCGTGCTCTTACTAACGATCACTTCGGGATGTGTTAACTTGTAAAAAAAATATAATTAATTTTACAATTTAGACATGCAACTAAAACATTTATCTTGCACAGACATACAGACGAAAGACAGTGACATAATAATCAATCAGTGCTTACTTATACTGCATACCCACATTGGGTATTAGGTTACTGTTATGCTACTAATATTGCAAATAAGTAATTTAGTCTGTGGGTAAGTGATCTGTGGCGTGGAAGTGCACGCAACTGCTACGCAAGAGGTGCGGATTCGATTCCCGCTCAGTGCAAATATTTGTATGCATGAGTATTTGCATTGGTATTTCTATGTATAATATGTATGGATTTACAAAAAAAAAGTATTAAAGCAAGTTAATCCGTACCTATTCTAGATTCCATAACACAAACTAGTTAAACTATGCTTACCATGGGTCTAGATAGCGTTGTGTAGAATGTTGTAGAATATTTATTTATTTAAGCTCGATGCTATTGAGCTCGTCCACCGCAGTAGCACCTCGTCCTATCCTATCTTTATCCTCAAAAGACACCCAAAAACGTACACTGCACGTACCTATATAGCACATTAGGTCATTAGGTCATTAGGTCCAAGATATATTTTCAAGTTAGGTATATAAGTTAATATATAGTAGGTATATAGGTAGTAAGGTATATTCAAAAAAATTTGTCAGCCTCGATATAGCGAAGGTCAGCCTCGATATAGCGAAGGCCTTCGATCGGGTCTGGCACAAAGGTCTTCTTGCGAAGTTGCCATATTATGGACTCCCGAGGGACTGTGCGAATGGATCTCCAGCTTTTTGTCCAACAGAAGCATCCAAGCCGTCGTCGACGGCAGCTGCTCGGACCGCATGAACATAAATGCTGGTGTCCCACAAGGCTCCGTGTTGTCTCCGACGCTGTTTCTGCTGCATATCAATGACATGTTGTCTGATGGCTAGATGTTATGCGGACGACAGTACCGGAGGCACGTGTTACACGGGCCGTGCAAATATCCCCCAGTCCGAGGTGGAGAAGAGTCGCGAACAACTTGTGTCTGAAATTGAGACTACTCTCTCTGGAGTATCCGATTGGGGACGACTAAACCTAGTCCAATTCAACCCCACTAAGACACAAGTATGTGTATTCACCGAAAAAAAAACCACTCCATTCATTATAGCGCCGCAATTCCTGGGCACACCGCTTACCATCTCCTCGAGTATCGGGATCCTTGGTGTCGATATCTCCAGTGACGTCCAATACCGAAGTCATTTGCAGGACAAGGTTAAGTTGGCATCAAGAAAACTCAAAGTGCTTAACAGGGCGAATCAGTACTTCACTGCGGGGCAGCAACTCCTTCTTTATAAAGTACAGGTCCGGCCTCACATGAAGTACTGCTGTCACCTTTTTGCTGGAGCACCTGCATACCAGCTTGACCCCTTCGACTCAGTGCAAAGACGGGCATTGAGGCTGGTTGACAATCCCATACTCACAAGTAGTGTGGAACCTCTTAGCCTTTGGAGGGATTTTGCCTCACTGTGTGTGTTCTACCGCCTATACAATGGTTTGTGCTCAGATGAATTGTTTGACATGATGCCCGTAGCTACATTCTATCATCGCACCTCTCGCCATAGGCAGGGAATTCATCCTCACACATTGCGACCTGAGACGGTGCGCACTGTGCGGTATGAAAGAAACTTCATCCCACGCACACTCAAGCTGTGGAATGACCTCCCTGCTGCGGTTTTCTCAAGCACCTACAATATGGGGTTCTTCAAGAGGGGCATCAGAAGGTTTCTTCATGGTCGGTAGCGCGAGTGTGACACCCCTGGTGTTGCATACGTCCATAGGCCACGGTAACCGCTTCCCATCAGGTGGGCCGCGTGCTTGTCTGCCAACTAAGTGGTATAAAAAAAAGAAAAAAAAAGAGGTAGGACACGATGGTATTTCCGTCCAATTGAGCAGTCCTACTGGAGAAGTACCTCCGCCCTACAGAATACCAGAATACCGCGGCCATATTAACCTCGGGTGGTGTTCTGGCGGTGAATAGGGTAGCCAGAGATTACTGGATAGTTTTTGTACTGTCAGTGGGAAGACAAAACGCTTGTCCTGCTTTGTCTTTTACACTGACGGTACAGAAACTCTCTGTGTTTACAGGGTCGGCAGCGCGAGCGTGACTCCCTTGGTTTTGCACACGTCCATATGCCGCCGTAACCACTTTCCATCAGGTCTGCCACCTAAGTGGTATATAAAAAAAAAGTTAATGGAACTTTATCAATTTTTAATTAAAGACTATAAAAATTAAAATCGATAAAATTATAGAATTATTTTATTACCTTACTTTACCTAGGTCATAATCGCCTTTTAATTTTAATTACCTTATAATATAAAATCCGGCCAAGTACGAATCGGATTTGCGCACAATGGGCTCCGCACCTTACTATTAAATCTCTCAAACAAATATGATTTAGAATGGGCGCATAATAAAATCACGTATGTTGTGTACGAGTCCCCTAAAATATCACTGGAGAATTTGTGATGTCAGTGGGATAACTAAAGGCTTGTCCTGCTTTATCCTCTACACTAACGGCACAGAGACTGTGCTTACAGGTTGGCAGCGCGAGTGTGGCTTCTCTGGTGTTACACACGTCCATAGGCCACGGTAACCACTTTCCATCAGGTGGGCCGTGTGCTTGTCTGCCACCTAAGACGTATAGAAAAAATATGGTATAGAAAAAAAATATTTTGTCTGTTTTAGTATATGTTGTTATAGCTTCTGTTCATGAAATACAGTCTGATGACAGACAGAAAGATCAACAGAACAGTTTTTATTAAAAAGGATCCTTTTTTAAACTTTGGGACCCTACAAAATTTATAATCCGAAAAATTAAATGTTTCAAAAATATTTATTTATTCATTCATTTATGTAGGAGGTGTTTCCGTTCAATTGAGCAGTCCGATAGGGGAAGTACCACCGCCTTACAGAATACCGCGGATATAATAACTTCGTGTTGTGTTCCCAGCAGTGAGTAGCCAGAGCTCCCTGAAGAGTTTGTGCTGTCAGTGGGAAGACTAAAGGCTTGTATTCTACACTGATGGCATAATAACTCTCTATGCTTACAGGGTCGGCAGCGCGAGTATGACTCCTCTGGTGTTACACACGTCCATATTCCACGGTAACCACTTTCCATCAGGTGGGCCGTGTGCTTGTCTGCCACCTAAGTGGTATAAACAATATATAAGCATACCAACAATATAAATAATTTGCAATAGTGTATACATTAATACATATCTGTACATGTCAAAATGTGCAATTCGTAAAAAATCTAAATAGCCTGTGACACTTAGAGTGGTACATCCAAATCTGGTCAGGCATTTAAAACTAATGACGGTATAAAGAAACTCTCACACATGTGTGAGCCCTGAAAAATCATTACACTCCTTTTTTGGGTCGTCGTCTAATAAAAATATCTGTACATGGATTGCAACAAAGTTATGCTATCAATATAAAACAGATATGATAAAACAGAATGTTGTCTGCAACATTATACTACAGGCTAGTAGTTAAGGAATCTGTGCCTATAACCTTTAAGTATATTATACATACATACATATAATCACGCCTTTATCCGCGGAAGGTTAGGCAGAGGTGAAATAACACCCACATTTCACCAATCATTAAATTTGGTCCCACGTAATAGGCGGTGAGCCTATTGGCGTCTTACGTTCACTATTTTTGACTCGAGTGAGGCCGACATTGGAGGCTGAGTCTGGGCTGTATATATATTTCTGAAGATAAACAGCCCTATCCCTTAGTCGCCTTGTAGACACTGCATGGGAAGAGATGGGGTGGTCGAAATTCTAATCTGCTGGGAACCACACGGCTAAGTATATTATGTTATTGATAAACTAATATGGCCTTCAAGAAGCTTAAATTATGGGTCTTCACCTCCTCTGCATACTGATCGTGAAGATCATCGAGCGTCTCAAAAATGCCGCAGTGGAGTTTTTATACGCCGTTTCTTCACCACTAGCGCCTAGAAAGCGGTAGTAAACTTAATAACAGAATTTTACGTCAAAAAGATGTAAAAGTTGAACTATTTTAAGAGATTGCGTAGAGATATTGCTTCCTTGGCTGTATTTTACCGTCTCTACCACGGTGAGTGTCCTGATGAGCTCTTCCAACTAATCTCACCATCTACTTTCCTACATAGGACAACACGTGCAGGCCTTAGATGTCACCCTCACACTATGCAGAATATACGAGCAAGAAGAGAAGAGAAGTCTCCGAACCGCTTGGGTTCGGAGACTTTTTTCTTTGCCGCACCACCAAGACCTGGAATTCATTACCAGCACACGTGTTACCTTCTTCCTACAGTCCCGGGGGCTTTAAGCGGGGCGTGAAAAAGCATCTGATGAGGCCGCCAAGCTGAGTGCCACCATTGTAACACTTAGTGTCTGTAATGGTGACCCTCTTTCCTGAGACTTTACCTTTAGCTTACCATCAGGCGAGGTGAGGTCAAGTTGGCGTGTCCTATATAAAAAAAAGAGATGAGGAATTTGAATTTGAATTTGATCTATATTAATCCAAGGTTTTCGGGATGGGACTAACCTCACCACAAATCAATAAGTTATACCTGCTTTATCACACGATGCTCTAGCGCAAGCTACCCAAGCTCCAACTCCAAACACGATAGGATTAAGAGCCAAGATACATTAATCCATGAGTAAACTTGAAGTGAAAAGAACTTGCTAACATATGTTTACATATATATTATAATTTTTACAGCATTCTACACAACGCTATCTCGACATTTTAGACCCATGGTAAGCATAGTTTAACTAGGTTGTGTTGTGGAATCTAGTATGCGGATAAACATCACTCAATCAGTCTATCACAGTCCATTGTTGGACATAGGTCTTTCCCAATATTGGTAGGTGTTGGCCATTTCGACTAGATAGGTTGGTACAGAGTTTTATTCCGACTTTTCCATCTCTCGATGACATCACTATCATTATATTTTTTTAATGTTTGTTTTTTAATGCATACTATTCTAGACCCCATCCCCCCCCCCCCCCCCCATGTCATAAAAAATAAGCAATGCAAAGACTTTAGCACTGATATATATATTATTATAACTATACTATATAACATATAAATATTATACCCCTCCCCTCTTTAGCACTAATATACAGGGTGTATTTTTGAAACGGGGCAGTAAGGGCAAGTACCTTAACCGTTGCAGTTACAGCAAAACGTTCTTAAAAGACCTTCCCTAACTTTTTGGGACATTTTGAACTGCATTCACAGATTTTGTAAAAAACTTACAGTTAGCAAAAAAAATGCAAAAAGTTCAAAATTTTTTTTTTATGCCAATCGATTCTATTTCATGTGGGGATCAAAAAACTCTAAGGGACCATTTTAGCTTTCAGTACTAGAAAAGACAGAAATCGCCAAAAACGTTTCCCATACATTTCGTACGGAAATATGATAAATCAACTCGAAACTCATAGGTCAGGTAAAATTTTGAACTTTGTTAAATAAAAAAAATCATTTAAACATTTAAGAAATTGGTTTATGAAATAAATTGCTCAAAATGATTTCCATTTTCACGAATACATAAGTCTATCCTTTTTTGCACTGAACGAATGGCGGCTAATAATGTTCTGGGATGAATATTACGTAAAATGGTCATTAATGCATCCTTGAGCTCTTGAACACTGGCGTACGTCGTCTTATACACCTCTTTTTCACGAAGCCCCATAAAAAAAGATCAAGTGGTGTTAGATCGGGGCTACGAGGTGGCCACTGTGTTGGACCATGTGTACCTATCCACTGTGTACCGAATAGGCGGCTCAAATTGGAACGTGAAAGGTGACTGTTATGTGGCGGAGTACCATCTTGTTGAAAATGAACTTTTCGCAATTCCGACAGGGGCCATTCGTCCATCTCGTTTTCAAGATGGTGTAAAATGACTTCATTATACATGGCAGAATTCAGTTTCCCTTCATAAAATTCCACCATTATGACTCGATTGGACATTATACCACACCAACAGTTGAATGAGAAGCGAACCTGATTATGACTTGCCGTAACTCTTAGTGGATTTTCTTTGGACCAATAGTGGTGATTTTTTCTGTTGTACATACCGTTATTGGAAAAATTCGTTTCGTCTGACCACAGTATGTAATTTAAAAATTCATGATCTCTGCTTATTTTTCCTCTTAGCCATCTGCAAAAAGTAAGCCTTCGAACATCATCACCCGGATGTAACACTTGAACTATGCGCCTATATCGATAGCACTTGTAGCCGTATTTCTTCCATATCTTTATCACAAGGGAGTGGGATACACCTACTTCAAGGGCGACTTGCCTGGACGATACCTCTGGATATGCTTCGACATAAGTCAGAACCGCAATCTCCGTGTCCATGTCCACACGAGGCTGCCGCTTTCTTTTGAAAGAACCCTGCAATTCCAGGTTTTTCAAAAGATTTGTAATAACCTTTCTTGTTGGCACATGCCGCAACGGATACTTATTGCGGTACCACACTAATGCAGCTCCCGCATTTCGATTATTGACAAAATACGCTTCTAATAAGTCAATTTTTTCACGATTAGAAGACATTTTAGCAAGAATCCTTAATTAATAACTCATACGAAGTTTCTCAGCTGAAACTAAGTATAACACACAGATTTTCGAATCAAATTCGAAATTTGAGGGTAAAAATTCTTTTTATTTACTTTACAGTCAATTCTACCCACTTCCTGGCCATAACAAAAAGTTAGACCATCGTAGAAATTTGTTTCTGTTGCCGAAATGTATGGGAAACGTTTTTGGCGATTTCTGTCTTTCCTAGTACTGACAGCTAAAATGGTCTCATAGAGTTTTTGGATCCCCACATGAAATAGAATCGACTGGCATAAAAAAAAAAAATTGGACTTTTTGCATTTTTTTTGCAAACTGTAAGTTTTTTACAAAATCTGTGAATGCAGTTCAAAATATGTCAAAAAGTTAGGGAAGGTCTTCTAAGAACGTTTTGCTGTAACTGCAACGGTTAAGGTACTTGCCCTTACTGCCCCGTTTCAAAAATACACCCTGTATATATATATATAATAAGTGTGATTGAATAAAGAAGTTTGAAATACATCTATAACCGGGCACTTATGAGTCTGCGATAAATACACACATAACTTCGAATAGCATCGAAAAGTCATTGGTGTGTGCCATGGTAAAACCTGGGATCGAACCCGAGACCTCGTCTTAGCAGTCCATTACCCATACCACTAGGGTACCAAATTGGGACCAAAAAATAAACTGGGGAAATGTGGATGCTATAGCACCTCTGCCTACCCCTTCGAGGATATAGGCGTGAGTTTATATATATATGTAAATACATCTTTACAAGCTTTCACATTTATGATATTAGTGGTTGAGGATATTCAGAAGTGGGATTTGCATGCCGGTTAGTTGAACTGACTTCGCCTTAAAACATTGTCGATCAATTACAATTTTTTTTACATACACACGTTCATAGGTCACGGTAACCAGTTTCCATCAGGTGGGTCGTGTGCTTATCTACCACTTACGCCTAAAAAAACGTACATCTTTTATGTGTTGCATTGATCTTCGCATAAAAAAATTGTTTTGTCAAACTTTTCTCCGTCGTATCGGAGTGCCCAAACCGTCTAAGCATCGTTTTGTCTATTTTAGTCATGATATCTCCAACCACACCTCAATTTACTTTGTATATAAGCTAATAACACACAAGTAGTACTATAAACAAACTAAATATAGTTCGTAAATCGATAACATCGTCACTGATGCGTGTATACTACGCCAATTATATTATTTGAGCCAATCGGCGTCGTTGATTGCCCCTCACCACGGAAATTATACTGCCACTACGATAAGAATACAATTTTTATTATCGCCAATTGTTCCGAGGATCATTAAATCTTTGCAAGATGGATGGAAATTAAAACGGAAAATCTTTACCTATATAAAGATTACATAGCTCCCCGTGTAAACAAGCGACAGTTTTTTTATTTGTATACCACTTGGTTGACAGACAAGCACACGTTCCACCTGATGGGAAGTGGTTACCTATGGACGTGTGCAACACCAAGGGAGTCGCAATCGCGCTGCCAACCCTGGAAGCACAGAGTTTCTGTGCCGTCAGTGTAAAAGACAAAGCATAACAAGCGTTACAAAAACTCTCCAGTGAGCTCTGGCTTACTCTACTCACCGCCGGGAACACAACACGAGGATATAATAGCCGTGGTATTCTGTAGGGTGGAGGTACTTCCCCAGTCGGAATGCTCAATTGGAAATACCGCAGTGTCCTACCTCCTATAAAATTCCTACCTCATATGTAGAATAAAATAAAATACAATAAAAATTAATGTCTAACTGTAATGCTTCAATATCGCCAGTAGTTGTGGAGGTCAGATAGCAGTCGCTTTACGGATAATATCGAAGTTCAGGGGTGAGAGGCATCAGGTTTCTTCATGGTCGGCAGCGCGAGTGTGACACCCCTGGTGTTGCATACGTCCATAGGTCACGGTAACCGCTTCCCATCAGGTGGGCCGTGTGCATGTCTGCCAACCAAGTGGTATAAAAAAAAAGTTCAGCAGTTAGACTGGAAAATGCAGACCACATACTCAGAGTGGATGTGACAAGAATGAATGCTAGGTTGAAGAAGAGACAATAAAATCAATGAATGAAAGCTACATGTTAACGACTGTAAACCACAACGTATTATATTCTTCGAGGCAGTGAGTCTCCTTACTGGATTTGTCCTGGAGGCGAGAGACCGGTGGTGCAGGAGTAAGGATGGAAACCCGAACCACGAGAAATCGAGGATGTGAAGTCCCAGCTCTACTAATACATGGTGGCGGAATGGAAGCAACGATTTGGGCGATCATGCGTAGGGCACGCTGTGACAGCGGCAATAAGACCCATCATGGAGGACTGGCTAGAGAGGTCACACGGAAGCCTCTCGTACCGGTTGACACAGGTGATCACCGGGAATAGGTATATCGGAGATTACCTGTGTCGGACCACGAAGAAGCCTTCACAGTGATGCGAGCGAGGACGCGGGGCTGACTAAGTACCCAAAGTTGGAGACACCTAGGCAAGTCTTCGTGGAGGTATGAGTAGATGTTCTTTAACTCAGCATCTTGCTGACATGCATGGTGTGGTCCGCGCGCACGTGGGCTGCCACCGTCTCCTGCGAACTAGTAATGCTAGAAGGAGGCAGTGGGGTGGGTCGTCCAAAAAGCCGAGAGCTGGAGGTTCACGACTTTTATGCCCCATCTCTTAAAGGAAGCTGGGTACGCCCATGAACAGATTACATTTCTGGCTAATGCGTTGGCCAACAGCTGTTGATAAACGTGCTGAGCGAAGAAATATAGCATTTTTGATGTGTGGCGGAGTGGTGGGGCGTCGTCAGGTTCGTATGCTGGCTAACGCGTTCGCCAACGTGTAGAGAGGACATAAACGATTCGTCTATGACGGTCCGCATCATATTGTTAGATATAAAGGTAGAGACGCCATAAATATGTTAGCGGAAGCCTAGTGGTATGGGTAATGGACTGCTGAAACGAGGTCTTGGGTCCGATCCCAGGTTTCACCACGGCACACACCAATGACTTTTCGATGCTTGTCGAAGTTATGTGTGTATCTATCGCAGGTTTATAGTGCCCGGTTAATGGCAATAGGCTCGCCACCTATTACATTGAGACCTAAACATAAACTGGTGAAATGTGGGTACTAGCACCTCTGCCTACCCCTTCGAGGATATAGGCGCGAGTTTATGCTTATGTTATGTTATGTTAAAAGTTTTATATTATTTTGGTTTTAATTATTTAGATCTGCTTCGCGTACTAAATGAAGCGTAGTAAACATTTCAAACTAGTTTTACCAAAGAAATCAGTAAATATTAAATACGTCCGAGAAAAACTCTAACCGTAGCGTAATGTTTATTTGTTAGCAGATATTGTATGAACTTACTCATTTAATATTGAACAGAAAAGTTTTATGGCTCATAGAAATTGATTCACCATTCAATATTGAAATCATAAAGTTAATCACGAAAAATATTACTAACATCACAAGAACTGCTCATGCGATTTATATAACTACTTTATATCCGTACACTATTCATTACAGATTACTTTTCATGGATGAAAAGGAATCAATAAAAACGCACTCTACGTCGTAATATTTTACTAACAAATAGCACGTTAAAAGCAATATTCAAATAGCATGCTAATAGCAATAATCAAATAGCATGCTAAAAGCAATACACAGAAAAAAGCTTAAAAGCAATAACGTTAATAGCAGGTTCCAAAACAATAGAAGTCATCTGGTTAATTTATATGTTGGAGATATATGATTATTTGTACAATGAATAACCTAATAACTTTAAACATTAGGCAAAAAAACACAAAAACTACTCATATCCCATTTAAATGTCGACTTCAAATTCATTACAATATTCATAACACAGTACTTTTCAGAAATGAAAAGTAATTTGGAAAAACATACGTAGCAGGTTCCAAAACTGAAGAACGCTCACCCGCGGCAGTAATAAGCTGGTGTTGTGTTCCCGGCGTGGCGGTGACTAGGATAGCCAACGAACTCACCGGAGAGCTTTTGTACTGTCAGTGTGAAGATCAAAAGCTCGTCTAGTTCTGTTCCTACAGGGTCGGTAGCACGAGTGTGACTCCCCTGGTGTTGCACACATCCATAGGCCTCGGTAATCGACAATGTGGTATAAAAAATGCTAATTTATGAAATTGCTTTTGTGTGTGTATTATGGAAAATTACATAACGTTAAAATAGGCTTTAATAATTAAAAAAAAACAGAATTATTGTGTTACAAAACATCTTCAGTTCGTATTTATTCATTATTATGTGTGAGTAGTCAAACTACTCCACACACAAGCATAGCCAGAACCCAAACTAGTTTCGCTACAACACGTGTAACATACATTTAATCAAACATTATTATAATCGGTCAAGGTATAAACCGCGGAAGCTAGATTAGCAGTAATTATCTGATTGGCCGCTCAATGTAACAGCTCAGTGGTGTCGAACGGGCCCTTTAGACACGGACACGCTTGCCGATAAAATTACTGTGGAGTATTTGTTTTGTATTGAAATACTTGACTATATTATTAAAAAAAAAGTATATTAAATAATATAAGCTACGTCAGTGGAGCTGACGTAGGCATAGGATGAAATATTAAGTAAGTATTAGGTTTTTTTTAAAACAATCATTAAGGTCTGGAATTCATTACCAGCTCACGTGTTTCCTTCTTCCTACAGTCCCGGGTCCTTTAAGCGGGGCGTGAAAAAGCATATGATGAGGCCGTCAAGCTGAGTGTCACCATTGTCACACGGTATGTGTAAGTAATGGTGACCCTCTTTTCTGAGACTTTGCCTTCAGCTTACCATCAGGCAAGGCGAAGTCTAATTGACGTGTAGATATATAAAAAAAATAAAAAAATGTATGGGATTTGACGTTTTTGACATACTTTGATGACTGTCATAAACGTCCAATTTCGTACATACGTCATTCTATCGTACAGTACGCAGGGCCAACGAATTGCTCCTTGTCTAGGGATGTGAATCCTAACCTAACAATGTCAGGAATTCACGATAGAGTCTTCGCCAATTGTGACGCCAATAACAATCGATCATTGTCCTGCTGTTGTTTTCGCAATTTCATCAGCTAGGTGTGATGGGGACTCTGTGGGGCTCACACCCGAAGAGGGCCGTCTCATAAGAGACAGTCCGGCCGGGGTGAGAGAGATTTGTCTCAGATAATCTAACCTCCAGCAACCTGTGGCCCACACAGTCGGTGTGCGTTTTAGTCGGTTCAAGTCCGATATAACCTCCCCCAGCGGCCACAGTGGTGGAGGTATTCGTGGCAATTTTGCGCACTTTAAAAAAAGGTATAATTAATAATATGCATCTCCATTCAAAGTACAAACTTGCCATTTAAAAGTTTATATCCAACAAAATTCTCAACGATTTCATTTTTATTTTGATACTAAAGAACTCGTCATACGAGTAAAATGGTTTACCTATCACCTTTTCACCATTTTTCGAGAAATCCCCACGTATAATTTAGTGAAGATACATTAGTTTAGTAATAATATACCTAAATACGACAAATCGACTACTATTGCCAATATCTACCTATACTATTGTGAACGGGTATCGAATAAATTTAACAAAATTATTCGATTATTTTAACCAAGGTCTACTTAGCGCGCTAATAATCAAAATCACCTAACTAACTACTTAATATACTTTTTGATTATTTATGCTAAATCAAATATACCTATGTTAATTTGGGTAGGAACACAGAAATTGAAACATTATATACCTACTTATTATGTACATAAACGATTAGCGTACCTGTAGATTATATGATTGAAATGGACTAATAATATAAAGAAAATAAATAAAAAATATATTCCACGACATTCTCAACAACGCTATCTAGACCCATGGTAAGCATACTAGCTTGTGTTATGGGATCTAGAACATACTTAGATACTTTTTTTTTGTCTGCTTGTCTGCCACCTAAGTGGTATAAAAAAAAATACATATTTTACATAGAAACACCCAGACCAATGGAAATATACATACCTATTCATGCCTACAAATATTTGCACTGAGCGGGAGTCGAACCCGCGCCCCCTGCGTAGCAGTCGAATGCTCTACCGCTAAGCCACGGAGGTCGTCTCAAAATGTTACTACTTATAGAACAATTAGTTAATATTATTGACATGTACTTACCTAATAAACTAAAAACTAAATTAAGTTTATCGTTATATATAAATAAATACAATACAATGTCGTTATTAAATTTCAAATTTAATATCCTTATTATTCTTTCGTAATCCTTCAATGTGAACATGAGGACCTTCTGGTGGACCACGGGAAAAATGGTTTCCCGTGGTCTACCTAGGTGGACATTACAAGTGGACCACGGCCAATAGAGACTATTTTATTAAGTATTTTTTGGATATGAGAAGAGTGTGGTCTTCTGACACAGGTATTTTAATATTTAAGAGAAGTCCTCAACAAATATTTTTTGTAAAAGTTTATTGATGGAAACAAAGATTATAATTATTATAATGATATTATGGCGTAGGTAGGTACCCAAGTATTTTTTGTTTTAGTATGAGACCCCATCAAGATTCTAGAACCCAACTTTACCTGCCAGCCGGTACACTCCTGCTGATTATCGGATGAGATGCAGATGTTCCTCTTCGGGGTAGGGAGGTCAGACCAGTATCTCTACTAAAAGCCAATCACGCAAGAAATATAGCTACTACATTCATACATACATATTATATCCAAACATATAATAACGCCTCTATCCCCGAAGCGTTAAGCAGAGGTGAATTAACACCCACATTTCACCAATCATTGTTTTCGGTCCCACGTTATAGGGGGTGAACCTATTGCCGTCTTCCGAGCACTATTGTTGACTCGAGCCATGTATCTATACCTGAGTCTGAGCTGTATATATCTGCGTGATGTTAAACAACCCTATCCCTTAGTCGCCTTGTACGACACCGCTTGGTAAGTGATGGGGCTCAATTTCTACTCTGCCGGGAACCACGAGTTAAAAAATGAATAAATTACATTTTGTAAGATCATTTTGAACCCTTTGCTTACACTTAAAAAAACACTTCTTTCTAATAGAAATTAGCTTTTGTTTAATCAATCTTTAAATAAATACATTTTGTAGTAAAATATAAACTAATATTTACGAGAATATAAAATAGGATACAAAAGGTTCAAATCAAGCAACGAAAAATTAAACACTTCTTGGTAATGATGTTCATTATCTTAGCGTTAATCCCAGTCGCATTCGAAGCCTTCACCTCCGAGTCTGGGGTCCGCTTTACCAGTCTACCTGCAAATTTGGCTGAACTTTGATGTTTTTCCGTGAAGCGACTGCTATATGACCTCCACATCCCAAAGGCGATATCGAAGCATTGCAGTTAGACCAGATGTTGGACTTTTTAGAGCTCAAACTATCTGTAACAACTGCCATAGATGTTTGCATGGCAACCAGAACCGATGGCTCAACATGGTCTCCAAGGCACGACCAGACCAATGAGATAATCAATATTGGTATTTATTTACATGCATACAAATATTAGCACTGAGCGGGTATCAAACCCGCGCCTCTTGCGTAGCGATCCGGTCACTACCGCCACAGAGGCTCTCTGTGGCGTGACGTAGTGTGATGTAGCGAACTCTACTAGCTTATATAATTATGGAAAACTGATTGCTAAGTTGATTTGACTACTCTCCTTATGCTTATTGTTCATGCTTACAACTAATTACCGTCTAATAAACGCATTTTCTTTCTTTCTTTTCTTTTCTTTTTTCTAATTCAACACTGCGATAACTAGATAAGTACTTTACATAAAATTGAAAAATTTTGGTATTCAGATTATTTTGAGTACTTTCCTAGTCAATATCAATCTGATGCGAAAATTTGCTAACCACGAAAAAACAATACAATAAAAAAAATTGCGAGGTAAACTCTCCAACGTCATAAATAAAACTTAATATGAATTATATATTAACATAAACTTACGATTACTCATTAAAGATAATACGCATATTAAAACATTATTACAATTAGTAAAAAATATAAGTAAATAAGTAAACAACATACAACGCTATAACAGTTTCTATATAATAAAGTAAGTTGTAGATATGTGTTCGCCATTCGTGACGGCCATTACTTACAGCTAATTAATTCTAAGTGATGGCGGGAGAAAACCAAAAACAACTAACTCGTCGACTTCACTAAGGCAATGATAACAATATAAATTGTTATAACTCGGGACATAATGCCTAGGTTAGGTTAGTTATATGTTCTATACGCGCAGTGTACGTTTCTTTGAAGAAAGAAAGAAAGAAAGAAAGAAAAAAGAAAGGAAGAAAGAAAGAAGTGAGTGCCATCTGATCCCTTAAACGTGTGAGGAGAGTCTGCACCGGAACCTCGTCTGTGGACTAGCGTGTTTATCAACCAGTTCGTTGTCCTTCTCTGGCAGTGATATCGTCTGCGTATTTTCTGTTGGTCGCCTCACGAAACTTCAGTTTTCCCAAGCGCCTACAATATGGGGTTCTTCAAGAGGGGCATCAGAAAGTTTCTTCATGGTCAGTAGCGCGAGTGTAACACCCCTGGTGTTGCATACGTCCATAGGCCACGGTAACCGCTTCCCAACAGGTGGGCCGTGTGCTTGTCTGCCAACTAAGTGGTATAAAAAAGACACCCTTCAGATGAGATGGGATGGTGATGTTTGTATTCTTTCTTCATCACCACACTGATCCCGACAATTCTAATAGTAACGTGAGTGACCATGATAGTTTAAATACCTATCTATATTTTATAATCGTACCTATCTATTTCATATTCGCCATTTCGTCAGAAAAAAAAAAACTTGTTCTCACGAGCCTAGTCCATATCATTTCAATCAAAACCAGATTACTGTAAAGTGGACCATTTGCTGGCATGTATAATTGCCTGTCTCTTATGGGCAACGATTTCTCAGTATCTAGGTACTATTTATAAGGTATGTGGTTCTGAGTGCGGTAGCCTAGTGGTATGAGTAATGGACTGCTGAGACGAGGTCTTCGGTTCGATCCCAGGTTTACCATGGCACACACCAATGACTTTTCGATGCTTTTCGATGTTATGTATGTATTTATCGCAGGTTTATAAGTGCCCGGTTAATGGCAATAGGCTCGCAACCTGTTACATTGGGACCTAAACATAAACTGACGAAATGTGGGTGCTAGCACCTCTGCCTACCCCTTCGGGGATATAGGTGTGAGTTTTTGTATGTATGGTTCTGAGTGTTGCGGGTTAAGCTCCTCATTCAGATTAGAAACATGAGGAGGAGTGAGCATAGTATGTATTGCATAAACTGTGGGTACGCCGTCGAGTTGGGTATTTGACTGACTAGTCAAATTAGCTACATTTTACTGTATGAAATATTTTTTTGTGACGTCATAACAATTAACCGTCAAATAATTAACTGTGATTGAATGATTAAAAATAAATAAAATCGAAAAATTAAAAACAAAAAAATGCTACTTTTACCGCTCTTTTGCCATTCCTAATTTAATAAGCTCAGTTAAATAATGTATTTTAACTACAGGAATATATTCAATTCAGACATGATGATGACGCCTTAGAGCCGTTTTTGACTACAGCAACAGTTTTTTTTTTTATTTTCAAGCCGATGGCTATGGACCCTAATGACCTAAAAGTTAGAGGTTAGAAGCGAAGAGAAAAGGAAACCTCGAAATAAACCCTGTAGCAACCCGTCTGGCCAGCGTGATAACAGGCGTACTGCCCTAAACCTAAAGCCTCCCAACATTGGGAGAGGCCTATGTCCAGCAGTGGACTGCAATGGACTTGATCGACATAATTAATCTAAACACCTCAACAAAGTCTAGGGAACAAGATGACCCCAATTATTTTTTTTCGTGTAAATCTTGTTTTGCAAATAACTGGCAGCAAATAAATAAAAATAGAATAAAGTAGATTACAGAGTTGTTCGAAATTTAAAAATAAATTTAAATAAGTAATGATTTTCGAATATGGAGGGAAAACTTTTAAAAGTGTTTGATTGTGCAGTTTCTCTGAGGCAAAATAAAAATTATTTTTTTTTATTGTAAATAACGTTTATTATCAATAATACGTCTTTTACGTATGGTTTGTGCATTTTTGTGACTGTAGTCATCATGTCACGTCGTCATTTAAGTCGCGAAGAGATGTTAAGGGCTGTTGGTATGCTGCAAGCTGGACGAACTCAACGCGACGTAGCGGATGCTGTCAATACCCAACCAAGCGTAATTTGCAGATTATGGGCACGCTACAGGGTCTACAGGGGATGTTGCCAAACGTCACAGGGGACGAAATAGGGTTACTACCCCGCGACAAGATCGTTTCTTGCAAAATTCCGCAAGGCGGCAACCCACGATTACTGCTCGTCAGCTGGTCGCAGGCCTCCAGTCTCAGCATCAAGTGGTTATTAGCGATCAAACTGTCAGAAGAAGACTACACGAAGCCAATCTTTATGCTCGCAGACCGCTTAGGGTTCCAGCTCTTCGACGTGGAAATCGAGGTCGTCGCTTATTGTGGGCTAACGCACATTTACAGTGGACCGACCATCAATGGGCACGGGTTCTGTTTTCCGACGAATCTTGCTTCGGTTTTCATCCTGATTCGAGAAGAGTGCGTATATGGCGAATTCCTGGACGTCGGAGTCGTCTCCAGAATCCGCAAGAAGTTCATCCTTACCAAGGTGGAACAATCATGGTATGGGCTGGGCTGGGCTTATACACCCCATGGTAATCCCTCATCGACAGCAGTTCGGTCAAGATTTTATGTTCATGCAAGATAATGCACGGTCACACACCGCGAGGGTAGTGGTCAATGCGTTAAGCGAGCACAATATGACGACGTTGGAATGGCCTGCTCAGTCTGCCGACCTCAATCCCATAGAGCATGCCTGGGATTTGCTTGGGAGAAGAGCTTTCAGTGATTCTTTGGCAAATCTGAACACTGAAGAACAACTTTTTTTACACCTTCGCAGTGTATGGAGCCATATTCCACAGACGATGATTGACAATCTCATACTAAGTATGCCACGCCGTTGTCGAGCTATTGCTAATGCTTTAGGAGGTCCTACAGATTATTAAAAACGTTTAAAGTACGGTTAATTACTGTATTTCTTACTACCTCGCTATTTTTGTGCCTAATCATAGAAGGTTGTAATACTCAATATTGGCACTATTCAATTCTTTCTTAAAAAAAAAAAAATTGGTATGAAAATGTTTTTATTAAAATTAAAATTAATAACGGTATAAAAATACCCTTCTATTGATATAAAACACTCACTATTACAAGAAAGGGTTTTTAAATAAAAACTAGAAATGTCCTTGTTCCCTAGACTTTGTTGATGTGTGTATGTTACCAATATTTTTGTAGAAAAATACTCGAATATCATTCATGAGACATTAAGACCACGTGCTATGTTGTGTTTAATGTTATTCACTACTAGCTGACCCCGTGGCTTCTCCCATTTAGAAACCACATATCACGCCTTTGAGAACGTAAATTTTAGTCTTCAAATAATGTATAGAAATCTGCTGAATTATTTGACCTTTATGACCACTGCTCCGCTCCCTTAAGTAGTAGCGGGATGACATATGGCTTAAAACTTTCGTCGATAAACGGTGTATTCAACACGAATTTTTTTTTTTCAATTAGGCAGTAGTTCCTGAGAATAGCGCGTTAAAACCAACAAACATACTAACAAACACACAAACAAACTCCTCAGCTTTATAATAGTAGTCATAGTAGATACAACTGATATTAGGTGTCAATGCGCAAGCACACCTTGTTAAATAATGGCTTTTAACTAACGATCACAAACGGTCACAAACGGAAGCTAGCCCCTCCTTCACTTACAGAAATAACAGTTATTTTGATAATTCTTCGATTACCATTCGTGTGTTTAATTTAAACTAATATTGTAATGGCTCAGTCAACAATAGTGCTCGAAAGACGGCAAAAGGCTCACCCGTATTACGTGGGACCGTGATGATTGGTGAAATGTGGTATTAATTCACCTCTGCCTAACCCTCCGGGGATAAAGGTGTGATAATATTTATGTATGTATGTATATAATACATTTACTTTAACGATCATGTCAAGAAATAATATATAAATATTAAATACAAAAAAACTAAAATAACTATTATACAACTTATAGCTAAGAATTATCTTTTACTAAGTGACTACATTTTAACATTAAAAAAAAATTATATTAAACATATTATTCGATGCAAGAGTTTCAATGGATAAAATGCATATTTTGTTAGCTGCTCTTCCAAGTTACCGAATGAATAATAGCGTGAATAAATGCGTGATGCGCGGTCCGCGACAGTCGCATCTCACTAATGCATAGCTTCGTAATTAATAAATAAAAATAATTAATTCACGAAACGCGCCGCTCGGGCGCCGCTGCCCTACATCGCCATGATGGCTACCAACAAGGCGATCATAGTGAACGAGTTACTGGCGTTCATCCAGAATGCAGTCGACACTATGGACGAGATCAGCATCCTGGAGATCTGCAAGTCCAATTTCAAGGCAGAGGAGGTCTGCAGCGGGAAGGCGCTGCTATACCAATCGGTTGGCAAAACTGCCCAGATGCCATCTCGCAGAAGGGATGGAGGGGAACGAAGTGTGCAGGACATCATCACCCTGCTGAAGGAAACCGACCCGGATGACGTGCCAGATTTCGTCGCGAAGGAGCTGCACAAGCTTCCGCCGGTGGGATTCGACCACGTAGATGTCACAAGACTTCTCAAGGACATCACGTTCTTGAAGTACATCACAGCGTGAAGATCGTAGACGTCGCGAACTATCTCCAAAAGAAAACCGGGATGGGCTTAAGGGTGGAGAAGCTGGACTCTCGTCACAACGTGAGCTTCAACTCTTTTGTGGTGCGAGTTCCAAACAGCCACACCGCTACCATCCTGTGTCCTGACTTTTGGCCGACGGGGGTGAAGTTTCGGCGCTTCCGAGGACGCCCATAACACTTGCTGCGTTGCCACTTTGGATAGCGATGGCCAGCTTTTGGACCAGAAACGACCCGGAACGAGATTATTTTAAATAGTATTATTGCTTGGTTCTGATATTTGGTACACACATTTAGAGTGTACCAAATATCAGAACCATCAGTCAACAGGAAGGAATGAAACCAGGATTTTAAGATTATTTTGAGTACTTTATCAAATAGTCGATCTGATGCTGACTGTACGTAGACCGGAAGCTCTAAAAGAGTTCTTGAAAAAGAAAACTAATCACATTCTCAGAAAAATCCGGATTCGAACGATTGAAATGATAAAGAATATACCTGAAGGCGAATTTCAAAGTTACGCCCAACTCTCGTTTGTACAATACATACCTACCTCCATAAGAATACAGCGTGAAGGTATGTACTATGTATTATTAATTAAATACAATAAGAAGCAAATTGTTTTAAATTACTAGTTGGGTGGCCATATTAATGACTATGTAAGACTTTTTAATTTTCATTTTTGCAATTTGCCTCAAATAACTTCAAACTACAATAAAATTTAATTGCACATTTATATTACAATTAGTTGATAGTATGTTTGTAGTTATGTTCAAACATATGTTGGTAAGTTAGCTTTCTAATACATTGCTAACCGAATGTATAAAAATTTGCATATCAGTTTGTCTGAATATTTATTTTTGGGAATGTTACGGGTTATTATATAATATATACCTGACTACGGGTTCAAAGGGGTAATGAGGTCTGAAAATATGGCATAGGCGAAGCCAGGGCGGATCTGCTAGTGATATAAATAGATATACTAAGCTTCCCCCTCCCCCCATCACTGGGTAACTACTTTCATAACGAAAAACATCCACTCATCCAATTATACTTTCACAGTACAATTTGTATGAAATTATTCATTGTTTTTCCCTGTACTGCGATAAAAACTCCACCACAATTGAAAAGGCTTTCTCGTTAGTGGGTTTGCCAGCGTAAAAAAGGTAACGGATAGAATTTAAAATTTTATAATGATGTAAGTAGTATATTTTAGTATTTTTTCCTCAAACATTCTGTTCTAGTTATCGTAAATATTTTTAGCATGTTGATAGGCATAATAATAATCAGATTAAATTATATGTATTTTTTTCATTATAAATATCCTGCCCCGCCTTTTTATATATTTTATTTATTTATTTAAACTTCATGCACACATGTACACAGGCGGACTTTATGTCATAGGCATTCTCTACCAGTCAACCCAATAGGTGGTGCAGAGAATAACAAGGTAGGTGCATTATGAAAGGTGTACTAGGTCTATATGTACTTAGCTTTTTTGTATAGCCAAAGCCATCCAACACTCCAACTGCATGATTGTCAAGCACACGAGCGCCCGACGTGGTGTTATTTTTTATTTTTCTTTACTGTACACTTACAAAGCAATATTATGTACAAAGGCGGGCTTAACTCAAAGTTGAGTTCTCTTTAAGTAAACCCGGGAGTACACGATTGTAATCCAATGAGAGGCAAAGTCACATGTCAAATATACATTAACTTCAAGATGTAATAATGTGCGTAGGTATACAAAAGATATGCCCTACATGCCCCATACAATGTAATGCCCTTAATAGCTGCATTTATAGCCACAATTGTTACCAGTTTCACTGATTTATTGAATGTAGGAGGTAGGACACGACGGTATTCCCATCCGAATTGAGCAGTCCGACTGGGGAAGTATGGAGGTACTTGGTACCCTACAGAATATAATAACCTCGTGTTGTGTTCCCGGTGGTGAGTAGGGTAGCCAGAGCACACTGGAGAGTTTTTGTGCTGTCAGTGGGAAGACCAAAGGCTTGTCTTGATTTTGTGTTCTGCACTGAGGGCACATAAAATCTCTGTTCTTACAGGGTCGGCAGCACGGATGTGACTCCACTGTTGTCACACACGTTCATAGGTCACGATAACCACTTTCCATCAGCTGTAAGTTGTATAAAAAAAACACGACAATTTACACGCAAATTCACACTTATCTTACAAATAACACCTCATTACATTAACAATGTCTTATCTCACGTAATAACCATCCGTTCACCTTATCACGTGACGATATTTATTGTCGTATACTTAAGTTCTCCGTGTATGACGCAAAAAGTGATGATGGGTCGACTACCAAAGCCGCGTGTTAAGACTACCAAGTACATAATGATATAACGCCCAATTAACGGCTGTCATGTGTGACAGTACTGACAACACAGTTTATGGGACAGATAATAAAACATTATCTGTCTACATTTTACTAGCTATAACATAGTATAAGGTGTATGCTTGTTATTTGCCTCGATATAGTAACAATATGTATAATATCACAAGAGAAAGGCTCATGTCTAAATAGCAACTAAGCACGTCAGCACATTGCTAAATTAATCAATTCTTGACAGGTCAGTCTTAATATGGGTTACTATTCTTAGACCGCTCCGTACCGAGCGTTAAGCCGTTGGTCCCCAGTTGTCATACGATCATCTATGGCATTATGGGTATGGTATGGTGGTTCGTTATGGGTAATTCAAGCTTTAAAAGGTCCGACAACTTCGTTCTCGACGACAGAACTTCCACACTCCAGACGGCAGTCACTCCGCTTAAGGCATCTGGAAGAAATTTGGCACAATTCCTATGAGCTCCAATCTGTACCTACCTAGTACATACCTACCGAGCAACAGCTAGTAATAAAAATGTTTATTTTGGGACATTACACAGACTACCTCTAAGCGAAATATCATCCAGATCTGCATTGCAGTTTTTATGTGAAATAGTAACTAACTTCTCCGCTTATATTCAACCATCCTCAGACACTTTTACATTTTATAATACTTAGTGCCTACCTGGGATTCTTGAGGTAAATATGTATAGTTTCTAAACTGAGTATATTGAAAGTAGCAATGGAGTCGTGTCGTCCATCTTGTGCATAATAGGAGAACGTATCACAGAGGTTGGCTAAGCGCAACAGGCTTACAATTTCACAATTTGTCCCCGTGCGGTTTTTGCGCTCCGCAGTAATTGGCGCTCACCTGCGCGCGCGCAGCGGCCGGCACAACGCACCAAATATGGCAACCCGCTCGTCGCGGACATTTTGCTTTTTTGGAGTATCTGACAAATGTGTAATTATTTATTTAATATCGTCCGTTTGAGTGCACGTTTGGGCACAATTCACATACCGCATTAAGCGTTTTTCGGTCACCATTTCTGTTGAGTGTTAAGGTCAGTTTAATGCCTCTCGTCGGCTAATAAATACGTTAATGACGCTCCCTATCCGGAAACATGTTGGATATTTTTTTTCTTGAAATTTATTAAGCTTTACTGTTCACTTTAATTGGTGAATTTCAATATCTCGATATGGGGGGCGGACGGGTATCTTTATTTATAAGCACTTACATATTCAAATAAATGAATCCTTTTAGAGAGGAGGGAGTGGTTTTGAAGCGAATCTTTTATAATACCTACCGCTACGCGCTTGGCTTCCGGGCAGCAATAAAAAAAGCATCATTATACACAGAAAAGGCAAGAGGGCGTAAGGCACAATCAAAGAAAAATCTCAGTGTAAACTTACGTCTACCTTACGCGTTTTCTTTCACTGTAATTCTCGCCTAAGGTTCGCCACACACAGACCACAAAACGCCGCCGCTGGCATTTTTCCTGTAGTTTTCATACATTTTATATGGAATCGTCACATATGGTTAACGTCGTCATTAGATGATTGTGGCTGGTGGCCCATGTGTGACTTCTCAAGGCCAAAAAGTAGTGGCCATCATTCCAGGTGATTTCCCTACTAGGGTGGTCTCAACCTTGATAGTCTTGACAGATCATTTTGACAGATAAAGTTGCCTGGAAGAAATTGCGTAAAGCGATAAGACCGCCCTTTGTACTGCTCTTGTCTTCTTAATTTCTGTATAATGAATATTGTAATTGGCGTACAATAAAGAATTTAATAATAATAATTTACCACGCCCCGTTGAAGAACCTTATAGAATGAAGGGAGATAATTATGATTCCATTACACTCATTAAGCCACAGTGAAGTACTTACTGGTCAAGGGAGTTGCCACGTGTAAGAAGCAAAAGAAGGGCAATTTTCTTGTAAATCATTGAACACACAAACACTATAATCACTACGTTTTGATCGTAAAATTCTAAAAGCGTTTTATGTCTTCATTATCTCCGATCGATCGTAAAACTCTACCAGTGAGCACCCAATTACGAATACACAATAATAATGTAGATATAGATTTGTGTGCTCTATATCGATGAGCTCTCTACACACACACATATGCTTGCTCTCACCTCAGATCTTCATGTCTGTCTTCCGACTTTTACTTCTCCTCTTGAACCTTCATAGTAGTGAGACCATTTGTCCGCATGTCATGTTCGTCAAGGAAACGCTACTTGGGTCTGCCCCTCTCGAGGTCCTCCTGGGGTCCAGTGGAGGAAGACCCCGGTAGACACTAATTGGTCAGTTTGTTTTACTATTAATGGATGGATGAATTAATAGACGTGTGGTTTGATGTTTGTTTCTCGGTCATACCAGAACAAGTATACAGAGCAGGAGAAAGGACGCTCGTCAACAATCCCATACTCGCAGGCGATGTGGAACCTCTCAACCCAAGAAAGTGCTTTTGCCTCGCTATGTGTGTTCTACTGCCTATACAATCGTTTGTGCTCAGATGAATTGTTTGCCATGATGCTCACAGCCACATTCTATCATCGCACTGCTTGCCGAAGGCAGGGAATTCATTCTCACATATTGCGACCGAAAACGGTACGAAACGCGGTATGAAAGGAACTTCATCCCACTTATGTTCGAGCTGTGGAATGAGCTCCCTGCTGCGGAATTTCCAAGCGACTTCAATAAGTGTATTAGAAGGTTTCTTCAGTATCAGGAGCACGAATGTAACGCCCCTCGTGTTGCATACGTCTATAGGCCACGGTAACCACTTCCCATCAGGTGAGCCGTGTTTCGAACCGGTGGTCCATTTGCTAAACTAGTCTTTCATATTTATTTTTATATTCACGTTTTGTAAGTACCATTTAAGTCAAAGTCAAAAATCATTTATTTTGCATATACCATATATGCAAAATAAATGATTTTTGACTTTGACTTAAAATAAATAGGTAAACAATAATATTTATGGGTGATCATGGTATAGGTACATACCTTTGGTTTGCCTGGCGTTTCGACCAGGTTACACCGGCCGTGGTCACAGGCTGACTGGCTCAGTGGTGTACGTCCACCGTCTTCGAGTCCGTGAGGCAGTAGGTTCTTCATCTACCCGCACATTCTCGATATTTTTAATATTTTCGTTTCGCCATGTACCGTCACATAACTTATTCCCGGAAAATGCGGCTCCACCTGTAACCCCTAGGCCTGCGCTCATGGGGGGCAAAGGTCGTTCATCGACCGGACTCGGGATCGTGACCCCGCTCCCGCGCCGCCTTTCGGAACCGGTGTAGCGCCAAAAGGGATCTCGCTTCCAGGATCCACGGTGGTGATCCGACGAGGAGACTCGCCGCGTTGAATGATATCGTGCGGTACCCCCTTATGATGCGTCACAATAGTGTTTAAAAACTACGAAATGTTACGGAACCCTTCGAATGCAGTCCGACGCTCATTTGACAGGCTTTTGTTGAATTGGCAAATTCATAGCCATGTCATTCAATAACGATCAATACAGAATGACCGCGGCCATTTTTGTACAGGGACGTATTTGTGTTCAATTTATTGTTTTATTTTTTATTCGTCTGTTTTTTTACCCTGTTACTTATTACAGTAGGAGGTAAGGAGGCTACCATTATGGTGTAACTCACGTAGAAATAGTGCTATAAACTATGGAGCCATGGTTCGCATACAAATGGTGGTGCAGGTGCTTGAAAACAGGCTTAGTTTGTTTATCTATAGGAGTGTCCTTTGCGCAGTGTAGATAAGTTATAAGATGGGTCTATGGGGCCAAACCAACCTCACTTGCTAAACGGTATACTTTATGATTGAAGGTTGAGGTTCTGGTGGGGGCCTTCCTGTTGGGTTTTGGGGAGACCAGGTGGCAGTCACTTGTATAAAATTCAAGTTAAATCAAATGAAAGGATGCAGGAAAGTGGATCCCTCGCGTGGATATTACCTCTTTAAATCTTATGAAAAACTCCATCAAAATTTGTTGCATAGTTTTAAAGATCTAAGCATAAGTACATACAAACAGAAAGTCGAAAGCGACTTCGTGTTATACTATTTTGTGTAACAAAGTTTTAGACCTAACATAGTCGATAACTTAGAATGTATTAAGTTAATACCATCAGTGACCGTACCCAACTTACTTTTACTTGAATGTAACTTGTACAGATATCAGTTTGCCTCGTGCACGCAGTAATTGGTCATTTACATTCATTACTTATCTAACTGAGATTATGAAAATACTATTTGAATATTATGCTAATTTTTACTAATCCTTTAGTCATGTCCTAATTACTAAGAGATAAGCAGAATTATAAACATAATTTAATCCTGAATGGAAAAGAAAAAAACAAGTCTATGTTTTCTGCCACTACGGGAGATTGTCGGAGATCAGAGATCTTAACAAATATGCAAATTATTTTAATTTTTTTTTTTAATTTAGTTATTTTTTAGCTACATAATAATTTTGATCTTGATGTTATTGAGATTAAATCCTTATGATTTACACTATCGATTGATACCATAAAAATACAGGATGTTTTCGAGTTTTAGAAAATCATTGATTGCAGTTTTTTTTTTTTAAATAAAGATATGTCACTTTAAAGTAAAATGATTATTTTTCTATACTGTATAAATATTTGCACAAAGCGAGTCACTGAATGAATCGAACTCACGACCACTCAAGTAGCAGTCGAATGTTCACCACTCGACAGATTGTCGATATGCCAATAATTGATACCGTTCCTTCCTAGAACAACAAACACTATGGTAAGTCGGTCACCACTCTTTAGCACCGCATCGATAAGTGCTAACGGCTTTTGCAAGTCGTTTGAATTGGAATACAACTGTCACTAGCACTAGATAGTGTCTTATTGTTGGACACATTATTGTGCCATACTTGAAGAGAAATTGTACCTCACCAATAATCTTTTTTAAAAATTATGTGTCGAAATAACGATCGAGATTGAATCTGGAATAAATTTTTCATCCCTTCTATTCGAAAAGTGTCACTTTGTTACTCTATAAGCGGGTGTAAAATAGGTCTTTTCTGTTAAGGACTTTTAGCGGGCGGAAAAGTGATTTGAATTTGGAACATATATCTTTCATAGAAATCGAACGCTAATTGTGTGCATTTTTGGCTGGTAAGTGCAGGCGGCACGGGCCCCTGTGCTTACTAAAAAAAACAATAAGTCCCGCATTACTTATGTCTCTGACTGTTTATACTGGAGATTGATGGTGGATGATGGTGTTAGGTGGAACTTATAACAATATTTAAATTTGGTAGCCGTATTTTTCAACAGTTTTTTGGTTTTACTTTATTTTGAAAATAAGAAAACTGGAATCGTACAAGTGCCTTATTCAATCCGTCTTGCAAGTTCTCAGTACCTACATACCTATTGTCTCATAGAAATGGGATGAAAAGTTTAGTGTATGACTCGGGAGCAAATTATTTTCACCTCGAGCACTTATATGCACTTTGAATCAAAAATGAAATTTGTGTCATTCGGAATTGAGTTTTAAAATAAGTGACGATGGTTTCAGGTATGTACTTGCGAAAGTAGCTATAATACCTACTTATGTACTAACATTAGTACTATCCTATAGTTAATTAGTTATAGTTGAATGCAGTATTCGAGAATTTTGTTAAATGTAATTAATGTAATAGGATTTTTTTAATTTCCAAAGAACAATAAACAAATCAAGAAATAATTTATAAATATTAAATACAATAAAAATAAAATAACTATTATACAACTTATAGCTAAGAACAATTAAAATGCGTCGTAGAATTCCTCCGCATCGCATGCCTCTTGTGGTAGCGTTCCCAGAAGACTAATAATGTAATAAGTTTCTCTTTTAAGCGAACAATGTAAGTTCTTTGAGAAAATAAAATCTTTAAACCGAATCCATCGATCGCTACGCTCAGAATTCTATGTAAGAATCCCTCGCTACGCTCGTGATTCAAGGTAGCGCCCTCGCCGTAAAAATACTACTTTGCTGCTTTGATGTACAATATACGTACTATTTATTAGGAGAAGAAGCAAATTAAAGAAAAACAATAATAATAAAGTTCAAATTTCAAAATTCATCGACAGGTATCAAAGGCTGTCATGTTTAATTACCTTGTAAATTTATAGTAAGTACTTCCGGGGAAGTACCTCCGCTCTGTAGATTCTGTATAATACCGCGGCAATAATAACCTCGTGTTGTGTTCCTGGCGGTAAGTAGGGTAGCCAGCACTCACTGTAGAGTTTTTGTACCGTCAGTGGGAAGATCAAAGGCTTATCCTGTATTATCTTCTGCACTGATGGCACAGAAAGTCTGTTTATACAGACTCGGTAGCATGTGTGTGACGTCCCTGGTGTTTCCCACGTCCATATGTCCACGGTGACTACTTTCCAACAAGTGGGCCGTGTGTTATACCTATGTGGTATAAATAATAATTTTGTACTAGCTGTTGACTGCGGCTCCGCCCGCGTGCATGACGGTTGGCTAGTCAAGTGGTCATATCTCTAGTTTTACTCAACCATTTGCGATTAAATATATGCCAATTTTTAATGGCTGTACAAACCCTTTCTGATAAAATGATCCGTCAGTATTTAGTTTTTACATCCGTTTCGAACAAACAACCCAAATATAATAAAGTAATAATAATATTTTTATCTTCAGAAACGTTATTTAAACATAACTTAAGTTATTTTCTTAATATCGCTATTGTACAGACACATCTTATTTACAATTTAATAATAGTGTAGATAGAATATAAATTAATAGTGTAAATCTCGCTGGGATATTTACCAAAAACGATAAACATGGTAAAAATCTCGGCATGTTAATCTCAAATCATATAGAAGATAAATTGTTCTGCCAATCACCAGCAATAAATACAACCTAATCCCACCAACCATCTCTACTACAAACACAGTCGATCAAAGCGAGGCGAACTTTTCCCTGTTGGGAGAGAAACTATGGAACAAATAAATTGATATTGCAGTAGCCACCAATGAACCACCAACGTTACTAGCTCAGTGATTAAGGAATCAATCTTACAATGAGAGGTCCTGAATTCGGTTCCTAGGCGCTACCAATGTAAATTAACACAAGCAATCTAGCTTCGTTAAAATTGACAGAACTCTTTGTGTCGAAAAGCCTTTTCATAACAAAATGAAATATATCTTATTTAAGTAAATTGGCTAACGTTATATCTCCTTATCAAAATAACATTGGCAGTACACCTAAGTACATGCTCATTAAGATGTAACATCCTTTAAATAAACGTATTCCAGAATAAAACCAAAACATCCTACACAAACATGAAAATAATTTATTCAAGCAGACAGAGATTACAACAATCCAATTAAATCGCGACATTGACAACTAAATCCTATTAAATAGTCCAAACGACGCCCTTAATTGGCCGCCATTACACAAAATGCTCTATGGTCTGTCATACTTGCACAAAATGGCGCGCGCGGGAAAATAAATACGTTTATAGATGGATATTATATCTTCATTAACGTTCGGTAGCGCGCATTGATATGTCCGCAGGTGGGGCATTGAAATTGTAGTATTTTATCACCGGGGAACGGCAGATAGGCATTTGCTGGAGCTTTTTTTGTTTTATTGCATATTATAATAGCTTGCATTGAGTCGTTGAAGGTTGAAGGATTAAATAAAGAATCAAAGCTTTGTTGGAGGCGTTATTGTGATAACAAGCTATGGGAATTGTTTTTTTTTTACACAACTTAGGTGGCAGACAAGCACTAGGCCCACCTGATGGAAAGTGGTTACCATGACCTATGAACGTGTGTAACACCAGTGGAGTCACATCCGTGCTGCCGACCCTGTAAGAACAGAGATTTTGTGCCGTCAGTGTAGAGGACAAAGCAGGACAAGCCTTTGGTCATCCCACTGACAGCACAAAATCTCTCCAGTGAGCTCTGGCTACCCTACTCACCGCCGGGAACACAACACGAAGTTATTATAACCGCGGTATTCTGTAGGGCGGAGGTACTTCCCCAGTCGGACTGCTCAATTGGGCGGAAATACCGCTGTGTCCTACCTCCTCAAATTGCATGCAATGATGTATTATTATAAGATAGCAATGAAGGAACATATCGCGGCACTCTAAAAAGGCGCAAACACTAAATACTTACTTATTCGCGTAAAAAATAACATATCATGATCAATTTTTTAAATGAATAATATTATGAATTTATTATTAATGACGTATTTTTTTACGAAGTGTACTTTCGTATCTCTGATTGGTGTGTAAAAAGTAGGTATGGTACCTACTTACCTCCTTTTTCATCTGCCTTTTTAGACTGTGAACAAACGCATCTACAGTTTACCTATATATCATTGCTTCTATGTACTAGACCAGCTGTCGAGAACAAAAATAGTATCCATATTCGGGGTGGAGGGGTACGAGGTAACACGACGTATATTAATAATCTCTACGTCGTCATCAAAAATATATAAAATAAAGCTTCTTCTTGATTACCTTTTATCATAATTATAAGTACTTAATGAACATGTTATACTGAATAGTTATTTAATTGTAAATAATACTATCATTAACTTTTTAGACATAGTAGGCTTTCTCGGGGTTGTGTTCGGAGGTCAGACTTGCTCTTGAGTCATATTTTTCAACCACTTTCTATGAGAAAAATAAATGAGAACAGATACATAATTCGCGCGCTTTTGTTCTTTTTTAGTTAGCTCTGAAAATATGTTAGTTAACACGTAACAGCCAGTAATTCATGCAATTTGCGTTGGATTTATATGATAAATATTCCAAATTCAAATCGCTTTCCCGCTTCCGCCCGCTAAAAACTTTGTCAGAAAAGAACTAACTTTGCTCCCACTTTTAGAGGAACAAAGTGACACTTTTCGAACAGCAGGAATGAAAATAATATTATTGAATCGAGTAGATTAAAAAACGGTATTAGGTATTCGATTTAGTTACAATAATTAGGCAATCACTTTTAACTTTCCATCACTCTACATATTAATGAAACACAATACATAATAGATATCTAAATGGACGAATAAAATTAAATAATTAAATTTAAATGCTAATGTACAGCCTTAGACTTTCATTGTTAAAGTACGTTTAATCAATTTGAATAGCAATATTTCAATTTCCTTTCGTCGAAGTTTGAATATACATGGATGACCTGTTATTTTTATGAGACCTTGGTTCATACATAAAATGTAATCAGTGATTTAGTTTAGCACTAGCTGTAGGTACCCGTGACATTTTTTGTTTATTTTCATTTTATTATTTATATATACTTTATTATACGACAATTACAATATTCGTGATACAGAAATTGAGAAGACAAGAGCAGAACAAAGGGCGGCCTTACTGCTTTACGCAATAAGCGATAAGCATGTATGTAGGTACATATAAAGTCAGTCCAGTGGTTTGTGCAGTGCAAACATTTGGCAACAAATGACCCCAAGATGGCGTGCGTTTTTAGTCGGTTCGAGTCCGACATAACCACCTTAGCTAGATCCAATTCGCATTTCCGCAGTTTTGAAAAAAATGTAGGTACTCGAAAACTTTTTCCAAAATAGAAGTACATACATACATACATACATTTATACATTTACGCCTTTATCCCCGGAGGGTTAGGCAGAGATGAATTAACACCCACATTTCACCAATCATTGAATTCGGTCCCACGTAATAGGGGGGTGAGCGTATTGCCGTCTTCCGGGCATTATTGTTGACTCAAGTTATGCATCTGAGGCTGAGGCTGAGTCTGGGCTGTATATATCTGTCTGATGTTAAACAGCCTTATCCCTAAGTCACCTTGTACGACACTGCATGAGCAGAGATGTGGTGGTCCAAATTCTACTCTGCCGGGAACCACGCGAAGAAATAGGTAACCTAAGTTACCCCTTATAACATCTTCAGTAGAATTCCCTTCAATATCGGCAGTCACTTAGAAGACAACCTGGAGTAAACAAATATAAAGACAGATAGACAAACATTTTAAACATTGCTTTTTTGGAAGACTGTCATCATCGGGGCCCAAATGAACCTCACCTGCCAACTGATACACTTGCATCGGCGCAAGAATTCCTCGCGGGGTAAAGAGGGCCAAATGACATCTTACCTACTATTGTAATTACTGAATTAGAAAAAAAAAAAAAAAAAGTTTTCTACTGGACAGGCTAAGCCTAGTGTAGAAAGCTTTTGGCAATATTGGAATTGTTTCTATTCAATACTATTATGTACATACCTGGCAATCTTGTGAATAGTTGTTTGCAGTTTTGTAATGGCAAAATAAATTTTTACTTTACTTTACTTTACAGTCGCTCAAAAGCGTAAGACAGTAGACCCTGATTTTCAATGTGCTTGCTTTGGAGGTTACCGGATCTAACACTGTGATGATAATGATGATGTTCTTCATCTTAGCGTTAATCCCAGTAGCATCCGAAGCTTTCCCCTCGGGGTCTGGGGTCCGCTTTACCAGTCTAACTGCGGATTTGACTGAACTTCGATATTTTCCGTGAAGCGACTGCCATCTGACCTCCACAACCTAAAGACGATATCAAAGCATTGCAGTTAGACCAGTTATTAAACTTTTTAGGACTCCAACTACTCGTAATGAGTGCCATAGACGTTCGCATGACAACCGGGCCCGATGGCTTAACGTGCTCTCTGAGGCACGACCAGACCAATGCAAATAAGTACCCATATTCATGCATACAAATACACTCGAGAGCAATGAATCCGGGTCACTTAAAGAATCCTAAAAATCTCGGAAACTAAAAATGCTAGGTTAATGCAATAAATTGTATTTAATAGACAATGTAATACTCCTTAAATGAAGGTATTAAAACTTCTTAGTTATTGTAAAGTTATATCATAAAAAAATCAAATTTGAAAAAGGGCCACTTTCGAAGATGGAACTACGAAATTACAGCATTTGGTGTTGCTTTTGTTTGTAATCTGTCATTTATGTGGGTACATAAACCATGTTGATAGTGCTCTATATTCATTAATCAAGCTGAAATTATGTCGCTTACGCCTGAAGAATGCACCAGAATACTTACAATGCTGGAAACCGGCCGGAGTCAGCGCGATACAGCCAGGACTGTCGGTGTGTCGCTGTCAACAGTACAAAGAGTTCTCCGACGTTACGAAGAAACTGGTTCTAACCTACGCAGACCAGGAACGGGCAGAACCAGGTGTACCACAGCACGAGAAGACCGATACTTGGTGAACACCATGCTTCGAAATCGCTTTCTCACAGGAACTGAACTCACCAATCAGTTTCGACGCCTCGGAGGAAGTAACCCAAGTGCATGGACAGTAAGACGTCGGCTTGCTGAATCTAACTTAAAACCCCTTAGACCTGCAAACGGCCCTAAACTGGAGCGTGGGCATCGTATTTCGAGACTAAGTTATGCCCAGAGCCACGTAAATTGGAGTATTGAAGATTGGTCAAAAGTTATGTTCTCCGACGAATCAAAATTTATGCTCTACAAGCACGATGGAAGACACAGAGTGTATCGAAGACCAGGGGAAAGATTCAAGCAAGCATGCATCGAAGAAAAAGTAGCCTACGGTGGTGGGTCTGTACTTGTGTGGGCCGGAATTTCTTCTGAAAGTCGCACAGAGCTGGTGATCATAGAAAACGGCTCTTTAACTAGCGTAAGATATGTGGAAGAAATCCTCAATGATCACGTTGGTCCATTTATGGTCAATTTAGGTGAGGATGCTATATTTATGCATGACAATGCCAGACCTCATACAGGTAGGATTGTGAATGACTACCTTCAAGAGATGAACATTACTCGTATGGAGTGGCCAGCGCGCAGCCCGGATATCAACCCGATCGAGCATGCTTGGGACGAGCTAGGCAGATGCGTAAAACAACGAAACCCTCCCCCAATCACGCTTCGTGAGCTCAAAATTGCTCTCACAGAGGAATGGGAGAATATTCCCCAAAATCGTATAAGGAACTTGGTGTACAGCATGCCAAACCGCGTAAACGCAGTAATGGAAGCACGAGGAGGCAATACGAAGTATTAAAATTCAAGAAAATCGTAATAAAGTTCAAAAATTTCATGTTTCCTATTTTTGTTTTAAGGAGAGATCAGCAGTTTTTTTCTTTATGTAATTTTGTGTTAATAAAATGTATGGTGACTCATATTTTTTTTACTTTCATTTAAGGAGTATTACATTGTCTATTAAATACAATTTATTGCATTAACCTATCATTTTTAGTTTCCGAGATTTTTAACATTCTTTAAGTGACCCGGATTCATTGCTCTCGAGTGTATTTGCACTGAGTGGAAATCGAACCCGCACCTCCTGCGTAGCTGCGTTCACTACCACCGCGCCACAGAGGATGTCAAGCTGCTGTATGATGATGATGATGATAATGTTGTCTGGTGATAATCATATGTTTATTTGCCACCCTATTTTGTAAACTTGTGGTTTTCCAAACGACTGCAGTATAAAATTCTTCAAGAAAGGCACCACAAGGTTTCTACAATGTCGGCAGCACAAGTGTGATGCCCATGGTTTTACGTTGCACACGTCCACAAGTCACGATAACCGCTTTCTATCAGGTTGACCGTATACTTGGAAAACTTGGAGAACTTCACTGCGGGGCAGCAACTCCTTCTTTATAAAGCAGAGGTCCGGCCCCACATGGAGTACTGCTGTCACTTTTTTGCTGGAGCACCTGCATACCAGCTTTGACCCCTTTGACTCAGTGCAAAGACGGGCGTTGAGGCTGGTTGACAATCCCATACTCACAGGTAGTGTGGAACCTCTTAGCCTTAGGAGGGATTTTGCCACCTAAGTGGTATAAAAAAATCTAAAATTATATTATTATCAATTTAGCATACGTGTAAATAGGTATCTATAATTGCGGCACGCTACGATGGCCGTTTTGTCACGACTGGTTTCGCGCCGTTTACTATTTTTAGTGCGTTTAATATTGGACAACGAACTGTTAGACTAATAACTAAAAAAAAATATGGCGAGACTGACACAGAAGAAAATAAACTTCGCTCACCAAAAAAGAGAAAACGAGCAAAACCAATCGTGTCAAAACGGCCATCATACCGTGCCGCAACTATAGTTACACGTGTGCTAAATTCAAATTCACATAATAAATCTAATTGTTTATGTAAAGTTCACATATTGAATAATAATTTTTGAATAATATTCAATGTTTCGTAATAGTTCGTACCTATTTAGAAAACGACCAAGCGCGAGTTGAAATCAAGAATGGTTCCGTATCTACCCACACTTAAAATCACGTGTATTGGTATATGAGCCCTCTTGAATTATTTATTTGTGTTTTTAGTAATTGTTACTATAGCGACAACAATAGGAATTTCTCTTTTCCTACCTACCTGGTATCAACTTCACATGAAGTATTTTGCTAAAGGTAAACAAACTTGGTGTCCTAATCTTGGTGTTTTTACACAAACACATTAAACAAATGAACTGCTGATTAAACTAATGGTTCGTCCTTTAAGTCCATTAAGCGGGGCGTGAAAAAGCATATGATGAGGCCGTCAAGCTGAGTGACCATTGTCACACGGTATGTGTAAGTAATGGTAACCCTCTTTTCTGAGACTTTGCCTTCAGCTTACCATCAAGCAAGGTGAAGTCTAATTGACGTGTTCTATATAAAAAAAATTAAAGTTACTTTTATAAACAAAAATGTTTAAAGAACTGAGTTTTAAAATAGAAAATATTAAAAGACACGTCAACATTGTTTATCTTTAGTTAAGAGTACCTACCTACTTAACCAAGCGGAGTAGGTATCACGGTTCATGAGAGACAACCTGGTGACAGACAGACAGCGGAGCCTTAGTAATTGGGTTACATTTCAACCCTTTTTTATTGTACGAAAAATTCCCCCGGGTATAGCCCCCCTCCCCCCCCCCCTTGATTTCTGTTTTTACCTTTTGTGTACAGAATCCTAAAAAATCATGTGAATTTGGCACACAAACGACTAAAATTACCTAATTCTTTTTCTTTTTCAATTTGAACCTGGCCTTATAACAATGAAATAATAAACTAAGCTCTTGAATAATCGATGTTTATGAATCGTAATTAAAGTTTAAATTAATCGATTGATTTGCCACTTAATAGGCATGTTGGACGGACGGAAGCGAGACAATAGACACCGGCTGTGTCATTATACAGTCCGGTGATTCGATGTTTTAATATGCAAATCGATTGGGCTGATTCAGCATCAATGCATCGATATGGCCGAGCTAATGACCGCGTTTGGGCTTTAATTATGATGATAACAAAAGGGTTTAGTTTCATATATTTTAAATTAATACTATCGTTTGTATTGATAAGCTCATGTTTTTGGATTGATCACGTGCAATATGGCAAAGGAAATGTGGATATGAAATTTTACAGAAATGTCAGTGACTATAAATACATTGAAACAAGGGTAGACAGATGACGCAGAAAGAAATGTAGATTGTTGATGACTTTCGGAAAGAATCAATACATAACATACGCCAATAAAAAAAATCCAGAGGTGTAAGTGAGCTAACCTATTGCCATCATTTGGGTCGGCTTTCAAGAGCTGTATGGTTCACTTTCGGATGGAGAACAACCCTATTCCTCATTGTAATGGCTAAAATAAATAAATAGGTATATTTGATGAATAATTATTTACAGTCTGTATACCTTGAAATTTTAGAATGTTTTTTCAAATCTTTAAAAAACGAACAAAAATACATTTTTCGTTCGATTTTCAAAAATTTCAACAGAGTAACATTTTCTTTCGTCAAATTCGAAATAGTTTAGATATTTGAAAATCGTACGTCATGCTATGCACGCTCTGAGTAGCCATGCCCACCTCAATAGCTGGCACTTTATAAGCGGGACAAAATGGTCAACGTCAAACAGTTACCCGCGGCAATATGGCTGGGCTAATTTTAACCAATGTGTGTCAACGTAAGTAGGTGTTAGTTCCAGAAAGGTTGTAAAAGTAATGACCGAATTTCATGGTGAATGCGGAAACGGATGTTTACTTGGTGGTCATTGGACTATGAAGTGAGGAAAACTATTGTTGTGTGGCTTACTATAAATGTGCAATAACGTAATGGATACAATACTTTAATTAAACACTTTTTGGATAAGTAGTCTTATTGTCCTACTGAACTAAAAGGACTGAATGCTGATTAAAGATTAAGAAGATGAGTAGGGTAGTCAGAGCTCACTGGAGAATTTGTTCTGTCAGTGGGATGACTAAAGGCTTGTCCTGTTTTGTCCTCTACATTGACGGCACAGAAACTCTGTGCTTACAGGGTCGACATTTCCATCAGGTGGGCCGTGCGCTTGTCTGCCACCTAAGTGGCATAAAAAGAAAAGATCTAAGCTCCATGGTTTCCGGGAGAGTAGAATTTCGACCACCCCATCTCTTCCCATGCGGTGTAGTACAAGGCGAATAAGGGATAGGCAGCCCAGTCTCAGCCTCAGATGCATGGCTTGAGTCAACAATAGTCCCCGGAAGACGGCAATAGGCTCACCCTCTATTACGTGGGGCCGAATTCAATGATTGGTGAAATATGGGTGTTAATTCACCTTTGCCTAACCCACCGGGGATAAAGGTGTGATTGTATGTTTCATATTGTCTGTACCAAAAATTACTTGAAAAATAAAACTTTAAGTAGGTACGTCAGCTTTAGTCCAAGTTATATTATTAAAACCCTCTGATCCTCCACGTAAAAGTTACTTTGTCATATTTTTAAAAGCTATAAAAATATCGCGTTAGTTAATATACTGGCCTTAAATAATAATTTGTGACAATCTTTGAATAAGTACTTTTTTTTAACTAAAGAGCACACCATCTATGGTATGCTCTTTACTCTGTACTTTGTCTATAAAATAAATGTTTTTATCTATGAAGCAAATGTAGTAATGTAACAGTTTTTTTATTGACTAATTAATCTAAATTCATTCCGTCATTCTCCATAAAGGGATATGTATAATTACATTATTTAACATCCAAATTAACAACGGAAATTGCCTCACCTCACTGCTTTGCTCTCCGCCCTTTGGCCCTAAGAGCGCATTCACACTTATTTCAAACGGAACTTGCGTCACTGACTAAAAAGGCTTGTATTTAGAAACGGCTGTTAATGAGTGTTTGCGCGAACCCTAGGTCATACTTAGTCCGATCACGATTGGTACACCAAGTGTGTAACCTTCATAATTAACACTTGATTCATTTGAAATTTAATTCTATTGTTTATGGTTTTTATTTTACGAATAGGAGGGATTACATTTACTTTTATTTTGACGTTTTATGTAACAAATAAAATGCCCTTTCTCAAGAAATTGCCTGTAACACTGAAATTTAAGATAGTGTAATCAGGTTTTAGTGAATACAAGAACGTGTTTGAACAAATAATAATTATAAATAAAGAGGCTTTATGTGCCCCGTCCAAGGGAGCTACGGCCACTAACAACATTATCTAGTCCCCCTCAAAAGACACACGACACTGTTGTCGATTGACCAGAGTCAATCGACAACGGTGTCGTGTTCAGACCTGACAAGCTCGATTTCAGACCTGATAAATCTTATAATACAGATATTAATACGATTTATCAGGTCTGAAATCGAGCTTCTCCCAAAAGATCTAAATTTTCCATTCTCTTATAAAGTCTTCTTCTTCCACAGCCGCACCTTCCGGCCCCCCAGTGGTCCGCTGCCAGCTGCGCAAGCATAAGCCGAACAGGAAGCCTCGTACTCCGTTCACCACGCAGCAGCTCCTGGCGCTGGAGAAGAAATTCCGGGATAAGCAGTACTTGAGCATCGCTGAAAGAGCCGAGTTCTCGTCCTCGTTAAGACTTACAGAGACACAGGTGAGAAAGTTTTCTGAGCCTTTCACCAACTAAGCTATGGTCAGCTGTCGGTCTAACTACGAAATACTAAGCTACTTTTTTTACGCCTATTTGACTTCATCGCACTCAGCTTGGCGGCCTCATCAGATGCATTTTTTATGCCCCGCTTAAAAGACGAAGGAGACACGTGAGCTGGTAATGAATTCCTGGTCTTGGTGGTACGGCATCTGATCTCCACAATCCACTGGCAATATGTATCAAAGTTCCGTGGACCTCCAGATACTTAAATAGAATGTCACAGAAATTCTTACGGCAAGCGTGACCAACACTTATGTAGGTAACTACTCTCTCGGAAGATTGTGTTAAAAATGGTCACCCATTCTTCTATTCTATTCTATTTTTTCTATCTTAATCTTGACTTGACTAGTATTGCTATGTGCTAACCTACTCGGTTACCACTAGACGCGGGTGAGATATAATAACTCTTTCAAGATAGATATAAAATATTAAAGACAGTTATACTTTATTAATTTGTTCCACTACATATTCCAGTTTCCATTAGGAACATATTTTAAAAAATAGATGAAGTTCACAATTACCTACATTATGAATATATAAATGCTAAAATAAGCATTTTAAATAATCCAATCTTTTATTTCCAGGTGAAAATATGGTTCCAAAATCGTCGAGCGAAAGCGAAAAGGTTACAAGAGGCCGAAATAGAAAAACTTCGACTTTCCGCTCGGCCCCTCTTACCCCCATCCTTCGCGCTATTCGGCGGCGGAGGCGCTCCCCCTCTCTTCGCGGCCATGGCAGCTGCTTCGAGACCCCAACTTAGCTTCCTCGGAGGTCCCCCAAGCCACCAGCACGCAATAAACATGAATATACTAAACTCTTTACAACCACATTGACGAATGGACAACGCGACTCGGAATTCGAACGACCAGTCGCCATCTTGAATATTAAGTTTAAAATATTAAGGTTCCTATTCTAATATGAATTTGTGGCATATCGAAATTGTATGCTCATTCGAGTACAATTTCGTAATTTTACTTTTATTTACAGCGTTTTGTATAGTATTTTATTTATTTGAAGATATAAAAGCAATTCCTGACATCGTGTTTTTAGAATAAGGACCAATATAAACTACTAAAACTTAAAAGTGTGTGACTTATTGGACAATTTAAAATGAATATAATATACCTACAGTATTCTAAGTTCAGATTTATGCGAATGATTTAGTGCTCGAAGTTTTGAAAATGTAAAATATAAATCTGTTTAAATATTATATTCATAATGGTCAAAATATTATGTTAACTACACGCAAACCTTCCGTATGAAGGCAGCTGCAGCTTCTTACAACCCTTTTTCTTTATAATATTAAAACAATAATGGATTATAAAAAAAAAATAAAGATACCTATATATGAAACTTAACAGTAAACACACATGCAGCTTCTACTTTTACGTTTTGCAGAACCTGAATTTTGCTATAGGTACACCATTTTTTATACCAATTTCGTGGCAGACAAGCACACAGCCCACCTGGTGGAAAGTGGTTACCGTGGCCTATGGACGTGTGCAAAACAAAGGAAGTGACACTCGCGCTGCCGGTTGTAAGCACAGAGAGTTTCTGTGCTGTCAGTGTAAAGACAAAGCAGAAAAGCTTTTGGTTTTCCCACTGACAGCACAAAAACTCTCCAGTGAGCTCTGGAAATGTAAATGTCATTCACATGTGAGTAAGTTCTATAAAATAATTTTAGCATTAATTTATTAAAATTTGGCCACTGAAGTATGATAATCGCCATAAAAAGTTATAACAAAATTTTGGGTTGTTTTTTTATTAAAAATTAAAATTCATTTATTTCCATAACACACCCTTACCACAAATCCATATCCAGTGGCCCCACACTAGGCAAGCTTGTCCCGTGGGTAAAATTTGGTTTGTAAATCTTAATTCGTTATGTAATTATTGCAATAGAGCTGTCACTAAATTGTGAAAGAGTCGTCCTGTCGGAGACCGAAGTTTCACCACTGGTATAGTATAACATAACATAAACACATGCCTATCCCAGCAGAGGTGCTAGCATCCACATTTCGCCAGTTTATGTTTTGGTCCCAATGTTATAGGTGGCGAGCCTATTGCCATTAACCGGAACTTGTCTGGCTGCTGGACTGGTATAGAATCAGCATTATTATTTTGTTCTTGTAAAAATTCTGCAATATTTTCGTTGAAAGAAAAACGTCATACATCCATACCTCTCTACACTCAATGTATGGAATAAATATGGAATGAAGAAAAACACCTCTGAATCAAAATCTTTTGTTTGTGTATATTCGCTCTTAATATGCCTGAGATTATAAATACAACAACAACCAAAACACACTTATGCCTAACTTCCTGGCGGTAATCTACCAATTGCTAAAACAGAAATGGAAATATTTTCCTGCTTTTAAAAATAATTAGTAACCCAAACTTCTAATTGATTATATTATCGCGATTATTTGGGGTTCTATTCCGACTTTTGAACTTAGTTCATTATTATAAGTCTACATAATGTGAAATATGTACCCTATCAATTTTCTTCCAGGCAGAGTTTTTTTTTATACCACTTACTTGGCAAGCACACGGCCCACCTGATAGAAAGTGGTTACCGTGGTCTATGGACGTTTGTAACACCAGAGGAGTCACAGTCGCGCTGCCAACCCTGTAAATACAGAGTTTCTGTGCTGTCAGTGTAGAAGACAAAGCAGGACAAGCCTTTAGTCTTCCCACTGACAGCACAAATTCTCCAGTGAGTTCTGGCTACCCTACTCACCGCTGGGAACACAACACGAAGTTATTATAGCCGCGGTATTCTGTAGGCCTTACCATGTAGGGGTATATCAAGGTTAATGTACTATTCTAGGAAAATAATCCTCTTCAGATCCTGTCAACTTCTCATCTATCACATGCAAAGTTTATAAGTATTAACGTACCTATTGATTTTTTAAATTGTCCTCACGGTGGCACATTAATTACAATAATATATTTTATCCGAAACGTTTTGAACTATCTGTACTTTATAATTTAAGGTAGGTAATTATTACGATGTGCAAATAGTAGATAATGTAAATAATATTTAAATAAATTATTGTATACGTAAGTTCGAGTATATATTATAATATTAATAAGTGGTATTTCTAAAATGTTAGATTTTTTAATACAAATCATCAAATAGCTATGTGGACTATATTAAGCCTTAGTTTATCAAAATAAGTAACTTCAAAATATTAATTTTAATCGCTATATATCATATGAATCAAAATGCTTTTTACTTTTTTGTTTGAAGTGATTTGCTACGAACTATACAATAAAAAAGTTAATTATTGTAACTTGCAACCCTTATTGTGTATCCGTACTGTATAGAACCAACTAGACTCTATAGCACTGGTTATCTTTGTCTAATGCGGAAAACATTAAAAAGTATAATAGCAAATGGTGCCAATTCTGTTGCGTATCGCACTAAACTACCTATGCCTAATATATTTTTATATGAACATCGAAAATAAAAGATATATTTTGTATCGGATTAAATTTAAACTTTTAAAAATTGCTATAAATTTTGATGTATCAATTCTTTGTGCTTTATATCGTTTGAAGCGGCGTGTCATTTGGTCGCGCCATTTTGAATAGCTTCTATTCAAATCGTAGTCAAGTAGCACCAAAAGTAATATTAAATTTTTTTAAATCGTCTTTGAGCAAAGTTATTTCTGTATATTTCAATGAAAATAGCTGTTAAACTATTAAGTGAATTTTACATTGGTTTGTAATATTGACTAATATTTATAAATTTTTAGTCACATTTTTAAGTTAGTAATCTGTGCAATCATTAATCTAATTTAGACTCCGAGGTGCTATGAATTCAACACTATCCCGTAGTATTATTGTATAATTTTGGTGCGATTTAAAATTGCACTTTATGGCATTTATGAGTGTGTCAATTATGGCACTCCCATTTTAAGAGACATAAGCAAATTTTTTTACCTATTTTGGTATATACTAGAAAGTTTTGTAACAGAATCGGCACCAACAACATTTGGACTAATTGTTCGTAACAAGCAAATCATGGCACTACTGTACAAAATCTATAAAGATATCTGTATTGTGTAATAATTTCAACTATGTTATAATCCCTATAGTTAAACATAAGACACCCGAAAATATGGAACATTTGTAAATTATTGATTACATTATAAATTCGTTACTAGTACAAACATGACTTTTATTTAATTGGTTACCATTTACTTCTATCAAAAACACATCACGCCTATCACATAATCCTCGAAGGATCGATAGAGGTGTATTAAGACTCACATTTCACAATCCCACTTCATAGGACCTATCTTCGTCAAGCGGACACTTGGTCATGGGCTGTATGTTTACTGTCGGATAGAGCAATGCAAATTATAATAAGAGCAAATTATGCAATTTCGATCATAATCATAAAGGTATAAAATGAAAAAGACCGCGATGGACTGCTGAGACGAGTTCTCAGGTTCGATCCTAGGTTTACTATGGCACACACCAATGACTTTTCGATGCTTTTAGAAGTTATGTGTATATTTATCGCAGGTTTATAAGTGCCCGGTTGGAGAGGACCAGATCGTGAGAGATGGCCCTGGATCGGCCGGGGTGCGAGAAATATGCCTGCCAACCTCACCTTCGGCAACCAAAGTGACCCACAGGTGGCGTGCTTATAGTCGGTACGAGTCCGACATAACCTCTTCCACCGGCTCCGGTGGGGCGGTATCCGTGGGGATTTTGCGCACGTAAAAAAAATAAAAATGTGCCCTGTTAATGGCAATAGGCTCGCCATTACATTGGGTCCTAAACATAAACTGGCAAAATATGGGTGCTAGCACCTCTGCCTACCCCTTCGGGGATATAGGCGTGAGTTTCTGTTATGTTATGTTACGTTTATAAAATGTGTTTTTGAGGCACTTGATTTACGCATTTAAACTGTATGTTAACACATGATCACGGAGGAACAGTTATAGCAACTGTTCCTTGGTACATGGTGCTTGCAACAGCGCCGAAATATCAGAAACTCAAAACAATACAACATGGTAAATATCCCAATTACTTTGACACACAATACATAATGTAATTGAAGAAATATGGGTTATAATACCTGTCTGACTAAGTTAAAAAGGAAAATGTACAAGCGTGAGTATATTCTCAATTTCTTTTATACCATTTAAGTGGCAGACAAGCACACGGCCCACCTGATGGAAAGTGGTTACCGTGGCCTATAGACGTGTGTAACAAAGAGGAGCCACAGTCGCGCTGCCGACCCGGTAGCACAAACTTTCTGTGCCGACAGTGTAGAAGACAAGGCAGGACTAGCCTTTAGTCTTCCCACTGACAGCACAAATTCTCCAGTGAGCTCTGGCTACCCTACTCACCGCTGGGAATACAACACGATACCTCTCTAACTAAGTTAAAAAGGGAAAATATACAAGCGTGATTATATTATGAATAAAGAATCTTAATGCTACTGTATGATGCACAGCCGAGTGGGAAGCTTGTGACAGAGATTCATCTGTCTATCAGCAGGTGTACCATACAATAATGTTAACGGGAATTAACGCCATCATGTTATAGGTAACATACATCAAACCAATGACGTATTATAAGCTGTAGAAACGTCACGCAGGAACATCGCGTCTTTCAAAAATGGCGGAAACACTAAATTTTAAAAATAGATACAGCTACTTACCCGCGTGAAGAAATAATACGTCATTATTATTTATTTATATGAATTATATTTATATCAATCATATTATAATTATTACGAATTTATTATCTATTTATGAAGAATTTATTATTATGCGTAGCACGCTATTGCATCTCTGATTGGTACGTATTTTTTTTTTTATTTAATTACTAAAGTTTACATTTTTATGCATTAGAAATGTAACAAAAACTAGAAAGGTTTATCAGTACACTACATTTGACGTTCATCGATGATGATGCTGTTCGTCATCATTTTTTGTCGCAATTGTAGAGTACGGACAACATATTTATAATTTATTGCATTATTGTTTATAATAATCATTGCATCGAAGTCACACACAAAGATTGTATTCAAGAGATGGGCGTGAAGCGATTGAAATCAAGAAACACAAAAATTTTAATCGGGAAGATGGGTTTAAATTATCTGCAACATAGAATCCAGTGATTCAAAACATACAACCTCACTTTTCTTTGCAGTCGGATAAACATTGAATAGTTTGCTTACAGAATAAGGACACTGTGAGTGTGATAAGTGACGGTACATGGCGAAAATAAAATATAAAAATATTGAGAATGTGCGGGTACATGAAGGACTCCTGGACGGCGGGCATACACAACTGAGCCAGTCAGCCTATGACCACGGCTGGTGTAACCTGGTCGAAACGTCAGGCAATTCAAAGGTATTAGGTACCTATACCATAATCGCGTTAAAACCCGCTAACATTATTGTATGTCATGGAAAGTGAAAGTTTAAAAGAAGCAGATGTCCCAGCTCGTAAGAGAGGTGTGCCCAAAGAACTTAGTGGACTCCTATACACCCTTTTTTCAACACTTTCCTCGTGGACGTCGGCTCCAAATAACCATTAAATATGAAAATCCTATTTAAACTCAATAAACACATCCATTAGCAAAATTTATCACTGATCCCATAAAAGTCTTTATTGTATCACAGACAGGTCGCCATGGCTTCCTGTCTCCCCGCTAATTGGCCCCCAGCTAAAAACTGGCTCTCCATAATCGATGTTAATACTTTTAAATGCAAAGATTCGTATTCCGCGTCTGCGCGGGCGCAGAGACATTAATTGCTTTTTTTTTTTAAAACTAGCAGCTGTCAACGGCTTTGCTTTAAGACTCAGCCATGCTGGCTATATTATTATCTTCATTGGCTTATCGTGCTACCAGTAAGTTCCCACATAGGGTCAACATAATATTTTACACAGTACCTATAATCACCTCTGGCGAGGGGTATCCACGGGGATTTCCATACTATAAAAATTAATTGCCATCGGTATTGCATCAATACATTGCAAGTTGTCGATCAACTAAACTCTAAGACTAAGACAAAAATATGGGGCTAAAAAACAGCCTTACGAGCGAAAGGTTTTAATTTGGAATCCTGGCCATTACAGTATCGACGTGAACCTACTCTTAACATAAGCTAAAAAAGCTATCAGGAATAGATATTAGCCCTTTCAGTTATTGCTAATATTCTTTAAATAAAAATGTAAAAAACCTTGAAAATTTTAGACGCTCTCGTGTCCTGGGACTATGAAAATGTCGGAAATTACCAAAAGTACTAGGTATCGGGACTTCTCGCGAATTATATCTTGGAACTTACTATTTCTGCCGACGTTTCGGATGCGTTGCAGCACCCGTGGTTACGACTTGACTAGTCTTCGAGCGTCGAGATATAATTCGCGAGAAGTCCCGATACCTAGTATAATTATGAATTGACACCGCGAAAGTTTAAAAATAACATTACCAAAAGTATTCAGCACCTTCTGAGGCTGACTGTAAATAGGTACTTAATCACGTTAAAAAAGTAATGGAAAAGTAAATGGCCATTTATTAATATTTTTGTGACCAGTAATTTATTGTAATTGATCACTATACTTAGGTATGTGATTACGAGTCTACTGTCTTATATAGACCGCCATAACCAATATATACAGATCTACAGTCAGGAGTGCGGGCACATTTTGCTCAAAGTCTAGGTATCACAATATTAATTAGTTTAATAGTATTACTGAGATCTGATATAACAGGCAACTAATTGTATAAATTGGTAATACGACACTGCTTGCGAGGTCTGTTAACGGATACCGTGATAAAAAAAACCACCATTCACAAATAAAAACTACAATAATTTATACCAAATTTAGAAAGCTATTTTCTAAATTTGGTTGCCTCGATGTATTAACTTGATTTTTTTCACATTGGCGCCAAAACTCAAAACGTCAAATCAACGATTCTAAATTCAAAACTCCCACTTATGTTTTTGTGTTCTTTTTTCCTTCACAATTTGTAATAACTGGCCAGCTACAAACGGAAGCTAGTTAGGTACAACACAAGTAATTGGCCAAAAACACGCATAATACATCGTTAACTTTTTAATTATCTATCTGAGCATACCAGAGTAGCCCTTTGGGGCCAATTTAGATTCTCTGCATTTTATTCCACCCACTGGCAGCGCCGTAGAATCGTGGTCATTTGGCCACCAAAGCCGCTGATCTTATCTTTGACGAAAGGGTTAGGAATAAAATTCATTTTTATTTATTGTTAGTAACTTAAAAGCGAAAATGTTAGTCATGCTTTTTGTAAAGAAAAATAGTACTTAAAATTGATGGTGAATTTATTGTTCATATTTTCTGTAAACAAGAAAAAGTTAAAAATAAGTGTACTTACTTTTACTATACCTAGTTAGTATTATCTTTACGCTTACTGTGACGCCTAGCGCTTCTTCTACTTTTATAATTTTATTGTTTTTATACATTCTCACTGACTGAGGGTACTCTTTCTTTCCGGTTTCCAAGATCGGCCACGTCTCATAAATCGACTTATTCTGCTATTCAATCTTCGATGACCTGCTACGTCTGCTACGGCGTAGGTCGCGGGTTCGATTCCCGCTCATAGCAAATATTTTAAAGTATGGAAGTAGGTACCTATTCACAAAGGAAAATGTATCAAATTATGTTTATCCGCATTCTAGATTCCATCCCAGTTTGTGAACAAGTGTCACCACTATGTTTACATACATACATATAATCACGCCTTTATCCCTGGAGGGTTAGGCAGAGGTGAATTAACACCCACATATCACCAATCACTGAATTCGGTCCCACGTAATAGTGGGTGAGCCTATTGCCTATATCGTTTTCCGGGCACTATTGTTGACTCGAGCCATGCATCTGAGGCTGAGCCTGGGCTGTATATATCTGTCTGATGTTAAACAGCCCTATCCAGTCGCCTTGTACGACAGAGAGAGGGAAGAGATGGGGTGGGGTGGCCCTAATTCTACTCTGCCGGAAACCACTATGTTTGATGTCTCGAATTCCGTTCAGAAAGACAGATTGGGTTTACTACTATTAGAATTATTTTTAGTACAATCACGAAATCAGAGAAAAGTGTCTGGTTAGTGGCAATGGACTTATCCTATTATTACATGGAACCTAAAATCATTTTGCATTCCCATACAACCCATAAGGAAACTACAGCCGCAGTACCTTTTTTCGTGGAGAAAACGAATACTCCCCTTCTCCCCCTCTGGCCAGCAGGATAGTTATGTAGACCTCGAACTGACTAAAGCTGCACACAGTCTCGAATCCTAAATGAACAAATGAATGAATATTAAACAAAAATAAATGTTCAAGATTGAGATCATTAATTACATCAAGCCCAGTTTATCCAATTGCATATCACGTCATCACTTATTAATAACATTTGAAAATATAATAATTATTCCCGCAATAATAAACAAGGAGCGCCAATTACTTATTTTCATTAAATAGTATAAAAAGTCAACAGCAGGACCGAAAGATTAAAACCTAAATCATTCTGATTCCTCGCAATAGTCGATTAATTTCTTATAACATTGCCCCTACCAGGATCTCGCTCAGAAAACTATAATAATTTTCTACTGACAGAACGGAACAAAATTTTGTAGCAAAAAGTTATCAACGGATCATGAACTAGGTAAATTTTCCTTCTTCTTACAGTCACGGATCCTTTAAGCGGGGCGTGAAAAAGCATACGATGAATGAGGCCGTCAGCTAAGTGTCATCATTGTAACATGGTATATGTAAGTAATGGTGACCCTCTTTTCTGGGACTTTGCCTTCAGCTTACCATCAGGCAAGGCGAAGTCCAATTGACGTGTCCTATATAAAAAAAAAAAAATATCTAGCCTCTGCGTCCCTCCCTTATCTATTCCCGCGACACCCTTGGGTTCATCTAATGTGTATGTAATGATGACTCTCTTTTCTAAGACTGCCTTCAGCTTAACATCAGGCGGGGCGAAGTCTAATTGACGTGTCTTAAAAAAATTAGTTCTAAATAGCCTGCCTAGTAATATGGCATAGAAGTCATTGATAACCGGTACCCAAGTACCCAAGTTTTCAGAATGGGGAGTTTAAGAAAGTAAATCTACAAAAATATAGCTATATGCACAAAATAACAATAATAATAATAAAGTGATAGTAATGAAAACTCACCTGGACACATTAGATTCACAACAATGGAGGAAAATGACACATATAAATATTTAGGGTTACATCAAGGAAAAACAATAAATCACACAGAAATTAAAAAAGATTTAAGCCAAGAATATATACGTAGACTAAACCAAATATGCAAAAGGTCACTTTACTCAAAAAACGTATTTAAAGCAATCAATACATATGCAATACCTGTACTGACTTACTCTTTTGGAATTGTCAAATGGACCTTCACGGATATAAACCAATTAGAAATAAAATCTAAGACAACACTCACAAAACACCTCTACCTCCACCCTAAATCAGCAATAGAACGGATGACCGTAAAAAGACAGAATGGCGGCAGAGGGATGATAGACTTGAAAATACTTTGGGAAGGGCAGGTACAAAAATTAAGAAATTTCTTTTATGAAAAATGTAACTTCAGTAATATCCACAAAGCAACGGTAGAATCCGACACAAATTACACACCACTAAATCTAACCGACAGAAGCAAAGACTTTACTACTGAACAACATACAGAAAACCTGAAATTGATCAAATGGCGTAGTAAACAATTACACGGACGACACATTCACGATTTAGAACAAGCTCACATAGATTTCCAAGCATCAAATAAATGGTTAAAACTAGGCTCATTATTTCCCGAAACTGAGGGTTTCATGATAAGTATTCAAGATCAGATAGTAAATACAAAAAACTACAGGAAATTCATAATTAAAGACCCCAACACCTTAGATGACAAATGTAGGAAATGCCACCGTCACTCTGAAACAATTCAACACATTACTGGAGCCTGCCCTAGCTTAGCTCAGTCAGATTACACACACCGACACAATCAAATAGCACAAATCATTCATCAGAAACTTGCCATCAATCATAAACTCATATCCAACAAACCTACGCCATACTACCAATACAATCCAAAACCTGTACTAGAGAGCACCAACCATAAACTATACTTTGATAGAGCAATATTAACAGATAAAACCATTCACAACAATAGACCCGACATCACTTTAATGGACAAACAAAATAAAACAGTATTTCTTAGTGACATTGCAGTTCCCAACACCCACAATCTCAATAAAACCATAACTGAAAAAATAAACAAGTATACAGAACTGAAAGAAGAATTAATTAGAATTTGGAAAATGAATAGAGTCTACATAGTGCCTCTGGTGCTCTCTGGTACGGGAGTGATACCCAAACATTTAATACAAGCCCTCAAATCAATAGACATAGCCGAAAGTACATATATGACGATGCAAAAGGCTGCCATATTAAATACATGCCGCATAGTTCGCAAATTTCTCCAAGAAGATTTAAACAACCAACCCGTACTACCAGAACATGAAAGTCACTTGGTTTAGGCCCGTGATTTCATTAAATTTACCGAAGTGTCTTAAACACTTCGAGAATAAAGACAGCACATAATAATAATAATAATATTTATTTATCACAAAAAAGTTTACAGATACTGTTCTTATTTACTAAAATATTTCAAATTTTTGAATCTTAAAAGTACGTGAAACTGGATCCCAAACTAGGCTGAGGCCTGTATTTTGGGACACACAGTGCTCATTTGTAGAATAAACAATTTGTTTATTTTGGATACATGACACCACAATGAACATGAGTCACAGGTAAGTTTAAACATATATATATATTTTATTTTTTTTCAACTATATTAATCGATATTATTGTTTATGTATAAGTAAGTGTACATATAGGTGTGCAATTATATTAGTTGCGTGTGTGTGAATGTGTGTGTGTGTGTGTGTGTGTGTGTGTGTGTGTGTGTGTGTGTGTATGTGTGTGTGTATGTGTATGTGTATGTGTATGTGTGTGTGTGTGTGTGAAGGTGTGTCGGAGTGTGTGTTTATGTGTTTACTCAATGAATTTTAATAGTGCTTCAGTGTCTTCGTGATTGAGTTTGAGTAGCCAATCCGTTGCTTTCTTTTTCAGTTCGTGATGGTTGAGTTCTACAATATTTTCTTTTATATTAAGGGTGTTGTACAGTTTATAGCCCAGTTTTTTGAACTGTCGTCTGGCGAAAGAGGTCCTACAGCGTAATACGGGACATACGGGTTGCTTTTTACGTATTCTGGGGTTTGGAGGAGGCACGCTTTTATGAACTCTTAGTATGCACTGTAGGATGAAGAGCTTTCTGACCGTTAGTACTTCGCATTCAGCGTAAAGCTGTGAAGTTGGATATTTTATCGGTTTATTATACATAACCTTAAGCACAGCTCTTTGTGCCCTTTTCAGTTCCAGCATTTGAGTTTTAACGGATCCACCCCAAACCGGGATACAGTATAGTATAATAGACTGGCATAAAGCGAGGTAAATCAGTCTCAGCCTGTCATTTGTGGTAGTACTCCGTAAGGTTTTAAAGAGGTATATTAATCTACGAACTCTTGATTTAACTGCTTCTACCTGAGTGTCCCATTTCAGACTACAGTCAATCTGCACACCTAAATATTTTACGTTTGCCGCACACGATATTTCTTGACAGGTACAGTTACTAGGTTGGAGGCAATTGTGGGCTACTATTGAAAAATTTTGCGGGGGTGAGTTTATTTTAGACAAAAAGAATGGGACGTAGACTGTTTTGCTTAAGTTTAGTGTAAGCAAGTTTTTCAGCTTATAACTTGTTTCAAAGAGTATTCCGCCCTCTCTTTCACTGTTGCCCAGTTTGGACCCCATACAACTATTGCCGTGTCATCTGCGTATGTAAAGATACTAGAATACGGTAAAAGTTGATTGTAAAAGGTACGATGGGGTTACTGCTCCTAAACTCCTTGAAAACAATGGCTTCATATTGAAATTACTAGCCAAGTAGTTTAAAACAAAAATGGTGTCACGGGTGAGGCGTGTATGCATTTTGAATTACGAATGTGAAACGGTTAAGGATAGCAAGACCAAAAACCTTCTAAATTCAAATCAAAATACAATCTTCTATCTGTGTATTTCATGCAATCTTTTTAATTGGACAACGTCAGACCCGCTAGTTTTCACTTCATGTAAATTGCCATTAGTTTAAAAGACTCATTCCAAACTCGCTTGTCTTGAATCACAATCTGAAACCCTAAGTATTAGGCGAAGTTAATTTAAATTCAGTTGTGAGCGGGCGCGGCCGCGTAATGGCCGAGTGCCACCTATAACTAATCAGCGCACGCCCTCGATATCGATTCATTTGTCACTCGCAAGGGTCCCACTATGGCTAGTGCGGCGATCGAATGTAGTTGTAGGATGTAGGCCGAATCTGATAATACCTTTGCTTGATTAAAGTTTACAAATTGTACTTGGCGCCAAATATCGTTTGGACAGGAACTTTTTTTTGGGTTCAATAAGAATCTTCTCAAAATTAATTGGCTCTTTTATCTTGTGCCTGCGGCCTATTCCAAATTTGAAATTCGACGTTCCGTCCCAACAATGGTGACACAATTTTCAATCTACACAGCTTGTCTAATTTTTATAGAGGTCATTGTCAAAAAATAGGTAGGTCCTACTCACTGTACAGTATGCTGACAGGGATTTTAGAAATTGGGTATTACTGTTTAGTCAAATTAGTTACTTTTTACTAAACGTAAAAACGGTAAGTTATAAGGAAACTTTTATTAAATAAATTATTGTGACGTCATAATATTCATTAGTTAAATAATTTACTGTTATAGGTTGAGTGAATGACTAAAAATCAATAAAATAAGAACCGACGCGACTTTTGCCGCTCTTTTACCATTCTTAATTTAAAAAGCTCAGCTAAATTATTTATTTCAACTACAGGAAAATATGAAATTGCACACTCAAACCTTGATGACGTTATTTCCCCTCAAGAAAATCATATAGGAAATTGATCAAGTACCTATGTCATGGAACATTAACGTTTAAAAGAGTAAATTGACAAGAATTATTATTTTAGACTATAGTGTACAATCGCTATGTGGGAAAGATGGCATGACTTATTTTATCTGTGTCTTTGTAATTCATTTGACGTAGGTACTTAATTTATTACGTAATTATATAAAAAGTTGTCTCTAATATCGCACAGTGCACATCTACAGCTTAATATATTTTAGAGAAGTAAAACTGTAGCTTTATCTACCGTAGGTTTTAACTACTCTATAAAGTTATTACACTATCATCACAGATTACGTATATGGTTGGCTATCAGTCCGATTTACGCTAGAGAGAACGCTTTTCAAAACCGAAATAGCTGATCTTAGTCGAACTCGCACTTCTCCCAGACGATAAAGCTCAAAAAATCAACTGTATGTTCATTTTACATGTATTTATCAATTTTTATCACTTTATATTAACTGTATTTTATACTTATCGAAAATATTACAGTTTTTTTTTTTATCATTAGTCGACAGGTAGACTAATTGTTTAAAAATAAACGAGGCCCAAACTCAAAATGAAGTTGCACAGACAGCCTAAGGCACCTTTTGACAGCCAAGACAAAATATGAAAGATGATTCAGTCTGGGGCAACATGGCCGCTGCCTGGCTTGATGTTTTAATTTGCCCACAGGCAAAGGCAGTTAGCCAGACAGCCAATTGGAACCTTCGATAGGGTTGACACTGTAAACTTTATGTTCAAAAAATTCATGAATCTTCAAGGTCTGTTTAGTACATATTTTTCGTCCGTTCATTTTTTTTTTTTTTTTTTTGTGTATTAAGAAATTGAATATGAATATTTTTATCTATATTTTGAAAAGATTTATAAATAAAATTGTAGTTTCTCATAAAATAGTTCAGTTAGATCTTACCTTGAATATCACAAAAAATAACATAAGTAACCTAATATTTTCTATACCAAGTGTTAATATAATTCCTATACGAGTATAAGACTCAATCAGCTTGCCTCAATTTGTATAGCCCTAGTACTACCATCGGAGTATCTTGTAATTGCACGTACGAAAGGTAATCGTAATCAAGGATGTTCCAGTGTAGACCGTATCGTCGCATATCTTTTAAATGAGGTAACAAAAAGTTATGTCGAAATAAATAATATGTACTTAGAATAAAAATAATAATATATGTATAGAATGTTAGTACTTAACAAACTACAAACTTGCAGTTAACTGCAAAAAGAGTTATTCGAAGTTTGGGGGGCGTTTTTTTACGTGTGCAAAATCCCCACGGATGACTCCCCACTGGAGCCGGTGGAAGAGGTTATGTCGGACTCGAACCGACTAAAACGCACGCCGCCTATGGGTCGTTTGGATTGCCGGAGGTTAGGTTGATAGGCATATCCCTCGCTCAGTCGCACCCCGGCTGACCCAGGGCCATCTCTCACGATCTGGCAATCTCCTCGGGTGTGTGGGGACTACAGAGTCCCCAACTCGTCCCCGGAAACGGGGAGGCGCGCCAGGCACACTGCCGCCGCGGCCTGCTTCAGCCAGGGTGACAGGCGGCTCCACCAGTCACCCCCAGGCCTGCGCTCATGGGGGGCGGAGGTCGTTCATCGACCTCCGACGCCCGAGTTGCCTTCGTACGCGGGCAGCTTGGCTTGCGATCCTTCGTCGCTCCCGCTGCAAGTTTGGGGGGCTAGACACAAGTCGTTCCCATAAAAGGTAAAATAAACTATTCTACAAAATGGGCTTAAAATTAAATATTAAGTGAAAAATCATCATATCATTTTTTTATGTTATCGTATAGAGTTACAGATACCGAACAACCACTCAAAGTTTCAAGAAGTAGATAGGTTTATAAGGAAGAATAAATATGAGAGCAGAGTGAGTGCCACCATTGTAACATTACTTAGTGTCTGTTATGGTGACCCTCTTTCCTGATTTTTGCCTGCCTTTAGCTTACCATCAGGCGAGGTGAAGTCTAGTTGGCGTGTTCTAGTTTTAAAAAAAAGATACCGGGCTCCAAGATGCAACCGGATTGTGTTATGTGAAGTGCATACCCACGTCATATTTATAATTTTGATTATGTAACCGTGCAATTCAACAGCTACGAAGCACTCTACTAAAGTAGAAGGTATTGACTTTTTTTACATACGCCTTAGGTGTCCCACCTGATGGAAAGCGGTTACCGTGGCCTATGGACGTGTGTAACACCAGAAAAGCCACACTCGCGCTGCCGACCCTGTAAGCACAGAGTTTCTGTGCCGTCAGTGTAGAGGACAAAGCAGGACAAGCCTTTAGTCATCCCACTAACAGCACAAAATCTCCAGTGAACTCCGGCTACCCTACTCACCGCTGGCCTATGTTAGACACGCAGGAAAGTGACAGCCCTATCGTCAACCCGGTTAGTTACTGCTAAGGGGCCATGAAAATTGTTTTACGCCTTTCTGGTGTTAGAGAATCTCTTCATTTGGCTTGCTAAATTGAAAGCTTTATGCTCAAAGAGCGCGTACAGACTGAATGATAAAATTTCAGAGTATTTCAATGACTTTCCACTAGACGAGCTATCTAAATAGCTCGTATAGTGGAATAATAAATAAATATTCCACGACATTCTACACAACGCTATCTAGACCCACGGTAAGCATAGCTTAACTAGTTTGTGTTATGGGATCTAGAATGCGGATAAACATACTTAGATACTTTTTTTTGTAAATACATACCTACATATTATATTTACATAAAAACACCCAGACCAATGCAAATATACATATTCATGCATATAAATATTTGCCCTGAGCGGGAATCGAACCCGCGCCCTCTACATAGCAGTTATGCTTACCATGGGTCTAGATAGTGTTATGTAGAATGTCGTGGAATATTTATTATTATTATTATTGATAGATAACAACATTCATCAAACTCATATCATAAATAATTTATGCGTCACGTTACTCCTGTTCCAAATTCGAAATTCAAAATTAATACCCGCCTCTCAATGAACCGTAACAAACTCATACAGTGTATCCAATCCGATCCAATATGTCTGAAATTAACCTTTGGGTAAGGTAACCGGCCTACTCTCCAAACTGTATTAAGAGGTTATAAAAAGTAACTGACTGACAGGATATGCATGGGCAGGTACCTATTACAAGTATTCCAAGGAGGTAGGACACGGCGGGATTTCCGCCCAATTGAGCAGTATGACTGGGGAAGTACCTCTGCCCTACAGAATACCGCGGCTATAATAACTTCGTGTTGTGTTCCCAGCGGTGAGTAGGATAGCCAGAGCTCACTGGAGAATTTGTGCTGTCAGTGGGAAGACTAAAACTAAACTTCTACACTGACGGCACAGAAACTCTGTATTTACAGGGTTGGCAGCGCGACTGTGACTCCTTGGTCCTCCTTTGTTGGTGTTACAAACGTCCGTAGGCCACGGTAACCACTTTCCATCAGGTGGGCCGGGTGCTTGTCTGCCACCTAAGTGGTATAAAAAAAAAGTATCTATGGAGTATATATTATCATTATATTCACACAAGGGACAAGAAAGTCTGTAGAAGCATTTTTTAATGTAGGCAAAAGCAATATTCTTTAGGATATAGAGTGGGAAGGTTCGCAAATAAAAGCCAATTAATTCATCCCAGTATCAAGTATCTAAATCTAAGACTAAAGTAACGAGATCACGCACCTATCCCACATACCTAATCACAGATCTGAGCAGAATGTCGATTATAACATCCGAGTAATCGTTCTAAATCGATTCATACATTCCGATGGCAATATCGAGTAAGTTATCAAACCCAATGTTTCATGTCCGCGCAAAGCAATTAACCATTCGCTGCTCACTTTATTATTTCTCTCTCGATTAATCGATACCACTGGCCGTTTTAATAATCGATACCGATCACTGTCCAATGAGTTATGCTTATTTGTTTTTCGTAGTCGCGTTCCGTAATCGGTTTTTCGATAATCGATTGTTTTCCTTATATGTTGAGATGTGCGACGTGATTCGATTTATTGTGAGATTTATTTATAGACACCTATTAATAAATATGTATTATGTATATTCTATGGGAGGTGATACACCCCCCCAGTAAACCCTCGTTTTCACCATGAAATAAGCTGTAAAACAGGTTTTTAACTTGTTTATACAGAACTTGTTGAAGACTTGTAGAGGACTAATCAAAACACAATACCTACTTGTTTTATACATGTATCTCAGATACTTTTTCGTTCACATAGTATGTATAGCCTACAAGTTGTAAACAAGTATAAAACACATTTGCGTTCACACTGTAGCCTGTGACATATTGTAACTTGTCAAATACATGTTTTATACTTAGGTGAAAACGAGGGTTAAGAATTAACTAAATCTTGAGCATCCACGGTCAGTCTGGATGCGTAAAATGGACTATGGAATTTTGGATGTTAAGGCGCATATTGGGAGAGGCATACTATGTCCATCAGCAATACAATTGATTAATTTCATTTTATATCAGAAACAATACGCCGCGTGGTTCCCGGCAGAGTAGAATTTGGGTCACCCCATCACTTCCCATGCGGTGTCGTACAAGGCGACTAAAGGATAGGGCGGTTTAACACCAGACAGATATATACAGTCCAGACTCAGCTGTAGATGCATTGCTCGAGTCAACAATAGTGCCCGGAAGACGGCAATAGGCTCACCCCCTATTAGGTACCTACGTGGGACTGAATTCAATGATTGGTGAAATCTGGGTGTTAATTCACCTCTGCCTAACCCTCCGGGGATAAAGGCGTGATTATATGTATGTATGTATGTTGATCAGAAACAATACATACAGAACAACAATACAGAATACGGCTAGATATCGTGTTTTGTATTAGTTATTCATACATGTCAGATGTTCAGCGATAACTGAGCTAGATCAGTTGATATAGATACTTCAATAAAAGAGATTTACTTTGACTAAGTATTTAACAGTATTAAATACTTATCTCCAGTGCGAATTTAAGGTTACTTTTATCGCAAGAATAATGTGACAAGATTCAGAACACACCACCTTACATTCGTAGATACTGTCATTTGGAACGTTATCAGTTCAAAAACCAAATACTTTAAAGTAAACATACAATATTCATTAAGCTTGCATAATGATATAATCTGTATTGACTTATTACCACTCAGCACGCATTACTTACGGACCACAATTTACAAGTTACGTTCAAATCAGTAGCAATTACGCAAATTAAAATGCACAGCGATTTGAATAATGTACCTATACATACACTTGCGAGTACACACGCATATCGGTGTTTAACGGTGAAAGGATGCAAGAGACAATAGCAGTAGATAGGAAAATCACCGTACTGTATAGTGGTTATGCTGTCTCTTAGAATGTTTTCTCTTTGAAATGTCGATGTCACTTGCTTCCGTTTGAATTTTAACCACCGATTAGGTACCTAATAGTTGTTTTAACTGCTGATACGTGTGCTAAAGGCTACTTAAGAGTGTGTGCTAGTTTTAAAGCACATTAAATGTCAAATTTTTGGAATAGTCATGACAGACATGTCAAACATATTCTTATTTTGACTGCACACCAGGGAAAAAGGACATAAAACAAGATCAACAAAGCTCGCAGTTTTTTAAATTTAACCCCACTGTAAACTTTAGGGCCCAAGCCAACCCTGGGCTCCAAAACGCGAGCAGGATCGGCGTTCAATTAAAGAAGAGAGCTTTTATCATTATGACACAAAAAACATATACTTATCAAGGCAGTGAATTCACAAAAAAATCAAAATCCATTCGCACTTATCCACTGCCCATATTAAGCTTAAAAGCCATATTAAACTTTCGAAATGAGTAATACCGCCTATATGGCGTGGTGGCGGCAAAAAGACAGATCTTGGCAACTTTTACTAAAGTTATCGGTGTACGGGCGACTTTCCACGTAGCGCCCTGCTGGCTTAATGTCGCGTTGTCGCACACCTATTACGACCAGTTGGTACCGACAGTGTAAAAAAGGAGGAAAATCTGACAAATAATTACTTAGCAGTCCGACTGGGAAAGTATGGGCAGTCCGACTGGGGAAGTACCTCCGCCCTACAGAATACCGCAGCTATAATAACTTCGTGTTGTGTTCCTAGCGGTGAGTAGGGTAGCCAGAGCTCACTGGATAATTTGTGTTGTCAGTGGTAAGACTGAAGGCTTGTCCTGCTTTGTCTTCTACACTGACGGCACAGAAACTCTGTATTTACAAGGTTGGCATCGCGACTGTGACTCCTCTGGTGTTACAAACGTCCATAGGCCACGGTAACCACTTTCCATCAGGTAGGCCGTGTGCTTGTCTGCCACCTAAGTGATATAAAAATAAAATTAAAAAAAACCATACTTTTATTACAAAAATGTGTTGAAAGCAAGAAGAAGGAAGACGAATATTATCTGGGCCTCGAATCTGCTTAAAGTAAAACCATTGTCATACCACGTACACTGCTAAAACGCAACTTTAAAGCAAAATCCAAACCGAAAAGGCTTTCTAGTAGTAGTAGCAAGTAGCATTGAAAAACATATTGTACAAGCAATTATATCTTTATGCGGTACCAAATGGTACCGCATCTCTTTTCTTTGACGCACCTTGGAAAAAATCCAATCAGAGTAAAGCTAATCTTAATAAAAATTAAAGTAAATTTGTTATTTTAATCAACATTGTAAACCAATAATAAACAAAGAAAATGGAATATCAAATACCACTGTAAATTGAGAATTTTAAAGTTGAGTCTCGTCAATACCTCACAACAGTCACAATGCACAGAACAAAATTGTGCATAAATAAAGCTGACGATACTCGTCTTCAATTCTCAATGTAATATAATTAATATAATGTTATTACGATGCCATTTTAAATAACAAATATTTAACAACCATTTCTGCTGACCGTACTATTACAGATACAAAGTGTTGCGAACTAACTGTGCGCTCGTCCATTCGCTAATTAGTCTGGTTCGATTCCCGGTAGCGGCACAGTGCATGCTTTTTACACAATATTATTCAGTGAACACAGATTGTAATCACCATACAATTAAAGTCTATAATTACGAATACCTACCTTTACTATTTAAACCCACTGCATTCATACTTTTTTACAACATTAGTTTCATCTCTTCTCATTATGTAAGCATAGACTTATCTCTCATAGTTTTATTTAATTTTATTTTTTAATTTCTCTCACTACATCTATTTTTACGGGTTACCCTAATACAATAGAGTAATCAATCTTGGGGACTCTGTGGTCCCCACACCCGAGTAGAGGGCCAGATCGAGAGAAATGGCCCTGGGTCGACCCGGGTGCGAGAGATTTGCCTGTTAACCTCACCTTCGGTAACCAAAAACGACCCACAGGTGTCGTGCGTTTTAGTCGGTTCGATTACGGCTAAACCTCTCCCACCAGCTCCGGTGGTGTCCGTGGGGATTATCCGCACGTAAAAAAACAATCACAATCTAACCATATAACTTTACTTATAAAAAAAACATAAACACAACAGAAACTCACGCCTATATCCCCAAGGGGTAGGCAGAGGTGGTAGCACCCACATATAATAAATAATTCGGTATCTGTGAATTCCCTCAGAGCACAACAAAACAGGGCAATATTTATTTGAAACGACGTTGAGTGTCCGGACTCCGGAGGGCTCGCGTCAGTGTTAAGTGTGAAGTACCACGTACAAAAATATTGCCATTGGTCCTACTCAAGTAGTATGTTCAGTGCCAATATAATTTAATATTTTTAAAAGGTAACTCCAATGATAGAATCACGGGCAATACAAATTACCCTTGGACCAACCAGTAGGACTCAGCGACTGGACCACGAGCAAAAAATGCCTCTTACGCCTTTCTCGTTGTCGTATTGATTGAATGACAGTAAAATGGGACACACAGCTATCTAGCTTTCAAGATACAGATCATATAGGTATAGTAGCAGAAAAAGGTCGAAAGCAGGGAAGCCCTGATTTCTGTACCCGTGGAGGTAGTCCAGGGTCAGCCGGGTTGCAATGGAGATGCTTTATTGATCCATTTTCACTCCAGCATTCCAGCCCCGAGAAGCGTTCGGTTTTAATCGGTTTGAATCTGACATATTGACCCCACTGGCTGCCGAAGGGTATCTATAGGGCTGTCCACACGAAACGAAAGCGGCATTACCGGACTTTTAGGTAAGCATATCGGGTAGAAAAGGGCGAATCCGACTAGGTTCGGCTTGTTTCGGTTTTGTAGTGCTCTCTCTATCGTATATATCAGATTGACAATTTGGTACCTTCCCTTTAGTAGGTATGTATACCTTTATTCAGCCAAGACCTTACCAAAATAAGTCCGATATAACTTCAAGGTACCTGTAAATTAAGACTTTTGATTACATTCTCAAATCGACAACATAGGTAGGTACATAAATGGACTGCTGAGACGAGGTCTCGGGTTCAATCCCAGGTTTTACCATAGCACACACCAATGACTTTTCTATGCTTTTCGAAGTTATGTGTGTATTTATCACAGGTTTATAAGTGCCCGGTTAATGGCAATAGGCTCGCCACCTATTACATTACGACCTAAACATAAACTGGCGAAATGTGGGTGCTAGCACCTCTACCTACCCCTTGGGGGATATAGGCGTGAGTTTATGTTATGTTATGTATCTATAAATATAATCACGCATTTATTCCCGGAAGGTTAGGTAGAGGTGAATTTACTTCCCCGTTTCATCAATCAATAAATTCGGTCCCACGTAATAGGGGGTGAGCATATTGCCGTCATCCGGTCTATTGTTCACTCAGGCCATGCATCTGTGGCTGAGTCTGGGCTGTTTATATATGTCTGATGTTAAACATCCCTATCAATTAGTTGCCTTGTACGACACCGCAAGGGAAGAGATGGGGTGGTCCAAATTCTACTCTGCCGGGAACCACTCGGCACGCAGGGAACAAATCGACAACACTAAATTTCCTTATTTTATAAATCTACCTTATGCTTTCGCGTTATCTTTGACGCTCCCGGCCATAGCTACACCTTAAAAACAAACATTAAAAAAAAAACAAATCGTCGATCCAGTCTGTCTGAAATTGCCAGATCGAGCGACATATACCCTTTAATTGACTCCACTTCTAAGAAAGTAATTTCACTAATTACTTTGAGCTACCGGATTTTGAGATCGACACTGGACAACACTTGGAACTATGTCGTACCAAGCTTGACAAAAAATCCCAGCTTGTTCCTGCAGAATGTCACAGCAGATTTTATTTCGACAGGGTTCTTTAAAAACTGGTTGGTACAAAAAAGACGATGTTGATTGCTGCGTGCGTCTGATGTAGTGGGCGGGTGAAATTTTATACTATTTCAAACATGTTTACTTTATTATACTTGTCGTTAAACTGTTAAGTACACTATAAATTATAAATAGTACGTTTAATGAATTTTGATGGCCGTTATCTTAGCGCGCGGCGATGGTAGAAAAATTCTACTATTGGATTTTGACACTTGTGTGCTCCTGTCATAACAGTTCATTTATAGAACATGTTAATTCTAAGTTTAAAAAGGTCGTTATATAAATAAAAACCAGTGACAGATATTGGTTGAGCAATTTGTTTGAGTATAATAATTTTCTATACGAAACCAGTTGAGATTTATTGTTAGATAATAATGTAGGTACTTAGTTACCTACTCAGTGTTGCATCTTAATATTACTTAGATACATGATTGAGTAAATATTTGCTTCGGTCTGTATGCTTCTACAATTTCTACTTAATGTACCTTCAACCTCCGAAACTTTTCAGCTAACTCCGTTTAGCTACTCCAACTCAGATTTTCAGTCTGACCAGGTTGATATTTTCCGTAAAGCGACTACTATCTGATTCCATGCTTGCAATATCAAAATTCTATTGTCCGATTTTAAGGGCTCCAACTAGCCGTAATGACTGTCATAGTTAGGGCTTCGATTCTGCTTAAACAAAACCAGTCATACCACGGACACTGCCAAAAATCTATTTAAATTTAAACTTTAAAAGCAATGTGTTGAAAGTTCAAAATTAAAAGGCTTGAGTGTATGAAAGTGTGTAATAAAACTCTTTTCATATAATTTTGGACTTTAAGCGTATAGCAATATAGTCTCAAATTTAATGCCATTTTTGGAGTGTCTGTGGTAGGGCCAGAACTTCTGCATTCTACAAATATTCAGTTACAAATACTATGAGGATATTGATTTTTAATTAATGAGATATTTATCGCCAGTACCTCGTATTACGATGTCATTTGAAGACTACATTAAAAACGTTAATATGTTTTAAATTTTATAGAATGTATTTTGAAAGATATAGAAACGCACACCTTTTAGCAAATGAAATAAATGTCGTTTAATCTGTATTTTTTTATACCACTTAGGTGGCAGACAAGCGCACGGCCCACCTGATGGAAAGTGGTTACCGTGGCCTATGAACGTGTGTAACACCAGAGAAGCCACACTCGTGCTGCCGACCCAGTAAGCACAGAGTTAGTATAGAGGACATAGCAGGACAAACCTTTAGTCATCCCACTGACAGCACAAATTCTCCAGTGAGCTCTGGCTACCCTACTCACCGCCGGGAACACAACAATTCGCAATTTTATGTAACAGATAAAACTTCAAGCTAAATAAATCTCATTTAAAAATTACTTTATAGAATAGAGGATTAATATTATAAACATAATATTAAACAGGCTATTAATATACGGCGGTGGCGCGCCTGGCGCGCCTCCCCGTTTCCGGGGTCGAGTTGGGGACTCTGTAGTCCCCACACCCGAGAAGAGGGCCAGATCGTGAGAGATGGCCCTGAGTCGGCCGGGGTGCGAGGGATATGCCTGTCAACCTCACTTTCGGCAACCAAAACGACCCACAGGCGGCGTGCGTTTTAATCGGTTCGAGTCCGACATAACCTCCTCCACCGGCTCCGGTGGGGAGGTATCCGTGGGGATTGTGCGCAGGTAAAAAAAAAATTCCTTCCAGGAAAATTATTTCTTAGAAATTTTGCAAAAATACTATTGTATAACTTCACCCGCAACAGTTGGTATCACTAAAAAGTATTGTATAAACACAGTGAACCCAAATTAAAATTCGTGAATTCTGTCGTGTCGACCAACACCGAGAATTCGAGGTCGAATAAATATCTTCGTAATTAAATATAATTTGTATTTAGTATCACAACCGTGCGTAATTATGGAATAAATAACAAAAACCTGTTATTTGGTGACCTTTTTTGGATCTTTAATACACAAATTATTTTAATTTTATTGGTTTTAAATATGGAAGATCAGTTTTAATGATCTGTTGAAACTCAACAGGGTTTCTCTGTAACGTCGATAGCAGTCATAATAAACAACTTTTATTATAAATATTTTGACTTATTATTTTTTAAATATAGAACATTATTTTTTATCTGTGGTTTTACATACATTTGTCCGGTACCGAAACAATAGTCGTCTTGTGTTTATGTGCTTGCTTCGGAAGTCCATATACTGCGGGGCAATGCCGCCTTTTGGGCACATTACCAGTCGACATCGATGGGGAGGAATTTGTCGATGCTTGATTTAAACCTTTTGTATTCTATTTTATATTCTTGTAAATATTACTTTATATCTTTCTACATAGTTCTAATATTTTTCATATTGATTTAGAATCCATAAAACGTAATTATTTAATAAACAAACTCAATAAAATTATTAGTCAAATGTAAAAAAAAAAAATTGAATGTATGTGTATACTTAGGTAGGTATATGTTTATTAAATTATATATAATAACTTTGTTTATGATATATATATGTAGCTTATGACTACACCCATGGCTACACCACTACACACATTATTATTGTTAAGACAAACATTCCAGCCAAAGGTTGCCTGGAAGAGATTGCTTAAGGCCGCCATTTATACATTTTTCATAATGTTGTTCGTACATGTACTGTAATGTGTTGTTGTACAATAAAGATTATCTTATCTTATCTTATTAAATATCTTGTTTTTGCTACTAGGAATCAAATCTATAGGGTTGGTACTTTCCGTTAAACTAAAATAATAAAATGTAGCAGGTCTTTTAGAACTAATAGAAAAAGGGGACGTCCAGATGCGCTAAAATATATGTGTCATGCATCAGTATCTAATAAAAGTGAATTATGAAAAAATTACTTTTGGACATAGGTCTGTGGCTACTCTGACTCAGCTACCTTCTATAGATAGAAGCATCATATTAGTGATGCACAGTCTCAACTCTAGGGCTCTTTTGCGGAAATAGGGTCTTCGGCAGATGTGGCCTGCCTAACAGTGGCGAAGAATCAATTCAACACGATACCTGCCGGTATCTCTTTCAAGACTTTTTTTTTAAAGAAAATGTTTTAATATTTCTTATCATCTCAATTAACTACCCTTTTCCCATGCGGCTACAATATGGGGTTCTTCAAAAGGGGTATTAGGAGGTTTCTTTAGGGTCGGCAGCGCGATTGTGACGCCCCAGGTGTTGCACACGTCTATAGACCACGGTAACCACTTGCCATCAGGTGAGCCGTGTGTTTGTCTACCACCTAAGTGTTATAAAAAACCATATTATAAACTTTTTATTACACTTTAGTCATGTATTGTTAGTTGTCAATACTATTACGAGAAACGTAATTAGAGTTCTAAAATTTACCAAGTTTCATCGCCTCCCAAACGTTCACCCATCGTCACTTCAGATTACTGCGTGTTATATTGGTAACTTAAGAACAAAAGATGCATTAAGTAGTCCATTAATCCAGTTGTGAACGGAACCGTCAGTGCGTGAGTCCGACTCGCATTTGGTGTTTTATTTTTTATTTTGTAAGCAATTATTTCTAATCAATAAAGTGTTAAATTTTCATACAAAAGCAAATATTTGCCTAATTAGGACCCGTTAGTTAATGTCGGCACTGAATGGCGCTGACGAATAATATATTTATTTGTTCGTTCGTCAACTCATTCCAACTCATTCATTCTAAACCCGCCATTTTTGGCTGTCATTATCAAATTAAAAATAATATCTAACATCTTAATTATGTACACATTTTTTTTGTTTAAAATGTTTGTTTCTTAATTTTAAAACAATTGTTTGTTAGTGTTTTATTGCCAATGTTAACAGCTTATAAAACATTGGATTTTCTAATAGCGCATTTTACTTTTTAAAAGTGAATTGTGCCAGAAAAGCTATTATTAAATCCAAGAGTACTTGGATGATAAATACGCCTGAAAATGATCTGTTCGCTCAACTATGCAACTCAAGTTAATTTTTGTATTTAGATTAAGTAGATTAATTGTATGTTTGTAAATAGACCCAAAAAAAATGCCCGCTGAGTTTCTTGCCGGAGTCTTCTCAGATTAGGGCCGCGTTTCGAACCAGTGGTCCATTTGCTAAACTAGTTTTCATGTTTCCTTTTTATTTATTTTTTACATGCGCAAAATCCAAATGGATACCTCTCCACCGGAGCCAGTGAGAGAGGTTATATCGGACTCGAACCGACTAAAACGCACGCCGCCTGTGGGTCGTTTTGGTTGCCGAAGGTGAGGTTGACAGGCATATCACTCGCACCCCGGCCGACCCAGGGCCATCTCTCACGATCTGGCCCTCTTCTCGGATGTGGGGACTACAGAGTCCCCAACTCGTCCACGGGGAGGCGCGCCAGGCGCGCCGCCGCCGCGGCCTGCTTCTGCCGGCCGCCCACGCATCATCGCCGCGAGCAAGGTGGAGAGCGTGAGAACCCTCACTCCCAGGGCCGCCACAAGCTCCCGCCTCGGCGTCTCCCACGCCGGACACTCGGTGAGCGTGTGCGGACCTGAGTCCTCGCTCGCATCGCAGTGATGGCACTCGGACGTTGGCTCTTTCTCCATCCGACGCAGATACTTTCCAAAGCAGCCGTGTTCGGTGATCATCTGCGTCAGACGGTACGAGAGGCTGCCGTGTGGCCTCTCTAGCCACTCCCCCATGATGGGTCTTACCGCCGCTACTACGGCGCGCCCTGCGCCTGGTCGCCCAAGTCGTAGCTCCCATTCCGCCACAATTTCCCTGTGGAGCCGGGATCTCACGGCCCGAATTTCTTCGGGCTCGGGATCGTGACCCCGCTCCCGCGCCGCCTTTCGGAACCGGTATAACGCTGTTTCCTTTTTTATTGACGTTTTTTAAGTGCCGATTTAATGGTCTATGCAGAATAAATGATTTTTAACTTTGACTTCTAATTATTCTAGGATGTATCTCTTAGAGGTATTTGTAAACCACGTGATCAATTTCAATCATTAAGTCACGTATTGATTCGAACATCCCAGAATTCTGCTCACGTCAAAAAATCCTCACTATAAACAAAACTAACTAACTAACATACCTACAAGCAAGACGGAAACTTTTTCTTTCGAAGAATGTTAATGTAAATACTACTACGACAATCTACTAATGATTCTCGTTATATCTTTGCAGCCATCTTTTTTCCTCCCGTTACTGAACAGACGCCATTGAAGAGCTCGAGATATTTTTACAATTACAAGTATTGAACAATCTATAGGAAGTCTTAACGACAGTTCATTGTGAGATGAGATATTTACTGTGGGCAATTTTCTTAGCGTTATATATGTTTTATATCAATTGATTAGCGTTGATAAATACCTTTTTTTGTAAATACCACTTAGGTGGCAGACAAGCGCACGGCCCACCTGATGGAAAATGGTTACCGTGGCCTATGGACGTGTGTAACACCAGAAAAGCCACACTCGCGCTGCCGACCCTGTAAGCACAGAGTTTCTGTGCCGTCATTGTAGAGGACAAAGCAGGACAAGCCTTTAGTCATCCCACTGACAGCACAAATTCTCCAGTGAGCTCTGGCTACCCTACTCACCGCTGGGAACACAACACGAAGTTATTATAACCGCGGTATTCTGTAGGGCGGAGATACTTCTCCAGTCGGACTGCTCAATGGGGCGGATATACCGCCGTATGTGGATGGAAACTGCCACTCTACAAAGTCAGTGCTAAGTACCTAATTGTGTTATTCTTAGACCTCAAAGTTGTCGGTTTAGAGAGAGAAGGATGGAGAGGGAGAAGGGCTAAATAGTTCCATATCTTTCATCTATCGACTTGTTGCTGACTTGCAGTGGGAGTTTGGAGCCCGACCAAGACCTTTGAGGTCGAGCTAATCTAACCTGAAGGTCGGTACACCTGCTGATTGGCTGCCGGATATTGCGCAGGCTTCCCTCTGGTGTTGGGAGATCAGACGTCATCACAGATCGATTCCATAAAAACCGTATAAACGTAAAATATAAGCTGACGGTGGACTCTGGACCCAAAATTATTTTATGATTTCTGACAATTATGATGAATGAATGATGTAAGAATAATGAAATCAATAAATGTATTGAGTATTGAGTGAATGATGAAATAATGTATGAATTTCAGATAATGTAATTGATTCAGTGTCTGTTACTTGAAAAATAGATTAATTTGAATTTGACACCTCGTTGCTCGTCTTCTTAATAGACTTCCAACAGGAGGAAGGTTCTCAATGAGTCGGGGTCTTCGGAAGGAATCGCTGGATGTCAATTGTAGTCGTTTTATGTCTCTAATTTCACCGCAATTAGGCACATAATGGCATCTACAATCAAACTATGACTTTTCCTCGCTACAATTCGCAAGAGAGTTAGCTTCTTTTTCAAATTTTATTTGTTAAGTTATTTTATTCTTTAAAAAGTTTCGTTACAAAAAGATCATGTTCCATAGTACAAATATATTACTACACCTACTGCTTACTCATTTTATGCAACTTCGTATTAAAATAGATAACTTCAACTTATACGTGTTTAATAAATGAAACTATGCCATTATATCAGTTTATTATAATTTTACTTACTGCACATTTACTAAATATTTCTCTAAATAAACTTTTTATCTAAGTAGGTACTATATAATAGTAGTTAATGAAACTGTTGCATAATACGGGTTCTTAATCCAAATTATGTGCAGTTTCATACACTATTGTATCTAATCTCAAGTAACACTTAACATGTTATTTTTAGCACCAAAATCCATTTGCTGATCCACGCATACGTATTGCACCGCATCCACAGACTATATAGAAAAAATGCATTAAATATAAATTAATAAATGATAAATAAACCGCTTTGAGTCCAGTTGAAGTTGTATCGAGATGGAAAAAATATATTTTGATACTCTGTGCCTAAACAATGTCATTAAAATTGTTTTTAATGTTTAGATTTCATTATGAGAGTAGATAAAATGATTTTTAGTAAGTATAATTTTATTCGCAAGTGTGTTGAAAACGTCGTATGGTGCACGTGTGCATTGATGATTATCGTCCTTGGCTCTCTTAAGACCCTCGCCTGTTAGCTCAGCAAGGGCTCCTCAACGGTAATCACTAACTTTACACACTTGTACCATAATACACTATTACATTTATTTATTGCTATGTCGACAAGCTTTATGGAGCAGTGTAGAAAGTAAGCCGTTTAATTGCTGATGTAGATGGACAGGTGGAACAAGACAAATACATAACCTGCCCGCGTCACTGTGACGCAGCTGTCTGTTCTTGTCTGTCTGCATGATTGATGCAAAGGTCGAGTGTGTATGTAGGACTCACAAAAACGCGATGTAGGCAAGGACTTATGTATACTACTAGTCCAGAAGGCTATTTCTTGGCTAATTCCCTCAACATCATTTGTTCTCTTGATACGTTTTGAAATTCTCGATCTGTCAAAATCAAATGAAATGTCAAAAACAGTATATTTGTAACACAATTTTCTAGGAAAAAAACATTGAAATCGTGATCGTTTTTGACATATAGGTAGATCGAGAGTAGATTGAGACTAAATTTTAAACAGGTTTTTATTATGAGATTTGGCATTTTGATCGTTATATTATTTGCTACACCAATGAGGAAAAAATTTTTCATCACATGCTCATAATGTGGCGCTAATTTCACCGCAATTAGGTACATAGTGACACCTTTAATCAAACTATGACGTTTTCAACGCTATAATTTACATGTGAGTTAGGTATAGATTTTTTAAATTTTATTGTTTGAGTTGCTATATTCTTAAAAATGTTTCGTACAAAAAAAACTCGTTTCGTGCAACAGATAATTATATTTAAATGGATTCACTCAAATACAACTTAGGTTTTCTCTGTAAAAACTTCAAATTCCCCATTTTCTACGTTTTTCAATTTTTCTACAAATCTAGTGATTTTTTTTATACCACTTAGGTGGCATACAAGCACACGGCCCACCTGATGGAAAGTGGTTACCGTGACCTATGGACGTTTGTAACACCAGAGGAGTCACAGTCGCACTGCCAACCCTGTAAGTACAGAGTTTCTGTGCCGTCAGTGTAGAAGACAAAGCAGGACAAGCCTTCAGTCTTCCCACTGACAGCACAAATTCTCCAGTGAGCTCTGACTACCCTACTCACCGCTAGGAACATAACACGAAGTTATTATAGCCGCAGTATTCTGTAGGGCGGAGGTACTTCCCCAGTCGGACTGCTAAATTGGGCGAAATACCGCCGTGTCCTACCTCCTAGTGATTAAGAGTTATTGAACATTTATTAAAGTTATTGAAAGTGTATTTTTATATATATACTAGCACGGAGGGGCTAGTCTTGATGGCTGTTGCGGCTAGACATGTTAAGCTTGAAGTGTTCTAAGTGTTACTTGATGGATAAATGTTAAATTGTTTTCTTTTATTTATCAATAAACTTATCTTATGGCTGCATGTTAACTGCATGAGCATAGTTTCAGTTTACTTAGGTCATATATTATTTTACAATACAAAGCATTTATCGTTTTTCTGCGTTATTAAGCAGTATTGGCTATTAACTGCTATTAACTCAATTCTGATTTTTTTTTTCAATTGCTAAACGACTAGACAGTTTGTCTGACAGAGGAATTGACAAAAATGCCCAGTGATGCGCACTTCTGTGAAAGTCTCCCTGAACGAAACCTTTAGTGCCTTTGTATTCATTCGTTCATTCACGTATAAAATTAAACTCAATCGGTTGTACTTCGACCAATGATTCTTGGTCATTTAAGCACGTAACAGTGTTTAATTCCTATATTTTAAATGACGGTATATCCTAATATTGATATTTAATTAAAATCTACTCTATCTCAAGCAAGTTTTCATTTTGCTTTGTGTAATCGACTGATTCTTATATGCATATACCTACGCATTATTTGAATTATTTCCAGTGTTATTTATTGCAGTGCATTTCTATATCCATTAAACAGTCAATGAAATAAACAGGATAGTGAAAACGTCTACATCATAAAATCTTACCTTGCCACGAGAACGAAACATTGCTAACGATTAAGATCATTTCATCCACTGTGATGAATAAATAGACTCACAGCTACTGTATTATTTGCAAAATAGAGTGTGCCATTTTTTTGTAAGAAATTAAGTGCCATAAAACCCATGTTTTGACGACGACTGCCCACAGAGTAATGATATCGAGTTTGACTTATTGCTTGTTATTGCGAAATCTTACTTTTCAAATAATATAAGAAAGAAATTCGAACGTATTATAAATAAACTGCTCTACTTTTGAAAAGGAACTACAAAATACAAAGGATCGTTTAAATATTTAAAAAAGGAATCTTACAGTTTTCTGTGAGTTGGCAGTAGGTAATGGAATTTCTTGACATTTCTCCACATTGTCCCAGTGCGGAGGCGGGTGACGCGCCATCTCATCGATTTTATTGGATACAATTGACGGGCCTTTGTTTGCAAATATACACTTTAGTGTTACTTTTCTTTGTTTTTACAAACAAAATTTATCAATAAATAATGGCACTTTTAACGATATGTTCTCATTTCCACAACAACTGCACCAAAGAAAAATGTTAAGCTGTAGTTGATCTTTATTATTATTAAAATAAAACATAAAAAACCAATATGGGGTTGTAGAAAAACAATGTTCTGAGTTGTTTTGAAAGTTAAATTGCCTCCTTGATCATTTGCATAGCATTAATGATGTTTTCATTCGAATTCATTCTGAATATCGATGGGAACTTTTTCTGCAAGCGTATGCAAAACATCACATTTGCATCCTCCGAAACCACATTCGGCCTAATTTGGATGCGTCCGCTATCTCCGTCGAAATCGTTGAAATGCACGCACGGTAGCGAGAAAGGTTTTAAACACAAAACAATAAATAAATAACGAGAACAATAAATATAATTAAAAACGACAAAAAGCGCCCGTTCGCATGACGCGGGTACAAACGGGTGAGCGCTCGCGACGACTCTATATTAACGATACCAATACCTCCCAAATATCACGAAGGAAACTATGCTTTATCGTGTATCATTAGGATTCGATTTACAATGCTGGAAACCGATATTCCTTCAACATTTTGTCACCGGCACGTCACGTTCCCGAACGCTCCTCATTAGAGATTTTTATTTTTAAATAGTCGCTATAGAGTCGAGTATTCTGTGCATCCTGCCTCGAGTTTTTTAAAATTGAAAATGGAATTTAAACGAGATGACGTTTCTTTATTGGGTTCGATTCCATGGAAGCAATTCTAGACGCGTTCGTCCTTTAATTGGTGTCGATAAAGATGAGAATCGTTTGTATATTAAGCATCAAGTTTGACAGATCTCCGAAGTGTATCCGTAAGTTTTGTCTATGACAGGTCGGAAGCCAGAGGTCCTAATAAGGTCCGAGATGGACGAGTAATGGGTTATCTGAGTTGTCGCGCTGTCCCAAATTTATTGCACCAATTAGTAGAGTCCACGTGAAGGGGTTTATCACAAGTTTCGATCACGCTCTATTTGGGAGGTAACCGTCGATAATGGCCGAATTTCGGGGAACGCTCCTTTGATTTTATTCCACAGCTATGGAAGACATTTTCGGAAGCGAGAATGTAACAAGTTAATTGGGTAAAAATATTCCGAGGCCGACACATGGTGGCAGCTTATAGAGATCATTACTAGCACAGATTAATTAGAAAGCTACCGGAGTTGATCTTAAAACCGGACCTAAAGATAACTATATATTACTGTGTACCCAATTACTACGTATCTTATTATTACGACTGTTTCTAGAATTGGTGGTGCTTTAAAACTTATCTTAGATAGATACTATTACATCGAGATTCGTAAATCACCATCGTACAATAATATTGAATTACAGAAGAGTAGAAAATATCTTCGTAATATTAGAAGTACGTAATTAAATTAAAATAATTCAACTATGGAGGTTTTAGAGCAGTGCAATGCAGTGCTAATACCGATAGTATATTATGTTACACTTGCAACACAATGTACCTACGTCATTCAACCATTTTCGGTTCTGTGAAAATTGCTCCACACGCAACTCTTGGGGAAGAATGTGAAGAGGATTATTAACCTTCCTATACCCGCCTCAAAGTAGTAATATTCCTCTAGCATTCCTCTATTTCAGGAAAAGACCTCGGATACTACTGTGAGTGGGCATTAGAAGGTTTCTTCTCTAGTGTTGCATACGACAAGCACTAAGTGATTACCACGACAATCACTGCGCCTCAGGTGGGCCGTATGCTTGTTTGCCACCTAAGTGGTATAAAAAAAGGCTCAGATGATTATGCAGACCCCTTACCTACTTCTACCATACGGAGTGTGAGATGGAACATCCAGTGTACCGCTAACGTGAATCCTCTCCTAACAATTAATTTATTCTGTGGTGATTATAGGGATTACTAGGATTTCGATCACTAGTAAACAAGTGGAGTGTAGGGAGTCCTACCTAGATCTTTGGTATCCAAGCCAACCTCACCCGACAGTAGATACACAGGCTCTGGAACAATAAACTTTCCTTTCAGGATTGGAAGCTCAGACAGCAGTTCCTTAAAAATCAATCTGTAAAAACGAAGAAAAACCAATAATGGAGTAGGGCACTCGGATCATAATGATGATCGTACCTTTGACCCCAGTTGCCACTCACGCTTCCCCTATAGAGCTGGGGTCAAGTTGCCTGCTCCTTCTCCCCTACTACGCATAGTCTTCGGCATCCTTGTCAGTTAGACTTATACTGTGGTATGACCATTGACACTCATGTAATGGTTTACGATTCAAGGTAGCATGATCTAGTCTACACGCACCTACTGATTGAAAGAAAACCATTTATTAACAGATTATATTACCGTGTGGTGACGGAGAAAGAACACAAGTAGGTATCATTACTTCATCTCATCCGAAGGGTGTCGTAAGAAACGACTAACGGAAAAATACGCAGACGATATCACTGCGAGAGAAGGAAAACTCGAAATAAAACCAACCCGTCTGGCCAGGTTGGAAACAGTAGGCCCTTCGGCCTACTCCTCCCAATATTGGGAGAGGATTGGTTCAGGAGTGGACGGCGATGGGTTAATTGATTGATTTGATAACAGATTCTTATAGAGTTTTATATTTAGCCCGACATTTCGGCAACTTTTTAGCAGCAGTGTTTTTTTTAGATGCCACCCGTTCCTCATTGATACGTACTTTTGGGGCCTGGCATAAGCGGAGCTGGTCTTGAGCTACATCAAGGATCTAATACCAGTTTTCCGTTTCTTTGTTGTTATGTTGTGGACAAAAATAACCATCAAAACTGGTACCTAATTACTTCTGGTCTTCACTTTTGAATTTATAAGGTGTAATGGAAACCTACGAGATAATTTATTCACTCTTGGTAACTGAAGTACGGTTATTTATTTCACAGTACCTAATCTAAATAACTCATACGATGCGGGGCAACTCTTGAGGGGGGGGGGGGGGGGGGTAAGTGATTCTAAACTGGAAAGAAACTGTAAAAAAAACCTGGAGTCTAGAGCTTCAGATGGATCTGTATTTCATTTGCTTTATATGAATAAATAAATCAACAATAATTTTAAATGATCGAAACCTATACCTAGAGGTAACCAAATTTTCCTTCCAAATCATGTTATTGTTTTTCATACAACTACCGCAGTAGCCTAGTGGTATGGGTAATGGACTGCTGAGACGAGGTCTCGGATTCGATCCCAGGTTTACCATGACACACACACCAATGACTTTTCGATGCTTTTCGAAGTTATATGTGTATTTATCACAGGTTTATAAGTGCCCAGTTAATGGCAATAGGCTCGCCACCTACATTGGGACCTAAATATGAACTGGCGAAATGTGGTTGCTAGCACCTCTGCCTACCCCTTCAGGGGTATAGGCGTGAGTTTATTTATTTATTTACTAAAATAACACTTAGTTTTCGGAGTATCTTTTATCGTAACTACCTACTCATACTGTAATGTAAGGGATTTTGTAAACAGCCTCAATTTGTAAAGTATAGGTTATAGCAGCTGATAAGAGTCCACATCCTGGCTATCATCAGATAAGCTTGATGGAACAAATTAATGTAGGTATATACAGATATCACCTACAAATTTAAAGACTGATACTTTAGATTACTATCTCTTTTAATCAGTTCATCCTCTTAAGTATGTCTTTACATAAGTATCATCAGAAACAATGGCGTATTATTATAATCATTGATGTAGGAGATATTTTCTGTGTGATCGGTGCGCTTTATAAGATAGTAATTCAATTATTATACTTAGTAAGTAATACCTACCCATAACACAGGAGAGTAACCAACCGACTGCAAAACTATCAAATAAAGAAGAAAATAAGTGCAATAATTTGATTTTAGTAATAAATATTACAACGGGATTAGTAGCCAGTCCTTTTATTAGAAAAAAACACAATACTTAAAAAAAAATCGATATTTGTTATCTATGCCTTTTGGTACATCCTTCATTCATTTCACGTAGCGCATCGTGTGGTTGGGTTGGCATCAACTACAATCGAATCAGAAAGAATGAATGAAATAAAAAAAATCAATAGACATTCTAAATATGAAATCCATTTTATGGTAAAATTCATCATCACATTCTGGAATCCCACGGGATAATAAAATGAAGACGTTAAAGACTACTACACAATACAGAGTGTAGGCAGTCCACTCATTTCATTGGACATTTTTTGCATCTCTTGAATGAATGAACCTTTTATGAATGAATGTATTTATTACTTTTTTTTCACCTGTGCAATAGAGTTCTCGGACGATAAAAATTTGTTTTGTTGTGTGTTATTATTTATGGTCTTTAACTTTTTTTGGTGGACGACTTAAAATGTTCGAAGAAGCGACAAAAAAAGTTGTCCGGCTATTAACGGTGAAAGATATTATGAATGGGGCAAATGGATTAAGAGCATTCAATTTTATAACTTCAAATTTGTACAATAAATATAAAAGAAGAGATATGACTTTTAATGTTTACGTTTTAATATTTTCAGGTTCTCTTTCATCTACTTTTAGTTGTATTTCAGGCAACCTAAAAACAATTTAAAGACAGATTATAAAGATACACAAGACCATAGACCTCATAATTATTGAAAAAAATATAAAAGGAATAACACTGTCGTTACCGATTAATGACATGCATAGTTATATTAACAATATTGCACTTTATTTCTCACCTGTTAAAGTTCTTATTCCTTTTAACATTATAAGTACTACATAGCTATTAAGTAAGTGGGTAGGTGTACCTACACGTGCTTTACTATGCTAAATTCTTTAAAAAAAACTTCTTGAGTAAGCACTAACTATTTTTAAATTAGCACTAAGATTACATGATTGAGTGAAATATAACCTCATTAAGGTAGCGTGCAAAACGTTAAATTCAGATTGCACACAAGTCTGGTTTCCGATTATTGTTTACCACGAAGAGGGTAGTTAGTAACAGAGGGTTTTTTGATCTGACAGGAAAAAAAACTTAACCACATCACAATCTGTAAACAAACAGATCGAAGTCGACGTAATAATAGATGGAACAGCCACATGTGCATGTACATTGATAGATATTGAGGGTCTACTCCGTGGATGGCACTCAAGGAGACATGCAGACATTGAACTTTTTGGTGGTCAATGTGCAGAGACGAATATCCCAAACGAACCCCTCGTTTTCACCTAAGTATAAAATATGGTATTTGACAAGTTGCAATATGTCAAAGGCTGCTGTGTGATCGCATGTGTGTTTTATACCTACTTGTTTACAACTTGTTGGCTATATATGCTAAAAGTATCTGAGATACATGTATAAAACAAGTATTGTATTTTGATTAGTCTTCTACAAGTTTTGTATCAAAAATGTTTACAACTTGTTTCGTGGTGACAACGAGGGGTTAAGGTGAGTGAACATTTTTAACCCCTTGAGAGAGACCCTTTGGTGCTTCGGAGATTTGCCATAAACATATCTAAGGCATTTGTTATAGATAATTGGAACCGTAAAAAGTCCGACAACCTGGTTAAACTACTTACAAAACTCAGTCGCTTCGTGAAAAATATCAAAGTTCAGCCGTTTCGTAGTTTACAACGCAACAGAGTTGGGAAAAGGTTCATGATGATGATAAATATACCTCTAGTGGTGCTCGCTATCGGGTAAAGGAAATATTTCGTCACATTTAGGTACTAGTCGTTACATTCAGGGCATCGGCTCCTTCAGGGAAACTATATCCTCGCTAAAAGTTCAACAGTGCGATTCAACTAAATTAATTGCTACTACCGAAGGAGAATTGTATAAAAGATCCACTGAGACTGCACCGTAACGCGTGAGCCACCTAAGTTCAACAAACCTCAACGTGAGCTTGTTTGTAAATTCAATCAAATCAATCTCCACTACTGAATATCTCGTCTCCGCCTCTCCCAATGAGCGCTATTACTCCCTCTATGAATCTACTCAATCAAACAAAGAAAACCAAATTCTGAAATGGGCAACAGATTTGTTATTAACCTATTAGGTACATATCATAGATCTAAAAGTCCAAAAGTATTTCCTGCTCAATCCCAAGTACCTAATATCGTTTATAAGGAGTTACCAAATATTCCCACGAAGTAACAATACAGCGAATAACGATCAACTTGACCATCGAGGTTGCGACCGCAACATACAGCCTACGTTTGAAAACCAATGACGTGAAAGTAATCGCACAAAGATTGCCAATCGAAACGTGACAGTTTCTAAACGATTCACACGTGAGAAAAAGTTTTAAGTGACGATGTTCTTTACCGATAGCAGGTTTTTGACATGGATAATTTGTTCAAATTAAGAATTAGGTGAATGTCAATGTTTGATGTTTCTTTTTTTTTGTACTGTAAATGGCAACGGTTTTATGGTTTTCTTGATTTAAGTGTATAATTTGATACAATCAGATAACCAAATAGAAAAATTGTAAGCTCTTCGTTAAATAGCTAATTACCTAAAGCCACTGTGACTGATAATACAGTTTTAGTAAGTGCAGTGTTATAAACTTAAAAACAAACATGCATACATCCCTTAAATGCCTAGTTTATCACAAATTACGGGTAGGTAAATCTCAAAAGACGTCTATCTGACAGAGTCCGTACAATTTAACAAATCATAACAATAACCCATCTACACATACCTAAATAATTTAACAAATCAAAATCACTCATCGGAATACCAACACGGAAAAATTTACACTGGAACATAAATATCGTATTCATACTAAAATTTTGTCGGAATAATCTCGGTAAACGACGGAGGCGCACCCTCATGAATAAAACTAGCTGGTGTATAAATTCAAATTTCCTCTCCTCCACACGCTCATTTCCATATCTCGGCCGCTCTCCCCCTATGCTTTATTATTAAAACTCCAGTGCAAAAACCGACACCCAAGTTATTCGCTATCTACATTCGGAAATGGCATTATCGGCCGCGCGGCCCGAAGCGCACACGTCTCAGCCAATAGGGCATTCTTATCAGAAAATGACTCATTTCAAATGACAGAGTGTTCTAAAACACATTCAGATATAAAACGTCATAACTGCCATCGAGTACAAGCAGGAAATTTAAACTCTGTTGTCAAAGACTTCAGTATAGTTCGGAATGTAATAGAGCTGCTCAGTTATGGCCCGTAAAATGGGACTCTCGTACCGAGAGGAAATTGGAATAAGAAAATTTGGGGTGTAAAATGAAAGATAGACGAGTGCTAATTTCCGGCTATTACTACGTCTCTTTCTTTCCCGCACATTTATTGCGGGGAATGTATTTGGGTGTGGGTATCACCGTCTTTTTCTAGCGTATAGAAACTTTACTATTTAATAGAGCGTATGTTGTAATATGATGCGAGTTTGTTTGTGTATCAAGTTATCACTTATTCTCTTTGTCCATATATTTTAATGGCACTATGAATATCTATCCATTTTAATAATCTCTATCTATCTAGATGCCTAGTTATAAGAAATAAAAAGTAAGTATCTAACAAATGTATGCATCTTCGTAGCAATATCCACTCCATTCAAATAACGTTTAAATAAACTGTCGACCAGTCAGCAAACATCAGATAATTTAGTTCAGCATTGCAATAACATGATTGTCTGTCAATATCTGAGTGGTGCGCTCCACCCGAGTCTTCAATAGTAAATGACAACTGCGATACTGTGGCCGCGTTGCGTCAACACCGGAATTTATCGACTACCCGCAAACAATCCGCCTTGCTCGACGACTACATTATATTGAGGAAACTTTGCCAGCGAAATTATTGCACAGAGGATTCGTCGCAGAAGTGGATTTCAAATTTAGAACTGATATTATTTAAATGGCACAAAGTGGTTATCACTTTTCAGTGAAGTGAGTTCCTGTATGTCGTAAATAAGATTGAAATGAACGGTAATGGTGTAATAAATGTTTAGGGCATTTAAGCAGACAATCGCCTGAACGTTTGGATAAGTTTACAGCGCAATTGAATGACGAGCGTAGTTTATATGTGGCGTCTGTAATGGAGAAACTGTGAAGCGTGTGCGAGAAACCATAGACTCGTCTTTGTTCTTAATTTAAAGTTAGCTTACGGATGCGTTCAGTTTTCGAATAAGCAACTTTGTAGGTTCTAAAGTTTATTTCCGTTGGCCGAAGAATTTCTTTGTACTCGTATACCTACCTAGTAAATGCCTTTTGCCTACTACCTACTAGACAAGCAGTTCGGTAAGAGATTGTCACAGTATAAGGAAGTGAAAGGAGGTTGGTGTTAAATATATCCTAAGTAGGTACATAGTAATGAATAGATAAATATTCATGAAAAGACCTAGTTATTTAGCTAACTAAATCTTTCAATACGCAATCAAAGAATCAAGTTAATAATAATCAGTTTAGGCACAAAAAAGCACATATGAACGTCAAAATTTTACAATTATGTCAAGAAATATGATAAAAAATTAAATGATATCAATAAACCTTTGGAAAATAATTCTTTCAATAAAGACATATTGTTTGCAAAAGGCAAAAAAATAGAATAACATGGTTGCATCGAGAGTTTTGGCTTAGGAGCCCGAGGTGTAGGTACTTGTCTGCTTTGCCACTTATAACTCGTATCACTGGTTTTGTATTAGGTACTTTTAAATTCTACGTAAGTAGGTATGTGATAATTTTCCCAATTTACTTCAATAGGTGACCAACTGTGATCTCGTAATAAGTCTTTGCCCTTCTTTACCCTTAACAGATTAACACTAAAACGATTGTCGTAGTCCCAAAATTGAACACAAAATATATTTTCACTTGCCGTAAATAGCCGAGGGAAAACCAAACCCCAGTGTGGTTGTATCTTCATCGCCTCCCCGTGAAATGCGATACGAAGTTATCGACGAGCTATTAACACGTTGTATTGGGTCGATAAATGAAATCCCGCCACCCCTTGTTTGGTTTCTATTATATCAGTAGGTAATGTGATTATTGGGTAGTAATGTTTACTCAGTATTTCTACTTTCTAACATAGTTTATATAAATTAATGAAGCTAAGATTTATACGTTCCCAGAATAGGTTCTCAGCTTGTTACAAAAACTTACCAAATAAACATTTTAATGTTTAAAAACGCGAGTGCTACAATTATTTCAAATCGATTTCCACTTAAGCAAACGTTTGCGGCAAATGATCAGAATTTCAAATTCAGCTTTCAGAAAACGCGACCAGCATGGTGTAAAGGTTCTTTTTTATTCCAATATGCCATTTATACGGAACGCGCCAAAAGAAATAGTAGATGCAGCCGAGTTAGGTTGGCCAGCCTGATACTATCTTGGCAGTTGGCACACCTGACCGACGCTAATTGGACAATAAATCAATTCTTCCCCGCTTCTTATTGGCGAATCGTGGCATTCCAATATTGAAAATTTGGCCGCGCGATATTGACAACATGATAAAAAACAATAGGCGGTTATCTTTTTCTTTTGTGTTCATCTCTGGACTCCGGTTCTTATTAAGGCTGAATCGTTTTATATTTTGTTTGTGTCAGACTCAATGTCTTATCGGTTAGACAATTTGTTTTTGAGAGCTCGTTTTTGAATTATTAATATTAATATTTTGTACACTCAATTGATGATAGATATATTATTGTCCATATCACCTATTGTTCATTTTAATAACATTGTAGGAGCATTATAATCTGAATAAATAACATTAATGCGGCAGAGAGCGCGGGCGTCATCCATTATTAGAGTTATTAACAAAACGGAACGCGCGCCCGGCTAATCTGGGCGAGCTCTGAGCGTAATTAAATTCTCAGAACAAGCGAGCTATTAAAGCGAAACGGTAGCGCGACGCCCATTACGAAACGGAACGTGCATAATTATTTCGTTCCCGCCTTTTTTTCTTATTCTCATTTTGATTTTCGAAAGCCCGCGCTAATGTACCGTCGCTGCCCTCTGGCACGAAGCCTTGTAAACAATGTTCTCGTAAAATCTTATTCAATTACCGTCTGCATTCACTTAATATACTGATTAGTTTTCGAACTGTTAATTATATTCAGACTCAAAGGACCGTGGAAATTAATAAATACTTTGTTACTGAATAATGTTGTCGGTATTCTGTAATGTGCCTATACTTATCAAGACAAGTTACGGCCTATGTAAAGTCTTTTCGAATACAGCACGGGGCAAAAACCATGTGGTTTTTTCTATGAAATCAGACCACCAAGGTATTCAAATGAGGCATATCATTAGCCGCGTATAAACAATGTTGTAAAATGACAGGTAGCAGAGCTTGTCACATCCTTCGTATAATATTATTCATGTGGTGTTATCGGTTGGACTCATCTTCCGTTCGTCGTACTGTTAACATGTATTTTGACAGATGACATAAGTTTGGTGGCGTATCGCCGGTTTGTCATCTCGCTACGATGAAATACAATTCGGATGTAATAATAAGCTCCCGTCTTACGTTATTTGATAAACGGACCGGTGTAAATCAAGGTAATGTTGTTGTTTTAAACGTCACTACGGGTTGCTATTCACTAAATAGCTTTTGTTTTGCTATTAATGCACGTGTTTTAGACTGTTCTACCTAGATTCCTAGGTGTCATCTTTTTTTTTTCATTAACTATTTCAACATGGCCTGCTGCATTTACTTATACGCAAATGAAAATAAATATTTCAAGGACCTACCTATAGTCTCCACTCAATGGAGAACGGTAGCCCAAGACTCCATGACCCATTGTCGCAGGTCATTCTCGTGAAAGCCAAGATAAACCAAACTATGGAAATGAGTGGAAGAGGCTCCGGGTTCCAAAGTCAGTGCAACGGCTCGTCTCATTGTGTCGTGACGTCGACACTAGGTTTTCCAAGCTAATAAATAAGCGTATTTAAATTTGATGGTCATTTACATTCTGCCACCAGGTGCCATAAAATAGGTAATTTTAATGCATTATTTACATAATGATTCTTGGAAAATATTTAGGTTGGTCCTTTAAATATTTATCTCAAATCTGGGCTCTGATTGACCTTTCAAACTCATTTGTGGAAAAGTTGTTCCTTTTCGCGCCAACATGATTAAAAAACTGTCTTAATTTGCTTAACTATAACTGACCACTTATATTTAATGCAGAAGACTGTTTTAAACCAGCAAGTAGGTATATATATTTGTAAGGTGACGTTAAGCTAGTCCTATGTTTATTAGAATACCTACCAGAAAAAGCCCATCATCATTTGAGCGTCACTTCTGGCCCTCGATGCTATTAACAACTACCTAAATTTTAGACTTCACTTCTATACTACAAGTTCAAAATTAAATGAAAAGAGTTTCATTAAACTTTTTCATTCTTTCTACAAAAAGCATGTTAATTCTGGACTTTAACGCATTGACGCTAAAATTCATTCATTTTAGAATTTAAGTTCATTCAATCCATTTATTAATGGATTAATAAGAATGGATTAATGAATTTTTAGCAGTGTCCATAGTATGACAGTAGTTTGTTACTTTTGCAGAATCGAGACCCTTGAGTTTGAATAAAAAATTATAATGAAACTCTTTCTGATATTCTGCAGCATTCACTAAAAGAATATCGAGCATTCGTCGTTTTTAAATTAATCGAACTGAGCAACAAACAGAACCAAGCATAGAGCCACAACATCGCTACGAAGTTCATAAAGATCATGAAGATATTCGTAGTACGAAGATATTCATATATAATCTTTTTAGAGAACGGTCGAAATCTAACACTTTAGTAGCTACAAATTTACGGTCCTTTCGCAAGAATGCTCGCCAGAATGCTAGATTGAGTGCTTGCCAAATCGCTCTCGTTTAGGTATTTTTCTGTAATGTAACATTCGCAAGTACGCTCATCACAAGTGAATGCGAATTATGCGCAAGTTTATCAGTACCTTTAGGTAAGTAATGCGCACCGTAAAACATCAGCTATATACGGTAAAAATCCCGTCAAAATCGGTCAAGCCACTTCGGAGTTTACATACAAAGAGATAAACAGACAGACAATTTTTTCAATAAATATGCTTTTGTTATATCTATGTATCGTCTATCGCCTATATCGATTAAGATATAGAAAAAAATTAATCGGTTCAGGCGAGATTCAAACCCGCGATCTTTCCCTTACAGGGAGAACGCTCTTACCACTAAATTTCAAAGTTCAAAGTCTTTATTGCGTTCATGTGTTGTACAGATCTTACACTATATATTCTATTATTGTATCAACATGAAGCCCTGTTGGGGCACAGCAAAGTTTCCTTACTAAATCTTACGGCGTGGGTGTATAGTTAGCATACTAAATGCTTTAAAATTTCATTCAATATCGTTTATATATTCATCACATCTCATATCGAAGTTCCAATTTGATTTATTTGCATAGATAATAAAAAAAATATTTTGTTACTCTATTTTATTATCTCAAACGCATGAACAATTATTTATTACTTTTGTCTTCTCTTCTATTATCTAGTTTGTTTTATATATTTTTTTAAACTATTATTTTTATTTTGTCCTGATGTTTATCATAACGCGCACGAGTCAAACCGATGGGTGTTCGTCTAAAGAATGATGTATCTGCCTTCGTTCGTGCCCTCCTGCCCGTAGACACTGTAGACAGGTATGCCAGGAATGTGGTTGTGACAAATATGTATCGGACAACAACTGACATCTGTCCTCAGGCACTTCTGGAACAATTATTTAAATTAATAAAGTCCACACTGTTGTGAAATGTTATGACATTTATAGGTAAGTATTTGGACGTAGAAATGTATCGTTATCTTCAACTTAACGTGGTTCCTGGTTACGTTTAAGTTTTATCTCTTCACGCAAGTTCTGTTTACTTACTCATTCTCGTCCTTTAGATGTGACTTTTATGGGAACGACTGCTGTTTAGCCTCCCAACGTTGAAAGGAAAGCCTGCACCATAGTCTTCTTTCGTCCTTCTTTCGTTCGCTTGATATGTACCTGGCATAAGAGGATTAAGCACACCTAACATGTGAGAGAGGTAGGATACCATACCTGAATGCCTGCAGGACTAAAAAGGCCACTATCCACAAATAAATATTTTGTCAGTTTCTGCTCATATGAGTGACCATTTAACGAAATTTTTAGAAATTTACTGAGATCTACTGGAAATTTATAAAGTTACGCGTTTTTAGCAGTATCGCTCTCACCAGCAAATTGTTACGAATAGATAAAATGAGCACACCAACAAACTTAAAGGTTTTTAAATTTCACTATGCGTCTGTTTTAAAAATGTCGGTAGCTTAAATGGTTAAGGAGTATGCCTTATTATTGAGAGGTCCCGGGTTCGCCATTACACAACGGATGGAGACCCACTCCTAACATAATAAGTTTAGCTTAGCTGGAAGGGACTAAGGGAATACTAGTAGTTTTATAATTTGGGTCTTAATTTCTTAATCATGTTAAAAAATGTTTGTGTACCTCTTCAAACACAAGTCATCAAATTCATTACTTCTGTTTAATGAAAATTATACCCCACATAACGCCATCTAGTGAAAACTTGCTAAACTACTGTAAGAATTCTTTCTACTCCTAGCACAATCATCGCGAGTCCACATGGGGCGGTGGAATTTTATTTTCCCTTTGTGTCGAAGTGACATTAATTATTGCAAAAATAGGTCGTAATCTGATCTACTGATCATAGTGTGAGGGTTATGACTGTTATGAGAGAGGGTGACGCGTGGCTTTAATTCGAACCCGAACGCCTTGGCGTTAATGACTTGTTTTTCCATCATTTATACACCTAGTTGTAGAAAATGCCATAATATTTATGGATTTTAAGTTCCACAGCCCACCGATAATATTAGTCCTACATTCTGACCGGGCATAAAACTTTTTAGGTTTTCATAGCAAATAGCAACAATAACTGAGACTGATGGTTTAGCGTACCCCCTGAAGCGGTTATTTAAAAGAGCTTGTTTGTAAGGTTCTACCAGTTGCCAGAATTAAAAATTGATATATATTACATATTTTAAGATCGCATTTTATTATTATTATTTATTTGGACCTAAAGGTATCAGTAACCATGTCAGAAACGTCTGCAATAAAAAAGTTATTTGACAAACTGTTATGAGCAAAGAGTATATAAGAGTAAGAGGGCGCACTTCAAACAAAAAGTCCGAGCTCGGCTCGGCAATTTTTTTTTAATATTTCACGACGCCGGGGTACGAGGAGGGAGAAGAGTTCTCCCTCTACACCGGGGTAGCTATACGCCTTTTTAGCCGTCTCTAGCCAAATAGGCTTAAAGAACTGCATAGTTCCTTAATAATCGATTAATTCCGATTTAAAAAAATCGGTTTCATACAATTGGAATCGATTATTCGCTGGAAATATTTAGGAAACTGAAATAAAATTTCTGAACGAAAATATTTAGGAAAGCGAAATAAAATTCCTGAACGAATATTCATAATTTCTTTATTAGGCCTACTATAATAAATATATATATACTATTCACGTTATTACATATTCTAAGAATAATCATAGTTAGAAGGCATTTTTAGTTTATTTAACGTGAAAAATGTAATTTATTTGCTGTAAAAATACAATTATATGCTCTATTCACAACAGCTGATGATTTAATGTGTAATAACCGGTTAGGAATACAAACCTATCGGAGCTGATATAGCTAGGTCAAACACTCACATAAGGAAATAAAGAATCAACATCTGAGAGCAAAAAAAAGTCAATATCTCAAAAAACTTAATAAGAGTCAATGTATCGCCATAAACAGTCTATTTCTCACAAAACACAAAGAGTCAATTTCTCACACAATACAAGGAGTCAATTTCTCACAAAACAGGATAAACTAGCAGTATTCAACACTAAAGAGGAGTAGTCACTAAATTCAACGTAAGCAGTAGATATTTAAAACAGAAATCTTCAATTTTAACAATATTTTCACCAACACGAAAACAAAACAAATATACAAATATGGCGTCTAGGAGCTAAATGACAGCGTTACAAACTCGCCAATCGCCACTCGGCGTCCAGAAAAATGAACCAATCAGTAGAAATGTCAAATACGTCAATTAACCAATCAGAGGAAAGGAAGTTTGCCTGTTGAAAGAAATCGATTTTTTTCTTTAGGCAAGTATACTTTTTCTGTAACCAATCAGAGAAAACTACTACTTTCCTCTGATTGGTTACAGAAAAAGCTGATTGGTTGGAATTTCACGACGCCAAGTTCTGAGTCCAAGTAGGGAAGTGTCCCATGCCTGGTTATGAGTGTCGTTTCATGTCAAAGTTGTCAATCAAACTTGTGTAACTTGTGTTGTTGTTTGGTTAAACAACGCTAGAAAACTTGTGTATTTCATTAATAATTCTGCAAATAACTTAGAATCTAAGTTGATAGAGTATTTATTGATATCTTTGCTACTAAGTTTGTCTAAAATGGCCGACGACGAATGTAAGTTGTATAAAGTAACCTATATAATCACTTCATAACTTAAAATTCTTATGTATTTGTTATTAATGCCATTCCCACATGGTAGACGCAATTAACTATTCAACATATGAAAAAATAAAAAATAAAAAATAAATTTTAAATATTTATTTTCAAAATATTTCAGTACCTTCAGACAGCAGCTTGCTAGTGATAATAGTAGACACAAATCCAAACCAGCGGTACATTATCGAAGACCCGAAGGTGCTAACTAACTGCCTCGATGCTGTGATCGCGTTTGCTAACTCACACTTAATGCAGAAGTCAAGAAATGAACTTGCTGTTATAGGATGCCATTTTCATAAAAGGTAAGAAATATTATTGAAATTGACGGCATTTGATCCCATACTCCCCAACTATGGGATTCCTAGGATAAAAAGATAAGATTAAGATAAATATGCTTTGATAGGATACAAACAGAGAATTGTAGCTTATTCTCCTGACTCTAGACTTAACCTGTACCAAATTTCAGCCAGATCCATTGAGCAGTTAATGTGATTGAATAACAAACATCCTAAACTCTTTACAAACTTTCACATTTATAATGTTAGTACATATGTATGTACTAACATTATAAATGTGAAAGTTTTTTTGTCGTTGGCACCTCATGTGGGACCGAATACAAATCGAGGTGAAATGTGGGTGTTAAAAGCGATTATATGTACATACATATAATCGCTTTTAACACCCACATTTCACCTCGATTTGTATTCGGTCCCACATGAGGTGAGCCACAGGTGTGAGCCTATTGCCGTATTCTGGGCACTATTGTTGACTCAAGCCATGCATCTGAGGTTGAGTCGGTGCTGTATATAATGTTAGTAAGATATATAATATGGTTGAATGGATTCATAAACAGACAGTAGTCAGTCCCGCAATGTATATGAACAAATTAGCGAAATCTTTAAACATGCAGATGCCTGTCTCTGTAGCAAGAACCACGAATGCACAAGTGACTATGGACTCATGGTCATTATGGATAATGTATTATGATGTTGTTAATCAACATATCTGGTCACAGATTTTTCACAACCTTGGTGAAATAAGGAGGTAGGATATGACCATATTCCCATCCCAATTGAGCAGTCCAATGTGGGAAGTACCCTACAGAATACCAAGGCTATAATAACCTAATGTGGTGTTCTCGGGGGTGAGTAGGGTAGCCAGAGCTCAATGGAGAGTTCTTGTGCTGTCAGTGGGAAGAGAAGAAACGCTTGTCCTGATTGTGTCTTCTGCACCAACGACAAAAAAACTCCATTTTTACAGCACGGGTGTGACTCCTCTGGTGTGTCACACAGTCACTGGTTACGGTAACCACTTTCCATAAGGTGGGCCATGTGCTTGTTCGCCACCTAAATTGTATAAAAAAAAATTAGTATTGTAATCATTGTAAGTACTTAGGTCTGATCACATCAGAAGCTTTCACTTCAGACTTTGGGGTCTGCTTTTAATTACATTATTTGTGTTAATTGTCAAGTAAACCTTAAATTATCTTTTCAGTGAATATCTGTACCCTTCACCTGGCAAACCTCTAGATGTCAGGCAAATTGATGGACAGTATGAATTATTTACATTAGTAGAAAAAACAATAAAAATGAGGTAAGATTTGCAACTGTTACTAGTAAATTCGGCAAATCCTGAGGTAGACACTGTGGCTTGAAGTGCTTTAGTCAACGAATTGACCAATTTACTAACAACCAAAGTGCATCTAGGATTTATGTCCATCCAAAAATTGTCTTAGTTTTATCTATAAGGTCACCATTTATATGCAATGTGAATTTGCTTTCCATATTTTGATAGGTAGTACAATAAAGTATATTTCTTTTCTATTCTGTTCTTCAAATACCATCAAATCTACAAATATACATATTGGAGAGAATGGTCTTATTATTAAAACAAAAATACAATTCCTACAGAGTTAATAGTACACACATCAACAAAGTCTAGGAAACAAGGACATTTCTAGTTTTTATTTAAAAACCCTTTCTTGTAATAGTGAGTGTTTTATATCAAAAGAAGGGTATTTTTATACCGTTTTTCATTTTAATTTTAATAAAAACATTCTCATATCAATTTTTTTTTTTAAGAAAGAATTGCATAGTGCCAATGTTGAGTATTACAACCTTCTATGATTAGGCACAAAAATAACGAGGTAATAAGAAATACAGTAATTAACCGTACTTTAAACGTTTTTAATAATCTGTAGGACCTCCTAAAGTATTAGCAACAGCTCGACAACGGCGTGGCATACTTAGTATGAGATTGTCAAACATCGTCTGTGGAATATGGCTCCATACACTGCGAAGGTGTAAAAAAAGTTGTTCTTCAGTGTTCAGATTTTCCAAAGAATCACTGAAAGCTCTTCTCCCAAGCAATTCCCAGGCAAGCTCTATGGGATTGAGGTCGGCAGACTGAGCAGGCCATTCCAACGTCGCAATATTGTGCTCGCTTAACGCATTGACCACTACCCGTGCGGTGTGTGACCGTGCATTATCTTGCATGAACATAAAATCTTGACCGAACTGCTGTCGATGAGGGATTACCATGGGGTGTATAACCTCCTGAATGTATTGGTTTGCATTTAAATTGCCCCGTATCCAAACGAGGTCGGTCCTTCCACCAAGGCGAATTCCAGCCCATACCATGATTGTTCCACCTTGGTAAGGATGAACTTCTTGCGGATTCTGGAGACGACTCCAACGTCCAGGAACTCGCCATATACGCACTCTTCTCGAATCAGGATGAAAACCGAAGCGAGAGTCGTCGGAAAACAGAACCCGTGCCCATTGATGGTCGGTCCACTGTAAATGTACGATAGCCCACAATAAGCGACGACCTCGATTTCCACGTCGAAGATCTGGAACCCTAAGCGGTCTGCGAGCGTGAAGATTGGCTTCATGTAGTCTTCTCCTGACAGTTTGATCGCTAATAACCACTTGATGCTGAGACTGGAGACCTGCGACTAACCGACGAGCAGTAATCGTGGGTTGCCGCCTTGCGGGATTTTGCAAGAAACGATCATGTCGCGGGGTAGTAACCCTATTTCGTCTCCTGTGACGTTCGGCAATATCCCCTGTAGACCTGTAGCGTGCTCATAATCTGCAAATTACGCTTGGTTGGGTGTTGACAGCATCCGCTACGTCGCGTTTAGTTCGTCCAGCTTGCAGCATACCAACAGCCCTTCACATCTCTTCGCGACTTAAATGACGACGTGACATGATGACTACAGTCACAAAAATGCACAAACCATACGTAAAAGACGTATTATTGATAATAAACGTTATTTACAATCAAAGAAAATATTTTTTATTTTGCCTCAGAGAAACTAGAGAACTGATTGTGCAAATCAAACACTTTTAAAAGTTTTCCCTCCATATTCGAAAATCAGTACTTATTAAAATTTATTTTTAAATTTCGAACAACTCTGTAATCTACTTTATTCTATTTTTATTTATTTGCTGCCAGTTATTTGCAAAACAAGATTTACAAGAAAAAAATTGTTTGCCTGTAAAGTCGGTATACGGGCGAAAGTTTTACGTGACAACGACTTTGAGTGGTAAAATAATTTTAATGTGAATATTCATTCGTATAGTAGGAAGAAGGATGAAATATCACTACACAATCGTTTTACAATTAACTGGCAACGTGTAAACTTGTATGCAGGTGCCTAAGCGAAATAGAAGCGCAGGACATGAACCGGTGTGTCTCTCTCACTCTCTCTCTCTCGTTCTGTCTCTCTCGCTCTTAGGCGGGCTAACTGTGCTCGAGTGGAAGGGACGCGTGCCTTTCACTTTTTATGTCTGTCTCTCTCGCTCTTAGGCGGGCTAACCATGCCCGAGTGGAAGGGACGCGTGCCTCTCACTCGCTCTCATTGTAAGCTCATAACGTGAGCGGAGCGTAACGCAGTTTCTTGAAGTGTCACCCGGCAAACCAATTTATAAGACGTTGTCACGTCAAAAAAATTGGGGTCATCTTGTTCCCTAGACTTTGTTGAGGTGTTTATATTCCAGTTTAGCAAATAACATTTTAATGTATTTTTTTTGTTTTCTTGCTTTTTGTCTCAGTATTTTTTGTATTAAGCCAGCATTTCACTGTCATTTTCAGATTAGTAAATCTCATAAAAAGTCAACCTCAAGATGACAAGCCAGGAGAGTCATTATTGGCAGGTGCAGTAGCTATGGCTCTGTGTTTCATCGCCAAGGTATGTAGCCATAGCTCACACATTTGTACAACTACTAATACAATATAATTGTTATTTTTGAATATACATTTACCTCGATGAATGACCTTAGCCCCCCATAAGCACAAGCCTGGTGGTGTCAACCGTATCGACTAAAACGTCTGTGGAGGCGCCATGCATTTTAGTTGATTTGGGTCCGACATAATCTCTCCCACCGATCAGGCGGGGATCATATCGGTGGGGATTTCTCGCACGTAAAAAAAATACATTTACCTTTACTAAAGCATAAATTGCATAATGTAGTGCGACAGTGTATTATCATTTCATTTAGTAAGACTCAGATCTGTTATAGTATCCAGTTGCTTGAAAGAACCCAATTACATTGCCTGTTTTACATGAGTCGCATTCACCACCGCTCACTCTATCCAAGCAACTAAATATTAAAGAGAGCCTACTAATTCCAGACTCGTCGTGAGGCGTCCCCAGGGCTACGGATCAGCAGCCGCATTCTGATTGTGACTGGCAGCAGTGACACAGCTGCACAATACATTAACTATATGAACGTCTTTTTCACAGCACAGGTAATCTAATAGACTTGCATAATAACAATAAGCTGTCGCTGCCTCAGTCGCAGAATGACCTCCGTACCCCATGAGCGCAGGCCTAGGGGTGGTGATGTGGTGCCACCTGCAGAAGTAGACCGCGGCGGCGTCGCATGTGACGAGCCTCTCCATTTCTGGAGATTCTCCCCACATCCGAAGAGTGCCAGCTTGAATGAGATGGCTTTGGGTCGGTGGGGGTACGAGAGATATGCCTCCGCCAACATCACCCCCAGCAGCCTACGACCCTTAGAGGGCGTGTGTTTTAGTCTCTGGCTCTGGTGGGGAGGGGGTATCAGTGGGGATTTTTACACTACACTCTCTATAAATAAAATGAGTTGCATAGTAAAATTATTCAGGTATAAACTAGGTTGTATCAGACCACGCCAAGATCTTTGGGGCTAAAGCCAACCTTGCTAGCTGGTACACCTGCAGATTAACAGATGGGACTCTGGGGCAGGTCCATTGAGGGTTAGGTTAGGTTAGGTTAGTTACAAACCAAGTTAAACCAGGTAATGATAAAAAGTAGGACCACCTTTGAATGCTTTGGTAGTTCACTTGGATGCTGAAGATTTTGATGAGAAATTGATTTCATTGGTATAGTGATATTAATTATTAACCTATAATTTGTGAACTCCCATAGAAGCAGCAAGTGCTAATAGACGTGTGCTCATTGGATAAGCACCTGAGTCTGTTGCAACAAGGCTGTGACATCACTGGAGGGCTGTACCTCAAGGTACCGACTTTAGAAGGACTACTGCAATACCTTTTGGTAAGTAACTATCAATAGCTGACACAATTACTATGTTAGCAAGTCGTAGGAATCTAGTTGAAATTTGTTTAAGGATTAATCTTGATGTTTGTATTTTTTACCATTCTTTAACCATTTTACTTGTTTGACCATTTTCCGTGTTTCTTTGCACAAGCTACTACTCTCTTTGCCTAATTTCCTACTCTCTTTGCCCAAGTTACTACTTTGTTTGCCCACTTGCCTCTCTTTGCACATTTTCCTTTTCATATTATTCTCATTTCCTGTAAAGATTCCCACATAATCATATCTGGCTAAGAAAGGTAAGGAACATAGTACCTTAGTAAAGAGTTTGTGTTTTGTCCGCAGTGGGTGTTCCTGCCAGACAGCTCGGAGCGGACCCAGCTGGTGCTGCCGGGGCGCGGGCGCGTGGACTACCGCGCCGCCTGCTTCTGTCACCGCGAACTGCTCACCATCGGCTACGTGTGCTCCGTGTGTCTCAGCGGTGAGTGGGATTACTTAGCACTGAAAAATTGTGGTCCACACTGACTGCACAGTGTCACAGAAATTGTAATGGGAGCAGAATTCCAAATGGGTGAAGCCGCGAGCATTATCTAGTATCTAATAATTAAGCATTATAAAATTGACCTTACATGATGAACTCAAGAGTTCTGAACAAGGGTTGTAAATAGAGAATTTTTGCTGAAGCGCCTGCATACCAGATTGACCCCTTCGACTCGGTACAATGACGGGCCTTGAGGCTGGTCAACATTCTCATACTCGCAGGTGATGACACGATACCCATAGCTACATTCTATCACAACGCGCATCTCTCGCCATAGGCAGGGAATTCATCCTCACACATTGCGACTTGAGACGGTGCGCACTGTGCGGTATGAAAGAAACTTCATCCCACGCACTCTCAAACTGTGAAATGAACTCCCTGCTGCGGTTTTCTCAAGCACCTAAAATGTGGAGTTCTTCAAGATGGGCATTAGAAGAATTTTTAAGGGTAGGCAGCACGAGTTTAACGCCCCTAGTGTTGCACATGTCCATATGCCACAGTAACCACTTCCCATCAAATGGGCCATGTGCTTGTCTGCCACCTAAGTGGTATAAAAAAGGAACCTCTTTTTTGCACCGGGGTCCGCAGTCACCTAACTTACAGTAACGAAATGGTTGTAGACTACGTTAAGGTGAAACCCTTTTATACCATTAGACCAGTTAAGTATAATTTTAACTTACAAATTATATTTTCCATTTCAGTATTCTGCAAGTTCAGCCCTATATGTACAACATGCCAGTAAGTAACTTCTTTGCTTATATACTCACTTATATAAAATAAAGCGTCAGTAGCTTAGTGGTTAAGGAGTCGGCCTTACGATTTTGAGGTCCCGGGTTCGTACTCTACCGAATGACGTGAACCCACTCCTAGCACAAGCAATTTAGCTTAGTTGGAGGGGTTGTTAACCTGTAAACCTGTAAAACTGTATTAGTAATTGCGGTGGCATATTCTTAACAACATAAAAATAGCTGCAGTGGAGTTTGTTGCGCCTTTTCTTCGCCTACGACGGGGTGGTAAACTTAGTTTTAAGCAGAATTCGACGTCAAAAAGATGTTTATTACATCTTTTTGACGTCGAATTCTGTTCGTTACACTATTTTGAAAAATAAAGAAAAATTTGAAATATGTATAATCCACATTTACCCCTCCTATAGGGCTCAGTGTAGACGGCTTACCCACAAATAACTCATAGTTAGGGAGTTAATGAAAAGCGTACCCACGCCAGCGGAGACGACACTCCTGCTGTTCTTCTACACTAGGGCAACAACTGGGCATATTTCTAGACCCGTAAGACGAATTCCTCACTAAAAAAATCGTTTGCCTGAACCGTTAATGGAACTCGAGGCCTTATGCTCAAAAACCGCACTCGCTGACCTGAATGAAGCGACTGAAGGGACGGTCAATATCGCCGAATTTTGGGCTAGGCGCATTTAGCTCCTGTCTTTTTAATTGTTGCCATTGACACGAAGAAGAAGAGTTTTTAATATGTATTTCTGTTTCAGCACTGTGTTCAAAATCGGAGGACCTCTGCCTATCAAGTCGAGAAAGAAGAAAATTAAACTGTGATTTAATTAAATCTATTTATATTTTAATTGTAAATATAGACGTTAAGATATTTACGCGTATTATTTACATAATTATTTACTTTTTACGTGTGGTATCACCACAGCAAACGCAGAGAGGAGGTGGCCTAAGTAACCGTGCAATACGTCATTGGCCAGTGTACAGTCGGTGTTAGTTCTGTACACAACTCTCTTAGCCTCGAGTGTTTCCAAATACCTATATGAATTGGGTATTTTCCTTTAGTTTTAATGAATTATTTAACTGAGCTCATTAAATAAACAATATTAAAAAGTGGTAAAAGTTGCATCGGTTATTATTTTACATTTATTTTTAATCATCCACCCAACCTATAACAGTAAATTATTTAACTATTTAATGTTATGACGACACAATAAATTATTTCATACAAGTTTCCTTATAAGTTACCGTTTTAACGTTTAATAAAAAGTAACTATAGTTGCGGCACGCTATGATGGCCGTTTTGACACGACTGGTTTTGCTCGTTTTCTCTTTTTTGTTGCGCTTAATATTGTACAACAAACTGTTAGACGAATAAGTAAAGAAAAATATGGCGAGACTGGCACAGAATAAAATAAACTTCACTCACCAAAAACGAGCAAAACTAGTCAAAACGGCCATCATAGCGTGCCGCAACTATAATTTGACTAGTCAGTAAAATACCCAATTTTATTAACTATTTGACTCTGTTACAATTTACTTAAGAATAGACTGCGATTGGGGAAGTACAGTACATATAGTTCCCGGTAATATACTTCCCAGATCGAATAGCCATTATCGTGCTGTTCCCGGCTGCATCCGTGACTTTCACTTCGGAGCCCACTCTAAGCTGGTCTAAGTCGAATACCTATAGTTACGTCACGCTATGATTGCCATTTTGACACGATTGGTCTTGCTCGTTTTCTTTTTTTGGTGTGTGAAGTTTAATTTCTTCTGTGCCAGTCTGGCCATATTTTTCTATAGTTATTAGTCTAACAGTTTCTTGTCCAATATTAACCGCACCGAAAAATAGAAAACAAGCAAAACCAATCGTGTCAAAACAGCCATCATAGCGTGCCGCAACTATAGGTATTCGACCTAGACCAGCTTAGAGTGGGCTCCGAAGTGAAAGCCACAGATATAGCCGGGAACATCACGATAATGGCACGCTAGCCCCAACTATAGTATACACTCGTGTTGTGTTCCCGGCGGTGAGTAGCAAAGAGAATACAATACTACGTAAGAAGAACTTTGAAAATAACGATTAGATATTCAACATACAAAGTGACAGATACATGTCAGACAGATGACATTTAATTAAGGAACGAGCGAGACGGATTAGGAAGTTGAGTGAGACAAATATAGTAGCCATTAAAATTCTGCCCCGTTTCATAGTACGTTTTTTTTGTACGTAGTTGCGACAGACTGGTGAGTAGGGCAACCAGAGCTCACAGGAGAATTTTTGTGCTGTCAGTGGGAAGACCAAAAGCTTGTCCTGCTTTGTCTTTCACACTAACGGCACAGAAACTCAATGCTTACAGGGTTGACAACGCGAGTGTGACTCTCTTGGTTTTGCACATGGCCATAAGCCACGGTAACTACTTTCCATCAGGTGGGCCGTGTGCTTGTCTGCCACCTAAGTGGTATAAAAATAAAAAACATTACAATGTCTGTGTTAAGAGCTCCTTCCAATACAGTGTATATAGAAAGAGAAGTAACAAGAAACCAACTTCACAGAAAATAATCTTACACGTCACAATGATGTGACGACTGCACTTCAAGTGATAACAATTTAATCGAATATGAATTATCTCTAAGTGTTTCTGCATAATTTGTACCTATATATAGCACCACTTGTGACTCTGATGCTATCTAAGTACCTACCTAGTAGAAGCGCCCACTTAACGTCGATATATAGATCTATGTACGGTACCTCCCCGATCGCATGGACTTTGGCCATATTGTTACGTGCACGGGGTACAATTAAATGCCGTTTACTCAACGAAGAGATTTATTAGCTCGCCACAAACTAGACAATTAAATCACTAGTACACACAGTACTCTTCAACAGTTCCAGTCGATCAGTAGTTCACAGTAGTCCACAGTCGTTGCTCAGGTCGCAGGTAGAATCTTCTTCGCTCGCTTAAGCTCGCTGTGTTCGTTATCGATCTCAAAGACAGTATCAATCGTGTCGCTATGCGACCGTGTTTTTATACCTCTCAATTAGGAGGGTCGAATCATCTAGAAAATACGCGAGCGATAACTACCTACTCTCTTTTGAAGTTTGCCGCCGGCGCTGACCTTTCGAATTCATTATCGATATTTACCTATTGTTTGTTTTTATTCAAAAGAGTGTAGGTACTCGTAGGTAGGTTGTGACTGTGTTGACGATTCTAGATTTTTCTATGCCAATCGGTAGAGTACCTCATCACTAACAATGCGTTTTTATTTCTTGAAGGTTCGATTATTAGTTTTCGAGATATCGACGTCTGTCGTAACGATATAAACACCTCAACAAAGTCTAGGGAACAAGATGACCCCAATTATTTTTTTTCGTGTAAATCTTGTTTTGCAAATAACTGGCAGCAAATAAATAAAAATAGAATAAAGTAGATTACAGAGTTGTTCGAAATTTAAAAATAAATTTAAATAAGTAATGATTTTCGAATATGGAGGGAAAACTTTTAAAAGTGTTTGATTGTGCAGTTTCTCTGAGGCAAAATAAAAATTATTTTTTTTGACTGTAAATAACGTTTATTATCAATAATACGTCTTTTACGTATGGTTTGTGCATTTTTGTGACTGTAGTCATCATGTCACGTCGTCATTTAAGTCGCGAAGAGATGTTAAGGGCTGTTGGTATGCTGCAAGCTGGACGAACTCAACGCGACGTAGCGGATGCTGTCAACACCCAACCAAGCGTAATTTGCAGATTATGGGCACGCTACAGGTCTACAGGGGATGTTGCCGAACGTCACAGGGGACGAAATAGGGTTACTACCCCGCGACAAGATCGTTTCTTGCAAAATTCCGCAAGGCGGCAACCCACGATTACTGCTCGTCAGTTGGTCGCAGGCCTCCAGTCTCAGCGTCAAGTGGTTATTAGCGATCAAACTGTCAGAAGAAGACTACACGAAGCCAATCTTTATGCTCGCAGACCGCTTAGGGTTCCAGCTCTTCGACGTGGAAATCGAGGTCGTCGCTTATTGTGGGCTAACGCACATTTACAGTGGACCGACCATCAATGGGCACGGGTTCTGTTTTCCGACGAATCTCGCTTTGGTTTTCATCCTGATTCGAGAAGAGTGCGTATATGGCGAGTTCCTGGACGTCGGAGTCGTCTCCAGAATCCGCAAGAAGTTCATCCTTACCAAGGTGGAACAATCATGGTATGGGCTGGAATTCGCCTTGGTGGAAGGACCGATCTCGTTTGGATACGGGGCAATTTGAATGCAAACCAATACATTCAGGAGGTTATACACCCCATGGTAATCCCTCATCGACAGCAGTTCGGTCAAGATTTTATGTTCATGCAAGATAATGCACGGTCACACACCGCGAGGGTAGTGGTCAATGCGTTAAGCGAGCACAATATGACGACGTTGGAATGGCCTGCTCAGTCTACCGACCTCAATCCCATAGAGCATGCCTGGGATTTGCTTGGGAGAAGAGCTTTCAGTGATTCTTTGGAAAATCTGAACACTGAAGAACAACTTTTTTTACACCTTCGCAGTGTATGGAGCCATATTCCACAGACGATGATTGACAATCTCATACTAAGTATGCCACGCCGTTGTCGAGCTGTTGCTAATGCTTTATGAGGTCCTACAGATTATTAAAAACGTTTAAAGTACGGTTAATTACTGTATTTCTTACTACCTCGTTATTTTTGTGCCTAATCATAGAAGGTTGTATCAATACTGGCACTATTAAATTCTTTCTTAAAAAAAAAAAAATTTGGTATGAAAATGTTTTTATTAAAATTAAAATTAAAAACGGTATAAAAATACCCTTCTATTGATATAAAACACTCACTATTACAAGAAAGGGTTTTTAAATAAAAACTAGAAACGTCCTTGTTCCCTAGACTTTGTTGATGTGTGTATTTGAGTGACAGTCTCAGTTTTTCGCCAGACTAAGCGTGGTTACCGTGTCAAGTGGGTAATCTTGTATGGTGGAGGTAGGACACGACGGTATTCCCGTTCGACTGGGGAAGTACCTCCGCCCTACAGAATATCGCGGCCATAATAACCTCATGTTGTGTCCCCGGCGGTGAGTAGGGTACTCGTAGCCAGCGCTCACTTGAGAGTTTTTGTGCTGTCAGTGGGATGATCAAAGGCTTATTCTGTTTTTTCTTCTGCACTGACGGCACAGAAACTGTTCTTACAGGGTCTACAGCATGTGTGTGATGCCCCTGGTGTTGCATATCTATAGACCACGGTAACCCCGTTTCATCAAGTGGAACGTGTGCCTACCTAAGCGGTATAAAAAAAATAGCGCTAACCACGGATATCTGTGGCGCTAACGCTAGCACCGATTCACGTTAGGTAGGTATCTATATCAATCAAAGAATTAATTTCATTTATTCTATTTAGGTAGGTATATAAAGAGCACATATGAACATTAAAAATAAAAAGGAATTCTACGACGCATTTTAATTGTTCTTAGCTATAAGTTGTATAATAGTTATTTTATTTTTATTGTATTTAATATTTATAAATTATTTCTTGATTTGTTTATTAAAGTAACATTAAAAATTAACAATGATGTCAAGAAATAATATACCTAAAAGTTTGAAATAATGTAAAAACAAACCATTATAAATTGATTCTTTCGCTGGTTCGGTAGGTTAGTTCTACTATAAGAATTATAATATTATCTGTGGTTCTACTGAGAAGATACTACTAGCAAGAAACTCAGAGAGCAAACTTTATTTTTTAAATTTGGGAGCAAGCAAGAGACTTACGTTTGACCACGCATTTACATCATCAAGATACTCATCATATCATCCTCAAGCTGCTGATTAGTCTTAAACACTAACAAATTTAACCTTGTAGATACTTATTGAAAATACGTCATAATGTTTGTTTATCATAACAATACAATAGTATTAGAGCCATTACGCACTGTCGACTAGTCGCCGGCGACTGAGTCGCCGACGACTGTAATATTGTATAGTTTAAATAGGTGTTTACGCACTAGTCACCGGTTGCCCGGGCGACTCGGCGACTCGCCGCGCAGTGGCGACGCACAGGCAACTGCCGGTCGCCGGCGACCAATAGGAGCACGGTTGCAAATGAAAGCATTCACACTGCGAGCAACTGTCGTAACGACCGGACGGCCGCGCACAATGAGTTTTGACACGGATAAATTTATATCGGAAATACAATCCCGAAAAGCTATTTGGGATTTACAAAGTGAGGAATATGCTAATCGGGATTTGAAGAAAAAACAGTGGGAAGAAATAGTGGAGTTATTTGGAGGTGAAGAATTATCAGACGAAGAAAAAAAAAACTCAGGTAAGTAAGAAATGCCATTTATTTTTTATTAATTAATACTGCTCATCTGCCAAGATAATTGACCCTCAGTTGTAAAGTAATCAGCAAATACATCTCTGTATGATGCACCACGTCGCGTAGCTCTTTGGAAACTGTTTGGGACTTCTTCAAAGCCAGGAATGCTCAGGGTATCTTCAAATTTATATCCGTCTCTTTCTCGGACATAGTTGTGAAGAGCGCAACATGTTTTGATGATGCATGATACTAGATCTAAATTCACGTTGATAGGTCTGTGAAAAATCTGCCACTTGTTTGCTAATAAGCCGAATGAACATTCAATATGGCGTCGTGCACGAGAAAGCCTATAATTAAATATTTTTTTCTTTGTTGTTAAATTTGATCCACCGAACGGTTGCATAATTTTGTCAGTTTGTCCAAATGCTTCGTCACCCACAATAACAAACGGTATAGGGTTTGTCGATGAAATGGGCTTAGGTTCGGGTATTTGCAAATCATTGTTCATTATTAGCTTTTGATAAAACGTTGAATTTGTAAATATAGTTGAATCGCAATCCTTTCCATAGGAACCAACGTCTATGTATATGAACTTATAGTCAGAGTCACAAATGGCAAGCAAAATTACAGAAAAGAAGTGTTTGTAATTATAACACAATGATCCACTGTTGTATGGTTTTATAATTCTTACATGCTTACCATCTACGGCACCTATGCAATTTGGAAAATTGGCCCGTAAATGAAATTTTTTTGCGATTTTTAACCATTTTTCTTTTGTCGGTTGCGGTAAACACATGTCTTTTAGTACAACCCATATAAAATGACAAACTTCTCTTATTATTTCAGCTATAGTTGAAATCCCAAGTCTGTATGAGTAATGTAAATCTACAAATTTACAACCGGTTCCAAGATATCTGGAATTAAAAAATAATTTAAATATATACATTATTTACAGGTCATGCACTTCAAAAAAAATGGAAAAATATAAGAAGCTGCTTTTCGCGAGAAGTACGAAGATTAAAAAATACTAAAAGCGGATCTGCTGGTTCCCATAAAACTCCCTATATTTATTATAATCAGCTGTTATTTTTGAAGAATACCGTTGGTAATTTGAACACAGAGAGTAACATTGCTGAACAAGAACATTTGACAAATGATCAAGAACCTTTAGGACCTTACTCGAGAGAAAATATAGTCGGAAGAAAAAAGAAAAAAACGTCAGATGATGGCACAAACGAACTGTTAACCACATTAAACAAGTGTATTGAAACTCGCAAAAATAAGGAGGATATTTTGGAACAAGATGAGGACAGAATGTTCCTGATGTCCCTATTATCATCATTTAGGGCAATTCCGGAGCACAAAAAGTCAGCTGCGAAAATTCAATTAATCAGTGTAATCGAATCATTCCGATCCTCTACTCAAAATAATATATATCCAAACACAATGTGGCGAAATTTTAATGAGTACGAGTATGAGCGTGGTTACTTCACACCGGAGGCCGGGCGTTCAACAGCACCAAGTCAACAATCACGCCCTGAAGCACAACATTATTATACACTACCAACTTCAACTCCTTCAGAACGTGAACGCCCAGAGTCGCGATTTTCTACTGTCACTTCAAATACCTCGCAAGATTCTGACATTTTGGATCTATTTTGAATATTTCCTTTTGTTGTGCGTTCGTTTATAATATTGATTTCATTAAGTACTTTAAAAAAATACATGTTTTATAATTATTTACCGTATATTTTTAAATTATGTCATCGAAGAGTAGACTTACAGATAGTGCCATCCACGAAGACGCGCCCCACTCTTTGTTCAAATGCATGTGTGCTATCTTCCGCATGTGTTAAACATCTGTCGATACACGCTAATTATCGATGAATGCAAACGCACACTAATAGAAATTGACTAATCAGGAAAGAGTATTATGAACAGCACGAAAGATGCTCTATTTAAATTTAATCGCGCGTCTTCGTGGATGGCATTATCTGTAACTCTAAACACACTCCCGGACACATCTATCGGCCCACCTTGAGTTTTAAGTTTTGACTGGAGACCAGCTAAAAATAAATGTTAGGAGGAGCAATAAGTTTTTGCAGGTGTGAAGCTGATCTACTGGCCATCGTTTTCGTAAAAAACTGCATAAAAACTTATTGCACCACTTAACATTTATTTTTAGCTAGGGATTGTCAACACTTTAAACACTAGGTTTGACCGATAGATGTGTCCGGGAATGTAATGTAAATTGTGTTAAAATCCCGTAAAAAATAAATGTTAGGAATGAATTTTATTTGAATTGTCACTTACCTTAGTGTTATAAAAAGTTTTTCTTCCGGAGAAATACATGGTCGCATATTTGTATCTATGCCAGTTATATGTGGTTTTAGAAGACACAATAAGTCATCAAACGAACTCACAGACATTCTTGCATAATTAAAAAATTTACGAGGATATTTTCTAACGTCTTCATAAAATATTTTAAACATTCCTTTTGACCTCCGTTCTTCTAACAAAGGATGCACCCAATACTCTTTTGATTTTTTTTTATTTTTCTTTCTTTTTATAATTAGTAGCGCCGCTACTATTGCAAGTTCTTCAACGTCCATTCTGCACGAATGTACTTGGAATACTGTCGCTCGGCTCGGTCTCCGGCCCTAGTTTCCCATGTTTCGGTCGCCGAGGGACTGAGTCGCCGGCGACTAGTCGACAGTGCATAATAGCCCTAAGGTACATTTCTGAGTATTCTGTGCCTACCTAGTGTCAAGCAAGTACCTAGTTATAGGTATTATTGCGACGTTATGTTAGATACCCCATCTCTTCCCATGCGGTGTCGTACAAGGTGACTAAGGATAGGGCTGTTTAACATCAGACAGATAGGTATATACAGCCCAGACTCAGCCTCCGATGTACGGCTCGAGTCAATAATAGTGCCCGGAAGACGGCACGAGACTCGCCCCCTATTACGTGGGTCCGAATTCAGTGATTAGTGAAATGTGGGTAGTAATTCACCTCTGCCTAACTTTCCGGGGATAAAGGAGTGATTATATGTGTTAGATAAATAATATGAACTTCTTATTACAGCCGCCTTTGTTTATATTACGTACCTACTTACATTATCCCTACTACATTACAATAATCAACACTTCAGACAGCAATACTGAGATAACGGCCAAACTATAGATTTTATCAACTAATTTGCGAAAATATCGGCACTAAAACAACGGCGACAAAGGCTTCTTCTTTATTTAAAGAATATTATTTTCTACATACAAAATACGCGCGAAAAATACACATTTCGTTGCGGTCTTCTTAGCAGTCGGGTAAAAATAAATTGATATAAAATTGTTTTTCCTACGGGAGAAATACAAAGTTACGAAAAGGTTTAAAGAAAAGCGGGTGCAAAATGAAAGAATTGTAAGCAACTAACAATTCTTTCATTTTGCACCCGGTTTTCTTTTCATTAGGTAGGTAATTAAATCTAGGTAACTACCTACAAGTATCTACTTAGATATGAGTTGTTGCTGACTTATTCCCCACTCATCATCATCTTGTATTGTTCCCGGTTGCGTTCGAGTTTCTTTTGTGCGCAAAATCCCCACGGATACCCAACGGATCCGGTGAGGGAGGTTATGTCGGACTTGAACCGACTAAAACGCACGCTGACTGTGTGGGCCGTAGATTTGCGGCGGTGAGATTACGTGTTGTGTTCCCAGTGGTGAGTAGGGTAGCCAGAGCTCACTGGAGAATTTGTGCTGTCAGTGGGATGACTCTTTAGTCATCCCACTTGGGCTTGTCCTGTTTTGTCCTCTACACTGACGGCACAGAAACTCTGTGCTTACAGGGTCGGCACCGCGAGTGTGGCTTCCCTGGTGTTACACACGTTCACGGTAACCACTTTCCATCAGGTGGGCCGTGCGCTTGTCTGCCACCTAAGTGGTATAAAAAAAATGTAAACGAAATGAAAGACGCGATTGAAAAGTTACGGTCCGATATAAACTCTTCTCGGCTCCAAAAATACGCGCTAATAGGCTATTTGTTTAATTTTTTATTACTGTGTTGTTCTGTAGCACTGATCACTTTCTTATAATATAATGAAATATTCCTACTACAAATAGTTTTAAGGATATTTGATTTATGTTAGACATATTCCTCGCCCCTCGGCCGGTATTCTGCCTACTCCTTTTGCCTTGGCGAGGTCACATCCCTACATCTACAAAGTGAAACTTCTTAAACTACGAAGGTCTTGCAATAGAAATCACCAATTCCGAAAACTAATAATTTACCTTTATCCCTAATATGTAAACTATCGGGGCAGGCAGAGGTGTACCTATGTACCGATTAACATCCACATTTTCACAATTAGGTGATATAATTTTCGGTCCCACTTAGGTACCTAATATCGTGGGCTGTATGTTTCCTTTTGGATGGAGAACAGCCCTATCCTTTGGTCGCCATCTACGTCATCCACGGGCAGATATGGGGTAACCATATTCTACTTCAACGCAAACCAAAGCGGCCATTAACTACAGTTACTCTTTTGAAAAAGGACTTAGGTAGGTATAGTTATATACTACTCACCTCTGGATGCTTGCTTCACATTGTCAGTTGCTTTCGTCGTCCGTTCTCACTCAGCCGTGTGGTTCCCGGCAGAATAAAATATGGGCCACTCCATCTCTTCCCATGCGGTGTCGTACAAGGAGACTGTTTAACATCAGACAGAAATATACAGCACAGATGCAGGTTCAGATGCATGGCTTGAGTCAACAATAGTGCCCGGAAGACGGTAATAAGCTCACCCCCTATTACGTAGGACCGAATTCAATTATTGAAAGAAAGAAAGAAAGAAAAATATTTTATTCAAGCCCCACACAGTGGATACCCACCAAATACAAACAGGTAGGCAATACAACAATTAGCAGGTTATTATTATTGGTGAAATGTGGAAGTTCAATTCACCTCTGCCTAACACTCCGAGGATAGGGGCGTGATTATATGTTTGTTTGTATCTTCAGAACATGATCCAGCTCTGTACCGAGTTCCATATGCTCAAGATCACAGACCACAAAAATCGTATAAGTATTTTTTTTAATATCACTGGCTACTACTGAATAATATCGTTAGAAGCGATACAAATACTTATGTCTAATGGTATTATAAAGTTAAAGCTTAGTATATATTATTAGAACTAGAATAGATAATAATGTAAGACATTAATTGACTTCTGTTGTAAATTGTATTATCTTTAGAAACTGATATCGTAAATATAATTACCCCAACACATATAGAGTAGGTAGCTGCCTAAGCCTAGGTAAGTAATGTTTACTTTTACTCGAATATCTGTGGCTTTTACCGTGAGTAATGTGAAGTTGAGAGGTAGGACACGGCGGTATTTCCGCCTAATTGAGCAGTCCTACTGGGGCAGTACCTCCGCCCTACAGAATACCGCGGTTATAATAACTTCGTGCTGTGTTCCCAGCGGTGAGTAGGGTAGTCAGACTCACTGGAGAATTTGTGCTGTCAGTGGGATGACTAAAAGCTTGTCCTGCTTTGTCCTCTACACTGACGGCACAGAGGATCTGTGCTTACAGGGTCGGCAGCGCGAGTGTGGCATGTCTGGTGTTACACACGTCCATAGGTCACGGTACCTAACCACTTTCCATCAGGTCGGCCGTGTGGTTGTCTGTCACCTAAGTGGTATAAAAAAAAGAAATATGTATTTTCGTTCCTGGATTGGTAAAAATGCATCCGAAACCCTAAGACCTGGATGATGAAAGCTACGAGAGGAACAATCAACCAATTTCTGTCTACTTTAGGTCAAGATATGTGCCGGTATCTATTATTACTGGTGGTAGAAACTTGGTGGCACAAATTTGTCTCAAGTTTCGACCGGGTAGGTACCACCGTGCACTATTGCGAAAAACCCTCCATAGCAATTCAATCTCGGTTGGATTGTGTTCAGGGGTCAGCATGTGCATAGCCGGGCAGAGGTGGTGGTTGTCGCAGCACTAGTGGGACCAGTGGGTCTTGGCGTAGTCTAGTGGGGATGGCGCGGGGCGATGCGCCGAACAGGGAGACCTGTAGAAACGGTGGTGCCGCTGGCCGCCCGCGGTATAGTACAGGGGCCCAACTGGGGTTAACCACCTTGGGAGGCTGCCTCACCAGGCCGCGCATAATCCCGATATGGTTCGTCGTGCCGGTTGGTGACCGGATTTGGGAGCCCGGCGACCATACTCGGGGGGGTACGGGGGCCCTTCCGTTCGGCGCGTCGGCTCTCGCCATGCCTCACATTCATAGATAAAACCAATATCCCGCGCTTTGTCACACGGTGCTGCGGCAGCAATCACTTCTTTTTTCTCGCCTTCTCCCACCCAAACTCATGGCAGCGCAATTTACAGAAAAAGGCAACACAGCGGCTCGTCACACTCCCAAAAGCTTGCTATTTGAGGTGGAGTCCACTAACATCTGTGGGCTCCATGCAAACCTCAACGCCGTCCACCAACACCTAGAGACGGCGAAACCTGCCATGTTTTTTCTAACGGAGACGCAAATACACCGCCCTGACGACACGACCTACTTGCTCTACCCTGGCTATGTTCTTGAGGAAAGTTTTCGTGCAAAAGCCGGGGTGTGCGTGTTTGTTAGGGCTGATGTTTGCTGTCGCCGTTTGCGCTGTCTAGAGGACCCATCCTTCTCCGTCCTTTGGGTACACGTAGACCATGGCCCTACGAGTCAGATCTATGTGTGCCTCTACCGTTCCCATACAGGAGATGCTGAGACAACTCGACTCTTTGAATATCTGAGTCAGGCGGCAGATGATGCGCAGGAGCGATTTCCGAATGCCGAAATGGTATTTTTGGGGGATTTTAACGCCCACCACGAGATCTGGTTGGGCTCCTCCAAAACAGACCATGCGGGAAGAGCCGCCCACGCATTTGCTCTGGCGCACGGCCTGACCCAATTGGTGCACGAGGTCACTAGGATACCAAGAAGGTCGGGCCAAGCACCTTCTCTACTAGACCTTCTGCTGACGAGTGATCCGGACCGGTACAGTGTATCGGTGCGAGCCGCGTTAGGCAACTCTGACCACTGCCTGGTCTGTTCCACGGTGCCTATTATGGCGCCCCCACGACCCGTGCAGGGGAAGCGGCGTCTCTGGCACTACTCGTCAGCGGACTGGGATGGACTTCGTGACTATTTTGCGTCCATCCCGTGGGTTGAGCGCTGCTTTGAAGGTAAGAACCCATCGGATTGTGCTACTGCTGTCGCCGGTGAGATCGGTCTGGGTATGGAATACTATATCTCATACACCGATGTCACCGGTGACCGCGGGGTGCGCCCTTGGTTCGGGCGCGAGTGCGCGGAAGCTGTTGAACAAAAACAGTCTGCGTACCGCGCTTGGGTAAGGGCGCGCGCCACGCGCCATCCCAATCTGGGCCACTTCAAGGCGGCGTACAACAGAGCCACAAAGGTCTGTAGAAGGGCCTATGTCAGAGCGGATGCCCTGCGCATAGCGCGGCTTGGTCAAAAGCTAGTGATGCATCCCACGGGAAGCCGTGGCTACTGGCGACTGGCTAAGGCCGTGCAAGCCAACTTCTGTCAGCCTTCGCTGCCTCCGCTGCGTAACCCTGATGGATCCCTGGCCCATGAGCCGCAAGAGAAGGCAAATCTGCTGGCTAATCTCTTTGCGGCCAACTCCCGAATCGATGATTGTGGTACCCAGCCACCAACACTACCCGACAGTGACCACGCGATGCCTGATATCCATATCAGGCAACGCGATGTCCGTGCAGTGCTGCAATCACTCGATGTCCGGAAAGCCAGTGGTCCGGATGGTATTCCAGCGGTAGTTTTGAAAAAATGTGCAGCGGAGTTGTCTCCAATGCTTACGCGCCTGTACCGGCTATCCTACAATTCGGGTACAGTGCCTTTGCCTTGGAAAGAGGCGAATGTTCAGCCGATTCCCAAGAAGGGGGATCGCTCGGAGCCAGCCAACTATCGACCCATAGCCGTCACCTCAGTGCTGTGCAAAGTGTTCGAGCACATAATTAACAAACAGCTCATGCGGCACCTAGAGGATCACTCCTTAATTAATGACCGGCAATATGGCTTCAGACCGAAACGGTCAACGGGTGATCTTCTAGCATACGTTACCCATCTTTGGGGTGAGGCTGTGGACAAGCACGGCGAGTCACTGGCAATTAGTCTTGACATCGCCAAAGCTTTCGATAGAGTCTGGCACAAATCGCTTCTTTCTAAGCTACCTGCCTTTGGTCTGCCTTCTAGGCTGTGCAACTGGGTTGCTAGCTTCCTGCAGGGGCGCCGTATTCGCGTCCTATGTGACGGACGAGCTTCGGAGTTTCTGCAGGTTAATGCTGGCGTGCCCCAGGGGTCCGTCTTATCACCCACTCTCTTTCTTCTGCATATCAACGACATGCTGTCTACCGGCAATGTTCATTGTTATGCAGACGATAGCACTTTACATGGGAGTTATCATGGACATCCAGCGGCCAAGCAGTCAGATATCGCAGAGAAAAGGCAGCTTCTTGTCACTGAGCTTGACGGGGTCCTGAATCACATTTCTCAATGGGGCTCTGAGAACCTGGTTGAGTTCAATGCCAAGAAGACGCAGGCATGTGCGTTTACAGCAAAAGTATCTTCTTTCCTTCCCCTCCCCACTCTTCAGAGCACGCCACTGCCGCTGCAGGACAATCTCAATATCCTAGGTATGGATGTTCGCTGCAACCTGAATAACAAAAACTACATCGAAAGCATCATCAAAACAGCCTCACGAAAACTCGGAGTCCTGAACAGAGTGAGACGATTTTTCACGCCGGAGCAGCGGTGTCTTCTATACAAGACACAAATTCGCTCCTGTGTGGAGTACTGCTCGCATCTCTGGGATGGTTCAGCAAAGTACTTACTAGATGCTCTCGACAGGTTGCAGCGACGTGCGATCCGCATCATTGGGAATCCCGAGATCACGAACACCTTAGAACCTTTACAGCTGCGTAGAGATGTTGCGTCCATGGCTGTATTTTACCGTCTGTACCATGGGGAGTGTTCTGATGAGCTCTTCCAATTAGTCCCACCCTCCCCTTTCCTACACAGGACAACGCGTGCAGGTCTTAGATGTCATTCGCACACGGTGCAAAACATCCGATCAAGAACCAAGCGGTTCGGAGACTCTTTCCTCTGTCGCACCATTAAGGCCTGGAATTCATTACCAGCTCACGTGTTTCCTTCTTCCTACAGTCCCGGGTCCTTTAAGCAGGGCGTGAAAAAGCATATGATAAGGCCGTCAAGCTGAGTGTCACCATTGTCACACGGTATGTGTAAGTAATGGTGACCCTCTTTTCTGGGATTTTGCCTTCAGCTTACCATCAGGCAAGGCGAAGTCCAATTGACGTGTCCTATACAAAAAAAAAAAAAAAAAAATTCTACTTGCCGCTAACCAGTGTTCAGCAAATCATAATTGCAATTAAAAAATATAAAAAAATTAAAGAAGTAAAAGACTCTCTCTACTACTTATTTCGATCTCGAGCAAGGAGATCGAAATAAGTAGTACAGAGAGTGGGCACGCCGTAGTAACGGCGGTAAGACCCATCATGGGGGAGTGGCTAGAGAGGCCACACGACAGCCTCTCGTACCGTCTGACGCAGATGATCACCGAGCACGGATGCTTCGGAAAGTATCTGCGTCGGATGCAGAAAGAGCCAACGTCCGAGTGCCATCACTGCGACGCGAGCGAGGACTCAGGTCCGCACACGCTCACCGAGTGTCCGGCGTGGGAGACGCCGAAGCGGGAGCTTGTGGCGGCCCTGGGAGTGAGGGTTCTCACGCTCTCCACCTTGCTCGCAGCGATGGTTCGCTGCGCGGATGCGTAGGCGGCCGGCGCCTCCTTTTGCGAGCAAGTAATGCTCGCGAAGGAGGAGGCGGGGCGGGAGCGGCAGCGGGAGCGACGAAGGATCGCAAGACAAGCTGCCCGCGTACGAAGGCAACTCGCGCGTCGGAGGTCGATGAACGACCTCCGCCCCCCATGAGCGCCGGCCTGGGGGTGACAGGTGAAGCCGCCTGTCACCCTGGCAGAAGCAGGCCGCGGCGGTGGCGCGCGTGGCGCGCCTCCCCGTTTCCGGGGACGAGTTGGGGACTCTGTAGTCCCCACACCCGAGAAGAGGGCCATATCGTGAGAGATGGCCCTGGGTCGGCCGGGGTGCGAGGGATATGCCTGTCAACCTCACCTTCGGCAACCAAAACGACCCACAGGCGGCGTGCGTTTTAGTCGGTTCGAGTCCGACATAACCTCCTCCACCGGCTCCGGTGGGGAGGTATCCGTGGGGATTTTGCGCACGTAAAAAAAAAAAAAAAGTACAGAGAGTCGAGTGCGAGGAGGTAGGACACGACGGTATTCCCGTCCGAATTGAGCAGTCCGATTGGGGGTACCTCCACCCTACAGAATACCGCGGCTATAATAACCTCGTGATGTGTTCCCGGTGGTGAGTAGGGTAGCCAGAGCTCACTGGAGAGTTTTTGTGCTGTCAGTAGGAAGACCAAAAGCTTGTCCTGATTTTGTGTTCTGCACTGAGGGCACATAAAATCTCTGTTCTTACAGGGTCGGCAGCACGGATGTGATTCCACTGGTGTTACACATGTTCATAGGTCACGGTAACCACATTCCATCAGGTGGGCCGTGTGTTTGTCTGCCACCTAAGTTGTATAAAAAAAGTAAACCCGACTGCTGTCTAAAATCGAAACAAATTTGATAGAATGCTTCCCTATTGCCAATCATAAACCGAAAGAAAAACGAATGGATACCGTCTGATCTTTAAGACAGCAGTCGGGTTGATTGCAAGTTTAATTGCAATTGAAATGTGCCCAACACTGTTGCTAACCAATGCAAAGAGCTGCAAGATAAAAATATATAAGTAATAAGTAGTTATATGACTTTTTTTTACATGCGAAAAAATCCCTACGGATACCTCCCCATCGGAGCTGGTGAGAGAGGTTATACTAAACGCACAGCGCCTTGTTGGTTGCCGAAGGTGAGGTTGCCATCTCTCACGATCTGGCCCTCCTCGGGTGCGGGGACCACAGGGTCCCCAACTCGTCCCCGGAAAAGGAGAGACGCGCAACGCCCGCCGCCGTCGCGTCCTGCATTTGCTAGGGTGACAGGCGGCTCCACCCGCCACACCCAGGCCTGCGCTCATGGGGTCGGAGGTCATTCATCGACCTCAGACGCTCGCGTTGGCTTCGTGATCCTTCGTCGCTCCCGCTGCCGCTGTCGCATAGTGGTATGCCTAGTTACAACACTTACTACTTACCTATTTGTTATTATTTGCATTAAAAGTAACAAATTATTGATTCTAAATACTATTATCTCTTATCACAACCTCTGATAATATGGTTATAATTAGGTGTCGCCATAAAGATAATATATCTTATCATACCGCCAGCTAATCAGAAAGCTGCCACTTTAGAACAGTCGAGTTGATCCTTGTCTTAGATTAAAATTGTGATAAAAACGGCTGGAGATAAATGTAATAAAATGAACTTTGCCAAGCTAATAAACATACACTTTTCTTCCTCTCAGGTCGCCGGGTAAGCAGATACGACAGCCTGCTATCTACTTCTGTACTTGCACATTACATAAGCTTCCTATAGGTACGATCATCAAAACTTACTAATGGTAGGGTGACGTGGATTCGTAATCAAATAAATAAATATTCTAAATTTCAACCAAAGAAGAGTTATTAGTGTTTTCATTACATTACATACATATAACACAGGCAGACTCTGTGGCGTGGAGGTAGTCTTCTTCTTATTCGGTAATGGCAACAATTTAAAAAAATAGAAGCTAAGTGCGCCCAGCCCAAAATTCGGCGACATTGACCGCACCTTCCGTCGCTTCATTCAGGTCAGCAATTGTGCAGGTGTAGGGGCACAGTGGGCACGACAGGAGGTGGTCCATCGACTGCAGAGGTGCACCACAACCACAGCCATCACCCCCCGAGTCCAGGTTTTTACATAAGTCCTCAACCTATTTAGGGATATCCAGTGGACCATTTAAGATCATACCTAAGATAAAGAAGAGAATAATACAGACACCCTTTGTTGTGGGGTAGTGAACTCGACTGCTACGCAGGGGGCGTGGGTTCGATTTCCGTTCAGTGCAAATATTTGTACGTGCTATTTGCATTTGCGCCTGGGTGTTTCTATGCTTATTATCTATTGTATACCAATGCAGAAAATGTTCTCTTCTGTTTGGCGGCCTCGTATCTATCAATTAAGATAGGAAAAAGGGAATCAGCTCAGACGGGACTCGAACCCGCGATCCTTCCCTTACAGGGGAACACTCTGACCACTGAACCATCGAGGTATGCCTGAAGCTATCCCAATTTTCCTATACATCAAATATCGTACCTAGTTGCTTATTCAAAAATCAGGACTCAGTTGCTTTTAGGGAAAGCGGTACGGAGTAGAATTTGGACCATCTGATCTCCTCCCATGCGGTGTCGTACAAGGCGACTACAGGATAGAGTTGTTTAACATCAGACAGATATATAAGTAGAGTCCAGACTCCACCTCAGATGCATGGCTCGAGTCAACAATAGTGTCCGGAAATCGGCAATAGGCTATTACTTGCGAGGGATATGCTTGTCAACCTCACCTTCGGCAACCAATAATGATCCACAGGTGCCGTGCGTTATACCCTCTCTCACTGGCGAGGTATCCGTGGGGATTTTTTCGCACGTAAAAAGAAAACAAAAATAACCCCTATTACATGGGACCGAATACAATGATTGTTGAAATGTTGGTGTTAATTTACATCTGCCTAACCCTCCGGGGATAAAGGCGTGATTGTATGTATGTATGTAATAATGAAAATCCAAGTATTTCCACGATCAGTCTTTAATTCCACGGAAACAACGTAACACAGGTATCATACACACTCATACACAATTGAACACCGTTATCTCACTATCTCACTTTGGTACTTATGCACTTGAGTGCTAATAACAATTACTATTATCTACCTCTGTTACCTACTCCTATGTTTATGGTCGTGATGCAGTTACACAATATACCTAACAATCATTAATATTGTAAGTATCTATACTCATAAACTTTACTGTATTTTTCGTCTTTATCGGTGATATCATATTAAAGTGTGATAATTGAAAGACTTTTTGCTACATAATTCATCTTTAGGGTTCCATAATCGAAGGATCATTTTTACTATCGGTACCTAACTAAATATTTACTATTGGCAACAAAAAAGCTCAATTAATAGTGTAATACTCGCCGGGATGTTGACCATGTTTATTGTTTTTTCAGAGGATACTTAGAAATAAAAATTAAATTGAAAATTTAAAAAGCCCCGTCACAAAAAACAAACCCCGAAAAGTCAAAAATAATTTGTGTTAGTTAGCCTTATAACTTTGATATACCTAGTAATACATATTTTGATGCAAGCGTTGTCATGTCGGGGGACCTTAACTGATAGAGAACTACGTCATATTATCGGAACGATCCAAGATCCCCCCGACAATGACAACGCATGAATCAAAATAAGTATTACAAGGTATATCAAAGTTATAGGGCTAACTAACACAACTTTTTTTCAAACATAGCTAAGAACACTCCCGACTAATATACCTTTCAAACAAAAAAAACTAAATCCGAATCGGTTCATCTGTTCAAGAGCTACGATGCCACAGACAGACACACCCACAGAGACACGTCAAACTTATAACACCCCGTCGTTTTTGCGTCGGGGGTTAAAAACAATAAACATGGTAAATATCCCAGTGAGTTTTACACTATTAATGTGAATGATGTCAATCTCAAATCATACAAACAAGCCCAAGTTTACGGTCCCTGTTTAATATTGTAATAGGTACGGAACTCTCTGGGCGCGAGATCTATTTGCACTAGCCAGATTATTAATATTAAGCTATACCTACAGCGTGGAAGATTTTGACCTTACCTAGAGGGGAAGTGCTTACCTACTCAAAATACTGGAGATAGCGAATTTTAATGTTTACCATATTTGTTAGACAGATTTGATCCCATATATCGATTGATGCCATAAAAATACAGAATGTTATTTTTTAAGATTTTAAGAAATAAAGGAATGTTTCCTTTGAATAAAATTCCAATGCTGCAAAAGGAACTAAGTTGTTAGCACTGAAATAAAAATTGTAAGTAATGTACACTTGGTCAGCAATAAATGATTAGATTTCATTCGCTATCTCCAGTATTTACTTCCCCTCAAAGTAGGATCAATATCTTCCACCCGGTATTCCTGAGCTAGCTAGAAACTCCTGTAACTCTCATTTTCCAAACAAAACATAGCGAAATTGTAGACGTCGAGGTAAATTTCCTTGCCTCAATTACATTACAACCCATTAAAAGGAATCATTAACTTGTGGGTTGAAGAAAGTGGGTTGAAAACGGAAACACACCATTCGATCAATTTCGATCAAAGCATAATGAGATATTCAAATAAAATGTAGAAGTACCTACATAACAACATAACATAAACTCACGCCTATATCCCCGAAGGGGTAGGCAGAGGTGCTAGCACCTACATTTCGCCAGTTTATGTTTAGGTCCCGATGGTGGCGAACCTATTGCCATTAACCGGGCACTTATAAACCTGCGATAAATACACACATAACTTCGAAAAGCATCGAAATGTCATTGGTGTGTGCCATGGTAAAACCTGGGATCGAACCCGAGACCACGTCTCAGCAGTCCATTACCCATTACAGTAGATAAGTAGTAATGTAGGACATACCTACATACTACTTACTAATAATACAACTTACTTAATAATAATAATGAAATCTCTATATTTTTTATCTGATCGAAATATATTATATCCTATTAACTGCAGGTGCGGGCATTATCGGTTAAATCTCAATGTCAATCTTAATGTTATTGATGCGAATGTTTCCATTATACACACGTATACGTCTTATCTTGGTGGTAAAGTAAGTAGGCACATGAAAAGGCAAATGAACGCGATTAGAAGTAGGTTCCTACATTTTCATTAAGTATGTGATATTTTACATATTGTATGAAAATTAGTATTCACCTATATACTTCCAAAATTTAAAAAAAAACTTATATTTAAAATCAATCAACACTTGTAAAGCGTCCAGTACACAATGGCCCGTGATGGCTCATGGGCAATGTTGGGCAAATTTTAATTGCAATAGTTTGACAGCGGGTGTTACCCATTAATTTTTCTTTCGGTTTATGATCTGCAATAGGGTAGAGCTTGCTATCAAACTTGTTCCGATATTTTATACAGCAGTCGGATTGTTTGCTATTTTAATTGCAATATAATTTGCCCATCACTGCCCACGAGAAGTCAACGCGGTCAAATCCATTGTACCTATACAGAATGAATTGCGCGCTTAGCCATAGCTTAGCAATAACATATGCGCAATTGCGAGAACACCTGCATGACGATTGCCTACAGTTACAGAACATGGCCTGTCACAGGCCACTGTGTACAGGCATGGACACAAAGTCCATACAGTACAGCATTTAAGTTTTATAATCACAAAAAAAATATGCTTACAAAAGTAATAACGCTTCCAACATTTTACCTATTGTCTATCGTTATGTCATATGGCTTAGAAAATTTAACCATAGACCAATGTATAACACAATAATTTCTTTTTTTAGAAATTAGAAAACACTTCACATTATATTTATTATCCTAAAGTTACCCTTAACGCCATGCTATGACTTATCTATGATTTCAAATGCATAGTCTATTTCTTCTTCGGGACTCCTACATCCATTTTCCAAGGCTATTGGTTTCAGTTTCGTTTCTATAGAGACTTCGAATGTGTTTTCAACCTCCATATCACTTGGTACTATCACTTCAATCTCAGGATCTTCATCCAGCCTGTTGTTTTTGGCCCCAAGAGCCGCTGGAGCTGTTTGGCTGACCGGAGCGTGGACATGGTACTCAATATGCCCTTGATTCTTTATTGGATCTATGTGTATAGTCTGAAAATCAATTCAAGAGGTTTATAATTACATAAGAAACATTTGGATTGGACATTCGGTAGGTATACGGTACCTAGCTAAAATATTGGTAGGTACATAACATAACATAACATAAACTCACGCCTATGTCCCCGAAGGGGTAGGCAGAGGTGCTAGCACCCACATTTCGCCAGTTTATGTTTAGGTCCCAATGGTGGCAAGCCTATTGCCATTAACCGGGCATTTATAAACCTGCGATAAATACAAACATAACTTCAATAAGCATCGAAAAGTCATTGGTGTGTGTCATTGTAAAACCTGGGATCGAACCCGAGACCTCGTCTTGGCAGTCCATTACCCATACCACTAGGCTGCTTACCGCGGTATTTTCACGATATTGTATGATTATATAGTTAATACGTGTCTTCACTAGTTAATATAGTGTAGGTATACAATATCGTAAAAGGTTAGAGGATGCCCACATTCAAGTATAAGTCATGCAGCAGGTTATCTGAGATTCCAAACAGGCAAAACAGTCGAAACCTCGGGAAAAGTAGTCCTAACACATAAAAATTACAAATGCATAGATACCATACAGTACAGAGTAGTTTTATTGTATTGTTAATATCATTTACTATTCAGCTCTACGGAAAATTTCTAAATGATAAGCAGGAACAGTCTCAATTTAACTTATCATTGTAATCCTATAAGGGGAAATTTTTTAATTGATAAACTGAAACGGCGGCCATTCAACTATCTGCTCTAAGTGTGACATTCATGTGAACTCTACAGTATATAAATGCGAGGTGATGGATACGTCATCAACATTTTTTTTATACCACTTAGGTGGCAGGCTTGTCTGCCACCTAAGTGGTATAAAAAAAAATGTGCGCACGGCCCACCTGGAAAGTGGTTACCGTGGCCAATGGACGTGTGTAACACCAGAGAAGCCACACTCGCACTGCCGACCCTGTAAGCACAGAGTTTCTGTGGCGTCAGTGTAGAGGACAAAGCAGGACAAGCCTTTAGTCATCCCATTGACAGCACAAATTCTCCAGTGAGCTCTGGCTAACCTACTCACCGCTGGGAACACAACACGAAGTTCGAAGTTGATTGCAGTCTTCTCCTTAGCCTAGCCATATCATCTTTACACAGTTCTTTCACATTTCTACTTAGGTCTTCCTCTCCCCTTGTAGCCGTCCACTTTTATAGTTAATGCGTTTAACAGTATTAAGCTTATTTTTACCCGACTACCGCGAGGCCAAAGGAATGTTACGCTTTTAATAGGGTATGTATGTATGTATGTATGTATGTATGTATGTATGTATGTATGTATGTAGGTTCATCTGTTCCCTCATAGCTCTTCAACTACTTAATAGTTAATAGAACTGGACAAATAAGGTATCGTTAGAAGCGTCTTGGTCGTTCGCTGGTTGTAGAATACATGACCCTGAATCTAATGTGTCGCCCTCTAGTGGTTAAAAAATAAATTTGTGATAAATATGCCGTTTGGTATCAAATGGAAGGACTTAATTAACACATTTCAAATACCTATATATAAATTATAATAAGAGTAGCCGCGTGGTTCCCGGCAGGGTAGAATTTGAGCCACCCCATCACTTCCCATGCGCTACAAGGCGACTAAGGGATAGGGCGCTGTTTGCTCGAGTCAACAATAGTGCCCGGAAGTCGGCAATAAGCTCACCCCCTATTACGTGGGACTGATTTCAATGGTTGGTAAAATGTGGGTGTTAATTCACCTCTGCCTAACCCTCCGGGGATAAAGACGTGATTATATGTATATATATGTATGTATATATAAATTATAGTTGTTGATCCACGCCAAAAAAAAAAAATTTAAACTACACTGACGGACTCATAAACTGCATCAAAGTAATAGACGACTTTGAAATAAATATTTTAACCAAGTATGCATACTTTCTATGCAGATTTAAATTGAAACCTCTAGATTGGTTCGTGAACTTTAAAACAGCGTAGGGTCATATCTTTAAGTTTAAGTTTATGTACTGGAAAGGACCTTAAGACTTTTATTGAAGAAAAAACAGAAATTTAAGAAAAATTGGTTTAATTAAAAAATTGGTTTTAACAATAGACACAAACTTTATGCAAGGGTTTATTTGTGTTTTAATAAGGTGTATTACCCCCACGTGCCCTTATTACGGATTCTAATCGGTTCCGCATAGATTTTATAAGGGTTTTTAAAAGATCTTGCGGAATATTGTCCCATTCTTCTGAAAGTGCTGTTCTTAGTGCTGCCACTGTCGTGGGCGAAGGGTTTCTCGCATATACAGCTCTTTTTAAATTGTCCCAAACATGCTCGATGGGATTAAGATCCGGGCTGCGTGCTGGCCAATTCATTGTACGTATCCCAACCTCTTCGCAATAATGTTGAACTTGTGCAGCTGCATGCGGCCGGGCATTATCCTGCATTAAAGTAAAATTTTCGCCTATGAATCCCATGTAAGGCACCACGTGATCTTCTAATATCTCTGTTATGTAGCGATGTGCTGTCAAACCCCCTCTATTACCGTTTTGACGGACCATGTCTATGAACACAAGTTCGGTTCGCCCGTTCATCGATATGCCACCCCAGACCATACATGAACCGCCTCCAAAAGGAACACGCTCCTCAATGCAACTTTGAGCATATCGCTCCCCACGTCGACGATAGACTCTTCTGCGACCATCTGCACCATATAAACATGTCCTACACTCGTCCGTGAACAATACAGAGGCCCACTGCTCTTCTGTCCAATTCAGGTGATGACGCGCAAATCTTAAGCGAGCTTGTCTGTGAGCTGTAGACAACTTTGGACCATTTGCTGGTCTAAAAGGGGTGATATCCGCTTCCTTTAACCTTCTTCTTATTGTTCGTGCACACACGTTTACTCCACGCACTTCATTAAGCTCGGTTTTGATGTTAACTGACGTGAGGAAACGATTTCGCAGGGAAGTTATAACAATAAATCGGTCATCACGACCTGTGGTTGCTCGAGTTCTGCCTGTACCACGTCTCCTCCTGTAAGAACCTGTCTCTACAAACCTTCTGTATATTCTAGAAACCGTAGACTGGTTTAAATTTAAATTTCTACCAATCGTTCGTTGATCCAAGCCCTCCCGCACCAATGCTACAATTTGTGCCGCTTGTTCGGACGAAGTATCCATATTATGGTTCAAAAACTCTCGATGTATTAAAAAACTAACCCAACAATTATGCTGGTAACAATAATTCAATTGACAAAACAAAAAAAAATCAATGAGAATCAATTTAAAACTTTGCTATAAATAACACGCAAATCTGATACTACAAGTAAATTTTCTTTCCCGGCTATATTCATTTGTTTTACTGCAGTTCTATTTTTAAATTTAATTTTTTTTTAAGATTAAGAGCCAGTCTTTCCATATTTATATAATTTAATCTAAAAAGTTTGCATACTTATTATAAAAAATCCTTTTAGAGTAAACCTGAACTTTGATGCAGTTTATGAGTCCGTCAGTGTATAAGCAGACTACTGAAAAATAGCATTTAAAAAGTTTTTAATAAAGAAGAAAATATCAAGAATAGCATGCCACTTTTCCCTAAAATGTATTGTTTTGTTAGAATAAGTAGCATACGACCATGGCTATTCTTGATTTAATTAATACTTTTTAAAGTGCTATTTTCAGTAGCTGGGTTTAAGTTTTAAACTTTTTTTTCATATATTTATTTATGTCATAACTATTTCTTTCTTTATGTGATATGTCCTAGCTAGTCCTACAAGTATTCGTTTAGTGCTTGTAATATAGACACATGTAGCTTAATATCACGCCCTACCTACCTACACATAAAATGAGTTATCTATCTTACATAATATGCCACATTTTATCACTATTGTCATTATAATCTTTAGATGACGATGAAATGGAACATGAAAGCATCTGGCCGATTCTGATTATAACATTCAGCGTCACAACTGACATTTGAGATACTTGCTATAATAGATAAATATTATTTGTAGGATCGCAGACAGAAAAGCAAGTAATTCACGCCCTCTTTACCAGGGCTTTCATCATCCCGTGCTGTTGTTTATCGGAGTCTGCAAAACATTGTGAACAAAATTGTTACAAAATCGATAACTCCACCTTGCACTCTTCTACTGAATTTCACAACCCCTATAATCTCTTTTGTTAATTTTACGAGAGATGTATGTGCCATGGATTGTGGCAAATGGGCAGATGTATTCTCTATCTGCCTACCCGGGACTGAGGTTTGATATAGACATTATTTTGTAGAAGTAATTTTTTACTTTATTTATTGAAAATCGGCTTTACTACTGAGTATGCCCTCATAATATATCTGTCTTCTGGGCGAGAAATAAGAATGATGCAATAAAGAGAGATTTCACCCGGAATATTATCGCTTTAACGCGTCATGGTAAAGTTAACGTCTGGTTAATTTCATAAACAAACTCTCCAAGATTAACTTTTCCTGGAACTTCCTTAAGTGTAGTACATATTCTACAGTACAGTGTTATAATTGGAAGAAGAACGGTCTACTGTCGTATCTTGGAGAGAATAAATAGCACGCACGAATGTTCCATGCGTAGAACCATTTAAGAGCAGACAGGCACACTCACGCCTTGTCCGTAACTAGTGTTCTCACTCAATCGAGGAAAACACCCGCTATTATCAATAAAACAGCACGATAACACGCGAATGACAACGAAATGAAAACTAGTTCTGCATGGAAACTTGTATTATCATAAGCGAAACATGATTTGATGTGATCACATACAAACGTGCAAGCTGATCAAATATCTACTTTCATATTACGAATGATCAAAGCGAATAAGATATGGGAAATTCATCAAAAACATAATAGATAGGTTATATAGCTTTTTATTTTTATATAGAACACGTCAATTAGACTTCGCCTTGCCTGATGGTAAGCTGAAGGCAAAGTCTCAGAAAAGAGGGTCACCATTACTTACACATACCATGTGACAATGGTGACACTCAGCTTGACGGCCTCATCATATGGTCAATAAATCTGTACCTAGGACAATAAATATAGGGTATAGAATCAAATTCTGATTGTCCTATATTATTATTATTATTTGATACACTAGCAGCTCTACGAGCTGATACGTGTATATCACTGCACTTGTGTTCTTAATTATTGAAATGTTTGTCAAGTCTATTTTTGAAACAGTTCACTGTTGGAGCACTTATTACAGTTTCCGGGAGAGAGTTCCACAAGTTCATCACTCGATATGGCAAGAAGTTCTGGGGTTGCTAGCACATGGAGGTTTGGTTAACTTCAAGGAATAGCCTCTAAGACGGGTGTTCTGGTTCATCATGTACAAATCTTTTATATAAACTAGGAAAATTTACTGGTTAAGGAGTTGACTTTACGATTGAAAGGTCCCGGATTCCAAACTTGTTGCATATTCCTTTTATTACAAAAGAATATTATCTTCGTTATGTACTTATATCGCATATGACACTTAGATACAAAAAAAAACTCTTCGTCATTAGTTATTGTTGATATCTCACAAAAGGGCGGTAAGTTTCAGTGTTGGTCTTTCAAGTGTTGATGAATAATAAATTAAGAACACAAACAAACCTAATGACATTAAATCGTTGCCCTACAGCTGTCATTGAGCATCTAATCTTGATCGGACATATCTTGTTATTTCGTCAAGTATTTTTAACGCGAATATTATAAAACAATAATACTCCGATTCTAGGAAATGCATTTAAACGTTATAACTAAGTAGATATTATCGTTTATTTATCGTGTTAAGAAAGTAATCTTATGTTTATCTCACTGTAGCTACTGACACACACACCTACCTACCCCTAACGAGAGAACCTATGGGTTAGAGTTATGAGAGTTATGTACAGTCCACAAAGTATATAAGTATAAACACACCTTTTCATGCAACTTTACACGCAAAGGTATATACTTATATCCTTCGTCGACTGTACTTACTACATGTATCTATAGTAACGAACTAATTCACACAAAATTCGCACTTAATTCTGGCAGGTAAAATTTCAGTCCAAACTCCACACTCCACACTTGACGCTAATATATTTACCCCTTATTACCTACGTGGTACCGGAAATCAGATTTGGCCAAATGTGAGACCAAATCAAGAATGTAATAGTGAACGTATGTATACTTATATAGTAACTAGTAAATAGGAAGGATATGCCATCGACACAACAGAAAAGGGTCCGTTCAAGTATTCAAGTATTCCAAGTGGTCCTTTAAGCGGAGCGTGAAAAAGCATATGATGAGGCCGTCAAGCTGAGTGTCACCATTGTCACATGGTATGTGTAAGTAATGGTGAACCTCTTTTCTGAGACTTCAGCTTACCATCAGGCAAGGCGAAATCTAATTGACGTGTTCTATATATAAAAAAAAATTACGTAAGCAGATTTATTACAATTATTTAGCCCCCCCCCCCTTCCCCTTGTCAGTAAAAGTAAGCAAATCTCACCCCCCCCCCTCATACTTATTGGTATCTATATGCATATTTCTTTTCATGTTTGCTTTTATAGGGTAATATATGGGTAATGGGTATGGGTAATGCATGCTATATTATGTGTAGAAAAGTAAATAACTACTGCTTACGTAGGTACTCACATCTCCATACAGCTCCAAGGACAACGAATGCCTTATTTTATTCGCCTGCTTCATTCGTCCAGATCTTGATATAGATAGCTGCCTCCTGCTGTCCATTGGAGGAGTTTCACTCCTCTCTTCTGCTACGTCCTCTTCAAGTGGAGCTTTTCTTCTCTCCGCAGTGTTAAAAATGGACTTCAAAAATTTCGCCATTTTTTATTTAGTTTAGGTATTATGAGATCTGAAAAATTAGATTTTAAATTCATTTATTGTTGTTAATTCATTTTATTTACATTTTAGACACTATAAAATTGTACACTTCTGAGAGATTTGAGCAGGAACCTAACATGTTCATATTTTCCATATTAGATTAGAGATCTTGATTGAGAAGCTCGCTTTTAGGTAAAAAGGTAAAGGTAAAAAAAAGGTAGTTCCGTGGACGAGTTGGGGACTCTGTAGTCCCCACATACCCGAGGAGAGTGCCAGATCGTGAGAGATGGCTCTGGGTCGGCCGAGGTGCGAGGGATATGCCTGTCAACCTCACCTTCGGCAACCAAAACGACCCACAGGCGGCGTGTGTTTTAGTCGGTTCGAGTCCGACATAACCTCTTCTGCCGGCTCCGGTGGGGAGGTATTCGTGGGGATTTTGGGCACGTAAAAAAAAGAGGTGCCATTAGTTATATAATAACTACCTAAAGGCGCATTTTCATTGTCGATAAATCCTTCGTTTGCCCGAATTCGGGGACTACCTGCAAGCGGGCTATCGAACAATGTAATTCTTCGTACGATAAATCGGTTAATTCAATGCTTGGACTTACCGCATACGGGATAGCGACCAATGAATTTATTCGGTCGATACAAAGCATTCGGGGACATTACGACAACCAATGTAAACAGTTCCCCGCATGTGTACGGTATGGCAAATCTCTCGTACCCAGCATACGGGCCGTAACGACTTATTAGTCGTTACCCCCACATGCGGGATGCGGAAGATTTTTCAAACGCATGCCACATGGCCCGCACGGTAGAAATCGTTAAGGTATATTTACCTTGCCTTGCATGCCACATGGCCCTAATTGGCCATGTGGCATGCGTTTGAAAAATCTTCCACATCCCGCATGTGGGGGTGCTAACGAATTATGAAAATGCGCCTTAAATATCTATCTTCGGTTATCTACCGGTTGTGGAATCCATAGTTAAAGCCCTTAGTCTAATACACAGTAGCCCATGATGGCCCACAGCCAACCAGCGTCATTGTGTATAGCCAAAATTGGTTTAATGTGATAATTGAATTATTTTTAAATTTTTTCCTCATTCGCATTTTCATGAAAATAAGCACTAAAATTTATGACAATTAATCTAGAAGATAGACTATCGTTTTAGCACTTAGCGTCACCTGTATACCTATGTACAAGACTACGACTGAAACACTCTATTATCAATGATAACATTACCCAATCACGATATAAAACTAATAGGAATTGCTCCATAGCTATCGTTTGCAACACAATGCTGTACAAATTTTCAACATAATTCGAAACGCGATTTGCTGCCAACTGACATTTTTTTATACCACTTAGGTGTCAGACAAGCGCACGGCCCACCTGATGGAAAGTGGTTACCGTGGTCTATGGACGTGTGTAACACCAGAGACACTCGCGCTGCCAACCCTGTAAGCACAGAGTTTCTGTGCCGTCAGTGTAGAGGACCAAGCAGGACAAGCCTTTAGTAATCCCACTGACAGCACAAATTCACCAGTGAGGTCTGGCTACCCTACTCACCGCTGGGAACACAACACGAAGTTATTATAGCCGCGGTATTCTGTAGGGCGGAGGTACTTCCCCAGTCGAACTGCTCAATTGGGCGGAAATACCGCCGTGTCCTACCTCCTGTTCTATATAGGTACTTTTATGCTTATTCATTATTATCTTCGTATAAGTCCCGGTCACATTCTAGTTTACTCCTCTGCTCCCGCTGTTACTCCTCCATTTTGCACGGTGCTTGTGCATCTATGGTAGACCATTCGCACGCAAGTCATCTTAGACGATGTCTGTCTAGCTTCTGCCATTCATAACGGAACCCGTTCAAGCGCCATGGCAAGATTTATTTTGTATAGTCAAAGCGATCGGCAATTCTTGTGTGTAACTGCACATGCACCACAGCTTTTGTTTAACATAACATAAACATAAACTCACGCCTATATCCCCGAAGGGGTAGGCAGAGGTGCTAGCACCTACACACACAGCTTTTGTTAGTGTATTATAATCATAGGAAAGGATCACTAATATAGACAAAACAATGACGTGATTATTCATTGATTTATATTGTGACTCTCATTGTGATTAATCGTATTTGTAGCAAAAAACAAGCTTGTTAGTTTCAACTGCTACTAAGTAGCTAACCGCGTAATCTACTCTATTATCTAGGTACACATTGCGGCTATTGTAGGGTACTCTACTCACACTGCAGATATCTACAAGACACTTTTTATGTTCCGTAGGCTTATGCATATACCTAATAGGTAGGTAGGTACTAAACTCTAGTCAAGTAGATATTATTTCTAACATAACATAAACATAAACTCACGCCTAAATCCCCTAAGGGGTAGGCAGAGGTGCTAACACCCACATTTCGCCAGTTTATGTTTAGGTCCCATTGTAATAGGTGGCGAACCTATTGCCATTAACCGGACACTTATAAAACTGCGATAAATACACACATAACTTCGAAAAGCATCGAAAAGTCATCAGTGTGTGCCATGGTAAAACCTGGGATCGAACCCGAGACCTCGTCTCAGCAGTCCATTAACCATACCACTAGACTACCGCGGTTACCGATATTATTTCTAGTATACATATATATAAAATATATGTATAAAAACTAAAGATATGAAGTATCAAAGATTTCATTCCTACCTACTTGAAATGTCTAGACGCCAAATAAACAGATAGATAAGTAATAAAAAACTAAATATTCTAGGACAGTCTATTTACAAAAAACCATTTAGACCCAAAGAAAGCTTAACTTGACTAGCTTGCAATAAGTGACATTTTTATTATTTTCTTCTACATGTTTATCCACTTTCTAGAACCCGTAACTTAAGCTAGTAAAGCTATACTTACTATCAAGCTAGATAACGTTTGTATTATTTCGCAAAACTAAACTTGAATATTAAAATTGAACGAAAAACTGAGTGCCACGCTTACCTTCCACCGCGTCCATACACTTTGATAAGCTTGTTTGATATTGCAACGCACACTTTTCGCCAGTTTGATAACACGCGCGAATTATACAGGAGCGTAAACACACTGCACTCTATCAAATAATCGCCTTCTATTTACCATATTTCCATTTTGATAAGATTACGGTATCGGATAACGGCTTTTCATAAGATAAAACTTATCATTATCGTGTTAATGGATATTTTAAACTTGATTTAGAGATATTGACAATTGATTGTTATTGTAATTGAGTTTTCTAGCATAATAATAATATAGATAATAATTGGTGCTTTAATTGTAATCTCATTTTGAATTCACTTTTGTTGCAATAGCAATAGTGCGCTGTGAAATCTCAAAACTTAGCACCTAAGGGATTGGTTTGGAATTTATGGGAAAATGACATGACTGCCAATGGCCTTGAATATCCAAAACCATCCGAAGTGTAGAAGTAAAAGTCGGAAGTCGGACCCTGGAGTCCGAGATGAGTCTTGGATGTAACTGAGTAAGGGAACACTTCACGGATATCTGTGGAACACTCGCGTCATTAGTAGCTATTTTGTATTTGCAAATATCGCGTTACAATGTCTACTATTATCAATCAATAAAACTAATTACACAATCGTAGATGTCAGCTTATCAATATTAAAAAGTACAAATCGCATAATAAACCTACGATTATTAAGATTTAGGAGGTGCCATCGGGACGTGCTGAGATAGCCTCTTGACGGCGGCGCAAACCCATTCCTAACACAAGCAAATCGTAATTTAGGTTAGCTTTAGTATTAAAGTAATAGGGATATTTACCATGTTGTACTGTACTGAGTTTCCGATATTTCGGTACTGTTGCAAGCACCATGATCACGGAGGAACTGCTGTGATCATAGTACTGTACTGAGTTTCCGATATTTCGGTACTGTTGCAAGCACCATGATCAAGGAGGAACTGCTGTAATCATGGCACTGTGCTGAGTTTTCGATATTCCGGCGCTGTCTAGCAACAGCGCCGGAGGAACTGCTGTGATCATAGTACTGTACTGAGTTTCCGATATTTCGGTACTGTTGCAAGCACCATGAGCACGGAGGAACTGCTGCGATCATGGTGCTTGCAACAGCGCCGAAATATCAGAAACTCAGTACAATATAACAATCAACAACAAAGTAATCGGGATATTTACCATGGTAAATATCCCGATTACTTTAATACTAATGTGAGTGACCATGATAGTTTAAATACTTATATTTAGCTTAGCTGTTTATCAGAAGAGGTTAGGGGGGAATACTAGTAGTTTCGAATACTAATATTCAGCAGTCAGCATGAAAGCCTGCGCCTAGGTCACATGTCGTTCAATGTGTTTGTGTAGTATCGAGACTGTTTAGCAAAAGGCAAAATTAGACATTATTACGAGACAATCATAGTTTTAGAACCTGGATATTTTTTTCTTCTATCTTCTTTTTCATATTGTAAGGTGTGTTCGGCTAAGATCGGATCTGGTAGAAGATCGTATCATGTAAATATCCAGCGAATTAAGGGCAATTTTTCGATGCTGGCAACATAGAATGCAACTCCATTTTATTGTACCCCTCTCCTCAGACCGCGTTTGTTGCTGCGAGTGATAGGTTGTGTGTAGTGACAAGTTAAAAAAAAAGGACATTTTTCTCGTTTTGGACAGCGATCCGAACTTTACCCACCGACTTTTTTTAAGTGATTTCGGTATGTATTCACTTGTTTTCATTAATATTTAAATTGAATAATAGAAATTGTCATATAACCTCTAGATTACAGTATTTGAAATTGCTCTAGGGCTCTTGTAAGCTGAGATCCGATCTTACCATCATCCGGTAAAGATCGGATTAAAACAGTCCGATCTTTTTTTGCGTAAAATACGCCACCGGTTCTCAAACTACTATTTAAAAATAATATAGTAAGTATTAGTAGATTTTATAGTAAGTATTATATTTATTAATGTCAACTGTCGACTAAATAGATAATTAAAAAATAATTGAAATGCTCAATAGGTTAAAGTTTATGTGCCATTACAAAGTGCAATAAGTAGATATAAATAACAATTATACCGGTACCAAAAAGCTTCTAAGTACAGTATTTTTGCTACATACGATTTTAATTTAGCGTTGATTTACTTATATGAATAAGTGTTGCCTAAAAAATCCCAAAGAAACTGTTATTGGTTATATAAGTTTGCTAAAATAATAATGTTGATTCATATACTTTATGGTTTTTATTACTTCCCAAACATGAGCAAGTACTTGCAATATTATATAATATATGTAATTTATTCAATTATGATTTTACTGCCTATGTTAATAATGGTTTCTTCAACAAATTTTATAGCCCCATCAAATGATTTCTTATACACTGACGGACTCATAAACTGCATCAAAGTTCAGGTTTACTCTAAAAGGATTTTTTATAATAAGTATGCAAACTTTTTAGATTAAATTATATAAATATGGAAAGACTGGCTCTTAATCTTAAAAAAAAATTAAATTTAAAAATAGAACTGCAGTAAAACAAATGAATATAGCCGGGAAAGAAAATTTACTTGTAGTATCAGATTTGCGTGTTATTTATAGCAAAGTTTTAAATTGATTCTCATTGATTTTTTTTTGTTTTGTCAATTGAATTATTGTTACCAGCATAATTGTTGGGTTAGTTTTTTAACACATCGAGAGTTTTTGAACCATAATATGGATACTTCGTCCGAACAAGCGGCACAAATTGTAGCATTGGTGCGGGAGGGCTTGGATCAACGAACGATTGGTAGAAATTTAAATTTAAACCAGTCTACGGTTTCTAGAATATACAGAAGGTTTGTAGAGACAGGTTCTTACAGGAGGAGACGTGGTACAGGCAGAACTCGAGCAACCACAGGTCGTGATGACCGATTTATTGTTATAACTTCCCTGCGAAATCGTTTCCTCACGTCAGTTAACATCAAAACCGAGCTTAATGAAGTGCGTGGAGTAAACGTGTGTGCACGAACAATAAGAAGAAGGTTAAAGGAAGCGGATATCACCCCTTTTAGACCAGCAAATGGTCCAAAGTTGTCTACAGCTCACAGACAAGCTCGCTTAAGATTTGCGCGTCATCACCTGAATTGGACAGAAGAGCAGTGGGCCTCTGTATTGTTCACGGACGAGTGTAGGACATGTTTATATGGTGCAGATGGTCGCAGAAGAGTCTATCGTCGACGTGGGGAGCGATATGCTCAAAGTTGCATTGAGGAGCGTGTTCCTTTTGGAGGCGGTTCATGTATGGTCTGGGGTGGCATATCGATGAACGGGCGAACCGAACTTGTGTTCATAGACATGGTCCGTCAAAACGGTAATAGAGGGGGTTTGACAGCACATCGCTACATAACAGAGATATTAGAAGATCACGTGGTGCCTTACATGGGATTCATAGGCGAAAATTTTACTGTAATGCAGGATAATGCCCGGCCGCATGCAGCTGCACAAGTTCAACATTATTGCGAAGAGGTTGGGATACGTACAATGAATTGGCCAGCACGCAGCCCGGATCTTAATCCCATCGAGCATGTTTGGGACAATTTAAAAAGAGCTGTATATGCGAGAAACCCTTCGCCCACGACAGTGGCAGCACTAAGAACAGCACTTTCAGAAGAATGGGACAATATTCCGCAAGATCTTTTAAAAACCCTTATAAAATCTATGCGGAACCGATTAGAATCCGTAATAAGGGCACGTGGGGGTAATACACCTTATTAAAACACAAATAAACCCTTGCATAAAGTTTGTGTCTATTGTTAAAACCAATTTTTTAATTAAACCAATTTTTCTTAAATTTCTGTTTTTTCTTCAATAAAAGTCTTAAGGTCCTTTCCAGTACATAAACTTAAACTTAAAGATATGACCCTACGCTGTTTTAAAGTTCACGAACCAATCTAGAGGTTTCAATTTAAATCTGCATAGAAAGTATGCATACTTGGTTAAAATATTTATTTCAAAGTCGTCTATTACTTTGATGCAGTTTATGAGTCCGTCAGTGTAGTTAGAGACTGAGAGGTAAGCAAAAAAAAAGTGAAACTATTTTCGAACTTCTCACTTAACGGGTGGGGCAAAAGAGTTTTCGAAAATCCTTAAATTCAGTTTTGTTTCTTTAAAAATAAGGGAATGTTTCCTTTGACTGAAATTCATTATCTTCATGTAAGTACTTTCCCTCCAGATCAACTTCCACCCTTTAGATTACTGCTGACGCTAAACGCTAACGAATCTAGCTGACTGACGGTAGACTATTTGTCTACACATCAAATGTACAATAATGTGAATTCGAAAGTAGTTACACTTTTTAGTTGCTCACCTCCATGTCCGTCTCACCCGTCCATTGCATAAGTTTGAGAAACATAATTTTCTTGAAATTGGACAAGCAGGAAAAGATCGGACTATAAAAGCAGTAAAAAAATAAATAAAACGCTCCCGCTACACATAAAAGGTATTTCTTTTTAAATAAAATATCTCTGTAAACTACAAGAAAGAGCGGATATTTTGCTCTTATGCATCATATCCTACTAGTAATAGAAGTGAAATTAGATAGTAGTCCGGTCTTACCACCCGAACGTCCGATCTTTTCCTGCCTCTTTAAAATTCTTACCTGAATTTTGAACTGCTTTTAAAACCAAACGATTATGCGTAGGAAATCTAGCAACCTCACGATAATAGCACGGTTTCTTACGCGTAGTTTACTGTATATTTGGTTGGGCTAACTTACATATGACTAGAGAAAACAAAAAAATTGGAACACCCTCTTAACCCACCAAAAATCCGTCCGAACTTAGCCGAAGACACCTTACCAACCTGCCTGAAGGTACAGCCTATAGCTCATATATTTAACTTTTTCTCACGTAGATAAGATTCAAAATGGCTTGTAATGTTTTACCTCAAAAAGCCGTTGCCGGTCGCAGTGCGAATTTACCCTATTTCATGGTTTCATTCTGTTTTGTTTTGTTCAAAATAGGGCTTGAAAAGAACATAATAATTTCTTTTATATTCAATTTTATAAAGGACGTCTTTTAAAATATAAAACTATACAATAAAACACAACAAGGAGACTCAATAAAAATACTTATAATCTGTTTAAAATGTACAATAGACAAAATACCTATACGCCGAACAAGCGCCGTTTTTACAAAATGGTGCTAGGTTTACAAAAGACTAGCAAAATTAGCGCTTACAGACACTCGAGCGGTAACTTCATATTGAACAACTGTAGGAATGTGTTGTGATATACAAAGAAACCTATACTAAATATATAGAAAAATAACTGAATATTACAGTGAACTTACTTCTAACTGTAAGTCCATGACTAAGTGCCCGCTTGACAGCAATAGGGTCGACCTGCTTTGTGAGACCGAAAATCATAGTTGATGAAAAGTAGTTGTCAAATCGTTCGAAAATACAGCTTCAATAATAATTATTAGAATAACCACGAATTGAAAAAATAATATAAATTATTAAGTTGCTACACTGGATGATTTGTTGCATGTAAGTAATGCAATAATGGCATTAAATTATTTCACTGGATGATTGGTTGTATGTAATTAATGCAATAAACTAAATCACTGGTTAGTTTGCTCAATAGAACTAGTACAACACTAGCATTATACATAGTATAATCAAAAGTTTGTAATACATGGATACATTAATAAATATTACACTCAAGTGTCTGTAAATTAACATAATTATTACAAAATAAACTAAAATGTTTTATAAAACAATGTTATATTATATTAAAGTAATCTATATTGAAGTTTAGCCATTTTTGCAAATTATCGTATTGTTACAAAGTTGGCAAGAACAACACTATAAAGTTAAAAATAAGTATTACATTTTCATTTGCATTGGCAATATTTTAATTTATTTTAACCAGTTGACTGGTTGACGCTAAGTATCATAATTATTAAAATGAAATTACAGAATCGATTATTTTCAATCGAATAACAGTCCTATTAAACCGATTAACGATCGAATACTGAAACGTGAGGACATCAGCTGATGAAATTTAAAATATTCTAAATTTAAAAAGAAAATGCAGCGCTGCACCAATCAAATACCTACATACCAAGGTGAGCATTATCAACAGAAGGTATATGTAGTTCCCGGCATATATCTTGACCCCAAGCTAAAGAAACGAGACGCGCGGGTTTCAGATTGTTTAATATAACTTATTATTATTTATACTGTTGATTGATGGCACTTGGTGGGATTTGTTATTACAGATATTAAGAAAACACTCGTACTTTTTCTACAAGTTTATAGAAGGATGTTCTAAACTGTTTGCGAACCTTTGAGGCGTAAGGCGAAACCGGTCAGGGCCCAGATTCTACTAAGCTTATGTCATAACAAAACCACTGTTATACCACTTGCAAAAAAATGTCATTAAATTTTACACTTTATTGCTATTTGGTTAAAGTCCAAAATTGAATGATAAAAAGTTCATTCAATTTTACACTTTATTGCTACTTGGTTAAAGTCCAAAATTGAATGATAAAAAGTTCATTACATTTTTCATTCACTCTACAAGGTGTCATATAATTTTTTACTTTAACAACATGACAGTAAAGTCTATTATCAAATGTCATTTATTGCTGTGTTTCTGGCATGACAGTGGTTTTGCCATGACTTAAAATTAGCGGCATCGGGGTCCAGGTCTAACAATAAAAAAGTCTGTGGAAAAGTACAAGCGTGTTCTTAATTTGTGTAATCTTTTGTTGATAGATTTGAGCGTCGCACTTTAAATTTGAGAGATGCTTAAATTTAAGAGGCGTTCAGTTGATAAACAGCACAGACCCGGCCTCAGATAAATGATTTGAGTCAACAATAGTGCCCGGAAGACAGCCAGAGTCTCACCTCCTACTACGTGAGACCGAATTCATTGATTGGCAAAATGTGGGTGTTAATTCACCTCTGCCTAACCCTCCGGGGATAAAGGCGTGATTGTTTGTATGTGTATGTATGTTCAGTAGATGAACAGTGTCTCTTCAGTATTCGAACGTAAGTATCTCTTTCCCGTATTTATAGTTGAGTACTAAATAATTATTGATTTGACACAATTAATTCAACTGTACTGTCATTACATTTTCACGGAATATAAAGTCAGAATACCCTCGTTAATATAGAAACTAATGTCATCAAACAATCACATTACACAGAATAGTGACGTGTTTGGTAATAACTAATGGTGACACTCAGCTTGACGGCCGCATCATATGCCTTTTCACGCCCCACTTAAAGGGCTCGAGACTGTAGGAAGAAGTAAACACGTGAGCTGGTTATGAATTCCAGGCCTTAATGGTGCGACAAAGGCAAGAGTCTCCGAACCGCTTGGTTCTTGATCAGATATTTTGCACCATGTGCGGGTGATATCTAAGCCCTGCACGTGTTGTCCTGTCACAAGATTTTCGTCGGGATCAAGTTTTTTTTTTTAATGGTGACGAATGTCAAAGTACTAAAAAAACAGCGTTGGGTAATCAAATTGTAACACGGATGTGTGCTTGACTACGTTAATTTACAATAGGGTTGTATCCTATTTTTTTGTATTACCGTAAACTGTACATTTTATAATAATATAATGAACTGTAAAGTGAACCTTTCTTATGAAAAATAGTTTTAAAGATATTTGATTTTAAAAATTATATTTCTCGAGCCGCCCGAAAACCCTCCAGGCAAAATCGTGGCACGTGGTGATGTCACAGCGCGTTGGCCGGAACACTCCTGATTTTATATTCCGTGTTTAATTGTTTGAATTATTTACATTTGATTACTGACCTGAACAAATCAGTCAAGACAAAACAATGTAGCTCTGAACAGCTATTAACTGCATTATTAACTAACCGGACGAAGCAAAAATAAGTAATATTGCCAGTGTTCTATAATATATAAATTATCTCTTTACTTCCCCACAATAAAGGCACTCTATTAATTCTTTTCTTCTTTTCAAATCATTGGGACTCACTGTCTTATAAATTAAATTCCAATCATTATATTAATGACTGCTCACCATTATAGAATATTAACCCCCGACCTATCACATAATTGTAGAGACAAACTATACAATAATTATTATTTATATTTACAGTACTGTAATTTAAGCTAGAATACAGCCAAATGCCGATTAAATGACGTTATTGGCACGCTTTAGGAAAGCTGATATAGTGTCAACATTTCTCTTTTTATAGATATTGGCTCCTGTATTAAAAATCGTGCAGTTAGTTCCTACATCATCTAAAGTTATATTTAGCGTCCAAAAATGCTGTTATATAATTCTAAACATCAAGTTTTGTCTATACGAAACGCGTAGCTATAGAAATATTATACTTAAATAATTCGCAACATCGATATCACCACGAAAAAATACAATTCTTAGGGGCTTAGAACACTATTATAGGTTTCTTTATAAATTTATTTTAAGAGAACAATAACGATGCATGATACATGATGTAGGTACCGTAAACTGGGGTTACTTTATGACCACTGGGTACCTTTGGGACAGTTAAATGTCATTTTTTTAAAAAAAGAATACAAGTATCACCACCACATCACATCTGACGGGTGTCGTAAGAGGCGACTAATGGAAAAATACGCAGAAGATATCACTGCGAGAGAAGGAAAACTCGAAATGAAAACTATGTACCGACCCGTCTGGCCAACGTGGTAACAGTAGGCCAAAACTCGCAACATTGGGTGAGGCCTATGTTCAGCAGTGGACTGCGATGGGCTAATTGATTTCAAACGCAGCAAGCAATCATAAGAAACTGACGAATGACAGGAATAACATATCCACTTCGGAAGTCATGGTACTTATTAAAGATTTATATTATTATTTATAATTAAAGAAATATATTTTAAATTGTTCCAAAGATACTTAGTTGTCACATAATATCCCCAGTGTGCGATAATGAAATATTTTCTCCACCTAAAACTACATCTTATGTTGTCTAAAAATGGCGAAAATATTTCTTACTTTATAAAATATATGTCAACCATTATTTCGAACAAAATACATAATAAGTTAGTACTACTAATTTGTTTATAATTATCTTAAATAGTTTAGGAATATTATATTTCTTTTCGAATAAAGAACCGAATACCACATAACATAAATATATTCCATTTAGTAAGGTGCCTAACTACAGGTAATCTCGGTGTATTTTTTAATATTTTTCGTTCGAAAACAAACTACTAATTTAATTAGCTGTTTATTTGAATAATATGTGTTTGTGGATAAAGTCACATCAAGATTTTTCACCTTTAGTTAAATATCTAACCAAACTGAGTGTAGGTGAATTCAACCAAGAATTAAAACAAAAATATTAATAAATAATGTTCAACTAATTATAGACTCCTCAGAAGACTAGTTTGATTTTAAACTCTAGATATACAATAGACTGAAATTGAAATGCGAACGAGTGAACCGCACCTGTATAGTATTTTATAAGCGTAAAGAAAATAAATTAAAAACCTTGGCGCTTAAGGTTAAGCGAAGCTGCGAACTATCACTATATAAAGATTTTTTTCAAGAATAAAATTATTGTCTCTGGTCTGTCATGGATGTTTGTTTACATGTAAAACTTCACATAGTCGTTAGAAAGGCTGTTTATAAAACATGCTCAGAAGAAAATTTTTGGTTTAATTAAGAAGAATAGTTAGTAAAACAATAACTGAACATCTAAACTCTCAACTTTGAAAGCTAAAAGAAACTTAAAGCTGAGTCAAATCATTTCAAAATATATGAAAAAATTTCTAGTGTGGTAAGCCGTAAGATGTACCAGTAGATGTGTTGCCAGTCTAAAGTGTACAGTAATGTCTTAGTATCAGAAGAGTTGTATGCTTGTCAACATAAAAATACTATATTTTTTAGCTTTTTTAAATGTTAAATAGTATTATTATTTTTTACTGTTTATACTCCATTTGGCTTCAATTCTGATGTGTCTTTCAATTATTTATATTTACAAAGTTAGTTTATTTTGTTTACAAACTCAGTTTATAAATAAAAGGTGACTAAAAGCCGAAAAAATACCGAAATCGATCCACTAGTTCATGAACTAGTGGTTCGATTTCGGTATTTAGTCAGAAGCATGAAGTAGATTATTTTATTTGTGTAAAAAGTCAGATCAAGGTTGTATACCATCAGTTAAGTACCTAGCCAAGCGGAGTTTAGGTAGGGTAGTCCATCACTGTCAACATTAAGAACTCATTGCCACGGAAGTGTCCAGGGTACACGGCAAACCGTATCCTGTCGTCAGTGAGGTAGTTCAGTTAGGCAGTCAATATTATGCAAAATAAGTTTTTATATTGCACTTTTCACGGTTTGTATAAGCTGTTAAGGGATCTCTCTGAGCAGCGAGTCCACCAGGATGCGCATATGTAATTCAGTTTCGGGCAACTGACTTAAGAATCTGAATCACAATTGTATCAGTTTTGGGCATCATGGTGGGCCTACAGAAATACATAAGATAGTTTATAAAAATAAATTGTACAAATAAAATACGTTCCGTATAATAACTAAGTATCGGACTATTAGAGTTTACAATAATTTTCACAAGTTATTTCTATTAGTTATTCGTTTGTAGATTGAGTTGCATTGTTAGAGTGAAGATTATATTATAATGTAATAGGCCTGATAGAGGATCCTAAGTACGGAGTTCTATGAACAATGATACTGTTATGCCGATTAAGGATAACGCAATCTATTGTTTAGTAGTGAAATGACTAACAAATTCAGTGTTCTCTAACGTTACAGAATGACTTAATAAAAAACAATACATTTCCATCCGAAGCTTTCAGATAGCTGCATTATTTATAGTAAATATTTTATTAAAATTCTGGCAACACTGAATATGTTTTGTCAAATTTGTTTATTACAATATTGAACACGACCTTCACCCTCACAATGCGGTACTTAGCAGCGCTATACAAGATATATACACGTTCACATTAATAGCTAATATTAACGTACTGACCGGCGTGACATGGCGTAATGTAACATGTACACACGGCCAAGAAAATAAGTATACATCTTGACATGTGTACACTTATCTCCTTGGCTGTGTGTACACTATCGAGTATTCGTATAGACAGTACGGAGAAACAAGCGAGCAAGAACCTCAAGTATACGTCATACTGACTTGTTCACTGCGAATGTTACATTACGCGCCGAAACACCAGTCGGTAGCCTTACACGACTTGGTCAGAGTCGTCCCTTGTGCTAGAAACTACATCAGTCGTGGTCGACGTCCCCGCACTCCTATACAATTTTAGATTAGAATCCGTATAATCTAGAATTTTTCTACTGGAATGCCTAACATATAACATCTGTTTGTGGTAGATTTTTAGTGCCCCTTTTATGGTGATATACGTGAGCCCACCTAAAAATGTTCTGTGTAAGTTATTTTGTATAGAACGGAAGAAAATCTTGCCTATTATAGTGGATATGGTCGGTAGCAGTAATGCTGAACAGAATATCCTTGTGGGTGATAAGTGGTTGCTTCCATTGGGGTTTTGGTTGTTTGTGTTGCCCGTTATTATTGCTCCTCTGTCACCTTCGACACTGAAAATGTCAAAAAATGTTTTTAGTTTTCGGAGTTATCTCATTAAATTAGTCAGGTACTTGGACGCTTAGGAGCTTCATTAAAGGCCAGCATCCAATCAAATGGCTAAAGAACAACTAGCCAAATTCAATGAGGAAACTTTTAACTAGATGGCTGAACGTCATTCATTTAGTTAACTTAAACTGACTGACGTATTACTCGTTTATTTCTCTATATCTAATTTTAGTGCCCTAGGTATTGCATACAGAGTATACTGTAAATAAGGTCTCGCTGAGACCTCCGCCACACCCTTCTAACCCAATCCATCCGAGTCTAGGGACGCTGTTTTGATGACTACTAGCTAAGCAAAAAAAAACTGAGCCAAACTTGAAACACTTGGCTAAGTTCTGGTCAGGGATCGACGAAAGGCTGGTGTTTAATACGCCACGGTGTCAAGCGCCAAGTTAGAATCATATATAAAAACTGCACTCACTTGCCAAACGGTAGTATATACGACAAGGCGGGTATCTTCGCGCAGTACTTCCTGAGGAAGAGCAGTACAGAGTCCTCCCAGTTGTACATCTTGGCGCTGATGAGTGTCACTGGGATCGTTGGTAGCAGTACCAGCAACACCAGCGGGTCTGCTGACTCCATCATTTCCAAACCTTCTCTGTGACCTACCACCTGGAACAGCCAAACATTTTCCTCTATAAATCTTAGTTTATGAAATAATTCTTTAGATACCTTTCTATAGGTATATAACTACTCGGAGTGCGAGGGATATGCCCGTCAACCTCACCATCGGCAACCAACAATGACCCACAGGCGCCCGGCGTTTTAGTCAATTCGAGTTCACCTCTCCCACCGGCTCCGGTGGTGGGGTATCCGTGGTGTTTTATTTGGCACGTAAAAAAGGTATTAAACTACTATAAACTAACTCTAAACTTGCTAAAAAAGACAGGAATGTATGAAGGAGTCTGGCACGTTGCGCCGACTCCAAATAATTGGGACAAGATCAATTAGGTGACAATGACTTGCTAAAAAAATATTAATTTTTAACTACCCACATACATACATAATTATATTCACACCTGTAAATCTCCGACCGGTATCCAGATGTATGTATGTGTGGTATATTAACATAACACCCACATTTCAAGAACTATGATTTTCGGTACCACGTACTCAATAGAGGACAAAATACCCATGACGGAAATAAGCATACTAAAACAAAAAGGATTAATAACTGCAGAGGTCTAACGGCCTTGGCCTGTGATTGTGATACTGATAAACGGTGCGTCAAATTATCACAATTTTGTTGATAGAATATTGGATAAATTAAAGTATCAGTGAGATATGATATAAAAAAAATACGTTAGTGTGTTCACTTTAGATTATTCATTTATTTTCGGTGGTGCGTGCAGGGAATTAAAAAAAAAATCCTTCTTCTACATTATCCCTTTGAAACGTTTAAATATTTTTGTCCTAACATTTTCGGCATAACAAATTTGACATAGTTTTTATCCAACTACGGCGAAGCCAAAGGAGGGTTATGATTTTGACAGGCTATGTATGTATGTATGTAGGTTCGTCTGTTCCCTCATAGCTCCTAGCCTTTTTTGTTAGACTAAGTGGCATAGGATCATTTCAATCCTTGATATTTTTCTATTTAATACTTTTTATTACCAGGCATTCTTATGTCCGTTATAACTATGCCAAATTCATTGTCCGTTAAAAAGTATGAATCAAAACACTATGTCGAAGCATTCTTTCATATAGCGTTTCATGGCATACTGGCATACTGTATCAGTAAGAGTAAGGTTCACAACATTTGCTTCTTAGTATATGAAGATATAGAAATAATAATAATTGATTGAATAATGATTGACTGAGACGAGGTCTCGGGTTCGATCCAGGTTTTACCATGGCACACATCAATGACTTTTCAATGGCTTTTCGAAGTTATGTGTGTATTTATCGCAGGTTTATAAGTGCCCGGTTAATGACAATAGCCGGGCGAGCCTATTCCATTGGGACCTAAACATAAACTGGCGAAATGTGGGTGCTAGCACCTCTGCCTACCCCTTCGGGGATATAGGCGTGCGTTTATGTTATGTTATGTTTTAATAATTGACATAGTTACCGACACAGCTTATCAACATCTCTCAGTAACGGTGATTTTGATGGCTTGTGTATTTAACGTCAAATGTATTGACGTTAAATACACATACATAAGTGGAATAATCAGATTAGTCGCTAAATGAGGCGTGACAGACTGTTTTCGTGACATATTTTAGTCACGCCTAGTCTCAGATTGATGGACAATAGTGCTGTAAGTATCTGTTATAACAAAAATTTAACTAAACTAGACTAGTCCGACCGACTCAAATATATCACCTCAAATGATTGTATCTTACCCGTGCGATTTGTAGTTTAGACCGCGTCTATAAAGGGTCTTAAAATAAGGGTCGTACTGGGGTTTTTGTGATAGGGTCCAAAATAGGAGGTCGATAGAGTATGTAGTCAATTTTTTACACGTATTCTAAACGCGACGGGACACTATCCCAAACTAAGCATAGCTTAACTTGCTTATGTTATGGGGTTAAATATATGTATGTGTATGTATATATACAATGTAGAAATTCAGTTGGTCAGGTCAAAAAATTATAATGAATAAACATTATATTCCTTTTTCTTTTTTTTATACCACTTAGGTGGTAGACTAGCACACGGCCCATCTGATTTCGATTCAGTACAAAATTATAGCATACTTTGGCCGCAGTAGATAATAATTGCAATATATATATATATATATGTATATATATAGATAAATAGTCAATAGTGACAATAATTGTGATCCACAAAAGTTGTTGGAATTTATTTATGCATGCCGGATTCCGAAAAGGCTACAGTACCATAGACCACATCCACACGCTGCGGCAGGTTATACAGAAGACTAAAGAGTATAACCGGCCCCTCTGCTTAGGATTCGTGGACTATGAGAAAGCCTTCGATTCGATCGAAATATGGGCCGTGCTACAGTCTCTCCAGCGATGCCGGATAGATCACCGGTATATCGAAGTGTTGAAGGGTTTATACCAGGACGCTACTATGTCGGTCCGAGTACAGGAACAGAGCACGAAGCCAATCCCACTGAAAAGGGGCGTTAGACAGGGAGACGTTATCTCTCCGAAACTGTTCACCGCCGCCTTGGAAGACGTCTTCAAGCTACTGAACTGGAAAGGACGTGGCGTCAACATAAACGGCGAGTATATCACTCACCTTCGGTTTGCCGATGATATTGTCATTATGGCAGAGTCGCTGGAAGATTTAAACACCATGCTCGAAGACCTTAATAGAGTATTCCAACAGGTGGGCCTTAAGATGAATATGGACAAGACAAAGGTTATGTCAAATGTCCATGTTGCGCCTCTACCGGTGCATGTTGGGAACTCAGTCTTAGAAGTTGTTGACGAGTATGTCTACTTGGGTCAACTGATCCAGGTACGAAATTCCAGCTTCAAGGACGAGATACATCGACGAATCCGACTCGGCTGGGCAGCGTACGGAAGGCTACGAGATGTCTTCTCGTCCGACATACCTCAGTGCCTGAAGACGAAAGTCTTTAACCAATGTGTGTTACCAGTGATGACTTACGGATCTGAAACGTGGTCCCTCACTATAGGTCTCCTAAAAAAGCTCAAAGTCGCTCAACGAGCTATGGAGAGGGCTATGCTCAGTATTTCCTTACGTGATCGCGTCAGAAAGGATGATATCCGTAGGAGGACAAAAGTAACCGACGTAGCCCAGCGGATTAGCTCGTTGAAGTGGCAATGGGCGGGACACATAGCGCGCAGAACATATGTTCGATGGAGCAAAAAAGTTCTGGAATGGCAACCGCGTACGGGCAAACGTAGCGTAGGACGCCCAACGGCCAGGTGGAAGGACGACCTCATCAAGGTCGCCGGGAAGCGCTGAATGCAGGCTGCTTTAGATCGGTCATTCTGGAAGTCTGTGGGAGAGGCCTATGTTCAGCAGTGGACTATGTGTGGCTGACATGATGATGATGATGATTTATGCACTAACTGTTACTCGAGAGCGGACAATTTTTTAAAAGACCCAAAGACTCAAAAGCATTTTGGAACTATAATAAATCTAAAAAGAGAAAGGGGGATCACCTCGGCGTATGTCTTACATCTGACCCGTCTTACGCCGACAAAGAACTAAAGCTACCGACATAGCCCGCAGAAAAAGCGAGCTGAAGTGGCAGTGGGCTGGCCACAACTGTCGAAGGACCGATGACCATTGAAGCAAAATAATTCTAGAGTTGAGACCGCGAGAAGGCTCACGGATGGTGGGATACCTCTTGGCCAGATGGACTCACGACCAGAAAAAGGTAATTGGAGCAGACTGGATGCGGAAGGCGGATGGATTGAGATAAATGGCGCACATTGGGAGAGGCCTATGTCCAGCAATGGACTGCAATATACTAAAGGATTTGACGTCTTCCAAAATTTTAATGTTCGTCTACGCTGCACAAAATTGTATGTTTCTAGACAACAAAGCATTTCTAAGTTTTAGTGCCATATCTAATATTATATTACACATAGGCACATGCGTAAAACTTCTTCAACTAAGCGTTAATCCCAGTAGCAGGACCTTTCACCTCGGAGTCTGGGGTCCGCTTTGTAAGTCTAACTGCGGATTTGGCAGACCTTCGATAATTTTCGTGAAGCGACTGCCACCTGGCCTGCACAACCCAAAGGCAAGATCGAAGCATTGCAGATAGACCAGAAGTTGAACTTTTCAAGACTCTCGCTACTCGTAACGATTGCCAAAGATGTTCGTGTGGCAACTTGGACGACGACGGCTTAACGTGCTCTCCGAAACACGACTGTATGCAAATAATGGATACAAATATTTGCATTGAGCGGGGATCGAACCTGCGTAGTGGCCGCGTTCTCTACAGCCACAGAGGACGCGGAATGCTAATAATTCTTATTAATCGAAGCAAAATTTCTAGAGAAAGCGGTGATATAATCACGTTGTGGCTGAAAATCTACGATGATTGTGTAACACAATACGCGGGTTTGTGTGCAGCACCGATAACGAATGCTTACAACTAATAACTAAACAATAAATCTGTAAGGCGCTGCACAGACGAGAAACAGTGGAAAAATGCCCGCGCCGCGCCTTTATTGATCCTACTCTCATTGTTATACTCCGGTTTCACACAACCAATTGCAATAAAATAATGGCAGTTTATAAATCTCCACTGGTGTTACACACGTTCATAGGTCACGGTAACCAGTTGTATAAAAAAATCTCATCAAGACATCTGTAATAAAAAAAAATTACTTCAAAATTCGTTCTGTAGTATTTGCATCCATTGAGAAAAAAAAAGAGAGAAGTATTCCAAAAAAAATTATAATGTCTTTTGGATATTTTCAATAACACAACTAAAAGATTAATCGTGTACAAGTTAATGTAAGGTTAATAGTCTAATTGTACCTACATAACATACTACTGTAGTTTCACCAATCAAGGAGGAATTTCGTAACACATATTTACATATTGACCAGTTTCGTAGCATCCTATGCAAAACAGTCCGGATTCGTATACTGTGCGTATGCATCGCGTATTGCGTGGTACAAAATAATTCTGAAATATACTGAAATGAAATGAAATTTTATTTGCAAGAAACATGGTTCAACAATGGTAACAGGTTGTTATTTTGATTAGTGCAGCATGTTTCACCGTATTCGGTGTGCAAAAATAAAGTTTAAAGATTAGGTTTAAACTTTAGTTTAAAGTTAAAATAAATTCTTGCATGCAATAATATGTTGGTTCTTTATAACACACATCAGTCAGTTTCAATTTAAATATGATACATAATACCTTATTATATAATTATTATACCTTTTTAGATTAGTGAATTACAATTATAAAAAATGAGAATTAAATTGCATTGTTAAATTACATTATTAGATGAAATTATTTAATTGTATTATTAAATTGCATTATGAAATTCCATTAGGTACTAAATTACATTACAAAATTACATTAATCAAATTACATTTTTAAAGCTACATTTATTATTATCACAGATATGTCAAAACTGGATTCGATGAATAGAATAAAATAAATAAAACATGCAAATTACAGAATTACAAATTGATGAAACTTTCATGTATGTCAAGCTAGAAATTAAATCAGTCAATTCAATTATTTCAAAATATAGTTTTCCTTCATTAACCAGTATTTGGTAGCTATTTGATTTGTTTATTTGTTTCTACCAGTCATAAATTCTTGTATAGTATAAAAGCCCTTATCAATAAGCCACTTTTTTAGTGTAGGCGAGAAACTATTTAGTGGCAGTTCCCTAATATCTCTAGGTATTTTATTGTACACCCGTATACACATACAAAAACTGTTTTTTTGCTGTAGCGTTGTAGATATCTGTGGCAACATCAGTTTGGTAGGATCTCTACTCAGAAATTTTTTATCTACGCATGCTTTAATAAACAAGTCAGGGTGTTTTTTGACAAATATTCCAATTTCATGTATGTAGACGGATGTCAGTGTTAAAATATTTAATTTCTTGAAAAGGGGCCTACAGGAATCAAGTGGTGCAGCTCCACAAATTGCTCTGACACATTTTTTTTGCGACACAAAGACTTTATTTATATCAGTCGAATTTCCCCATAGCAGTATTGCATACCTCAGTAAAGACCCCACATACCCATGATAGGCCATCAATGCGGTCCTTTCATTTGTTAGTTTCCTGGTCTTCCTAAGGGCAAATACGAACCTGTTTGTTCGTTTACAGACTTTATCTATCTGGGCCTTCCAATTACAATGTCTGTCAAGCGTAACTCCCAGGAATATAGTCTCACTTTCTTGCGCAATTTCTTGATTATCGATTTGTATTTTGATATTTGGTACCGTGCCGTTGTAGTGTTTGTGTTGTGTTATTTTTGTTTTTGATAAATTCGCAGTGAGATTGTTAGACATTAACCATTTAATGACATCCTCAATTGTGTCTCTCAAAGTTTGTTCGTGTTTATCCTCACTGTTTTTGTCTTGAGAAACAACAACTGATATGTCGTCTGCAAACAATATACACTTATGATTAGTGACTTTCGGGATATCATTTATGTAGAGTAAGAATAGAAGTGGCCCCAGAACACTTCCCTGGGGAACACCGACTCTATTATACTCATATGTAGAGCTATAGGTAGTAGTGACTTGTCTATCGTTTACACGCGTTATCTGTACACATTGTCTGCGGTCACTCAAATAGCTCCGCAACCAATCCAAAGCACTTCCTCTGATACCGTAGAGCTCACATTTGTCCAAAAGGATCTTATGATCGACGAAATCAAAAGCGCTGGACATATCAAAGAATATGGTAGAGACGAGCTTTTTTTTGTCCAATGACTCGGTAACACTTTGAACGAGCGAATAGGTAGCCAGAGTGGTGGATTTATTTTTTTGAAAGCCATTTTGCTCTTTCGTGACTACATTATGTTTATTTAAAAAATTTGTAATCCGTGTGTGCATTAATTTTTCAAAGACTTTCGAAAATACCGGTATGAGAGTAATAGGTCGATAATTTTGTAATTCATCTCTACTGTCTTTTTTGTGCATCGGCTTTACAATAGAGGTCTTTAGTCTTTCAGGGAAAATGCCATAATAAAAGGAGAGATTTATCACGTGACAAAGCACCCGCGAGATCTCGTAACAACTGGATTTCACTATTTTTGTGGCGATGCTATCATGCCCAACAGCGTGTGTATTTCTAAGTGACATAATAGCTTTTTCCACTTCCCTCTCAGAGCAAGGCATCACGAAAATACTAGAGTCTACCCTATTGACCAATTTATAGTTAGGAGTGCAATCGTTTGGTTTGTTTGTTTTTGAGATGTAGAATTGATTAAAGAGGCTGGCAATTTCCGTTGGTTCTGTTATAGAGCTGCCATCGCTATTTATGTGTTGTATTTCTGGACAGCTCTTTCTATTGTCAAGTTTATTTCCTATTATGTCCCAAGCAGCTTTACATTTGTTTTCTGACTCAAAAATGTGTTTACTGTTTATATTCCGTCTGGAGGCTATTATACACTTTTTTAGCAAATTTTTGTAGTCTATATATTTTTTCTTGGTTTCATTATTTTTGTTCCTATAGCATGCGTATCTTAATTTTCTCTTTGTAATAGATGATTTTTTTATACCTTTGGTTATCCATTTCGGCGTGAATTTTTGTCTTTTAATTTTTATTTTGTTTACCGGAAAACACAAATTGTAGAACATAACAAAGATTTCGTCAAAAGTGTCATACGCGTGATTACAATCATGTTCCTCGTTCAATACATCCGACCACGATAGACTTGAGAGACATTTTTTGAACTGCGCGATATTTTCTTCGCTATAATCACGCCTATATATATATGTGCATAATGAATCAGGCTTCTCATCCTTGACAGGAAAGATCAATGTCTGACCTGTGTTGTGGTCAGATAAATAAAAGTGATGTACTTCCCCTATGGCGTCTGTTATATTACTGTGGATGTGATCAATACAATTTTGCTGTCGTGTCGGTTTGGTGATATGTGATGTGAGGTTATGATTCAGAAGAAAATCATTCAGTTTAGAGGATACGTCGCTACTTTCGAGTATGTTTATGTTTAGGTCTCCTGTTATAATGATTCGTTTATTGTCCTTAAGATTCAATTCATGCATTAGTATTTCTAACTTGTCAAAGAAGATTGATATATTAGCACCCGGAATTCTATAAAGGCATATAATTACACATTTCAGGGAAGGTAGATCAACGCCACAACATTCAAATGTATTCTTACTAGCTAAATTTCTGCATATCTGTAAAGGCCTATATTCTAAGGAGTGGTCGAGCAAAATACATACACCGCCACGATTTTTATCCAATCTTGAAAAAGAACTTGCTAATTCGAAGTTATGTATATTTATATTTAGTTCTTCACCAAATTTAACAAAAGTTTCAGAGAAGCACAGTATTTTAACATTTTTGTTTTGTAGTCGTAAGTCGTCCAAACATATTTCAATATTTTCTGTTTTATTAAGGAGCCCTGCAATGTTTTGATGGAATAACGTAGTTAGCTTAGGTCGGTATTTTTTTTTAGGTTTCGTGTGACAGAAAAAACTTATCATTTTTTTTTATATTTGCCGACTCCTGTGCTGTGGTTTCATGTTTACTGGTCAACGTACAAGAAGATATAATGCTCTCTACTACTACTACTAAACGAGTGCACGATCGAAATCGAAATAAACATTATTTATTCAAAAATGGAATCACTGAAACCAGTAATTCAAAAGATGTATCTGGCTCATACATCTTTTGAAACACTGGTATATCAAGAAATATATAAATTATTATTAAAATCGGTCCAGTACTTTTTGAGTTTATTCGTTACAAAAATACAAATCTTTCCTCTTTATAATATTAGTATAGATTTATAGGAGAGGAAGAGTGTTTGTTATCGAAGTTTCGACTATAAGAATAGCCCAGCATATAAGAAGGACATACCTACTTAGCCACATGAGATCATATTCACTTCAAAGTGACCTCGATGAAGTAGCAAATTTTGTATTGGATTTCCGCACAAAAAAAGCTTTCCGGTTTCTCCAATACAATTTAAATTTCAATAAATTCCCATATAAAAATGGTCAGTTTGCGATTTGGAATAAGCACAGTCAGGAACAAACGTAATCACTGCATTATTCTCTCGGGATTTTTTTATACCGCTTAGGTGGCAGACGAGCAGAAGCAGGCCCACGTGATGGGAAGTGGTGGTGGCCTATGTACGTTTGCAACACCTGGGGCGACGTTTACACTCGCGCTGCCGACCATGAAGAAACCTTCTGATGACCCTCTTGAAGAACCTCATATTATAGGCGAATTTAGAACACAATTTAGACTCCACGAAAGTATTATTAAAATGTATGAAGTTAATTAATTAGTTACAGTGGCTAAAAACCTGCTGTATAACAATGAAGGATAATAATCCAGGTCATTGACCAATAATCACGTGTATACATGTCACATAAAGGAAAAAAAATGTATACACAGTACACATCTCACCCGTATGTCAATTTTAATGTAGGCAATACAAATAACACCTCACTTAACCGTATATATATACTGTTAATTTTTAACAGTATACTGTCACTGACCCAAAAACAACAACGAATCGTCAACACTTCAATAGTATGCTCAAACATTAAACCCCTTGCAGACTACAGACAGAAACACTTTTTATCGGAATTTAAGATTTATCGGGTTTTTTAGAAACTATGCATTATCGAATAAAAAGTTGGATGACCTTCACCATTGTATTCAAAAAGAACTATTATTATCACAGTTTAGTTGGGTCAATGTACCTACTCAGAGTTTATATCTATCACAGATGAATTTTATTTATTTAGATATATTATATCGCCTTTCATCAGATCATCAAACTTTCAGCAGATAAAAAGTCTGTAGTCTGCGGAGTCCCTTATTTATAGCATGCTAATAGATTCTTTGGTAGTCACGGAAATCGTGAAAAAATACGATTAAAATGTAAAAATCACAGTTTGTTGATGTGTTTACAGTTGCGATTGTGTACGTCATAATAAGGGGTCAGTCTAGGTTGAATCGATTATTCAACAAGTAATAAATGAAAAAAAGCACATAATACTATTTTTTGTCCTGTGGTAACAGATATTTATAGAAGTCAAGTAGGTAGACTAAATATCACAAGTACCTACATAAATAAAAAAGTTTTCGAACAGCAGCTTTATTTATATGACCAATATAAAAAGCAGGAAAGATAGTTAAAAGTGAGATACGACCACGGCTATCCTAGTTTTGTTTAATACTTTTTCGGTAGTCGGGTTTTATTATCTTTCAGGTAATCGTTTGTATTATAGTAGGCTCTTTTTCGATCAAGGTTAAAGACAGACCATAGATATCTAATTAGGTCTTCATTCCCCCTGAAGAAGTGGCAATTCGTTGGCCGGCGACTTGTGGAATAGAATTACAAGTGTATGAGATTTGACGTATATGACAGTCGTCAACGCATGTCATAAACGTCAAATCCCATTCATTCATCATTATATTCTACAATACGCCGGCCACGGGCCAACGAATCCACTTATCCTGGGGGATGTCTAATTTATGCTCCTCCTGCTACGCCAGGTTCAAAAGAGCGTTCGACTGCTAAGTTAGAGGTCGCGGGTTCGAATCCTACTCAGTGATTATAAGCCTATTATTGGTAAAAAAATATATATCTAAGATTCATTATTCGCATTCTAGAGCCTATATGACATGGTGTGCTTAATTTAGCTCTAGATGTTGCTGTATGGGTGTGATTGATTGTAAACAATGAGACATGAGACAGTGCTGTGATTCACAGTTTTCGCGGTTCGGTGCCGAGTCGTGACTGACCATTTGGGATATACTGAATAAGGATATTTGCTCTCTGATTGGTACAAAGCAAATACTGACAAATTGACACTGTCTAAATTGAGTCAGATAGTGTATAGCTGTCACTATAAGAATTCCCTGAAAACTTTGGTCGAGAATTCTCGTGTACCGAGAAAATAAGCTAATTTAGAAACTAACTTTATAATTATCTTATATTATACTTTACAATGGAACTTAATCGCAGTTAAAAGTATATTTGAATAATGTTTATCCAAGCTAGCGGTGGGTCGGTCGCTGACCGATAGGTCATAGTCTAATGGAGATCCATTTTGACATCATCGAGCTGAATTTACACACATTCAGTATTAATAGTCAGCTTTTTCGTATAAAACAAACGTGCAATGTGTAAAGTGGGTCTGTTCAGTGTTGAACACGCCTACTAGTTGTTGGGATAAATGAACCTGTCTCATAATTATCAAATATATGTAAATAAAACAGTTTCGAACTAATTCATATATCCTTGATGTAACGATATTCCAAGTGATCTATCTATTTTACTAGTTGATACTAGTCAATGCTATTCCCGCTACCTATGGAAACCTATTCCCGAGATAAAAATTAACCTATGAGTTATTCCAGGCTATAATCTATCCCTGTACAATTTTCAGCCAGATCCCTTCAGATGTCACAGCGTGATTTTGCAACAAACATCCAAACATCTTCACAAAACATACTTTCACATTTATAATATTAACATTAATTATAATATAACGATATTCAATTTTATAGAGATATCAAATTATCTTTGTGATGACGCAGAAAGAATACAAGTATCACCAGTACACCACCCCATCTCATCCAAAGGCTACCGTAAGAGACGACTAACGGAAAAATACGCAGACAATATCACTGCGAGAGAAGGAATACACAAAATAAAACCCTGTACCAACCCGTCTGGCCATCGTGGTAACAGTAGGCCAGAGCCTCCCGACATTGGGAGAGGCCTATGTCCAACAGTGGATTGCGATGGGCTAAATGATGGAATGATATTCAAGTTGTTGTATTTATAACAGACTTAATGCCGAATTAGGTACATAAATAATTTTCTATTATTATTTTTCTCTACTGCGGGCACATCATTCGTTATAGTTAATGCACAATTAACGGTAAAAGATCTTGAGAAGAGGGCCAGATCGTGAGAGATGGCCCTGGGTCGGCCGGGGTGCGAGGGATATGCCTGTCAACCTCACCTACGGCAACCAAAGCGACCCACAGGCGGCGTGCGTTTTAGCCGGTTCGAGTCCGACATAACCTCCTCCACCGGCTCCGGTGGGGAGGTATCCGTGGGGATTTTGCGCACGTAAAAAAAAACGGTAAAAGATCTTGTTTAGAGACGTCGCGTCGACCTAGTAAAGACAAACTTTGAGAACTTGCTAAAAAATGAGTCATACTCAATGTGTACTTAATATGTAGATTTTGGACATTAAAGCGGAACAGATTAACACACACGTGATTAACCTCAAAACATTGAGTAGGTACCGGAAATATGCTACCAGGTCATGCATCTGTCAGGGTCGCTGACTATATTTTGTTTTTATTCGGAAGAACAAACTATCTCATAAAGCTCAGAAGGTCGGTTTTACAAATTTATAAACATTCGATTTCGATTCAATTGGCAAATCGAGATTAAATAATTTTCGGGGGAAATTGGGTATAAGCCATATCTCCAGTTCTACTCAACCAATTGCGACCAAAAAAGGTAAGATTTCAAGTCTAACCAAAAACCTTTCTAAAAAACCGCATCAAATTCTGTTCAGTAGTTTTTGCGTTCATCGCAATCAAACAATTAGACAAGAATTTCAAAAATAATATAACAAGCCAAGGTATTATTTTTTAATATCTATCATACAGACACAATTACTTGACAATTATAATAGTAGGTAGTAGTCCCATAATGGAACTAGGTTTAGTACTTACTAGAATTAGGATTATTTAAACGAGTTTTAAAAACAATTTTTATTTGTATAAACAAAATGCAAAACAGCATTTTAGTTGTAGTAAAAAAAAACACTCCTACACTGCAAGTCGAACAATTTGCATAATGTTTACACAACTAAATACAAAATGTTTATAAAACTCATTTATAAAACAATAGTTAGGTATATAGTCCCTGCCCCACTGCACTACTAGGCTGTAAATATTTTTCACGATACTATTACCTATAGACCGACCGAGAGCGCTATGCTGTATGGCCCCATGGTACGCGCAGCGTGTCGGGGGACGGGGTAAAAAAAGAGAGAGAAATAGTGTTAGCTGAGAGCGAGCGAGATACCGACGTGAGCGCAGGCGGTGGTATCTTGCGGTATAAAAAAGAACTACTGGGCTGGTTGTGAAAAAAGGAAAAAAATCCCAACGCACGATACCACTAGCAGCGCAACATTGTAGTGCTGTGGGGAAGGAGGGGAAGCGCACATTCACGTGCAAAATCCTATTACAAAGACCTTTAAGTGCGTGCTACTCATATAAGTCTTTGTAAAGTCGACCTTATGTAGGTAATTATAATAATTATATATTTTATACCATTTACATGTAATGACCACTAACGTAGTAAGACAAAAGTTACCTTTGGTTTTGTCTAAGAAACGTCACCAGTTTTTGCGTTCGGAATCAAACCCAACAACGCGGCGGTCAATTTAATTGGTTATTTATAATAACATCATCACATATCGGCTATAAAATCATCGCAAAAAAAGTTTGAGGAGTATCATTCGTGTGTCACTTGTTTTTTTTTTCACTATATATAATTTAAATGACTTTTAAGCATATACTTAGTCTGGCCATAAATACTGTTAAAATTAAAATAAGAAAGATATTACATTTGAATTTGGAATCTGTCATTTTTATACGATTGTACATTGTGTTTTCTAATTTTGGCGCCAATACATTGTACAATATTTTGCTATATTAAAATGGAGTGGGGTGATAAAGAAAACCGAATCGCTGTGATTGCATTACACAAAGTTGGTATGGAGCCGAATGTAATTTTTAAAACTCTCCATACGCTTGGTATTAGTCAAATGTTTGTGTACCGGGCTATTAATAGGTACAATGAGACCTCCTCTGTTTGTGACAGAAAAAGATCTGGCCGTCCACGTAGTGTTCGTATGAAAAATGTGGTCAAAGCAGTAAGGGAAAGAATTCGAAGAAATCCTGTCCGAAAGCAAAAGATTTTATCTCGGGAGATGAAGATAGCACCCAGAACCATGTCGCGCATTTTAAAAGATGACTTAGGACTTGCAGCCTATAAGAGACGCACTGGTCATTTTTTAACTGATAATTTAAAAAATAATAGTGTGGTAAAATCGAAGCAACTACTGAAGCGGTACGCAAAGGGAGGTCACAGAAAAATTTTGTTTACGGATGAGAAAATCTTTACAATCGAGCAACATTTTAACAAACAAAATGACCGTATTTATGCTCAAAGCTCTAAGGAAGCTTCCCAATTAGTCGACAGAGTGCATTATCCGACTTCAGTGATGGTTTGGTGGGGTGTTAGCTATGAAGGAGTGACTGAGCCATATTTTTGTGAAAAAAGTATCAAAACATCGGCACAAGTGTATCAAGATACCATTCTTGAGAAGGTAGTTAAACCCCTTAACAACACCATGTTCAATAACCAAGTATGGTCCTTCCAACAAGACTCAGCGCCGGGTCATAAAGCTCGGTCCACGCAGTCTTGGTTGGAAGTGAACGTTTCGGACTTCATCAGAGCTGAAGACTGGCCGTCGTCTAGTCCCGATCTTAATCCGCTGGATTATGATTTATGGTCAGTTTTAGAGAGTATGGCTTGCTCTAAACGCCATGATAATTTGGAGTCCCTAAAACAATCCATACGATTGGCAGTGAAGAATTTTCCCATGGAAAGAGTGCGTGCTTCTATTGATAACTGGCCTCAACGTTTAAAGGACTGTGTTGCAGCCAATGGAGACCACTTCGAATAAGCTTTTTATATTTTTAATTGTTTTATATTTATGTATTAAACTAACACACTGTAAAAGTAATAAATATTATTTGCAATAAAAAAAAAATGTTTTTTCTTCGTAACAATATTTATGGCTAGATTAAGTATTATTAACATTCATTTGACATTGGATCTACCAACTATTCGTTTTTATTATTAATGAAAAATGCAACTTCATCCCGCTCAAGTCTGAATGTCAATTTATTATTGATCTCGAGAACAAACTTGTTTGTTATAAATATATCAAGCGCATATAATATCCTCCATCACTGTAGATAGCGCAATAAGACTCGAAGACTCCTTCGACCTATGAAAAAGTATAGGATCACTACAAAAATATTTTACCTGAAGTAGGGATTCGCCTCGAGTTACCGATTCCGAGAATGCCCGAAAAACTAACGATTCTGGTTTCGGGAATTCCCAATCTTCCCGAAATAAATCAATCGTTTCGTATAGCGTCACGTCGCACTTGCTGTATGAGAAGTAAACCTTATAAAGAAATAACAAAACGTAATCACGTTTTATAAGCTAAACAAAAATTCCAACAATTTGAACTATTCCAAAACAGATTCTGTAGTAACAGTATAAAGTTTTATCTGTTGAATGACATTGACAGAGAGTGAAAGGTATTTTCAGTAGCAGGTAATGTCGGTTGCCTGTGACTGTGCCTTAAAATTTTCCTTGTTACCTAAGGTTCAAGCGTACTGACCCTTTAAATATAATTTGAAAAGATATACAAATGAATTAGTAATGTATTTACCACTGATCATAAAACCCTTAACCTGACAAAAAATAGTTTTGGTGTTCATGCAAAAACGAAAATTGCTCGTTGTATATTTATAATCAAAAGAAATATTTATATTAATAAACTATGATAATAATAAAAATAACAAATGAAGTCAAGGGCATCGTTGGTAGACGTCATACGTTTCGAACTTTATATTATGTTTTTGAACGATATTTTAAAATGTTATATCAGACTGTTAGGTTATGATATTATGCAGTATGATTTGTGAATAATAAACGGTTTTTTTTTTAATTCACATAACTTCATTAAGCTACGTCATCAGCTGCACTATCGTCAGATAGGCAAGGCCTTTGCTTGACTGATATTCTGTCTGATATTTTTATTAGTACCGATGAATAGTCAAGAAGTAGTTAAGAAAAATTTACTGGTTTCTAAATGGGTCATTGTCAGTTCGCATTTACATAAGAATTAATGAAAATAATATAGAATAGAAAAATAGGATAGGTTAAACTGACAAAATGTAGAAAGCATGTACAACTTCACGAGTTGCATCAGAATTTTCAATAACCGGTCATAAACTATATATTCGTGGCTAGGGACCTCTTTATCCTATTGGAGACACTAGGCAGGTTATAATGACTGCCAAAAGAAAGAGCGCTGGCTGTCACGAAATGCTTCTCTTTCACTAAAATAATATTGCTTAGGAGACAGGTGCCTTTCATATAAGAAGCATATGACGCTTTATAACATTATCAAATCAAATATAATCCTACCTGCATGACTGTGACAGCTCCATATGTGATAGCGATCCAGTATATGGACCCCAATAGCACACCGCCAGCGATAAAGGGGCAGATCTTGTGCGTTATCTCCTCCATAGCGTCCAAGAGTGCGACAAAAGCACCCATAGAAGGGAACACTACTATGTACTCTGCTTTACATTGAGGGCACAGGACTTTTCGCGTTATATTGCCTCGTTGTTTCTCATCTACCCACCGTTGGAGACAACTTTGATGCACCTGGAACAAGAGACGAGAGGTTTAAAGTTAAGAGATAGACAATAATATACGCAGGTATACGTAGATTGGTCAGGATTTACGAGTGTTCGTTAGATTGGAAGCGATGAAAAAATAGGAAGGTGGAGGCCTCGGAAGCAACCGGGACACACGGTGATATGATAATGATGTATTGATTTGGGAACGAGGAGAAAAAGTAGGTAAGAGAACCGTGGTGTTCGAGGAAAAGCCCTCGGAAGTGCAGACACTCGCTGAGAATCTTCAAGTGAAGGTTTGAATTGGGAGCGAGAAGAAAAAGAAAGAAAGCGAACCTCGATGTCCGAAGTGGAGCCTTCGGAAAAAACCGTATATTAGTTGAGATAGCAACATTGGTTTTATTTGGCAGCGTGGTTCGTTTTACTTATTTGTTTGTGTGTTTCTGATGTCTAGTCGGACAGAAGCAAACAGCATAGTATATCTAATTACTGATATAGATATAGACAATCTGTCAAAATCAATTCTAATTTGGTTTATAAACGTATAAATTCAATGGAACAATTGCTAGTAACTTATCATACTTACTATCCCCAGAACTTCTAAGCCTCAAAAAATAAAAATAGTACACATTGCTATCAAATCAACAATACAAGCAAGTTATTCAAAGACTTGTGAACTACTAAATAAATTCAAAAATATACAAATATATCATTGTTAATGATCTTGAATAGTTTTACGCTGTTCATAGCGGGTATTGTTGTTACATAGACTAGTGACCTAGAAGGACGGCCGTGTACAAACCAGTTGGTAAGACTATTAATTCTAAATTCTATAAACTCTGCAGCACGGAGAGCTACGATTTCATTTGAAGAAAAAAACGTAGGTGCAGTGATACGGTACCCTAAAAACATTCGTGAGTTTACAAGAACAATAATAAACAGAGCGAGACGTCTTAATCATAAAATATAATTAATGTGTCCTTCACCTTTTTGTAAATATAACATGCTAGCTGTATCCCGCAGCTCCTCCCGCGGAGATGTTGGTTATAGCGATTTTTTGGTTTTATCTCCGATTCTATTCTATCAAATGCAATCAAACATACAACAGATTTTAAGTCTGACTAAGACATTTCTAAGTCAAAAATTGCATTAAAATTCGTTTAGTAGTTATTGCATCCCGTGAACAATCAGGAATTCTAAGAAATATCTTTTAGGATTCAGAATAATTAATTTGACTGAACCAAAGTTTATTTTTAAATATTTCTAATGAACAGACACAACTAATTTACTTTTTTATAATTAGATGATATATGCAAGTGCACAGCCAGTGCAGCAAATGACAGTCACGTAGCTACCTCGTTCTACTACTTGCTTTAATATATTATTTGTTTTTTAACTAGTTTTTGGGTTATGTAAACGATAGACGACTAAAACGAGAATACAGAACAAAATATGAGACAGAGCTTGGATTGGACGTAAACTGAACTTGCCCAGAAGGCCACGACGTCATCACGAGTAAATAACTTAGTGTATGCGTATAGAAGTGTATATGTAATTATAATAATTACATAAATAAAATTATTAAGGTTACACAGCCAGTTCAATGTTAGTCTTGTCTGAGTTATTTTGTACTTCAAAAATATTGTAACCTGTTTATGCAATGATATGTATAAAATAATACGTATGATTTCGAATCAAGTCTAGTGTGTTATGTTATAAATAAATTGCACATCACACAAAGCTTAATTGCCTGGTCTTAGCGACGACGATCCCCTGATCATGATATTTCCACATGGGATCAGGAGGGAAACTGACCCCGGGCTCCGAATTAAAACCCTCGGATGACGAAACGACGTTAATATGATTTGTTTGCTTGTTGTATTCCAAGCTCTTACGAGTGCATTATCTTTTTTTTTATAGTACGGAATTCCCTTTGAATACTCGGCTCAGGCGGGGTGGGGGCGGTTATATCGGACACGAATCGACTAAAACCGCACACCGGTCGTCAGATGCCGTAGGTGAGATTGCTTTAGGCATATCTTCGCACCCTGATCCAGGTTCATCTTCGGTTTCGAGATGGTGTCCTCAGGAGATCTATGTGTTTAATGTTGTGTTGGAAAAATAAAACTTACATGTTACACGCGACATTAGTTTTCAATGAGGAAGGAAAGGATAAAAACACAATCACTTCTGTATTGACAAAAAGATTGCGCATCTCGAATGACCCGATAACCTTGGCACTTGGTACAAAGACTATATCAAACAAGGGAGATCACGCATCATCAGTTGTTATCATCAATATGCATCAATGTCGACGTTCTACCTTCGACAAATATTTGTTCTACGGTTCAACGACTTACATGTTTGATACGTCAATTTGACTGAAGTCTGCAGCACGTGTGAAGTTCAAAAGTAGTCGTCCTTGTGGCTAGCATAGCATTCGAATGCGGGATCTTTTGATTGAAAGGCATACAGCCTAACCGCTAAGCTACCGAAGCTAAGTGTTGCAGTCAACGTCGCCTACGTAGTATAATGTTTCCTTGGAGTGGAATTCGCTATCGTCAATATTTAGAGTACTATCCCTCCACATCTTCAATGCCGTCTCGACATCCTCTACCTAACAATAACACATAGTTCTCATGCAAGAACCAACAGAAGGGATCATGTGGATTATTACATATTTCTGAGAGAATTGTTCCATCGGATTTAGTAGGTACCATTTTAGGGCATTTGAGTGATCTGGAACCAAGGATGATATTCATACAACATAGCGATCGGTCGGTTCGTCGAAAAGGTAATAAGTCATTAATATTTGGTTTATAGTATCTAGTAGTAAAAATACGTAATGCAATAGTATAATTATAATTTTTTTATTTTAATATGTAGGAAAAGTACTCTTAACTCTAATCGGAGAGAGCTAATTTCATTCACATGAAACATTCCCTTAATCTTAAAAAGAAACAAATCTACATTCAGTTATTTCCGAAAAATCGCTTGCCACAACCGGTAATCGAACAGAACAAAATTCAAAAAAAATTACATCCTGTATTTTTATTGCATCAATCAATAGGGTTCAAAAGTTCCACCCTATGTAGCTAAATGTCTCACTCCCCATATGGTTTAAAGAAGTTTGTCTATAGTAACTTTTAGTCACTTTATACTACACTTTCATATTTTACGATTTTCATTAGAGGCTGTTCATTTTTAAAACGACGACGCAGCGACGGCGTTGCTAACTTTACCCAAGCCCCTTTCGGTCAGATCAGTTCAGTCGTTTGATGGCGATAGAATAATCTAACTAAATATCTTTTATATTTTATACCAAAGGTCGTCTTAAAACAAAGGTCTTTGAACAGTGCGTCCTACCTGTTATGACTTATGGTGCCGAAACGTGGACACTTACAGTGGGGCTGGTCCATAGCTCAAAAGTCGCGCAGCAGGCTATGGAGTGAGCTATGCTTGGAGTTTCTCTGAAGGATTGAATTCCGAACGAGGTTATCCGACAGAGAACTAAAGTTACCGACATAGGTCACAGAATAAGCAAGTTAAAGTGGCAGTGGGCTGGTCACGTTTGTCGAAGGACCGATGGCCGTTGGAGCAAACGAGTCGTAGAGTGGAGATCGCGAGAAGGTAAACGAAAGGTAGGACGCCCCCTAGCCAGATGGACGGACGACCTGAAAAAGGTGGTTGGGACAGACTGGATGCGGAAGGCGGAGGATCGGAGAAAATGGCGCACATTGGGAGAGGCCTATGTCCAGCAGTCGATTGCGGTGGGCTGATTGATTGATTAAGATTTCCCCAATAATCTTAGTGCTAATTCCAGTTACATCCAAAGCCTGCACCTTTCAGCCTGGAAATATATTCCTGTAGGATGCGGTAACAGGTAATAGTTGTTATCACAGTGTACTAACACAATGGATTGTGTTAGTGGCAATCACTGAAGAATAGAGCATAATGTAAATTCCTCAATACAATAGGTTATGAAATAACAATATTTATTACACAACACATGTATTTACAGCATTTAAAATACACTCGAGAGCAATGAATCCGGGTCACTTAAAGAATGTTAAAAATCTCGGAAACTAAAAATGATAGGTTAATGCAATAAATTGTATTTAATAGACAATGTAATACTCCTTAAATGAAAGTAAAAAAAATATGAGTCACCATACATTTTATTAACACAAAATTACATAAAGAAAAAAACTGCTGATCTCTCCTTAAAACAAAAATAGGAAACATGAAATTTTTGAACTTTATTACGATTTTCTTGAATTTTAATACTTCGTATTGCCTCCTCGTGCTTCCATTACTGCGTTTACGCGGTTTGGCATGCTGTACACCAAGTTCCTTATACGATTTTGGGGAATATTCTCCCATTCCTCTGTGAGAGCAATTTTGAGCTCACGAAGCGTGATTGGGGGAGGGTTTCGTTGTTTTACGCATCTGCCTAGCTCGTCCCAAGCATGCTCGATCGGGTTGATATCCGGGCTGCGCGCTGGCCACTCCATACGAGTAATGTTCATCTCTTGAAGGTAGTCATTCACAATCCTACCTGTATGAGGTCTGGCATTGTCATGCATAAATATAGCATCCTCACCTAAATTGACCATAAATGGACCAACGTGATCATTGAGGATTTCTTCCACATATCTTACGCTAGTTAAAGAGCCGTTTTCTATGATCACCAGCTCTGTGCGACTTTCAGAAGAAATTCCGGCCCACACAAGTACAGACCCACCACCGTAGGCTACTTTTTCTTCGATGCATGCTTGCTTGAATCTTTCCCCTGGTCTTCGATACACTCTGTGTCTTCCATCGTGCTTGTAGAGCATAAATTTTGATTCGTCGGAGAACATAACTTTTGACCAATCTTCAATACTCCAATTTACGTGGCTCTGGGCATAACTTAGTCTCGAAATACGATGCCCACGCTCCAGTTTAGGGCCGTTTGCAGGTCTAAGGGGTTTTAAGTTAGATTCAGCAAGCCGACGTCTTACTGTCCATGCACTTGGGTTACTTCCTCCGAGGCGTCGAAACTGATTGGTGAGTTCAGTTCCTGTGAGAAAGCGATTTCGAAGCATGGTGTTCACCAAGTATCGGTCTTCTCGTGCTGTGGTACACCTGGTTCTGCCCGTTCCTGGTCTGCGTAGGTTAGAACCAGTCTCTTCGTAACGTCGGAGAACTCTTTGTACTGTTGACAGCGACACACCGACAGTCCTGGCTGTATCGCGCTGACTCCGGCCGGTTTCCAGCATTGTAAGTATTCTGGTGCATTCTTCAGGCGTAAGCGACATAATTTCAGCTTGATTAATGAATATAGAGCACTATCAACATGGTTTATGTACCCACATAAATGACAGATTACAAACAAAAGCAACACCAAATGCTGTAATTTCGTAGTTCCATCTTCGAAAGTGGCCCTTTTTCAAATTTGATTTTTTTATGATATAAATTTACAATAACTAAGAAGTTTTAATACCTTCATTTAAGGAGTATTACATTGTCTATTAAATACAATTTATTGCATTAACCTAGCATTTTTAGTTTCCGAGATTTTTAGGATTCTTTAAGTGACCCGGATTCATTGCTCTCGAGTGTATTTGGAGCCACTGTAAATAAACATTAACTCGCCAATTATACTTACTACTAATACTGTTACTCAGTAAATTGTTAACAAAAAAAAAGAACAATTCCGGCGGTAGGTTTCTTTTTTTAAAGTGTTCCTTAGGTCCCTTGAACTTATCTGGAAAGTTCACCATAGCTCCCTAAAACGTCTCCCTAAATGTAGATTTTTCCATTTATACCAAAAACGGTAGAAGCTACAAGAAAGTTGTCAAGGTACAATATCATTGTTATAAAATAACCTACTAATCGACAATTCATACGTGAGGTGTGAAATATACTTACAGACATGCAAAACGTTTTTGACCAAAAATGTTTTTTTGTGCTAAATTTGAAAACTAATTATTGAAATTATGGCAAAATGACGTAAGCTCAAGTGAATCTTCATACATTTAGATATAAAACGAGGTATACTTCATTGTTTTAACAGTTGGTTCTCGATTTACAGCACACAGTCTCTGAAGACGCTCCCCGAAGCCTCGGCCGTCGAGTACGAATTTTGAAATACTTCATTTGGAGCTTGAAACTGATAGGAAAGGGTTTCTACTATGAGGCTGGATTATATCGATGGCAAGCTCCGAGGCACATGAAACAACAGAGTCTCGATTTTATGCAGAGCCACCCCAAGACCCAGCATGTCATCCACATAATACGTAACGGCGGCGCCTTTTTAGCTTATTGCGAAGCACCCAGTCCTATCCGACGTTCCAAGGAAGCGAGCACAAGACCGATACCTGCATAATACCGCATGACATTTCACGACGAGTAACAGGTTGGTCACTGTTGGGTGACCGGTAGATGATGGCTCTTTCCGTCAGATACACCCCAACTTCACGTCGAAGGTAGCAAGACACTTCATGATACGCTAGCGCCTCCCTAATACAACTCCAGGGCGAGGTGTGAAGGATAACGCTAACATTATCTCACCCCAGACAACTGCATCCTTCACCAAAGCCCTCGCGCGCATGATGGCATCTACGGTAGAGCGCCTCTGGTTGAAGCTATATTGGCCAACTACGTCAAAACTTTGAAGAGGCAGGTCGTCGTCTTTTACGATGGGCTTCATGAGCGACGGAGATAGGGTCACCTGCGGTGGAATGTCTTCAACCACCCGCGCTGGGAACAGGGAACCAATAACTCCTCCAAGCAGCGGTGGGCGGCGGGGTCCGGGAGCGTAGCTTGTTTCATGGGCCCCCATGGCTATCGTTTGCAAAGTTAAAGAATGCATTTGCCGCCCCCGATGCCGATCCCGGGCTCTCGGGAAGCCGTGGTTGTTGGCGTATCGGTGTACATACTCCATAACCAACTTAGGTGGCAGACAACAGTGTCCTTTTCTTAATACATACTATGAAATTGTATCATGGTGTTTGACACTACTCGCTGTAAATCGAGAACTAACGCTGCTATAACAATAAAGTACAACTGATTTTATTTCTAAATGTATGAAGATTCACTTTACCCTACATCATTTTGCCATAACTCCAGTAATTATTTTTCAACTTTAGTGCAAAAAATCATTTTAGATCAAAAACATTTTTGATGAAATAATGTCTGTACATTATTTCAGAGACTATATAGATCACATTGAAATGAATGAAGTGTCGATTGGTAGGTTATTTTATAACAATGATATTGTACCTTGACAACTTTCCTGTAGCTTTTACCGTTTCATAGATTCATAGAAGAAACTACTTTTAGGGAGACATTTGAGGGTAGCTTTCCAAATATGTTCAAGGTGATTTAATGAACATAAAAAAGAAACCTACCACCGGAATTAGTTCTAGGTTTCGAAGAAATTATTGCTTAAAATTACTGAGCTATTAGGCTATCCGTTGCGTTGAACAGGCGACAGATGCTGAGGGCTGTTCATAACTGAACTTGGCAAACATGCAGAAACTGTTTTGAACTGAGTATTCTGGGCCAAGGGGATTCAATATCTCAAACATTTTTGAATAATTTACTTTAAATTTTGTGTTAATTATTTTCTTATTAGTAACTAAACTTTCGTTATGTAATAATTTATTTAATTTCAATTATATTGTCACTAGCTGTTGCGTGCAGCTGCGGAGCTGCACGCAACAGTGACAACTAGTGACAATATAATTCACGTGAATGTCAGTTTTCAGGACTTTTTATTATATCTCTGATTCTACTTAACTATTTGCAATCCAGGCCAATTGAAAATTTTCGTGTTTGGAATTGCTAATTGTTTTTTTTTATATCTCCAATATACTTTACGATAATATGAATATAGGTAAAAGGAAACAATCATTATTTTGAGTTTCCGATATTTCGGCGCTGTTGCAAGCACCATGATCACGGAGGAACTGGAGTAGTGGCAGACAGACCGGGAGTGTACAAGATTGACTGTAGCTGTGGCAGTTCTTATATAGGACAAACAAAAAGAATGGTTACATGCCGAATCAAGGATCACATCAGGGCAGTCAAAAACAATGAACCGCATAAATCTGCAATCGCTCAACATTTGTTGGAATCCGGTACGAACTACTGGATCGAGCTACATAACCCTCAGATGCTCTCGACAGAACGCCACTATATACTAAGACTGGTTAGGGAAGCAATTGAAATAAAAAAGTATAAAAATTTCAATCGTGAGGATGGGTTTCAACTGCCGAACGTCTGGCATCCAGTGGTCCGTCTTTGCAAAAACAACCGGGAACAAGCTAAAACAAAATTGCGAGTGGATACAGTGAGCATCGTATGTCGTGAACGTGATCGAGATCGGGTTCGAGTTTGTAGTGAGAGGGAAACCAATAGTAGTGCAGATACGCGTAGTAAAAGAACTCGAAAGAGGGTAGATCGATATAATTACTCCTAGGAAAAAACTTTTTCTTTGTTCACCGCCACTACTCCAGTTCCTCCGTGATCATGGTGCTTGCAACAGCGCCGAAATATCGGAAACTCAAAATAATGAAACATGGTAAATATCCCGTTTATTCTGATACTGATGTGAGTGACCATGATAGTTTAAATACCTATAAAAGGAAACAATATTCTTGTAGATTGGTTTTCAAAAACTATACTGTTACAGTAACTTTTAATAATTATGCAACGGTTCGGGACTTTTCGCTTACAACTTACTATTTCTGCCGACGACGTTTCGGTTGCGTTGCAGCCCCGAGAGCGAGAGCGAGTGTCGAGAGAGATGAGGGGAACATTTTTTGTGCGCCTACCCTCCATTACTTTTATTATAAACGGTTAGGCTGGCGACACACGACACGCTGGATTGATGTTAAACCTTTCACATACAGTCGTAACCACAAGTGCTGCAATGCATCCGAAACGTCGGCAGGAATATTAAGTTCCATGATTTAATCGCGGAAAAGTCCCAAACCTTTGTATAAATTATGAATTCACAATGCGATAGTTTAAACTTTTAATTAACAAAACATACTCAGGTAAAGAATAAAATTACAAGTATTATGTTAAGAGTTAAGACTACATTCACACTCATTCATTATACTTTTTAAAGATATTTTTTCATTAATATTAGAAAATCTACATCCCCCTCCAAGTTATTCCAATTCTGTATTGAGTTATTCCGATTCTGTGTTGAGTTATTCCAATTAAAATTTCCAGGAAAAGTTTTTTTTTAATAAGAATATTAGAACCTAAATTACTAATATTCCTTCTAACCCCTCCAGCTAAGCTAAATTGCTTGTATTAGGAGTGGGTTCACGTCGGTAGTGTAATGGCCAGGATTCGAATCCGGGATCTCTCAATCGTAACGTCACCTCCATTACCACTAAGATACCAAGCATACTTATTACTTTAATAATGTCATTAATTTTATTTAGACTGCAACTGGAATAAAAATTTCCACCTAATTTAAATATTTTAGTACATACCTAATGCTAAAATTTAAATATATTAAGAACTTTTGTTTGGTTTGACATTTATAAGGTATTTGTATCATTATTTATGTGTGCGAGTATTTATTTCTTTTTGCCACAGTACAAGCAAACTACTTCTATTTCTGTTGGGAAAATAGATAAAATGCAAGGTCATCCCTCCGGTCACTGGTATCCTTATTGGAAAAAAATAATGATTAGGGACTCCTCCAAGGATTATTATTACTCTCAAAGTGGTATCATAAGACATATGTATGTCTGTGTATATGATAATAGAAACAAATACCTATTATAGATAAACATACAAGATTTCTTTGTCTCAATATAAGAGAAACATTATTCTAATAATAATGTTTTATTCCTTAGATTACACAAGGTTAAGATACAATTAGCTTTTAATGTTTCCCTATTAAATGTATGATATAATTGGCATTTCAAAGTACACAGATAATTAAATAAAATTATAAATACAACTATTGATTATGCATAAAAATGTTTATTGTAATTCACCATACAAAATGTTTAAAATTATATAATTACATACTAAATTTACAATATTTTTTTTAGTAACTTGATGATGATGACAGTGCATGATATGTGTTGTAATGGCCAGTAACATTATTTTAAATTACAATTGGTTGTAATATTTAAAAAAAAATGAAATGTGTATATATATCACATTCAGATGCTCAAGCAAGACTTATCCTTCAATCTTTTGTAGGTACTGTACTATACATACATAAGTGTACAATAAAGAATTATCTGACTATCTTTCATGGCAAACAATTACCAGTTTACACACATTATTTAAAAACAATAAAAAAAACTTACTGCTTTCACTTCCTTACGTGTTTATATCACAAATCGGAAGTAGGTATAACGAACGCAATAGTGTACAACAAAAATGCAAATTAAGCTTACCCATTTTGTAGTGCCAATACATTTGCAAGGCTGCACCCATGCCGCAAGCCGGTCATCCGCTTCTGTCGCAAAACACACCCAACACGACTTCGAATTATCATCTTCAGCAGGTTGCAACGCCTGCGAACTTCCTGTTACAACACTTGATGTCGGTGGTCCAGGCACGACAGGCACAGGCTTTTCACTAGACATATTTTATTACGTCTTCGTTTCGTTAATTAAAGAACTTTTTAATAGACGAGCGTACACCAACACTTATCAACAACAACTGCCGAATTGCCAATATGCGTGACGTTATAAAAACAAAACCATATTTTTGTCCAGAAGCGATAAAAATACTTTTGTCAACAGCTGTTTTTGTCTTTCAAGGGTTTTTGGAAATTTCGTTCGTTTTGACGTTTTGACAAGCTAAAGAAAGAGTGAATATAATGTGCTGAATTTGGTCTCCGAGTGAACGGAGTGAACTAAATGATAGAGTGAGTTGTTTGTGTTGAACTTTGACCGGGCAGTGTTGCCTGTAGGCACTCTCCCTTTAGCCAAGTTCAAAAAATAAATATGAACTTTACATCGTCGTCGTTTTGTTGTATCATAGAAATGAAAAGCCTTTGCTTTGAAAGAACAAAATATATTGCCAGACCATAATATTAATGGTTGAGAGCAAAGAAGGAACCACAGATTAAAGCTATAACTTTCTAAATCCTACCACAGATTACTCAAGTCACGTTCCAGCGTCAAATTTGTTTCTTTGATAATTTTTAAAGCATGAAAATGTACAAGTGTTCCACCAAATTATAAATATTTCAAGCCAAGAGTTTAGGTCTTATAACAAAACTCATGGCTTGAAATATTTAATGGATGATAATGATATCATAGCCAGTAGTTTTATAGCTGCTTATACATAATCATACTCTTTGATAGCTGTAATGATTATTTAATATCATAAAATCAAATTGTTCTAGTTGCCAGATAATATTATTTTTATTATCACCTGAATTTATTACCCTGTTTGGCGATCATTTTTGAATACTTCTCACAATCAGGATAATTATAAGAATGATTCATTCAGCACTAGAAAGTACCTACGCTCTCCAGAATACTGTGGCCATAGTGGCCCATAATAAACATCGTGTTGTATTCTCGGCGGTGAGTAGTGTAACCAGAGCTCTTAGTAGAGTTTTCGTAGTGTCTGTAGGAAGACCAAAAGCTTATCCTGCTTTTTCTCAGAAGAAATAGCAACACTTGTAAGCGAAAAAGCACAGAGTTTCTATGTCATCGGTGATATAGAAACTCTGTTCTCACAGGGTTGACAGCACGTGTATTAATACCCTAGAATTGCACACGTCCAAATAGGTTACGGTAACCACTTTCTATCTGGTAGGCTGCATGCTGGTCTACCACGTGAGTGGTATTAAAAAAAGCTGTAACTTTACGTGTGAGATTTAAGTCTTAAACTGGCAATCTCTCATGCAAATGTCATTCCCATGCTACAAGTGTCGAATAATTTTTAATCCGAATTGACATATTTGACAAGTTATAGGATTATCGTAAAAGTTGTACTTTACTTTCAGTACCTACTGCTACTAAGAACTTACTTTACATTACGAGTTATATGATTATTATCTAGCTAATATAACGACAGCATTTTAACGTTTATAAAATGTGCATTAATAAATCTAGAAACTAGAATTACATAGTCAATTTGTGTAACAACATATGAATGGTGGAACTTTAGTGATCTGCTTGAGTTCGTGGACCATTATTTTTTATTAGAAAATAATTAATTTCCTCGGTAAGTTTATACTTAAGAATTATATTTTCATTGTAGATAATTGAAATAAAGAAGTGAGTTAGTTATTGTTATTGCAATAACATATGCATAATCATTGGCACCTTTTACATAACTGTTTAAAAAGTCATAAGATGATTTACACCTGAGATATATTTATTTAATAAAATTTAAAAACTTTTTTAAAATTACTTAAAACAGAGCTTACTTTTAAAATATCATGTCCAAATAATATATGTATATCCTATAACTACTTCGTATTAATAGTAGTCTAATTCATTACTGACGGAATAACGGTAATAGGAATATTTTATGCGTGTTTGTGTTTCGATCTAATAGAATATTTATGTAACTACATGAATGAAAAGTTGAACTTTTTTTTTGAATGATTATGGAATACAATAGTCAAAATTAAATAATGAATAATGTATATTTTATTTGTATAACTGTAATATTGGTTCTGATCTTTCCAAAAACAAATTAAATAACATATTTTTGTAAACCTTTTTAGCATTATTTATTCTTCTAAGAATCACATAAATATTCCTATAAGGATTGCCTAAGGTGATAAACTTCAACTATATTTTTTTATCATTACAAAAATACAATTTTTTTTAGGGTACCTGTACCTTTGTTGTCTTATACTGCTCTACATGCAGAGGTCCCCTGTTGTTGAGTGCTTATTAATCTATTTCGTTAGGATTAATTAATTATAGTGTCCCTGAGAAGGTTCCAACTTAACAGTTCTGCATTGATGATGATGTAATCCGAGATGTTGAAAAACGCAGCAAGGAGGACACCTTAGTTAGAAACCTGCATGCCTATACGTGCCGATCAGCCTTATTTTGAGATGTCCCTATCCTCAAAAGCTAGATAAGTCATTAGATGTAATGCATTAAATGCCACCTATATATGGCATTCACAGAAGCTTATACCCTAAAATAGGCTACTTTAATTCAGTCAATATGGGTCTGTAGGCAGCTAGAAGGGATTTAGTAATCATTACAAGTGTAGTCGAGAGCAGCTAGTATAAAATGCTGAAGTAATAAAATATTTTACACCATAATCTAAGGAACTTTGTCAATATTACTGTGTATACATACATATTTGACAGCCTCTGTGGTATGGCGGTAGTGAACGCGACTGCTATGCAGAAGGCGTGGGTTCGATCCCCGCTCAGTGCAAATATTTGTATGCATGAATACCTATGGATATTTGCATTGGTCTGGATGTTTCTATGTATAATATGTATATATTTACAAAAAAAAGGTATTTAAGTATGTTTATCGGTATTCTAAATTCCATAACACAAGCTAGTTACTCTATGCTTACCATGGGTCTAGATAGCGTTGTGTGGAATGTTGTAGAATATTTATATTTATTTAAATATTCACCATAGGTGCCAAAATATAATCCTACATTCAATTCAGAGTCCACTTTTCCAATTGTATATATGCACAAGGCAAAGGTAACTGACATCCACACATCTGGAACCCAAGACCGCACCGCCGCGCCGGCCGGGAGTATCCGTGGGGATTACCACTCGAAAAAGTTACTTAAACCTACTTACGAGTACTTTATTGATAATTTCTGCAATTCTTGGATAAATATATATTGGGTTATACCTTTTCATCTTTCTGATAACTATAATAAAATCCCATCAAACCTCAACCTGTTTTGTCATAAAGATATTGATCACATTTGCACCGATACCAGGCTACGCATTGACCGATTCGCCGAACACGCGTCAGCAACAAGTAGTTATCCTTGAAAGGTTGAACAAGCAAGAATTAGACGGACATGAAGGCGATTCATCACCAAATTAATATCATTAGGGTTTTTGTGTAAGCACTCCAGTTCTATAAGATGACATGTTAATAAGCTATACAGGGATTCTGCGCCTTTTTACGTTAACCAGTATTACATACTGGTACTTAAGTCCTCAGTACTCGCGAGTAGCGCGTCACTAGCGCCCGTGCGTACGTATCGTCGCTTCTCGCGTCTTGCCTCACCATTCTTCAAACTTCGAACCAAGGTACTTTATCAGTCGCTTTCACTAAGTTTCGGCATTGCATCATTATAAATATGACTTGAGACCTGTTCACACACGGTCAGGCTCATGCCTGTGAATTGTGTCATATTTCGTAATATTGACAATCTCTAAAAGAACACTTTGATCTAATAAAACAAGTTATGTTGTTTATACAACTAAGTATGTGTGTGTGTGTGTGTTTGCATCTGCATGCGTGTCGTGTGTACGACTACCATTTTTTACCTGAGCCTTAATCATATCTTGTTTTTTTTTACTAACCGTACATCCTTGACATATTTTACCGCGATAAAACATTAAACATTTTATCACGGGCTTAATTTACCACATTAATCAGGTAGACAAAACAGTAGTGAGTAAACTTAAAGAGAAAAAGAAAATCTAAACATCAACCAAATCAAACCTGGACTAGGTATATCGCTAACCTACCTCTGCGCTTCCGCCCCGAGGTCGAATCGAGAGAGTTGGTCCTGAGGCGGCTGGGGTGCGAAGAATATGAATGTCAACCTCACCTTCAGCAGCCAAAATCTACCCACAGGCATCGTGCGTTTTAGTCGGCTCCAGTCCGACATAATGGATGTGATATCCTAAGCCTAGAGGTGATGGTTCGGGTTACCTGTCGCCTTAGCAAAAACAGGTCCAGGATAGGGGTGACTTATGGTTTCATTCCACGCACACCCATGTAGAATGGGTGAGGGACCGGGGATTTGATGCCCAACAATAAGTCGGGGTCGCAGCCAAACCCTGTCGAGGTCCCAGGCATTTCCTCTCTTGGTGTTAGGAATTACTTTATCATTTTGGGACCAATTCATTTTAAGTGTATGAATGGCCCTCTGAATTTTAGATGTTTTACTAAGCGCAATGTGTGGCTTGCAATTTTATTGCAGTTGAAGTCCACGAGTCTGTCCATTCGACCTATGCGGAGGAATGTGACCTTCACCAAACTTCAGACCGCCACCGTTCTTTACCGCCTTCTACCTTCGTTGCTAATGAAGAACATATTCCAATGCATTGATATTTTTTAACATAACATAAACTCACGCCTTTTTTTTTAGACGTGCGCAAAATCCCCACGGATACCTCCCCACCGGAGCCGGTGGAGGACGTTATGTCGGACTCGAACCGACTAAAACGCACGCCGCCTGTGGGTCGTTTTGGTTGCCGAAGGTGACGTTGACAGGCATATCCCTCGCACCCCGGCCGACCCAGGGCCATCTCTCACGATCTGGCCCTCTTCTCGGGTGTGGGGACTACAGAGTTCCAAATTCGTCCCCGGAAACGGGGAGGCGCGCTAGGCGCCTGCCGCGGCCTGCTTCTGCCAGGGCGACAGGCGGCTCCACCTGTCACCCCCAGGCCGGCACATAAACTCACGCCTTTATCCCCGAAGGGGTAGGCAGATGTACTAGCACCCACATTTCGCCAGTTTATTAAATGACTTAGCAACTATTGACAGGAAACCCGTCATGTTATTTCCATTAGCGTACCTACAAGTCAAGCAGTACCATAATCTCAACTATTTACACATGAAATTTACACCTATTTATACTGTAGATTGATGGCACTTGGTGGAATTTGTTGTTACACATATTGATAACTCACTTGTACTTTTCCACATTACTTTATTGCTTATTACACCTGACCGGTTTCGCCTTACGGCATCCTCAAAGGTTTATCAACTGATGGGGGTTTATCAACATTATAACGTAAATACATAATAGTAATAATTCACAAATTCAAAATATATTTAGGACCACATATATATTATTTCCCTATATTTTGGGGAAAAAAAATATACTGGTATACATAATTTTACAACTACCCACATGTGTAATAATTATGTTTGAGTGTCGCAATGTTTCTAATAGGAACGTTCTTAAATGTCATTATAAACCTTTGAGGATGCCGTAAGGCGAAACCGGTCAGGTGTAATAAGCAATAAAGTAATGTGGAAAAGTACAAGTGAGTTATCAATATGTGTAAATTTACACCTGTTTATATTAACGCGTAGTAACCAATAAGACAATATAAGTACTTAAAGAGCACCGTGTAGCGCTTTTTATAATTCGTGGTAATTTTCTCCAGGACCAAATCAATCCCATTGGCCTCATAAATCTTTATTCCGAGTTACATATTCCCCATAGCAATATACCTTTTCACACAATATTGTAACTAAAGATTAACAGCATGTTGGGTTGGAAGTTTTAGACAGGCTTCCCTATAGTACAGTGAAGCCAGCGAAGTGCAGAACTTTTTGGGTACTTTCTGTATACAACTGCAGGCTAAAAGTCAAATCCTACTACCTTCTAATATTATTAATCTGAAAGTTTTTAAACATGTTTGGATGTTTAGATGTCTGCATATTTGTTATTCAATCACGTTCTGAACGAATCTGGTTGAAATTAGTTACAGGGATAAATTACAGTGTCGGTCAGGGCTTTTTATACAGGGAATAGGATTCCATGGGTTCCGATTGTATTCCATGGGTTGGTTGAGATTGTTGCGTTTGCGGTTTATGAAGGATGTCACATGCCGATGCTCACGTGCACATAGGTAGCGTACGTCCTTGCTCGAAATCTGAGCTGTTATTAGAGAGCGGTCTCCGTCGTGTCCATTGGCACGTAGTCATTTCACATGAATCTACTCATGTGGTCATGTACCAACGTGGGTTTATGTACTTTGGAATAGGCAGCTGCATAAAAATATTTAATAAAATTCCTCAAGACTTGAATAATATACCAATAAATAAATTTAAAAAAGAAGTGAAAAAAACTTTAATGAGTAAAGGTTACTATAAAGTGGATGAGTACCTCAATGATGTTAATGCGTGGTCAACATAAGCCTCTTGCTTGCTCGCACAAAATAAATTGTAAACTAAAGCAAATTTAAAAAAGAAAAATAATCTAGTTCTAATGTAGTTCGTTGAGTTTCTTGCTGGTATCTTCTCAGTAGAACTAATCTACCGAACCAGCGAAAGAATCATTTTCCAATGGTTTATTTTTACATTATTTAATATTTTTATATTATTTCTTGACATACATAATTGTAAAATTTTGACGTTCATATATGTGCTCTTTGTGTGCCTAAACTGAATAAATGAAATTGATTCTTTGATTCTTGATTGTAAAGAATTGTACTAATCTTAGAGCGAAATACCAAATCACGTTTAAGTAGAGCTTAAGGGATAGGGCTGTTTAACATCAGACAGATATATACAGCCCAGATTCAGCCCCAGATGCATGCCTCGAGTCAGCAATAGTGCCCGAAATACGACAATAAGTTCACCCCCTATTACGTGGGGCCAATTGGTGAAGTGGGGGTGTTAATTCACATCTGCCTAACCATACGGGGAAAAGGCGTGATAAAATGTATGTATATTTTAAGTAGACCGTATATGCTCGGATATTTGTATCTGATACGAATACGGATCTTAACGGATTTTAGACGATGTCATCTGAGGTTTATATTTTTAGTTGGTTCTAGAAGTATCCGGCATTATATCACTACACAAAAAAACCTCGAATCAAAGTAGTAGATATTTCTAATAGTCCTTTATTACTTTGATTTATCATACACACCTTAGTCTACCTTATTATCGACTCTCAAGGTTTGTTGCAATGTATTTTTTTTAATAACTTCTATAGTATACAAGGCAACGGTAAGTTGCCTTGTAACAAGAGATATCTTATCAGAATTCCTTTTCTCTTTTAGTTAATCGACGTTTTACCATGGCACACACCAATGACTTTTCGATGCTTTTCGAAGTTATGTGTGTATTTATCGCAGGTTTATAAGTGCCCGGTTAATGGCAATAGGCTCGCCACCTATTACATTGGGACCTAAACATAAACTGGCGAAATGTGGGTGCTAGCACCTCTGCCTACCCCTTCGGGGATATAGGCGTGAGTTTATGAGATGAGATGACTATATACATTGTCCTTCCTTACCAATTGGTACAGGAAACAAAATTAAAACCGTTTTAAATAAAGTTTTTAATTAATGATTAATCAATTGGTTTATGATCACATAATGATTTTAATGATATGAATGAATGAAATATATTCGCAACGGTTACCGTATGCTATTGCGACAGCGCTGGATTTAGTTAGCTAATAATACCTAATCAGTCTAACTAAAGTATCGGATGCTGGCAATTTGTTTGTGCCAATCCTTAGTTTAGGGTTCAGTTCAGATAGACTCACACATCGGACAGTATATTCTAGAAAAATATGCGAGTATCAATACAGATTATAACTGCCATGTTGGACCAAAATTTCCAAAGTATTTGGGCTGAGTGTTTGAAAGAGGCTCGTTGTAATATCGGTGAAAAATACACTTCTGTTTACTAATTCAAAGTTCTACAGGTGTCAAAATACCAATTACCAAATGAAAAATGTGATACATATCATAAAAATGAAACTATCTTTATACTGTGTCAGTATTATTATCTATTCTGTGACTTTGTAATACTGCTAAACTTGGTACCTGATGCTGTCAAAAGTGGTGCCAATTATGATGACAGTGTCAAACAAGTATCGTCAACATACTCACTAAAACCACTAACATAATGGTGGATGGGATTGGCGATAGGTCCACAGTTGTAAAGAGCATGTCAAGATTTCAGTCAGGGTCGAAGCCAATTTCACCTGCTAGCTAGTAGCTTTCAACCATCGTTAATATTAACTATGTAAACAAATATCGCATATGGCGCTGACAAATGCTCTCAAACGTTAAGATCGAGAGACGCAGTATTTGTCCCCCGACATGACATTTGGACCTCGACTGGTTAGTAACCATTAAAGCTCACTGGACCGTGTCAGAATCAAAAGTCATTGTACACTATTTAGTACGGTGTCTGTCGGTCGATCTCTGCAAAATAATAGACTATGATACAACTATTCTTTGAGACTTGTTCTCGCGGCAAATTGAATTTGAGGTTGTTCAGCCAATTTTTGCTAGAGATGAAATTCTGCCGACCTTGTAAGCACAGAGTTTCTGTACCGTCAGTGTAGAAGACAAAGCAGGACAAGCCTTTAGTCTTCCCACAAACTTCACTACTCACCCGCTGGGAACACAACACGAAGTTATTATGGCCGCGGTATTCTATAGGGCGGAGGTACTTCCCCAGTGGGACTGCTCAATTGGGCGGAAATACCGCCGTGTCCTACCTCCTTCCTACATTCTCAAAATTCGTATCAAAACGCTGAAGCTAAAATCTACTATTTTATGTTTGTAACTCCAGCAGTTTAAGCTCTGCGATGATAAATCAGGACTAGTCATTGGCGATTTTAACTTCTATTTTCACTTGTATTTTTGTAATGAAAATGTACGGGAACTCTGAGATATCTTTCAAATCCTTGATAGCTTGTATAACAGCTATAATCTTGCCTACGAATGTTACAAAATAATTAGTTTGTAACAATGATCAATGAAACCATCGTGACGTATGTTGAGGAATGAAGAACAATACCCTGCTGGATTTTATAGCTCCTACGTGCTTTCAGGTTATATATATATATATATATGTGCATATATACTTACATTATTGTGTAGATAACTCTTTTAATGCCTTCCTGAGCTCAGTTATCGAAGCAAAATACATGAATGAACTGTTTAGGTGCCTGGCTGATATGGAATATGTATCTTAATTGACCCGATTGCAGTCACGGTACGGCAGATAAGTCGATCGTATCCCAAGACGGAATGCCGATTGTACTACGTCTCGCTATTAATTATTTTATGGATATTTTACTTGACATATGATGAGGCCGTCAATTGAAAATGTTATATATTCGATTGATGATGATGTAGGTAATTCAATTGTAATAAGATTAAAATTAAAATTAGAATACATATAAAATGTCCAATAATGTCAATATTTAGTGTCAAGAATACATGCAAGTATATATATATATATTTTTTTATATATAAAAGAATACACAATACCTACCTACTAATAATTACACATACAATAATCATCTCATTTATAAGTCCCACATAATACATTAAAATGACACTTCAAATGTGATTTGTACCCAAACAATCATCATTTATCCTCAAGAAACTCCTTGACACTATAATAACACTTCTCAATCAGCCAGGTAGTTAGTGCTTTCTTAAATTTGTTGAAGGTTAGCTCTCTAATGGGTCTGGGTATGTGGTTATAAATTTTGGCTGTCATATAATGTGAATTATTTTGATGGAGAGAAGTTTTACAGCTAGGCAGCAGAAGTTTCGTAGCTTCAAGCTGAGTGTCACCATTGTCACACGGTATGTGTAAGTAATGGTGACCCTCTTTTCTGGGACTTTGCCTTCAGCTTACCATCAGGCAAGGCGAAGTCCAATTGACGTGTCCTATATAAAAAAAAAAAAAACATTGGCAAAATTGTGGCAATTCTATTAAGATGTAATTTCTTAAGACAATATCTTAATATCTCATTAGTAATCGCCGTCTAAGTTTTCAAACTTTGGCGAATAGCTACAAAGACTTTTTTTAATATTTGAATAGTTTTTTGTGTGTCCATGCGTAGCGCTTAAATTAACTACCTCTTTTGACTAGCATTATGAATTATCCTTGAAAACGCTGGCATTCAATTTGTTCTTGCCATGTTGCAAAAACATCTTATCTACGCGTAGTCAAAAAATCCACTCTAATGACATTGATTGATTTGCCACAAAATGTAAACCTGACTTCAAAGTGTTGAAACAATTAAAAACCCGTCACCGAATATCCTAGAATAGGTGTCAAGCGAACGATGCATAATGTGGACGTTATTTTCCTCAATGAATACCACTTTGTTTACACTTATCCCACTAAAAACATTTTCATGCTACCTGATACTAACTAATGTCTAGACGAGTAAATCTACTAGGTAGGTACAATACTGTACCGTAAAAATAGTTATCAAATCTCATAGACAGCCAAAACAGTCAACTCAGCACGCCCTCAAATCTGACCTGATTTGACCAGTCGGACGAATAGGAAAGCGATTCCGCGTGGTCCGATTGGTCGGAACTACAAGAAAAAAAAATCCGCGTCCTGCGACTGGTTGGACCAACACGAAAAAGAATCCTTGTCGTCTGATCATTCGGACGAAGCGTTCGGACCACGCGGTCATAGCCAGCAGTCTCAATACTAGCTTGTCTAGATCGTCATAGCGTAATACATCAAAGCCTATAAAAGCTGATATTCAGGGCTATCCATCCTTCTAGTTGACTAAGCTGATCCATTCTAGCTCCACAGGGGGAAAAGTTCGTAAAGAGAGTTCAAGTGCAGGTAAGTTAACAAAACTTTATTGCAATCGTATTTATATACTAGACTAGCTGTTGCTCGCGTGGAATTCTAATTCCGTTCCCGTAACTCATGGAACCTTGCACGGAGGTAGGACACGACGGTATTTCCATCCAATTGAGCAGTCTGACTGGGGAAGTACCCTCGCCTTACAGAGTACCGCGGCTATTATAACCTCGTGTTGTGTTCCCGACGGTGAGTAGGCTAACTAGAGTTCACTGGAGGGTTTATCTGCTGTCAGTGGTAAGACCAAAAGCATATCCTGCTTTGTCTTTTACACTGACAGCACAGAAACTCTCAATGCTTGCAGGGTTGTCAGCGCGAGTGGTACTCTCATGGTTTTGCACACGTCCATAGGCCACGGTGACCACTTTCAATCAGATGGGCCCTGTGCTTGTCTGCCACCTGAGTGGCATAAAAAAAGAATTATTTCAGGGATAACAAGTCTATGTACCTATTATTGCAGACTGTAATCTATTTTGCAGCCGTTTAAGCGTGATTGAGCAATATTCAAACATCTTTATTAACATTGACATTTACTAATTAGTAGGACGCGAGAATTTATTATTAAATTACAACTTTTTTGAACAAGTAGAATAAAACCGGTTAGTTTTAGTCGTTTCAAAGGCATAGTCAAGCTTGAACTGTTTTTGTTTTTCGAAGTCGCTTTATTAAGGCACCTCCTCTAAGTCTTCAAAAGGATCTACTCCGAATCAGTACCATTTTTTTTCAATTATTTATACACTGGTGTACACCTACTAAATGTGAATTCAAATGAAACGAATTACTACTATGTTAATGCAAGTAAGCTATGCGCCTTCAATCTCTGACGTTATTCGCAAGGTCAAAACTTACAATTACATCGCGGCAGTACTAGAATGATCGTAAAGTCACGACCCCGACTCGCAGCGGTGTAAATACTTACAATAAAGAACTTCAAACGCAATAAACAAGATACATGAAGCGATATCGGTCAGTTTTACAACGTATCGGCGCGGCTTCTACCCATCCAGTTTGTTAGTTCGATTTCAATTGATAATTGGTTCATGATCGCCCCCTAGCCGGATGAAATGACGACCTGAAAAAGGTGGTTGGGAAAGGCGGCATGCGGAAAGCGGAGGATCAGGAGCAATGGCGCACATTGGGAGAGACCCTGCGGTTTTCCCATACGCCTACAATATGGGGTTCTTCAAAAGGAGCATTAAGAGGTTTCTTCAGGGTCGGCAGCGCGAGTGTGACGCCCCTGGTGTTGCACACGTCCATAGGCCACGGTAACCACTTATCATCAAAAACACACATAGTATTAAAAAAAGATCCATTTCCAGTCGTGGACTGCAATAGGGTAATTAATTGATTCATTCATTAATTTTTGTATGGCTGAGTGAAATACGATTTCGCCCCTTGCAGCAACAGAAGCAGCATCCCACTAATCCCAGCAAGACAGTAATCTGCAGTCTCTAGAGTTCTTTTATCAGATGACAGCGGATTGTTGTTGCATCATTACTATTCATAATCTAACTATAACACACACCTTTTTTTTTTTTTTTTTTTACGTGCGCAAAATCCCCACGGATACCTCCCCACCGGAGCCGGTGGAGGAGGTTATGTCGGACTCGAACCGACTAAAACGCACGCCGCCTGTGGGTCGTTTCGGTTGCCGAAGGTGAGGTTGACAGGCATATCCCTCGCACCCCGGCCGACCCAGGGCCATCTCTCACGATCTGGCCCTCTTCTCGGGTGTGGGGACCACAGAGTCCCCAACTCGTCCCCGGAAACGGGGAGGCGCGCCACGCGCGCCGCCACCGCGGCCTGCTTCTGCCAGGGTGACAGGCGGCTTCACCTGTCACCCCCAGGCCGGCGCTCATGGGGGGCGGAGGTCGTTCATCGACCTCCGACGCCCGAGTTGCCTTCGTGCGCGGGCAGCTTGTCTAGCGATCCTTCGTCGCTCCCGCTGCCGCTCCCGCCCCGCCTCCTCCTTCACGAGCATTACTTGCTCGCAGAAGGAGGCGCCGGCCGCCCACGCATCCGCGCAGCGAACCATCGCCGCGAGCAAGGTGGAGAGCGTGAGAACCCTCACTCCCAAGGCCGCCACAAGCTCCCGCCTCGGCGTCTCCCACGCCGGACACTCGGTGAGCGTGTGCGGACCTGAGTCCTTGCTCGCGTCGCAGTGATGGCACTCGGACGTTGGCTCTTTCTGCATCCGACGCAGATACTTTCCGAAGCATCCGTGCTCGGTGATCATCTGCGTCAGACGGTACGAGAGGCTGCCGTGTGGCCTCTCTAGCCACTCCCCCATGATGGGTCTTACCGCCGTTACTACGGCGTGCCCTGCGCTTGGTTGCCCAAGTCGTCTCTCCCATTCTGCCACCATTTCCCTGTGGAGCCGGGATCTCACGGCCCGAATTTCTTCGGGCTCGGGATCGTGACCCCGCTCCCGCGCCGCCCTTCGGAACCTGTATAGCGCCGAAAGGCATCTCGCTTCCAGGATCCATGGTGGCGATCCGGCGAGGAGACTCGCCGCGTTGAATGATATCGTGCAGTACCCCCTTATGATGCGGCACGCCAACTTCCGCTGCGGACGCTGCAGCAGAAGCATGTGCCGATCACTCAGGGTGTCCGCCCACACGGGACACCCGTACAGGGCCATGGACCGCACGACACCCGCGTAGAGTCTCCTGCAGGAGTCATCCGGGCCCCTCAGGTTGGGCAGTAGCCGCGCCAGAGCGTTGGCTGTGCCCGCCAGTTTGGGGCCCAGACTTCGGAAGTGCTTCCCGAAGTCCCACCGGCCGTCGAGCACGAGCCCCAGATATTTCATCTGGGGCTTGATGCCGATGAGAGTGCCTCCCACTGTGAGACTGGAACCAGGTGGTGGCGTGCGCCGAGGTCCATGAAAGAACATGGCCTCGGATTTATGCAAAGCCACCTCAAGGCCCAGCCGCCGGATCCGTTCCACGACTTGAGCAACCGCGGTCGTGGCCCTCAGGATCGCTTCGCGGTGTGTAGCTCCGCTCGCCGTCACTAGCGTGTCGTCCGCATAGCACGTGACGGCGGCGCCGTCCGCAAGCTCACCGCGAAGCACCCAGTCGTATCCAATGTTCCACAGTAGCGGCCCGAGAACCGATCCCTGTGGAACACCGCACGACATCTCACGCCGACCGACGCCGGTCGCACTTGGGTAGATGACGGCTCTCTCCGTCAGGTACGCCCCGACTATGCGGCGGAGGTAGAGAGGCACACCGTGGTACACGAGTGCCTCCCTGATGCAACTCCAGGGCAAGGTGTTGAACGCGTTGGATATGTCCAAGGACACCGCCAACGTCACCTCACCCCGGGCAACTGCCTCCTCCGCCAAAGTCCTCACGCGCATGATGGCATCCACGGTGGACCGCCACCGGCGGAAGCCATATTGGGCATCCGCCAGGTCCGGCCCCCTACCAGAGAGGTGCTCGACGAGGCGCTTCGCAATAACTCTTTCAAAGAGCTTGCCCACCTCGTCGAGCAACACAATGGGCCGGTAGCCGGACGGTTCGTCCGCCGGGCGACCCTCCTTTCGGATGAGGACCAGTTTCCCCGTCTTCCACATCTTCGGAAACTGGCCCCGCTCCAAGCATGCGCTGAGGAACCCTCTCAGCCGGGGTTCGAGACCGTCTTCTCCCAGAGCTAGGACCCACGCGCGGCCTGGAATGCCGTCGGGTCCCGGGGCGGTGCTCTTCTTGGCTCTAAGCCTTCGCACCGCCAGCTCCAGTTCTACCCAAGTGACCTCGGGGACTTCGTCGTCAACTACCACACTGGGCGCCACAGGCGACCGAGGTGGCGGAGTCATCTGCGGCGGAACGTGTTCCGCTCGCGCCGGGAACAGGGACTCGACCACTCCACCGAGCAGAGCTGGCTGGAGAACCCGGGTCAACGGCGGGGCTCGGGGGCGCAGCTTTCCTCTTACCATAAGGTAAGGCCGCCCCCATGGGTCCCGCTCCAGCGTCTCCATGAGCTCCTTATAAGCCGCGGCTTTCGCCCGCTTAATCTCCGCTCGGAGGGCATCTCTGGCCTCCCTGTATCCCACATGAAGCTCCGCCACTCGGGGCTCCGTATCTGCGGTTCGGCTACGCCTCCTACGGAGTCTGGTCCACCGGCGGTGCGCGATCACGCAGGCTTGCCGTAGCCTCGCGATCTCCGCAGACCACCAGTAGACCCGACGCCTCGGACTATAGGGTGGTGCCCTAGGCATACCCGCATCGCAGACACGAGTCATGGCCTCCCGGAACCACACCGCCTCATCGTCGATATCGACAGGCCTGTCCGGCGCAATGGCCCAGGCCTGTACGATGGCGGCCTCCAGGAGGACCTCCCGATTCAGTCTCCCAAGCACCCAGCGTGGCTCGCGTGGGACCGGTATGACCGGCGCATCACCCGCGGGGGGGGAGACATCAAACCGAACGTATCGGTGATCCGCCAGTGTCTCCACCCCCACAACAACACGCCAGTCCCGCACACGGTGCGACAGCGAAGCGCCTGCGAACGATAGGTCGATAATCGAACTGCGCTCCGCGGCCACGAACGTGGCTTCGGCCCCGCGATTCTGGAGAACTAGACCGTGATTAGCGGCCCAGCCCTCCAGAGCCCTACCTCGTGGGTTCGTGTGCCGGGACCCCCAGGTCACTGACCAGGCGTTGAAGTCCCCGAGCACAAGAACCGGATGAGGGTGGCAGGCGTTGACGACGTCGGTCAGTCGCTCCAGCGACTGCCGGTACTCCCCTATGCGTCGGTGTAGGCTCGGCGTGAAATAGACGGCCACGACCGCAATCTCCCCCACACGCGCCGCTACGATGCCATGCTCCCTTGCCACGACAACAGGGGGGGGGGCACCCATAGCGGCGTTGTAAACCAGTGCCGCCGACCCGTCCAGGTCGACCACCCAGGCAGGCCCAAGGGGCCGGTGAGTGTACGGATCGGCGACAGCGGCGACGTGTACGGACCACTGTGCCATGCTCTGGAGCAGAAGACCCTGAGCATCGACACCGTGGCCCACGTTCGCCTGCAGGACGCGGAGCTGGGGATCCATTATGGAACCATCTCCGCGTCCCGCCGCGAACTCTGGGTGGAGCTCCCGCCTTTCGGCTTCGGCTCCCCCCCGGTGCAGGCCTTGCTACCAACCCTATGGTCGGCCGGTTTGCCCCCCGCTGCACACCTGAAGCAGTGCAGCGGAGCTTCGCAACCACCGGCCGTATGACCGGGTTGGCCACAGCGGAAGCAGCGGTCACCGACCGTCACCGCCGCCGTGCACTGCACCCCCACGTGGCCGACCGACAGGCACCTAAAGCACCTGGTCGGTCGAGCCTGCAGGAGCCGGACCTGCACCCGCACCACGCCTCCCACGGCGAGGAACCCTCGGTCGGCAGCCTTTTTGGCTGCTGCGATGGGGCAGCCGACAACTGCCGCCCCCAGTCCGCGGCGGCCGAAGCGGATTGCTCCAACCTTCACCGCCTCTAGGGGGCAGCCCCCGGCCTCCGCCACGGTGAGGCGGATTTGCTCCGCCGTGATGGAGTCGTCCAGGTCCGAAATGCGCAGTTCTGCGCACTTGTTGGGCCTGGACACCCGGACGTCGGCTGCGTCTAACGTGTCCCGAAGCTTAGCCGCTAGGGCATCAGCCTGGGGACCGCTCGAAGCACCGGGGATCTCGAGTAGCCGAGCACCCGTCCGAGTGGGTTTCACCCGGATGGGGCCCGGCATCCCAAGGGCCCTCATGTCGACACAGGCTCTCGCCTGTGTAACAATCTGGGCGTACTGCACGCCCCTCTCCGCCGCCTCCGCCGTCATCGTTAGGACGACGGCGGTTGAGCGGGGAACGCGCAGCCTCCCCGGCACACCCCTCGCAGCAGCCTCGGCCTTCTTGGCCTTTTTGGCTGCCTTCCGGAGCGCCTTGCGCCGCTTTTTGGAGGCTCCAGCAACCTCCCAGCCCCCTTCTGGTGAGGAGACAGCCCGCGTCGGAGCCGAGGAAGGACCCGAACCTGGAACCGGGGCCGGGGTTGGGGTCGGGGCTAAGGCCGGGGACGTCTTCCCCTTACCCTTGCCCTTCCCCTTGCCTCCGGCCCGGGCACCCCGCGCTCCCTGGGGGCTCCCGGCTCCCACGGCGAGAGCAGCCCGAGTGGCCGGAGCGGCAGACGCAGTGGACGGGCCGCTGGCCGACTCCTGCGGGGACCTCGCCACCGCCGGACAGGTGGGACCCCTCTTTACTGCTCCGGCATACCCGACCGAAGGCGACAGGGGCGGTCTGCGGTTGGAGTCCATAATGGCCTCCAGCCACCTCTGGGTGCGCTCCTCCTGCGCCACCCGCCACGCCCGTTGCTCCGCCTGCGCCGCGTCCTGACGCTTCTCCATGGCGGCTATTGCCGCCATGCAGAGCGCCAACGGGTCCGCAGGCCGAGCCGGCTGCAGCACCGGCGACTCCGGTCGAGGCTCCAGCTGTGGCAACTCCGGCTGCGCCAGCGGTTCCGGCCGCAGCGGCGACCTCGACCGCACCGGCGACAGCTGCCGCGTTGACGGCATTGGCCGTTCCGGCTGCGCCCCCAGCCTCCGCCGCGCCGAACGCGTCACCCGCTCCTCCGGCAGTCCAGCGACGACCTTTTTAAGCTCGGCCAGCTCCGCCGCCATCTTGCTTATCTCCTTGCGGTGACTGGCCGCCATCCTCTCGTAGCTGTCGAGGAGCTCAATGTGCCTCCTGCCCATATGAGCCCTCTCGAGCCGCGATTGTGTCAGCTCCGCCTTGAGTTGGTCGTGCAGTTGGACGAGTCGCGACGCCGCCTGCGTTACTCGGTTCTCCTCCGGCGTCGGAGAATCGGTGCGGGTTCCAGCCCACCCTTCCAGAGCCTCTATCACCTCCCTGGACGTTATATCGTCCGTCGACGTCGTACCTTCGATACGAGGCGAGAGCGCCGCCGAGGTGGAGGAACTCGGCGGCGCCCTCACATCCTCTGGGGCCGGAGCCCGGGAGGAGGCTTTGGTGCTTCCGTCCTGCAGCTTTCGGCGGCTAACCGCTAGCTGCTTGGGCGGAGGAGGGCGCATCGTCTCGTCCCCACCGGAGCTGCTGGAAGACGACGAGTCGGTCAGGGTGAGATCCAGATCCGAATCAGTCTTTGGTGCGGGGATGATTTTCTTCTTGCGGTTCCTCTTCCGCCGTGGTGCAGATTTCCGGGTCTGCAGACCCACCGGGCTGTTCGCCCTGCTCCTCTCATTGGCGGTGTCGAAGTCTTCCGACACCGTCCCGGATTGGGACGCGACCTCCGCGTCGTGGTGCTGCGCGACCTCCGCGCAGACTGTTCTGCTAGGTTTGGGTTTATATGTTGATGATGAATTCTCCATTTAAATCCCACGAGTATGACGCGATATAAACTACACTCCCTGGGTGACGCTCATTCCAGGAAGCGGGGTATATACTGTGGATTTCCCCAGGTGTCCACAGGTTTTAATCGACTTCGCTGTCGGGTTTTAAGACTTTTCCTTGTCGCGGGCCGGCCAATTAAGGCAAGCCCCGCGGCCTTCAGGATACCGGCTTCCCAAGTGTGGCTAGCACTCAGGTCGTTGTCGATATCTTGGAGGTTACGCGACGCGGGAGAGCAGCCAACTCTCCCAACACCGACGGTGGCACGAATGCCTGCCAGCCTCTGCGCGAGCAGTAGGCCGGCCCGTCCCGGGATCCCAAGGATCCTTGAGTCGCCCCCATGTCCCCTCTGAAAGCAGAGGGGTACTGGGAGCGACAGGACCCAGACTTTAAAGGCCTGGGCCCGCTAGCCCTAAAAAGGGCTTGTCGGGTTATTTGTCGACGGCTAGCAGAGCTCCTTCTCCTTGGAGTCAGAGTCTACTAACCGTCGTCCAGGGTGCACCAGCCTTCCCGCTTCCGTTCCCCAGGACCGCGGTCCAGAGGGAAAAGAAACAGGTAAGCCAACGTGGAGGTTACCCAACCCGCACCCCATAACACACACCTTCAAGCCTTTCAGAAGAAGAATATGCTTGGTCATGAAAAAAACAAATAACGTAATAATTTTGTTGTTCTTACTCTTAGGTCTGAATCTTGTTTATATGACGAAGAAGTGATGTTATCTAGCAAATATTAACTTTCTATGACACTTCAGATGTTGATAATTTTGTAAGTAAATATCGATAGCTTATCAAATATGCTACATTCATCTAGATTAAATATACCGTGTCCGTCGTCAGTGTTACGTGCTACACTAGTGTGATGTTAAGCACAGCATCATAGAGGAGCATCCTAAAGTGTTTAGTGAAGATGTTTATCGATACGTGTATAATAAAACGTAATAATATATTCGTCGTTAGCTGGATAGGCATTTGATGACAAAACATGATTTGACAACTATTATCAGAATTAAGTAATCCAATTTTCCTCCTCTCATTCGATAAGATGTTCGTCTCCGAATTGTTTTCGCTCCATACGTATTTTTTTATATACAAAACAGTACATTACTACAAACATACTTTCTCTCACAGCGCAGAATGCAATAAAGCCGGCAATTGACACCAATTCAAGTATGCGTTGTCTTATATCAATTGTTGCTGAATTCGGGGTGGCGTCCTCTAAAGATTGATAAAGCGATTAATAGAACAACACAGGGTGGCACCGTGTCACCCTCACACAGTTCAAATATAATGAACCAAGATGTCCGGTACCTTCTTTTTTTATTTTTCGCGACGACTTGGAATTCTTTACCAGTGCACATGCTTTAGGACTTCTGTACATTTTGTGCCGGCGCCATATTAGAGTTTTATTTAGTTAGATGTTTGCTTCACATTCAGAGTTCTGAATATGTGATGTTTATCAATTCTTATCCTATACATATACGTACGCTCAACGACAAAAGTAGCTTAGTAAATTATATTTTTTTATCAAATGTTCAACATAGTTATTAACTGAGTCGGTCCGTTCAGTACATTTGCATAAACGGGTTTGTCAACATGTTGTCCTCTGCTATATGCTAGAAGCAAAATTCTAATCAATGATAGCCTTGAATTTATCTCTCCTTTTTCCTTTACCTATCTGATTGTCGTTCGACGGGTGCAGAGCTTAGTCACAGCTCTGCACCCGTCGAACGGAAAAGACTACATCTTTCAACGGGAACTCTTTCAAAATGTCGAATTGTTTTTGGAATTTTCTTTTTTTTTCGGACGATTGCTTCAGAAAAAATGTGATATTTCTGTTTGTTTCATCATCCTCTTGTTGTTGTTGTCTACTTTTACCTCGGGGTCCGAGGTCTGCTTACTCATCCTCCTTTTGTTTGGCTTTTTTTTTTATATAGGACACGCCAACTTGACCTCACCTCACCTGATGGTAAGCTAAAGGCAAAGTCTCAGGAAAGAGTGTCACCATTACAGACACTAAGTGTTACAATGGTGGCACTCAGCTTGGCGGCCTCATCAGATGCTTTTTCACGCCCCGCTTAAAGGCCCCGGGACTGTAGGAAGAAGGAAACACGTGTGCTGGTAATGAATTCCAGGTCTTGGTGGTGCGGCAAAGAAAAGAGTCTCCGAACCGATTGGTTCTTGCTCGTATATTCTGCAGTGTCGGATATCACTTACATGGCAAAAAAAACCAGCTGGTGTATTTTTTTATGTCATAATTTTATGCACAGCCGTGCCCGACGCTGCGATCGATTCTTGTTTTTAACTAATAAGTTTTCCATGAGTAGCCAGTTCGGGTCTGCTAACAGTAGATAAGAAACATATAATAAATTAGACTTAGATTATCTATTCTGTACCTTAGGTTAATACCTATTTGTGTACTGGGTTTCCCCGGGGTAAAACTGTCTACTACTCATACCGTTAAAAATTAAAAAAAAATAAAAATTGTTTATTGATACCTTGCCTTACGTCAATTAATGCAGGAGATCTAGCCAGTGTGCACTGAATAACACTAATTGAATGCTCAGTTCACTCCAATGACACGAACCGAGATTCATTAAAACCAAACTACATCAATATTTACTAAAAAAAAAAAAAAAAATTAATCAATGAATTTTGTTGAGTAAAACGCGAAGCTTGAATAGTAGTTTATTTAATTGAAAGTGAAGATGTATGCAAACAATTCTGGACGAAATTTGAACTCAAAATCGTGTTCGTCCAACCTCGTGACCTTCCTTCTATTTTGGCCATGGTCGGCAACATTCGAAAACTTTTGATAGTTCAATCGCCCATAATTTACGTTACCATTCAAACCGGTAAACCGGTAACCCGGATGAACGTTGACTTGACACTATTTCAAATTCAAAACATTGTAATCGATAATGTAATCGGTAATGCACCGAGTATTTCCCAAGGGGATTTCGTCAGTATTGTATAACATTAAATTGTCGACGTCACAACATTTGGGGTCAAAACCGATACGTAATTACGGTTTCAATTGTGATAATGACCTAAAAATGAGGTAACCATTTTGTATTTACTTTTACAGTGTGACGCGTCTAGAAATTGTTTGTATTCTTTATGTTGTTACAAGTAACTGACGGAATGTGGTAGTATATTGCCACTCAATCATCGGATTACCGGTTCCACTCCTGCCCAGAATATGTACAGAATACATACCTTCGTGAAAGTATAGACAGGGCAATTGGTACTCATTCGCCAGACAGTCAAAACTTCCTTTCTATTGGTCAAAGTGAGACGTTTTTATTTTACGTATTTTACACACAGCGGATGGAGACACTGGGACACGTTTAATAACGGACTATCCCGCTCTAAGCAAAACGTATGGTCGTACATTTCAAAATATATGTGTATTTTAACCGACTTCCAAAAAGGAGGAGGGTCTTAATGGGATTGATATTTTTTTAATGTATGTACACAGAATACTCTAGAGATTTTTAATCCGATTTATTTTTCATCGAATCAGAATAGTTACCATTTGAAAATTTGATAGCGACTCCTTCTTTATAAGGCACAGGTCTGCCCCCACATGGAGTACTGCTGTCACCTTTATCCTGGAGCGCCTGCATATCAGCTTGACCCCTTCGTCTCGGTGCAAAGACGTGCATTGAAGCTGTTCGACAATCCCATACCCACAGGTGATGTGCAACCTCTCAGCTTTAGGAGGGACTTTGCGTGTGTTCTACCGCCTATACAATGGTGTGTGCTCAGATGAATTGTTTTATATGATGACCACAGCAACACCATAGCACTGCTCACCATAGGCAGGGATTTCATTCCCACACATTGCAACCTGAAACGATGCGCACAGTGCAGTATGAAAGAAACTTCATCCTACACACAGTCGAGCTGTGCAATGAACTTCCTGCTGAGGGGCATTAGAAGGTTTCTTTAGGGTCGGAAGCGCGAGTGTGATGCCCCAGGTATTGCACACGTCCATTATATAGGCTACGGTAACCACTTCCCATCAAGTGAGCCGTGTGATTGTCTGCCACCTAAATGGTATAAAAAAATTATAAACATTTATGTGACCGACTTTTTCTCTATCTTCGATATTTGCGTCGTTTATAAACTTATTTTAAAAATTATTTTTGCATTAGATTCGGTATAACTCACAGATAGTTCTTTATAAATTTCATGGGTACTGGACCTTAGACTCCGGAGATACACCAGAGAACTCCTCGAAATCAAATAGGAAATGGGAAATAATTTCTTTTTAGCTAGTTTTATGTCGATTCTGTGACATGGTAGGCAACATTGCGATGGTCAATGGCGTGCTAGAATTACGAAGTATTGAATTATAGAGGCAGATAACAGAATTTCTTAACCACTAAGCTACTGACACCAAACTTACTTACATTTATTTGTTAATATTTCCGAATAGCGTAGATAACAGTTTTCGTTTCGTAAAATATAATGAATTTGTTTACAGTTATAACATCAAGACAGTCTCGTTCCGAGTTCCGACTTGGAACCAATTTACCCACGTAGCGTGTAAATGACTTGCCAATCTTGTTGGTACAACAAAAAATAGGCCCGTGTAATCAAGTTTAGACTTAATTGTTTTAGCAAGTCATTAACTTACTGCAAAAATATCGCTTTATTTAAGATAGACAAACGTTTTTATTCATTTCGAAACAATTAAACACAATAACTTCACGTCATGATTACCTCTTAAAAGAAATATTGTCATGAGAACCTTTTTTTTACCTAGCATATTTTCTTCTGACTAAGACTTCCCCAAAATCTTTATAATTCTCTCTCTTATTGGCATAAATTCGCTCTATTAGGTAGCCCTAATAGAGTGAATTTTTCTACTGAAATCATACATACATACAATATAATCACGCCTTTATCCCTGGAGGGTTACGCAGAGGTGAATTAATACCCACATTTCACTGATAATTGAATTCTACTGAATAATAGAGAACTAAAAATTTGTTAATAGGACAAAAAAAGGTCTGCATTTTTATTGGTTATGCGTGAAAAGGTTGCTGAAAAGACCAGGCAATATAACAAAGGAAAAGGTTCGAGAAGACCTCTTGTGTAACGTAATGTGTAGAAAGCAAAGAAAATCGAAAGGGAAAAGACCCATATAGTTTCACTTGAAGTGCACATGCACATAGTTATGAATTATGATATCACCTCGTACAGTAATAGAACAATACTAAGAATCCACAGTCTCGCACATACCACACTGACTGGATTAAACCCGGAAACAAATAGCTATTGTTCTGTTAACATGATATTTGTTTACAATATCGAGTATTGCAACACCTGACCAGACGCAATACACAATCAGTATAGCAAAAACGTTTGAATTGTAGCCAAACGAAAGACAAGCAAAATTTACCCGATTGATTTGATTGAGTATTCAATGAATAAGTTTACCTACCTTAGTGTACAACAAAGAGTATTTATTGATATAATTGACTTCGTATGGCGCAATTTCCTTATAAGTAAATCAGCCTCTTAACTTCAGATATACCATGAGACCACCCTGTCTCTTCCCATGTGGTGTCGTACAAGGCGACTAAGGGATAGGGCTGTTTAACATTAGACAGAATATATACAGCCCAGACTCAGCCTCAGATGCACGGTTTGAGTCAACAATAGTGTCCGGAAGATGGCAATTGGTTCACCCCCATTACGTGGGACCGGATTGAATGATTGGTAAAATGTGGGTCTTAATTCACCTCTACCTTACACTCCGGGGACAAAGGGGTGATTATATGGATATATATGTGTATGTATATTTTTGGATATGTGTCACCATGAACGTACATGCAATAAATACACGCCATAAAAATTGAACCAGTGCCTTTAATTTTTTAGACTTCACACAATTAGTTATCACAACAGTAGACCCAAAAATGTACAGCAAGAGCTTAAATCCAGGAAAAACTCACAAGCAATGATAGTTGTAAGTCGAGAAATTTCTAGAACGAATAGAAAACCATCAAACCACCAAAATTAGGTCATCATCATTATTTTATCTATTTGCAGAATAAACTGAAATATATTAATTGCCGTAATGAATACACAGTGGTCTAATACAAACTAAAATCCTTTGAAGCTGATCACGAATAAGTCATTTAGTCTGTTTGCCAAGCCATAAAGGAAATATCCATCAGCTATCACAAAGCTATTGCACGCCAAAGATCAATTATGAAATAGGTAATGTATCCACGCGGATATGAAATGGATAACTATGTGCAATTACTTCGTAGTTTACCTTGTAGGCCTTGAGCTGTTTAGAATGTTAATATTACCATAATTGTACTATTATAACCTTTGTACATGCTTACATCCTCTGAGGATGTGCTTGCAGTTGTAGGTATATTTATTGATCGTCAACTAATATAGCAATACGATTGAAAAGATGTTTATTGACAATCACATTTTTACAATAAAAACTGTCAGTTATGACAATTATTATTAAACCAGCCAGCTAGTGGTATAGTGTACATTTATTTTTGTTTCTATCTTCTGCATTTGCCAGTTAAATTTCAATTTGAACAATGACAAAAGTGAGGGTTTTTGATAACACCTGAAAACTTGAACACCCTAGTAGAGTTTTATATATTTCGGTAAATATTAAAACATTAATAAATCAAACATCCTGGTTGCGTGCTTGTCTATTTTTTAATTGTTTAGAAACTATAATATACTTTAAAGTTAAACTTCCCGGCAACATTCAGTTTTACTAATTTGTTGCGCCATAATACGCCTTAAATTATTCAAGCGAGTTACCAATCCCAAATCCTTCCGTAACAGCGATTGTTTGATAATAATATCCAAGCTTTTATCCCTAGGTTCCCTAAGTATCGAGCCTCTTTGACCAATAAAATAAGTTTTTTTTTTTTTTTTTATATATTCTACAACATTCTACACAACGCTATCTAGACCCATGGTAAGCATAGTTTTACTAGCTTGTGTTATGGAATCTAGAATACGGATAAACATACTTAAATACTTTTTTTTTGTAAATACATACATATATATAGAAACACCCAGACCAATGCAAATACCCATAGTCATGCATACAAATATTTGCACTGAGCGGGGATCGAAACCGCGCCTCCTGCGTAGCAGTCACGTTCACTACCACCACGCCACAGTCACTTCTCTGTGACACATCGTCACATCTCAGACATATCACAATTATTTCTAACAAAGTCTGTCAGAAATTTCTACTACATATTTCATTCGTTAAAGGCTTAAGCGTAGATAATATTGTGTAGTAACTCATTTGAACTTGTACTATTTCTAAATAGTATTACATTATATTGTCGTGTTGATTTAATGTATTGTGTTGGCGTCATCCTATTCAGTTAAAACTTTGTACAGTTTGCGTGAAAGTTTCAAACACAACACTGTAACCTAATAAGGTGGTCTTTGTAACATAATGTACATACGCATTTACATAATTACAAACAGTACAGTAATTTTTCAGGTGAGATACGATAGTTAAACGTCGAAATAAGGTAATTTCACTACTGAGACACTGCTGAAACAAGGTAATTTCTACAACCAGAGTATAGTTAGAAATTGATTTTTTTCTTAGCTTTCTACGTGTTCACCGTTTCCGTGAGTTCACTCGGGTCTATCATGTGGTACATAAAGGGAAGTCACTGTTTGACAATAAGTATAGTAGTAGGAGGTAGGACACGGCGGTATTTCCGCCCGATTGAGCAGTCCGACTGGGGTAGTACCTCCGCCCTACAGAATACCGCGGTTATAATAACTTCGTGTTGTGTTCCCAGCGGTGAGTAGGGTAGCCAGAGCTCACTGGAGAATTTGTGCTGTCAGTGGGAAGACTAAAGGCTTGTCCTGCTTTGTCTTCTGCTGACGGCACAGAAACTCTGTACTTACAGGGTTGGCAGCGCGACTGTGACTCCTCTGGTGTTACAGACGTCCATAGGTCACGGTAACCACTTTCCATCAGGTGGGCCGTGTGCTTGTCTGCCAACTAAGTGGTATAAAAAAAAAAAAGTCTAACTTCTGACCCAAACATAGGTTTAGTCATCATACTACTTACGACTCTTCAGCGTACACCTCCACAGGCTTGGAGGCCGTCTATAGCATTCTTTCCTCTACCCAGCCACTTTTGATAAAACCCTAACTATACCGTGATTCAATTCGGCATTTTAGCACAAATCAGATTACTAATATTTACTGTTCTTGTAAAGAACGTACTTGAACCTTGTACATGCAAGAGAGATCTGTAGCACTAAATAATCGAATAATAGTATAATTTTTTACGAAAATCAATATTTAAATCATTAATTGGGGAATAAAATAAACGTAGGTAATTATGACATCAATACTAAAAAAACAACACGCTAATTAATAAGTAAGATAAGATAAGATAAGATAAGATAATATTTATTTGCAAAAAACATGTGTACATATAATATACATAGTCAAGTGCTTATTATATAGGTCTTAAACTTCGATTGGACACAACATGTTTTACCACACAACAAGTAATACAATAAGAACACACAGCAACACTACACAGAACTATATACACAGGAGGTCAAAACAGGTGTCTACAGTAAACAAGCAGTATATATTACTACTTATCTTTATTTTACTACGAAAACAAATTTATCGGTTTATACATAATATACATAAACTCATGCCTATATCCCCGAAGAGGTAGGCAGAGGTGCTAGCACCCACATTTCGCCAGTGTTTAGGTCTCAATGTAATAGGTGGCGAGCCTATTGCCATTAACCGGGCACTTGTAAACCTGCGATAAATACACACATAACTTCGAAAAGCATCGAAAAGTCATTGATGTGTGCCATGGTAAACCTGGGATCGAACCCGAGACCTCGTCTCAACAGTCCATTACCCATACCACTAGGCTACCGCGGTTACTTTTTTACCTTCTTCTTTTACCTCGATTTATACGAGTTTGCAAATAACCATTGAAACGATGAACAAATATTATGTTATCTGTTATCTAAAATGTTATCTAGTTTGTTCTCTTTACCATTGATACCTAATAACGCTCTTAGGCCCAAAGTTTAGAAACAAGGTTTGATCACAATTTTATTGTAACTCTTGTAACGCGAGTACTCGGTGGATTAACATAGAACAAAGGTACGAGGTAACTTACGTGGAGGTAGGACACGACGGTATTCCCGTCAGAATTGAGCAGTCCGACTGGGGAAGTACCTCCACCCTACAGAATACCTCGGCTATGATAACCTCGTGTTATGTTCCCGGTGGTGAGTAGGGTAGCCAGAGCTCACTGGAGAGTTTTTGTGCTGTCAGTGGGAAGACCAAAGGCATCTCTATTCTTACAGGGTCGGCAGCACGGATGTGACTCCACTGGTGTTACACCACTTTCCATCAGGTGGGCCATGTGCTTGTCTGCCACCTAAGTGGTATAGAAAAAAAAAACATAGAAGAAAGAGCTGGCGCAAAAGTAAACAAACTTTAATTATTACTAATTCCTATTATTATATTAATTCAATGTACAGAATTGACCTCTCTACAGTTTTATTCACACACGCGTGATTACGGTAAGTCGCCTGGTCAATCCGAATGAAGGAACTAGTCAAATCGGTACGATTTTACAATAAACAAAGTTACGATTACTTACAATCATAATTAATACCGTTTGTAATCATAATATCGACAGGACCATCAGTAGTGTGAACTCAACAACCATAATTATACTGTTTGTAATCAAAATATCAACAGTATCAGTCTGGCGAAATGATATATTATTATAATAAAAGTGAAAACAATTGCCGGAACAAAATAACTTACTTTTTTCCGGTAATTGCTTTCATTAATAACGAGCTGTTGCTTACAGTACCTACAGCGCCCCCTGTTTGGAATACTGAAATAGTTGTTAAGGTGTCTAAAATTTTCCAATTTTCTACGTAATCTTCTCAATTTTCTTTTCAAACAGAAAGTTCTTCAAGTATGTATAACAAAATCTAGAAAAGGCAGATGCTTTGCCTATTTATTTATTTAAGAAATCTCCTCCAGCAGACTTAGAGAGGATTTAGCCAGAAAGATAATTATGGGACACGATAATCTAATAGCTCAGGTATACACTATTAATAGGTTTCGTCCACGTTGGTGAATTTTCAATTTCATCAAGATCTGTTCAGTAATTTAGTCTTGAAAGCGTTACAGAAGGACTTAATTTCGCATTTACAATATCAGTAAAATAAAATGTAATGTTTACAAAAACAGAAAAATAAACAAAAAATCCATTCAATGTTTTTAGTTTGTTAGAGAACAGATTGGTGTATAACTCGATTTATTGGCAACTAACGATAATAATAATCTGGATCCATAAAACAAGATAATAATTCATCCTCAGATTAACATAAATCATGAAAATTATTAGGCCATTGATTGCTGATTGCTATTATAGATTAAGGTTGATCGATAACATAGTTGTGGGTATTATTGGGGCTATATCTTACACAACAACCATCCGCGGTGGTATGGGTAATGGACTGCTGAGACGAGGTTTTGGGTTCGATCCCAGGTTTTACCATGGCACACACGAATGACTTTTCGATGCTTTTCGAAGTTATGTGTGTATTTATCGCAGGTTTATAATTGCCCGGTTAATGGCAATAGGCTCGCCACCTATTACGTTGGGACCTAAACATAAACTGGCGAAATGTGGGTGCTAGCACCTCTGCCTACCCCTTCGGGGATATAGGCGTAAGTTTGTTTTATGTTAATTTCACAAAAAATGCTAAGATTTTTGAAGATCATGTAGACTCCCACAATGTAGCCTTCTTTGTATCATCCACTGGCGACTAACGACTATCAATTTTCATTAAGGCAATCGAAAATCCTGCAAAAGTCCTAAAATCTCTCGAGGCTTACAACTGCCGTATGCATCTTATCAACTTGCTCTATGTCGAACCTCGACTTCGAACGGAATTGTCAGAATATAAGCGATTACTTTTCGATAATGGACGACTTAGACCTGCCGTCGTCATCCTGGTGATAGTGAAAATATCTGTGGGGTTCACGCTACAGATGTGTGATCCGCTTCTGACGTGAACCAGAAAATCATTTAAATTTTTAAGAAATACTCAAACCTATGCCAGTAATAAGTGTTTAAATACGGAATAACTACGAAAAGCAAACAAGCGTCATGTTAGGCATGTTGTTTTTCCAGCTGATTAAAGAAATTAATTAAAATTCTTAAATATTTACAAAGCAATCATTCTATAGAGATCTATTTGAGTTCCAGGTGCCAATCGACAGGCATACTAATCGGTTTTGTATTGTGTAATAGAAGCACGAACACGATCCAACCGCACCGATATTAGAGCTGCACGTGTCACAAGTCAAGGATAATAATGGCAAAACCGTGTTTCGATACAGTTGAACGTTTCTGTCCATGACTGTAGCATAATAATTCATGATTAGCTGTTTCGTCAACTTATTGTCGACAATGTGCAGCAACAATAACAAATGCAAAGTTATTTTGCATTACGTACAAACAATATGTGTATGTTGTTGTATAGTTTCTACTGGTCTTGGCGTAAGTTGGTCGGTCTATCTTAGTGGAATAAAATACACTTATATCATCCAGGTGGAAGAAATCCATGCCGTTGGTTTGCAAAAAAGATATCAACACTATCAAAAAAGATTGCTATTATGAACGTAAAAGTTTACTGTTCCGTCGTGACTTTCAAGATGCTACCAAACGTCTCAAATAAATGCAGGCAGTTAAAAAAAAATTTTCTTCTTGCTTTCTTTCTTTACATGGAAGTTGCCATTGATGGTCGATTGCCACTATATACTGAGGTTGATAACAACTGTGGGTAACCACAAAACAACCAACAAATTTAACCGTATATTTATCGTCTGAATGATATCATGCATCGTGGTAGGCTGTTCTAGCTGTAACTAGATGTTTCTCAAATCACATTATTAAACGTCACAATACACACAATTATATCAGAAAATCTTAATCCAATGACAAATGTATTATCAGATTTTCAATATACTACAGAGTAATTAATTAAAAATTGAATTTTTTGTTATCAATGTTATCTGTACGTGACCATACCCACGAGATGCCTACGCGACGTAAAGAAGCTATCCGACTATCTCTGTAAACCTTTATATCTCCGGCAATTGTTAATCAATAAACAACTTTACTCCGATGTGGTAAGATCAATTATTTATTGATATTGGTCTTGTAAGGTGAGGTAGATCAGAAATATTGTACTTAATAATTAAAGTGATTAATACAATAGCCAACAGTCGGCGTCAAACGCTTGCGGGGGTGAGTTGTCGATTGGTTTAAGGTCGCCTTTAATTTTAGTTTACCAAAACACAAGGTTATTGTATCTTTAACTTATCATTACTACTACTTGCCCACTGGCAACCTGCACAGGCTACCTGAGTTGACCTTGGTAAAATAATACAGCGGTTCATTATATTCATCTATTTAAATATGTGGGGTGGAGGCGCCACTGTGCCACTGTTGACATCTACTCTGTATAAAAATTTACCTAATAAATAATCTACGGCATATAAAGTGATACAGTTTGTAAATAAACACACTACAAGCAAAAAAACATTCAGAAAGTGTAAAGTTTTAGTGAAAAACAAACTAATAGTGCCAAAAAACTATCAAAATACAACGGACACTGTGTAACAAAACAACCAATTTCTACTTAGTTTTGAGCAATAAAAAGTGATATTAAAAGCGAAGCGATTCAATATCTACCTGTTACGTGTTCTACCAGGTACGTCCTGTTCATATATGCGAAACTACGATTTACTTAACCTAAAAAACACACAAAAATATCCAAGTCATCACGGATTTATACGATAAAACAGATAACTCAGAAAGGTGCCATCTAGCGGCAAATGTTTGTAATACATAGATAAAGACCAAACACAAAATCATTATTATTTAACATCGACACTGATACTACCTAGCTAAGAGCTTCCGTCAATAACTACAAGAGGGCGCTACGCGTAACTTTAAAATAATGGACGAGGTTTTGAAAGCGCTTGAGGCAATAAAAAAGGACTTAGATAATCAAAGACAAGAAATCCGTGAAATGGGAAATAATGTTACTGAGAAAGTTACACAGAATATAAGCAGGATGTTTGAAGAAAAATTTTTAGCATTGGAAACAAATCATAAAAATTTGAAAGAAATAGTGGAAAACCAGGAGAAAAGATTACACGCTATAGAAAAACAGGCAAGGAAAAATAATTTGGTATTTTTCGGCATAGAAGAAATTGAAAAATCATACGATAATCTAGAAAGAAACTTCATTATATGGACGGAACAATATCTTTCTCTAAAAATATGCCACAACGACATCCAAGAAATAAAAAGAATAGGAAAGAAAGGCGAAAAATTACGCCCAATAGTAGTGACCTTCACAACTCTAGGCACAAAGATAAAAATCTTGAAACACAAAAGAACACTAAAAGATTTACATTATTACATTAAAGAAGACTATCCTAAATATGTACTAGAGAAAAGAAGGGAACTACAACAACAATTACAACAGGAAAGAGAAAAGGGAAACTTAGCTAAAATTATATATGATAAACTAATAATTACAAAAAATAACACTAAAAGGAAGCTGACTACGTCACCCGAGAATGCCACTGGAACTGTAGAGAAAAATACGCAATTAAACAAGAAGAACAAAACCAAACAAATTGTCACTTCGGTCAGGAGGTCTAGCAGCTTCTCTGAAGGAATAATTAAAAAAGGAATACTAAACTACGTAGTGAAAAATGCAGCGAATAAGAACAATAATCAGAACAATCAAGAATAGCAATTACACGCCTCCTCCTCCGGCACAGAACAAACTAACACACAATTAAAAACAAGAAACAAAAATAATAATCTTCCAACCCGGCTGGTCACCGTGGAAGAATACGACCATAACCCTCCAAAAATAGATACCACAAAAGTTAAGAGCAGAAAAAAAGAAAAAACACAATATTTACACATAGCAACTTACAATGTTAGATCCTTATCGTCATACGAACGCCTATTAGAACTAGAACAAGCAATACAAGAAACAAAATTCGACGTTATAGGAATCTCAGAAACAAGACGGCTAGGTACCAACATACAAGAGCATAAAAACTTTATATTTTGTTACGTGGGTCACACGCCCGGCCTGCATGGAGTAGGCTTTATAGTAAACAAAATACACAAAAGCAATATAGAGAGCTTCACGGGCCTGACGGAAAGAATCGCTGTACTAAACATGAACATTCAAGGCTCCTTAATCTCTATTATACAGGTGTATGCTCCAACGGAATCTGCGAGTGAAGAAGAAATCGAAGAGTTCTACAAAACGATTGATAAAGCTCTGGACACTACACACAATAAGGTCATACTTATGGGAGACTTCAATGCGAAGATCGGGCTTCCCAAGAAAGAAGAACATATAGTAACAAAGCAATTCGGGAGCGGGACGAGGAACGAAAGAGGACAGAGGTTAATGGATTTCGCATTGGAGCACAAACTAACTATAATAAATACATGTTTTAAAAAGAAATTAAGCAGAAGATGGACATGGCGGTCTCCGGATGGAAAAACTAAAAACGAGATAGATTATATATTATCAAACCAACCGAGACTGTTCCAAGATATGGGTACTATGAACTTAAACTATCCCTCAGACCATAGGTTAATCAGATCAAAAGTAAAACTAACTAAACTAAAGAAAAGTAGAGTTAATTACAGTATTAGGCATGCAAACCAACTGAAATCTGAAGTAGAAATAGCAAATTACAGGGAAACCTTATCAGGAATGTTATCTAGGCAATGTGATGGCCACGGAAACACCTCAGTACAAATCCATTACGATAACATCACAAATGCAATAACTACGAGCTTAAAATCAGCCCAAACAATGAGAAAGGAGCACAGACGACAGAAGATACTATCGGAACGTACTTCATCTCTTTTACAAAGAAGGAAGGAACTTCAAAAAACTAAAAACAAATCGAGATCTACGAAAAATGAACTCTCTGCACTCTACAAGCTAGTCAACAAATATATAAGAAAGGACTATTCAACGTATAGACAAAGTACATTAGAAAGGCATCTAAACCTCACAGGCAGCACAAAAAAGGCTTACAAGGAACTCAGAACAAGCAAAACCTGGATAGAAGGTCTAAAAGAGTTTGGAAAAGACCTAAACAACCGAAAAGACATCATTAACACAGCAACTAATTTTTATAAAAACCTGTATAGCAATAAAAAACAAATAAGTACACTCAAAAATAAAATCACTATAACCATAAAGGAAAGCCACATTGAACAAGAAACCGAAGATTACATAAAAACAATTGACGAAATTGAAATCATAGATGCAATAAAAAGGCTCAAACTAGAAAAATCCCCTGGGTCAGATAACATAACAAACGAAGCTTTAAAAACAGCTTATCATTTACTGGCAACACCACTCGCTGAACTATTCAGTCTGATTTTGCAAAGCTCTGAAACGCCTGCACAATGGTCCGAATCCAACATTATTTTAATATATAAGAAGGGAAACCCAAAAGATATAGGCAACTATAGACCGATAAGCCTGCTACCAACTCTGTACAAGCTTTTCTCGGCGATCATGAACTCGAGAATCAGCCCCGCAATCGAAGCAAGACAGCCTGTAGAGCAGGCCGGTTTCCGAAAAGGTTTCTCTACGATGGACCATATACATACCTTAGAGTTAATTATAGAGAAATATCGGGAACAACAGAGGCCACTCTATCTCGGATTTATTGACTACCAAAAAGCTTTCGACACGGTTGCTCACGATAGCGTTTGGCAAAGCTTGAGAGAACAGGAGGTAAGTGAAGTGTATATAAAAGTAATCCAGAATATATATGACAACAACATGGGCCGAATAAAGCTAGACATACTGGGCCCGAGCTTTGAAATAAAGAGAGGTGTAAGGCAGGGCGATCCCTTGTCGCCAAAAATATTCATAGCCATACTCGAAAGCATCATCAACAAACTGAACTGGAGCGAACGAGGAATCTACATACAAAGAACCTTTCTGAGTCACTTGCGTTTTGCCGATGATATAGTAATATTATCCGAGACTTTCTCAGAACTACAGATCATGATCAATGATTTACAATCAGCTAGCGCAGACGTAGGACTCGAAATCAATCTCACTAAGACCATGATAATGACTAATAACCTCAAAAAACAGATAAACGTCAACGGATATCCACTGGATTATACAGACAAATATACTTACCTAGGAAAAACAATCAGTTTTGAAAAAGAAAACAACGAACTAGAGATTGAAAGAAGAGTACAGCGAACATGGAATAAATTCTGGAGTCTGAAAGAAATTTTCAAAAGTAACATGCCAATAACACTGAAAACTAAGACATGGAACTCCAACCTCTTACCATGCTTGACATATGGATGTCAAACATGGAAATTTACATCAAAAGCTAAGCAAAAAATATCATCCTGTCAGCGCGGAATAGAGAGAAGCATGCTAAAAATAAAGAAACTAGATAAGATTAGACACGTAAAAATAAGAGAAATAACAAAAGCCACTAATGCCTTAAACTACGCACAAAAGTTAAAGTGGAAATGGGCCGGTCACATAGCCAGGCTTAGCGACAAAAGATGGACCCACAGCACCACCATATGGAGAGGACCCCAAGGAAAAAGAAAGAGAGGCAGGCCCTCATCACGCTGGGAGGATGAAATAAAAAAAGTCGCTGGTCCAAAGTGGTGGCAAACAGCTCAGGATAGAGAGAAGTGGACATCGTTGGAGGAGGCCTTTACCCAATCTGGGGACCTTGCTAACATAAATAATGTTATATTATAAAATAGCATAACCTAAATTAAGAATCTATGTAGCAGGATCAAATAAAGGCTTTTTTATTTTATTTTTATTTTTATTTTTTATTTTTATTTTATTTTTTATTTTTATTTATTTATTTAAATATGCATGCATACATATTTACATTCAACCTATTTTCATAACAAATGCCATAAATTATCGGACTTGTGCCAAGACAGTTTATTGAAATACGCGGGACAGATTCGGTGTAAATACGTGAGAGCATAGGGTGACGAAATAGGCTTTTTTACAATATCTTTTTAGTGTCGAAAAATGATCTTAAGACAAATAGTTTTTAAATAACAATATTTCACACAGAAACTCTCTGTTCTTACAGGGTCGGTAGCACGGGTGTAACTCCCATACTGTTGCACACGTTTATAGGTCACGGTAACCACTTCCCACCTGGAGTCGTCTGCTTGTCTGCCACCTCAGCTGTATAAAAAAAAAACTCACGCTGCCCAAAAACTTGCGAGTGACGTCACGCCTGTAGCGCGTATTGCAAATGTATGGAGTGCAAGAGAATATCGCCTTTATTTCCATCTGCGTTGCGTTTACAAGTATCTAGTTCAAAATTTTAAAATTTAATGAGCAATCTAAAAACTTTAAAATTAGGACAGAATTTGATTGTAAATATGTTGACTTACTTTGGAAATTAGAAATAATAAAAAGTCATAGTTTCAGTTTTGTTACGCATTATCTTATTTTGCAAGGCTTATTTCTTCAGAACAAATTAACATAATTAGCAGTACCTATTCGGAAGAATTTGATGATCTTGTCAAATAGCCTGTTTCTTAGTAATTATATATTACCCATGTATAGCAATACAATTCAATTGAAAATTAAAACTAAAACTATTATTAGGTACCTACTAAAATACACTAAAATAAAATAAACATAAAAATTACATACATAATGCGTCATGAAATTCCTCCGCATCATCACCGACGCCACGTTGAATGGCAATGCTTATCCTCTGTGCAAGATAATAACCAGCCTTCTGGTCACGCGTAACGTCGATCAGCTGCTTTGCCAAGTCTTTATGTATTGATTTTTTTAATAAGAATATTAGAACCGAATTTACTAATATTCCCTCTAACCCCTCCAGCTAAGCTATATTGCTTGTGCTAGGAGTGGGTTCACGTCGGTAGTGTAATGGTCAGGATTCGAACCCGGGACCTCTCGATCGTTAGGCCGACTTCTTAACCTCTAAGCCACCGACGCTTTGTAGACGCATTGAAGTAACTATGGCATACGTAGATCTATTATTACATTTTTAACATCTACTATTGCTTTTCTTTAAATTCCACGAATCTCCCATGAATTTAATAATAATAATAAATAAAAATTGTTTATTTCTCACCACAAACCAATAAATGCAAAATATGACACAAAAGGATTACTGTATGCACATTGGGTTGTGGATCGCTGGTGCCTGTGGTAGGTAATAAAAACCTGAATTACAGGTCGCCAGGTACCCACGAACTGATAGGTACAATTCAAAACTTAGATACAGACACTTATATATTGCTTGTCATACCATAGGAGAAACAGAGAGGTTAGAAAGATGCGTGAGGGTGTGTTTACGTGTGTGTGTGTGAGTGTGGTGTGTGTATGCTTGAACCCTCTGCTTACAGTTATAGAGATTGAGGTCATTAAATCATAAATTTTGTCATTTAATCATGGTCTACCGTCACCAATAGCTCGAGAAGTTTCCTTAAATTTTTATTCGAACCAATATAGTTGAATGAATGAGTTGACCCGATGCCTATATCATTCTCCTGCTTGCTTGTATTGTAATCTTGTAAAAACTTATATGTATAATTTTTATTGTCTACAGGATAGTGCAGTAAAATTCGGCCACAATGTGTCCTATATGGCCGTTACACCTGATCATCATATACCTGCTGGCGTTATGCCCCTTGTGGGTTGTCTGTCAGACGCTGCCGAACTTAATCGCACAGTTCAGTCCTCCAGAGCTGACTGTTCACATGAATGAGTATGATTACGTCAACCTTACAATTAAAGGTACGTAACATTATATTTATTTGTTTTAACTTTAGTATCTTCAGTAGCTTTTATGGTTAAGGTTAAGAGAGGATTGGTGAAATAGGATCTTTGTTTTATATAATGCATTAGTGGCCTTTACTCGTGATCGTTCCTGAACTTGAAAGAGTACTTAAAGCAGTCCAGACTAGTTTATCACTAATATCTTTGACGTTTAAACTCAAAAATTATTTCTCTTCTTTCTTTCTTCTTTCTTATGTCAGTGTATATTAGCGCATAATAGCCTCTGAGTTTTGGTAACTAGTTTTCTTATACCAATATAATACATTTCTTGAATCAGTCATGCCTTTGGGTATGCCACAGGGCTTGAATCTGGAACCCTGGAAGATTTTATTATCAATGTTATTATATAAACTGTTAGTAGTTTAACTTGTATTAATAAAGTGTTGTAACAATTTTTCAGGAACCCGCGATATGAAAGCTGGAGACCGGTTTATGCTAACAAGTACACACCCAGAGTTAGCAACAGCAGAATGGAATTCTACGTATCAATTAACTCCGCAAGACGTCGAACACGATGAATTCAATGCCAAATTGCAAATCGACGCACATTTCATAGGTAACCGTCTTTTGAAATTAAGTTTTACATGTGCATTATTAATATTGCGAATTTAGTTCAAAAATTGCATTCATACCTATTAGCTATTCAATTTGTTACCTGAAGACAGGCCAGTGGATGGTCTAGTGAAAAGGTTGCACTCAACTGAAATATATTGACAGACTAACCGTTTTCATCTTGATATACCCATACATTCGATAGACAATTAAAATCCTCCGTGATCATGGTGCTTGCAACAGCGCCGGAATATCGCAAACTCAGTCCAATATCCCCATATTGGAGATTGGAGCTTCAAGAGGAGCATCAGAAGGTTTCTTCATGGTCTGCAGCGCGAGTGTGCCTCTCTTGGTGTTGCGTCCATAGGCTACGGTAACCGCTTCCCATCAGGAGGGCCGTGTGCTTGTCTGCCAACTAAGTGGTCGTCACCTGATGGAAAGTGATTACCGTGGCCTATGGACGCAACACCAAGAGAGGCGCATTCGTGTTGCCGACCCTATAAGAATAGAGCTTCTGTGCCGTCAGTGTATAGGACAAAGTAGGAAAAGCCACTTTGCGTCTTCCCACTGACAGCACAAAAACTCTCCAGTGAGCTCTGGCTATCATCGCTGGGAACGCAACACGAGGTTACTATCGCCGCGGTATTCCGTAGGGCAGAGGTACTTCCCCAGTCGGACTGCTCAATTAACACGGGAATACCGTCGTGTCCTACCTCCTTTGTACTACTGGCTCTAAAGAATTTAAAAAAATCAATTTCCGTTCAATTTGTGAACCGTTCGCGAACGTTCGTGCCTAAAAAGTTTTCATTTCCAAAATATGCGTTTTTTTTTCACAGGTAGATCAAATATAGACGTGGTTGGTAGGAACAACGCAGGCCAGTCCTACAATATCACGAACAGTACGTTGCCTGTCATCGTGATCAGACCGCAAAGGGTCATTGATACCGTGTTCACCACATCTGTCGCTACTTTCGTAAGTCTACGACATTTTACATAGCTAGTAATATGGCTTCTAGTATATTTGGGTACAGTTATTAACAGAAACACCCATATCAATGTAACTTAAAAAAAACTTTCTACACATCGCTATCTAGACAAAGCAAAGCTATTTTTGCAATGGGTTTAGATAATGTTGTGTAGAATGTTGAATGAATAATCATCAGGCGAGGTGAAGTCAAGTTGGTGTGTGTTAAATAAAATAAAAATTTGCACTGAGCGGGAATCGATCCCGCGACCTCCGGTTTATGACCGCTTTTTATTTGCAATCTTAATCCGTATTTGGTAATCCAAGATTGATAATTTAAAGCGTTTCTTGATTTTACTATTTCAATAAACGACCGATATGCGGATCCTTTTTTCTAATCGATCTTTGGGAGGTCGACACATTTAGATCGCCGTTTGCACCAAAGTGACAGCTTTTTTGTTAGCGTGTTAGCGGTGAGATAGACATATTGAAATACCAAGCTGCGGTTTTCCCAAGCGCCTACAAAATGGGGTTCTTCAAGAGGGGAATCAGAAGGTTTCTTCATGGTCGGCAGCGCGAGTGTGACACCCCTGGTGTTGCATACGTCCATAGGCCACGGTAACCGCTTCCCATCAGGTGGGCCGTGTGCTTGTCTGCCAACTAAGTGGTATAAAAAAAAACCAATTCTGCGTCGATCGATCAATTGTATAAAATTGGGGTTGTAAATAAACCACCATCTCCTTTCCTACATAGGACAACACGTGCAAGTCTTAGATGTCACCCTCACACTGTGTAGAATATACGAGCAAGAACCGATCGGTTCGAAGACTCTTTTCATTGCCGCACCACCAAGACCTGGAATTCATTACCAGCACACGTGTTTCCTTCTTCCTACAGTCCCGGAGCCTTTAAGCGAGGCGTGAAAAAGCACCTGATGGGGCCACCAAGCTGAGTGCCACCATTGTAACATTACTTAGTGTCTGTAATGGTGACCCTCTTTCCTGAGACTTTGCTTATCATCAGGCGAGGTGAAGTTAAATTGGCGTGCTCTATATAAAAAAATCTTAAGTTGTTAAATCTTAGATTGACGATCGAATATTGGAAGCGGGCGTTAGCAGACAATCGCTCAACCAGTAGGCCACATATTATGTCGTCAAGACTCATCAAATATTTCTTTTTTTTTTTTTGTATTTGTTGTGACATTGTACGCCATATTACTCCATATTGTGTGCAAATTTATTTAAATTCAAATTATTCTTTTGCATGCATTAATTCGGTGTATTAACATATTATAAACAGATATTGCGTTGCATCGTCAACTTGCTACTTTATTCCTATATATATACCCAGTACATTGCCCACAAGGACGATGGCTTGCTGTGGACCATTATGGGTCAAGTTGGCTACGTTTCTATGTTACCTGGGTCAAGGGTCAAAAAGACTCATTACTGGGGAAGAAATTCACAGAATTAATGCAAGGTTTCTTTTTAATAGTCCTGTAAAGCCTTCGTGCCTGACTATAAATAAATCACTATATGTATCTATCATTTGTGACTGGAGTCATTGTATTTTTTTTTACTTTTAAATGTTTTTTTTGTTATCGATTAAGATTAGAAAAAAAAATTCAGGCGGGATTCACACTCGCGATCTTTCTATTCGAATAATAAGCGTACTAAATGCTTTAAAATTTCATTCAATAATTTCTTTGTTATATTATTCTTTTGTTATTATTTTTTATTGAATAGCTACATTTAACTGTTGTTAATCGAACACAATTACCAATTTTCATTATTGAATAAATACAAATAAGTAAATACATATAATAAAATATTACAGCTGTGTAAATAAAATATTGATAGGTACGTAATGAAGTGATTTCTGTTGATTTCAGGTATCATTGATCTATGTGAACTTCGGCTGCGCTATGCACTGGCCCTCAGTGAAGGAAGTGCTCAAGCGCCCCATAGGCCCCGCCATCGGTATGCTTGGACAGTTTTTGTTTATGCCACTTGTAAGTTTCTACTTATAAATATTCTACAACATTCTACACAACCCTATCTAGACCCATACTAAGCTCACTAGCTTGTGTTATGGAATCTAGAATGCGGATAAACATACTTAGATACTTTTCTTTGTAAAGATATCGTTCGGGCTCGGCTATGTGATCTTCCCGGACTCTGCGGCGATGCGCCTGGGCATGTTCTTCACGGGCGTGGCGCCTGCCGGCGGGGCCTCCAATATCTGGACGTTCATCCTGGGGGGGAACCTCAACATGTCTCTAGCTATGACCACTATATCCACCATTGCAGCTTTTGGTAAGTTTTTCATATTCTTTATTGTACATAAAAATAATTTTAGATACCAAATATAAAAGGTTAAATATAGGTAGCCGCGTGGATTCCGGCAGAGTAGAATTTGAACCACCACATCTCTTCCCATGCGGTGTCGTACAAGGCGACTGACTGACAGATGTGTACAGCCCAGACTCAGCCTCAGATGCATGGCTCGAGTCAACAATAGTGCACGGAAAACGGCTATGGGCTCACCCCCTATTACATGGGGTGTTAATTCACCTCTGCCTAACCCTCCGGGGATAAAGGCGTGATTATATGTATGTATGTAAATATACAGGTGAGCTTAACTTAATGTTGAGTTTTCTACCAGCAAATTTTAGAAGTACAAATACGAATTTGTTATAAACAGGCGTACTGACTGTCTTCAGATTAGACGGATTACTATTTATTACACAGATGGCAATACTTCACATTTTTTTTATGCCACTCTTAGTCTCTTACTCTAACGAGTTAGTACTTTTTATAAACTTGCACAAATTTTGACGAAACGAAACTTATACTACACTAGCTGACCCACCCCAGCTTCGCCCGGGGTATATTTTGAAGCTTCATATCCCTTTGAGCCCGTATGTTTTAGTCTTCAAAATATGTATGAAAAATTGCCGGATTTGTTATCAATGCTTCGCTCCCTTAAGTAGTAGCGTGATGATATATAGCCTAAAACCTTCCTCGATAAATGGACTACCCAACACTGAAAGAATCATTCGAATCGGACCGGTAGTTACAGAGATTAGCGCGTTCAAACAAACAAACAAACAAACAAACTCTGCAGCTTTATAATATTAAGTAAAGATATTGACAAATATATCAAAAATCATTTTCACAGTATTCATTAATATTTACAGGACTGATGCCTGCATGGTTATTCTCACTCGGACAAGTAGTATTCCGTAACGCAGAAATAAAAGTCCCGTATGCCCGCATAGCTACCTTCGTGGTGGGGCTCTTAGTACCTCTGGGCATAGGGCTCGCTATGCAGAAGTTCACCCCAAGGATATCGGCGTTCATGGTCAAAATATTGAAGGGGTTCTCGACGACCCTACTGCTTTTTATCATTATCTTCGCGATAGCAACCAACGTTTATATCTTCCAGCTGTTCAGTTGGCAGGTGAGTTACTATATCTATACCCTATTAGTGAAAACTGGGCACAAAATGTGAAGAAATGAGCAAAAGGTCTCGATTATATTCGTTCTATCTATTGTGAATGAATAAAACAGTGATTTAGGACTTTAACAATCATCACCGTCTTAGTCCAGATGACAACCCGAGGCTCTGACTTTGAGCTCTGGTTCTGGCACATCGGAGTCCGGGATCTGTTTTCCGACATTCTAGGTAATAATTATATTTTGTATTAGCTGATGCCCGCGGCTTCGCCCGTGTGGAACTCTGTTCCTGTTCCCATGACCTATCGGCTTTTTTTAAATCTTCCGTAGAACTTTTGGAACATACGGGAAAAATATTGCCGAATCATTCGAGCCGTCCTTGAATTATGCGCTTAGTAACATCCATTTTTATTATATACATTTTTGCGTCAACGAAAAAATTACATCATAACATTAAAAAAAGTAAATGGCATTGACATAAAAAAATGTGTTAAATTATGCTTATTTTGAAACATGTAACATTGATATATAACATTGTAACGGAATTAATTTAATTATGAGCAAAATGTTATTTATTTCAGATAGTAGTAGCGGGTATGGGTATACCCTGGCTGGGCTACTGCGCCGGGTACCTGCTGGCGTGGGTGCTGAAGCAGCCGCACCCGGACGCGCTCGCCATCTCTATCGAGACCGGCATACAGAACACCGGCATCTCCATATTTTTGCTCAGATACGCACTTGGCCAACCGGAGGCGGATATCACAACAGGTAACTTTTTTTGTTGTTAGTTTTAATTTTTGTATGTTAGGAGTCGAAGTTGTACATTACTGTAGTACATTATTTTCTTCTGTCATCAGTTTTCATAGCGCACGCGATGTAGGTATTTTTTTAGACCTTGGATTGTGTTATTGGAGTTTATTTATTAGTAATTTTTTACATTTAATCTATTTTTTATTAAATATAATATGGCCTATGTTAGTCAGTGATAATGCAGCTTTCAAATATTAAAAGAATTTTTGAGTTTTGAGTTTATTCGAATACAAAAATACAAATCTTTCTACTTCAACAGATGTATGGAAATCTGCGAGATTTGTTGACATTTATGATCACTGCTCTGCTCTTTTTTGTGTTAACGTGATGTTATATAGCCTGTAACCTCCATCGATGAAATTTAACAGAAAAAAAAAATAATTCGAATCGGTAGTTTCTGAGATTAGAGCGTTCAAACAAACAAATTCTTCAGTTTTATAATATTAGAATAGATAGGAAGTTAAGCGTTGTTTTTGAACATTTACAGTGATACCTGTGTCCGTAGCCATCATGACGCCTTTCCCTATGATGGCGATCTACATCTATCAAAAGATCAAAGCTTGGTGAGTACACAAACGCATGCTTTCCAATTTCCATATTTTGCATAGATAGAATCATAAGTAGTTAAAACAAGACTATTGTAAATGGGAGGTCTCTATCTCTTTAACCCCATACTATTAGTACTTATGTTGCAATATTTAAAAAAAGATCAAAATTCTATATTGGATCTGTGTATCAAGCCAAATCATAGTACCTATGTTGCAATATTTAAAAAAAGATCAAAATTCTATATTGGTTCTGTGTATCAAGCCAAATCATAGTACCTATGTTGCAATATTTAAAAAAAGATCAAAATTCTATATTGGTTCTGTGTATCAAGCCAAATCAGCAATACCACATTTTCAAAACATATGGTTTCAATTCGATTTAATGTTATTTCAAACCTCAAGCAGGAAAATTGGACTAATTGACATGTGTCAATTAATAAGGTAGACATTGATATATTTTAGTCTATGAACTAACAGGCAAGGAATAAAAAAGTAGGCATGCTTATCTATGTGGATACAAATGTAGCGGCTATTGTAACCAGAACATTGGGTAACATTGTCCGTCCAAAAAGTTTTCATGAAAGCTTTGAATTCCCAGAGGTAACATATTGGGGTAACATTATTTGTGAGAAATTTCATTCATGAGATACCGCACACATTTTAAATTTTAACATACCATTTTTATGTTTGCAACACCGATGTTTAAAATTGTTTTTTTTTGTTTTTTTTATTTAGGTATTTGCAATCGGTGTTTGCAACTTTTTTTATATTGGCAATATCGTTAATGAAATGTTTATTTTTTTTATTTTTCATATAAAATGTTACATCAACATCATTGGTTTTGTCGTCTAGTAAGGGAGGTATGTCCATACAAATGTACTCGTTATTTGGGTTACGGTGAAGGCTCACTGTGAACATGTGATGCATATGAAACGCTTCGCTTTTAGCACTAGATAATGCTGTGTACTGTGTACATATGAGGAAACGAATGCTAAATTCGACCACTCCATTTTTGACAATATTCCAAAAGAAATGCGTTACTACAAAGGGTTTTCAGATTTATTAAAATAAAATATCGATTCTAAGTTTCTGAATTGTCGATGGTCAAACTGATTACTGTCAGGAAGCATTTCCGGAAATTCTACATTTAATTCTATTTCTTTGGTATATATATTAAGTTGTGTTAATTTTTTTTCGTTTAACTAAGATTTTTTTGGGATTTATTTCGCCTATAATATGTTTTAAAAGGGTATATGGGGTTATGCCTCAGACGAGGCCGGGTTGGGTCACCTAGCATTGTATAATAGAATAGGATATGGTACCATATAGGCTAACTGCAATATACAAAACAGGCACTAAGTAGATTTAGTTTTAATTAACAGAATGTAAAGGTGTGAGGTTTAATAGCATGAAAAAAATTAACGGATACGGGTCTATTGAAAAGCAAAAAGAATCAAAATTGTTTTGTGACCTAATTTTAAGCTTACAGATACCTTCTGCATGACAATATTAATAAGATACTCTGAAAGATGTTGAAAGTATATAAATGCTGTTTAATTGTAACCCAAACTAAAAGTTTTCCCAAGCGTCTACAATATGGGGTGCAGAAGAGGGGCATCAGAAGGCAGCGCGAGTGTAACACCCCTGGTGTTGCATACGTCCATAGGCCACAGTAACCACTTCCCATCGGGTGGGCCGTGTGCTTATCTGCCAACTAAGTGGTATAAAAAAAAAAAGTAGTTAATAAATCAATTAATAATGATATTCATTATCCTTATTAAGGTAAACTTTTCGGAGCACTGTGTACATAAATTCGATGTTGAGTCTCACACAAACGAGACACTTACGTAGGTTCAGGAAGTACCTATACCGAAGCTCGCTATTATATTTTAATATTTTATTATACTATTGACCAATCCGGTCGGTCGAGAAAAATACCATTCGTGATTGGACAATAGCAGGCAGTTACCGCCAATAGCGTTTTTTTTTAATATAGTACACGCCAACTCGACTTCACCTCGCCTGATGGTAAGCTAAAGGCAAAGTCTCGGACTTAGTGTTTGTAATGGTCACCCTCTTTAGGGTGACCATTACAGACACTAAGTAATGTTACAATGGTGGCACTCAGCTCGGCGGCCTCATCAGAAGGAAATACGTGAGCTGGTAAAGAATTCCAGGTCTCGGTGGTGCGGCAAAGAAAAGAGTCTCCGAACCGCTTGGTTCTTCAAACGTTCTCCAAGTGTAACTCAACTTCGAATTTGTATGAATTTGCTTGAAAGTAGAATTTCTTTTTTAAACAGCATTTATGTTATTTAACAGATGCAATGCTTGCAAATTGTAAATTCTTAACGTCATTCTATATTTCTATCTCAATCATAAATGTTGTAATTCAGTAAAACATAATAATTTAAGGAAAAGCATTATGTTTTCATTAGTATCTATGTTTAGGGATTCGTAAAACACGCGGTATATATAAATAAGGAGGTTACTTCTTCTTAACTGTGGTAACATAAGTTTTAGTCTAGTCATGAAATAGCTTACAATTAGAAAATGTCCAAAAATCTTTAAAAGTTTCAGTAGAGAGAGATTAACATTGGATAATCTAGGTCTAGGCTAGAAGAGGCCCATGACCACCCTAGAATAAAACGAATTAATGGAAATATGATGCATATTTTGACCGATATTTAAAATAATACTCCATAACTAATACCTCTCGAGAATGTCATCTAGCTATTTTTCGTTATATTATGGAGAAAACAACATTTGTGATAGATATCTGTTCTAACTGCCTGGACTATGTCTTCTAACTCTTTGTTAGCATGTTACTATTGATCTATATACTGTATTTCTTTTATTTATCCTGTTTCTATGCAAGACGGCCATTGTCAAAACATGATTTAGTATATTGTTATCACTTATTCAAATAAGGAGTACCCTAAACCGACGAGAATGCGTGAAGAATGTAATGAGAGTGAATGAAGCGAGAGTAGTATGTCAGGATCGAAGCAAATATAGATCCGTTATCTCTGCCTACCCACATGGGAGACAGGCGTGATTTTATGTATGTATGTTATTCAAATACGTTAGTAGAGAGGTCTCTGCTACCATTATTACCACGTATTTTGAAGGTATGCGCTTCTTTATAAGCGTAAACGACACACGAGCACTCTAGAATGATCCAATAATAGAGTAACTATTAGTTATATAGCGAATCGGTCCGTTTTTTTTTACGTGCGCAAATTCCCCACGTTTACCCCCCCCCCCCCTCCCCCTACCGGAGCCAGTGGAAGAGGTTATGTCGGACTCGCACCGACCAAAACGTACGCCGCCTGTGGGTTGTTTTTGGTTGCCGAAGGTGAGGTTGACAGGCGTATCCCTCGCACCCCGGCCGACCCAGGGCCATCTCTCACGATCTGGCCCTCTCCTCGGGTGTGGGGACTACAGACCCGACCCGCTGTCATCAGATAATAAGATTTTTTGGAAGAGCCAACGTTACAGATCAAGTAACTCTGGCGGAATGAATTCGGTCTAATTCGGATTCCTGAACGAATCTAACTTACACATCATCACAATAACATCTCTGTCTGTCATCTCGTCTGTAATTAGCACTGTTCCTGTTGTCTTCTGATCAGAGTTTAGCCGGACATGGAACTGTATAGCACTTGGGCGGAAACAGCATCTCCCAAAAGATGGTCGATAAGCGTTGTCTTATATGTTGCCTAGTGTTCACCGCACAGAGGTTTTCTAGCCTACCCTTAGATGTATGACATAGTTAGGAATTACAGTACTATTCTCCGGATCACCTACCATGACCACGAGATAGAGTATATATCATGGATCACGAGACATGGCCGTTTTGTACTCCTTTAAAAATGAACTGTACCGGTTTCTTCACATAGATTTAAATTAAATTCAAACATATCATTATTCAAAATTACATAATACTTACAGCTTCGACAACCGAAGAAGAAAACACGAAAAAATGGATGAAGAACTCACTCCAGGAGGAGAAACACCACAGTCCGCAATCTTCGCACCCGTTGATTTATGCGGAAAAGAATCTTGTATAGATGAGACAAAGGACTCACGCACCACCGAGCATGGGGGCGTGAGTAACGAGGGGGCGGACGTCAGTGGGGGGACTGACATCAGTGGGGGGGCTGACGTCAGCGGGAGGACAGCTGACGTCAGTGGTGGTGATAGCACCTGTCCATAACTTTAAAAAAATACGTATAGCAAGATTACTTTAGTGAAGTATATATGTTAATGAAATCACTAAAACGTATTGCGCAAATAGATGAATTAATTTTAGAATTGTTTGGTATTCTCAGAGATATTGTATAGATAGTTATTTATTGAATTTGTTTAAACTTTAGTGAGATCAATTAATAAACTGTATTACTGTTTTTTACTACAAAATTATTTTGTACATATCTTGCCACGTTTAAAAATATTTTGGAAGATATTTTTATAGGTAGTCTTGATATATGTTATTTTAGGGTAACACTTTTTTAATATTGTCAATTTTTACTACCATTTTGGAAGATTTTGAAATACTTTAAGAACAAAGTTTTCTATATATATATTTATTAAAGATCAGGCCTTCATATGTTTTGGCCGTTTACTGTACTTTAGTTTTGAGCACATTATTCACTGAAATACATATTGAATTGACCGCAATAATGTTGATAAATATTAATTTTCTTGTACTTGTTATTTCATAGAACGTGAGGGCAAGGAAGTCTCATGATGGTGCCGATTACAATTAATTACGAAGATTACCAGTCTTGAATCTTTGTACTTACGAAAACTTAGAATACCACATTTGTGACGCCTCGTAAGCCTAAAGTGTTAGCTTTACATTGATTAGCTTATTACGTACGATAAACCCATACGATATAATTTAAATTTGACAGCTTTACTCAGAGTTTACAACTGTTACACTAAAATAAACTTTCGTGTTCAGGAATATGACACATTATAGTCTACGCGCAATAATGTAAGAAAAGTATGTCTTTATGGGGTAGTGTTTTGCACCTACTGTATGTTGAGTATCATGTCTTCTGTCTAAACGTTTACAAGAATACAAGCATAATGTTATAATAAATCAAAAATCTCATAAGTTAATAATGTGCTCAACGCGTTTCTGACTAAACGGATTTCACCTATAAAATTGTGCGTTATACAATATTTCATCGTTACTATATTTTTGCACCTGATCCAGGTTTAGGTTGTGTTTCTAGCTGCTTTTATTATTTAGATTGCGTTTAAAATTTTAAATCGTTGGTAGAAATTTATATATTTGCGCTGGCAACACTAATAAATTAAACGCTTAATAGCAATCAATTCTGGTATATGTATCAACTATTTCGTGTCTAAATTCGGAACTACGGTTTATTGCGCTTCAAAGTCAGTGGGGAGACACATGCAAAACTTTTCTCAGATGGCATCACCATCGCTGGTAAGATAAGATAAGATAAATACTCTTTATTGCACACCATAGAGTCTATAATCCTATGTTTCTTACATCAGACTGTCAAACTGCTTGTCTATCTTGTCGTTGACATTTGCATTGAGAATATATAATAAAATTTATCAATAAAAACATGCTCTGGCGAATTTAAAAGAAGAGTTGAAGAGTAGAAATGCCTACCTACATAAAATTCATCAGGTTTGAAATAGTCGCTACATATTTTAGCAGACGAATTTGGTATCCAGTTTTTGATACATAGGGCTGTAATATATAGCGTTCGTCTTTTACAGCCAATACCAGCGATAATACGTCACTTATCGGGAGAAATAAGTAGTGTGTCTCCTCATTAGCACGATTTGACAATATTGAAGCGACAGTGGCTCCATCCTTTAGTTCACGGAATGGTTGGTTTAACTATACTTTGAATTATTCGTTCTTTTTTTGCTTTCTATGTTATAACATTACGCGATTTCCAAGTTACTGTTGAATTGTTCACAGACTCGTTTTATAGGTGAAACAGGTGTGAAATAATCGTGGTTATTGTTTATAAGAGCAGTATTTTGTTGTTGTGAGAGATCAATATATTGTGTTAAGAATCAAATACAAACGTTTTTTTAAATAATTATAGCGTTTTATTTAATTAGAAACTCCTATTGTATGCCATAGCGATAGCGACATTAAAGATCACGGATTTGATTACCGGTCAGTGCAAATATTTTTATAAAATGAATATCATTATTTGCTTTGGTGAGGGAATCTATACTAATATTATAAAGAGGAAAGATTTGTATTTTTGTATGTAACGAATAAACTCAAAAAGTACTGGACCGATTTTAATAATTCTTTTTTCATTAGAAAGCTACATGGGATCAGGTTTTACGCGGGTAAAACCGCGGCGCGGTGCTAGTAATACATAAATAAACACTCACGTTTTTCTTCCTCTGGGGTAGGCACAGATGATAGCCGATATCTGTTGTTCTTATACAATAACTATTATTGAAATTGTTGACCAAAGATTTAAAATAATTAAAATTGCAAAGGTCACACCAAAGAGTACTGGCATTCATCATTATAAAAATAAAAAGTTCTAAATCCAAATACATAGCCAAACGTGTTTATGACATTGACAGACCGACATCCCACCCGTCCCCAGCAATAATGGACAAAAAACATAAACACAAATAATTTCAATATACCGACGAAAATTAAGACAAAAATGTAAACTAGACACAACCCACGTATAACTCTCAGAACGGCTAGCAGCATTCAATATGGGTAAGACGAAATATGACCCACCGACATCAGTCTTCCCTTACAAAATACGCAAGAGACTGAATTTGCTCAGTGTGCCCCACAAATACATCATCGATACTGGGGAGGGTATGCCCGCGTACACGCCGAGGGGCATACGTGATTCAGCTATTCACGCCGTAGCTACCGACAGAATTATTGATGCGGCTTGGCCATATACTCGGTAAGTTACGTTTTTTTATACCACTTAGGTGGCAGTGCACGGCCCACCTGATGGAAAGTGATTACCGTGGTCTTGGACGTGTGTAACACCCGAGAAGCCACAATCTCGCTGCCGACTCTGTAAGCACAGAGTTTCTGTGACAGTGTAGAGGAAAAAGCAGGACAAGCCTTTAGTCATCCCACTGACAGCATAAATTCTCCAGTGAGCTCTTGCTACCCTACTCACCGCTGGGAACACAACACGAAGTTATTATAACCGCCGTATTCTGTAGGGCGGAGGTACTTCCCCAGTCTGACTGCTTCATTGGGCGTAAATACCGCGGCAAATACATGAAGCTTATGTTTTTATACAGGCATTCGCATCGCAGACGGCAAAGCCGATCCCAACTGAGATGGAAAAATACTGGAAAGGAGTTATGATAGTTGGTCATTTTGAGAAAGTTGTCATTCTACATACATATAATGACGCCTTTATCCCTGGAGGGTTAGGCAGAGGTGAATAAACACCCACATTTCACCAATAATTGTATTTGGTCCCACGTAATAGGGGGTGAGCCTATTGCCGTATTCCGGGCACTATTGTTGACTCGAGCCATGCATCTGAGGCTGAGTCTGGGCTGTATACATATATCTGTCTGGTGTTAAACAGCCCTATTTCTTAGTCGCCTTGTACGACACCGCATGGGAAGAGATGGGGTGGCCCTAATTCTACTCTGCCGGAAACCACACGGCTCTCGCGTGTTCTATTAACATATATACCATATTATTGACCAAACTAGGTTCTATTTATATCTATTTTATGCTTCACACGTAAATGTATACATATAAAAAAATTTCAGACGCTTCCTTCTAACGAAAAGGCAATGTAAAAAACAGTTTTCTGCTGAGCGCATGGAGCGTATTGATCGTATGATAGAGGCAGCAAATGTCACATGCTATGCAAAATTAGCCAACTGTGTTCTCGATCTGAAGAAACAAGATGGTAAGGACACGAAGAAGAAACGCGGATGGTCCGAGTCTGAGTGGAAGAAACACATGGATTACATTGGACAGATAGCTGGTCCTAGGAATGAAGCTCTCTTCCAGCCGCCTCCGATCAAGGTACCTGTGTGAAATATTTACGTCTCATCGCATAATGTCCTTTTCTCGAAATATCCTTTCTCATAATGGCCTTTCCTCGAAATGTCCTTTCTCAAAATGTCCTTTTCTCAGTTTATTAGAGAAAATGATGTGCAAATTACATATATGTACATGTTTAGTATAAAGACTGTAATAATCCTGTAGTGCACATATTTTGAGAAAGGGACATTTTGAGAAAAGGACATTTTGAGAAAAGGCCATTTTGAGAAAAGGACATTTCGAGAAAAGGACATTTTGAGAAAGGACATTACGAGAAAAGCCTATTATGAGAAAAGACATTTCGAGAGAAGGACATTATGCGATGAGACGAATATACACATATGTAATTGCCTTTTTTTTTAAAGAAACTGAAGGAAACCCAATTTTCAGTAGGTAGGTACTATAGTCCACATTTGTGCATTGTTTTAAGAATGACAAATCCAAATTTTATGATTTTTTTGTGTATGAATGAGACAACATTAAGCAACAAACACTTTTATTACATTTATGAAAAGTGACAGTTGTAAAAAAGTAATACGAAAATTATCATCAAAATGGATAGCATTTAGATAGTACTGTTTTTGAAGATCCAATTTAATTTATCAAGCGGCCAATAAAATCAAAATTTAATACAGAGTAGTAAAATTTTGAAATCAACTTTTAAACAAAATATAATAATGGAAATAGCTATCAAATTACAGGAATAACGTAGATACCTACTCATGAATCTGTAAAAAAATTTCGGCTATTTCATAGGTAATAAAACAACATCCCGCGTGCGTGCCGCGTGGCTCCCGGCAGAGTAGAATTTGGACCACCCCATCTCTTCCCATGTGGTGTCGTACAAGGCGACTAAGGCATAGGGCTGTTTAACATCGGACAGATATATACAGCCTAGACTCAGCCTCAGATGCATGGCTCGAGTCAACAATAGTGCCCGAAATACGGCAATAGGCTCACCCCCTATTACGTGGGACCGAATACAAATGTTGGTGAAATGTGGGTGATAATTCACCTCTGCCTAACCCTCCGGGGATAAGGCGTGATTTTATGTATGTGATAAAACAACCTAATAAAACAAAGGTTAGATACAATATTCAATTTCATTCGAGTACAGTCATAAACCGATAGGCCACAGCAGCAGAGGATTAGGTACCTACACCTACTACTGAAGCCCTCTCGTTCATTCAATTAGCCTATCGCAGCGGCGACGGGTATTTTTTACGTGCGTAACAACCCCACGGATACCTCCCCCCACTCACCGGTATTTTGTCAAACGATTGTTTTTAAAGTAATGTTTTACAAATGAAAGTTTGTCAAATGATTAGTTAATCTAACGTTGTTTTTAAAATGATAATTTGCCTTACGTTTTTTATCAAACAATAGTAACTAAAACGCACGACGCCTGTGGGTCGTTATGGTTGCCGAAGGTGAGGTTGACAGACATACCCCTCGCACACCGGCCGACCCAGAGCCATCTATCTCGATCTGGCCCTCTCCTCGTGTGTGGGGACCACAGAGTCCCCAACCCGGCACGGGTATTTCGAATTTTCCTACTTATCTTTATTCTTATTGCAGCGTGGTCCATGCAAACCGCTGGAGGCTTTCCTACCGAGGATCAATATTATTTCCACGCGACCAGATTTCAAAGTATACAGGCGATTGTCAAAAGAGACTTGGTACAGAAATCCTGAGAAAGTAAGTTTCAATTTTCTTGGATGCCTCCTTCATCTACCTTAGATCTTGATGCATTAGTAGGTAATGCAATATGCCACTTGAAGGAAAACATTATGAGTATACTTTTAAATTCAACCGCAACAGCTTTTATTTACCTCTCAATGGACAGTTTCTTTCTCAGTTTTAAAGTGATCCTTTTTTACAGGTATCCCCTGGAGCTCTAAAATACGTAATAAGCGACCGAATCAAGAAGCTAGCCGTTGCGAGAGTTATACCAGAAGCATTCTAACCGCTAACCCTGAGTGCCTGTTCCGCCTATTCACCGTTTAAATGATACCTACCACCCATTCTACAGCAGTTAACAAGTAAAATTTCATAGTAATTCTAAGCTGACAGTTTACCTAAACAACTTTAAAATGTAATACTCTACTTTTGTGCTTTCAGTAGCAGTCTGTACCTATTGTTTTCATAGAAATAATTGTCAGATTAAAACAAATTTCTCAGATTCCGGCGGCGTTGCATGATAATGTTTAAAGTAACAATAATAAACGTGATCGTATTAGGATTCCATCGTCTCTTAGCCAATTCCTGCACGAGTTTTACAGGAACTATTGTTTTTATATCATGCAGCTAATTAGTTGATTGAAAAATACATTGGGAGGCAAGTGACGCAGACTTTTCAAATCACCATGGGCCTCTACAGTGACGCGCAAATATTCCGCGAGCGGATACTATCCGTTGCGGATGAATTAGATTCATTTCGTAACGGATGGTATTTGTGCTTATTTTAGAAGTTATGAAAGTGTCTCTACATGTTTACTTCACATCCGCTTCACTACACAAGGATTAATGGGCGTGCGGATATCCGCGGCTCAGAGGAATAGCGCGAATGGATTCCCATCCGAGAGCCTATAGCTGTTCGCGACGCATACAGTCCGCATTGCAGTAAATGCAGTATAGGTAGGTACAAGTTCAGCACGCTTTAGGGCTCTATCAATTTCATAGTGGTAGCCTTCCAATAGATAGGTAGGTACATATTAATTCAAATCTCAGCTCGTGACTGTACCTTGGAGGTAACCTTCATGACAAATCTGACAATTTGTTAGTAGGCAATTTTCATTATTTATTTCATTGTTGTGAGAGATCAATATATTGTCTTAAGAATCAAATACAAATGTTATTATTAATGTTATCGTTTTATTTAATCATAAACCTATTTACGGGTTAACTAAAGATGCCTACTAAATTAAACTTATGATTTGTTCAGACGGTAGTTGACCTAATAGTCAAAACAAACCAAATTACGGGATGGAGAAAGACTGGCATTTGACTACCAAGTGGAAAGTAAATGAAGAGAAGAAGAAGAGAAAAAATGAGTATGAGTAAAATCTGGCAACACTTGACATCCAATAAGGATTGGGTATTAGTCAAATAAGTCACTTTTTTCTAAATGTCAAAACGGTAATTTTTAAGGAAGCTTGGATGAAATAATTTATTGTGACGTCATAATATTTTATTTACTACTTTATTACCATTCTTAATTTAATGAACCCAGTCAAAATATATTTTAACTACAGGAAAATACCCAATTGCTAGAAAATGAACCCACAGCCAGGTCATGACCCTTCTATTCAGATCCTTCACTGATAATATTACACTAACAGTCAGCAGTATACCAGCTTGCATCTGAGGTTAGCTTGGCCTCTGAAAGTGCGACCCCAAACAACGAAAGCATGCAAACTGATTATACCACTGAGTAGTAAGTTTATCCGTGCTTTAATTGATTGGACTACCTATGGGTAAATATGTTTTATCAACACTAGAAAGTATATTTTCCCATGGTCCAATGAGTTGTACCACGGAAATGCACGCTCGCCAATGATATTACATACTAAAAAAGAGGCAGATATGTTACTAGAGCGCGCCTGGTGAAGACGTGAAAACGTCCCAATTGGGACGTATCGCATTCAGTGCATGTCTTGCAAACGCCGAGTTGTCACGTATGTAAGCGCTTAATAAAATTGCAACAAAATGCCATCGCGTGCCTTTAAAAATGTACAAATTACGACACTAAGATTAATAAAACACAAGGGATCTCCTATAACATGTAAATACATAAAATATTACCGATTTATTAGTGTTTTCTAATAAAATTAGTTTAATAATATTCTTAACGTAATGGCGGCAGAAAAACGAGACAAAAATATTTTGGACATGAGTACGACAAGGACACAATAACACTGCATGCATAGATTATCAGTACAGATGGGACATTTTCACTTTACTGCCTACTAAAGTAATAATTGACCTGCTGTTCAGTTTCATTTGTTATTTAAAAGTTTGTAATCACCAGTATTAATCACCATCACCAGTATTAAGGTATATCGCGATCGATTAAGTCAGGACCATATTGAAATTATTTTTGGTATCATTCGACGCCAAGGTGGTTACAACAACAATCCGAACACCATTCAATTAAATGGATTGTACAAAAAAATTTCAATCATTTAGAGTTACGTAGTGCTTTTAGTGGCAATTGTATTCCTTTGGAAAATATTCCTGTATTTACGTGCTCATCATCAGGAATCATAAATATTAATTCGTCGTCACGACTTCCTGTTTTACACGAAACTGATAATATTGTAGATATCCTTACATCCAGTGATAAAAATTCGGAAAACAATACTAATATTCTTGCTGGAATGCTTAGTAACGAAAGTTCTTCAGAATCGTCTAAACAAATATTTCTGGTTGGATTGCAAGAAAATTAGCAAATACTTTAAAATGTGAAACCTGTGTTGATACCTTGTACCCTACAGTCCATCAAATCTAAGAGGTACCGTTTGACGTTTCATATTTTTCAAACCGAAACAACTTTGTTCATACGTACATTATTCAGTTTCGATAACCTTTTTCATAAAACCATGAATTTAGAAAGATTTCATTATTGTATCTAAAAATGTACAATTCTTAATATCTAAATGTAATTGAAAACTTTCAAACAAAGCAAAATAACACATATTTACACAGTAAATAATTTCTAATAGTTATATTCTTGACCGCATTACAAAGTTACGTAGTTAGGTCACTGCACGTAGTGTTGCGACTCTTCGGATACACTTGTATGCAAAAAAATCGTTTACATATACGAAAAATCGAATGTATTATTTACAAATTACACTTGACAACCAAACAAATATTTTTTCATGTGAATGGGATTTATCTCACATATTACAATTACATAACTAAATAGTTATGTAATCGTAAAATATGAGATAAAACCCATTCACGAAAAATACGTATTTATAAATCAAATATATTTGCTTCTTTAAAAAGTTGTCGAAAGCGATTTGTCGATTTTTGATTTTCGCGCCCAAATAAGTCGGGGTTTCTCGCGCTAACGCTGTCGAAATAGTAAATGGAGTCAGGGATAGTGTTTTTTACATTTATTTTTGTGTATGATAGTATGGGTTTGCATATTACAGAGAAATAAACAAATTTTTAACAAGCACATCCATTGATTTTACAATTACAATTTTTTCTTCTAAGTCTTATTTCTACGTCTAAAACTAATAAAAATAAGGTATGTAGAACCCATTCACAAAAATGTTGTTGCCTGATGTTATAAATTAACGACGTTACTGCGCGACCGCATAATGCACTGAATACACAGATACCCTAAAATAAATTAATTTAATTATTTTTAGGTCAATAGGCAAAATCGCAGGTGTCCAAGTCTCTACAATTTTTTTTTTCTGGCAACACTGCCAACTACAAGCGCACGCGGTCCGCTCGGTCGGTTCGGCGTCAGCAGTCTCTCGCCATCTTGGAAGCTGACTGTGCGCGTACTTGCTTTCTCGTTTGTGTTTTACAATTTGTGACTTGGCTATTACTTTTCTGGACTGATCATTCTTTATCCGTTTACCTTGGCAATATTTATACTGGACTCCGAACTAAGCAAGTGTTTATTAATAATGTCGAAAAGAGGACGTACTTTGAACAGCCAGGCTCGTGAATTGGTGGTGAAATTACACGAGTATTTTGAGCGTGAATCTCAAAATGGTGGACTTCTACTGCCAGTTACACAAGTTCGGGATCGCGTCGGTGAAGCTCTCGGTATTGGTAGCCGCACCGTTGGCAAAATATTAAGTGAAAAATATGGGCCTTCGGGGAGTGACAGTAACGTACTTCACACACCGAAAAAACGAAAAAGAAATAAACCTGTGACAGGCATCGATGAATTCGATAGTCATGCTATTAGAAACCATATATACGGGTATTTTACAAGAGGCGAATTTCCAACATTGGCAAAGTTATGTGCAACTTTAAAAGATGCCGGGCTGTATAAGGGAAGCATAGAGTCGTTGAGAACGGTAATAACAGGAATTGGCTTCAGATACAAAAAAGTTGACAAACGAAAAATTGTTATGGAGCGACATGACATAATTATGCAGCGACTAACATTCCTGCGCGAAGTTAAACAAATTACAAACTGGGATAATGTAATATTTTTGGACGAAACTTGGCTAAATTCCAACCATTCTGTGCCGAAAACATGGACTGATGATTCTGAAGCTTCGTGCTCGAAGGTGCCGATAGGAAAAGGTGGACGCCTCATAATATGCCATGCTGGGTCAGCGTCTACAGGCTTCGTGGAAAACTCTTTATTAGCTTTCCAATCCAAAAGCACTAAAGAGTATCATGAAGAAATGGACGCAGTAAGGTTCCGAGAGTGGTTCTTAAATTTATTACAGAATATCCCTCCTAACAGCACAATTATAATGGATAATGCCCCATACCACTCTGTGCAAATTGATAAAGCACCTACGTCAGCCAATAAGAAAGCAGATTTGGTGGCATGGCTGCAAAGAAAAGGAGTGGATGCCGACATGTCACTATTAAAAGCTGAATTATTACAGTTAGTGAAATTGCATAAACCACCAAAACCGACATATGTAATTGACCAATTGGCCGAAGAGCACGGGCACAAAGTCATACGACTTCCTCCGTACCATTGCCAATATAATGCCATTGAACTGATTTGGGCCCAAGTTAAAGGTAATATTTTATAATATTATAATAATAACACGAGTACTTCTAACATTTATAATTTAAACAATGGTTTTCGTCTGCTATCAAATAGTTACATTATTGTTTTACAGGTTATGCAGCAAGACACAACACAAAACCACCCTTCAGTGTCAAGAAAATGGAAGGTTTATTAAAGGAAGCATGTGCCCAAGTTACACAGGAAGATTGGAGTAAAGTAGTACAAAAAACAAAGAAAATAATAATGGACGACTTCGAAAGAGACGTACACTTTGATAATGTAATGGACAATCAACTGGTCATTAATTTAAATGACGATGATGACGAAGACGACGATACTAGTACTAGTAGTGAATAAAAAAATATCCTAAACATTTCTTTTATTTAATTATAACAATTGATTTCTTAAAATTCGGATATTATAGTAATCGATCTCTTAAAGTTCGGATATTATAGTAATCGATTTTTTCATCCCATCCCTATCATTCAATTGTCAGAACTGTCAAACGGTACTTCTTAGATTTGACGGACTGTAATGAAAAATTGTGGTTCCACAAATTAATTTCAATTAGAGATATGGGAGGTTTATGCTATTCATCAGAAGATTTGTTTTCCGTTTGCTAACAGTCAGAAAGTGTTATTAAATCTCATTTGAATGAAAAAGGAGTTCATTTTGTAAATAATGAAGATGTTGATAAGTTAAAGTATCGAATTTTAAAAAAGTTTTTAAGCTCCAACATATTTCACTCACTTTTAGACCATTCAAAGCAACAAGCACCGTCTTTTAATCATCGCATAAATTTAATTAAAACATTAATTGACAAAAATATACTGCTGTTCGGCTTCATTCTGCTCATAAAAATAATCCCGAAATAAAAAAACTTTCTAAGAGGCAGAAAAGAAATAAATTAAATTTATTCGAAGGCGTTTAATTTTTTCTTAATTATCGTTTTGTTTCTTAATTATCATTTTGAATTTTATATTATCATTTTCCGAAATAAATAAATACGTACCTATATTTTTTTCATCGAATTTTATTTCTTACCTACCAACGAAATACCCCTTCTGTTCAACAAAATTAATCTATGCTTCGAAGCTATACTAGAAGCGCAATCGTCCGAGTTATAGCTATCTTTTTTACTCACGTGCTTATCCCATCTTTCGCACTACTTTAACGCTAATTGTCAACTGTTGTGCACTGTATGGGCATGTTCAGCCTGCCGGATCAGATTTGACGAGTCAGTTACTATGAACGTAACATATCTTGTGTATAATATCATTGACGCTCGCCAAATATCTTAAAAATATTAAAAGTTAAAAAAGGTTGCACGAAAGAGTTGCAAGTTAAGCTGGCAAGTGTCAAAATAAAAATAAAAAGTTCCAAATATAAAAACATATCTCACACGTCTATGGCCATGACTGACAGACAGCTCATCACGTCCAACAAAAATGGACGGATAACATAAACACCAATAAATTAATACAAAAATGTGAACCACACGCAACCACACAACCCCACAACCCCGCAACCCAGTAACCCACTTCTCCGTATAACTTTCTGAACAGCTAGCCAGCCAAAATGGGTAAGCCCAAGTATGACCAACCGACACCCGTCTTCCCTTACAAGATACGAAGGAGGCTGAATATGCTCAGTGTGCCTCATACCTACATCATCCAAGATACTGATGAGGGCATGCCAGCTTACACGCCGAGGGGAATACGTAAGTCAGCCATGCGTGCACCACCGCGCGACAGAGTTAATGATGCTGCTTGGCCATATACTAGGTAAGTTGATAAATATATGAGGTAGTTAAACAATGTTGTATTTTTATTTACGAGTTTCCGATATTTCGGCGCTGTTGCAAGCACCATGGATACGGAGGTATTGGCAGTAAACAGTGAAAAAGTTTTTGGGAGTAAATAGATCGAGTTACCCCCCAAAAAGACTCGGAGTTTCTTTTTTATACCACTTACGTGGCAGACAAGCACACGGTCCACCTGATGGAAAGTGGTGACCGTGGCCTATGGACGTGTGTAACACCAGAGGAGTCACAGTCGCGCTGCCAACCCTGTAAATACAGAGTTTCTGTGCCGTCAGTGTAGAAGACAAAGCAGAAAGTTTTCATACCGTATCGCGAAAACTGCATTTCCTCCGTTATCATGGTGCTTGCAACAGCGCCAAAATATCGAAAACTTAAAAATACAATATTATATTATATATTACACATTTATTTATCACACATATCTTTCACCATCATTACAGATAAGTCAATTGCGCTAGTGTAGACGTAGACATAAGAATTTAAAAAAAACAAATACAAGACATATACATATAATAACATAAAAAAATATTGCGATAGTTCTAACAGTAATATTATACTTATTATGATAGACAATTACCTGCATACCATAGTACCTACCTAGGGTCGGCAGTGGTGCGAGGGATATGCCTGTTAACCTCACATTCGGCAACCTAAAACGACCCATAGGCGGCGTGCGTTTTGGTCGGTTCGAGTCCGACATAGCCTCTTCCACCGGCTCCGGTGGGGGGTATCCGTGGGGATTTTGCGTACGTAAAAAAAACCTACCTACAATAATGTTATATTCATTCTAAGGATCGGATGTCATCATAGGATGTGATGATGGATGAGGGAGCTCTTGTATTTTGAAACCTGAGATCCACTCCTACACTTTCTTTTGATTTGTCCTCAATTGGCTTCTGCGATAGCGACTGCCGGTCTGACCTTTCAATTAGCCATTTAATGTTAAACTTTAACACCACTAACGCGGCGACGAGTCTAAAATTAAATGTCATTTTTTTTTTCAATGTCTGTGGCGCAACGACCATACAGCCATGGTTGTATGGTGGTTGCTATGATGTGATAGTGATTTAATAAATAGCGGAATCAGGGCCCAGGTGTATACCGGCTAGCGGGAGAAGTTGGCTTAGGCCCCATAATACAGATAATCTACAATACCATCAACATTTAACCCGTTAACCAATACAGGTGTTAAAGGGACAGTGTCCAACTATCTGAGCAAATTATCATACGACGAGACTGACCTCACTATAAGGATAATCGAGTAGTGTAGTTTTATGCAATTTTATACTATTGTTTGCTCTTCTGTTAACTTTATTTTAGGTCAAGCAAACAAGTTTTACGGAGAAGTTTTTTTTTTTTTTTATATAGGATACGTCAATTGGACTTCGCCTTGCCTGATGGTAAGCTGAAGGCAAAGTCCCAGAAAAGGGGGTCACCATTACTTACTCATACCGTGTGACAATGGCGACACTCAGCTTGACGGCCTTATCATATGCTTTTTCACGCACCGCTTAAAGGACCCGGGACTGTAGGAAGAAGGAAACACGTGAGCTGGTAATTAATTCCAGGCCTTAATGGTGCGACAGAGGAAAGAGTCTCCGAACCGCTTGGTTCTAGATCGGTATCATTTTCACACCATCTCTTCTTTCATATTACACACACACCCTCTCTCTCTTGCGCATACAAGCACACACACACGCACACACACACACACACACACACTCAGTCACTCAATCACATATACACACAGGGCGAGAGTCACATTTATTTAATAGTTTTGTTTAATAATCATGTAGCTTTTCCTAATGTATGTAGTTGTAATTGTATCCAAAGTGGGCTGGAGGCGCTGTTAACTGAGATACAGGTCAAAAGCCTAGTTCAGTAGCAGATGCTTAAACCAGACACTATTCTGTCTAAGCTTACTGGAACATTTCCAATGACAAACTGTGTAAACATGTATAATTTTTATGGAATAAATAAATAAATAAAAATTTATTAACATTCATTATTATCTTACAGACGTTTAGTTATATTGAAGAAGCAATATAAAAAACAGTTTTCTGCGCAACGTCTGGAACGTATTGATCGCATGATTGAGGCATCGAATGCTACAGTGTACTCGAAATTAGCGAACTGTGTACTCGACCTTAAAAAACAGGACAATAAAGACGTCAAAAAGAAACGTGGATGGTCCGAGTCTGAGTGGAAGAAACACATGGATTACATTGGACATATAGCTGGTCCGAAAAAACTTTGTGAGCCGCCTCCGATCAAGGTAACTAACTGCTATGCAGGGGCCCAGTGCAAATATTTATATGCATGAATATGTATATTTGCATTGTATGTATTTACAAAAAAAGTATCTATCCGCATTCTAGATCCCATAACACAAGCTAGTATGCTTACCATGGTTCTAGATAGCGTTGTGTAGAATGTCGTGAAATATATTTATTATTATTATTAATTGTAAAATAGAAAAGGACAGCTGTTTTTTCAATTTCATTAGAGTACCCTTGTATTAGAACACAATATATAGTCTTCTATTTAGTCATTCTATTCTAACCTACTTCAAAAAAGAGGTTCTCGTTCCGTACCTAGTCTTTAACACCAGCACCTGTTGTCTTTCTTACCTACCGTATGTGAAGCCATAAAAAAAGATACAAATTTTGTAGCATTCCACAAAACTATGTGCCCTAATATGTTCAATTTACTCATTGTATTATACCTATTTCAGCGTGGTCCACGAATGCCGCTGGAAAATTTATTACCGAGACTTAAAGGCATTTCGGCCTTACCATCTTTCAAAGTATACAAGCGATTGTCGAAAGAATCTTGGTACAGAAACCCTGAAAAAGTAAGTTTAATACTCTATGAATATTTTAAATACAAAGAACACCCACAAAAATATATCTAGGATTATATACAAATCAATATAAATATATATAGTCAATATAAATAGTGACAACTATTTCGAATCAATTTTATAGCATTTTTTTTGTATTTTTTTTTATTTATATAGAACAAGTCAATTAGACTTCGCCTTGCCTGATGGTAAGCTGAAGGCAAAGTCTCAGAAAAGAGGGTCACCATTACTTACACATACCATGTGACAATGGTGACACTCAGCTTGGTGGCCTCATCATATGCTTTTCACGCCCCGCTTAAAGGACCCGGGACTGTAGGAAGAGGGCAACACGTGAGCTAGTAATGAATTCCAGGCCTTAATGGTGCGACAGAGGAAAGAGTCACCGAACCGCTTGGTTCTTGATCAGATGTTCTGCACCGTGTGCGGGTGACACCTAAGACCTGCACGTGTTGTCTTATGTAGGAAAGGGGACGGTCGGACTAATTGTAAGAGCTCATCAGATTTACTGATCTCTGTAGTAACTACTCACAACTCACATAAAAATACCTGGCACAAGCAAAGTTCGCGGAAACCGCGCGGTCGGTCAGACTGCTATAAGACAGTTCAATCTAACATATTACGGTAAAGGATCGCAAGCCGGGCGTCGGAGGTCGATGAACGACCTCCGCCCCCCATGAGCGCCGGCCTGGGGGTGACAGGTGGAGCCGCCTGTCACCCTGGCAGAAGCAGGCCGCGGCGGTGGCGCGCCTCCCCGTTTCTGGGGTCGAGTTGGGGACTCTGTAGTCCCCAGACCCGAGACGAGGGCCAGATCGTGAGAGATGGCCCTGGGTCGGCCGGGGTGCGAGGGATAAGCCTGTCAACCTCACCTTCGGTAACCAAAACGACCCACAGGCGGCGTGCGTTTTAGTCGGTTCGAGTCCGACATAACCTCCTCCACCGGATCCGGTGGGGAGGTATCCGTGAGGATTTTGCACACCGTAGCCATTATGGCTTTTGTTATTTTCAATGAGGTCTATTTGTTTTGCAGGTGCAGCCTGGAGCCCTAAAATACGTGATAAGTGACCGAGTGAAGAAGCTAGCTGTTGCGAAAGTTATACCGGTAGTTGAATAACCATAAACCAACCGAACACCAAACATCCCTCCCATTCATTGTGTGAAATATATCACCCATTCGTACACAATATAAGTTTGGCGCACACTCATCTAAATAATTACTGACTACATTATTTTTAGAATACTTTTGAATTATTTTACTCTGTTTACCGAGCTGTGAGTATCGTTTCCATGATGTGCGTACAAACGACCGAGTTTTTAGCCGCGATCCAGAGGGAGAGAGATGGAGCTATCTCTGTCTCTCTCCCTCTGGATCGCGTTTATTGTGATAAGTCTCACTAAATATTTAGTACTTGTTTTACTAACGTGGGTGAGGTGTACGCCATTCTTTATATTCTGGATTAATGGATAGCCAATAGCATATAACATAAACTATAAAAAAGGACACACGAAAATGATAACAAATTGAATTTTGAGCATAAACATGAACAGACAAATAAAACTGAATTCAACCTATTTTTATGATTTATTTACGTATTTACAATTGAAACAGATCGTCTACATAAATACTTCGAAATACTGATGTCATAATTAAATAAAAATAAATAAGAAATTCATAGATACGCAGATCAAAAAATAAATTAAGGTAGAAGGAAATTCTTACATTCCAGAGATGTTTGCCCAACTATTGGGCCTAGGAGCCAATTCTTCTATCGCTATGCAGCGGTGGTAACTATAAAACTATGATCCTATGGGTTAGGCGTATTAGGCGGCTGGCGGGTAGCTTAGGCGGTGGATGATTGCGTTGGTGAAGTCTTTGGTTGTAGATTGGCCGCCAAGGTCCTTTGTCCTCACTTTGCCGTCCTTCAAGACACTGGGAAATAGAATATAGATCGTGATTATTGAGTGAAAGTTCTAAACAGTATATATAGTAATTTTAGTTCTAATATTCTTTTTTTTTATACCACTCGGGTAGCAGACAAGCACACGGCTCAACTGATGGGAAGTGGTTACCGTGACCTATGGACGTATGCAACACCAGGGGTGTTACACTCGCGATGTTGAGTTCTTAAAAAAAATGAGTGCCGGATTTAAATGTACAGCCAGCGACAAAAATAACTTAGCACATAAATTATTTTCAATAGCAAAAATATTATATACTGAACACAATCGTTCAGCATATATTTTTGCTGGGTGTAGTTATACAATATTTGTTTACACTCGAAAGACTACACCTACCTACTCTGCACTTACTATTTCTTGTCACCGGCGAAACTTAGTTATTTATTTTTATTTATTATTTATTTACAAACAATACAAGCTAACAGTGTAACACCAAAGCGCTTATAATGTTATACTAACTAACAGCTAACTTAATCTACTAGGTACATGCAAGTAATAAAATATTAATAATCAGACTACTTATACTGTAGATTGATGGCACTTGGTGGAATTTGTTGTTACACATATTGATAACTCACTTGTAAAAAAAAAAGTGGAAAAGTACAAGTGAGTTATCAATATGTGTATAAATAATCATATTACTAATGTGTATAGGTAAGCCACTACTAATTTGCCAATCTGATGCACATCTCATGAGGGTGCATTCAGGTACGTTAAGACATTTCTCATAATTTCATGTATATTGTTGGAGTCAACATCAGGGTTAGTTAGTAGACCATTTTGTTTGATATGTATTTATAATTATAATTACTGTTGATTATATAAATCAAATTTAATGTACACTCGAACCCAAGATAAACTTATGCGGGTTTTATGGGTGCTTCTATGAGATGAACTAATGTAATACTATTGAAATAAATAAAACAGAATAGCATATGTGGCACGAACTTGTTGATGGCGTCCTTGATCATCCTGGAGTAGGAGTGCAGGTTGACGTGCGCCAGCAGGTTGGCGGCGGCTCGCAGCGTGGCCGTGGGGTTGGCGATGTTCTTGCCCACGGCGCCCGAGAACACGTGGCGCGCGCCCTGCACACACCATCACATGGCTTATATTCCAAATGCATACATTGACCAACACGTGAGTGGCTAAAGGAGCTATCTGACAATTTCTAAATATTGGGTTAAAGGACTTTAACAGAGAAGAATGACGTTTTCTGACCGTATATACATTAATTTGGCACTCACTATTATAATTACATATTATAAACATGGTATTTGAGTTTGAGATTGTCAGATAACCACTTCATCCGCTCATGTCTTCAAATATCCTTTTTTCCACGTGCCTGATCTTTTTAGTACAGTCAAAATGAAGTACATGTAAATTCGCTTTTCTAGGGGCAAGATGGGGACAAGGTGGTTCCTACACCCGAGGGGTCAGTGGACGGTCTCGTAGAGGGGGTGTGAAGTGTTCTAATCGGCACTGTATAAATGGTTAAGGTCATGGTCCTAAAATCGAAGGTAGTGTGTGCGTACGTGCGCGTTCGTTCACTCGCGTACGTGTGTGTATGCGTGCACATGCGTGTGCGCGTGTGTATGTGAATGCGCGCGTGTGTGTGTGAGTGCGTGTGTATGCGTGTGTGTGTGAGTGCGCGAGTATGTGTGTGTGTGTGTGACGTCACGCACCTGCTCGAAGACTGCGCACTCGGCGCTGTAGCTGGCGCCAGCTACGACTCCGGCGCCGCCCACGAGCCCGCTGGCGAGGTTGTCCACGATGTTGCCGTACAGGTTGGGCGTCACCATCACGTCGAACTGGTTGGGGTTCGCCACCATCTGCATCGTGCAGTTGTCCACGATCATCTTCTCGAACTCGATGCGGGGGTACAGCTTCGCCATCTGGAATTTTATATTTTTATAGTTATGTAGGTATAACATATTTGTAATGACCCAATATCTCAATGGGGCCTCACTGAGACATTGGGGCCCAAGTCAGCCTCGCTTAATAGCCAGTACACCTATTGTTTAATGGACGAGGCTCTTCAGCAGAGGCTTTCCTCGCTAGGTATGGGGTTTACACAACAATTGTGTGTGAGTGGACCCCGGGCTCCAAAGTACAAGATTTTGATGTGAGCGGGACTAACGCAGATACAAGTGAGGCTTTCCGCGGAGAGACGGAACTACCGGGGTTCCCACACTCGAAGGGGTCATCTCAACGCCGGAGATAACCTAGGGTCAGATATGGTGCGAGAGAAATGCCTGACGTTATATAGACCAGAATCGGCATGCGATTTTAGTCAGATTCGAATCTGACAACCACTCTGCTTTCCAGCCGCCTCGCTCTGTGGAGATTGCCACACGACAAGGAATACCAGACACAATCTCAATTCTTGATATAAGAGTACATTTAAAATTAGAAACATACCTTTTCGCAACTGCTTAAGAACAGTCCATCGCCGAGCTTCATGATGTTAGCCTTATGCACAGCGGTTACCTTCTTGCGGCCACACTTCACTGCGTAGTCGAACGCAAACTTCGCGATACGCTCTGACTTTGTCCGAGTGATGATCTTCAAGCATTCCACCACACCTACAAATAGAAATTAATTAGTTTCTTAGGTAACGACATTCAGTCCTAAATCTTGATTTTTCTGAGGACTAATAAAATAAAATTAATAAATAAATATTACACAACGTTCCATACAACGCTATCTAGACCCATGGTTAGCATAGCTTAACTAGCTTCTGTTATGGGATCTAGAATGCGGATAAACATATTTAGATACTTTTATTTTTTGTAAATACATACATATAGACAGATTGTCAATACCAGTGGTGGGCAAACTTACCTAATGGAGGGCCAGAAGTTACTTTGTACCCAGAGTCTGTCCTCAGAGACATTCAGGACTCAGTATTGAGTATTGTACTAGAATACGGGCCTTAGTGGTTCGCATCGAATTACAAAAATTTGAAATCTTTTATGAGATCCTTATAAGGAAAAGTTTGAAACTTTTGTAATCGTTGGTTATTATGGCAGCCATGAACAAGCGGCGTAATTTCTACAAGGAAGTAAATACACACGTAAACACCAAATAAGAAATCACGTCCGCTGCCATAACAACAAAGGAAGGCGTCAGCAGAAAACAGCTACAAGCACCAGCCCCTCTCTAACTAATGGCAAATCAACTAGTATATAAGCGCATGTAAATAATAAATTAATTAATTAGTCCTAACGAGTAAACATATTTTACTTACTCTGCAATAGTTATCTTAATATTTCATAACCCAAATACCTATTGTAGCTCTAAGTAGGCGACACAATACGCAGCATAGAATCAGGAGTCAGAATAGGAATTTTATCTGTCGAATGTGAGTAGACAGTAAAGTTAGAACTTCAATGACTCCACAAAGAAAAATCATTTAAATTTCAATTTTATGTTCAAGATGTTCAGGTTTATTATTGTGTATTCTTATTCGACAGTCAGTCGTTGCGCTGGCCCTATAGGAAATATAAAACTTATAGCTACCGGGTACGCTCTCGTGTTCCAAGGCGGAGTACTCTCCCTCAGTCTGCTCTCTGATGATGATGCAGTCGACGTCATGGTGCCTGCTTTTCACGTTGGGCAGGGACTTGACGTGCACCACGTTGGCGTACAAGTCCAGAGCATTGCGCAGTTTCATGTTCAGGGTCTGTAGCTCGCCCGTGTGGGAGAAGTCCGGAGTAGCCAGGATACCCTGTGCATATAATCATGTGTATTATTACTCGAGTAGTTCCCAGCAGAGCAGAATTTGGACCACCCTCTTCCCATGCGGTGTCGTACATGGTGAAATACTAATATTTTATTTTAAGTGCCAAAGACACCTAAACGACTGAAAGGATTTTAGTAGAATTTGGTAGTGGGGTAGATTAGACCTTGATAAAGGCCTTGGCTATGTTTGGCCGTGGGTAAGACCTAGTACTGAATTTTTCAAAGATAAATCAGATAAGTTTTCTACAAAGCAGACCCCGGACTCGTAACCATCAATACTATAATGATGAATGAAAAAGTCGATATTAAATGTAATAAACAGATTTTCTTTATAAAATACAGTTAAGACATGTAAAAGCATGTTATAGTTACCTTGATACAGGTCTTATTTCTGGCGATTGAACTGACGACATCTTCGAGTGGCGCGCTCAGTGTAGGATTCACCTCGGAGAAGAAGAAAGGCTCGAAGTCCACAGGGATATTCGCCGACTATAAACAAAACCACAGATTTTAAACCATATAATGCTAGGAAACAGTAGTCTAAAATGAAATAGAATTTTTGCAATGTTAGAAGTATGACAGTAGTCTTGCTATGATTAGCATCACATCCGTGTAGTGACAGAGAAAGAATAACAGTGTATCAACACCCCATCTCATCAGAAGGGTATCGTAAGAGGCAACTAAAGGAAATATATTCAGACAATATCATTGAGAGAGATAGACAACTCGAAATAAAACCCTGTACCAACCCATCTGGTTAGCATGGAAACAAAGTCTGGCCAAAGCCTCCCAACATATAGAAAGTCCTATGTCCAGCAGTGTACTGCGATATGCTTATTGATTAATTAATATAAAATTAGCAGAATGCGCCCCGGTATACGTACCTTGAAAACCTCCTGCACAGAGTAGACCAACTCAGGGCCAACGCCATCACCAGGGATCAGTGTACACTTGATGCGGCCTTCCTTTGTCGTTGATTGCTAGACATACAAATTACTTCTTAAAAATATTGCTAACGAAATTATTACATAGGTGTGTATTATTTTTCTTAGTAATATCGCATTAGGTACTACGCGTGTTTGAGAGTGTGGATTTGTGTTTTACAAACTGGCCAGTTTCTGAATTGAGAATTTAAAGTTGAGTCTGTCTCAATGGCTGGCTTAGTACAGTTTCGTGAGGGAAAACTGCTAAGTATGTGGGACACGGCGGTATTTCCGCCCAATTGAGCAGTCCGACTGGGGAAGTGCCTCCGCCTTACAGAATACCGCGGCTATAATAACTTCGTGTTGTGTTCCCAGCGGTAATTAGGGTAGCCAGAGCTCACTGGAGAATTTGTGCTGTCAGTGGGAATACTAAAGGCTTGTCCTGCTTTGTCTTCTACACTGACGGAACAGAAACTCTGTACTTACAGGGTTGGCAGCGTGACTGTGACTCCTCTGGTGTTACAAACGTCCATAGGCCACGGTAACCACTTTCCATCAGTGTGCCGTGTCCTTGTCTGCCGCCACCTCAATAAAAAAAAGTATTGAGAGGGATTCAACTTCAATTTCTCAATCCAAAAACTAATCATTATTTGTTCATCGATTTGTAAACGAAAATTTATCATCATTTTCGTAATACTCTAATGTCTAAGAGGTCACAAAGACAATCAGTATTATGATGTCTACATATTTAAAATGATAAGCTTATGTCAAGGCAAATCATTAGACACATTTATCATACTGTTATCAATACTTCTTGACCTTTGATGAATGAACAATATGTGAGAGCAAATTACCATTGACGATGGTAGTGAATATATTGGACCATTATAAACTACAGAATAAGTATTTTTGAATTTTTGAGGAAATAGCAAAACTTCATGGAAACTTCTTGCATTATTAGGTCATTTTGTGCCTAGTAAACTGATATTGCAAGACAGATTCATTTGTATGATTGTCACTCCATGTAGCATTTTAAGTTTTTACATTACCAGATTGAAGAAAGAAATTTGTTTTTAATAGCTACTAGTAATATAATCTTTAGTTTTTTTGGGCCTGTGTTTTGAGTAACCATCTAAAAAAATATAAACTGCATGTACCACCTTGAAAATCTCCATTAAAACTTACCTCAAATATGCAGAAATTTTTCTAGTAAAATATATTGGATTGTAACTTAAAGTACCATTATGGGACTGGTATCCACAATATTATTAAGTTAATTGATGCTTTGGACAACACAAACATTGCTTACTTATGGGGGTTCATGCTACATTTGATGCAGTGCCACAGTACATGGGAAATATACAAACAGTTAAACTCGAGTTTGTGCAGAACAATATTCAGTATAGTTTCAAAACCTACAGTAATTGACATTTTCCTATAGTTAAAATAAATCCACTGAGTGGTTCCCGGCAGAGTAGAATTTGGACCACCCCATCTCTCCCCATGCGGTGTCGTACAAGGCGACTAAGGGATAGGGCTGTTTAACATCAGACAGATATATACAGTCCAGACTCAGCTTTAGATGCATTGCTCGAGTCAACAATAGTGCACGGAAGACGGCAATACCCCCTATTACGTGGGACTGAATTCAATGATTGGTGAAATGTTGGTGTGAAATGTTGGTGTCACCTCAGCCTAACCCTCCGGGGATAAAGGTGTGATTATATGTATGTAGGCAAAATAAATGATTTATCTGAGCTTATTAAATTAAGAATTATAAAAAAATTAATGATAAAACAAAAACCGACACAACTTTTATATATTGAAAGTTGTGTCGGTTTTTGTTTTATCATTAATTTAATTTATATTTAATCATCCACCATCTATAATAGTAAATGATTAATCAATATTGTGATGTCACAATAAATTATTTCATACAAGTCTCCTTCTTCTTTCTTTTATTAATGGCTTCTACAACGAAACACAATTTTGAAAATCTCAAGGAAAATGGTATATGTTTATAAAATTGTTAAAGGTGAGACATCAATGTACAAGTTTCCTTATAACTTGCCTTTCCTTCCTTATAACTAGTAGACATAGGTATTTAACCTATCATGGTCACTCACAATAAGAATTATCGAGATATTTACCATATTGCATTGTTTAGAGTTTCTGATATTTTGGCACTATTGCAAGCACCATGATCACAGTGGAACTGGTTAACATGGTAAATACCTGAATAATTCTAATAGTTACTAGTAAACAGTATTCATATCAAGAGCCTCACTTATAGCAATTACTGTTAGTAGATGTCCCATGAACTGTGGAAATACTTATAATTCCTGAACCATTTGACATCCAGAGCTTTAAGTTATCCATATAGCATACTGTGCTAACTGCATGCTTTGACAGTTAGAAACTAAACATTTATTTCAGACCAATTTTGATAACTTTTTTCAAAATGTTGAGTATAACATACCCAAGTTTATTTATTTTTGAATGTTAAAATTCCTCCATGATACATAAGTTAAATTTCATGCTATATATTACAACCATCCTATTCTTTGTATTTATGTTTGTATGTAAGTTAAGTCAACAAATATGATTTATTATGAAAGTGTATGTTCGTAAATTCAGAATTTTGAATGTTTACCAATTCTCAATAAAGTATCAATTGAATGCATTAAAAATGGTTTTCCAATCAAGAATAATGTTAATGAAACATTTTTGTTTTATTGTTAATAATTTTTTTACACAATATGTTCTCTCTATATTTTAAGAATAGAATGGTATTTATTTATTAAACATGTAAAACATATAATAATTGGAAATTTGCATGCATTTAGAATAAGCTTACGGTTTCACTGGAATACATATAATACAATCATCATTCTAAAACTTGAAAAAAATTATATCAATATTGATAAAACAAGTGCTTGTTTTTATACAAACTGCAATTTTTTATATAATTTGGATACCAATTTGAGAAATAATTATATTTTTTGTAAATATCCTAATTGAAATTTTCAATAAACCAATCATGTGTATACAGAAACTAATAATAGTACATTTATTTAAAAATGTAATATTTAAGACAATTGTTGACATAATTGTTGGAAATAATTGTGAAGCAATGGTTTAATATTCATAAATTGTAAACATAATTACGTATCAAATATTTTTGAGATAAGGTTTAACGTTTGGGCAGTTTGTTAACTTCGTATAAAGTTCAGGGAAAATTTTAAGTAACAATTACTTCACAATTACTTTTGGGGTTATTAGTAGACAGTTAGCATTCTCACCAGGGTGTTCATTCTCTGTGATGAATAAGATTTATCTTTGTCATTGTTTACCATACTGGATGTGTGTACACCTTTTCCCATGTGTTGGGAACCCTGTAATACAAATAAATTAAATCAGAAAATGGTACATATCTTGCTAGTTATATTTTTCAGTACTATGCAATGGGAAGTTAGCTTATTACAGTGCATATTTCCCGATTGCACGGTGCTGACTTTCTGTTTGATTTTGAGTATTATTTCGAATAGTTGTAAAATATTATCTTTGATGTGATTATAACAATGTTTTTGATTGTAAAGGAAACACAATAAATATTTATTAGCTCAGAAATATATTAGGAGTGACTACACTGCTTCTATAACATTAACTTATTTATAAATAATTAAAAATTAGCAGTGAATTGTACAAAAAATTGTACCCGTATATGATACTACCTATCAAACTAGATATTATTAGCTTTAATCAGGGTTAAATCACGTGAGGATATTTTTTTATTAACTTTACGATTGCACTATTGCAATAATAAATACAATGGCATGGTTCATATTAGACGATATTGACATGTGGTTATGATCTATCAGGGTCATATCGGCACTAGTCTGCAAAATTATCTTTTTCATAACAGAAGTTACGAAACACTACAACCCTAAATCGGAAAGAAAAAATAGTATTTATGTGACTATACCTGCGCCAGTGCCCGAAAAACATTTCTAGCAAGAATCGTCATCTTCAATGAGCGTTAACCCTTGAGAAGTAGATTTTCTCTGAATTTTTAATGTTTTATGGATCTACGTAACCTACTCTAAAATTATATACAAGACAGACGAAGAAAATCTAAATGCCCGTTTCGTGCTACGGAGTTTGACAGCTGTTAATTTGTTATTAATTTCTGTGATTAATTTTCATATAACGTGAAAGTTTTAAAAACATTAGGAATAAAGCCGCTAAAATATTATTATCACGTGAAAAATATAAATTGAGGATGATTCTTATATATTTTTATTACCATCTGCATAACTTATTTTTCTATAAATCTAATGCGTAGCAAGGAACGTTTTAAGTAGAGAAAAGCTGCCGACATACATTATTTTTAGTATCTGGTAGAATATTTTATTAAACTAATCGCTTAATATTTTCAACTTTCCGACCATTGCAAAACTCTTCAACGTAAAATTAGTTTAAACATCATAAACTTATAGTAGTAATAATACTACTATATTCAAATGAGTATATTTACATGCAAGTTTGTAATTGTGAGAAAATAGAACATTTAGTGGTCACCCTGATGTTTAGAAACTACCAACGTTATCGAACCAATGCAAAGCCGTAATAAATTGATTTTTACGTCACCATTCATGTAGTTACCACGGCGCAACATTTGAACACAAGACGTGATAATTCCGTCAATTAACGTTATTGTGTTAATACATTTGGAGTTAATACAACAAGATAATAATTTGGTTCAGTGAAATATACATAAATTAATTAAATTAAGGTAAGTCCCTTAATAATTAACTTAAATTATTACATAAATAAAATAGTGCCGATTTATTATTTTAATTTAAAGAAGATAGGGGTTTTACCACAATCCACGTTAAGTCAAATAATTATGAACGCAATAAAGTTATTATTAAAAGTTGTTTTGCATGCATTGAGAATGGTCTTCGATTTTAAAGAAACGAGAAATGATACACTTTACTGATAAGGGGTCGCTATTTAGGCAATTTAAATTTATGTCAAGATACGAAATGAGGAGTTGTTATCAGTGTTTAATTCCTATTTACGTACAGGTTTACTTTATCGAACAAATATCTCAGTTTCAGTCCCTCCATATTGCCGTAACGATAGGTTTCGTTGAGGGAGACCACCCTGCCCACCCACCCTAACCTTACCCAGGCTATGTTTAATTTCACTACTTACATAATTTACTTACGTACATACCTACCAGCTCTAATAAATGCAGGCATACCTCGGGGATTTATTTTGGAACTAAATCGCAAGTTCTGTTTCTGAATTTGAGCTCGTCCATCAGCCCAGCACCTCAAGTCACCCAAGAAACGTGTACTGCGACTACTGCGAGTAAAGGCACATTTTAGGTCTAAGATATATGTCCGAAGCAATATCCTGAAAAATATAGAGAAAATATCAAGTTTATTAGGTATTATCGGAAACGTCATTTACATAAAGTACCTATGTGCCAAGGGTATTTAAAAACATGATGTACTTAGGTATATTTTAATCTATAAAATTAAAGTTCATGTGATGGCCATCTACAAGTTAAAATAAGCTACAAAGTAAATAATACTATAAGAATTATATTACGTATATTATCTGTGATAATACCTACCTTTTTAAATAAAAATGAAATAACTACAAAATTAAAAAATAAATCGATTAAAAATCTACTCCTCATTTGTATAATATGTATATTCCTTATCATTATTATGATACCAAAAATAATTACTGTGTTACTTTTATTATACAAATATAAACACTGAGCGTAACCTATCCTAGTTTCATGGTCATTTTATTCTATGAATAATATCAGAACCAAGTGATAAATTTGATTATACGATAATAATTAGTTAAATACACTATCAATTGCAACTGTTGGATACCGATTTAAAGATAACTTTAGTTATTAGAAAGGTCTACTACCTTACGAGTGTACCTAGTGTACTTACCAACGCCCAATTTAGATTTAGTTTCAACGCAAAATGGTATTTAAACCTTGAAAATTAGTGTTTCAGGACATCTAATATTGATTTTTTTGAAATGAAAATAAAATTATCGAGCTTTTCATATTTTTGTTCCCAAAAGCCATACCCAGGGGGAAACTGGTTTTAATAAAATGATGCTGGGAATAAGCCTTAGCAATATAACACACCTGTAAAATATAGCTCGCGACCACATCCCAGCATATGCTCTTGTCCAAATTCATGTTGCGAGAGAAACGAGCCCTTGCCTTGCCGCGCGCAATTTACTTTGACTATACTAATAATATAAAGCTGAAGAGTGAATTGTTTGTTTGAACGCGCTAAAAAAAATCAGGAACATTTTCAATTCGAACTAGTAGAGTTCGAATAGATTTTTTTTTTTATCTATTTGGGTACAATTAACTTGTTCATTACGTCGCGTGACGTGGATAGTGAATTCTAGTGGCATCACTATTTATTAATCTGTGGTTGCATGTAAAACTTGCACTTGGCGCACGGGTTTTTCCTCCCTAGAATTAATTTGGCTTATTTTAGCGATTACTGTGACCATGGAAGGAAGACTGAGGGTGCAGAGACTTGTTTCGGTTTTGTAGAGCGCTCTCATTATCGTAAAGTGCATGTCTAGAGTAGTTAAAACCAAAGTTATACTTTTTAACATTGTACTAATGTCTAGAATTTTTGACAATGGTGATGCCTTGCGTAGGTCGGACAGGTGATCAAACTATTTCCCCTATTTACCCAACATATTATATACCGAGTACCGTTAGATGTTGGTGATAGGTACTCTCCAAGACACGAAAACAATCAGACCAAATGTAATTTAAATACCCCTTTCAAATATTACTTACGTAAGAAGATTTATTATAATTATTTAACCCCCGTCCCCCTTGTCAACTAAAGTAAACATTGGTACTGCACGCTGTATTATGTGTGAAAAAGTAAATAACTACTGCTTACGTAATCATTGTTTAGACCCTCCCACTCCATGTCGTCAAAAATAAGCAATGCAAAGACCCCTGCTTCCCCCTTTAGTGCTTACGTACCTAATACTTGAAGGTCCTCACAGACATATTCATGCGTGCACATATTTACATTGAGCGGGAATCGAACCCGCGCCCCTTACGTAGTAGTTGCACTACCGCTATACCCACAGAGACTGTCAACATGATCATCATTAGATTATTATATATGGTACCTACTTACCATCCCATTACAATTTCATAAATAAGTATATACCTGATATAAAATCAAATAAAAAAAGACAAAGAATTCGTTTAGTATCTGGTTAGTCCTACATTAACAGGTTACTCTAAGACGTTTAGACAAAAAAAAAATAGAAATTAAAAACTAGTTTGCAACGTATCTTTGAAACCAGTAATACAATGGCATGCATCTTATATTTGTGTGGGTTAATCTGCAATTAACCCGACTGTTATTAAATTCTATAATAGATAAGTAATTACCTACACAAGTTACACTAAGTATATTTTACTCTCTATGAACTGTTATTTTTTACTTAGATATTATATTTTATGTAATGTTTGCCTCTGTGGCAAAGCGGTAGAACGTTCGACGGCTACGCAGGAGGCGCGGTTTCGATTCCTGCTCAGTGCAAATATTTGCATTGGTCTGGGTGTTTATATAATTATATATATTTACAAAAAAAAAGTATCTAAGTATGCTTATCCACATTCTAAATTCTACACAAGCTACGCTTACCATGGGTCTAGATAGCGTTGTGCAGAATGTTGTAGAATATTTATTTGCCTTAGTAATCGACTAATATTTCGCTAATGCGAATCCCGCGTTATGTTATATTTACGTTGTTATTACATTATTGGTAAAAATAATATTTTATTTAGAACCAAAATTAGTATAGCTAACCTAACTAATATGCGAAGTAAACAACCATGGCAATGTTAAAACATACATATGTATATACATAAATTTAATATTCATGCATCTTACACTAAGGTGAAATCAAAACCACGACCTCTGGCTTAGCAGATGAAATCTCTCTCCCTCTCTCTCTCTCTCTCTCTCTCTTTTTATTTCTCTACGTTAAAACTTATTTCAAATTGGTACATGTGCGATCTCGCCTGTCGTGTTAATTTTATTTCTTCCTCGATGTTTATAATATAATCTATGACTCTAAGTACAAAGAAACGTCAAAGTATGGTATTCGCAAACACTATGCTCATATTTTTTGTTTAAAAACGTGAACAGCTAAAAGCATTCAGTAATTTATTATAAACATGTATCGCCAAACAATAGACAGTCTTATCTACTTAAATAAATTTACTTTTTGTTTATGTATTAGGAGTTAATGAGTCTGTCTGCTTACCTTGGTCACGACATCGCGTCGTTTTGCTTACAGAATTCACTTGGATTGTCTACAATTACACTTCAAATATTATATACTTAGATTCTATACGTGTATATGTACGGACTAAGTTGGTATTTTAAAATATTCTTTACAACACTATCGGTTTACATATCACCGAATAATACTCCTATGCATTTCTTTTGTTAACATAGTAGAAAATAAGATCTGTGTTTTAGCATAAAGGATGCTTTAGTCACTTTTAGTGTTTAAGTTCCGTATTTAAACACAGCATTTCACCAGAGGGCTCCTCCCTATAGTGAAATCGTATACTGAACACACTCAAAATCCTAAGCTGTTCACTTGTCTCTTCATTTAGCTGATGGCATAGCGCATAGCAGGCCCATGCTATCGGAAAGCCCTCCCATCCCCTTGTATGTCCCTTAGGTTTATCGAGTCTAGGGCTGAGGTTGACGGATACGGCCCGCAAGCTAGGCCTCGATTTCGCTAATTTTATGTCATCATGGCAAAACCAGGACTGTCATGCCACAGATCCTGCAGAAACTCTCTGTGCTTACAAGATTGCAGCGCGATTGTGACTACTCTGGTGTTGCGCACTTCTATAGACTACTGTAACCACTTTCTATCAGGTGGGCCGTGTGCTTGTCTGCCACCAAGTAGTATACAAACGTTTCAAAGTCTCTTGTTGAGTGAATGAAAAATGTAATTTTGAACTTTAATAGAATATTTACAAAGTTTAAAATTTAAAGGCATTTTTTGCAGTATCTGGTATCACAGGGGTTTTGTTAAGACAAAAACTTATTAGAATTGTGGCCCTGGAACGGGCGACGACGGTGCGACAACTTTCCGGGGTAAGATGCGGTCACCATGATTCCCAAACCGGAGGGAGACAAACGAAGTTGAACCAGAGTCAGTTGAGATACGAGGGAATTGCCTTATTGGGTCACGTTACACCCCGGTTATTTAAACTTGAAACAGTAACACAAGAGTTACGAAAAAAGTTTATGAAACTCACACTCAAGCTGTAGAATGGGTCATACACTCAAGCTGTGGAATCAACTCCCTGCTGCGGTTTTCCCATGCGCCTACAATATGGGGTTGTTCAAAACGGGCATTAGGAGGTTCCTTCAAGGTCGGCAGCGCGAGTGTGACGCCAGATGTGACTGTTGCACACGTCCATAGGCCACGATAACCACTTCACTTGGGCCGTTAGCTTGTTTACCACCTAAGTGGTATAAAAAAAATTAAATACCAAATAATACACAGTCTTATCTACTTAACTAAATTTGAAAATGTTCGGTGCATCATAAATGATTAATTATTATAATATACATGGTACACATACCAACATATTTACCGCCTGCCGTACGATTCCCAAACGAGTTTAACCATCGCGTGCTTTAAAAGTTATAGTTGATGGCAAATATTAGGTAAGTATTTAATAATAGGGTTCCTTAGGTAAACATGGTCCATAGCAGGCATAAAGACTATACTTTATTCATTTTACCTATCTAAAGTAAGTCCACTTATCTAAATAGGTAAAAACGTAATAGATAAATCGTGAAATCAATGGTCTTGATCTTGACCTTTACTGATATTATGTTTAATTCATATGCTTACTTAAATTAAGTAGTTGCTGCTACAAATAATACAAACCCATCATACCTACCACATATACAACATAGCACATTTTAGTTGGATATGCAGAAAGGATGGTCGCTTCCAGTGTATCTAGTACCTACTTTGGATAATACTGGATATTATCCAAAGTACTAGTTGCACTAGAGGTCATTTTAATAATCTTAATTTATTGAATATATATTTAGAGACCTACTGTACTTTAATATAAATGTCTAAAGTGTATCTAATTGTCAAGTAGAACTTCAATAAGAGTATCATGCAATTAAATGCTGTCCGTATTCAATGCAAATAAACCGTGGCGTTTTCTTCTTTCGAACTATGTAGGTAACCCTGAAAATAGTCATTTTTTGACTCACAGAGCGAAACGTTTTACCTACGTCATAAAATAATAATTAATGATGTTGTTCACCTTAGTTTATAATATATAATAAGTACATACTTTACATACATACGTACATACAGTCACGCCTTTTTTCCCAGTGGGGTAGGCAGAGACTACAATTTTCCACTTGCTACGATCCTGGCATTGTACCTCTTTCGCTTCTTCTACTTTCATAATTGTTTTCATACATGCGCCCCGGTCTCGGATACTCTTGACATATCCTTTCTTTAAAATGCCCTCGATCCGATTGACATACGTATGTCTACGTCGACCCCTACCGGGTTGTCCATTCACCCTCGCTTCATACTTTACATCTTTACACCTACGATATTTTTCGGGGGTGAAGGAATGACAATTGATGTGACTGCACCTATCACCCCCAGGGCTGCCCTCAGCGACCACACCCCTCTTGCCTGCCCTCCACTGTGCCGTCTGCTTGTCAGAAGGACTAATCGAATCTGCCGAGCAGCTCTCTATTAGGCCGTTCCCGCCTTGGCCGGTATTTACCTTAATAGCATCTTCCCTGCATGCGCTCATATTCCCTAAATCTACACTGGTCTCTGATCCCAGTATTCCCAGTCACTGTCGCAACAGCTGTGCTGTAAGTGTACTGTCTCTTTCCTAATTAGCTTTTCAAGAAAATGATATCAAATTGGATGAAATTTATTCAGTTTAGGTACATAAAATATGCTATTATAATATCCAATACAATTACTTACAAATTTATATAAAACTATGCTAACTATACAATATTAAAAGCTTTAATTATTATTATTATTAAATTAAAAGCTTGGGGTGGTTCACAAGGTGTATAATGAGGCATAGCGATAGCGTAATTGGCCCAAAATTTTCTCTCGAGAAATGTCACGATGTGAAAATGTAAAAATTAAAAAATAGTTTATTAGAACATGTTTACTTTTTTGCTTGACAGAACATGCTGGCGGTCACGCCTTATACCACTACTATTTACAGATAAAAAAACCTAATCACTGTCACTAAAACTGACATTCCTTTTTTGTAATTGTATTTATTATAACGCTGGCGGAATTTCCAGCACCGCCATAAAAAACAAAATATTCTAGTTGTTTGGTATTTATTTATTTATTATTATTTAATAATGCGTTTCTATGAAAGTTTTGTGTTCATAAAAACAGAGGAAAATTATCCAGTAGGTAAGTGAAAATGTGGATAAGTTCCCATGTAATAAGAAGTGTTTCTAGCTGTCAGTTCGTGCCAATACTCGTTGCCATCGTGACATCTACAACCCCAACATGGCGAGGGAGACTCGTGTGTCTTTCGAGTCTCTCAATGCAATGCCAGATAAAACTGTTACCTCATTTGACCATAACGACTCATTGGTCAAAGAGAAACGAGAAACATGAATCTACTGTGTCGTGCCATAGCTGGTCTGTGGGTCCGTTTGTTGTCTACTTTAACTTACCTAGATGCCGTTAAAACTAACAGATAAGGTATCTGTCTCTTGTTACTTGCCATCTTTTATCGTCTCTTGTTACTTGCCTTGCGTACCCTTGCATTTCAGAACTTCTTGCATTCATGTACAAACAAGGCTGCTAAGTAGATAATAGCTGATATGCTGCTGATAATAAAGTCTTCCTCTTGGTGCCTGACACGTATCATCACAATCGTATTCGTAACTGCAAAGCAATATTTACAAGTTAACAACAATCCTCATAATATGCCACATAACGCAACTTCTGAAAGATAAACTGAATATTGCTTTCAAGATAACAATATACATACCTACCTTCTCTTAAAAGTCTCGTTAAGTAAATTATCAACATTTACTTATGTATACTCCATTAATAAATGACCCATTGTACATTTCTTAATCACGTACAACAGTTTGCAGATAAGCTTGTTTTAAATAACTACACTAAAATAGCCAACAAAACTAAGAGCTACAACTGTCGAGAGCACATTTATATTTTATAATAGTTGCAATCTAGCACTCAACACTGAAGTAAGAGAGTTCAACTTCCAACTTTTGAAACTCTACTATAACGTACTTCTGACAGTCGCAGACAAACGCGAGTGACATCCGTGTGTCCGAAAGATGTTGCTTATATGCCATCTCACGTGCTGACGCTGATTCCATATTATCCTAAGATAGATTTTTTGTGTGGATGAGTCGTAGATTGTGGATCTGTCCGAGTTTGTCTTTAAAACGTTTTCTCCGCCCGAACAAGAAAAACTAGCAACCGGAAAAAAACCGACTCTGAACTTATGTTAATGCATTTTTGTTTTAGAATAATCTAACAGGATGGCTGAAATCAACTTAGATAAGCCCCGATACGACCAGAACACTTACGCTGGCAGAGCGAAGCACTTCCTGCTCCTCACCAATCCACTCAACCTCTTGGCGTCTGAATCTCAGCTGGATGAAGCTAAGAAAGTCGTTAATGAATTCAGGTACGTTGAAAACGCCAGTAAGGTTTATTTTTTATCATCCATATTTTAAGAAAATAATCAGTTACTTCGTCCAGACTCCTGAATTACTACTGAAATTTTTTCAGCAATAAAGTAGGTAATCGTATGTACCGGGTATCTCACGTAGAGCATTCGCTATTTTGCTACCCGGCTATCGACACGCTACGCACACTACGAACTTTGCTACGGTGCTCCGCTGATCCGCTACTGCGCTACGACGACGCCATGAATATAATATCGTAGTAGAAAAAATAACTTTTCTAATACCCTACAATATAGTTATCTAAAATATTCACGAACACTAATAGAAAAGGCCCCCATTGGAGAAGAAGACGGAAACGTCTCTCAAATCGGAACCGACAATTTTGTAAATAAGATAAGATAAAACTGATAAAGCGTATTATAGTGTATTCGTCAGAATCAGAATGACCATGTGCGCGTACAAGGGCTACTGACTGATACACAAGTACTTACACAAGATGTTAAAGTTCATCGATTTGTAATAAATTGATATACTTGACACTTATATATCTAACCCTCTTGGCATAAGAATGAAACATGCGAGTAGATCATTGTAACACAAATAATTACTACATATTCAGTAATAGATCATAGATTATGTCCTAGTTTGGGGGCTACCGTGATCTTTGAGGTCAAGCCAACCTGACCTACTAACAGGGTACACTTGCTAGGCTTAGTTCTCTGTGAGATGAGACGGCAATCGCTCCCACTAAAGCCAAATCAGGGGAAAAAGTAGGAAAGCAGTATTCAGAACCCATAGCGTAAACTTTTGATGCAACTGCACGGTAAGTCTTTTTTTTATACTACTTAGGTGGCAGACAAGCACACAGCCCAACTGATGGAAAGTGGTAACCATGACCTATGAACGTGTGTAACACCAGTGGAGTCACATCCGTGCTGCCGACCTTGTAAGAACAGAGATTTTGTGCTGTCAGTGTAGAGGACAAAGCAGGACAAGCCTTTGGTCATCCCACTGACACCACAAAACTCTCCAGTGAGCTCTGGCTTCCCTACTCACCGCCGGGAACACAACACGAAGTTATTATAACCATTATTATAACGTTGTGATGATTGAACATAACGATCATAGATATTTTGTGTTGACTAGGTAGGTATAATTTTAGTGAATCGGTGTAACTAAATGGTATATAAGTGTTATCATTGTATTCCGTTATTTGTGAAGTCAACTACGAATAAATTTACGTGCCCCAAGGCGTTATTTGCAAAATACATGACATTGTGACAAGTGTCTACTGAATAATAAATCGTATAAACACATTTGATTGTTCCCCGTTTATTGACATTGCGCACAATTGATGTATTAAATGTCGTTTACATAACACGTAGTAACTATGTATTGCATGTTATATTTGTTCATTGGTCCTTATCCTAACCATGATGGTGATTCTCGAATGACAGATCACCATCCTTTGAGCGTCTAACTTCAATGCGTCTGAACTTGAAGGCTGTACTTCGATATTCTCCGTGAGGCGTTTGCCATCTGATCACACCTAATCTATAATCAACTGTAAATAGTTCTTAATGAGAGTAGTGCGCGATTATTTTTCAACTCTTTTTTTCTGCTCTTGCATCTCATAAAACGTCTCCTTCCACTTGGCGCTTAGAGCGAGCGGTCCTTTCGATCTATCCTAGCTAACTAAACCATTGCTACCTACTAGTTGTGTCCCGTTTATCCCGAATGGTGAATAGAGGGTCGTGGAGCCCGGGAACGGGATCACTAACTAGACTGACATACCTAGCGTGTGTTGTGACCAGCCAAACTTAAATATATATAGAGCTGAATCTAGTGAGAGTACGAAATATAGTCCTTGTTGAGCCTAAATCTTACCTGTAATTGTAGATATTGTAAGCGTTCATAGGCTAATGATGTAGAAAGATGGCTCGCATGCTTATTTGCTACGATAATAGCAAAAAATAAGCCTTCTATATGTATACTAACAAGTTGTTTAACTAGGTTATCTAAGATAGCGTCATGGCTTCGTCTAAATTTGTCGTGACTACATAGAATCTGTTTGTCAACATGCTTTACATGTCGTGTTAGTACTTACATTATGTAATGTAATGTGTTAAGTTATCTAGCTACATAATATGCCATGCCATGCCATGCCATGATTTATATGCCAATAAATAAATTTAAAATAGAAGTAAAAAAAAATTAAAGAGTAAAGGTTACTATAAAGTGGATGAGTACCTTAATGATGATAATGCGTGCTCAACATAAGTCTCTTGCTTGCTCGCACAAAATAAATTGTAAACCAAAACAAATTTATAAAAGAAAAATAATCTAGTTCTAATGTAGTTCGCTGAGTTTCTTGCTGGTATCTTCTCAGTAGAACTAATCTACCGAACCAGCGAAAGAATCATTTTCCAATGGTTTATTTTTCCATTATTTAATATTTTTATATTATTTCTTGACATACATAATTGTAAAATTTTGACGTTCATATGTGCTCTTTATGTGCCTAAACTGAATAAATGAAATTGATTCTTTGATTCTTTGATTCTTTGAATATCATTTCTACCGTTGACCTGGACTTGAGGAACTTCATCATCATACGTTACTCCTGGTTGCAGCCAAAGCGTGTTATTTGAGGACCGGGTCCACTGCTAACCAAGAGAGTTAAAGTTAATGGATAGCTTAAAAATGTTCACATTACTTATCCGCGGGCTGCTTGATAAGCTATATCATTAAGATTTTTTAAACGAGGTGTTCTTTTTAAACAGGAGAACGCGGAAAATGCCCTCTGGATACGACGCAGACAAGTTATGGGCGACTAAATACTTGTACGACAGTGCATTCCACCCGGACACAGGCGAGAAAATGATTGCTCTTGGTCGGATGTCTGCGCAGGCGCCGATGAACACCCTCATCACCGGATGTAAGTGATACTTTAACATGGTTTTATTAATAGGTAGGTAAGTGCATAATTATGCTATTTGGAGGCTCTGTGCACAATAATATGGGTAATTTTGTCAACTGGGCATGGATGGTCAAATTCGTAACTATGAGGAGTGTCAGGTTCAATTTTGATGAAATCTTTTTTTAATCCAATGATGCAGCACCCTGTACTATAAATTAGGACTATAGGACAGTTTCCCGGAATGGTTGGCCCGTAGTTGGTCCCCTGTGGTACGCCATGAGCGACCCAACTACAGCTACATGTTCATTGGAGGAAGGACATGACGGTATCTCCCGTCCAAAATTGAGCAGTCCGTCTGGGTAAGTACCTCCGCCCTACAGAATACCCCGGTTATAATAACCTTGTGTTGTGTTCCCGGCGGTGAGTAGGGTAGCCAGAGCTCACTGGAGAGGTTCTGTGCTGTCAGTAGGAAGACCAAAGGCTTAAATTGACCCCACTGACTGGTGGGGGCGTGAAATGTTGGCGTGGTGGTCAGGGAGACCCGGTGAAACGGTTATCCGCTGGCCGCCCGCAGGCTGTACGGTTCCCGAACCTGGGGATTACTTAATCTCCGCCCCAGGAGGCTGAACCAGCAGCCTGTGTAAAGTTCCCGGTGCTGTAGCCATGCCGGAGGAGGAGACCGGAGTGGACCTGGCTTCAGTATCTGGGAGGGGACCGGGGGCCCTTCCGCCCATCGCGCCAGCCAGTCACACAACCCCAACTTGTCTGTGGGGTAGGACGCCTTGCTTTGTCTTCTACACTGGAGGCACAGAATCTCTTTTTACCTTCTCCCCCCCCTCCCCCCATCTCAAACATGAAAACCAGAAAAGGCAAGAGAACCGTTACCACAGCGGCACCATCATCCACAGTGAATGTGGATTTCTGCAACATCAGGGGCCTACACTCCAACCTTAACGCGGTCCATCTCCACTTGGAGACCGCGCAGCCTACCTTGCTTTTTCTGACGGAGACGCAAATATCATGCCCGGCCGATACAGCCTACCTAATGTACCCCGGGTACAAACTCGAGCATAGCTTTATGAGTCGCGCCGGGGTATGCTTGTACGTCCGGGATGATATTTGCTGCCGCCGTCTCCATGGTCTTGAGGATAGGGACCTGTCAACTTTATGGGTACGCATAGATCACGGTGGCCACACCCGTATCTATGCGTGCCTTTACAGGTCCCATAGCGGTGACCTGGGCACGGCTCAATTGTTTCAGCATCTGCAGCGGTCGGCGGACAGCGTAATTGAGCAGTACCCCACTGCGGAATTAGTATTCTTGGGGGACTTCAACGCCCACCACGTGGAGTGGCTGGGGTCTCCTAGGACTGATTTTGCGGGAAGGGCTGCTCACGACTTCGCTCTAACTTATGGGCTCTCTCAACTGGTGCATTCTATCACTAGAACACCAGAAATTGAGACCCACAGAAGCTCTATACTGGACCTTCTGCTGACTACGCGCCCGGATGAATACTCCATAAGGGTGGAAGCACCTCTCGGAAATTCGGACCACAGCCTCGTCCGGGCGCAAGTGACACTCGCGCGGCCTGAACCACCGCGGCCACCTCAGTGGCGGCATGTGTGGCACTACAAGTCGGCAGACTGGGATGGACTGCGAGAATTCTTCGCGTCGTACCCGTGGAGGCAGCTTTGCTTCTCTTCTGATGATCCAAGCTCCTGTGCAACAGCAGTCGCTGACGCGATTCTAGTGGGTATGGAATGTTACATCCCCAACCGCTGGGTCGCGACAGGAGCGAGCAAACGCCCGTGGTTTAATAGGCCCTGCAGGGAAGCTAGAGACCGCAAGCAATCTGCATACAGGGCTTGGACCACGGCTCTTGCCAATAAGGATCCGAACATCGCTGAAGTGAAGCGGAAGTTGAATGCTGCCTCAAGGTCCAGTAAAAAGGCAACGTCTAGTGCGAAGTTTGAGTTCATCGGCAGAATTGGCGAGCGGCTTGCGCGCTACCCATCTGGCAGTCGTGCATTTTGGTCGCTTGCTAAAGCTGCTGAGGGAAACTTCTGCCAGTCTTGCCTTCCGCCGCTGCAAAAATCCGACGGTAGTCTGGCCCATGGCGCTAAGGAGAAGGCCAATCTTTTGGGTAATCTCTTTGCGTCAAACTCGACTATGAACGACGGGAACGCCGAACCACCCATCATCCCCAGCTGTGGTGCTTCGATGACCGAAATTAAAATCACACAACGGGTGGTCCGGCGCGAGCTTAAGTCCCTAGATGTTCGGAAGTCGAGTGGGCCGGACGGTATACCGGCGATGGTGCTTAAGCACTGTGCCCCCGAGCTGTGCCCTGTACTTACACGCCTTTTCGCACTCTCATACTCCGCGAGGCAGGTCCCGGCCTCGTGGAAGACTGCGTTCGTGCACCCTGTACCTAAGAAAGGTGACAGGACAGATCCGACCAATTACAGGCCTATCGCTATAACCTCCCTTCTCTCGAAGGTTATGGAGCGTGTTATTAATACACAGCTCCTGAGGTACCTTGAAGGAAACGATCTACTGAGCGACCGACAGTACGGTTTTCGCCACCGTCGCTCTACCGGTGACCTTCTTGTGTATCTCACAAACCGGTGGGCGCAAGCCATCGAGAGTCGCGGTGAGGCACTAGCGGTCAGCCTCGATGTAGCGAAGGCCTTCGATCGGGTCTGGCACAAAGGTCTTCTTACGAAGTTGCCATATTATGGACTCCCCGAGGGATTGTGCGAATGGATCTCCAGCTTTTTGTCCAACAGAAGCATCCAAGCCGTCGTCGACGGCAGCTGCTCGGACCGCATGAACATAAACGCTGGTGTCCCACAAGGCTCCGTGTTGTCTCCGACGCTGTTTCTGCTGCATATCAATGACATGCTGTCTGATGGCTCCATTCATTGTTATGCGGACGACAGTACCGGGGACACGTGTTACACGGGCCGTGCAAACATCCCTCAGTCCGAGGTGGAGAAGAGTCGCGAACAACTTGTGTCTGAAATCGAGACTACTCTCTCTGGAGTGTCCGATTGGGGTCGACTAAACCTGGTCCAATTCAACCCCACTAAGACACAAGTATGTGTATTCACCGCTAAGAAAACCCCATTCATTGTAGCGCCGCAATTCCTGGGCACACCGCTTACCATCTCCCCGAGTATCGGGATCCTTGGTGTCGATATCTCCAGTGACGTCCAATACCGAAGTCATTTGCAGGACAAGGTTAAGTTGGCATCAAGAAAGCTCGGAGTGCTCAACAGGGCAAAGCGGTATTTCACTGCGGGGCAGCAACTCCTTCTTTATAAAGCACAGGTCCGGCCTCACATGGAGTACTGCTGTCACCTTTTTGCTGGAGCGCCTGCATACCAGCTTGACCCCTTCGACTCGTTGCAGAGACGGGCATTGAGGCTGGTTGACAATCCCATACTCACAGGTAGAGTGGAACCTCTTAGCCTTAGGAGGGATTTTGCCTCACTGTGTGTGTTCTACCGCCTATACAATGGTTTGTGCTCAGATGAATTGTTTGACATGATGCCCGTAGCTACATTCTATCATCGCACCTCTCGCCATAGGCAGGGAATTCATCCCCACACATTGCGACCTGAGACGGTACGCACTGTGCGGTATGAAAGAAACTTCATCCCACGCACACTCAAGCTGTGGAATGACCTCCCTGCTGCGGTTTTCCCAAGCGCCTACAATATGGGGTTCTTCAAGAGGGGCATCAGAAGGTTTCTTCATGGTCGGCAGCGCGAGTGTGACACCCCTGGTGTTGCATACGTCCATAGGCCACGGTAACCGCTTCCCATCAGGTGGGCCGTGTGCTTGTCTGCCAACTAAGTGGTATAAAAAAAAAAAAAAAAAAAAAAAGCATTTATCTACCAGCCGCGCCAGTGGCGGCGCAGCGGTTCGACCCTCGCAATCCAAATTATACAACATCCCTGAACTCAATTTTACTTGACTTGCATTATTATATTTACTTGAAACTGATTGACTATTGTTACATATAATATGTATTTATTTAACTCAAACATCGGTATGTATCGGAATGTAAACAAAAAAGTTAATTAAAAAATCCAAACCCGGCCGCATAAAATAAAACTTAAAAGATAAAAACTAGTTAAGAAATCTTGAATATTGTCAAGTGGTACCTAAATATCAAAGACACTACACTGCGTTTGTTTTTCCTTGATAAATACCAAAGAGTAAAGTAGATAATATTAGGAGAAACGATGCATAAATGTGAACTTATCTAGATAGTATACGTAAATAAGAGTCATGAGAATGGAAGGACCGATTATTAACATTTAGGCGCGTGGTTCCCGGCAGAGTAGAATTTGGACCACCCCATCTCTCCCCATGCGGTGTCGTACAAGGCGACTAAGGGATAGCGCTGTTTAACATCAGACAGATATATACAGCCCAGATTTAGCCTCAGATGCATGACTCGAGTCAACAATAGCGCTCGGAAGAGGGCAATAAGCTCACCCTCTGTTACGTGGAACAGAATTTACCTAATTATTGTTGAAATGTGGGTGTTAATTCACCTCTGCGTGTTGTGTTCCCGGTGGTGAGTAGGGTAGCCAGAGAGCTTTTGTGCTGTCAGTGGGAAGACCAAAGGCTTGTCCTGATTTTGTGTTCTGCACTGAGGGCACATAAAATCTCTGTTCATACAGGGTCGGCAGCACGAGTGTGACTCCACTGTTGTCACACATGTTCATAGGTCACGGTAACCACTTTCTATCAGGTGGGCCGTGTGCTTGTCTGCCACCTCTCTCCGGGGATAAAAGCGTGATTTTATGTATGTATGTATGTAATATGTATTAACATTTAGTCGAATTTCAACAGGTATGATAACTTTCTACAAAACGAGACCGGCTATCATTTTCTGGCAGTGGATCAATCAGACGTTTAACGCTATTGTTAACTATACGAACCGCTCTGGAGACGCCCCCATCTCTACCAAGTTAGTATTTACTTATCACAATTTTTTTAACAGGGTGGAACGATACATGCTTAGAACTATATTTAAACACCAACATTTTAAGTTTTAACCATTATAACACGGCTTTCAGTCTATACTTATTTTTTTTATATGTAGGATGTATGTAGGTAAATACGTCCCGCACACGGTGCAGAACATCCGATCAAGAACCAAGCGGTTCGGTGACTCTTTCCTCTGTCGCACCATTAAGGCCTGGAATTCATAACCAGCTCACGTGTTTCCTTCTTCCTACAGTCCCGGGTCCTTTAAGCGGGGCGTGAAAAAGCATATGATGAGGCCGTCAAGCTGAGTGTCACCATTGTCACACAGTATGTGTAAGTAATGGTGACCCTCTTTTCTGAGACTTTGCCTTCAGCTTATCATCAGGCAAGGCGAAGTCTAATTGACGTGTTCTATATAATATTATTCTATATATATAATTTTGCAACTAATAGAAACTTTGATTATAACATTGTGAGAATCTACCTATACATAGGTCAAAGTCAACAATCATTTATTCTGCATAGACCATTAAATCGGAACTTACAAAACGTCAATAAAAAAGGAAACATATAATCCAGTTTGGCAAATGGACCACCGGTTGAACCACCTGAGAAGACTCCGCCAAGAAACACAGCGGGCATTTTTTTTGTTGGTCTTATTACAAATTTAGTCTACTTAATCTAAAAACAAAAAATCATGATACGAGAAATTTGTTTTTTATATTTTTTCAAGCGCCATCCATTACTTAAGTTCTGTGTTCTGTGGCACTGTATTCAATATTAATTCAAATTCAATTTATTATTATTTTAATGCATGCGAATGTTGTGTACGTCTCTAATAGGTATGCATATTGGAATATTACATGGATGCAACTATTATAGAAACTGTATAATATGTATAATGTTGATGTACCTTAATAAATAAATAAATAAATATTGGATATAAAAAGTTTGATATAATTTTAAAGGCTGTGACATATTTTTCCAGGCAACTATTTGCATCTTACTGTGCGGCGTGTGGTGGTGCGCTGACTACTGCCCTGTACCTCAACAACAAAACAAAGGTGGGTGTTACATTTAGAAGTTCATGGCAGAAGATGGGTTTTACACCTCTTTATATAAAGCATTAAAGGAGGTAGGACACGGCGGTATTTCCGCCCAATTGAGCAGTCCGACTGCGGAAGTAACTCCGCCCTACAGAATACCGCGGCTCTAATAACCTCGTGTTGTGTTCCCGGCGGTGAGTAGGGTAGCCAGAGCTCACTGGAGAATTTGTGCTGTCAGTGGGATGACTGCTTTGTCTTCTACACTGATGGCACAGAAACTCTGTACTTACAGGGTTGGCAGCGCAACTGTGACTCCTCTGGTGTTACAAACGTCCATATGCCACGGTAACCACTTTCCATCAAGTGGGCCGTGTGCTTGTCTGCCACCTAAGTGGTATATTTTTTTTTTTAATGGTGTCATCGGGAATGGGGGATGGAGGGCCTCGGAAGCGACCGGTATTAACGCAATGATAATGATGATGATGATGAAGATCAGGCCACAGCAGGAAATGCTCATAAATAGTTGACTCTGCTGTGAAATCCCTTCTCCTGGTGAATGTCTGATGTCGGCAATATTGTATTATAAGAATTAAAATTATTTAACTTACTATTACTAGTAGGTGTTAATTCACCTCTGCCTAACCCCTCCAAGGTAAAAAGTTATATGTATGTATTTACTTTGCTTTGACTCGTACTCAAGTCCTCGGCTCTAGGGAGTGAGATGGAATGTAGTATCAGTAGGTAGGTACTCACGCGAAACAAAATCAGGACCTAAGTTGTTTATAAACAAATTATATAATATAATTGAATATTTGACTGACTAGTCAAATTAGCTACTTTTTACTCAACGTCAAAACGGTAACGTTATTGTGACGTCATAATATTTTAGACTAATCTTTAACTATTAGAAATAGGTTCGGTGGATGCTTAAAAATAAATAAAACAATAAAATCAGAAACGATGCAATTTTTATAGCCATTTTATCATTCTTAATAAGCTCAGTTAAATAATTATTTTAGCTACAGTAACCCGATCACTACTAACTAACTGATATAAGAACGTACAATCACAGATAATATAATAAAATTCTTATTATAAATTATTATTATATAATGCTGTTGATGATTTTAATTCATAATTAAATTCGTTACATATATGCAAATTGGGTATTTGACTAACTAGTCAAATTGTTTACTTTTTATTTAACGTCAAAACGGTTCGTTATAAGGAAACTTGTATGAAATAATTTATTGTGACGTCATAATATTGAATAGTCAAATGATCTACTATTATAGGTTAAGTGAATGATTGAAAATAAATAAAAACAAAATAAGAACACACGCAAATTTTACCGCTTTTTTACCATTCTCAGTTTAATAATCTCAGTCAAATAATTTATTTTAACTACAGGAAAATTTAATTAATTTCAGTTGGTTTCAAGGCTATTTTCGAACCTCAAGTAAACTGTCACTAATCAATTCCCTCGTTCTGTGACGCATGTGTGAAATAGGGTGATATTATTACTTATTCTATGACGCAGGCAAAAGCATTATCGGCACGATACCTTGGTAATCACGTTTTTCATCAATCTTATCTAATATTTTGGTAAACTGTTATTATATTTTATGTGTACTTAGTTTGTACTACGTCACTATAGAGGTGTGTCAGTGTGTTTGTTTGTATAGCATAATAGATTAAGGTACTTAAAGGTTTACTCTTCTCAAAAATAGAACCAAGGTAACCAAATAAATGAGTAGTAGTAGGAAAGCGAACCTGGAACTCCAAATAACATGCCTCCGATCCGACATTGGCGCTATCGCTCAATGTTGATAATATAATACCCAATAGGGCGCTACTTTTCAAACTGTCTATTTCTCATTTTAGTATGTATGTAGTTTTGTTTGTTCCCCTCTACAGGCCTAACGGCTAGACGAATTTCGATGAATAGGGTCTCAAATGAACGGTATTCATCTCCTAAGTGTCATAGGGTACTTACATAAAATATCAATAAAAAGTATACGGTGGATTACTGGTGCTAAAATGCGTAATGTCGAAAAAAAATTCACTAAAATTTATAGAAATGGTGTTTACAAAAATATATATAAATGTCATAACTAAAAAGTTTGAAATAAAATTATAAAAAAATTAAAAAGCTCGACTGCTGTCAAAAAGATCAAATAAGTTTGTTAGCAGGCGGTACGGTACACATTAAACTTTCGATTTATGTTTGGCAAATATGTTGCCTGCTAACTTGTTTTGATCTTTTAGACAGCAGTCGGCTATTTTAATTTTTATATTCACCTCTCCAACTATGCTAAATTACTTGTGTTGATAATGGGTTCACATCGGTAGTGTATCTATCTAAGGGCTAGTATTCGCGCACGAGACCTTCTGTTTTTTTCATTTTTGATCTGTCATACCCATACAATACCTAAAAAATATCGGTTCTGTGACGACCCGTCCGGTCCATCTTATCATAAAACTCTTATTATTAAGCATCTGTAGCTTACTGGTTAAGGAATCGGACTACGATCGAATGGTACAGGGTACACTATCGAAGTGAACACACTCCTAACACAAGCAATTTAGCTTAGCCTGGGGGGTTAGACGGGAATATTAGTAATTTGGGTTTTAAATATTCTTAAAAAAAATCTATTAACACTATGTATGTAGCTGTGAGACCAAACCCTTAGTAGGTAAACATAGGTGTTGTGGGTTGTGATAGTTTACATTGCAGTTGACACCTTACACTCGGTCGTGTTAATTGTCTGCCTGAAACGCGATGACACTGATTGATGGACGACAATATTTACCTACGAAAATTTAAAATGTTCCATTATCGTCTTTAATGGGCGAGTAATCTCTAATATAAATAAATTATATCTGCTGGTTCATCACTTTCAAGGTTACTAGCAATAGTGTATCACTAGGTGGTATTATCTTCTTGCTCTCTTGATTCTACCAAAGTACATTTCACATAGTGTAACTAAAGTTTGATATTGAGTCAATCATTGTTTCGTAGGATAATATTTCAGAACTCTTCCTATTTGGTGTATTTTGACTTTAACGGCAGCGATTGCTGTCTGGACTCCCAACACCACGAGAGAACCTTACTCTTGTCTGTCGATCTATTAACCGAATTGTACCTAAGTGAAGTTGGGTCATAATCATTCCGGCTTATATGAAAGGTTTAATCACTGTAAGGAAGCTTATAATAATAGATACATGTGCCGGGCTGTTGTCCCTGCCTACCTCGGAGGGATAAGAGTGTGACAAGATATATATAGTTAATATAATTAAGGACAGAAATAGAATCATGGCCTCGGTAACACAAACACACCGATAATCCCTTAGATAGCCGCGACCTTGTTATCTAATCGTCGACAGCAAAATCAATCTCATTTTTTTAAGTAATTACTAACCGTACCTATGTGCTTATCATCTTTCAACAATAATAAATAAATACTCTAGAACATAGTGCCATCTAAATGAAAACTGAGTCACAACTTGTGGTATTGGTTCAAAAATGTTCCTAAATAAACTTAAACATACATAAATAAGATACATTAAAATAAAACACCGCAATCTATGCAAGTAATTATTCATACATTCAAATGTTTACACTAGCTGGAATCGAAAATAGCTTCTTCCAACAAATAATTAATGTTATGTCGCTACATCTCACAGGGCATAAGACCTTCGTGCTACGCTCAGTCCACCAGTTGCTCATATGGTAGCTTTTAAGACGACTGACCAATACCTTTCTCATAAAATAATGTAACGAAATCAGTCCAGCTGTTTTTGATAGATAAGTATATTATCGCAATCATACAGATAAGAATTCCAAAAAGTATATTTGAGAGTTCAGGCTCTCAAAATTTATTTTAAATATGCCCAATGAATAATAAGAATCTTTATTTTCTAGAATATAGTTGGTTACAGGTGTTGGGGTGATTTAGGATATTCTGCCATTTGTGGCGTGCAAATATTAAATTTCTATTCCCTACCAGATTTTTTAGATGCATTGCCTCCACACATTTGTAATTAATAATTGCTTCATAGGCTAAGTTCTAACCCGTCTAAACTAAAATTCAATGTTTATTTAATGTCAGAATCTACTTCATTTGAAAATTTGTCATCAAAATACTCCATAATAGTTCTTGTTACATAAAAATTCACAAAAAAAATTGGGGAACAGGCTTATCGGTAATTTCTTAAGACCACCAGGTACATGGTTATATATATAATGTACAGACTCAACTTAAATAAAACACTTATTAACAACTTTATAATAGTTTATCGATAGTAATGAATGTAAAAATAACCAAGGTGCTAATATCACTATAAAAAATAGTCTTACCTGAGTAATTGTTTTATGTTATGTTTTGTTGTTTTGCAGAACATGAATCCAATGTACGCGCGTTTGGTGCCTTTTGCGGCTGTAGGTGCCGCTAACTTTATCAATATCCCTATGATGAGGAGCAAGTGAGTGTTATTTATTTAATCCTCATTAGAGATTATAATTATTTTAATAAATATCTAGCTGATATCCCGCGGCTCTGCGCGCTTGGATTGTGATCGTAACTTTTGGTCACATCTTCCTACTTATCCCGCGATGACATGTCCCTTTATCTGTCTCCACAACCCTCTCGCCCCCTTGCATGCTCTCCCCTGTACCATTAGTTAATTAGAGGGACACGTAGAAAACCACCGAGCGACTCTCAACAGCCGCTTTGGCTTCTAGACGGCTCCGTCGCCCACATCTTGGGAGAGAGGCGCTGCCATTTTTGTTCCGGCATGTTAGGCGACAAGTTCATGTTAGGTGGTAGGTATGTGATCGGCAACATTGAAGAATCTTGCACAAAGCGCGTTTTTCAGTCACTTTGGTGGTAACTGGCAAGTGCGGAGCGCGACGGCGAGGGCGCGCCAATCAAAGAGCGCACTGGAGAATTTATGCTGTCAGTGGGAAGACTAAAGGCTTGTCCTGCTTTGTCTTCTACACTGACGGCACAAAAAGTCTGTGCTTACAGGTTCTGCAGCGCGAGTGTGGCTCCTCTGGTGTCACCTAAGTGGTATAAAAAAAACAACCAATTATAGATTATATCGAACTCCAGAGCTCACGGAGAGTATTTGTGCTGTCAGTGTAAAGATTAAAGGCTTGTCTTGCTTTGTCTTCTGCACAGAAGGCACAGAAACTCTGTGCTTACAGAGCTGGTAGGCAGGTAATTCTCCTGGTATTGCACACGTCCATAGGCCACCAAAGTGGTATAAAAAAACTAGTCGCGGGCGCACGGGCTCACGTCATTGGTTGACCATTCTGTTTATTTGTTTGTTGGCCATTTAGTCCACATTCATGAATTTCTTGACGTTTGGTCACGAAGTGTACCGATAACTATAAGTACATAACTGACTGCATGTCCATTGGTCCTTCACAGTGAACTGCTCCAAGGAACTCCCGTGTTCACGAAGCCTGATGGACAACGGGTGGGTGACTCGTCGATAGCGGCACGCATCGGCATATTCCTTGTCTGTATATCCCGTGTGATAATGGCTGTCCCCGGAATGAGTAAGTTCACACTGTTACCTAAGGATGCTGATAGACCTGAGCATTCATTTGTAACAGAATATCGAGCATTCGCCTTTTTTTAAACTAAACTCGTGTCAAACTGTAAAACGTACCGAGCATAGAGCCAAACATGGCCACGATTTCATGTTCTTTCAAGCGAACTCGTCCAGTCGATGCCAATTTACTGACCTTCACGAGAGTGCTCGTCAGAACACTTGATTGAATGCTTGATAACTCTAGTTTCTTTTTCTGTAATGTAACATTACGAAAATGCCCATTGTACCTAACAAGTGAATGTTCAAGTTTATCAACAAATTTAATTACGGATAACCCATTTCAGCCCATAGGTAACAATGATGTAAAATTTGACTATTTCAGCGATCACACCGGCGATAACGAATTACGCCACGAAGCGTGGGATGTTCTGTCACTACCCCATGGCGGTGATACCTTTCCAGTTGGCCCTGGCGGGCGTGTGCGTGACGTTCGCCACCCCCCTGGCCTGCGCGCTGTTCCAGCAGCGCGCCGAGCTGCCCGTGAGCAGCCTCGAGCCTAACCTGCAGGTGGGTACTCTCTACAACTCAGCGTGTTCAAGTAGAATGCCTAATTTTATTAGGAGGTAGGACACGGCAGTATTTCCGCCCAATTGAGCAATCCGACTGGGGAAGTACCTCCGCTCTACAGAATACCACGGCTATAATAACTTGGTATTGTGTTCCCAGCGGTGGGTAGCCAGAGCTCACTGGAGAATTTGTGCTGTCAATGGGAAGACTAAAGGCTTGTCCTGCTTTGCCTTCTACCTACACTGATGGCACAGAAACTCAGTACTTACAGGGTTGGCAGCGGGACTGTGACTCCTCTGGTGTTACAAACGTCACCACTTTTCATCAGGAGGCCGTGTGCTTGTCTGCCAACCTAAGTAGTATATAAAAAAAAATTAGGCCACCTTACACTCGTAAAGTGGTCTAATTATGGTGGAGGTAGTTGGTTCTCATATACCAGGGTTGGCATATGAGAATCTGGCACGAAACGTCATGCGATTATAGTCAGAGACACAGGACCACCCCCGCTGACTGATATCTGAAGGAACTACCACACTAATAAAAGGTATGATCCTCGCACAAAGCTGTTGGAATCATCATATCCTCATAGCGATTTTCTTATTGTATCCAAAGTTAATACTTTGGATGTACTTTGTACCAGAAAGGCTATTATAAAATCCAAGAATACTCAGATTATAATCAAGCTTGAAAATTAGCACTATGGTTCTCAGGTAAATTATTATTTATCGAGTATATTGTATTTAGACCAAGTAGACTTAGTAAATGTTTATAAATAGACCAAAAAAAAATGCCCGCTGAGTATTTGCCGGGGTTTTCTCAGGTCAGGGCCACGTTTCGAACCAGTGCGGTGGTTCATTTGCTACATTAGGCTTTCAGATTTCTTTTTATATTGACGTTTTTTAAGTGCCGATTTAATGGTCTATGCGGAATAAATGATTTTTGACTTTGACCTTAACCGATGTCTGCTTTTCCGAGAGAAACTAGCCAGAAACCTCCAACGCTTAAAGGAAAACCTGCACCAGACCCTCGTCCGTTGTTTATCAGGTGCACCGTTTTGCAAGTGAGGTTGGCTTAGGTCTCTAGGATGTACAGAAGGAACCCACACCAGAAGACGGACCCGCACAGCGTTTGTGGGCCAGCGCTTAGGTGATCCATTGACGAGTGCATAGTGTTTCCGACGGTTCACTTACTAAATCCGCGACTTGTGAGTGATTTATATGGCACACAGCAGGTTGTTTTAGTGTGATGAGGGCCCCACATACCCGCGTGGTTTCCCAGAGCCCGCGAAATGCTGAAGGTATATTTTTTTCCTGCCTAAACAAAAAAAGGCGTCTAGGATGCAGTAAACTGATTTCTAGAGAGTAGAACGAGAGTCTGAGTGCCTTGTTCTTAAACGATTTCTCCAGAGTTTTATGTTTAGTCTGTAATTAATTCACCTTTTTTACGTTTCAGGAAATTATGAAGAAGAAGTATCCCAAAGTGAACACAGTGTATTACAACAAGGGACTGTAAATATAAATCTTAATGTGTTAGGTAAACCCTCGTTATTTCGAATCATCACATGCCTGACGACGGAGGAATCTTTCAAACATACCTGAACTCCTGGGGTATAGGAGCCAGAGGAAATCAGAACATCCTGTTCGTATCTTAGATGTATTAGTGGGGAGCCACAGCGTGCAAAGGTTGAACAGTACAGCAGAATCCTCTACGTCGGGTTTATACCGTACGACCCATGTTCTAGTTGTAAGCGGTTGATTTAATTGAATTATATTGTATCGACAACATTTTTGTAGTGTACAGTACAGCATACGCGATATGCCGTTACATTCCATTTTTTTATTGAGTTTTTTTTACTGTAGGTATACTAATTTATATCTTGTCTATCTAGTGCGTTGAATCTTTTCTTAAATTTGAATGTGGCGTGAAATGTAAGTAATTCAGTTTACAATCCTAGTCTCCAAGAAACACACACATGTTACATGTGGGGTATAACGTTGCAGCCAGAGAGAAAAGCTCTTCTCATTGATCCATGGGGCTGTGTTTAGGTTAATTTAAGTCAGCACAAATAAGTAGATAAGATAGCCACTATTTTTTAGAAGACAAGCTTTTATTGAATTGTGTTAAAATATGGCTAAATACATTTAAGAAAGCCTGCTTTTTAGAATATTTTTGTATGAATATCGATTGAGTGGATTATATACTTGTTACATTCCACGCGCTATACGTTTTGTTTTCTAGATCATGCTTTATATTTATTTATTTTTTTATAGACAAATATATTGTATCTTAGTGGACATTGTTATAGATGTTGTTACGTGGGGTCATATTCCGCAGAGCGAGGTTTAGAGTGAGGCCCCATTTGTGCGTTGTGTTGCGTTGCGACGTCGCAACAGATCAACAGACCTGCGTTGCGACGTCGCACTCAGTCAGTCTCCACAATGGATCGGAACAAACATGTTCTATTGTTGCTATTATTGCGCCACCGCCGAAAGATTATGACTCCTAGGAAAAGAGATAGTCAATCGTTTGACCTTTTAACAGTCGAACTTCATTCACCGTCGCACTGGAGCTTCGACAACTTAGCGCAACACCCAACGCGCTGCGACACTCGTCTGTCGATCCATTGAAGCGTCGCGTCGCTATAATGGGGCTTATCATTCAAAATGTATGAGAAACGACGCAACGCAACGCACTAATTAATGGGGCAGAGCTCTAAATGGTCTTTATCTGCTGCTCTGTTAAACTTTATTGTTATGTGCTTGTCAGTTGCAAACTAGCTCAATGTGTTAGGTTGTGTGCTTTGGGATCTAATACTATACTGATGGGCTTCTTAGCATTATCTTCGCGATAATGTGCAATACCATTCCAAAGATATTTATATTGATATATGATTATGACGTCAATTGACCTAAAGGTACAATTTATTATTATGACAATAATTTCTACTGTGAGTGTTTTTAATGTCTTGTTGGTGCAAGCATCAATGCTTATAAACGGACATACTTAGTTGTATTAAACTAGACAAAATAAATCGTATTGAAGTTGATACAGTTGTCTTATTATCTATCACTAAGTGCCTACCTAAAGTAGGTAATTAAAAAAGTACCGTAAAATGGGGGGAATTGGGACACTTTCCAAGTTTAACATTTATTTTCATCATTTTTTTCTGTAGTTGTATTAATGAAATTGAGATCATAATGAGTCCGGTACTTCAAATTTTCATTTAAAATTCAATAAAAGCTAATTTATTAAAGAATAATTGTAGAAACTCGCAAAAATTTACTCGTCCCAATTCACCCAGGCTTTGGGGTGAATCGGAACGCGTATGGGGTTAATAGAGTTTTTCGATAGGGTTGGCACTTGTACACATTATATAGGTAGGTACCTACTACAAATAACCATTTTTTTTAATGAGTACCCCTCAGTGGTATAAATGTATTAATATTTAAAATATGAATGAACATACATATACCTCCATTTGATACCGCCTGCTCTTTTTTAAAGTTTCGGTTAAATCTAAGTGATTGTTTGTAAATAAAACTACAAATCAAGTCATAAAATCAACGTTTATTATCTACGTAAAAGACATATGCATATTTTATACTTTTACGTCGATATTACCTACATAAATTAAATAATGAAAATTCTTCAAAACAAAAAATAACCCTCGCAAACAATTTTTTAAATAAAATAAAAATAATATCAAACTAAACTGAATAAAATCCTCTCAAATCAACTTAATTAAATAAAAGCCTCATAAACAATATTAAATTCAGTCTTAAACAAAATCCTCACAAAGACAGGTAGTACATAAGTTTGACGCCTCAGAGTTAGTAGTATTTCTCTTGAAAGTCATAAATCATTCGGATGTCGAAAGTAGCCGAAGCATCAAACTTCAAAAAACCTTTAGAAGTCAAAATTGGAATAATTAATAAAAATGTTTAGGCTGAAGTGCACCAACTTACTTCAGTAGATAAATATTTGTTAAACCAGTGTTTTTTATATGAAATAACTCAAACGCACTAAGTAACTTAAAAGGGTAAAGGGTAGCTAATAGTAGAGAAGACCTGGAAGACCGACCTTCACTGATTTGATAACCAGATGAGACGTTCATCTTAATTACCCTTTTAAGTTAGTTGGTGCACTTCAGCCTTAGAGCATTACATACTAGAAAACTAGTGAAAGTGCGAACTGCACTAGTGTTCTAGAATTTTTAAGATTTCATCAGCGTCATTGTAATAATTCTTTTCAGGTGCTCTTTTTTGTTTTTTAGGAATTTTAATTTTTTGGTTTATAGCTACTGGTCTAATAGTTTTCTTTGTTGAATTTGTCGGTAAAAGTTTTGTTATTTGATCATCAGGTATTTTAATAATACTATTAATTATAATTTTCGGCGGCTCTTCAGTTTTATTATTTTTGTCTTTTTGTGTATTATTTTCTTCTGTAATATTACTTTCTTCCGCACTATTAGTTTCTTCAGTAATACTCATTTCTTCTATAACATTTTTTTCTTCCGTATTTTTTAAATCATTCTTCACCTCTTCTTTGGACCACGGTATAATTATTTCTTCGTACGATTGTAATTCGTCTGATAACACTACGGGTAATGTTCCAAGATCTATGTTACCCCAATCATACTCCTCTTGGCACGAAGATTCATTTAAATCATTTAAAGGCAAAGTGTTCGTTTCAAAATTGTGTCTATCCGCAGCGCTCGAACATTGTGCTGTTGATGTCGATGGTGTTACATTTTCTTTTTCATCGCCTATTTTTTTCGATTTCTTCCCTACTCCTTTACCTTTCGCACTGGCTTTATTTACTTTTTGATCCCGTTTTTTTTTAATTTCTGGTTCCGTATCTGTATCCACATAACTATCGACTTCCGTGTGTGAAACACTTCGACCTGAAAACACGTCAAAAAATTAATTGTAAAATTCATTAAGTTTGTGGGTGGATGAAACTTAAGATATTTGTGAGTTATGATGAACTCACAAAAATCTTTAATTTCATCAATTGTGTGTATGGATGAATGCTTGATTTACTGCATGTGGGAGTGCATGTGTGAGCTAGTGCTCTTGAATATATATGTAAATGCAAAATGTAAATATACATGCGTTTATAAGTAATAATAATTATTACCCGAAATGACATTTAGTTTCCTTTTAGTCTTTGGCTCTACAATATTCATACTTCCATATCGCATCTCTTTTAATAAATTTAGAACTGATTTATCTATTGCATCTTTAATCTCTTCATTTGCCATTTCTTCCGGCAATCTTGCCAGCACTTCATTCGGATTCAATGGACTGATACCTAAATAAAAAATAGGAAAAGATATTTATCATATTAATATGAATTATAATATAATAAAATGAATTATCTATTTATTTACATAATTATAATGCTTACCAGTCTTACGAAATCCTGCCCGAATGTTATTCTCTGAATTAATTTTAATTTGGTCTATAAGTAAGCGAAGCATTTTTGGAAAACATCCCTTTGGGACGCTTGAAAGTGACCGACCATCTGTTTTTTTCCACTTTTGGAGGATTTGACGCCAGGCAATTTTCATAGGGCGGAAAAATGCCACATCTAAGGGCTGTGTCAAGTGCGTTGAGTTTGCCGGCAAAAAGACGAAATGTATATCGTGATCTTTGCACAAGTTAATCAGCTCAATCGACAGATGGGACGATAGGTTGTCGCCTATCAAGACTTTTTTCCCTTGCATTTTATCGAAAAACGGAATTACTATTTCTTTAATCCAGTCTTTAAAAACTGTAGCGTCGAACCACCCTGACGATGTTCTATTGTATCTGGCGTTTTCGGGTCCGTTTCTTACCCAGGTGTCATATAGATTTGTGGCTTTGTATACTACATAAGGGGGTAATAATTCCCCTTGTGCAGTTCCTGCCATCATTAATGACACAGAGGATTTTGAGTGATTTAGAACCCTTTCCGGGTATTTATGCCCCCGCCTTGTTATGACTTTATGTCGGCCTGGGTCGTCCGACAAGTTTGTTTCGTCATAGTTTATAATGTTGCTGAGTGGAACATTTTCCAGTGACTTTTTTAATTCTACAAAATAGTTGTTAATGATGGTCGGAGTGACGGCAGCTCGAGCCCGTTTTATATTTTGGCAAAGCCTTTGGGAAATCGTGCTCTTGTGTCGTTCTAAAAAGTTGAAAACGAAATCTCGTCCTGGTAAATTATTTTTAAATCGCTTGTGCGTGATTCCCAACATATCTAAATAACTCTTTACTAAAAGTCTTAAATCTGTTACATCTAAGGGATATCCCCACTCAGCACAAGTGTTCAGATTCTGCACAATGTAATCTTCTGTTTCTTTAGTGAGTGCCTTTTGGCCGCCTGGTGACCTCATTTGTCTAGTGCTATGCCTCTGCAAAACTGATCTGGAGATGCCATATTTTTCTGCAATGGATCGTATTGTTGCATTACGATTTAAAGTAAGTTCATCTAGCGCCTGTTTCATCACAGTCTCATCATATTTTTTATACCTTTTCCCATCTAGTCTTGGCTTATATACCCGCGGCATTATGTAGTTAGGGAGTCTCTAAAACAATAATGGAAATATGAAAAATTGGTGCATTTTTGATGATCGAATTTTTCATGATTTTCATTTTCGCATTTTTATCAAAAAAATATTCATAAAAGAATGTTATAATTCGAAAAGTTTTCCAAAATTGGGTAGTGACAGGAATCTAGAACAAAAAAATAAACATCGAAAAATATCTTACTTCAGTCATCAGAAGTTTTATAAGATAAAACTGAATTTTACATACGAATTTAAGTTTAAGTATTCAGTGATTTGTTCGTACAAATATCGGAATCGAATAGTCACTCAACTACCCAACTCTCCGCATTATCACTCTTAGGCTGGAAGCAGCATTTGTTCAAACTTCAATACGATATGTCGTTCTCGCTCTCACTCTCGCGCAATTCCGCTAGCTCTAATAGGGTATTATTATTACTCTTGCATCGCAACTTTCTCGGATTATAAATTCAAGTCAAAATATAAAGTCAAATCCAGCCTTACAAGGTAGCTGACAAGTGTTAAGTTAATAAACAATACTAAATGAATAATTAACTAGGTACCTACCTACCCACAACTTTATAAAAGACCGTTTTATGTTATCGTTTTTAGCTTGCGACAACCCTAGAAACAAAAACCCAATTCACCCATTAGTCGTCCCAATTAACCCCTTTCTGGTCTCTAGTAACCCCATTCCTGACTCGATTCACCTCATTTACGACCCTATACACCCTACAGTATGTCCCTTTTCACCCCATTTGCTGCAAAAATCTGTATCATTAAGAATTTGTTAAATAATACGAAAAACAACAAGATTACATTACTTACATTATAGCTTATTCCGTTCCCAAAACACTGAAGATAATGCTGAAAACTTCACTTTGACACAAATATAATAAACACCAGAGAAAATTTAAATGTTATAAGGAACAAATTTTGCACACTTTTGACTCAATGTTTATAAGTTGGTTTTTTTCGTAAATGCTTATGACAGGACGACTGAATGTTGCCAGAATATAGAAAAAATGTTGCAAGCTTCAAATTAAAATCCTGACATGCAGTGTTACCCTTGAAATAAATATGTGAGCAAGGTTGAAACTAAAACTTGTGGTTTGTCCCTATTCACCTGTAAGACCCAATCCCCCCCATTTTACGGTAGGTAAGTAGTTCTTACCTACTCCTTTCATTCTTTAGAAGCAACGATGATGGCGTAGTAACTAAAGTTTTAGACCACCAACAACTCGCTCCTAACACAAATAAACAGAGGTAATTTAGTTAAACTGAAAATCACACAATTTGAGAAATGGGTTCGAGGTTCCAATGGTGATCGGGTAGTCTAATAATTTGGTAAAAAAGCTACCAAACACTAGTAGGACTGAACTGGTAAGTAGCTACTGTAATACTGATAAGATAAATAGCTAAAAAAACATCCACCGAGCGGGACAATGGAATTATATATTTTATTTTGAGGAAGTTTGGTTTATTCACCTTTGGTCTGTGTGGACAGTGCAAAAGAGAACACCCCTCGTCTGTGTGAAGTTTTTGAGTATTTTCGCCATTGGCCTCATTTTTACGACGCAACTTTACACGATATATAATATTTTTTTATTTTTTCGGAAGAAAAACTATAATAAACCGGCCAAGTGCGAGTAGAACTCGCACACGAAGGGTTCTGTAAGTACCTCTATCTAGCCCGCCTTGATTTATTTTTAATTGTTATTTATTTTTGAAAATAAAACTATCGAGCAAAAAGCTGCAGAAAATCACGTTTGTTGTACGGGAGCTCTCCTCAAATATTATTTTTTCTGTTTTTAGTTCATTAGACACAGCCTGGTGAAAGTCAAACGGATAGCAATATTAATAACGTTGGTTGTATGAGAGCCCCTCTAAAAAAACCGGCTTTTAGTATTTGTTGTTATAGCAGCAATAGAAATACATTGAGTAAATTTCAGTAGCCGGGTTTTCATTCTCACACATGAAAATCTTAGCTGTCTATCTACCATGGTTTATTAGATACAGATAAAGACAAACAGATAGTTATAAAAAAAGTTTGGTCCATGAGAGCCCCCTTAAAAAATACTGTGTTCTATTTTGAGAATTTGTTGTTGTAGCAGTAACAGAAATACATCATCTGTAAAAATTTCAGCTGTCTAGTAACCACGGTTCATGTTACAGAGCCTGCGTACGTAGGTATAGCAAGTCTTAGTAATAGGGTTTAGTTTTTGCCATTTGGGTACGGAACCCTAAAAATAGGCCATATTCACGCCTTTCTTCACCTAGCGGAGTTGGTTGATACAAGAGCTCCCGATTTTAGATGATTTGTGGGAACTCCACAGTTGTAAGTACCGGGTACCAGTACTCGGTTCCTTTCGAGTAACTCTACGATGAGACGCCTGGATTTGCCGATGAGAATATGGTAACCAAATCAAAAGTTTAAAACTAAAACTAGACTACTGAAATATCACCTATTCCCAAGAATGTATTGTTTTGTTAGAGTAAGTGACTTTACGACCACGGCTATCCTTGATATTTTCTTGTTTAATACTTTTTAGAGATTGATTTTTCAGTAGTTGAGTTTTAATTTTAAACTTATTATTTTATAAATATTATTTTGAGGGAAGCATAAACAATATATTACCTATACATATTTGTAATGTGCTAACTAAGCCCTTTCAGTCGATACCAAACACGACATACTCATTACTTACTCTGTGGGCATCCATCATATTACAGTGAACTGTGGCTTTTCGCGTAAGTTCCAAATCTCCCTAGAAAACCTGTAGTCCCCACAACTTTACTGAGGCAGTAATTATAATTCATCGTCATCATCATTAACATCTTCAACACATTAAGTATCATCAATAATCATCCCTACAACTTAAGAAATGAATAAACTTATGAGTTGGCAGTATGGACGTAGCATCTTAGCCGGTTTCAAAAGTAACAAATGAAAAAAAAGACATGTCAATCTTGTCATTGTGAATAATGAGTACTGTACTGACATTTGGTTTGGCTTTGGTTTTTTTATGGGTTTTTGGAGCAAGATGGCAAGATATTGTTTAGAAAATTTAATTTAATGAAAAGAAATAAATGTTTGTAAAATGTACGACCTAAAAGCGTGTGTGGTTTGTTTTAGTATTAATGTTAAATTATACAATATGGATAGTGGACAGTTGAGACGTGAATTCCAATTGATTACTGGGCTTAAGGTTGGTGTTGTTTGTTTATTAAAATATTGAAATATTTACGCGTATCTATCTTCAAAACCGATTAATTTAGTGTTTATTATTAAATCCATCAGAGAACTTCAATTATAGGTAGCTATTTTTATTTTTTCAGACCAGTAAAGGCAGTGGCTTGCCAGATTATTTATGTTATCAATGCTCAGCGTATCTAAAGAGATGTAAATTGTTTCGAGATAAATGTCATCGGGCGCATTATACTCTACAAGAAATACTAAACAGGAATAAGGAGGTAACGGAAGCAATACTTAAAAAACTACTACTAAAAGCTACACTAAAAGCCTGCTAGAATTCCAAACAGTTGTATACATAATAATATTTGTTTACAACTGTTTGAAATAACTGAACTGTTTAAGAGAGTATACTCTTGTATCTGGTGAGTCTACTTTAGGCCGGGAAAGGGCAAGTCTCTATTCTGTTGCCACAGAAGTGCTTCACTTTTCAGTCTGAATTTTACCAGTGTAACTCTGTTTAACTAAACTGAGTTTCCAGGCTTAACTTGATGAAATTTATTATGTTTAATTTGTTTATTAACTTTTTATTTTTCAATTTTAATTTGCTTATCTGCCTGTAATGTTTCTTTTTTCAGATTAAACAAGCTAGTCTTGTGGAGGTCAATCGCACTTTAATTGATATAATGCCACCTTTATCGTTTATGAGCTTGGATAGAGCACACTGTGAAAATGCCAAATTTCAATGGACACAACATAACCGTCTGTCTAGTGTTACCAAAATGAATACCCTATCAATTCTACATTGTACCACAGTAACACAAGATACATTTAATACGGTAACAAACGTCCCTGATGAAATAGAGGCTATAAATGACACTATTAAAAATGATGTCGATGAGAGTCTCCTCTTATCTGAAATTCCAAATTTTGATTCAAACAAAGAAGATTTCTTACAAGAATCAACTTCAAATATTGATTTAGAAGATACATTTATGGATAACGATGACACATTTATTAGTGATGCAGAGCAAGAATCAACAGAATTCAATGTATGTAAGGATGAAAAACAAGATGGTGATGGTGATGTTGATGGATCAAATTTGGACGAGGAGTATGCAATGATGATACCTATATCAGTTAAAGAGGCCAAGGCAGCAATTGAAGTGTATAAGATGTTCACTCATGGCAAATATTATTGTGAAATCTGTAACAAGGGATACTTCAATGAGAATCGATTAAAAATACACATGAGGATGCATGACAAGGTACAGTATAGAATGCACTAGATCTTTGATAATATTTATAACTCGAAGAAGATGCCTATGCCAAAAGGGATGGTAAAATCAGAGACTTTTTTTTTTTTTTTTACGTGCGCAAAATCCCCACCAATACCTCCCCACCGGAGCCGGTGGAGGAGGTTATGTCGGACTCGAACCGACTAAAACGCACGCCGCCTGTGGGTCGTTTTGGTTGCCGAAGGTGAGGTTGACAGGCATATCCCTCGCACCCCGGCCGACCCAGGGCCATCTCTCACGATCTGGCCCTCTTCTCGGGTGTGGGGACTACAGAGTCCCCAACTCGTCCCCGGAAACAGGGAAGCGCGCCACGCGCGCCACCGCCGCGGCCTGCTTCTGCCAGGGTGACAGGCGGCTTCACCTGTCACCCCCAGGCCGGCGCTCATGGGGGGCGGAGGTCGTTCATCGACCTCCGACGCCCGAGTTGCCTTCGTACGCGGGCAGCTTGTCTTGCGATCCTTCGTCGCTCCCGCTGCCGCTCCCGCCCCGCCTCCTCCTTCACGAGCATTACTTGCTCGCAGAAGGAGGCGCCGGCCGCCCACGCATCCGCGCAGCGAACCATCGCCGCGAGCAAGGTGGAGAGCGTGAGAACCCTCATTCCCAGGGCCGCCACAAGCTCCCGCCTTGGCGTCTCCCACGCCGGACACTCGGTGAGCGTGTGCGGCCCCGAGTCCTCGCTCGCGTCGCAGTGATGGCACTCGGACGTTGGCTCTTTCTGCATCCGACGCAGATACTTTCCGAAGCATCCGTGCTCGGTGATCATCTGCGTCAGACGGTACGAGAGGCTGCCGTGTGGCCTCTCTAGCCACTCCCCCAGGTAAAATCAGAGACTTGATATGAGCACAAATAGGTTCAATCAATTCATTGGCCTAGCGCATTCCAGTGCAGTACATAGGCCTCTCCCATTGTGAGCCATTACAGCCAGTCCTCCACCTGCTGCATCAAGTCCATCTTGGAGTAAAAGTCTATATTTTTATTCGGAACAATAGCTGATTATATTGTTGTAAAAAAAATTCAAGTCTTGCATGGAATCTCAGTATTGTTATTTTTAATTTGCATATGTGTTTTTTATTTATTTTATTTATTATTGAAACTCCTGGTAACTTACCTTTCTTTTACTTAATATTGTACATTACTATACTAAAAACATTGTGATTTATTTTTGTTACAGCACATCAGTGGAACTTATCACTGTGGACTATGTAACTATTACTACAAAACTGATTATTTATTGAAAACACACATGACTGAGAAACATATGTACAAGTATGTCTGTAGGCAATGCCCTGATGTTAATTTTGATAGGTAAGTTATGTTAAAGTTTATTTAAATTGAAGAAGGTGATAAATGTAGTATATGGGTGTATGGGTCCCTAGAGCTGATGCATCTGAGACTCTCGACCAGAGTTGCAGTAACTTGTATGAAGCAGTATAAGCCAGAAATAAAAATCGGAGGGAATAAGAGTAAGAGGACCCATGGCACTGTGTTGAAAACTGGATCCAACTACAAACAACTTAGTCTAGTTATTACTTAAAATTTGTATAGACACACACCCACTGCCTAATTTTATGCCTGTGTTGCTATACCACATGTACCCAGCGCCATTTATCGACAGCACACCGAACTAGGACGTCACTGCATATCCTACATCGCGCAAGTGAAGTTCTCGCGCTGGTACTATAAATATATGTACATCATCCCAACGACAAACGTTGAGCCGCGGCCTGCCAGGCGTGATCACCTGGCCTGGTCGGAGCATCCTCCTTTTGTGTCGGAGGAACATCACAGCTCGTTCCTCGACACCTGTAAACATAAACAATATTTAAAACACTAATCAAATTACAGGACCTCAGCAAAGCAGCACTATATATGGACTCATTTACAAAAAGGAAACAAGAAAGATGCAAACTGGTATGAATCTCGGCCAACTTGGTTGAGCAGTAAAGGTGGCAAAAGGGTCAAAGGTGTCGTAACCTTAAAACCCGTCAGGAAATTAAAGAAAATGCCTAAAGATTTCTTACTTTACTCTCCAATACAACATGAAGAGCAGTACACCTTGGTTCAAGAGAGACAGAATTCAAGGAACTACAGAGAAGCGAAGTACAAATGCAATATGTGCTTTAGAGGCTTCAGAGAAATGGGGACCTATAGTAAGCATATGAAGAAACATAGTCCGGTCAGTATATTTAATAACATAACATAAACTCACGTCTATATCCCCGAAGGGGTAGGCAGAGGTGCTAGCACCCACATTTCGCCAGTTTATGTTTAGATCCCAATGTATATCATCCCAACCAGCGTTGGGATGATATACATAGCGAGCCTATTGCCATTAACCGGGCACTTATAAAACTGCGATAAATACACACATAACTACGACAAGCATCGAAAGGTCATTGGTGTGTGCGCCATCGTAAAACCTTGGATCTCGTCTCAGCAGTCGATTACCCATACCACTAGGCTACCGCGGTTTACTTAATAATAAATAAATAAATATTCCATGACATTGTAAACAATGCTAAATCCAAAGTAAGGATAGCTTAACTAGCTTGTGTTGTTAATGCGGATAAACATAAAAAATATAGAAATACTAAAAAAATTGCGAAAGTTTTTCACCATAATCAATGCAACTAGCCTCTGAATATCCAATCTCAAGAGAATAGCCTGCTCCAGAACCTCGTCCATTAACCAGCAGGCTGACTAGCAATGGTCTTGGTGAATCTATACTTAATATTATAAAGCTGCAGAGTTTGTTTGTTTGTTTGAACGCGCTAATCTCTGGAACTACTGGTCCGATTTGAATGATTCTTTCAGTGTTGGGTAGTCCATTTATCGAGGAAGGTTTTAGGCTATATATCATCACGCTACTACTTAAGGGAGCGGAGCATTGATAATAAAAGTTAACAAAATTTTTCATACATATTTTGAAGACTAAAACATACGGGCTCAAAGGGATATGAAGCTTCAAAATATACCCCGGGCGAAGCTGGGGTGGGTCAGCTAGTACTTTATATAATTAGACTGATTGTTATATTAGGGCTATTTAACATCTGACAGATGTATACAGCCCAGATTCAGCCTCAGATGAATGGCTTGAGTCAACAATAGTGCCCGGAAGACGGCAATGTGGGTGTTAATTCACCTCTGACTAACCCTCCGGGAATAAAGGCTTGATTATATGTATGTATGAATGTTAAATTTTAGTGTTTTTGTCCACTAATATTATACTCTGTCTGTCTGTTATGCTTACACGTCTAATCCAATGACCCTATTTTCACAAAATTTGGTGCAGAGATAAACTAGATCTTACGCGGTTGGTACGCAGGCAACAGTTGTATATAATACACATTTATAATGTATAATTCATAAGAACATTTTTTTTGTATCACACAGGAGCATGCTGGTCCTCTACAATGTGACATGTGCAAGCTTCACTTCGTGGACCAGCGCAGGATGTACAAACACATGAATATCACTCACCTCTTTAAGTACACCTGTCAGATGTGCACCTTTGTATGCTATAACAGGTAATGCGTTTTATGTACAGTAAAACCTAGGAAACCCTGATATGACGGAATATTGCATACTTTTTATTGCAAATCAAAGACAATTTAGCAAGATTTGAATTCTGAAAGTAATGTGGCACAAATCAACGGCACAGTGAGGTCTCTCCGCGAAGCCTGTAAAGTCCCAAGTAAGCTTCTGCGTTTCTGGGTGAAGCTAAGCTGGCTGCTCTAGCCAGTAACTCTGCACGCACAATGGCACCAAAGTGAGGCTAAGTGCGGACAGAGGAGTCCATTCTATTTCAGGAATGTGGCGTCCGCCTTCAATTCACGGGGATGGTTGGTTTTTCTATAATTGGCTTCTTTCATTTCGACTTGACCAATCGTCGTAATCCCACGCGTGTTAGTATAATTTTACGCCAGTTATCCTAAGACAGTTTAAATTTAATAAAACACGTATTCCTTTATAACTCGTGCGCATTAACATGGCACCTGACTTCCCATACGTAACACTAACAAATCTCAAATAAAATCCGATAACCAATAACTACAAAACTCAAACTAAGACAAAAGTGCAACGGTCTCAGTGTTGCGGATGCTGGTGTTCTCGAAGGACGAGAGCGGAGCCTCTTGCGCGGATACGAGAGAATGGTTGTTTTCGAGCCAGGTGCCATGTTCATTCGCATGAGTTGTACATATTCTTAATGTCGCCTACACCAACCTGAATATTATATTCACCAGTGTTTTCTTCTGTTTCCAGAGGTCAAGCTCAGATGCACTATCGATGGCACAAAAATGTCAAATACCAGTGTCCGCATTGTAAAATTGAATTTTTGTAAGTTTGTTTTTTTTTTATGTTGAACACGTCAATTAGACTTCGCCTTGCCTGATGGTAAGCTGAACGCAAAGTTTCAGAAAAGAGGGCCACCATTACTTACACATACCATGTGACAATGGTGACACTCAGCTTGACGGCCTCATCATATGCTTTTTCACGCCCCGCTTAAAGGACCCGGGACTGTAGGAAGAAGGATGGTGGCGCGTGGCCACGTGCGGTAGTGGACTGTATTGCGGGGATGTAGCTAACTGTTCCATTGACGCTTTACACACAAAAGACAGGTGATCGGGTTGCCGCGGGCGTGATCCAAGTAATGAATGCAACCCGAGAAATTAGGAGAGGATGCACTAACCTTCACGACACACGTGTTTTCATCGCAGCCGGTACACGGATCTTCTCTTCCTTGCTCAGGAGCTGCCGTCAGCATCACTAGATCACTTGAGGAACACACGAGAGGCACAATCCGATCGGTATAAGTCTATGAAGCGGTAAAAATGCAACAAATATCAATCATTTTTGAGAGACGCGCTCGCGGTCCGCCCTTACGCTGGCTAGTTCAAAGCGGGACTGAGTGTCTATATATCACAAATGGCGGACGGAAGCTATATCTAGTACTATTCTATGGTTAGTGCGGGAGGGGAGACGGGTATAGAAAGAGTGTGTTTCCGCGTCAAGAAATACAGCTTCTACATCGGCGCAACCATTCCCCCCGGCTTGAAGGGTTACCTTCGAAACGACAAATGCGAAACAAATCTAAAGTCTAATCTAAATCTAGGTTTGGGAAATAACAACTAAAATATAAACCTAGATTGGAGCTCGTGCCTACCGCTGGCTAGGCAGAGGGCAGAGGCGAACAAACAACACAACGCAACAGTCTCGACCAAGACGAGACGCGATTAGCCAACAACAAATAAGGGTCTCTTCACGTGGAACCGATACAACAAGCGAGTGCTTCTTCTCCTCGGGTGGTTCGGAAACCGTAGTGGGATTGAATTGACTAACTGGCCACCCATCTAACGCGGCATGAATCCAGGACGGTCCACCAAACCACAACGGGTGATCCAAAATTTGCGAAGGAAGCAATCCACGAGAGAGACAATCGGCTGGGTTGTCGGTGCCAGCAACGTGAAAGAGATTATGTGGCGCCAATTCAGATTGAATTTTTGCCACTCTATTAGCGACGAATGTGTCCCAACGATGGGGCGAAGAGTGGGCCCAACACAAAGCGACTGTTGAGTCCTAAAGCTAAAATTCTACTAATATTAATGCGAAAATTTACAATTATGTCAAATAAATTACCTTAAAGATTCCGACCACAATACAAAATGTCATTAAGCGACACGGAAGTGCTAGTCTTAGCACTGCCATCCAAAACTACGCGGAGTTTTAGTAGTAAGCTTATCTTCTCTAATAACTCCGCGGTGCGGGATAATGTACGAAGGCTGGGTCCCGCCAGTGTCCGCAGGCGCAGGTGAGATGTAACCTTTATCTAAATATTCGTTAACAACCTCATCATGGCCCGCTTCGACTTTGGGGACGCCTGCATCTTTCGTTCCAAACAAAGAAAGCGTTTTTCAGCGGATACACGGGAGCCACCGAGTGAAAACTTGCGGATGGTAGACTCCAGTGGCGGCTCGACGGTGCAACAGAACGAAGCAGTCGAGTGACTAAAACTATCTATAGAAGCGGGTGCGGAACCAATTATAACAAAACCAAGAACTGTTTCCAGTGCGTGCGGAGCGGGGTACGTCGGTCCCCCTTGAACCTTACGTGATAACTGGAGGTGCGGGAGAATCGAAGCGCCGATCAATATATCGACGACTCCAGGAACAGCGTAAGTCTCATCTGCTAAAGGCAAGTCTTTAAATTTCGTTAATAAAGACGTGTCAACCGGGACGGTAGGCAACTGTTCAGCTATTCTATCTATAACGAGCGAATCCATGTCAAACCAAATATTATTATTAAAACGAGATCTAAACCTTGTTTTAACGGTGCCACGAACAGCTGACTGTAAGCTTCCAAAACCCTTCACCACTGAGCGGGTTGAACGCTTATCAACATTGAAACCAAGACGCCGACAACAATCTTGAGTAATGAAATTACTTTGCGAAGCGCCATCTAACAGCGCTCGAACAATGCGCGGCTTACCTAATGCATCAACAATAACAACGCGAGCGGTCGCAAGACACACAGTAGTGAGTGCAGCACTAGCGGAGAACGAACACAAGGTGACGTCATCCGCGGCGGTCACCGGGCGGGCCGGAGCGCGCGCGAGCGCGGGCTGCGGCTGCGGCGCAGGCTGCCGTGTGTCACCGCTCGACGAGCCAACCGTGCTCACATTGGATGCGGCATTACTATTCTCAAAATGAAGCAAAGTGTGGTGTCTCGCTTGACACTTGCGACAACTATTTCTACTATTACATAAAACAACGCGGTGTTTAGTACCGAGACAATTAAAACAAAAATTATTAGCGCGAACAAATTTATAACGATCACTAGGCGACAATTTCAGAAAACCAGGACACCTGTACAGTTGCGAATGATGAGTGCTACACAAAGAGCAAACAGGTGATTGTACATGTGCTGGTGCGGTACTAACATAAGTATGAGTTGACCTCAGCGACTTCGATGACGCATCTACCTTGCGTGCAGAATCAACAACTATCTTCGCGCCTTCATGTTTCGATGAAGAGCGTTGCAATACCTTTATATGCTCGCGAACAAAACTTTCCAAGTCTTCGAACTTAGGAATTTTATTGCCGCGATGATCCGACTCAAACAAACGAATGGTTTCGGAATCTAATTTCCTTAAACCCATATACAAAAATACGAAGTCGCAGAGGTCATCGATCTTTAGGTTCTTTACGGCGCGGACAGCTGACGCGAAAGTATCTAGAAATTTCTCTAAGTTTTGATCGTTACATGCCGTAATAGATTTCAAATCAAACATCTGATCTAAATAGGCGTTAGCTACCGATCTTTTATCCTCATACCTAGCTTTCAAAGTATTTAAAATTAAATTATAATTCTCGGCACTAAACGTAATTCCAGCACAAACGGTTATAGCTTTACCAGTCAATTTTTCAACGAGATAATGCAATTTTTCGTGATCTGTCAACGAATCGTTCTTATCTATTGTATTCTCAAAACTATCTATAAATAGACACCAATTGCGAATGTTACCATCAAATTCGGGTATTTGAATTGGTGGCAACTTAGGTCGGTCGCGAGTGGGGTTGGGTAGGTCAGCCGGTTTCTCCAAACTCCTAGCGACGCGTTTGATACGACAATACAAATCGTCAAACGACGACAAGGCTTGATAACTCACTGAGTAATCGGGATCCAAATTCAACTCTAAAACGTTGGTGTCATGTACTAAGGTTTCGAAATCCGCGCGTAGACTATCTAAGTTTTCTATAGAACACAAGAACGAATCTCTGATGGCCAAATCAGAGGTTTTAAGTGCATTATCATAAATCGATTGTACGCGAGAGTAAATCATTTCTTTTTTAGCGTATAAAAGTTTCAATTGAACCTTACCGGTCTTATCAACCTTTGGGGACATGTTTACAATTAAATCTCAAACTAAAGTGCGGTAAACAACAAATATGAAATGACTTAATCTTAGCGGTACAGAGCAGCGAGGCGGCGCGAGCGATACTCGGCAGGTAGGTATTTACAACTGTGAATGCACGCTTGAACAAAACGCTCCCGGCAACAGCCAGATCGTACTTACGCAAGCCAGACCGCTGTCTAGGTTCAACTATTATTTCAGAGATTAAGTATTGCGTAATATCTATTCAAATTAAAATACTTTCGTATGAATTGGAATGAGGTACAACCACGTGTTTACCCACGCAGGTACCAGGCAAATACGACGCGAGCCAGCGGCGAGCGAGCAACGTAATTGAAAAAATAAAACAAAGCCAAATGCGTTAGGTATTACACTGTGCCTATGCACTAGGGTGTCTAGTATACCTAAGATCTAAGCCTAAATGCCTAGATGCGGGGTTTTCTTGCGAAAATTGCGAAATACGACTAAGTGTTGATACGCTACCTAACCTATTTATGTATTAGGTAGGTACAATGCGAGCCAGCGGCGAACGGACAACAAATTCTAAGCCTAAATGTCTGGATGCGGGGTTTTCTACTAAAATAACCAGGCACTTAGGTGCGGTGCGCTTATTCCCATTAGAATAATAACAAAATACGAACTACGGCTAAGAATCCGGTTCGATCCGGACCAAAAATGGTGGCGCGTGGCCACGTGCGGTAGTGGACTGTATTGCGGGGATGTAGCTAACTGTTCCATTGACGCTTTACACACAAAAGACAGGTGATCGGGTTGCCGCGGGCGTGATCCAAGTAATGAATGCAACCCGAGAAATTAGGAGAGGATGCACTAACCTTCACGACACACGTGTTTTCATCGCAGCCGGTACACGGATCTTCTCTTCCTTGCTCAGGAGCTGCCGTCAGCATCACTAGATCACTTGAGGAACACACGAGAGGCACAATCCGATCGGTATAAGTCTATGAAGCGGTAAAAATGCAACAAATATCAATCATTTTGAGAGACGCGCTCGCGGTCCGCCCTTACGCTGGCTAGTTCAAAGCGGGACTGAGTGTCTATATATCACAAATGGCGGACGGAAGCTATATCTAGTACTATTCTATGGTTAGTGCGGGAGGGGAGACGGGTATAGAAAGAGTGTGTTTCCGCGTCAAGAAATACAGCTTCTACATCGGCGCAACCAAAGGAAATAAGTTTTAATAAGTAATAAGTTTTTACTATAATCATATTAACATTACATATCACCTAAGCATTCTCAAAAAATGCTTCTGCTAGGGAAGAAAGCTTCTGAAAACTCGATTTTTTTGGCAAATTGCCACAAATTTTACTCATTTTGGAATATGTTATTGACAGGAAAGCATCAACACGGCTCACTCATATCAGGATAAAGCATCCGTCCATGAACCTGTGCAACTTGTGTGGGCACAGCTTCGTCAGCGAGACAGGCCTCTACTGCCACAAGCAAATCGCACACACTAAAGAGGTTTGCTCATTGAATTGTCATTTTTATTTTTCAGTTTCCAGTAACATATAACAGTAAAGAGATGACAACTAATACATACAATTATGGAAAATAATAATTCAAGTTTTTATAAAAGCAAGTTCTTTATTGATTTATACTTTATTGTACACATAAATGACATTTATACAAAAAGATGATACATAATGTACAAAGGCGAGCTTAACTCAAAGTTCAGTTCTCTTCCAGTAAACCCGGGAGTGCACAGAGGAATTGCAATACTAGAGGCTAGGTCTAGTGCACATGAAAGTTCTTTTTATCTTAACATGAAAAGTTAAGAATGAATAAAGTTCGATCCACACGGCATCGATTTAAATCGGAAGGAACTCGCTGGTGACTTCTAAATGAACATGTAGACATGAATATTAGCAGCGATTTTATGGTCGCTGCGTCTTGCAATATACCTTTGTCTTGTTTCTTTCTGCACATGGCTGTGACTGCACCCGCAGGAGATCGAGCTGAGCGCGTCGCTGAGCGCGAACGAGGCGGACCCCGCGTACTGCGCCGACTGCAACATGCAGTTCGCCAGCGCCGCCGCCTTCAGCACGCACCTCGGCAGCTCCTACAAGCACGCCTCCACCAACCTGTGAGTACCACCACCCAACAGGCGAAACTTCGGACCCGCGTGACCGAAAAAGATAATATAAGTGCAGCAGTGGCAAAGGGTTAATATTTACAAAGGGGAAAGCGGTGAAAAAAAATTAACTTGATCTAGTTTGTGAGGAATAGTGACGAGGGACCCCTCGCCACTGACTTGCAGTTAAAGAAATTGCTGAATACTAACATATTTTCAAACAAACTTTGTGTCTAATAAAACAAATAAATTAATGCATAGGTAATTTGGTTTTCCCATCTTCAGAGGACAATTTAACATTTTTCAAATTCAATATTACTTTCTTTTTCTATACCACTTAGATGGCAGACAAGCACACGGTCCACCTGATGGAAAGTGCTTAACGTGGCCTTTGGTTGTGTGTGAAAAACCAAGGAAGTCATACTCGCGCTGCCAACCCTATAAGCACAAAGAATTTCTGTGCCGTTAGTGTAAAAGACAAAGCAGGACAAGCCTTTGGTCTTCCCACTATCAATATTATATCAATTAATCACGGTGCTCGTAACAAATACAACACATTTAAAAGTATAGTGATCCTCAAACTGAGTGCATTTTAGGTCTCTTTGGTGGAAAACGCGGGGCGCGACGGCGGAGGTGCTTGAATTGGGTATTTGACTGACTAGACAAATTAGTTACTTTTTACTAAACGTCAAAACGCTAAGTTATTAGAAAACTTGTATGAAATAAATTATTGTGACGTCATAATATTCTATAGTCAAATAATTTACTGTTATAGTTTGGGTGGATGTTTTAAAATAAATGAACCAATGCAACTTGTACCGATCTTTTACCACTCTTAATTTGATAAGCTCATCTAAATAATTTATTTTAACAACAGGTGGATACCTATCCAATCATAGATTATAGTGCTAAACCACAGACTCAAAAACTCACGCCACTGGGTGATCAATCCTTTTATTGGTTTTTTGTTGACCAGTTAGTGCACATGCAATAACTTTTTGACGTTTGTTTATGAAGTTTATCGGTCACCATATCTCTTGCCGGCTTGTCCACAGCTCGACCAAACCGAGCCGACGCAAGAAGTCCGAGGACAAGCGCAAGTCGCGCGGCCGCCCCCGACGCGGCGCCTGCTCCGAGATCGTCAACAACGGCGTCACCACACCCACCACCTGCGAAGTGGTAACGTATTGCCTTATTTACTTCTTTAATTCGTTTATCTAGTTTCTGCATCGCTTTTAAATTTCAATCCCCCTTCGCACAGGAACTATAACAGAATTTTTGTTCTAAACAACTTGTATTGTCTAGTATCTACAGTCACCCGAGGGGGAGTGAGGGATATGCCTGTCAACCTCACTTTCGGCAACCCAAAACGATCCACAAGCGCCGTGCGTTTTAGTCGGTTCGAGTCCGACACAACCTCTCCCACTGGCTCCGGTAGGTATCCGTAGGGATTAGAAAAATTATGTACAGACAGCAAGATGCGGTCGGCTATGCTTAAGAGCTAGATAATGTTCCGTAGAATGTCCTATATCGTGTACTATTTTCATTATTTTTCTTTGGAACCGCCGGCACTTCTCTCAAAGTTCGGTTTCCTAGTGTGCTGCTACCTGGGTCGTTAGAAATATATAGTTGTGTGAAGGGTGACGTGTGTGAGAGTGTGGTGTGGTCCCATTGCAGTGCGGCGTGGTGCTGGCCAACGACGTGCAGGCGCGCAAGCACTACGAGGCGGAGCACCCCGACACCGAGTTCCTCAAGCGGTACATGTGCGACGTGTGCGGGCACACCACCCGGGTACGTGCCGACTACCATACAAGTTTGATACTACGAAAGATAAACTATTTTTAAAATAAAATAAAATTATATACATAATGCGTCATGTAATTCCTCCGCATCGTAACGTACCCATAGTTTATAATCCATATTAAATGTTCTGAACTAAATTATAGAAATTAAAGGAAAATGTGGCTCAAAAAAATAAAATAAAAAATAATACCACCTGATGGAAAGTGGATACCGTGGCCTATGGACGTGTATAACACCAGAAGAGTCACACTCGCGCTGCCGACCCTATAAGCACAGAGATTCTGTGCCGTCAGTGTAGAAGCCTTTACTATACTATTAAAATCCATTTAGATTGTAAATGTTTCTGACAGTTCGTATGATAAGCTTCCCATATCGCCTCAATATGGTTGTATAGAAGAATTTCGAATAATCAAGACTTCGCTCAGTAGCTCAGCCGTCAGAGCATACCCCCTGTAACGGACTGGTCCCGTCTGAACATTCAATTTTTCCAATCTTAATCGAGTTATTAAATAGTTAACATACTAATTGCTTTAAAATTTCATTAAACGAAAGTAAACTACTAAACAAGTATAATCATTATTTAATTACTTTAAATTGATAATATATTTAAAGCTTCAAACTCGTCGCGTTATTATCGGTCGATAATACCGCACGCGTTATTACGATATCTGTTTTAGTACATTATGTATTAGAACGTGGTTACGACGACACACTGGTATAACAATGGCGCAATAAAAGTAGGACGCTAGCATTCCTGCGTCCTACAATATTCCAATATAAGTTCGTCACACACTGCTGCTTGCGTTCCTGCGAGTGTTATATTCTGATAGAACTAACTGTCGACTGTTGCTAAACCGTCGATTATCGGACGATAAACACGCAGTAATGTGGAACGCATTATCACAATAACACGTGCGGTATTATCGACCTATACACGCCTGTGTCTCTAAGACTTATAATGTTTAAGTAATAAAATGTGAATCATTAAGTACAAAGACATACATTTTCAGTGCAACATCAGCTATACTTTATCATGTATCTTAATAATTGTGGAATTACGTTTTAATGCTTCTATATTTGTCTTATCGTTATATATTATCAAGCTCGTGTGTATAATTAAGCATTACTTAGTAGTGATCACTACTTTGTTGACTGAGTAATTTTCTTTTATTATGCTTACTATAAAATGACATTAAATATAGATGTGAAGTTGGTAGTAAAATTGTGTTGCCGTAATATCCTAAATTTAAACTCAATACTCAATACATTTATTGCATTCCATAATGTGATACAGATACAGAACGATATGTTATCTGTGAAAACTTGTAAATGGCCTTCAATATGTTATGTATTTGATTTTCACCTACTGTTACATTTTAGCTGTAAGTTTTCCTAAAATGTTAAAATAAAATAAAAATAAAGTGGTGCGTGTGGTGCAGCAATACGCGAACCTGCTGGTGCACATGCGCACGCACACGGACGAGAAGCCGTACGGCTGCCCGCAGTGCGACCGCCGGTTCAACATGCCCAGCAACAGGGACCGACACCTCGTCGTACGTTTGTATACTACACTCGTTTTATTGTTCTAGATCCCATAACACAAGCTAGTATGCTTACCATGGGTCTAGCGTTGTGTAGAATGTCGTGGAATATTATTTATTTATAAACAATAATTTGTAAGACGATAAATTTATCAAGTATAATTTTGTCAAACATAGTTTATCAAATGAAAATTTGTTATTTAATTTTTGTCAAATTGCTGGATGGATACCCTGCAGCTGATGGTAGCAGCTTGCAGGTAAAGACTTCGGCTCCAATGTCTTGATAAGCCCCCAGGCTCTCCTTAATTCTTGAAGTCTTAGTATCCAAGGAGTTTATATTTTCAAAAGAAATTGCCAGCATTCTCCCTCCAGATATCTAAATTGATATTATTAGGAGTAGGTTAACGTCAGTATTGTCAAACTCAACCAACCTGGAATCTCACGATCATCTCGACCAATTATCCATTTCACGATCATCTCGACCAATTATCCATTAAGCTACTGCCGCTTATGACGTGTTCGTATATTCCAGGTGCACACGGGTGAGAAACGCTACCAGTGCCAACACTGTAACCGCCGCTTTACACAGAGCAGCGCTTGCAAGCTTCACATACAAACTGTGCACTTCAAGATACCGTACGCGCCGTGGAACAAGAAGAATCGTAAGCGACGCAAGGTGAGGCTACTTGCTATCCTACTAATGCATACATACATACATACATGCCTTTATATCCGGAGGGTTAGGTAGAGGTGAATTAATACCCACATTTCACCAATCAATAAATTCGGTACCACGTAAAAAGGGGTGAGCCTATTGCCGTATTCAACAAAATATGGTAAATATCCCGATTACTTTAATACTAATATTCTACTAATGTTGATGTGAGGCCAAAACGGCTGAACGGATCTGGATGAAACACAGATGAAATAGCATATTGACTAAGGACTTTTAGGTTTTCAATGATAAAACAGGATCTATCAAACCTTAATCTTAAGAATTGCAACTATACGATGGAATCTTCATATAGATTAGTGAGATGGTACTGATGATTCTATTAATGACTGCCTCGATATACCGGGTTCGATTTTAAGTCAGGCTAAGTGTGCATAACATAGCAAACACAGAGAGGAGGTGGCCTAAGGAACACCACTTCTCGGGTCCACACTGCCTTCATCATAGAGGCGTCGCTTTAGTCAGTGTTCTATCATAATTCATCCTATGCACAGCTCTCTCAGAGCCACAATACATTTGCAGCCATTGTTCCAAATGACTATTATGACTATTTAAAAAAAAAATCAATCAATCGAATGTTTGTTTTACAGGAGTTAGAAAGTGCCAATATGGCGGCCACGTCCATGATACCGACCACTCCGCACAAGCTCACCTTCGACACCCAGGGAGACTATCTCAACGCCTACATCACTTATAACGACGAATAAGTGTTAGTGCATTTGAATTCAACACTATATTTGTGGCATTTAGGAGTTAAGTATACGCTGTTAGTATTAGAGAAAAAATGCTGTTAAATGGACGCACAATAGAAAAGGTAGCTATTATTCTGATTGACACTCCAAACGCAGTCGTAACTCGAGAAGACGATCGATTACGGTTAACGTAGAAAAGAGAACAGTGCCGCTAGCACGAAAAACTATCGTAAACGTATTGAGAGAACGGAGCTTTGCGATTGGCCTACCTGCCGACTGTGAAACCTGTTTGAGTATGATAACATAATAACCTCGTGTTGTGGTTCCTGCGGTGAGTAGGGTAGCCAGAGATCAATGGAGAGATTTTGTGCTGTCAGTGGGAAGACCAAAAGCTTGTCCTGCTTTGTCTTTTACACTGACGGCACAGAAACTTTTGTGTTTACAGGGTTGGCAGTTCGAGCGTGACTCCCTTGGCGTTGTGCACGTCCATAGGCCACGGTAACCACTTTCTATCAGGTGGGCCGTGTGCTTGTCTGGCAATGAAGTGGTATAAAAAAAAGCCGGCCAATCGCAATCCTCCGTTTCCTCGATAAGTTTACTTTACAATAACTATAGATGTTCGTGCTAAGGGCAAAAATTTGTCGTCTTTTACAACCGTGCGTAGTTACGATATAGTTTGTCACTTAGATTAAGGGGTCTGTATTGTTATAGATAGTAGATACTATATAGTGAAAGTATAGCTTTTGAACAAGCTTTCCTACAACACAATTCGAGAACTTTGTTCACGAAATTCTGTTATTGAAAATATTTTTTCGGAGCTACACAATAAATTCATGGCCTTAAATGTAAATGACCTACTATAATCATTTTCAAGCATTTTTAAGATATAGAAATTAGTGCTCCATCAAAATGTAATTCTCTTAGTCCCGTTTTAGGTATAAACTGAGATTATAAATAAATGAAAGACTTATATTATTAAGTATTATTGAATATTTATTTAGACATTAAACATTAAATTTACGCTTTTTCCATTTTGTTGAGGCTGAATAATTTTCATTTATATAAGAAAAAATGGCTTATGTCTACAATATAGAGTCTAATATAATTTTAGAGTAATCTCTAGAATTATAACTGATATTTAATAGAGGCCTATGTTCAGCAGTGGACTATGTGTGGCTGACATGACATGATGATTTAATAGTAATTTTTTGGCCACAACTAAAAAAAAAACTTTAATAGTTATAACAATTACTTAATGATTGTTGAGCTCAGGATCTCAATTCTGCTAAAGCAAAACCACTGTTATACCACGTACATTGCTAAAAAAATCATTTCATTTTAGACTTTAAAGCAAGGCGTTGAAGTCCAATATGAAATGGTTTTTTGCAGAGTGGATGAAAAAGTGTAATGTAACTCTTTTTCTTTCATTTAATTTTGAACTTTAAGCACGTAGGAATAAAGTCTAGAATTTAATGCCGATTTTTGCAGTGTCTGGTATGACAGCGGTTTTGCTTTAATTAGAATTGAGGGCCTGATCTCCACAACGATCTTTCATTTTGCTGTATCTGGCTTATCTGCATTCGACTTCTTCAAATCTATACCCCTCAGATTCCTACATCTTCCCCCTGTTACCTGGATCTTCCATTTAATTCATAGTCTGCGAGACGCCTAATATAAGTACTTGAATTCATTCAACCGATCGTACAGTCAGCTTCGAAAGCAGATGATCATTTTCAGATGTTAAAAATTAAACATTGTATGAAAATTATTTATTATATTTTATTCGGAATAAAAAATCTCATAGCATCTATAAGATTTTACTAGCATCATCATGAATAAACAAATAATATGTGAATTCTGAACATGATCATCTATTTTAGACGCTGGTCATACGTATCTAGAAAACATTCATTATGTGCATAAGTGAGTCACATTGACACTTCCGTTAATCATTATTATAGAATCGAATAATTTAGCATAAGGATATAGATTTTCGTAATCAATTATGTAAATATGATAGTATATTGTAGTTTCTTTCCCTTTACGTTGACGTGTGTGAACTTAGCTATTTTATAGTGGAAAATACTTGAAAAAAATATAATAATCATAGAGTAACGATATTTACGTACAAATTGCCTTGTAATACAATATTTTTCAATAAAAAAATACTTTACAACTTGATTTTCATTAATGTAATCTTTTTCCATACTTATCCATATTTGACAAATTTCGGAAACCTTTCGGAACCTTCGAAATTTCGGAAAAAAATGTAGAAATGTATTTTATACCTGTTACAATTCATCTTTATCTCTTAAGACCTTATTAATGTGAAGAAAATACATCTTTACTTCTAATTTTATTCAATTGGCTTCTTAGTTGTGTATATCGGTTATATAGGTAAGATAAGATAATATACTCTTTATTTTACACCATAAAGATATTATAAGATAACAATTTAACAATAATTATAATGCACAATAGGAAGCCTTATCGCGGATTAGCGCGGAAAGCGGTTCGCCACGTGTCAGTCTGAGCGTGACGTCACTGAATAATATAACGAGATCAACCAACGGGGCTTCGTTCCTTTTATAGTCACGTTACGTAAACTGTTGCTTTATGTAAAATACAGATAATAAATCTCAATTTTATTTTATAACAATATAATATTAAAAATTTCATCTCCGAGTGAAATACAATACACAGATTGAGCAGTCCGACTGGGGTAGTACCTCCGCCCTACAGAATACCGCGGTTATAATAACTTCGTGTTGTGTTCCCAGCGGTGAGTAGGGTAGCCAGAGCTCACTGGAGAATTTGTGCTGTCAGTGGGAAGACTAAAGGCTTGTCCTGCTTTGTCTTCTGCTGACGGCACAGAAACTCTGTACATACAGGGTTGGCAGCGCGACTGTGACTCCTCTGGTGTTACAGACGTCCATAGGTCACGGTAACCACTTTCCATCAGGTGGGCCGTGTGTTTGTCTGCCAACTGAGTGGTATATAAAAAAAAAAAGTTATTATTTACAAAGTTTATATTTTATTGGCGAATCGTCCCAGCATCCACCACAATACCAAGAACTGTTAGCTAGTACGAAAACACTTGTACGGTACGAAATAATCCGACTGTGACACGCGTATCTTTTCTTCATCTAAGCGTCAATCCCAGTCACATTGATATACACACACATTCTCATTCTTTAGGAGCCAGGGATCCGATCTCTTGCTTCTATTTCAAAGTTGAAACTTTTACAGTTGTAGAAATAGTTGCGAGAAGCTTATCGTGCTGCCCTTGTAGGAAGGTCATCAAATGATTATCAACTATTCATCCCGTAGATAAGATCCAAAATGGTTTGTAATTTTGTGGCTCAAAAAACCGCTACCAATCGCTGCTCTTTCATTGGGGATTAAACCTTAAACGTGCATATGAAATAAGAAACTCATTTATAAAAATATTAAAATTTTATTTGATTACTCATGACAACCATTTTCAACATCTTTAATTATTCCTAAGACTAAACATTACTCATCGATCAACAACGTTCAAAAACTTTATAAAGATCATTTAAACTGGCAATCTGCAAGATGGCACCGTTGTGTACAAAACTCGAAGGCGGCAAGAAGTTCCTTCTAATCGCTGGGAATATTATATGCTCCTGTTTCCATTCCTCCTCTTTGAAACTGTCTGGGGTTTTTTCCGGGTTTGGTTGGGAATAAAATATAGCTGTCTGTCGACTGAAGGTGTCGAAGCATTCCTTTTCAGATTCCCAGTTCACTTCTGTGACTAAACGAACTAGGTAGGTTGGTAAAGCACCCATGAATGGTGTGTGCCCGTCTGCAAAAGTAAAAAGATAGGTATGGTCTGGTAAAAATTGGTAGGACCACGAGTTAAACATCGTATCAAACACATTTTTTGAAGACGTACAACATATTCTGATGGAATGTGTTTGGAACCAACAGCGGAGAGCAGACCTAACGCAAACTAATGTAATGGATATCGGAGGATGCAATAGCGTCCTTGCGAGACCTCTTTCGGATGCAGCTCAAGACATGTATATGTTATTTTATGAATATGTGACAGCTGTATAATGTATTGTTACGACAGCCGTCGATATCTCGAAAACTAATAATCGAATCTTCAAGAAATAAAAACGCATTGTTAGTGACGAGGTACTCTACCGAATGGCATAGAAAAATCTAGAATCGTCAACAAAAAGTCACAACCTACCTACCAGTACCTACACACTCTTTTGAATAAAAACAAACAGGTAAATATCGAGAATGTACTCGAAGGTCAGCGACGGCAGCAAGATCAAAAGAATAGGTATTTATCGCTCGCGAACTTTCTAGATAATTCGATCCTCCTAATTGAGAGGTATAAAAACATGCACGCATAGCGACACGATTCATTCTGTCTTTGAGACCGAAAGCGACTACAGCGAACTTAAGCGATTGAAGAAGACCCTACCTGCGACCTGAGCAACAACTATGGACTACTGTGAACTACTGAGCGACTGGAACTGTTGAAGAGTACTGTGTGTACTAGTGATTAGATTGTCTAGTTTGTAGTGAGCAAATAAATCTCTTCGTTGAGTAAACGGCATTTAATTGGACCCCGTGCACGTAACAGTATTAATATATATAAAATTACTGGTACTGTATACAAAATGGCTATGATGGAGCGACATAGTCATGTTGTGGCTAAGCTCCGTAAATAAAGATTTAAAAAAAAAACATATTTTTGCTAAGAATATATTCCGGGGTGTACTGTACAGCGTTATCTACATCCAAGCTAGTCATAGCATATTGAATGAAATTTTAAAGCATTTAGTATGCTAACTATTCAAATCGTTTAAGAAATTTAAGTAAAGTTTTTGAAGGATAGTGTTGCTTTTTTTTATTTTTTAGGACACGACCTTTTTATTGCATTTAGAATATTTAAAAAGAATATATATCTAAATAATCCTGCAGGTTCTTATTGCATTAAGAATATTTACATAATTTACACGGAAATTATCGAAATTAAAATATAAATAAAAAAGAACATAAAAGTATCTAAATAATCCTGCAGGTTCAGGCGTCAAAGAATTCCTCGTCATCGATGTCAACCGGGAAGGTGGCCAGAAGGCTGGCGGCATTGCCACGTTGAATGGCAATACCGATTCTTTGCGCAAAGAATAAAAAATAAAGAGGGCTGGCCTCTGATCAGGGGTAGCGTCAATTAAACGTTTAGAAATGTCTCTAAACAAAAAGAAAGGTTTAAGAGTAGTCACAGTCGCGCTGCCAGCCCTGTAATTACAGAGTTTCTGTGCCGTCAATGTAAAAGACAAAGCAGGGCAAGCAGGCCCCTCTTCCCCACTGGGCACTATGGGCACGTGCCCAGGGCCCCGCGATCGAATGGGGCCCCCTAGTTCCTGCCAGATTACCAAATGATAACCGATATTTAGGTATTACCGAAAAACATTAATTTTGAAAAATCTGATTATAATGACTTACTACAATACCTACGCTTATTATATTAGCTTTAGTTTGCCGCATGCGGATAGCTATACCTTGTACAACATAGCTTGAACTTTTTGACAGATGGGTCAGTGATGGGAAACAGAAAATATCTATTGGTGTAAAAAAATGTGTTGGCTAAATATGTGGCTGTATGTATGTTTTAAACTATTCAAAATAAATAAATTCATTCGTCAATCAATTTTATTGCACTAGACATAAAAACATTGGGTAGGTACCATTGTTTTCAGTTTTTCTATTTAAATTTTACTTCGAAGTAATAAAAACCACTTAAGACTTTCGGAAAATGCTTGAGTCCTTAACAGGTACTCTTATGTTGTGTGTCTATTCTTATGATTATTATCAATTTTTAATATTATTAAAATAAGAAAATATTGTTCGTCGTTGCAAAGTTATATCGATTTCAGATTTGACATCCGTCAAAAAGAAAGATCAAACTAATAAATAAACAGGGTATAAGTACTCCACTCTCTCTCAAAAATGAGTTTTTCCGATATTAGTATATTTAGGTTAATTTAAATACCTATATGTAAGTATAAGAATACAATTAAAAGAAAAATTATTAAATTAAAAAAAGAAGAATTATTTGATGCGGTGTGGTTTATGTCTTTAAGAAACCTATTCGAACGTCATTCGTAATACCAAAGACAAAAAAGGGGAATTCCCGACTCCCGATCGTCGTTTGACTTGACGAACGGGAATTCCCTTCAAGTATTTGTCTGCGATGTTGTGGCGTTTGTTTTGTTTGTAGTTGTTAGTTTGTTACTGACTGTGCTTGAGCTCTGACAAAAAAATAGTATTGTTTGATTAAATCGTCGTTTGTCTGTTTTGTGTTAGAGAACATTTTCGTTATAAAATTAATTAAATACTGAATTATAATATAAAATGTCGAAACGGTCATATCCTAGTGGATCTGAAAAAAGGAAAAAAGCTCTACATCAGAAAGAAGTAATTGAAAAGTTACCAAAAATAACATCATATTTTACTACTCCTACTGGAGAAACTTCTGTAAGTAGCAATCAACTCATAAATGTTCCACATGATGACTCAGCTCAATTACAAATCGCGGGAATTTCTAAACCTTCATGTTCCAATTTTGAAAAAGAGATTGAATCAGAAAGCGACTATTCCTACGACGAAAGTGCAACGACTTCAGTAACTTCACTAAAACCGACAACTCCAACTGTGTCAATTGAACAGCAGTTTTCCAACACAGAAGAAGTAATATCGCACGATCCCGCCGATTATTTTCACGAAAAGTTTGTTGAAATAAATCGCGAAATTTTAATTCGTAAGGGACCAGTATATTTTCAAAATAAAGATTCTGACTTTTCCGAGGCATCCAGAACCTACAAAGATGGTAATAAATTAGTGACGAGATATTTCAACAAAGCATTATTTATTCGCAAATTAAAGAACAATGAAAGCGTCGAAAGAAAATGGTTGCTGTATTCGCCTTCCAAATGCTCTGTATTTTGTTTTTCATGCTGCTTATTTAACCCAACTCATGTTAATCTTTGCTCTCGGAATGGATGTAATGATTGGAAGCATATTAATCACATAATTTTAACACATGAAAATAGCCCAGCGCATAAGCAATCTATGATGACTTATCTGGCACGAAGTAAAGCGGTTGGTAGAGTAGATATAGAGTTATTATCTCAACATCAAAAGGAAGTGGATTACTGGAGAAACATACTTAAACGGATTGTAGCTGTTGTAAAATTTTTGGCATCGAGAGGGCTTCCATTTCGCGGCGACAATGAAATCCTAGGATCTCCAAACAATGGAAATTATTTGGGTTGTGTGGATTATTGAGTGAATTTGATCCATTTCTTGCAGATCACTTAAAAAAATTTGGGAATCCTGGAAAGGGTAACATTTCTTATTTATCAGCAAATATCTGTAATGAGTTTATTGAAGTAATGGGAAAACAGGTTCTAAAAAAAATTATAAATGAAGTTAAATCAGCAAAATATTTTTCCATAAGCGTTGACAGTACGCCCGATCTGTCTCATATTGACCAGCTAACTTTCATCATTCGATACGTAAAAGACTGTGTTCCTGTTGAAAGGTTTTTGAAATTTATACCTATTAAAGAGCATAAATCTAAGTATTTAGCGGAGACCATCTTAAATTTTTTAGAGATACATGATATTCCCATAAAAGATTGCAGAGGACAAAGCTACGACAATGCTTCAAATATGTCGGGAAAGTATAGTGGTCTACAAACAAGAATCAAGGAAAAATGTGAATTTGCCACCTTTATACCATGTGCAGGACATTCACTAAACTTGGTAGGTGTCCATGCTGCTGGGTGTGTACCGGAGGCATCACAGTTTTTTGAAATAGTTCAGAAAGTGTACAACTTTTTTTCGGGCTCTACCCACAGATGGAATATATTAACAGAACATTTAGGTTCAAAAAAAGTTGTTAAGAGTCTTTCACAAACCAGATGGTCAGCCCGAGTTGATGCAGTAAGTGCTTTGCATGGGGGTTATAAAAGAATATTAGAAGCTTTAATCACCATCGCAAACGATACTGAAAAGGCACGAGAAACAAGAGACGAAGCCCTTAGTCTGTCTAGAAAAATGGGAAATCTAGAATTTATTATACTGACGGAAATCTGGAGCACCATATTGGAAAGAATAGACAAAACAAGTAATTATCTTCAGAAAGAAACAATAACACTGGACGTTGCAACCAATTTGTTGACTTCACTTTATGATTTTATTACTAACCTCAGGGATAAATTTGATAACTTCGAATCATCTGCCAAAGAAAATAACCCAGAATCTGACTACAAAGATCTATCTCAAAGAACAAGACGTAGAAGCTCACGGCTGATTTTTTTTGATGGCTCTGCGCCATCAGTCCAATTGAACGGAAAAGAGCGATTCAACGTAGAAACCTTTCTCCCAATAATCGATACCTTGAGTGTTCATCTAAAACAGCGACAAAGTTCATATGAGACCGTCAGTCAACGTTTTAGTTTATTTTTTCACTTAAAAACTCTGAATTCCGAAGAGATACGACAAGGATGCAAAGAATTTTCTCAAATCTATCACGAAGATGTAAATGAAAAAGAGTTAGAAATAGAATGTCAACATTTAAAAGAATACTTAAAAAATGTTCAGAGTGAAAATGAAGCATCTAACAGTGTACAGGAAGTATATAATCTATTAAAGCAAAACAAAATTGAAGACACATTTCCTAACGTAGAAATTGCATTGAGAATATTTTTAAGTATGATGGTAACTAACTGCAGCGGAGAACGCTCCTTCCCCAAATTGAAACGAATAAAAAATGAATTAAGAAGTACAATGCTTCAAGAGAGATTAACTAGTTTGTCGCTGATGACCATAGAATGTGATATTCTCAATACCATAGATTTTGAAGATGTGATTAACGATTTTGCTCATCTTAAATCTAGAAGGATACCTTTGCAATCAACATAGAATTAATCTAAGGATTTTATGTTAAGCGAGTTACTTTTGTAGATTATTTTTTATATTTCCTATTTTTTTACAGTTAGTAACTAAATAAAAATAAATTTAGAACCTTGTTTGTCTTTCTTTATCTATTGTAACTAAATAGTGTTTTCTCAAGGTCCTAGGGGCCCCATGATCCTAATGTGCCCAGGGCCTCAAATAGTTTAAAGACGGCCCTGAGGGCAAGCCTTTAGTCTTACCACTGATAGCACAAATTCTCCGGTGAGCCCTGGCTAACCGCTGGGAACACAACACGAAGTTATTATAGCCGCGGTATTCTGCAGGGCGGAGGTACTTCCCCAGTCGGACTGCTCAATTGGGCGGAAATACCGTGTCCTACCTCCTTCAATGTCCAACAATGTGGACAAACAATATTCAGAGATATAAATAGTTTTTATGAATATAAGAATATTACACATAATGATGGTCTACCAATGAAAATGTAGGTACTAAGCAGGAATCAATCTTAAAATTGATAATTTTGGAGTCTACCATCACGCCACACTTCTCGAATTATACAAACTTACCTAATAACAATGGTAATGATAACAAATCGCCATTAGCGGCGACCTCTAGTGAGAAGTACTCGAGCAACATCGCTTTCTTGCTCACCAGCACTTCAGTCATCTGCACTGCCATCTCTCGCATGTCACCTACAAATAATAGAACGATTACTATGATTTGACAACAGAGCATTATATAGAGAGGAAGTGTGTGTGTGCCTGCGTGTGTCATTATCACATAAACACACGCATGCATTAAGCGACTACTTTCCCCGAACGCAGTATGGAAAATTTGACTATTTTTATACCACTTAGGCGGCAGACAAGCACACGGCACACCCGATGGAAAGTGGTTACCGTGGCCTATGGACGTGTGCAAAACCAAGGGACTAACATTCGCGCTGCTAACCCTGTAAGCACAAGAGTTTCTGTGCCGTCAGTGTAAAAGATAAAGCAAGACAAGCTTTTGGTCTTACCACAGATGGTAAAAAATCTCTCCAGTGAGCTCTGGCTACCCTACTCACTGCCCGGCACCCATCACGAGGTTATTATGGCCGCGGTATTCTGTAGGGCGGAGGTAATTCCACTGTCGGACTGCTCAATTGGACGTAAACAACGTAGTGTCCTACCTCCTCGACAATACCGTCGTATCCTACCTCCTCGACATACCATCGTGTCCTACCTACATACTACATAGTTGTAAGTAAGCCAGGCAATATTATAGTTAATTGATTCCAATCAAACAATGAAATGTTACCTAATTCAGGTTTCCATTCGTTTTCCTGTGAGCTGAGCCCAAGATATATTAATTCTTCCAAAGGTAAAGGACTCGATAACTTTATGAAGCCATGGTTCTGGAAATCATACAGCATTGTTTCATAGAAAAGTTCTTCTCTACAACAAAAGTTTATAACTATGAATTTTAATTATTACATAAATACATTTATGTCTAACTGTGACTAGTCTAACTGCAGAACTTCGATATCGCCATTTGGCTGTGGAGGTCAGATGACAGTCGCTTCTGGAGAAAAAAAATCTAAGTTCAGTGGCATCACCGTTACACCAGAAAGCCGACCCAACTGATTTGGGTAGAGGTTCAGTGAATGATCACACTGTCATCTCTGTGAGAATTATATTTATGTTTGTTATTCTTTCAATTTTATAATACTATACAGATTTCACTGAATTAAATATATTTGTATATGTGGCGTAAACCGCGGTAACCTAGTGGTATGGGTAATGGACTGCTGAGACGAGGTCTCGGGTTCGATCCCAGGTTTTACCATGGCACACACCAATGACTTTTCGAAGTTATGTGTGTATTTATCGCAAGTTTTAAGTGCCCGGTTAATGACATTGGCACCTAAACATAAACTGGCGAAATGTGGGTGCTAGCACCTCTGCCTACTCCTTCGGATATCCTGAATTTAACATTTCGCTCCCCGGGAATCAATCCCGAGACCTTATGCACAGCAGTTACACTTGCTACACAGCTCAACAGAGGTTCTTATTGTTAAATTTGCGAACTAAAGTGAGTTTAACAGCTAACGCATACTTACGTAAATCTAGTTGTATCACACAAATACAGCTTGGTTGAATGCTGTATCAGAGATTTATGACAATCAATACAAGCTATAAATATGAGGTTCGCCAAAACCTCCCTAAGATTACTATTACAGCTCCTTTCTACGTCCAACCTCAGCTGTTTCACACTAGTCAATTTTGTCTCTATTCTCTCATACTTAAAAGTCCTTGTCTTAAACGATTGTTTCGGATCTATATATGTTATATTAGCTTGGTCTACTGCTGTGTGAACTTTCCATTTTTCTGGTCTATTGGCGTTATTAGGTTCGTCTACTAATGAATTTTCTATTTCATTTTCTTCATTGACGTTTTCTTCTATTACTATTTTAGGCAATGATAAGTTGTTTTTATTAGTTTCTTGTTCTTCAATGTCTCCGTCTTTTGAGACTGTTGGGAAGAATTTATCAATTTTCTGGACGTCTGAATGTACTCTGACCATGTAGCTAGGGTTCACTTTAGCAGTATCTGTTGTTTTCTTCACGATTTCTTCAACAGCTGTAGCACCTGGTAGTCTAGCCTAAATATTATATAAACAATTAGAAAAGACAATGTAATTTATTAACAATTTTTTGGAGAGAAATGGAGTGAATGTATTATTAGATACTAGCTGTTACCCGTGACTCCGCTCGCGTGTTATTTTTTATACCACTTAGGTGGCAGACAAGCACACGGCCCACCTGGTGGGAAGTGCTTACCATGGCCTATAGACGTGTGCAACACCAGGGGCGTCACACTCGCGCTGCCGACCCTAAAGAAACCTTCTAATACCCCTTTTGAAGAACACCATATTGTAGGCGCATGGGAAAACAGCAGCAGGGAGTTCATTCCACAGCTTGAGTGTGCGTGGAATGAACTTTCTTTCATACCGCACAGTGCACACCATCTCAGGTTACAATGTGTGGGGATGAATTCCCTGTCTATGTGCGTTGATAGAAAGTTGCTGTGGGCATACACACACAGCGAATCGCTATAAAGACGATGTTGACTAAACATAAAAAGACTATTAATATTTAAATATTAACAAGTAATTATTATTTGTTAATGCCCTATATTGGCTAAATCATTTTATGATGTTTCATGAAAAAGATAAAATATTAAACAATTTTTAGTAACCATCTTGTCTCAAAGGAACAACATACCTGTGTGTACATAACTCTGGTGGAGTTACAGCTGAGCAGCTTGCTTTCTATACAACCCTTGATTTTCTCAATGATCTGCTCTTCGTATAGAAACTGAACTTCATGTTTAGTCGGATGTACGTTCACGTCTACGTTCCTGGGATCTGCGAGCACAATTTGTATATAAACAAGCTTACGGACGGTTAAAGTAAGGGTCTGCGCTGCATCGTATGTGCGTGGGCGCCTAATTTTGTGCAGAAAATTTGCACAAAACCCTGCTACAAATCCATATGATTTGCACGACTGTGGTGCGGAGATGGTAAAAGATGATGAGAATGTTACCGGTCCGTATGCGATATATAGTCAATAAACTTTGTTCTGACACAGTAAATTACAAAGAAATTATCAACATTGGTCAAGCCATTCCATTCAAGATTTTATATAGATGGTTAATAACAGTTACAATCATGTTATCGACTTACCTAACTCAAGGCTCAGATACACAAAGGAGTGCGAATTTTTCGGTAAATAAGTCGCATAAACCGAGTCCACCGCTTTTCTGATAGCTGAAATTTATTAATTAATTTATCACGATTGCATGAAAAATTAACCATGTTCCCACATATATCATAGTTAGTGAAATATGGGTGTTAATACATGTCTGTCTACCCCTATATATCCCGTATATAGGCGTGGCGTGAACATTTGTATGTATATTGGTATTTAAACTATCATGGTCACTCACATCAGTATCAAAGTAATCGGGATAGAGAAGCAATTGAAATCAAAAAGTATAAAAATTTCTATCATAAGGATGGGTTTCAACTGCCGAACGTTTGGCATCCAGTGGTCCGCCTTTGCAAAAACAACCGGGAACAAGCCAAAACAAAAGTGCGAGTGAATACAGTAAGCATCGTGTGTCCTGAACGTGATCGAGATCGGGTTCGAGTTTGTAGTGAGAGTGAAACCAATGGTAGTGCAGATACGCGTAGTAAAAGAACTCGAAAGAGGGTAGATCGATATATGTACTCCTAAAAAACTTTTTTCTGTGTTCACCGCCAATACTCTAGTTCCTACGCAATCATGGTGCTTGCAACAGCGCCGAAATATCTGAAACTCTAAACAATACAACACGATAAATATCCCGATTATTTTGATACTGATATGTATCTAATTATGTAAAAAAAGAAACTTACTTACATTGTGAATCCACAAGCCTGTGATTAATGAACAAAAGCATGGTCCCTTTCTTGTGTGAATAGTTTACATTAGTTATACATCCACGCAGGGACAGTTTCAATGTGGGCTCCACTAATTCTATCTCCATTAACTCACGAGCAATAACATTGCCGTGGATCTATAAAAAAAAATATAATTACCGAGGCGTCAAGGCTCTCGAAACGGCCCACAAACGTGTGCACGTTGCCAGTTACCAAGGGGATTGAGAGTGAAAAGAGATGAAAAGGCAAATGTAGCAATCTGACGGTAAAATGGGCCTAATGATGCTGTGCCTACACAGGCTCTCGACAGTAGTAACATTATTGCCCCCATGAAAACCGCATCAACGTTCAAGTATTACGTAAGCACTAAAGGGGGAGGGGGGGGGGGGGTCTTTGCATAGCAAATTTTCGATAACATGGGGTTGGCGGGTTTAGCTAATGATTACGTAAGCAGTAGTTATGTACTTCTTTTTCACACATAATATAGCATGCATTACCCATACGTTAACCTAAAAAACAAACATGTAAGCATGGGGGGGGGGTTAAATAATTATAATAAATCTGCTAATACTAGAACAGAGCAAACGAGTCCTAGAGTGGGGACCGCGAGAAGGTAAATGGAAGGTAGGACGCCCCCTAACCAGATGGACGGACGACCTGAAAAAGGTCGCTGGGACAGACTGGGCGCGGAAGGTACAGGATCGGCTTAAATGGCGCACATTGGGAGAGGCCTATGTCTAGCAGTGGACTGCGGTGGGCTAATTGATTGATTAAATACTTGAACAGTCCCTTAAACCAAATCTAAAGAAGGAGAAATTGATACAGGCCGGGTAAAAACTCTCAGATGCAACTAAGAACCACACTAAAATAAAGACTTAAGAAAAAGTAACAAACTAGACTACTCACAATCCTAACATTCTCAATAACAGAAGACTGGAGAGGTGTCTTTATATCAGTATTTTCACCAAACTTTTTCAAAGTAAATGCTACATGGCTATTGTGTATAGCATATCCTCCCACCACTTCCATGATATGTGTGTATTCTTCTGTAGGACTCCGCAGAGCTTTCTTCCGTGCTATGACGTTATAGAATAGGTCTTCAACCGTTATTTGTGTACCATTATTGCCTGCACATGGTTTCATAGGCCCTTTCAATTTTCCATTTTCATATGAGGCCCTAGAATAATGTGTTAAAGATAAATGTTTAATATTTTTTATCTTATCAATATTTAGCTGCGTCGTTCCCGGCAGAGTAGAATTTAGACCACCTCATCTATTCCCAAGCGGTGTCATACAAGGCGACTAAGGGATAGTGCTGTTTAACATCAGACAGATATATACAGCCCAGACTCAGCCTCAGATGCATGGCTTGAGTCAACAGTAGTGCCCAGAAGACGGCAATAGGCCCACCCCCTATTACGTGGGTATTTAATGTGGATAAAGGCGCGATTATATGTATGTATGTACATATATATATATATATATATACATATATTATCTACTGATTGTTCTGTTAATGGCATTAATGACTAGTTTTTGATGAGGAAAGGGATAAGTTGGATAACTTTTTCATACTGATGTACTCAAGCTACAATAGATTTAACTTCTAGGAGTTTAGTTGGGATTAACTCTTTTCTAACTTAAGTATGGCAGCATAAATAATAATCCCACCAATATGGATATTGAACAATTAAGACAAGGATTGAACCTATTGAGTTTTTACATTCTAGTAAATGGATTTCCTTGTGTAAAACTTGATAATAAAGTTTAGGTCAAATTATGTCATTGGTGAAATCTACTCCAATAACAAAAAATTGAATACTTACTTATAAGCACATTTAGCAGATGCAGTCTTAGTGAGTATGGTAAGGTGCGCAATATGGCTTATACTAGCCAGAGCTTCTCCACGAAAACCATATGTGCATATCTCCTTCAGGTCTTCATATTCCCTAAGTTTGGAAGTAGTAAACCTTTCACAAACTATATCCAGATCTTCACTTCTAATACCTGAGCCGTTATCTTGAATCTAAATAAAAAGAAATTAAAGTTTTACATGTAGAGGTATTTCCTATGGGGCCATTCAAGTATTCTGTAAGCAGATTTATTATAATTATTTAAACCCCTCCCCCTTGTCAGCAAAAGTAAGAAAAGCTCTACCTCCCCCCCCCCCCCGCCATGAAATAAAAGATAAGAAATACAAGTACCCCCCTCCCCCCTTTAGCACTTACATAATACTTGAACGGCCCCTGTTGTTATTGATGGATTTTTTTACTGGACTGGACATACTCATGATGCGGTTGTGGAACAATAAAAAGCAAATAAATTAAGTAAATTCAAAATATTATCTACAACTCATGTTGACATGTACCTAATTTGTTCTATTTATTTCTGACATTTTGTTTAGTTAATTAAGTACATTACACAAAATTTTGCTAGAGGTGGAGAATGGAGAAACTTTATATTATTATTGACATCACATTGTAACCCATTTTCACAATAAATATATTTGAATTTGAATTTGAAATCAATCTTCTATTATTTTTTAATTCATAATACCAGTTCATGGTACTGGAATCTTATCAGTGCTGTGGGGATATAAATAAATGACCATGAATGTTAAAAATTACACTACTAAAGTGGGAGTTATACAGCCTACTTGATGGTAACTACCATCCTGGTATAGTATAGTCATAACCCAATAGAGCTACAAACACACACAGTTGCATTTTAATGAGTACCAACTGTATAGACAGGGCAATGTGACTTCAAAATACTCTTTGTGATACTGTTGAGGTGTTAATACTGATATTGTGAAGCTTTTTGTTGGATCAGTAAGATTCGAACCTGCTGGACGGACGGACGAGATGTACAATATATCTAAAAAATATGTATTTACTTACCTGTAAGTACTTTAAGCCGCCGGCTTTTACAGTTATCACAATATTGGTAGACTTGGCATCCAAACTAAAATTAAAATGGATTTGAAATAAACACTATGTAGTTACTTTTGGAATTTTAATACAAGAAAATGCCCTTAAGTCTAGCGTACCTGTTTTCAATCAGTTCTTTTAGAGCGTTGGCTGGACGTTGGACGATTTCACCGGCAGCTATGCGGTTTACTACTTCTTCACTCAATTTTTTAATTATGCCTGGTTCACCCATTTTTTACTGATGATTATCATTTACATATTATATTACTTACTGGCTTGTAATCCGCACTTTCTTTGCTTTCTATGAACATAAAAAGTAAGTAAACATGTAAACATCAACAAGAACACGATCTGACACAATGACAGTCATGACACAATCCAGTATCCACCGATACTCTTTGATCCACCGTATCCACTGAACTCAATACATGCCCTGCGAACGTGCCCTATTTTTCTCCCGCCAAAACGTTAAAGTTATCTGTCAAAATCGAAGTAATGGGCTAGTCTGATTTTACGCGCAATTTCTATGTAATTCGCCGAAATATTTAATCAATTTAAATAAGTGTTGTTTATATTGATATCGTGGGACTAATTCACGTTAAAATATTTGTTAAAAGTGCATAGAAATTTATCAAACCATCATTTTGCGGCATATGCGCCGGTAACGATAAAGGTTACGTTTCCATTGTTATGGTTTGATTGTGCTTTTTAATGTAGTGCGTTTACCAACGTTACCTTCTAAGATCAAAAGACAATTGTTGTGATAATTAAGTACCTTATAAGTTTACAAAATGGATGTAGCCGATACATACGCAACACAAAGCCAAGTGAAAGACGAAGTCGGAGTACGCTGTCAGAAGTTGTTTCAAGATTTCTTAGAGGAGTAAGTGTCCTATTAGTATTTTATGTTTCCAATTTCATAATATTGGTAATGTAACAAAGAAGATGACAAAATTGTATCAAACTTAGGCGATATCAGGCCACAAGTACTGGTTATAGTTTCACATCAGTTGGCGTGTCCTAGATAAAAAAAAAACATAAATACTTCTATAAGTAGTATGTGCAATAGTTTTTACCACACAAGAATATTATAATACATAATTTTAATAAGTTTCTAATTTTGTAATATTATACTCTCACAACACGACGATCTTGATCATGGTGTACCCGAAAATGACATACCCATAACATAACATAAGATAAAATCATGCCTATATCCCCGAAGAGGTAGGCAGAGGTGCTAGAACCCACATTTCATCAGTTTGTTTAGGTCGCATTGTAATAGGTGGCGAGCCTATTGCCATTAACTGGGTACTTGTAAACCTGCGATAAATAAACACAAAGCATCGAAAAGTCATAGGTGTGTGCCATGATAAAACCTGGGATCAGTACAGTTGATTTAAATTACTAATAACTTTCATTTTATACAGGTTTAAGGAAGACAATGAGATTAAATATGGGAAAAATGCTAAAGAACTTCTAAAACCTGAATTAAGTACCCTTGAAGTTAGTTTCGATGATGTCGAAAAGTACAATCAAAATCTAGCAACCACAATCATTGAAGAATACTACAGAATATACCCATTTCTGAACCAAGCCATCCTAAATTATGTCCTAAGTCTTGCTGATAGTGGTATGAAGAAGGACTTACAAGACAAGGAGTGCTATGTGTCATTTGTAGATGTCCCAACCAGACACAAAGTGCGAGAATTGACAACTGCTAAGATTGGCACATTGATAAGAATCTCAGGGCAGATTGTACGAACCCACCCAGTACATCCCGAACTAGTATTGGGTACATTTGTCTGTTTGGATTGTCAAACTGTTATCAAAAATGTAGAACAACAATTTAAGGTAAGCTTTATTCAAAACCAACTTTGCTTTTTAAAATTCAATAAAGAAATCTATCAACCTCACCTGCTGGTTGTTGCACCTGCTAAATAGCAGATGGGACTCTGGAGCAGGTTTTCCTTTGAGATGGCAATTGCTCCCAGAAAAGCTGACATACCATTCAAAATCAATAGTCTGGGACTCCCTAATACAAAGTTTGAATGCCAACCTTACAGACATTTTATTTTACAAAATTTCTGACTAAACTATTCAAGTCAATTTGTTTATTTCTAGTTTCAATACTGAAGTACAAAATACATTTAACAATATTTCTAAACTGCAAATTTTGCAGTTTAGTATTAATATAGGCTAGACACCCTGATCTCAAACTAGCATAAACCTGTACTATAGGTATCAGAGTGCTTGCCACTACTTAAACTATCATTTCAGAGAATGCATTCATAAATATGACTAAAAACAATTATTTCTTTGTTCCAGTACACTATCCCAACAATTTGTCGTAATCCAGTTTGTGCCAATCGTCGCCGGTTCATGTTGGATGCAGACAAGTCTGTGTTTGTTGACTTCCAGAAGGTCCGTATACAGGAAACTCAAGCGGAACTACCTCGGGGCTGTATACCAAGATCACTTGAAGTTATTCTGAGAGCAGAAGCTGTAGAATCAGTGCAGGTATTACATATATCATATAAATCTAGATATGAATTGATACACATACCTAGTGGTCTGAGGGGTTGACAATGCAATACAAAGGGTCTATGTAATGGTCAACACAGAAAGGTTAAATCACCAGCCTGCTTGAGTGAATAATTAACTGGTGTTATGCCTAATACCAGGCATATGGTCTGCATGACATAAAAGTCTGAGGACATCTGGTCTAAGGTAATATGCCAAGGTGACTTAATAAAATGGTTTAAAATCAGGAATTTACAAGTTTGATCCATGATTATAAGCATTGAACTCAGATGGCCTAGTGAGAATATTCTTAATGCCCTAAAAAAACGAATGTGATTTGATTTGAAATTTAACTGTAAAATTTTTCATTTCCTACAGGCAGGTGATCGTTATGACTTCACTGGAACCCTCATTGTGGTCCCTGATGTGGGATCATTATCATTACCGGGAGCTAAAGCTGAACTCACAACCAGAACAAGACAGGCTAATGAGGGGCAAATGGAGGGCATCAAAGGACTTAAAGCATTGGGAGTCAGAGAACTTCATTACAAGTAAGCACTCTCTCTTCATTCAAACACCAATTCCAGCTGCATCCAAAGCTTACACCTTGAATGTCATAATCTGTTCTCTTACTCTATACAAATTATTTATCTTGCCTTTTACGTGAGTGTGCCATTTGACCTCCAACCCTGAGAGGAATAACCTAACCTAACCTAAGCTTCTTCTGTCTATCGAGCAAGTTATTGTGGGTGAGGTAGGCTCGGAGCCTAGAGATTTCTTGTCTTTATACATTATTGTTATGTTATTATTGTAACTATTTATCAACAGAACAGCATTCTTGGCATGCAGTGTCCAAGCTATATCACGAAGATTTGGCACATCAGAATTGGCTACTGATGATCTTACCACTGAGGATATGAGAAAGCAAATGACTGATAAAGAATGGGATAAGGTAGAGTGTTGGATTATACTATATTATAAATTTATAATACACATTAAATAATGAATGTTTTTTATACTCCTAACAGTCTAAACTAAATGAACATATATGCTACTACGACATACTAAACAGCGCTATCTAACCCCCAAAGTAAGCTTAGCTTAACTAGCTTATGTTATGGGTTTAAGAAAGTGTATGCACATACCCAATACATGTTTTTTATAAATACATACATATTATTACATAGAATTTGTTTGTTTATTTCACAGCCCTTTACCATTAAAAAGAAAACTACTATATATGCTGTACACTTGTTATATGTGCACCTAATTTCTTTGCCTAATGTATACAATTTTGTTAACAGGTGTATGAGATGTCCCGCGATCGCAACTTGTACAACAATCTGATCACAAGTCTGTTCCCAAGTATTCACGGGAACAATGAAGTCAAGAGAGGCATATTGCTCATGCTGTTTGGTGGTGTTGCTAAAACTACTGTTGAAGGTAAATTTTGTGTTTACATACTCTTAAAGCTATGAGAATATCAAACGAGGGCGACCTTGTGCGCGTTCCCCTCTCGCCAAAGTACATAATAATTTGGTCGCGTCGGTATAGTACTGGTGATTGATAAGGTGCAAATACAAAAAGCTCATTAAAAAAACTCTTCATAATATTATTGTGTGCTATATGGGGTCATTCAAGTAAGCGTAAAATTCAAGCAAGTAAATTTTGCGTCCATCCCGTGGTTTGAGCGCTGCTTTGAAGGTAAGAACCCATCGGATTGTGCTACTGCTGTCGCCGGTGAGATCGGTCTGGGTATGGAATACTATATCTCATACACCGATGTCACCGGTGACCGCGGGGTGCGCCCTTGGTTCGGGCGCGAGTGCGCGGAAGCTGTTGAACAAAAACAGTCTGCGTACCGCGCTTGGGTAAGGGCGCGCGCCACGCGCCATCCCAATCTGGGCCACTTCAAGGCAGCGTACAACAGAGCCACAAAGGTCTGTAGAAAGGCCTATGTCAGAGCGGATGCCCTGCGCATAGCGCGGCTTGGTCAAGAGCTAGTGATGCATCCCACGGGAAGCCGTGGCTACTGGCGACTGGCTAAAGCCGTGCAAGCCAACTTCTGTCAGCCTTCGCTGCCTCCGCTGCGTAACCCTGATGGATCCCTGGCCCATGAGTCGCAAGAGAAGGCAAATCTGCTGGCTAATCTCTTTGCGGCCAACTCCCGAATCGATGATTGTGGTACGCAGCCACCAACACTACCCGACAGTGACCACGCGATGCCTGATATCCATATCAGGCAACGCGATGTCCGTGCAGTGCTGCAATCACTCGATGTCCGGAAAGCCAGTGGTCCGGATGGTATTCCAGCGGTAGTTTTGAAAAAATGTGCAGCGGAGTTGTCTCCAATGCTTACGCGCCTGTACCGGCTATCCTACAGTTCGGGTACAGTGCCTTTGCCTTGGAAAGAGGCGAATGTTCAGCCGATTCCCAAGAAGGGGGATCGATCGGAGCCAGCCAACTATCGACCCATAGCCGTCACCTCAGTGCTGTGCAAAGTGTTTGAGCACATAATTAACAAACAGCTCATGCGGCACCTAGAGGATCACTCCTTAATTAATGACCGGCAATATGGCTTCAGACCGAAACGGTCAACGGGTGATCTTCTAGCATACGTTACCCATCTTTGGGGTGAGGCTATGGACAAGCACGGCGAGTCACTGGCAATTAGTCTTGACATCGCCAAAGCTTTCGATAGAGTCTGGCACAAATCGCTTCTTTCTAAGCTACCTGCCTTTGGTCTGCCTTCTAGGCTGTGCAACTGGGTTGCTAGCTTCCTGCAGGGGCGCCGTATTCGCGTCCTTTGTGACGGACGAGCTTCAGAGTTTCTGCAGGTTAATGCTGGCGTGCCCCAGGGGTCCGTCTTATCACCCACTCTCTTTCTTCTGCATATCAACGACATGCTGTCTACCGGCAATGTTCATTGTTATGCAGACGATAGCACTTTACATGGGAGTTATCATGGACATCCAGCGGCCAAGCAGTCAGATATCGCAGAGAAAAGGCAGCTTCTTGTCACTGAGCTTGACGGGGTCCTGAATCACATTTCTCAATGGGGCTCTGAGAACCTGGTTGAGTTCAATGCCAAGAAGACGCAGGCATGTGCGTTTACAGCAAAAGTATCTTCTTTCCTTCCCCTCCCCACTCTTCAGAGCACGCCACTGCCGCTGCAGGACAATCTCAATATCCTAGGTATGGATGTTCGCTGCAACCTAAATAACAAAAACTACATCGAAAGCATCATCAAAACAGCCTCACGAAAACTCGGAGTCCTGAACAGAGTGAGACGATTTTTCACGCCGGAGCAGCGGTGTCTTCTATACAAGACACAAATTCGCTCCTGTGTGGAGTACTGCTCGCATCTCTGGGATGGTTCAGCAAAGTACTTACTGGATGCTCTCGACAGGTTGCAGCGACGTGCGATCCGCATCATTGGGAATCCCGAGATCACGAACACCCTAGAACCTTTACAGCTGCGTAGAGATGTTGCGTCCATGGCTGTATTTTACCGTCTGTACCATGGGGAGTGTTCTGATGAGCTCTTCCAATTAGTCCCACCCTCCCCTTTCCTACACAGGACAACGCGTGCAGGTCTTAGATGTCATCCGCACACGGTGCAAAACATCCGATCAAGAACCAAGCGGTTCGGAGACTCTTTCCTCTGTCGCACCATTAAGGCCTGGAATTCATTACCAGCTCACGTGTTTCCTTCTTCCTACAGTCCCGGGTCCTTTAAGCGGGGCGTGAAAAAGCATATGATAAGGCCGTCAAGCTGAGTGTCACCATTGTCACACGGTATGTGTAAGTAATGGTGACCCTCTTTTCTGGGATTTTGCCTTCAGCTTACCATCAGGCAAGGCGAAGTCCAATTGACGTGTCCTATATATAAAAAAAAAAAAAAAAAAAAAAAAAAGCAGATTTATTACAATTATTTAACCCTCCCTCCCCCCTTGTCAGCAAAAGTAAGCAAATCTTAAACCTCCTATGCTTACGTAAACATTGGTATGCTTATTTCTTTTAATGTTTGTTTTTTAGGGTAATGTATGGGTAATACATGCTATATTATGTGTGAAAAGTAAATAACTCTAGCTTACGTAATTATTATCAAGAATCTAGACCATCCACCCCCATGTCATCAAAAATAAGTAATGTAAAGACCCCCCTTTAGAGCTTACGTTATACTTGAACCTTGTCCCGCGCCGAAAACAGCAGAATAATATCTACGCTCCAGGGACATCGATGGTGTCTCCCGTATTAAATACTGATTATATGTGATTCTGTGACTGCACCAAATTATTATTTTCAATATGCAGTGTCTATTTGTGTGATTGTGTTAGATTTATATATCTCAAGCTAAGTAGTAACTCTGCTCATAAATGCAAGTAGTTTCAGAAGACAATATATAATACCAAGTTATTTTCCAACAGGTACAACTCTCCGAGGAGACATCAACGTGTGCATCGTGGGCGACCCGAGTACCGCTAAGTCGCAGCTACTGAAGCAAGTGAGCGAGATCACGCCGCGCGCGGTGTACACCAGCGGCAAGGCCTCATCCGCCGCCGGTCTCACGGCCGCTGTGGTTAAAGTGAGTCTTTTGAACCCAGTACTATCAGACTTCCAGAATGGTGTAGAGTTATGAATGTGGCAGATTTCAACTCTATGCTGTAAAATATAAGGTTCAAATACATTTTATTATTCCGATGACAGTTAAAGTAGTGTTTTTAGTTCGTGTGTTCGTTTAACAGTTGTCCCGATTTGGAAATGAGGTTGACTGAATGGATATAAAATGGTAAAAATTATCGATCATGTATTTTTACTTTTAATTCTCTTTAATGAGAAGATAATATCTGGCTCGAAGAACTAATAACCTATTTATATTTATTTCTAGGATGAAGAATCATTCGACTTCGTCATCGAAGCCGGCGCGTTGATGTTAGCCGACAACGGTGTGTGCTGTATCGACGAGTTCGACAAAATGGACCCCGCTGACCAGGTGGCCATTCACGAGGCCATGGAACAACAGACTATATCACTTGCCAAGGTATAATCTACATACATATTGTTACTTAGAGTTTATAGGGTTACCTATGTGGTAGGAGCGACTTTATTGCTGTTTATATCAGATACAGAATAAGCAAAAGATGTATATCAAGATCGCAGCAGGCAGAAACAAGTGGTCTCTGCCTACCCCACTGGGAAAGAGGCATGACTATATGTATGTGAATACAAGGCATTACCAGACTTCATACTATTATTAACTACCTAACAAAAAAGAACTGCCGCTTCTGGAATCAATAAGATAAGATAAATCTTTATTGTACACCAACTCAGTACATGTACAGATAAAATTATAAAAATGTATAAATGGCGGCCTTATCGCTACAAGCGATCTCTTCCTGGCAACTTTTAGACGGACAAATGCCGAAATCTTGAACACAACAACCGCCCTGGCGACCGCTGCAGCAATTAAATTAGCAGATTCAAGAATATTTTTTGATTTTCTTTGATTTATTTGTATAGGCCGGAGTGAGAGCAACCCTAAACGCACGCACGTCAATCCTCGCCGCCGCCAACCCCATCGGCGGTCGCTACGACCGCGCCAAGTCTCTACAGCAAAACGTCGCCCTCAGTGCCCCCATCATGTCTCGGTTCGACCTGTTCTTCATCCTCATAGACGAGAGTAGCGAGATGGTGGACTATGCGATTGCGAGGAAAATCGTCGACTTGCATTGTAACAAGGAAGAGACGTACGATTGTGTGTATTCGAGAGAGGATTTGTTGCGCTATATCGCGTTTGCAAGGTCTTTCAAGCCGCATATTACAGAGGTCAGTATTTGTTTATTTTTTCTAATGAGGTAATAATTAAGTTGGAAGATTTACGTGACATATTGGTTGAGTTGAAGAGGGGGTGGGTGTTAAGTTACCACACCTAGAATACGAAAAAAATGTTTTGTTGGAGACTCAAAAGCCTCACATAGACAAGTGGCCTAAAAAAGAAACAAATCATTTTTCAAAACTTTTATATGGCAACAGTTTCTTTCTGTCAGTTAGTATATAATACATTTATATAAAATATATAATCACGCCATATATATAACCCCGGAGGAGGTATAAGGGATGAGCCTATTGCTGTCTTCTGGGCTCTATTGTTGACTCAAGCCATTCATCTGAGGCTGAGTCTGGGCTGTATATATCTGCCTGATGTTAAACAGCCCTGTCCCTTAGTCGCCTTGTACGACACCACATGGGAAGAGATGGGGTGGTCCAAATTAATACTGTCGTTAATCATTTCATGGAAGCATACCAACAGGCGTGAGTATAGGGGAGAGAGACGGTTATATTGGACCACTTTTGACTTCGACTCGGATATTAAGTTTATTAAAGGAGAAGGAAGGAAAGATAAATAGGCATGTAAAATAAAGTTTAATGTCTTGATTATCATATGACAAAAGATAAATGGTTTTCTAAGTTAGGTTAAATAAAATGTAGTTTTTGCTGAGGTCTGCCACTGGTACAATTTACCAGACGAGTGTTTCATATTTTACTGTAGGTATTTAAATTGTACCAGACCGTAAAATACTACATAAAAAAGCTTATTTCGGATGAGTCTTGAGTGCGTTTAGTTTCATTTGCTTTTCCGTAGTGAAACAAAAATACGTATAAGGTAGGTAGAGGTATTAACACCCACATTTCACCACCATGATTTCCAGTCTCACGTAATAGGGGGCGAGCTTATTGCCGTCAAGCGGACATAAAATATAGCTAACTATTTGTACATAATAATTGAATCATATGTATGTATTTGTATGATTTGGGTCGGGTAATTATGGGTGGTATGATTTAACAAATCAGGTAAATTTTGAATTAAACTAATTCAGTGACATAACTTCAAAACCTAGTCACAACACGTAAATACACAAAAATCTAGTTGAAATTTGTAGTTATATAATGTAGACTGCGTAGTTCTAGTTTAGCTATAGCATGTAACAATGTATGATCTTACGAATCAGTATGAAAATTAACATCAAATTCCACCGGAAACTGTATTTTTCGCTCCCATACACTATTCTCGTTAGTTGTCAACATAAAATGGTGGGTTTGGTGTTGCCAGTGTAGAAAAAAGTACAATTTAATGAGAAATCTAACGGTCGTACGATTTAAAAATGCGGTAAAATTTAGTCGACTTTCCCCTATGCATGAGATATGAACTGTCTCGTTGTGCGCTGCAGGACGCCGGCAAGCTGCTAGTGGAGTACTACTGCACCCTGCGGCAGAGAGACGGCGGCGGCGTGGGCGGCGGCGGCGCGTGGCGCATCACGGTGCGGCAGCTGGAGTCCATGGTGCGCCTGGCCGAGGCGCTGGCCAAGATGCACTGCAGCGGCCACGTCACGCCGCCGCACGTGCACGAGGCCTACAGGTACCGCGGCCAGCGGCCACGCTAACTGGAAAATAAACCCTTATGTATCAGTTCATTGTCTGTCTGTCTGTCAGTCTTTCTTTTTATTTCTATATATCTGACCCTTTTCGGCTCGCTCTGTGCGAGTGTATGCCATATTAAGTGATCAAAATAAATTAAAATAATTTATAAGAAATTGGTTGACAAAAGACAGGATTCACAGAGTGTGGATATGATTAGTAAAAGGTACGTTCAAAATACATAATTGATTGCCGTACAAGATAGATAGATAGACTACAGCGGTGTTCAAAATATACTGAGTGATAATGATGTCACTTAGCTGTTTTCAGCTACACCAACATTATTTAATAGCCTAACACTGTTTACCGTTTACAGATTGCTGAATAAATCAATCATTCGAGTAGAGCAACCTGACATCCACTTGGATGAAGATGAACCTCAGTACGAGCCAAGCATGGATGTGGACCAAGAAATACCCAACGGAGGCACTGGTAAATGACATTAGCTGTTATATTTTTATTTAGGATATTGCTAGCAGCAACTGTGTACCTAGTTGACAGCAAGAGACTCGCCTATCTATCATATGAAGGTTGATGAATGATCTCCGCCCCTCATGAGCGCAGGCCTGGGGGGTGGAGGGATGACAGGTGGAACCGCCTGTCACCCTGGCAGAAGCAGGCCACGGCGTCGGTACGCCTCGCGCGCCTCTCCATTTTTGGGGACGAGTTGGGGACTCGGTGGTCCCCACACCCGAAGAGGGCCAGATCCGAGAGAGATGGCCCTGGGTCGGCCGGGGTGCGAAGGAAATGCCTGTTAACCTCACCTTCGGCAACCAAAAACGACCCACAGGCGTCGTGCGTTTGGTGTTGCCAGTGAGAATATAGCGCACGTAAAAAACGTATATGAAAGAGAATGGATTTTTGAGGAAACTTAGTGGGTTGTCGTGTACTCTTGTAGCATTATCGGCATCTATAATGATGACCTTCGTTCCTGAGACTTCACATTAAGTTTATCATCGAGCGAGGGGAACTCAAATAATAATGTGATGTACCTTACATGAGAGATCTATTTTCTACAGATGCATCGGCAAGCGACTCTGCACCAAAAAAGAAACTTACCCTATCATTCGAAGAGTACAAATCATTGAGTGACATGCTGGTTGTGTTCATGAGGAAAGAGGAAATTGAATCTGAAACAAGAGGTATGTAGCTTCCAACATTACAATCACTAATTAATTTTAACTTTATGGTTAAATTATAGTACCCACCATTGTTTCTGAGCCGTTTGTACCATCATTCGTCATACCTAACTGACTTATGCATTAAAATTAATGAAAATCTTTTTTTTAGGTGAAGAAAGCTCAGGCATGCGCAAGAGTGCGGTTGTAAGCTGGTATCTAGAACAACTGGTTGGACAAGGACAGATCGAGAATGAAGATGAATTACTTGAGAGGAAAACACTTGTGGAGAAAGTTATTGACAGGCTTATGTATCATGTAAGTAAACTTTTTGATGTAATCGCGTTTTATAAATTTCTTCCATATAGGAAGGCACTCCAGGGATGTTTTGGGGTACCATCAAGCTGCAAAACACCTCCAGAACTTCTTTCTGCACAGGCTTTCTCTTAAAGTCGAGATGTCAGACGCGTCTGCAAAAGTCAAGATAAGTTAAATTTAAAAAAAATTAGGAGTGGTGAAAACCTCTGACGCAAAAGGGAACAACGCTAGGATGTCGATAATGATGGTATAGTCTGAACTGCATTTTTCTCTCTCACTCACTAAAATTGGTGGTTCGAATAAGCTCACGCCTATTTAACTCCGAGGTAGGCAGAGACAATCCAACATCTATTAGAAATTATATGCTTCGATTATCCTGCCTGCCTTCTTCAAGTTTGCAATACAGTTGTTGTATTGAAATACACACATCAACAAAGTCTAGGGAACAAGGACATTTCTAGTTTTTATTTAAAAACCCTTTCTTGTAATAGTGAGTGTTTTATATCAATAGAAGGGTATTTTTATACCGTTTTTAATTTTAATTTTAATAAAAACATTTTCATACCAATTTTTTTTTTTTTTAAGAAAGAATTGAATAGTGCCAATATTGAGTATTACAACCTTCTATGATAAGGCACAAAAATAACGAGGTAGTAAGAAATACAGTAATTAACCGTACTTTAAACGTTTTTAATAATCTGTAGGACCTCCTAAAGCATTAGCAACAGCTCGACAACGGCGTGGCATACTTAGTATGAGATTGTCAATCATCGTCTGTGGAATATGGCTCCATACACTGCGAAGGTGTAAAAAAAGTTGTTCTTCAGTGTTCAGATTTTCCAAAGAATCACTGAAAGCTCTTCTCCCAAGCAAATCCCAGGCATGCTCTATGGGATTGAGGTCGGCAGACTGAGCAGGCCATTCCAACGTCGTCATATTGTGCTCGCTTAACGCATTGACCACTACCCTCGCGGTGTGTGACCGTGCATTATCTTGCATAAACATAAAATCTTGACCGAACTGCTGTCGATGAGGGATTACCATGGGGTGTATAACCTCCTGAATGTATTGGTTTGCATTCAAATTGCCCCGTATCCAAACGAGGTCGGTCCTTCCACCAAGGCGAATTCCAGCCCATTCCATGATTGTTCCACCTTGGTAAGGATGAACTTCTTGCGGATTCTGGAGACGACTCCGACGTCCAGGAACTCGCCATATACGCACTCTTCTCGAATCAGGATGAAAACCGAAGCAAGATTCGTCGGAAAACAGAACCCGTGCCCATTGATGGTCGGTCCACTGTAAATGTGTGTTAGCCCACAATAAGCGACGACCTCGATTTCCACGTCGAAGAGCTGGAACCCTAAGCGGTCTGCGAGCATAAAGATTGGCTTCGTGTAGTCTTCTTCTGACAGTTTGATCGCTAATAACCACTTGATGCTGAGACTGGAGGCCTGCGACCAACTGACGAGCAGTAATCGTGGGTTGCCGCCTTGCGGAATTTTGCAAGAAACGATCTTGTCGCGGGGTAGTAACCCTATTTCGTCCCCTGTGACGTTCGGCAACATCCCCTGTAGACCTGTAGCGTGCCCATAATCTGCAAATTACGCTTGGTTGGGTGTTGACAGCATCCGCTACGTCGCGTTGAGTTCGTCCTGCTTGCAGCATACCAACAGCCCTTAACATCTCTTCGCGACTTAAATGACGACGTGACATGATGACTACAGTCACAAAAATGCACAAACCATACGTAAAAGACGTATTATTGATAATAAACGTTATTTACAATCAAAAAAAATAATTTTTATTTTGCCTCAGAGAAACTGCACAATCAAACACTTTTAAAAGTTTTCCCTCCATATTCGAAAATCATTACTTATTTAAATTTATTTTTAAATTTCGAACAACTCTGTAATCTACTTTATTCTATTTTTATTTATTTGCTGCCAGTTATTTGCAAAACAAGATTTACACGAAAAAAAATAATTGGGGTCATCTTGTTCCCTAGACTTTGTTGAGGTGTTTATAACACCTATACTTTTAATGAAAATGGATGTTCTACCATTTATATTTTTTATACCACTTGGGTGGCAGACAAGCACACCCGCTGGAAAGTGGTTACCGTGGCCTATGGGCATGTGCAACACTAGAGGTGTGACACTCGCGCTGTAAGAACAGAAAGTGTATATGCCGTCTGTGCAGAAGACAAAGCAGGACAAGTCATTGGTTTTCCCACTGACAGCACAGAAACTCTCCAGTTAGCTCTGGCTACCCTACTTACCGCCGGGGACACAACACGACGTTATTATGGCCGCGCTATTTTATAGGCCGGAGGTACTTCTCTAGTCAGACAACTCAATTAGATGGAAATACCGTCGTGTCCTAACTCCATGAAAACTGTGACCTTACAGGAGAAACGCTCTGACCACTAAGCCACCGAACCTTCGCCTGAAACCATCCAAATTTCTCTATACATATATTCGTCTTACTTATCTTAATCAATTTGAATAGTTGGCGTACTAAATGCTTTAAAATCCATTCAAAAAAGCTGTAACCTGTGTTATGCATAATAAATGTATTGAAGTGATTTCATGAATTTTCTCGAATGAAGTGTTCTGTACATTATTTTTCCAGGATCAAGTGATAATACCTCTGTCTACCACTGGGCTGAGAGCCACACAGAAATCGTCGGATCAAGAAACAGAAGATGACCCGTTACTCGTTGTTCATCCCAACTATGTTGTAGATACGTAACTTTACATTCCGTGTTTTTTCTACTGCTTTAATACATTTTCTCACCAACAGTTCATATCTTTTTATTTAATACCATATTATGTGAACTCTCATAACATAACAGATACATCACTTCCATACAAGAGCGACAATAACTCTCATAACAATTATAACTGCAAGCAAAAAAAAGTCTTCAACCCGCTGTCTGAAAGTTGAGAACTACCCGTATCTTCGAGAAGACTGATTGCACAGACGGTATCATCGAGCTAACGCATCGGTAGGATTAATTAATAATTAGATTAGCAAATAAAAGAGGATTGATACCATCCCGGGCGGTTAGATGGAGTAGTTATGTCAGACTCGTTCTGACCAAAATCGCATGTCATTTCGGGTTTCGATTACCGAGTTGTAACATTACCCATTAAAGTATTTCCCTCGCACCCCAGCTGACTGAGCTATCTACTATTTTAAGATAGATCCACCCTTCAGTAGGTTGTTGAAGTCAGATAGCAGTCGTTCCATGAAAAATATTGAAGTTGTATTGTGTATTGTGAGCTGGGGAAAGGCACGTAAGATGAAGATTTAAGTCCATACCGATATTTTTTTTTTTTTTTTTTTATTTAAGCCCTTTACACCTATACATAATATAAAACTTATAAACTTATTTGTTAGTTATATTAGAATCTATCCTTATTAGTAAGTTAGTTGTATTAGTTTCTTTTTATTGCATAGTCCCTTTTCGGGTATAGGCCTCCTCCAGCTCCTTCCACCTCTTCTTGTCTTTTGCAGTTTCTAGCCAATGTTTGCCTGCTATTTCCTTAATATCGTTATCCCACCTCATTTTTGGTCTTCCAACTTTTCTTTTTCCTCTGGGGCCTTTCCATTTTGTGGTTTCGCTTGTCCATCTTCTGTCCATATATCTAGCTAGGTGCCCCGCCCATCTCCATTTCTTCTGGAGTGCGTGCTCGAGAGCGTCCGTCAGCTTCGTTCTTTCTCTTATATCGACATTTCTGACCTTTTGGATCCTTCTTAGTTTTAAAATACTTCTTTCCATAGCATGTTGGCATGAGTTTATTTTATTTGCTATTCTCTTAGTAAATGTCCAGGTTTGGCATCCATATGTGAGACACGGTAGAATGCAAGTGTCTAACACTATCTTTTTTAGTTTAAGGCTGTAGTTTCCCTTTACAATTTCTTTCTGTGACCAGTATTTTTTCCATGCTATATTGACTCTTCTATCTACTTCTAGCTCGTTGCTGTTTTTGTTAAATGATACCTGCTTGCCCAGGTAAATGTAGCTCTCTGCATATTCGATAGCTTTACCCTCGACTTCAATTAGCTTGGTGCTACCGTTTGTCACAACTTTGGTTTTTGCAGCATTCATCTGGAGCCCTACCTTTTCACTTTCATCATTTAGCGATTGTAGCATTCGTTTCATTTCTGCAGCTGTTTCAGCAAAGAGCGCAATATCATCTGCAAATCTTAAGTGACTGAGGCGAGCGTTGTTTATCCATATTCCTGTCCTTGACCAATTAAGTTTTTGGAATATATCTTCTAAGACGGCGATAAACAGTTTTGTTGACAGAGGGTCGCCCTGTCTGACTCCTCTTTCTATTTTTATTACTTCTCCTGTGTTTTCGAGTCTTACTCTGCTCTCGCTGTTTGCATATATATTTTTTATAATTCTTATATACTTCGTCTCTATGTTGATCGAATGTAGTGCTCTCCAAATTGAGTCGTGTGAAATACTGTCAAAAGCTTTGCTGTAGTCTACAAAAGCGATGTATAATTGTTGGTTGAATTCTTTATATTTTTCGATAATTTGCTCTATAGTATGGATATGATCGGTGGTTGAGAAGCCTCTGCGAAAGCCTGCCTGTTCCTTCGGTTGGCTGTTGTCTATTTGGGGGGCCAGCCTGTTTTGAAGTAATGATGTGAACAGTTTGTACATTGTCGAAAGCAAGCTAATTGGTCTATAGTTCCCGATGTCTAGAGGGTCGCCTTTCTTGTAAAGAAGTACGATCTCCGAGCTGTTCCACTGCTTGGGAATCTTTTCCTGATGTAGTACCAAGTTGAAGAGTAAGGTAATATACTTGAGCAGTGAAGATGCGCCTGCTATAAGGGCTTCAGCTCTTATGTTGTCCGGACCTGGACTCTTGTCTTTTTTGAGTTTTTTCAGCTGTCTTACTACTTCTTGTTCCGTGAACGGCGGTACTTCCTCTTGGTTTATTGCTGTAGTTGGTCCCTCTGTTTCTGTTATGGTTTGTTCTTCATCTGCTTCTATTGTATTTCCGCCTCTTTTTTTGTAAAGGTCTCTGTAGAAATTGGTTGCACAGTTAATTATTTCTTTTCTGCTTCTCGTTTCCTTGTTATCTTCCTTTAGTTTTTGAATCCATTCTTTGTGCCGGTTTAGTTCCTTAAATGCCCGCTTTGAGCTCCTGTATCTGTTGAGGTTCTTTTCTATAATTTTGTGTCTATGATTTTTGTAGTCTTGTCTGATCGCTCTGTTAGTTTCCTTGAAAAGTTTTGTTAGACGAGTCTTTGTTGTTTTACTTCTATTTTGAGTTGTCATAAGGTCCGTTCTTTCTTGTATCAGCTTTATTGTATTCTTGCTTAGGATTTTGTGTTTTCCTTCTGTATTGTTTGTTGGATTTCTTATGTTAAGGCTTTTCCTGATTGTGTTTTCAAGGATGTCATAGTATCTCTGTATGTCCGTCATGGATGAAAGTATGCTTGAGTCCAAATTTTCTTTCAGGTTCTCGTTGTACGCGATAACTTCGTCGTCTGTTTTTAGCGTATTTGGATTAGGTTTAATACTTATTCTATTTAGTTTTAGATCTTTTAGTTGTAGTGTAGTTCTCACTGGTCTGTGGTCCGATGGGAAACTTATTTTATTCAGAACTTCAATATTTGTTATGGATTTGGTCTTATTGCACAATACAAAGTCTATTTCATTTTTTGTTTTCTGATCGGGTGAGATCCACGTCCATCTTCGACTGGATTTTTTCTTGAAGTATGTGTTCATTATTGAAAGTCTTTGTTCATGAGCAAATTGTACTAGTTTTTCGCCTCTATCATTGCGAGCTCCGTATCCGTAACTTCCCATTACTAGGGTTTCGTGGTTTAGCGGCTGTCCGACTTTGGCATTGAAGTCGCCCATGACGAGTATTGTTCCTTCGCTCATATCTAAGGCTGTTTTGATATTGTTGTAAAATTTTTCTATTTCTTCTTCATCTGAGTCTGAGGTTGGAGCGTAACATTGGATTACCGATATAAGTTTCCCATTGAGATTGAGTTTTAATATAGCCACCCGTTCCGTGATTCCTGTGAAGATTATGATATTTGATTTTAGCCATTTCTTAATTAGGAAACCAACCCCATTGAGGCCTACTGATTCTCCGAAGTAGCAGAAGATGTATTCTGGATATTCTTCAATTTTGCAACCCGTTCGTCTAACTTCTGCCAATCCTAAGACATCCCATTTAATATTTTCCAAAGAGTGTGTTAGTTCGATTTGCTTTTCAGTTGATGCAAGTGATCTCACATTGTACGTACCTATTTGTAAGGTATGTTCTATTTGAGCTGGAGGGTAGTGGTCGTTATCCCCACGGGGACCAGCCGGGTTGGGGAATTGGTTGTTGTGAATACCGTAGATGTTGTATTTTTCATGACTTCCTTTTTCGTTAGTTTTATTTATCCTTAAGTTTATATTTCTCGTTGCTGTTGCTGTAGTTGTTGTTGGCCTTGTTTCCGTAGTATGCTTGTCTAGTTTTTTGACTGATTTCCGTGTTCCCTCTTGTCTTGAAATGGATTTATTTTTGAGAGTTTCGTGGGTTGTTTATCTATTGATGTCTCATTGATGCGACTGAAACCCTCTGGCGGGGTTGATGGTGGAGAGGATGGTACTCGCTTCCTTTTCTCATTACTCTTGAATTCTTTTACTATCAGCTCTCCGTTTTTAATTACTGCATATTTGCCTGCAAGTCTCGCTTCTTTCATTTTTGGGATCAGAGCCCTGTTGGCTGCAATGACGTCTTTGGGTAGGTCCTCAGTAGCGTAGACGCCCTTAGGAAACAGCGCGTTGTTTTTGATTATAAGGTTTTTTCTCCACACTAGTGTTGTAGTTATTAAAATTGGTCTGGTTTTGTTAGTAGTTTTCTTTCCCAATCTATAAGCGTCACTTATTTCCCATCTATCCCACTCATTTTCTTTAGCTTTCTCGCTTATCCCATTGAGATAGGGCACTACAGTTCCAATCAGTTGTGCTTGATTGGTTTCTGTCTCTGGTATTCCGTGTAGGAGGAGATTATTGCGCCTTGACGATCGCTCTAGTTTTGTGATTCGTGATTTTAGTTGGACTACTTCCGCTTTTAGCTTTGTGTTTTCTTCGATTAGCGGTTTCATTTTTTCATCAAAAGTTTCGATTAGGCCCTTATTTATTTCTTCTGTTTGCCTTATAAGCTCCACCTTCAGTTTTTCGAATAATAGCTCGCATTGCTTATCCATTGTTATAAAAAGTGTGTTTCCCCGAAATTAGGTAGATATTTTTAGCTGGCAACCCTGTCAGGTGTCAGCTGTCAAAACTTATTATTTTGTGAAGGTTGGCACATACAAGGTTTTCGATAAAAGTTTATATTTGTTTATGGTCGCTCTAGTTATTTGACATAACCTAGAAATATTTTTGTGTTGATCTCTGAGGTTTTTAGGATTTTATCATGGACTTGCGAGATGTACGCTAGTGAAACACGTATCCGCGAGTTTACTCTTCAGATTTTAGTATGGTTCAAGTTATTTCTTGCAATATATCACTCTTAATGTGCACTTTTTCGCGGAGCAAAACAACAACGATGTTTACAGTTCAAGTTGACAACAGGAAGTCCATACCGATAATTGCCACAAAAATAGTAGATAAATAATAAAAATAAGTTCTTAGTAACACACAATATTTATTAAAAATGTGTAACTTGTAACTTAAATAACACATATTATTTTATCTTGGCACAGCCGCCAAGCAGTTGCGGATTTTATCTTGTTTCACCACAAATCTGTGTAGGTATTAAATTCCGTGTTAGCAGTGGTGACCGTACCAAGACGAGACAATACTTTACAACAGTTATATACACTCGAACGTTTCTGTATCAACAGAAACAGGACACTTACGACAAAAGTAGCTTTTAGATAAGCTCTAACTTTTAATAAAATAGGTAATAAAAACAAACATGAAATTTTTCTAAATGGGGATTATAAAAGTACTCAATTATTGGTACAATACATGACTTTATTCCAATTAAGAAAAGGTTTCTGATTAACACTAGAAAATATGAAATAATCAAGTGTTAATCAACTTTTGTTGTTGCTTGCTATATACCTACACCAATAATATACTAAAACAAAGTAATGTTAAAAAAATGCCCCATAAAGGCATAAGATCATCTATCACAGTTTGGTATAAGTCTTAAAATACACCACCATATGCATTGGGGATCTTCTACTCTTATAGTGCTAAAATAAACTATAATAATATGAACACCATTTTAACATTCATTTTTATAATACTAAATTAGGTGTATATTGTCATTGCCGGGTGTGAAAAATAATTGGAGAAGGAAATTTCCACTGCGTCCAATCTATTCGCCAACTAGCTGTCAGGGGCATCCCCCTGTTTCACCTTTACGAGGCATCCCTCGTAAATAAAATGAAATAGTTAAAGTGGTGATGGAGAATACAAGTTTCATCACACTATCTCATCCGAAGGGTGTCTTAAGAGACGACTATAGATATCACTGCAAGAGAAATAAAACTCTGTGTCAGGCCAAAGCCTCTCAACATTTGGAGAGGCTTTATGTCCAGCAGTGGACTGCGATAAGCTAATTGTTTGAAACAACTGAATACTGCAAATTAATGAATCGGACTTTGGAGGTAACTCCTACATGGGTAAGCAAACTTTTAACTTGAAGGGGACATTCTTTTTATTTTAATAGGGGCCGCTATCCTAGAAACTATCAAACATAGGGTGCATGGCCTTACATTGAGTGGAACTTTCTCCTCCCCTAAGATGATTGCACATCAATTATTCACTTTTCATGTTTCAAATCTATCTACTGCTGCCTTATTTAATTCTAACAATTGTTCTCATCTGACAAATGACTTATTAACTATTTTTTTCAATACCACCTAGGTGGTGGACAAACACACGGCCCACCAGTTGGAAAGAGGTTACCGTGGCCTGTGGACGTATGCCTATATCAGCCTTACACTCTTGCAGCAGACCCTGAAGAATCCTTAAAGAACCCCATATTGTTTACCTGTCCCTCTCGAATCTTTGTTGACAACTGATTAGGGTATGGAAGTGAAGACACCATATTACAAGTATTTAACAGTTAGCCAAGTATAATCTGAAATAGATCTGAGTATGTAGTACTTGCCTAATTGCTCATTCATTGGTTATATCAACAAAAATCCTCTACATGTAATAGCTCAATTTTTCTACAAGAAACATACATTACAAGAAACCACATTCAATAAATAGACACTTAAATCATAGAAATAAAGCTTATTCTTGTCCTAAAATAATGCTATAAACGCAAAGTACCTATGTAAAACAATGTTATACGGAAATGTATTTGGGTGTATTATATTTAGCAGAGATTGCCACACAACTGACTAATGTATTACCTGTGTTTACAAATAAGCAGAATCTTAATTGAGCAGCAAAAATTCAATTCTACATAGATAAACCTTGTAATATCCGATAATTGCCTTAACTGGTTTACCTGTAGACATATTTGCAATTACTGTGTACTTTAACTATAATAATGATTATTTTTAGTAACTACCCACATATTCAGTTATTGTAGACACGAAGTTGTACTGCACAGCAGTATTAAAATATTAATATTGTACTAATTTTTTTTACTGATTACAAAAGAAATACTGCTAAACAAAGATGTGATGAAAATGTTACAAAAGCATGATTTTGTCGTTTAAAACACTTCATGGTAGTAAATAGTAGTGTGTATATGTTAGATTTCATTCATTTATATCATGCTTACCAGTTCAGTTGCAATTAATATTTAATGAAACCACCAAAAGTACCAGGTTTTAATAAAATTTTGTGACTCATTTCATTAAATCCCTGATATATTCATCAATATCATTGTTTAGGGTTAAAGTTTCAGGTGCAGCAATTTGTGTGTCCCTTGATTCTCCTTCAGACAGGTCTATTGCATCCCCACAAGTTCTATATTTTTTATAATTACTAATTTTTATTGTAACTTCTGGGGCTTGTGGCAATTCACGTGGCCTGACAAAAACTGAATCTTTCCTACTATGCTTTTCTCCAGGATAATCATTAGGTGATTCATTAGAGAGTAGCATTGGCCAAAGAAACAGGATGTAGCAGCGTTCCATCAACTGCTCCATATAGTTCTTTAACCCGGCATTCCTTCGTACAAGGACGTGAAGGTTGATAGAATTTAAATACATACTATAAGCAGTTATATGTGACATCAAAGCTTTGCACCCTGTTAGAGTTGAATAGTGTGGTGGGAAGACATAGGTACGTGAATTTAAAGCATTATTCCCCCATACATCAGGGCTATTCTTCATCTTAATCATTTTTATCTGGTTTTTTCTAGAATAAGACTTTACTCTAACTAAACAAACATCATTCACTTCAGTCAATTGAGGATGTTCAGTTTTATAGTGAGAATTTCTATACAAATTTTCATCTAAACGTGAATTCATGAATATGAGACACTTCACTAAGTTTGTTATGTCTAATTCCTTGGTAGTCATTACTATTTCATTAGACAAAGCATTTTCAGCACATTTCTTCTGTTCATGTCCCTTATACATTTGATTAACAAGAATTGCAGCTATAGCATCATCTATATAGACTTCATCTGAATCTCTGGTGATTTTCTTACATTCTTTTTTCCCTGATACCTCTGTATTCAAAATATTTTTCAAGTTTTCAATAGCTTGATTCAAGTTTTCACTGGCTTGTCCATGATTCAGACGTCGTGCACCTCGTCTCGGTGCATACTCTAGATCTGCATTTGGATGCCTTTTCATCCATTTTATCAAAGTCATATATCTGGACCTTATATTTATCCTGTTTTTCCCTGGAAAATATTTTGTTGCTGCTGAAAAAGTCATGTTTGATTCCTGGTTACTCATAATCTCTACAAGTTTCTTGTCATCTTCGGCTGACCAGACAGTTGAAATCCTCATCTTATTGAGCACCTGATATCTTGCACGTATTTGAACCATTGACCTATGACTAAGAAACTCGGTGATTCTCTTAAAGTTAGGTCCAAATCTTTGCACACAGTTTAGGATAACTGAATCCTCTTCAGGTAGGAACCTGCCTTTCCTTTGTTCAATTAGGCGCAAATATTTATTATAGATTTGTATTTTAGTTCTATTTTCCATTGCCGCAGCAATTTTCCCCCATGGAATATAAATATCTTCTCTAAAATAATCAATCAATCTTCTTAGATATGTGACTTCTTCATGAGTCCATTTTTTACCAATGCAACTATTGGTCATATTTGTTCTATAATATACAAAGCATTGATAGCCTGTTCTGTTAGTGTCGAGTTTTCTAGCAATCTCGTCCCAATCTTGATAGTGGTGTTCAATAGCAAGTCGCTGCAAAGCGTTGTGTTCACTGTTATTCCAATTACTTTTGTTTATTGAAGGATGAAAGTATAATTTCCAGAGGCATCTGTACTCATGAGGTGTATGTCTCTTGTTCAGTCTCTGAGCCAACAAGTCCCAGTCATATTCCTGATCTAAAGGTAGAGCTAATTGTACAAAAGGCATTTTTGCATTCAAACGGTTCCTTTCTTTTTTGAGTCTGTTGATTTCTTTATCTAACATTTTCTTTTGACTATTTGGTGTATAGCTTTTTAACTTACTAATTTGGCTGTTATAATCATCTTTCCGTATCTCCAGTGATATTTGTGTCATCACATTGGTGAAATGACTTTTATCTCTAACAGTCCATCCAGGTACTGATGTAACTAAAGAGAAATCATACATCTGAGCTTTTGCCATTATAGTATCTTCATTATCAGGCGCAGGATTGTTCTGTTGGTCCCTGAAGTAAGGCCTGCCGCAATTGATGTATCGGAAGACTTCAACTTTATCAGTTTGTAACTGACTCTTTTGGATTTGTTCAAGTTTAGCACGGCATTCTTTTAGACGTACCCCCAAAATTCTTTCTAGACTTCGTAATTTTTCTTCGTATATTTTGTTAAGCGCCAATAAAGAATCTATATTATGTAGTTCCTGTAATTGTGGGTCAGAATCAGATACATTTGCGCTAGACGAAGTCTGTGAGGTATAACCTAAGTGACAACCACCTGAAGTTTCAACGGAGTTGGTTACAATAGTTTGTGCTGGAGCGGTGTTTTCTATTATAGATGAAGAGTACGAGGCCACTGCGGGACTCGGCGAGGCCACGCATTGAGTAGGACTGGAGTTGCCCCATCTCGGAGATCTAGGCAAGCCGGTATCACAAACTTCAATTTCAGCTTCTTCTAACACTGCATCGAGCTGTCTTATCTCGTTCTCGTCGTCATTGTCACTATCATACACTGTATCCGTTTGCACTACCCAGGCCATTATACCGAATTCTAGCAGTTAATGTAATTTACAGTGACAAATTTGTAAATACAAATACCAATCTAGCAAAATCAATATCTTATCGAAAATGCAATACATACAGACACGGAAAATAAAAAAAAATACCACGAAAGTACCGACTGTGTGACATGAACACTGACAGCTTTGCGTGACAGAAGACATGACACACCAAGTATTCCTTTTTAATTGTTTAATGGAATTGGATACTGGTCTTTAAAGCGCTGTGTGACGTTTCAGAACTTTTTAATTTTTTTAATACCCCTAAAATAATAAATATTAAAATAAGCCATACATTGAGAGGGCACATATCAACAAAATATAAATGATTAAAAATAAAAACCCAACTGCCGTCTAAAGGATCGAAAGAAGCTTGATAACAGGCGGTAACTTATTTGCTACATAATCATAAACTATTATAAATTATAAAAGAAAATTAATGGGTCCCGTACCACTTTGCTACATACCATAAATACGCGTAACACATGGAGTAGTCAGGGCCGGCAGTCTGTACATGAGATAGCGACCGAATTCGGATGTTAAGTACGTAGCGACGCAAACTAACCGAAATTCCCAAGTCTGTACTTAAAGTTACGATTTTTGTCGGTTGCCGTACCGAAATTCGTCGTTAACTTAACAAATTCTCGGATAGTACCTAAATAGCATAGACAAGCATAGAATTTGTCACTCTTACCCTTAGATTCTCTTTGGTTAACTGTGTAATTTGTTGACATTTTTATTATGTTTGTACAATTATGCTTTATGAATTAGTAATTGTATCTTTTTTGACTGTACAATTTCATCAAACAGAAAAATCTCTCCGCTGATTGATTTTTCACAACACCCTTACCATAGATTATTATACATATATATAGACCAAACATAGACTCTGACATGGCAAGTTGACACAAGTGACATAACACACAAGCAAGAAGCCAAGAAGCCTTGAAAAAGAATTGAATATTTTTGGAGGTTGTAGGGAAATACGAGAAATATTATGGCTGAAGCGTGTTTAGCATGGGATTAGGTTACTCTAGAATATAGGCGGGAAGCGGGAAATGGTAATGCGACGGCAAGGTGCATGGATTCTGCGCGCTAGTGAAAATTATTTGAATTTGGCTGATGGTGAATTCCTATCATTGTATCGCATTACAAAGGCAATGTTTAAAGAACTTGTTGATGAAATAGCGCTATCACTTGAAAGAAAACGCCCTTACGGGCTTTCTGTGGAGTCCTATGTAAGTTTCATTGTATAACTTGTACATTGTTTATCATTTCTCTAATTCAAAATTATTATTTATCTAGAAGTACTTCATCTCATTTAATATATTGTAATTGTATAATTTATGTGCTTTTTGTCATTTTAGGTGTGTGAAACTATTCTGTTCATTTTCAATATAAATGCTCGATGGCCAGGAGCTCTGCATGATAGCCACATATATCATATGAAAATTCCCCAGTTCATGCCACATGAAGACGTTTGTTAATAACGGAGACCACCATGCATGGTTACTTGGTAAGTTTTGAGTCATATAACTGAACACCCATGTGTCAATATACTATTACTGCCAGTGGGGATGCTGTTGACAGGACGAGTGATCACCCTTTCTGTGTGGACTATTTCTCCTATATAATGACTGTCATACATGTTAACTGCAACCAACGGCTTAACATTTTTTCTGGCGCACAACCAAACCAATGCTAATACCCTTATTCATACAAATATTTGCACAAAGCAGCAGCTGCATTTAATACCGTTACACCACAGAGGCTGTCAATGTGTCAATATAACAATTATAACATATATTATATTTTGATTTAATCCACAGGTGATGATGGATATCCACTAGAACCATGGCCGATGACCCCAATGATGAACCAGCCCCTTGGCCTAACGACAAGTATACACTGAAGACTGTGTATTACACTGAACTGACACTATGGTGTACATCTGTGGCATTCCACTGCCCCAGAGAATCATTCAGAAACATTATTTTCGATTGTTTTCGCCTTGTCAACTGCAAGTCAACCAAGTGGCCAAAATTATACATCAGCAACACTTCAGAGGTGCCATATTACAAGAATGTGCCGACCCAGTTCTTGAAAATGGTAATTATTGTACAAGTAACCTTGCGAGTACCATAGTAGTACATAATATATATATACCCCACTGACACACAAATATGTAACTTACATGCAAGACACTACAGTAATGTTCTACGTGAAGTAGGAAGTGGTTTCTTCTCTTTCATACTTAGATGTGTGCTATGCACTTGCAAATTAGTAACTACTATAATATAAACTAACAATCCCAAACCAACATTCTGCAGGCATTTTCTGCTTTTCATGGAACTAAAGGTTGTATCCATGAGGCTACAGTTTATATCAGAGGAAAATTGTATAATCCTTTTGCTATCTATTATTATTCATTACAAATGCCAGCAGCTGTCACTCAAGCTCAAGTGGTGGATCCTTCCAGCAGAGAAGCTGTTAACCGGACAGATGGTTAGCCCTTTTGTACGGGCTATTGCCATATTTAACGACTCCCATAGATGTTAGTATGGCAACCGGGGCAGACAATAGGCAGATACACAACCATGGCAAATAGATATATTTGATTTATATACATATTTTCACTTAACGGAAATTGAACATTGTCATCATCATCTTTGTGTAGACATACTATACTGATTGCATTGTTACCTCGCAGTTCAGGGTCCGCCTTCGGCTCTTTCTCCTTCACGACGCCCAGTCTACTTTCTTTACATGGACCTGGCGGAAGCCCCATTGCCAAGCATTTATTACCCACAGGCATTTGTTGCCTCAAAACCTCCTGCTGGTTACCCAGTTGAATATCTCCACCCCAGTGAAGCTGTCATTGCAATAAACTGAACATAGCTTTCCCAAAAGTAATATTATTTAGGGATTTATTGTCTTTAATAGAACCAAAGGTTGAATCCATGTGGGTACAGCTAAACCAATACATCAAATGAAAATATTGTAATCCTATTGCTATCTATTTCTTTTCATTGCAGATGCCAGCCGTTGTTTGTCACTCAACTCAAGCCTGAGGAGAGGATACCCATAGCCGAAGTCATAACAAAATGTTACAAAATGAAGACTGAGAAAATTTTATTGTCTGTAAAGACTTAATAGAAACTCTTTGTATCAAGTACTTTGAAGTAATAAATGCACAAGATATGAACCTATATATATTTGTTTTATTTAATTTACCTGTATAGAAATCTACTTACTACCTACCGATAGTCTTTGTATGAACTCTGCAATAACTTATATTGTGTTAGTTACTAGTCCTACATACCTACATGAACATGACAGTTACAAATAAGCATCCATCAGTATATAATTATCTATTTCATAGCCTTGGGAAGTTATTAAATATGAAATTGAGCAATATAACATACACATTTCACCAAAAGTCTACAAATAATAACTTGAAGCTCAACCAAGTTCACCAAATAAGCATCCACCATCTTATAATTGTATTTTATCATGAAATTGAGCAATATAGCATACATAAATAACCAAAAGTCAACAAATAATAATTTGAACCTCAACCAAATAAGCATCCATCATCTTATAATTCTATTTTGTCATCCATTTCATAACCTTAGAGATTATGAAACATAAAATTTAACAATAAAACATAAACATATCACCAAAAGTTAACAAATAATAACTTGAAGCTCAACCAAATAAACATCCATCATCTTATAATTGTATTTTATCATCCATTTCATAACCTTAGAGATTATTAAAATGTAAAATTGAACAATAAAACATCATTATCATCTAAATAATAACTTAAAGCTCAACCAAATTCACTAAATAAACATCCATCATCTTTTAATTGTATTTTATCATCCATTTCATAACCTTAGAGATTATTAAAATGTAAAATTGAACAATAAAACATCATTATCATCCAAATAATAACTTGAAACTCAACTAAATTCACCAAATTAGCCTCCATTTATAATATATAATACTTATTTCCTCAATGTTGCCCAATTTCATATTTAATATTCTATTAAAAACATCAACAAAATGTGGACAAATAATAACAAATAGTTAACGACGTTAACTACTTTGCGGGCCTTCAAGAATGCTCGCATTCTTTACGACGAAATTTGTTAAGAAACCGACAATTTTTGTTAACTTGGAAGTCGAGACTTGCTAATATTGCCACCGTACCAAATACCGTCGTTAACTCGCACCGATACATGTAGAGACTTGCATCCCCCATACATTATTGCTCGCTTAGTCGCTACCTCAAAATGTACAGACTTGGGTTTGACGCAAAGAAACCGAATTTTGTTGTTAACTTTGCTTACGATTTCGTAAGATAAGTATTAACGACCGGCCCTGGGCCGGCAGTCTGTACATTCGTCGGGGGATGCAAGTCTCTACATGTATCGGTGCGAGTTAACGACGGTATTTGGTACGGTGGCAATATTAGCAAGTCTCGACTTACAAGTTAACAAAAATTGTCGGTTTCTTAACAAATTTCGTCGTAAAGAATGCGAGCATTCTTGAAGGCCCGCAAAGTAGTTAACGTCGTTAACTATTTGTTATTATTTGTCCACATTTTGTTGATGTTTTTAATAGAATATTAAATATGAAATTGGGCAACATTGAGGAAATAAGTATTATATATTATAAATGGAGGCTAATTTGGTGAATTTAGTTGAGTTTCAAGTTATTATTTGGATGATAATGATGTTTCATTGTTCAATTTTACATTTTAATAATCTCTAAGGTTATGAAATGGATGATAAAATACAATTATAAGATGTTGGATGTTTATTTGGTGAATTTGGTTGAGCTTTAAGTTATTATTTAGATGATAATGATGTTTTATTGTTCAATTTTACATTTTAATAATCTCTAAGGTTATGAAATGGATGATAAAATACAATTATAAGATGATGGATGCTTATTTGGTTGAGGTTCAAATTATTACTTGTTGACTTTTGGTGATATGTGTATGTTATTTTGCTCAATTTCATATTTAATAATCTCTAAGGTTATGAAATGGATGATTGAATACAATTATATGATGATGGTTACTTATTTACTGAATTTGGTTGAGGTTCAAATTATTATTTGTTGACTTTTGGTGATTTATGTATGCTATATTGCTCAATTTCATGATAAAATAGAATTATAAGATGGTGGATGCTTATTTGGTGAACTTGGTTGAGCTTCAAGTTATTATTTGTAGACTTTTGGTGAAATGTGTAGGTATGTTATATTGCTCAATTTCATATTTAATAACTTCCCAAGGCTATGAAATAGATAATTATATTCTGATGGGTGCTTATTTGTAACTGTCATGTTCATGTATGTAGGACTAGTAACTAACACAATATAAGTTACTGCAGAGTTCATACAAAGACTATCGGTAGGTAGTAAGTAGATTTCTATACAGGTTAACGAGTTTTATTTTATTTATTTATTTATTTCAATTACATTGATTATTACAAATTACATAACTCATTACACATTTGTCATATTCAATCAAATCAAATCAAATCAAAAAATCATAAGTAAATTAAATAAAACAAATATATATAAGTTCATATCTTGTGCATTTATTACTTCAAAGTACTTAATACAAAGAGTTTCTATTAAGTCTTTTCAGACAATAAAGTTTTCTCAGTCTTCATTTTGTAACATTTTGTTGTGACGTCGGCTATGGGTATCCTCTCCTCAGGCTTGAGTTGAGTGACAAACAACGGCTGGCATCTGCAATGGAAAGAAATAGATAGCAATAGGATTACAATATAGGTTGCACGAGTAGGCTTGACGTCGTGGAGGAGAAAGAGCCGAAGGCGGACCCTGAGCTGCGAGGTAACAATGCAATCAGTATAGTATGTCTACACAAAGATGTTGATGACAATGTTCAATTTCCGTTCAGTGAAAATATGTATATGCATCAAATACATCTATTTGTAATGGTTGTGTATCTGCCTATTGTCTGCCCCGGTTGCCATACTAACATCTATGGCAGTCGTTATATATGGCAAAAGCCCGTACAGAAGGGCTAACCATCTGTCCGGTTAGCAGCTTCTCTGCTGGAAGGATCCACCACTTGAGCTTGAGTGACAGCTGCTGGCATTTGTAATGAATAATAATAAATAGCAAAAGGATTATACAATTTTCCTCTGATATAAACTGTACCCTCATGGATACAACCTTTAGTTCCATCAAAAGCAGAAAATGCCTGCAGAATGTTGGTTTGGGATTGTTAGTTTATATTATAGTAGTTACTAATTTGCAAGTGCATAGCACACATCTAAGTATGAAAGAGAAGAAACCACTTCCTACTTCACGTAGAACGTTACTGTAGTGTCTTGCATGTAAGTTACATATTTGTGTGTCAGTGGGGTATATATATATATTATGTACTACTATGGTACTCGCAAGGTTACTTGTACAATAATTACCATTTTCAAGAACTGGGTCGGCACATTCTTGTAATATGGCACCTCTGAAGTGTTGCTGATGTATAATTTTGGCCACTTGGTTGACTTGCAGTTGACAAGGCGAAAACAATCGAAAATAATGTTTCTGAATGATTCTCTGGGGCGGTGGCATGCCACAGATGTCCACCATAGTGTCAGTTCAGTGTAATACACAGTCTTCAGTGTATACTTCCAATAGTTGCTTGTCGTTAGGCCAAGGGGCTGGTTCATCATTGGGGTCATCGGCCATGGTTCTAGTGGATATCCATCATCACCTGTGGATTAAATCAAAATATAATATATGTTATAATTGTTATATTGACACATTGACAGCCTCTGTGATGTAACGGTATTAAATGCAGCTGCTGCTTTGTGCAAATATTTGTATGAATAAGGGTATTAGCATTGGTTTGGTTGTGCGTCAGAAAAAATGTTAAGCCGTTGGTTGCAGTTAACATGTATGACAGTCATTATATAGGAGAAATAGTCCACACAGAAAGGGTGATCACTCGTCCTGTCAACAGCATCCCCACTGGCAGTAATAGTATATTGACACATGGGGTGTTCAGTTATTTGACTCAAAACTTACCATGTAACCATGCATGGTGGTCTCCGTTATTAACAAACGTCTTCATGTGGCATGAACTGGGGAATTTTCATATGATATATGTGGCTATCATGCCGAGCTCCTGGCCATCGAGCATTTATATTGAAAATGAGCAGAATAGTGTCACACACCTAAAATGATAAAAAGCACATAAATTATACAATTACAATATATTAAATGAGATGAAGTACTTCTAGATAAATAATAATTTTTAATCATGCCAACTATAGGTTAAACAATGTACAAGTTATACAATGAAACTTACATAGGACTCCACAGAAAGCCCGTAAGGGCGTTTTCTTTCAAGTGATAGCGCTATTTCATCAACAAGTTCTTTAAACATTGCCTTTATAATGCGATACAATGATAGGAATTCACCATCAGCCAAATTCAAATAATTTTCACTAGCGCGCAGAATCCATGCACCTTGCCGTCGCATTACCATTTCCCGCTTCCCGCCTATATTCTAGAGTAAACTAATCCCATTTTAAACACGCTTCAGCCATAATATTTCTCGTATTTCCCTACAACCTCCAAAAATATTCAATTCTTTTTCAAGGCTTCTTGGCTTCTTGCTTGTGTGTTATGTCACTTGTGTCAACTTGCCATGTCAGAGTCTATGTTTGGTCTATATATATGTATAATAATCTATGGTAAGGGTCTTGTGAAAAATCATTCAGCGGAGAGATTTTTCTGTTTGATGGAATTGTACAGTCAAAAAAGATACAATTACAAATTCATAAAGCATATGGCCGGCAGTCTGTACATGAGATAGCGACCGAATTCGGATGTTAAGTACGTAGCGACGCAAACTAACCGAAATTCCCAAGTCTGTACTTAAAGTTACGATTTTTGTCGGTTGCCGTACCGAAATTCGTCGTTAACTTAACAAATTCTCGGATAGTAACTTAATAGCATAGACAAGCATAGATTTTGTCACTCTTACCCTTAAATTCTCTTTGGTTAACTGTGTAATTTGTTGACATTTTTATTATGTTTGTACAATTATGCTTTATGAATTTGTAATTGTATCTTTTTTGACTGTACAATTTCATCAAACAGAAAAATCTCTCCGCTGAATGATTTTTCACAACACCCTTACCATAGATTATTATACATATATATAGACCAAACATAGACTCTGACATGGCAAGTTGACACAAGTGACATAACACACAAGCAAGAAGCCAAGAAGCCTTGAAAAAGAATTGAATATTTTTGGAGGTTGTAGGGAAATACGAGAAATATTATGGCTGAAGCGTGTTTAGCATGTAATTAGTTTACTCTAGAATATAGGCGGGAAGCGGGAAATGGTAATGCGACGGCAAGGTGCATGGATTCTGCGCGCTTGTGAAAATTATTTGAATTTGGCTGATGGTGAATTCCTATCATTGTATCGCATTACAAAGGCAATGTTTAAAGAACTTGTTGATGAAATAGCGCTATCACTTGAAAGAAAACGCCCTTGCGGGCTTTCTGTGGAGTCCTATGTAAGTTTAATTGTATAACTTGTACATTGTTTATCATTTATCTAATTCAAAATTATTATTTATCTTGAAGTACTTCATCTCATTTAATATATTGTAATTGTATAATTTATGTGCTTTTTATCATTTTAGGTGTATGACACTATTCTGCTCATTTTCAATATAAATGCTCGATGGCCAGGAGCTCTGCATGATAGCCACATATATCATATGAAAATTCCCCAGTTCATGCCACATGAAGACGTTTGTTAATAACGGAGACCACCATGCATGGTTACTTGGTAAGTTTTGAGTCAAATAACTGAACACCTCATGTGTCAATACACTATTACTGCCAGTGGGGATGCTGTTGACAGGACGAGTGATCACCCTTTCTGTGTGGACTATTTCTCCTATATAATGACTGTCATACATGTTAACTGCAACCAACGGCTTAACATTTTTTCTGACGCACAACCAAACCAATGCTAATACCCTTATTCATACAAATATTTGCACAAAGCAGCAGCTGCATTTAATACCGTTACACCACAGAGGCTGTCAATGTGTCAATATAACAATTATAACATATATTATATTTTGATTTAATCCACAGGTGATGATGGATATCCACTAGAACCATGGCCGATGACCCCAATGATGAACCAGCCCCTTGGCCTAACGACAAGTATACACTGAAGACTGTGTATTACACTGAACTGACACTATGGTGGACATCTGTGGCATTCCACTGCCCCAGAGAATCATTCAGAAACATTATTTTCGATTGTTTTCGCCTTGTCAACTGCAAGTCAACCAAGTGGCCAAAATTATACATCAGCAACACTTCAGAGGTGCCATATTACAAGAATGTGCCGACCCAGTTCTTGAAAATGGTAATTATTGTACAAGTAACCTTGCGAGTACCATAGTAGTACATAATATATATATACCCCACTGACACACAAATATGTAACTTACATGCAAGACACTACAGTAATGTTCTACGTGAAGTAGGAAGTGGTTTCTTCTCTTTCATACTTAGATGTGTGCTATGCACTTGCAAATTAGTAACTACTATAATATAAACTAACAATCCCAAACCAACATTCTGCAGGCATTTTCTGCTTTTCATGGAACTAAAGGTTGTATCCATGAGGCTACAGTTTATATCAGAGGAAAATTGTATAATCCTTTTGCTATCTATTATTATTCATTACAAATGCCAGCAGCTGTCACTCAAGCTCAAGTGGTGGATCCTTCCAGCAGAGAAGCTGTTAACCGGACAGATGGTTAGCCCTTCTGTACGGGCTTTTGCCATATATAACGACTCCCATAGATGTTAGTATGGCAACCGGGGCAGACAATTAGGCAGATACACAACCATTGCAAATAGATATATTTGATTTATATACATATTTTCACTGAACGGAAATTGAACATTGTCATCATCATCTTTGTGTAGACATACTATACTGATTGCATTGTTACCTCGCAGTTCAGGGCCCGCCTTCGGCTTTTTCTCCTCCACGACGTCAAGCCTACTTTCTTTACCTGGACCTGGTGGGAGCCCCATTGCCAGGCATTTGTTGCCTCAAAACCTCCTGCTGGTTACCTAGTTGAATATCCCATCCCACAGAAGCTGTCATTGCAATAAACTGAACATAGCTTTCCCAAAAGTAATATTCTTTAGGGATTTACTGTCTTTAATAGAACCAAATGAAATAGCGAACGAAATGAAAATATTGTAATCCTATAACTATCTATTTCTTTTCATTGCAGATGCCAGCCGTTGTTTGTCACTCAACTCAAGCCTGAGGAGAGGATACCCATAGCCGAAGTCATAACAAAATGTTACAAAATGAAGACTGAGAAAATTTTATTGTCTGTAAAAACTTAATAGAAACTCTTTGTATTAAGTACTTTGAAGTAATAAATGCACAAGATATGAACCTATATATATATATATATATATGTTTTATTTAATTTACCTATATAGAAATCTACTTACTACCTACCGATAATCTTTGTATGAACTCTGCAGTAACTTATATTGTGTTAGTTACTAGTCCTACAAACATGAACATGACAGTTACTAATAAGCATCCATCAGAATATAATTATCTATTTTATGGCCTTGGGAAGTTATTAAATATGAAATTGAGCAATATAACATACACATTTCACCAAAAGTCTACAAATAATAACTTGAAGCTCAACCAAGTTCACCAAATAAGCATCCACCATCTTATAATTGTATTTTATCATGAAATTGAGCAATATAGCATACATAAATCACCAAAAGTCAACAAATAATAATTTGAACCTCAACCAAATAAGCATCCATCATCTTATAATTCTATTTTGTCATCCATTTCATAACCTTAGAGATTATGAAACATAAAATTTAACAATATAACATAAACATATCACCAAAAGTTAACAAATAATAACTTGAAGCGCAACCAAATTCACCAAATAAACATCCATCATCTTATAATTGTATTTTATCATCCATTTCATAACCTTAGAGATTATTAAAATGTAAAATTGAACAATAAAACATCATTATCATCTAAATAATAACTTAAAGCTCAACCAAATTCACTAAATAAACATCCATCATCTTATAATTGTATTTTATCATCCATTTCATAACCTTAGAGATTATTAAAATGTAAAATTGAACAATAAAACATCATTATCATCCAAATAATAACTTGAAACTCAACTAAATTCACCAAATTAGCCTCCATTTATAATATATAATACTTATTTCCTCAATGTTGCCCAATTTCATATTTAATATTCTATTAAAAACATCAACAAAATGTGGACAAATAATAACAAATAGTTAACGACGTTAACTACTTTGCGGGCCTTCAAGAATGCTCGCATTCTTTACGACGAAATTTGTTAAGAAACCGACAATTTTTGTTAACTTGGAAGTCGAGACTTGCTAATATTGCCACCGTACCAAATACCGTCGTTAACTCGCACCGATACATGTAGAGACTTGCATCCTCCATACATTATTGCTCGCTTAGTCGCTACCTCAAAATGTACAGACTTGGGTTTGACGCAAAGAAACCGAATTTTGTTGTTAACTTTGCTTACGATTTCGTAAGATAAGTACTAACGACGAATGTACAGACTGCCGGCCCAGGTAAAATGGGTAAAAACCAAAACCAACAGAACTCAATGTGAAAATCTGAGTTAATCCATATTAAAAAAAAATTAACAGTGATATTTGGAGGGAAATATTTTACGTTCCAATAATCCGTTTCCAAGTAAATATATTTTCAAAATACAATTTAAGTTTACAACTTATTGTATTTGCATTACCTGCCTTATTTATACACTTATACATAATATAATATATATTTTAAAGAGGTATTTATAATCAGAAATATACAGTTTTACTTTTATAAGTTTTAACATTTCATTTTTGTGAAACAGAATGTATATTTTGAATCGTACAAGTCGCAACAAGTCCCGGAATATTTAAATTTCTTTCCAATATTTCTCAAAGCGAGTGGTGTGTTATTTTATATCACATTTTAAATAACAAACATTTTATGCTATGGACACAATAGTAGGTACACCAGTGTGCGTGTCACAATATTTCGTGAATAAACTAAATATGAGGTCTTATGGAAGTATTATAAAATGGAATACTTTGAAAAAATCGAGCAGAGAAGAATTTTGCAAGCTTTTATTGATTGAAGGTCTTTCGGATAAGCTTCCAAATGAGTTTCTAGATCTAATGTCGGCCCTAAAAATGAATCTGAAGGAGAAATGTAAACATGATTTTAAGGAATATTTTTGTAGGACGGAAAGTGCTCATCTTCAACCTGTTAACAAACAGTATATTTTTGATACTAGTTGGAAGTTACTAGGTGAGATAATTCCTAGGAATTCTTTTGATTGTAAGCAGAATAATAAAATATTTAGGAATTTTATTCAGACCATAATTTTTTCTATGAAGAGGCAACATCATATGATTGGAAAACTGATTGAAAAATGGGATGTATCAGTACAACTTTGGGAAAACATGCCACATTCTAGAAATATATTGCTTAATTTCATTTTATGGATACTTAAATATGTGCTGGCACCAATAATTAGTTTAAATTTTTATGTAACAACAAGCAAACTTGACGCTAATGAAAACAAACTATATTATTTTTGGAAAGACCAATGGCAGAGCTTTTATGACAAACAGATATCTAAAATGGTTTACATCAAAGTGATAAAGAAAGTTGAACCTTACTCAATAGGAAAGCAATTAAGAAAAAATCACAGTCTTACCAACAAAGTTAAATTGAAAGTTTTACAGAAAGACATTCCGAAATTGCATTTAACATTGAAAGCAAATAATGAAAGCAGGCCCATAGTTCGCTACAAAAATAATCAACTACATACTTCAGAAAAATATAAAATTAGAGACAGGCTGCGGTTTTTGGGATCACTAATGGGGAAACCTATAATGAAAATTGAGATCATGTATAATACTTTGTATTATAAATGGGTGAAAGCGAATAAACCAAAGCTTTATTTCATAAAAACTGATCTTAGTAATGCTTTCGGTTCAATAAATAGAGAAAAGCTAGGAAAAATTCTTTTAGAAAAATATTTAAATTTCTTGAAAGCAGAGACATGTGTTAGCAAGAAGAAAAAAATAGCTCAACAATACAAAGACATAATACTTGAGTTACGAAAACCAATTCTTATCCGTGCCGGATCCACTGTCTATGAATGGAAAGAAGGATTAGTGCAAGGATACAAATACTCACCGGCACTTTCTGAACTGTATTACTCATATTTGGATGGAATATACTTTGCAAAACATCTGGAAATTTCTGAAAATGATGTAAAGTTATTTATAAGAGTTGTTGATGATTACTTGTACATTACAGACTCATTAGAGGATGCCATGTCATTTATAGCTGCTTTATCAAATTACAGAAATGTAAATTATGAGAAAACTGTAGTCAATTTTCCACATAACAGCATAAAGTTTAGTGAAGAAATAACATTTCTAGGACACTGTTATAATACAGCTAACATGCAAGTTAGTAGAGCAAGTAATATATACAAGGGACAAATGTGTTACAAAGTAACCTTTACAAGTGGCTTGTCAGATTTACATAGATTTATTGAAAATTGTATTGGTCAATCAGGTATACCCATCCATGGTCATATTTTTAACTTGCAGTATAATAATGAAGAGCTTATTTGGAGGCATATATTTACTACTTTTTGTCTATCAGCCAATAAATTCTGTACAATTTTAGCTATACTATGCGAAGAGAAGGAAATGAATGATTTATTGATAATTTACAAAAAGAGGGTCACAGTAAAATTGACTATTGCCATACTTGAAGCACTCATGAAGAATAAACCTGAAGGGTTTATGTTTGTATACTGTATTAATCATTTCAAATACTTATCATGGAAAGCCTTATCTTTGTGTGCAAAACAAACACCAAAATGTAGTGGGCTGGTACCATTAATAAATAATGAATTGGCAAAAACTAATTGTATATTTGGAAAATGGATAGAGCATTCAAGTAGAATTAGTGCAAATGGTGAATGTTTGAGGAAAGCTGTAAAGGTAATATGCAGTAGAATTGATTTGCGTGTAGTATTTAGAGATTTTGAGATCCTACCATTAGGATTTGAGTGTTATCATCATAGGAGGTTAAAATAATGACGTCTAATGTGTGATTGTATTGAGTAACTATTGCAGTCCTTTCCTGGAAATAGGCCATAACATATGCACATATGCGGTAATAAACAATGTGTACTCATGAGTTACTCTATCCTATAGAAGTAATTGGGCTTCCCGATTTAAATCTAAGAGGTGTGTAAGTATTACACACAGTAATAAGAAAAGATTCAATGTGTAAAATTTCATTTATTTTTATAAATAAAGTGTTTAAACATACATTTAGTATTTATAAATGCATTTAAAATAATAATATCAGTGGTATTTTGGATGGAGTTGTAATAGTTATCACCAGTTGAACCATAACCACAACTTAAGGTTTACTTACTGTACTAAATCAATGTATAAAACAGACACAATTTATAAACTATAAAATGGTAAATATAAAAAGTTAAGTATAAAAAAATATTAAGGCATTCGTTTGGACGGAATGTAATTATCTACTTTAGCTGCAAAATGTTCACACCATTTACAAAATTAACTACTACTATAATCAGCTCGGCGAACCTTGATCCCTATGACAGTTCATACTAGTGACGGGTCGTGTCGATATATCGCAACTTTTTATAGGCAAAGGCGTGACTTGCATTCAGCCACATCGATAAACATGTTTTTAAAATATAATCTACATTACTATAATTATAATGCTTGTTATATTTACAAGTATCCGTGTATTTGTATATGGGGTTGCCAATATTCCGATGCAGAGGTAACATGGTCGGACTGTATAATTTTAATGTGAATTAAAATTTTAGTTATAGCAACACTATCTGATCTGTCACTACGCTAGTACTGTCAGTTCGCTACGCCAGTACGAGTGCTAACGCCTTGTATGCGCCACGTGTTTTCTTGTGTCAACGGAATCCTTTGTTTGTTACTATTGTTGTTTTCTGTTTTTGTTATTGTTGCTGTTTTGTGTTTGTTGGTGTTTCAAAATGCCGAAAAGACTGAGAAAAACTGTACTCAACAGTGAAACGCGGGAGTTTGTTGTACGCTTGCGTGACTATTTTGCTCGCGAACTACAAAATGGCGGACCTTTGTTGCCACTTGACAACGTACGCGACCGTGTTGCTGATGCTTTGGGAATTGGCAAAGCTACCGTTTCCCGAATTACAAAGGAGAAGTTCGGCGAATCGTCGATGGAGGAGAACAAATTATCAACTCCAAAGAAGAAAAAACATAATAGGGCACGACCCGTAACTAACCCCGATGATTTCGACATGGCAGCGATACGAAACCATATTTACGGCTATTATTTTCGAGGTGAACTGCCGACTTGCACAAAATTATTAGCGTCGCTGAAATCGGCTGATTTATTTAAAGGTGGATTCACTTCTCTCAGACAAGTTATAAAAAAATGTGGATTTCGTTATGGGAAGTGTGACAAAAGAAAAGTGATAATGGAGCGGAAGGACATTGGATTGATGAGGTGTGATTTTCTACGACAAATAAAAATCATCGAGAACTGGGACAAGGTGGTTTATCTGGACGAAACGTGGCTCAACGCCAATCACTCAGTCTCCAAAACATGGACAGACGACACAGAGAAATCCTGTACCAAAGCACCAGAAGGCAAGGGCCAGCGTTTGATTATCTGCCACGCTGGCACAGCCAAAGGTTTTGTACCTAACTGCTTGTGGGCCTTCAAATCCGTGAAAACAAGTGATTATCACGAAGAGATGAATTTTGAGAATTTCAAGAAATGGTTCACAAAACTATTAGACAATTTAAACGAGCCCCACTACATTTTAATGGACAACGCCCCATACCACTCTGTGCAAATTAATAAAGCGCCTACCGCGAACAACAATAAAGGCGAAATAATAGAGTGGCTGCAAAACAATGGTGTGGCAGCTAATACTCAAATGCTGAAAAAGGAATTAGTTAGATTGTTGAACCTTCATAAACAGCAAACAAAGAAGAAATATTTCTTGGATGAGATGGCAAAATCAAAAGGGCACACCGTGATTCGGCTACCGCCCTACCACTGCCAATATAATGCAATCGAAATGATATGGGCGCAGATCAAAGGTGGGTTGATTTGTATTTATTTTAACATGTTTTTATTTAGGTCACTGGTGACTGTCTAGTCGGCTAGTACTATTTAAAGCTATTTTATTTCACTAGCAAATTGCATTTTTATTTTTATCCATGTGCTTATATCAATTACACACTTTTAACGTACAAAATTATGTACTTATAATGTACTTACCCCGATCTCGCTCTTTGACTTTGCATCATTTTCAATCTAAACCATTATTGTTTCAGGTTGTGCAGCCAGGCTTAACACCACTCCACCATTCACAGCTAATAAAATGCTTACGTTGCTACAAGAGGCATGTAGTCAAGTGACTCCGGACAATTGGAGGAAAGTGGTTGAAAAGACGAAAAAGCTATGCTTAGATGATTGGAATCGAGACGTGCGATACGACAATATAGTAGACCAGCCGTTTTTCATAAACATAGGAGAAAGCAGCTGCAGTTCGGATTCCGAGTCTGAGACGCAATCGGTGACACCATTGTCAGATTCAGATTAATGTATATTAAAAAATCATAAATAAACCGCTTTTGTTTTATTTGAGTAGGTATATACAATAAATTTGTTAAATCTCCTTTATTTTATTATCGCAAACAACTTAAATGATTATAAATCTGACACTAAGAGCGTAGGTGCTCTATTGATGTATTTTGTACACTCGTTTCCATTTTCGATATTTGTTTATCGATACTTTTCCGCACTAGTCGATATCTTCCAAACGGAGTAACTTTTGCAGGACGTCAACGTAAAGTCTGATTGAGATAATTTCTTGTAAGTGTTAATAATTATTATAATTCCAACGGGATATTATTGTAATTGCATATATCTGCCTAAAATTAATAAATATCATTTTTAGACACCGCCAATTCGATTATAATATAACGGTGACGCTACTACAAGGTTGTGTCGTGGGAATAACTGTCAGTGTCATAGGGATCAAGGTTCGCCGAGCTGATTATAATTGGTACTTAAGATATTATCAAAATTATTTCAGATCTAACTGTATTCATTATAACATACAAGCAGCTCTTATTAATTGCTAGAAAACTGCAGCTCTCAAGGTTCAAACAAAAATGGAACCTTGTAATATAAAGGACAATCAGATGGCGGGCTCTTGTCTATGCCTACCCTAGAGAGAAATGTTTGTAACTGTCAATATAACATAAGCACAACCAATATGTGTTGTCATAAAAATATTAATTGCATACTAGAGTGTACAATGAGAGATTTGATAGTCTCATAAAAGCCAATAAAAAATATGTCACACTCTAAAGGCCTCTTCAAATGGAAGTAGGCTTCGTCATTCAGTCAATAAAGTTACTTCAAGTAAAAATTATTTCAATAAAGCTACCACATGTAATAATTACCTCAATAAAGCTACCAAAAATATTCCTAGAGCTAAAACTGTTCCTATAACCCCATTTCTGTAAGCATGTGACAAGAAATCAGGGTCCGAAGCTACGTAATACGATGCTTGTGGCGCATCACAGGATATGATTCGAGCAGCTCGTATGAGCGCAGAGCCACCAACGATTTCGGCTGAACGCTTGCTGTGAGCTAAAGGCTTTAGGCGTACGGCAACATCGCTGAATATCAGGTCTGAGTACGGAGGCTGTGAGTAAAACATGCTAAAACTGTAACAATAAGAGACATGTATTATAGTGTGTGTGTGTTACGCACTTTACTGTAAGTCTGTCCTGGCCTTCAATTCTAAGCAAGACCATTGTCATGCCACAGACAATGCAAGATTTTCTTATCTCATAAGTGAGCGTTCCTTAAATAACTTAATATCAACTTTTAGTAGTTGCTTGTATGTCCCCACCAAGATTTCAGGGGTCAGTCCAATAGTAAGCTGTTACGCCTGCTGTTGGTGTATCTCGTCCTTCAAGGGATTGGCGGTCAGATGGGAGGTGACCCCGTAAAAGCCCTTTGAATTCCAGAGTCAGGTTTTTTACTTTTATGCTTTAAGTTAATGAATTGTTACCTAAAGTCATCTGAAGTAGCAGCTCCATAGAATTGTTGCGCATATATCATGAGATTCGAGTAAGTGTCCAGTTCTGTATGGTTGGGTCTGCCCATCATTACATTCCCAGGAACTTTGCCAAGGTTGCAGTGTTTGTATTCGTGCATCTTCGCGCGGGTACCTGTGTTAAAAAATTTACATGTTAAAGGCAGGTTTATTAACATGTATTTTGAAAAAGTAGTTTCAACATCTTTGGTAGTTGGGATTAAGTCAATCGCTAGACTGTCAATTGGTCATATTATATTCTGACTCGTCGTCGGGCAGCAGGTCGCGCGCCCACCACTCGCGGCGGCGGCCGGACGACACCTCGGCGGGCGCGGTGTGGCGCACGAAGGCCACGTCGCCGCCGCCCTCCACCATGTACCGCCCGGCCCACTGTCCCCCCTAGCGCACGTTACCGTCGGGGCACAAGAGCTGCAGGTCGTCGGGCAGCAGGTCGCGCGCCCACCACTCGCGGCGGCGGCCGGACGACACCTCGGCGGGCGCGGTGTGGCGCACGAAGGCCACGTCGCCGCCGCCCTCCACCATGTACCGCCCGGCCCACTGTCCCCCCTAGCGCACGTTACCGTCGGGGCACAAGAGCTGCAGGTCGTCGGGCAGCAGGTCGCGCGCCCACCACTCGCGGCGGCGGCCGGACGACACCTCGGCGGGCGCGGTGTGGCGCACGAAGGCCACGTCGCCGCCGCCCTCCACCATGTACCGCCCGGCCCACTGTCCCCCCTAGCGCACGTTACCGTCGGGGCACAAGAGCTGCAGGTCGTCGGGCAGCAGGTCGCGCGCCCACCACTCGCGGCGGCGGCCGGACGACACCTCGGCGGGCGCGGTGTGGCGCACGAAGGCCACGTCGCCGCCGCCCTCCACCATGTACCGCCCGGCCCACTGTCCCCCCTAGCGCACGTTACCGTCGGGGCACAAGAGCTGCAGGTCGTCGGGCAGCAGGTCGCGCGCCCACCACTCGCGGCGGCGGCCGGACGACACCTCGGCGGGCGCGGTGTGGCGCACGAAGGCCACGTCGCCGCCGCCCTCCACCATGTACCGCCCGGCCCACTGTCCCCCCTAGCGCACGTTACCGTCGGGGCACAAGAGCTGCAGGTCGTCGGGCAGCAGGTCGCGCGCCCACCACTCGCGGCGGCGGCCGGACGACACCTCGGCGGGCGCGGTGTGGCGCACGAAGGCCACGTCGCCGCCGCCCTCCACCATGTACCGCCCGGCCCACTGTCCCCCCTAGCGCACGTTACCGTCGGGGCACAAGAGCTGCAGGTCGTCGGGCAGCAGGTCGCGCGCCCACCACTCGCGGCGGCGGCCGGACGACACCTCGGCGGGCGCGGTGTGGCGCACGAAGGCCACGTCGCCGCCGCCCTCCACCATGCAGCGTACGGCACCCACGTGGCCGAAGTAGTCCTCGCTGGCGTCTCGGCGACAACGTCTGGACGGTAATTACAACACAAAAACAAAACATTTAGGAGCTCCCCAGCAGTGACGTCATTCATCGTCGTCGTTAAACTTGTAGAACATCATACAGTACCTGAAGGAAGCGCCATGGCAAAGATGACACAGGTTGTCGTGTGGCACAGTACCAGAGTCTACGTACTCCATACTGAGAGCGCCGGGGGCGCAGGACTTTGTGAAGTATTCCGCCGCTGCGTGAGCTCCGTCACAACCGTATGGTCTGTATAAAAAATATGTGTTTTGTTGAACATGCTTTTTCACACAATATTCGTCTTATGGCCACTGCTAAATTGGACTGCTCAACTCGAACTCAAAGCTGGATTGAAGATTGCATTGGTTGCGCTGCGCCTCTGCAGCGATTGCGCAGCGGAGACGTCGCGAATTTATAGTGAACTTACAATATACTGACAATACACTCAGTAACAAAATGGATTCCGACGAGGAAACACTGTTGTTGGCTTTGTTAATGCGAAGCCGCCGGAGACAGAAACAAAAGCGTCGACAAATTTGGGAAGATCCATAATCGATCCGAAGATCCATAATGTTATTTTTCAAACGAATAAATGAATCCATTTTGTTACCGAGTGTATTGTCAGTGTATCGTAAACTCCCTACGAATCCGCAACGACTCCGATGCGTAACCGAGGCGTCTGCCCCGCCCCGAAACAGCTAGTATAATTCATTCTCAAAAAACCTACGGACCTGATCCATCCGTTAGACATAAGATACGCGAGCGGGTACATCCAGCCGGCGGCCGTTCCCAGTCCCGTGTGGCAGGTATTCTTGCCGCGAAGGTAAGTCAGGTCTGTATCCGGGTCTTGCTCTTTGGCAACCGCGACTGCGTAGTACCAATCGTCGCCACTGCTGTAAACCTGTTACGAACAAGTTCTTTTTAAATTTATTAATAGTCAATCAATGACTATAAAAAATCCAGTTTATTTCGGCCCCATTGCTTCTGGTACTTACACGCCGTAGTTGAGAGCCGAGATGGCGTGCGGTTTTAGTTGGTTCTAGTCCTACATAACTATCGCTAGCCGGCCGACGTGTATCCGCACGAAAATAAAACGAATGGATTAGGCACTGTGTCTTAGATACACGAAAAGTAATTGGCTATTGGAGAAAGAAAATATGTGCACGCACCTCTCTCCCTTACAGTAATATACGAAACGTAACTCGCTCTGTAACTTCACTAACTTTTATCTCACTCTCAACTTCCGTTCGCCTCGTCAGATCACCCTTTTCGTAACGCTCTCGTCACGCATTCACCAGTTTACCCCCAAATCAAGCGTGCGAAAAGAAATTTTACTTCAAATATGGTACGTACTTCCTGCATGAAGGGTACGAGGCGGTGATTAGCAGCAGCGTGCAGCATGTCTGCCGCGTCCAGTAGCGCGAAGTCGGCGGAACCCTCGGCCACGGCGCGCTCACAGTGCCGCGTGCTGTGGCCTCGCCAGCACACCAGTTTGGGTGACAGCGATGCTGCTGATAACGCCACCTATGGACCGATTAGTTATAGGAGCATATTTCACAAAAACGGCACGGAAATGACCACCGGAATGTAGGGCCGGACGCCATTTTCGGAGATGGAATAATATGTAGTTCCACACTCTATTAAAAAAAGCGGACGCATATTGCTTTTTTGGTCAAAAGGAATAGTTAAAAAATATTATGTATCATTAGAATGTGTGAGCTCACCTCACCGCTCATAAGGATACACAATACTCGTTATGGCGCGCAACCTAAAATCTCAAACGACCAAAGGACCGCATCCCACCACTGAGGAAGGAAGACAGGAGTTGGGCTAGAACTGATGCTGAAAAATCAACAGTTTTCGCAGAACATCTGGCTAAAGTCTTCACACCACTACCTGGTGCCAGCCCCAGTGGAGACGAGGAAATACTGGAATATCTACAATCACCATGTCAGCTTTCGCTCCCCTTAAAAGCAGTAAGCCCTAAAGAGATATGTCAGGAGATTAAATCACTGCCACATAATAAAGCACCGGGCTATGATTTACTAGATTCCGTATTACTGAGCAACCTGCCGAAGATAGGTGTTATGTTCCTAGTGATCCTCTTCAATGCATGCCTGAGACACTCCCACTATCCATGGCAGTGGAAACTTGCGCAAGTAGTCATGATCCTGAAACCTGGAAAACAACCAGAGGAAGTCTCATCCTACAGACCAATTAGCCTTCTCTCTGTAATCGGCAAACTATTCGAAAGAATTATTCTGAACAGAATGCGACCCCACTTGAACACCATTCTCCCCGAACACCAGTTTGGATTTAGACAGAAGCATGGAACCATTGAGCAGGTCCATAGGTTGACAGACACAATCAGCTACGCGCTGGAAAATAAAAAATATTGCTCAGCTGTCTTCTTGGATATAAGCCAGGCCTTCGACAGAGTCTGGCATGACGGTCTACTATTTAAGATAAAAAAATACCTGCCTCACTCGTTCTACAACATCCTTAAAAGCTACTTAGATAAAAGATGTTTTGAGGTTAAATTTAACAACGTTACGTCGGACATGTTTGAAATTCAGTCAGGAGTGCCCCAGGGGAGCATTTTGGGACCTGTACTATACCTCATCTTCACGGCTGACGTGCCGGTTGACAATAACACCCTTATTGCCACGTACGCCGATGATACAGCAATAATGTCAGTACACACAGCCTGAGATAGCATCAAAAAACCTACAGAAGCACATTTTCGAGATTGAAAAGTGGCGGACAGCTTCGAGAATAAAGGCTAATCAAAGTAAATCGGCTCATGTCACATTCACCTTGAGAGTCGGCGACTGTCCACCAGTCACGCTAAATGGAGAACAAATTCCACACGACACTAACGCAAAGTATCTTGGCATGTACTTAGACAGAAGGCTAATCTGGCAGAAACATATATGGGCCAAGAGGAAAGCCCTGGACACAAAACTTAGGACCATGTATTGGCTGATCGGTAAAAAGTCACAGTTGACAAATGAGAGCAAAATGGCAATCTACAGGACTATACTGAAGCCGGTTTGGACATACGGAATAGAGCTCTGGGGAACAGCGAGCAACAGTAACATCGAAATCCTGGAAAGGTTTCAGACCAAAGCAATTAGATCCATGTTTGGCATTCCAAAATGCATCTCAAATAAATACATCCTGCATGATCTGGGGCTCAACACTGTGAAATTAGAAATCGCTGCCCGTAGCCAAAACTACCAAAAGAAATTAAACGCCCATGTTAATGCTCTAGCCGCTAAATTAACGGGTTCTATAAGTCACACAAGACTGAGAAGGAACAGCGTTCCGAATCTCATGAATCGATTTGCTGTACCACAGTGAGAATGGTCAATGGACAATTCCCCACGGCTGAAAGAACCAGACACAAGCCGATCAAGACAAAGAAGCAGCTAAATGTCTTTGCCAGACAGATCGCTGCGTTGAGCGGGATAAACTAAAAAAAAAAAAAAAAAAAAAGAATGTGTGAGGTGTGGATCATAGTGACTTTTTATGGAATTTGTGGTGTTCTGAATTCAGATGGATATTCAGGATATGTGCGGTGCGGCAAACCCTAATAAGGCAATTATAGGACTCTTTTTTTCCACCGGCTTCCCTTCTGGAATTAATTTCAACATTGATAAAGATGACCCTGTAATACCTGTTACAGGTTAGTTTAATAAGATTTGAAACCATATTCAATTAGTGTGTAACTTAAATTACTATGTTTGAATTAATAAATATTATCTTATCTATAACTCTACCTACCCTCATCTTGCCACATTTATCCATTTCTTGGTCGCTAGTGACGCAAAGCGTGGCTCGCTTCACGGGACAATCTCTGATGCCATGTACTGCTTTCTCTGCCTGGCTCCCTACATATGCATTGTTCAATATGTGCTTAGCAGCTTGTTGCTCTTCAGTTAATATTCGGAAGTTTATGGTAGCATCCTAGGGTCAAAAATATAAAAAAATAGTTTGAAGTAGTTTTACACCTGTAATAAGATTCAAATGTGGTGACTACGCAGATTCAAACTATCGTCCTGAAGGTCAATTCTCGTAACACAAGACTATTCAAAATTTAGCCTCGATTCAATCTCAAATCTCCCAAATGTCAAAAAACTATCACGATTTCTATGAAAATTGTGTCTGGGTTTCGGTCTTGTGTCTATAATTTTTGACATTTGGGAAAAACCCATGAGAGTACCATTTTTGACATTTGGGAGATTGACAATAGATTGAGTCTGAATTTTGACAGATATAAATAACGAGAATTGGCCTTCTGGATAGCAGAATACGTAGTCTTAGGGTGACATAAGAGCTACTTGCCACTAATCACATTTCTAAATTAATGTATTACTGGACATTTACTTAAAACACAATAGTTAAACTAAGACATTCATAACAAGACATTCATATTACCTGTAGGAGCAAATCAGTGGTTATGTTAGACTTGAATAGTCGGAACACAGGTTCAATGAGTTGACCGCCTGAGTCAACACGGGGTTTGTATGGTGTCATTGTGTCTTTTCTAAAATAGATAAAAGAAAAGCTTTCAGGAATTGTATCTTATGAGGCATTTACACGGGAAGATTTACGTCATGCAGTGAGTCGCTTCACAAATTGTCTCACCCAGTCACAGCTCTAACTCTTTACAATAGATACAAGAGACTAAAAACGCATGCGATTTTGAGTACAATAGATGTTGTTCGTGTAGAGAAATCCGAAATCGTCTACAACTGATAATTTACACGGTTGATTTTGGTCACGAGTCGCATGCGGCCGGTCGCCAGCCGTGCGGCCAAATCGAAAGTACACAATTATGAGTCTTGGGTCTTGCATCTTTAGTCACCTGGAGCCTGTGGCTTAGCCGGATTGCCATTTACACAGTCGATTTTCGCCTTGCGGCAATTATCGTACGGCTTTAGTCGCCCGTGACAAACCCTCATTAGCAGTGGTTATATAGTTATAACATAAAACATACTAACTTTTCATTGTCCTCCTTAGTTTGTCTGTTGTTATAGTTGAACTTATCCCTATTGTATGGGTCGTATTGATACCTCGACTGTTCTGTCGTTGAGTACGAGATGTAGGGGCTGGCCTGATACATGTTTGAACTACTGTTGTAGTTTTTGTTTAGAGAATTTGGCTCGCCGTAAAGTTTGTAGACCATTTGGAAGAAGTTTTGAAATCTGAAATAAAAATAAAATTAATTATGAAACCTACCTCTAGAATTACCCAAGATCAATAGCTTTTTTATAGATTAGATACACTCAGTATGTCTGTCGTCATACCTTTTCCGCTGCTCCATAGATGCTGCACTGCTGGTGACTATTGCGTCAGCCGGTGCACGGCCCCAATTACAATGTTCAGATTCAATCACTGGTCGGCGTGTGCCATCTCGGCAGAGTAGTTCGAACTGGTCCTCTGTCACTCCACCTATAAAAATATTTACGGGTAACACGGCCCATCCGAATAGGGTACAGGAAATATGGTAATTATTTATTATACAATAAAATTCAAATCAAATTCAATTAAAAAATGCTCTATATTACAATCTATATCTGCGACTTTAATATTATTGCGCGGAACCATAAAACTTATCTGAAATAAAGTATTTCAAGTTAAACCTAATAACATCAGTTATCTGCAGTAAAAATCTCATCAAAATCGGCCCACCTACTCTGGAGATAGACAGACAAACACTTTAACTTACCAAGTATAGTATGTGATAGCAAAGCATGCTGCACAGTAGTATCTCGTACAAATGCAATTTCTCCTGAGTTGTTGGCTATGAGGCATCGTAGAGCTCCTTCATACCCAGCATAAGGATCCGCTAAAGTGCACCGTACTCCTGCACCACCCTTACAGAGTTGACATAATCTAAAAGTTAAATTAAGAATGTAGTCGAAGCACGTCATTCCAAAATTAACTTGCTGCAACTATTCAAAACTTACTTATCAGAGTTATCACCAATTGGATTGTACATATCCTTTAATGAATTTGGTGCGCAGGATTCTCCGAAGAACTCTATTGCAGATTTCACATGGTTGTTGCAGTCAGTTGTCTTCAGACCACCATTTTGCATTAGCTAAAACAATTTGTACATTTGTACAGAGTTGTACTGGCCACGTTCATTATAAAAATGCTAGCCTTAGTAACTTTCGCGGAAACGGCACTGTCGGACCGATTGCCTTATTATAAAACAGGTTGAACTGTAAGATCTTACGAGTATCATATCACGTGTATCTTTTATCATTTGTGATCTTTTTTTTTTTTTATACCACTTAGTTGGCAGACAAGCACACGGCCCACCTGATGGGAAGCGGTTACCGTGGCCTATGGACGTATGCAACACCAGGTGTGTCACACTTGCGCTGCCGACCATGAAGAAACCTTCTGATGCCCCTCTTGAAGAACCCTATATTGTAGGCGCTTGGGAAAACTGCAGCAGGGAGGTTACGGAGGCTACGGGCATCATGTCAAACAATTCATCTGAGCACAAACCATTGTATAGGCGGTTGCAAATGACTTCGGTATTGGACGTCACTTGAGATATCGACACCAAGGATCCCGATACTCGTGGAGATGGTAAGTGGTGTGCCCAGGCATTGCGGCGCTACAATGAATGGGGTTTTCTTAGCGGTGAATACACATACTTGTGTCTTAGTGGGGTTGATTTGGACTAGGTTTAGTCGTCCCCAATCGGATACTCCAGAGAGAGTAGTCTCAATTTCAGACACAAGTTGTTCGCGACTCTTCTCCACCTCGGACTGAGGGATATTTGCACCTCCCGTGTAACACGTGTCCCCGGTACTGTCGTACGCATAACAATGAATGGAGCCATCAGACAGTATGTCATTGATATGCAGCAGAAACAGCGTCGGAGACAACACGGAGCCTTGTGGGACACCAGCGTTTATGTTCATGCGGTCCGAGCAGCTGCCTTCGACGACGGCTTGGATGCTTCTGTTGGACAAAAAGCTGGAGATCCATTCGCACAATCCCTCGGGGAGTCCATAATATGGCAACTTCGTAAGAAGACTTTTGTGCCAGACCCGATCGAAGGCCTTCGCTATATCGAGGCTGACCGCTAGTGCCTCACCGCGATTCTCTATGGCTTGCGCCCACCGGTTTGTGAGATACACAAGAAGGTCACCGATAGAGCGACGGTGGCGAAAGCCGTACTGTCGGTCGCTCAGTAGATCGTTTCCTTCAAGGTACCTCAGGAGCTGTGTATTAATAACACGCTCCATAACCTTCGAGAGAAGGGAGGTTATAGCGATAGGCCTGTAATTGGTCGGATCTGTCCTGTCACCTTTCTTAGGTACATGGTGCACGAATGCAGTCTTCCACGAGGCCGGGACCTGCCTCGCAGAGTATGAGAGTGCGAAAAGGCGTGTAAGTACAGGGCACAGCTCGGGGGCACAGTGCTTAAGCACTATCGCCGGTATACCGTCCGGCCCACTCGACTTCCGAACATCTAGGGACTTAAGCTCGCGCCGGACCACCCGTTGCGTGATTTTAACTTCGGTCATCGAAGCACTACAGTTGGGGATGATGGGTGGTTCGGCGTTCCCGTCGTTCATAGTCGAGTTTGACGCAAAGAGATTACCCAAAAGATCGGCCTTCTCCTTAGCGCCGTGGGCCAGACTACCGTCGGATTTTTGCAGCGGCGGAAGGCAAGACTGGCAGAAGTTTCCCTCGGCAGCTTTAGCGAGCGACCAAAATGCACGACTGCCAGATGGGTAGCGCGCAAGCTGTTCGCCAATTCTGCCGATGAACTCAAACTTTGCTCTAGACGTTGCCTTTTTACTGGACCTTGAAGCAGCATTCAACTTCCGCTTCACTTCAGCGATGTTCGGATCCTTATTGGCAAGAGCCGTGGTCCAAGCCTTGTATGCAGATTGCTTGCGGTCTCTAGCTTCCCTGCAAGGCCTATTAAACCACGGGCGTTTGCTCGCTCCTGTCGCGACCCAGCGGTTCGGGATGTAGCATTCCATACCCATTAGAATCGCGTCAGCGACTGCTGTTGCACAGGAGCTTGGATCATCAGAAGTGAAGCAAAGCTGCCTCCACGGGTACGACGCGAAGAATTCTCGCAGTCCGTCCCAGTCTGCCGACTTGTAGTGCCACACGTGCCGCCACTGAGGTGGCCGCGGTGGTTCAGGCCGCGCGAGTGTAACTTGCGCCCGGACGAGGCTGTGGTCCGAATTACCGAGAGGTGCTTCCACCCTTATGGAGTAATCATCCGGGCGCGTAGTCAGCAGAAGGTCCAGTATAGAGCTTCTGTGGGTCTCAATTTCTGGTGTTCTAGTGATAGAATGCACCAGTTGAGAGAGCCCATAGGTCAGAGCGAAGTCATGAGCAGTCCTTCCCGCGAAATCAGTCCTTGGAGACCCCAGCCACTCCACGTGGTGGGCGTTGAAGTCCCCCAAGAATACTAATTCCGCAGTGGGGTACTGCTCAATTACGCTGTCCGCCGACCGCTGCAGATGCTGAAACAGTTGAGCTGTGCCCAGGTCACCGCTATGAGACCTGTAAAGGCACGTATAGATACGGGTGGGCCACCGTGATCTATGCGTACCCATAAAGTTAACAGGTCCCTATCCTCAAGACCCTGGAGACGGCGGCAGCAAATATCATCCCGGACGTACAAGCATACCCCGGCGCGACTCATAAAGTTATGCTCGAGTTTAGTCGTTATGTCTATATGTATGTTATGTGTTGTGTTGTGTAGTTATGTCGAGTTTAGAGTTAGAGAGTTAGGTAGGCTGTATCGGCCGGGCATGATATTTGCGTCTGATATGATGATGGTGCCGCTGTGGTATCGTTTCTCTTGCTTTTAATACTTTTCATGTTTGAGATGGGGGGAGGGGGAGGAAGAAGCTAAAAAGAGATTCTGTGCCTCCAGTGTAGAAGACAAAGCAAGGCGTCCTACCCCCACAGACAAGTTGGGGTTGTGTGACTGGCTGGCGCGATGGGCGGAAGGGCCCCCGGTCCCCTCCCAGATACTGAAGCCGAGTCCACTCCGGTCTCCTCCTCCGGCACGGCTACAGCACCGGGAACTTTACACAGGCTGCTGGTTCAGCCTCCTGGGGCGGAGATTAAGTAATCCCCCCCAGGTTCGGGAACCGTACAGCCTGCGGGCGGCCAGCGGATAACCGTTTCACCGGGTCTCCCTGACCACCGCGCCAACATTTCACGCCCCCACCAGTCAGTGGGGTTAATTTAAACCTTTGGTCTTCTCACTGACAGCACAGAACCTCTCCAGTGAGCTCTGGCTACCCTACTCACCGCCGGGAACACAACACAAGGTTATTATAACCGGGGTATTCTGTAGGGCGGAGGTACTTACCCAGACGGACTGCTCAATTTTGGACGGGAGATACCGTCATGTCCTACCTCCAATAATTTCTAACTACAAATTTATCTTTTATTTGTTGGGAATCGAATCTCTCTACAAATTTGGTCCTTCGAGTCAGATATCCATATGGATATGGTTCATCAAAACCAATAGATTAAAATATGACGGTAACGAGTCAATGCACATTTCAAAATGTAGTAAATGCTGTATTTTTTTTTTTTTCAGATATTTTATTATTATTATTAGTTAGCAGGTAGGCAGTCGTAGACAACTGTATCCAGTTTCCATTTTCTTTCCTTCTATTTCTTTAGTTTGAGGTAAAATGTATCAAGTCTGTTTTTAAACAGGTTGATACTGTCAGCAGAGACTACATTTTCTGGGAGCTTGTTCCACGTTCTGACTACTTTGTTACTGATGAAATGTCTGTGAGGATTGTTGTTGGAGAAGCTAGTGCACAACTTCAGATGGTGTCCTCTTAAATGTGCACTCTCGTTACGAATAAAGAGGGCATCAAAGTTCTTTATATCGTAGAATCCATTCAAGATTTTGAATGTTTCTATTATATCTCCACGATTTCTCCGTTCCTTCAGTGTTGCGAGTTTTAGTATTGACAAACGTTCCTCATATGTCCGCTGTTTGAGATTCCTAGGTACTTTAGTAAATCTTCGTTGCACTCCCTCTAAGAGATCAATATCCTTAACGAAGTGGGGACTGCAGACTTGAAATGCGTATTCCAAGATAGGTCTTATAAACGTTTTATGTATCTTCAGCACCATTTCTGGAGTTAAGGTTCCAAACGCTTTCCTGATGAGGTAGATTAGTCTGTTTGCCTTCTTGGTAACCGATGTTATATGGGCCTCCCACTTCAGATTTTCGGTAATCATCACGCTCAGATCTGTCTGAACTCTGACATCCATAAGTTGTATGCCGTTTACTGTGTAAGTGTGATGAGGATTCCTATTTCCTATGTGCAGCACCGTGCATTTCGAGGCATTCAGATTAAGGAGCCATTCCTTTGACCAGTTTGCTATTCTGTCTAGATCTGCTTGGACATCTTCATAATTGATCAAAGGATTTGCGAAGAGCTTGGTGTCATCGGCAAAGATACTGACATTACTTCTCAAGGAGTAGGGTAGGTCAAAAGTGTAAATAATATACAGCACCGGGCCTAAAACGGACCCTTGCTGCACGCCACTGGTTATCATTCGTTGGTCTGATAGACTTTCGCCCACCTTCACACGGAAGGATCTTTGTTGTAGAAATGCACTGATCCAGGCTAGCAACTTTCCACGAATTCCAACAAAGTCCAGTTTATATAAAAGTCTTCTAATCGGAACTTTATCGAAGGCCTTTTCGTAATCCAAGTAGATTACGTCTGTAGGCTTTCTGATATTAAAATCTTTCGTCCACGACGACAAACACGACAGTAGACTGGATATAGTGGAGCGATGTGGGCAAAAACCATGTTGCTGGTCAGGTATAACAAGATGGTTAGTAAGAAAGTCCCTAATGTGTTTCACAATGAGTTTTTCCATGACCTTGCAAGCTACACATGTCAAACTAATGGGTCTATAGTTAGAAGGTTCCAGTTTGCTTCCTTTTTTATATATAGGCGTTACATTTGCAGTCTTCCACAGTTCCGGCAATATCCCTGTGTCGTACGATGTTTGCATAATGGTTGCTAAGTGATCCGCAAGGTCGCATTTTTGTAATATGACTACAGGGATCTCATCCGGTCCTGTTGAAGAATCTGTCTTCATTTCTTTAATGGCGTTTTGAATTTTATCCTTGGTGAACACGAGGTCGCCAATGGAGTCTGAGACTCGGACTACTGGATCCAAAGTAGGCAGTTGGTTAGGTGGTTCTATTTGATAGACACTTGCAAACTGTTCTGCAAATGCTTTGGCAATTTCATCAGATGTTGTTACAGTTTCTCTTCGGGAGTTACACAAAACTGTTGGGATGCTTATTTTTGATGTAACTTGTTGCCTTATGTAAGAATAGAATTTTTTTGGTCCAGCTTGCAGTATACCCTTTTCATAAGTTATACGTGCCTTTCTATTATGGTTTATAAGTTTGTTATTGATTTTCCTATACTCTTCGTAAGTTTCAGAAAGTCCAGTCTGGGTGTATCTATTCCACAGTGCCATTTTCTGTTTTATTAATTGCTTCGTGCCTTCGGATACCCAAGGCTTATTCATAGTATGGTGTTTGTTTATTATACGAGGTACGTATAGGTTGATTGCTTCTTTAAGTGTGTTATGGAAAGTTTCATATTGGCTTTTGGCACATTTAATACTGGTTGAGCTTTCAGGCGAGAAAGTGTGTAATTTTTTATTAATACTATGAAACTCTGCTCTTTTGTAGTCAAGTCTATGTGTTGGTTTGCGATTTTGTCTAAGTGCCTGCAGGTGTATAGTGGTTAATAGACATGTATGATTGCTCTTCCCAATAGCTGCTTGGTGGTCAATTTTAGCTATTAATGGTGTATCATTGGTTAAGATCAGATTCAGAAAGGATGGTTGATTTCCCTGCCGAAATCTAGTGTGTTTGTCTACCAACTGCTCAAGGTTGCTGGTTTTATACCACTGTACAAAGTTTTCTTCTTTTGGGGTGAGGTATCCACCCACATCTAGTGGCCACCGAACTCCACCAAAGTTAAAATCCCCCATTATAATTACTGTGTTAGTTTCGGACACATTGGTTATATGGGTCAGTAAGATATTGTCCTGATCCAATGTTGAGTCCTGTCCTCGATATAATCCACATAAAAGAAATGTTTTGTTTCCAACATTCAAATCCAGCCATAAACATTCTGATGCTTCATGTTTGATATTGTATTTGGTGTTTAATTGAGTTTTCATGAAATTAGTTTTATTTGAGGAGTAAATTGCTACTCCACTACTTCGTTTACCAATTCTGTCGTCTCTGTATAAGTCATATCCTGGGATTTTTATCATCGAGTCAGGTATATTTGATTTGAGCCATGTTTCCGTTATTATTATTAAATCAGGTTTCAAAGTGTCAGTTCGTGCAATGAATAGATCCAATTTAGAAGTCACTGACTGAATGTTTGTGCAGAGGATTGTAATTGTAATTAGTGGTGCTGCAACCTTTGTATTTTTGGTTATATTAGGATTAGAACGAGCATGCTTGGGGATATTGTGTGTGCAATTTAGTTTTTTGAAAATTATTCTTTACTATAGTGGGATATCCTCGGACATATTTTATGGTAATGTCTGTCTCACCATTATTCATTCGCTTGTTGAGTTCTTCTCTTAGATATGTCATGTACTCTCTTTGCATAGGAGTTAGGTCAGCTGTAATAGATGTAGGCTTCCTTAGCTTACTTCTGTTACGGAATATTTCTAAAGCATCACTTTTACGAGGACAACCTTTAATGGACGAGGTCTGCCAATAGTACACAGTTAGGGGTCACTACAGTCACTTTTAGGGGCACCAAGACGTAAAAGCTTTATCCCATCTAGCTTCACTTTTTTTGTAATTGTGTTCACAATGGCTACACACTCCCTCCTATCATGCTCCCTTCTCTCATCAATAGTATCACTAACCGACTCTGGGACATCGTAGATGATAATGTTGCTGCCTCTATTGGCCCTTTCATTTATCTCTTGGATTGCAGACTCGGTTGCAAGCATACTTTGTCGCACACATGGTGCTGCACTTCTTCAGTTAGCTCATTTAGCTTTTTCATTATCATTGGCAGTTGGGACATAGCAGCTTTACAATCGCCACAAAGAAAGGTCATTCATAAGGTCATTTATAACATCTTCAAGGAAATTTGAATAGATCAAAACCCTTATTATGTGATGTTTATGTTTCCCAAATGGCGTAAGGTTTCGCAAATATTAGATCGTCAACTATGTAACGACGCGCTCTGCGAACGTCGTCACACCTGTTTTAATTCTATTTTTGAACGAAAGGTTTCGGAGCGCGGAGTGAATGACATTTTGACGTATCGCTGTCAAAAGCACCTTTCTTCCTATATTGAGACGGAATGGTCGATATTCATGGCTTCGTAACTTAATTTCAATAAATCTCATAAAAATGAGAGTATTTTGGCCAAAAGGATAATAGTTTGTGTCCTCACAACTATCCTCTTGTGGAATTATAGTTTATTTCTGGTGAGTTGTCATTTTTTAATAAGATTCCCTTTGATGGAAATTCGCCACGCTCCTAATTTGAAAAATAATTGTTAAAATTCTATTGTTTCAGCTCTTAATCTGAAAATATTATGATTTCTTTTGCTATTGGCATTGTTCCAGCAAATTAAGGCGGTAAGTCGCGCAAATTTATAAAAAATTAGGACCTCGTGCCCTATATTGGAGTTTGTTCTAATGACATGAAATTTTATTACAGGTTTCCAAATTGGAACCGCCTTTGTCTTTGCCTTTTCTCTTTTCTTTGGACCTTTTTCGGCGTTCCTTTGTCTTCGGTCATCTGCATTTCCTTATGGAGGGTTTGGACTTTTCACCTCAAACATGGATGTACCGCATGGGCTTAAACGGAAAACTTCGCCTGCTACGAGCTTTCTCGCTGCTGTGTTTACATATACTCGCCGAGGGATGCCGTGAGCTTACTTTAATTATATTTTAAATCTAAACTTCAAAATAACCTAAAAGTGCATTGGTGACATAGAATCATATTGACATAAGATCATTTTGACCTAGCTTATAAAACTCTAATTTTAAATTTAAGGTTAGATATACATTAGGAATGTATCCTTGCAACTATTTCTAAATGCACACTAGAGTGGACAATAAAACCTTAAACCTCACAGTTTGGTTTCATTTAGCTCACCTCCGGAAGATTAAAAGTTTCCAATATCCGCTGATTATCTTAGGCATGTGTATCTCCAAGGCGCCCGAACTTTTATGGTAATGTACTTACAAACCAATTTTTTTTACTTTGTAATAACACATATTTTTTAATTATTACAATTGACTCGCGAACAGGGACATGACAGTGTGCATGTATCTTTATTCCTTGTCACCTTTGCATTATTTTTTACTTTAACATGTTAAGAACAGTGTTTTCTTCATGTATTTTACTGTTACATAACTGTGTATTACAGTAAATCTTTGTTATTGTTTACTTTGCAAAACTAATCATACTACAAGTTAGTACTATTGTTTGTATCTCTCAATTACAGGTGAATGTTTCAATTTGTATAACATGGTTATTGTTATAATTCTTTTATCTTATATAGCTTTTGTTTATTACAGGTAAGATTTTCCACTTAGTAATATTATATAATTACTAGTTCTTAACCTTTATTCACATGTGTGAAAACATAGTAATATTTGAATATTTGCTGTTTACCTTAAGTAGACATAAATAATTTATTTTGTGAATCACTAATGCATTTTTATCTTTATAGGCATTTGACCTAAATAACTTTTGCAACAATAACATTCCATTCTATGAGTTTGTTTGACTTTTGAGTTTAGCGTTTTGCTATCAATGCAATTAACTTCATTCATAATTTAATTAACTTTAATTAGAAACTTTAATTGATACTTTAATTAGAAACTTATAGTGTATTTAATACAACTTTTTATTAGATTTTCACATCCTTTTATAAATCAAACATGGATAAGGAAATACAGGTCCCGCCTTTGTTTGAGAATATTCTAGTTAATGATGTTCCAGTTGGTACTTCTACTCATGAGATGCCTCATGTCATGGCTGATTTGTCTGAAGCTGGTGATCATAGTCTGAGAGCCGCATCTTCATTTAATATGATGAATGTTTTATTGAATGATAATTTGAAGAAAAACTTGCCTTCTGTTACTAAGTTGCCTGATTTAAAACGAAGTAAGCTTTTGTATGATGGTAAATCGTGCGTTAGGGAATTTATTACTCAAGTGGAAGAATATTTCTTGTTTAAAAATTTTAATGAATATTTTTTGGTTAGTTCATTCTCTGATCTTTTGTCAGGCACTGCGCTTAAATGGTTTCGTAGTGTTCGTATTCGTATTGCTTCTTGGCAGGATTTGAAGGCTGCGTTGTTGAAACGTTTTGATAGAGTTGAATTTGATTATCATTTGGAACAGGAACTCCGTACTCGTAAACAAAAGATAACTGAGTCATTACCAGATTTTATTACAGACATAATGGATATGGCTAGCCGTTTGTCTATGCCTGTTTTTGATGCTACCCTCATAACTATTATTAAACATAATATGTTAAATATTTACACACCTTTTGTGTTTGGTAGAACTATTTCTTCTATCGACGAATTTATTAACCTCAGCAGAGAATTAGAGAATTTTGTGTCAAGAAAGAACTTGAGTGAGAATAAAAGTATTAAAAAAGAAAAATATTCTGCTCAAATTAGTGCTGTTAAATCAGATGATTTAACTTGTTTAAAATGTAAGTCCTCTGGACATTCTTATAAAAATTGCCCTACATTTCCAGGTGTAATTTGTTTTAAATGTCACAAGCTTGGCGTCACTACGAAGAATTGCGAAGTTTGTAATTCAAATACTGTTCAGTCAAAAAACGTATCAGGTCCCATCGAGCCCTAGTTTTTGATAAAACTTCTGGTGACTCGATGTTGAAAAAATTTAGCAATGCTCCGAATGAAGCCACTTGTAAGAAAGAATTTAATGATTGGTTGGATTATTTGAAAGTTTTCTTTAATAATATCAGGGCTGCTCCTATTTTGTTTGTTAAACATAAAGACACTAGACCTTATTTAAATTTTAATATTAATAATAAATTTTATTCAGGTTTGTTAGATAGTGGAGCTTGTAGTTGTGTACTCGGTTCTAATATTCATCAAACATTTTTGCAATTAGGTTATGTAACGACGCGCTCTGCGAACGTCGTCACACCGGTTTTAATTCTATTTTTGAACGAAAAGTTTCGGAGCGCGGAGTGAATGACATTTTGACGTATACCTGTCAAAGCACCTTTCTTCCTATATTGAGACGGGATGGTCGATATTCATGGCTTCGTAACTTAATTTCAATAAATCTCATAAAAATGAGAGTATTTTGGCCTAAAGGATAATAGTTTGTGTCCTCACAACTATCCTCTTGTGGAATTATAGTTTATTTCTGCTCTTAATCTGAGAATATTATGATTTCTTTTGCTATTGGCATTGTTCCAGCAAATTAAGGCGGTTTCCAGGTTGGAGCCGCCTTTGCCCTTTGTCTTTGCCTTTTCTCTTTTCTTTGGACCTTTTTCGGCGTTCCTTTGTCTTCGGTCATCTGCATTTCCTTATGGAGGGTTTGGACTTTTCACCTCAAACATGGATGTACCGCATGGGCTTAAACTGAAAACTTCGCCTGCTACGAGCTTTCCCGCTGCTGTGTTTACATATACTCGCCGAGGGATGCCGTGAGCTTACTTTAATTATATTTTAAATCTAAACTTCAAAATAACCTAAAAGTGCATTGGTGACATAGAATCATATTGACATAAGATCATTTTGACCTAGCTTATAAAACTCTAATTTTAAATTTAAGGTTAGATATACATTAGGAATGTATCCTTGCAACTATTTCTAAATGCACACTGGAGTGGACAATAAAACCTTAAACCTCACAGTTTGGTTTCATTTAGCTCACCTCCGGAAGATTAAAAGTTTCCAATATCCGCTGATTATCTTAGGCATGTGTATCTCCAAGGCGCCCGAACTTTTATGGTAATGTACTTACAAACCAATTTTATTTCTATTTCTTTTAATTAGGAGATTACACACTTACTTTTTTTACATTGTCACATGACACCCATTTTTATTATTACATCTGACGCTTGCGAACCAATTTTTTTTACTTTGTAATAACATATATTTTTTAATTATTACAATTGGCACTCGCGAACAGGGACATGACAGTGTGCATGTATCTTTATTCCTTGTCACCTTTGCATTATTTTTTACTTTAACATGTTAAGAACAGTGTTTTCTTCATGTATTTTACTGTTACATGGCTGTGTATTGCAGTAAATCTTTGTTATTGTTTACTTTGCAAAACTAATCATACTGCAAGTTAGTACTATTGTTTGTATCTCTCAATTACAGGTGAATGTTTCAATTTGTATAACATGGTTATTGTTATAATTCTTTTATCTTATATAGCTTTTGTTTATTACAGGTGGGATTTTCCACTTAGTGATATTATATAATTACTAGTTCTTAACCTTTATTCACATGTGTGAAAGCGTGGTAATATTTGAGTGTTTGCTGTTTACCTTAAGTAGACATAGATAATTTATTTTGTGAATCACTAATGCATTTTTGTCTTTATAGGCATTTGACCTAAATAACTTTTGCAACAGTGGCATTCCATTCTATGAGTTTGTTTGACTTTTGAGTTTAGCGTTTTGCTATCAATGCAATTAACTTCATTCATAATTTAATTAACTTTAATTAGAAACTTTAATTGATACTTTAATTAGAAACTTATAGTGTATTTAATACAACTTTTTATTAGATTTTCACATCCTTTTATAAATCAAACATGGATAAGGAAATACAGGTCCCGCCTTTGTTTGAGAATATTGTTAATGATGTTCCAGTTGGTACTTCTACTCATGAGATGCCTCATGTCATGGCTGATTTGTCTGAAGTTGGTGATCATAGTCGGAGAGCCGCATCTTCATTTAATATGATAAATTTTATTCAGGTTTGTTAGATAGTGGAGCTTGTAGTTGTGTACTCGGTTCTAATATTCATCAAACATTTTTGCAATTAGGTTATAAATTTAAACCTTATAAAGGTAACGCTGTTACTGCTGATGGTTCTGCACACAATGTTATTGGAACTATGGTTTTACCTATCACTTGTGATAACTTAACTCAAAATGTAGATTTTTTGATAATACCTTCTTTTGGACCTTCAATTATTTTGGGATTTGACTTTTGGTTGAAATTTAATCTTGCTAAAGACTTATGGAATAATATTACTGTTGAATATGAATCCACTACTTGTGTAAATGCAGTTACTTCTGTTTCTGAACTTTCTCCTTCTGAGAAACACGAGTTAAATAAAATTATTTCACTTTTTGAAAATATTTCTTATGAAAAGAGAGGCTTAGGTCTTACTCATTTAGTTAAACATAAAATTAATGATCCTTGGTATAGAAAAATATTTGTAAATTGTCAAAAGTTTCCTAGAAAATATAAAAATTTCAAAGTTGAATGTGATACTTTGTATAGATTTTGTAAAGATAAATATAATCCTAATAATCGTTTAAATTGGAAAATTGTCATACCTAAAGAACACATCTTAGACACTATTAAATCTAATCATGATGATGTTAATTCAGGACATTTAGGAATTCATAAAACTTTAAATAAATTAAAAATACATTATTTTTGGAAAGGTATGTTTATTGATGTTCAAAGATGCATTTCTTCTTGTGACACTTGTAAAGCTTGTAAATCTTCTACTAATCCACCTCATGGAATTATGGTTAATCCTAAGAAAGTTGATAAACCAATGTTAATGCTTTCTATTGATATTAGTGGAACTCTTCCAAAAGCTTATTCTGGCCACAGGTATATACTTTCAATCATGGATGTTTTTACAAAATATTGTTGGATGTTTCCTATGACTGGTGCTACCACTGGGGTGGTTTGTGGGATGCTTGAAAAAGAAATATTTCTTAAGTTTGGAACACCTAAAATTTTTGTTTGTGATAATGGAAGCCAATTTACAGCTAAGCAGTTTGTGGATTTTCTGAAAAGTTATAATATTAGTAAAATATTTTATAATACTTTATATACACCTCAAAATAATCCTGTAGAGAGATATAACAAAACAGTCGAAACATGTATTTCTTGTTTTGTTAAAGATGATCATAGAACTTGGTCAAAATATTTGCCTCATGTTCAATTAGCTTTAAATAGTAGTGTGAATCTAGCTACAGATTTCACTCCTAATTTTCTCATGTTCGGTAGAGAACTTATTTTTGATGCTTCATTGCACCGTTTTAGTAATTCTTTTGATAACCTCAATCAACTTGATGTTGTTGATAGGTCTTCATTTGCTTTTTCACTTAAATCACTTAGTGATATTTTTATAAAAGTTCAAGCTTCATTGCTTAAAGCTTATAAGCGTAATGCGCGTTATTATAATATAGGAAGGAAGGTCATTTCTTTTGAAGTGGGAGATATAGTGTGGAGGAGAAGTTTTGTGCAGTCTAATGCTCCTGCATTCTTTTCGGCTAAGTTAGCACCTAAGTTTGTTAAGTGTGAAATAATAGATAAAATTTCCTCTAATGTTTATGTTTTAAAAGACCTTAATAAAAACTATACTGGTCGTTATCATATTAAAGACATAATTAAATATTAAAATTATTCTTGTTTTGACAATGTCTATCTTTGTCTTTGGTACTTTGTTTGAAGTATTGAACCCATTAAAAGGTGATGTTTGATAGGTTTAGGGTTCTTGAAAGGTGATGTATGTTAGGAACTTCACAACAATTTATTAATTTCAATTTTAGTTTCCTTCAAAAATAACTTAGGTCATTTTAGGACTTGTTATTGTGTAACTCTACTCCATATTAACAAATAGTTCCACATCAAAAGATCTTATAATTTTTATTTATCTTTGTTGTATAGGATTATTTTCCTGTATATATTTTTATACACTTGTATATTTAATATTGTATATTTTGTACAAATTTAGGAATTTAGTTTCTACTCTAATATAGGAGTGAAATTTAATATTCATTTTCTACATTAAATTCACTTGACTTATTTCCACTCACTTAGGGAATGGAAAATTAAGTTTCTTGAACTTTATTTTTGTACAGTTCTGGGTTATTTTCTTAGTATTAAGATTCTCGGATTGGACGCATTTTATGCATTTTTTACACACCTTGTTATACCATTTTTTGGGAAACTTGTGTCTTACTGGACTTTACAATTTTTTGTGCTATTGTGTTTCATACACATAGTCACACCTTACGCTTTGCGCACGGGAAGCTGGTGGTGTTGAGCCGGTCGTAATTGCCGTTTTTCTCTTTTTGTACGATTGTGTTTTTATACACATTGTTACATTTTTTATGCTTTGCGCACGGGATGTCGGTGGTGTTGTGCCGGTCGCAAATGTCATACTTTTCTTATGCGGTTGTGCTCAGAAAGTCAGTGGTGTTGTACTGGTCACAATTGTCATATTTTCTTTATATTTTGCTTGTGCTCGGAAAGTTGGTGGTGTTATGCCGATCACAATGCTTATAAATATATTATTACGACACTTTTGTTGTGATTTTGTTTTGACGTTTTAGATGTTGGAATAGGAATTTGAAGTCGGCGGCTTTTCAACCTAACCGACAGTGGGAAAACTTCATTGTTCTTACCGATTTTCTTTCAGATTCGGCAGAGTTGGTGCTTAACCGATATCTTGTTAGTTTCATATTTTTGTTTCAGGAATAGCTGGTATAGAGTCGGTGGCGTAGGAGCTCAACCGCACTTTTGTATTGATGCTAGAAGGCTGGTTAAGATCAAGGATTAGATTCGACGGCGTTGGTTGCCTAATCGATATCTGGAATGGAATTGAGTAGGGATTGTTTAATTTGTTTTATTGAAGGATTTATTTTCACTTTTGTGTTGAAATAAGTTTTTACTCTTTTCTGAGTTTGGTTCTTTACTTTTCGAGTGTTTTCACATTCTTTGATTTTTAGGAATGCTTTCCCATTCTTTAATTTATAATTATTTCTGCAATACCCAATGCAAGATGCTTTCGCATTGCCTTTTTTGTTTATTGAAAAATGTTGCAAGACATTTTGTCTTTTGAGGTTTTTTGGAATTTTGTTCTGGACTCTCATAATTTTCATTAGAAAAGGAAGTTTCTTTCTTTCTTTTTTCTTTTTGGGGAGGGATGTAATGTAACGACGCGCTCTGCGAACGTCGTCACACCGGTTTTAATTCTATTTTTGAACGAAAAGTTTCGGAGCGCGGAGTGAATGACATTTTGACGTATACCTGTCAAAGCACCTTTCTTCCTATATTGAGACGGGATGGTCGATATTCATGGCTTCGTAACTTAATTTCAATAAATCTCAATAAAATGAGAGTATTTTGGCCTAAAGGATAATAGTTTGTGTCCTCACAACTATCCTCTTGTGGAATTATAGTTTATTTCTGCTCTTAATCTGAGAATATTATGATTTCTTTTGCTATTGGCATTGTTCCAGCAAATTAAGGCGGTTTCCAGGTTGGAGCCGCCTTTGCCCTTTGTCTTTGCCTTTTCTCTTTTCTTTGGACCTTTTTCGGCGTTCCTTTGTCTTCGGTCATCTGCATTTCCTTATGGAGGGTTTGGACTTTTCACCTCAAACATGGATGTACCGCATGGGCTTAAACTGAAAACTTCGCCTGCTACGAGCTTTCCCGCTGCTGTGTTTACATATACTCGCCGAGGGATGCCGTGAGCTTACTTTAATTATATTTTAAATCTAAACTTCAAAATAACCTAAAAGTGCATTGGTGACATAGAATCATATTGACATAAGATCATTTTGACCTAGCTTATAAAACTCTAATTTTAAATTTAAGGTTAGATATACATTAGGAATGTATCCTTGCAACTATTTCTAAATGCACACTGGAGTGGACAATAAAACCTTAAACCTCACAGTTTGGTTTCATTTAGCTCACCTCCGGAAGATTAAAAGTTTCCAATATCCGCTGATTATCTTAGGCATGTGTATCTCCAAGGCGCCCGAACTTTTATGGTAATGTACTTACAAACCAATTTTATTTCTATTTCTTTTAATTAGGAGATTACACACTTACTTTTTTTACATTGTCACATGACACCCATTTTTATTATTACATCTGACGCTTGCGAACCAATTTTTTTTACTTTGTAATAACATATATTTTTTTATTATTACAGTTATAAATTTAAACCTTATAAAGGTAACGCTGTTACTGCTGATGGTTCTGCACACAATGTTATTGGAACTATGGTTTTACCTATCACTTGTGATAACTTAACTAAAAATGTAGATTTTTTGATAATACCTTCTTTTAAACCTTCAATTATTTTGGGATTTGACTTTTGGTTGAAATTTAATCTTGCTAAAGACTTATGGAATAATATTACTTTTGAATATGAATCCACTACTTGTGTAAATGCAGTTACTTCTGCTTCTGAACTTTCTCCTTCTGAGAAACACGAGTTAAATAAAATTATTTCACTTTTTGAAAATATTTCTTATGAAAAGAGAGGCTTAGGTCTTACTCATTTAGTTAAACATAAAATTAATGTTACTGGTGAACCTTTTAAACAACGTTATTGGCCCCTTAGTCCTGCTAAACAAAAAGAACTTTGTGATAATGGAAGCCAATTTGCAGCTAAGCAATTTGTAGATTTTCTAAAGAGTTATAATATTAGTAAAATATTTTATAATACTTTATATACACCTCAAAATAATCCTGTAGAGAGATATAACAAAACAGTCGAAACATGTATTTCTTGTTTTGTTAAAGATGATCATAGAACTTGGTCAAAATATTTGCCTCATGTTCAATTAGCTTTAAATAGTAGTGTGAATCTAGCTACAGATTTCACTCCTAATTTTCTCATGTTCGGTAGAGAACTTATTTTTGATGCTTCATTGCACCGTTTTAGTAATTCTTTTGATAACCTCAATCAACTTGATGTTGTTGATAGGTCTTCATTTGCTTTTTCACTTAAATCACTTAGTGATATTTTTATAAAAGTTCAAGCTTCATTGCTTAAAGCTTATAAGCGTAATGCGCGTTATTATAATATAGGAAGGAAGGTCATTTCTTTTGAAGTGGGAGATATAGTGTGGAGGAGAAGTTTTGTGCAGTCTAATGCTCCTGCATTCTTTTCGGCTAAGTTAGCACCTAAGTTTGTTAAGTGTGAAATAATAGATAAAATTTCCTCTAATGTTTATGTTTTAAAAGACCTTAATAAAAACTATACTGGTCGTTATCATATTAAAGACATAATTAAATATTAAAATTATTCTTGTTTTGACAATGTCTATCTTTGTCTTTGGTACTTTGTTTGAAGTATTGAACCCATTAAAAGGTGATGTTTGATAGGTTTAGGGTTCTTGAAAGGTGATGTATGTTAGGAACTTCACAACAATTTATTAATTTCAATTTTAGTTTCCTTCAAAAATAACTTAGGTCATTTTGGGACTTGTTATTGTGTAACTCTACTCCATATTAACAAATTGTTCCACATCAAAAGATCTTATATTTTTATTTATCTTTGTTGTATAGGATTATTTTCCTGTATATATTTTTATACACTTGTATATTTAATATTGTATATTTTGTACAAATTTAGGAATTTAGTTTCTACTCTAATATAGGAGTGAAATTTAATATTCATTTTCTACATTAAATTCACTTGACTTATTTCCACTCACTTAGGGAATGGAAAATTAAGTTTCTTGAACTTTATTTTTGTACAGTTCTGGGTTATTTTCTTAGTATTAAGATTCTCGGATTGGACGCATTTTATGCATTTTTTACACACCTTGTTATACCATTTTTTGGGAAACTTGTGTCTTACTGGACTTTACAATTTTTTGTGCTATTGTGTTTCATACACATAGTCACACCTTACGCTTTGCGCACGGGAAGCTGGTGGTGTTGAGCCGGTCGTAATTGTCGTTTTTCTCTTTTTGTACGATTGTGTTTTTATACACATTGTTACATTTTTTATGCTTTGCGCACGGGATGTCGGTGGTGTTGTGCCGGTCGCAAATGTCATACTCTTCTTATGCGGTTGTGCTCAGAAAGTCAGTGGTGTTGTACTGGTCACAATTGTCATATTTTCTTTATATTTTGCTTGTGCTCGGAAAGTTGGTGGTGTTATGCCGATCACAATGCTTATAAATATATTATTACGACACTTTTGTTGTGATTTTGTTTTGACGTTTTAGATGTTGGAACAGGAATTTGAAGTCGGCGGCTTTTCAACCTAACCGACAGTGGGAAAACTTCATTGTTTTTACCGATTTTCTTTCAGATTCGGCAGCGTTGGTGCTTAACCGATATCTTGTTAGTTTCATATTTTTGTTTCAGGAATAGCTGGTATAGAGTCGGTGGCGTAGGAGCTCAACCGCACTTTTGTATTGATGCTAGAAGGCTGGTTAAGATCAAGGATTAGATTCGACGGCGTTGGTTGCCTAATCGATATCTGGAATGGAATTGAGTAGGGATTGTTTAATTTGTTTTATTGAAGGATTTATTTTCACTTTTGTGTTGAAATAAGTTTTTACTCTTTTCTGAGTTTGGGTCTTTACTTTTCGAGTGTTTTCACATTCTTTGATTTTTAGGAATGCTTTCCCATTCTTTAATTTATAATTATTTCTGCAATACCCAATGCAAGATGCTTTCGCATTGCCCTTTTTGTTTATTGAAAAATGTTGCAAGACATTTTGTCTTTTGAGGTTTTTTGGAATTTTGTTCTGGACTCTCATAATTTTCATTGGAAAAGGAAGTTTCCTTCTTTCTTTTTTTCTTTTTGGGGAGGGATGTAATGTAACGACGCGCTCTGCGAACGTCGTCACACCTGTTTTAATTCTATTTTTGAACGAAAGGTTTCGGAGCGCGGAGTGAATGACATTTTGACGTATCGCTGTCAAAAGCACCTTTCTTCCTATATTGAGACGGAATGGTCGATATTCATGGCTTCGTAACTTAATTTCAATAAATCTCATAAAAATGAGAGTATTTTGGCCAAAAGGATAATAGTTTGTGTCCTCACAACTATCCTCTTGTGGAATTATAGTTTATTTCTGGTGAGTTGTCATTTTTTAATAAGATTCCCTTTGATGGAAATTCGCCACGCTCCTAATTTGAAAAATAATTGTTAAAATTCTATTGTTTCAGCTCTTAATCTGAAAATATTATGATTTCTTTTGCTATTGGCATTGTTCCAGCAAATTAAGGCGGTAAGTCGCGCAAATTTATAAAAAATTAGGACCTCGTGCCCTATATTGGAGTTTGTTCTAATGACATGCAATTTTATTACAGGTTTCCAAATTGGAACCGCCTTTGTCTTTGCCTTTTCTCTTTTCTTTGGACCTTTTTCGGCGTTCCTTTGTCTTCGGTCATCTGCATTTCCTTATGGAGGGTTTGGACTTTTCACCTCAAACATGGATGTACCGCATGGGCTTAAACGGAAAACTTCGCCTGCTACGAGCTTTCTCGCTGCTGTGTTTACATATACTCGCCGAGGGATGCCGTGAGCTTACTTTAATTATATTTTAAATCTAAACTTCAAAATAACCTAAAAGTGCATTGGTGACATAGAATCATATTGACATAAGATCATTTTGACCTAGCTTATAAAACTCTAATTTTAAATTTAAGGTTAGATATACATTAGGAATGTATCCTTGCAACTATTTCTAAATGCACACTAGAGTGGACAATAAAACCTTAAACCTCACAGTTTGGTTTCATTTAGCTCACCTCCGGAAGATTAAAAGTTTCCAATATCCGCTGATTATCTTAGGCATGTGTATCTCCAAGGCGCCCGAACTTTTATGGTAATGTACTTACAAACCAATTTTATTTATATTTCTTTTAAATAGGAGATTACACACTTACTTTCTTTCATTGTCATATGACACATATTTTTTTATTATTACATCTGACGCTTGCGAACCAATACTTTTTACTTTGTAATAACAACATATTATTTAATTATTACAACTATGAACACTGAAGAAAAACTACCATACAGAAAGGAATCATCATCCTGTATGCTAAATGGAACTCTATATTAATAATCTGTATGTTCCATTCTGCATAAATACGGACATACTGTTCAATCATAAATTTTGGGGTGATTTCAATTTTGAAATTTAATATATAAAAGACTTATTGACACTTACCACATTTATTGGCATCACCCACCCAGCAAGCGCACCAACACCAGGAAAGCAAGCCTTCGCACCTCGCAGTGCCTGCAGTCCATACCCAGGTTGTAGTTGAGGTAAGCCACCTTTACGCACCACTGCTACAGAGTACTGGTAGGGCACTCCTTGACCATATAACTATTAAAAAAAATATAATTATTGGTGGCGCGTGGGCCAACGTGTGCGAGTGGACTGTATTGCGGGGAAGCAGATAACTGTTCTATTGACACTTTACACACAAAACAAGACAGGTGGCCGGGCTGCCGCGGATTCGATCCAGGCAGTGAATGCAGCCCGAGAAATTAGGAGAGGATGCACTAACCTTCACGACCCACGTGTTTTTCATCGCAGCCGGTACACGGATCTTCTCTTCCTTGCTCAGGAGCTGCCGTCAGCGTCGCTAGATCCCTTGAGGAACACACGAGAGGCACCATCCGATCGGTAAAGGTCTATGAGGCGGTTAAAATACAACAAATATTATTCATTTCTGAGAGACGCGCGCGCGCGATCGCCTTTACGCTGGCTAGTTCAAAGCGGCACTGAGTGTCTATATTTCACAAATGGCGGACGGAAGCCATATCTATGGTTTGTGCGGAGGGGAAGACGGATCTAAAAGGAGTGTGTTTCCATGTCAAAAAATACAGTTTCCACATCGGCGCAACCATTCCCCCCGGCTTGAAGGGTTACCTTCGAAACGAAAAATGTGGAACAAAACTAATGTCTAATCTAAATCTAGGTTTGCGAAATAACAACTAAAATATAAACATAGATTGGAACTCGTGCCTACTGCTGGCTAGGCAGAGGGCAGAGGCGAACAACCGGGCGCAGATACGATCCGGTTGCAGTTTTAACCCGTACAACACGAGTTATCCCGCGGGCATCGGGAAAAATTTCCTCTACTACTCCTAGAGGCCAATGTAAAGGAGGCGCATTCTCAGTCATAAGGACTACCACCGTACCTACAGTAATTGGGTTGGATGGAGTATTCCATTTTTGACGTGACTGCAGCGTGTGCAAATAATCGGTTCTCCAACGATTCCAAAACGATTGGACCATCTTATCTAAAAGAGCGTGACGAGTTAGGAGGTGTATTCTATCGTCATCAACATCTATTGCGGGCAAATATTTTAAAGGAGTCATATTTAAGAAGTGAGCTGGCGTCAGCGCTAACGGCTCTGACGGATCGCTAGATAGAGTCCGACACAGCGGACGCGTGTTCATCACCGCCTCTACTTGCGCGAGTACGGTACTCAACTCCTCGAACGAGAGAATCTGTTCGCCTATGACGCGAAACAGATGCGACTTAAGGCTTTTAATATTCGCTTCCCAATTACCACCAAAATGACTAGCTGCAGGCGTGTTAAAGTACCATTCAATGCGATTTTCGGCTAAGATGTGAGCGAATTCACTTTGGTAGTACTTAGACCGTAAGAATGTGTGCAATTCCGAAATACTACGTCGGGCCCCTACATAGTTTGTACCGTTGTCCGAATACATGCGCTTAACCGGACCCCGACGCGACAAAAAACGTTTAAAAGCGGACATAAAATTTGGCGTACTTAAATCACCGGTCAACTCTATATGAACCGCGCGAGTTGTCATACAAATGAACAAACAAACATAAGCTTTCGTGGAGCGAATGCCACGACCACGAGCAATGGTGACCTTGAAAGGCCCAGCAAAGTCTGTGCCGGTGTGTACGAAAGGTTTTGCGGATTGAACAACACGACAAGAGCGATGATCGGCCATTTCAGGCGCGATAAAACGCGGGCGGAGTTTAAAACAAGGTACACATCTGTGTACTCTAGCGCGAATCAAATTACGAGCGGAAATTATCCAGTATTTCTGTCTCAAAATAGACATTAACAAATCGGGACCAGCGTGACAATTCACCTTGTGATGATAATCTACTAACAAATCTAATACGTGGTCCTTACGCGGGAGAATTACTGGGTGCCTTTGTTCAAATCCTAAACCTGAATTTCTCAAACGACCACCTACTCGAATGAGTCCATCTTCCAAAAATGGTTTCAAGTGTCGGAAAGAACGACTACAAGGTTTGTTAAATTCTAAATTTTTAAATTCAGAAGCAAAATAACACTTCTGCAATTCGCGAAGTATGATCAATTCAGCCTTATCTAAATCAGCGGCGGTTATATGACCGCGTGTAGATAAAATTCTCAAAAATCGGCCTACATAAACAACACAACGCAACAGTCTCGACCAAGACGAGACGCGATTAGCCAACAACAAAACCAGGGACTCTTCACGCGGGACCGACACCACAAGCGAGTGCTTCTTTTCCTCGGGTGGTTCGGAAACCGTAGTGGGATTGAATTGACTAACTGGCCACTTATCTAACGCGGCATGAATCCAGGACGGTCCACTAAACCATAACGGGTGATCTAATATTTGCGAAGGAAGCAGTCCACGAGAGAGACAATCGGCTGGGTTGTCGGTGCCAGCAACGTGAAAGAGATTTTTTGGCGCTAATTCCGATTGAATTTTTGCCACTCTATTAGCGACGAAGGTGTCCCAACGATGGGGCGAAGAGTGGGCCCAACACAAAGCGACTGTTGAGTCCGAAAAAGCTAAAATTCTATTAATATTAATGCGACTACTACAAGCATTGGCGATAGAGGTGATCAATCTAACCAACAATAGTAAAGCGCATAGCTCGAGGCGTGCCAGAGAGACGACCTTACGGGGAGAGACCTTCGATTTCGCGCTTATAAGGCTAATTGAAACCTTACCTACATTCGAGACATGAAAATAGACTACTCCTCCATACGCCCTCTCACTAGCGTCCGCGAAGCCTACTACCGTAACAACACTAGGTTGCGATATACCTACATGACGCGGAATTTGTACTTGGTCAAGCACAGAGAGTTCTTTTCTAAAGCGAGCCCACAACTTAGCAATGTTGTCGGGCGCGGTGTCGTCCCAATCACAATTCGAAAGCCAAAGCTCTTTTATAAGTAGTTTGGCGTACAGAACGACAGGAGCTACGAATCCCATTACGTCCCATATCCGTGCCACACACGACAGGATAATGCGTTTAGTACAAGTTTGCGGGGTCGAACTACTTTTCAAACTAAACGTATCAGATGCGGGCGACCAGCTTAAACCAAGCACCTTGTGCGTATCACTTTCATCGAACTCCTTAACCGAAGACAATCGGTGCGACGGTGGAATCGACTCTAACGCTGTTTGCGAGTTGCTCGTCCATTTCACGAGATCAAATTGACCCGCCTTCATGAGACTTATAACCTGAGCGGCCGTCTCGACAGCCTCGGCCTCGCTATCTACACTATACACGAAGTCGTCCATGTATAAGCCAGTCTCAATGGTGGCTCTCGCTTTAGGAAATGCATCGCCCTCGTCAGCGGCCAACTGCTTGACGGTGCGAAGTGCGTGAAAAGGGCTAGATTTAAGCCCGAAGCAAACACGATTAAACTCGTAAACCATTAAAGGTTCTTGCGGTGAAAATCTATACAAAAATCGTTGAAACCTACGATCGGGTTCGCGCACTTCAAGGCACAAAAACATTTGTCGAATATCTGCAGAGAGTGCCACAGCGAATAAACGAAAATTTACAATTATGTCAAATAAATTACCTTGAAGATTTTGACCACAATACAAAATGTCATTAAGCGACACGGAAGTGCTAGTCTTAGCACTGCCATCTAAAACTACGCGGAGTTTAGTAGTAAGCTTATCTTCTCTAATAACTCCGTGGTGCGGGATAACGTACGAAGGCTGGGTCTCGTCAGTGTCCGCAGGCGCAGGTGAGATGTAACCTTTATCTAAATATTCGTTAACAACCTCATCATAGGCTTGCTTTAACTTTGGAGACGCCTGCATCTTTCGTTCTAAACAAAGAAAGCGTCTTTCAGCGGATGCACGGGAGTCCCCGAGCGAAAAAATATCTCCCTTGAAAGGGAGCGCGACCACATAACGACCCTGCTCATCACGAGTAGTCGTGCGACAATAAATCTCCTCAGCCATCTTGTCATCGGGGCTTAGGATTGGTGGGACATTGACCTCTTCAATCTCCCAAAACTTGCGGATGGTAGACTCCAGTGGCGGCTCGACGGTGCAACAGAACGAGGCAGTCGAGCGACTAAAACCATCCATAGAAGCGGGTGCGGAACCAATTATAACAAAACCCAGAACTGTTTCCAGGGCGTGCGGAGCGGGGTACGTCGGTCCCCCTTTGACCTTACGTGATAACTGGAGGTGCGGGAGAATCGAAGCGCCGATCAATATATCGACGACTCCAGGAACAGCGTAAGTCTCATCAGCTAAAGGCAAGTCTTTAAACTTCGTTAATAAAGACGTGTCAACTGGGACGGTAGGCAACTGTTCAGTTATTTTATCTGTAACGAGCGAATCCATGTCAAACCAAATTTTATTATTAAAACGAGATCCAAACCTCGTTTTAACTGTGCCATGAACAGCTGACCGTAAACCTCCAAAACCCGTCACCACTGAGTAGGTTGAACGCCTATCAACATTGAAACCAAGACGTTGACAACAATCTTGAGTAATAAAATTACTTTGCGAAGCGCCATCTAATAGCGCTCGAACAATGTGCGGTTTACCTAATGCATCAACAATAACCACGCGAGCGGTCGCAAGACAAACCGTAGTGAGGGCAGCACTAGCGGAGAACGAACACAAGGTGACGTCATTCGTAGCGGTCCCCGGGCAGGCCGGAGCGCGTGCGAGCTCGGGCTGCGGCTGCGGCGCAGGCTGCCGCGCGTCACCGCTCGACGAACCAACTGTGCTCACCTTGGATGCGGCATTACTATTTTCAAAATGAAGCAAAGTGTGGTGTCTCGCTTGACATTTGCGACAACCATTTCCACTATTACATAAACCCACGCGGTGTTTAGTACCGAGACAATTAAAACAAAGATTATTAGCGCGAACAAATTTATAACGATCACTAGGCGACAATTTTAGGAAACCAGGACACTTGTACAGTTGCGAGTGATGAGTACTACACAAAGAGCAAACAGGTGATTGTACACGTGCTGGTGCGGTATTAACATAAGTATGGGTTGACCTCAGTGACTTCGATGACGCATCTATTTTGCGTTCAGAAGTAACAACCTTCTTCGCGCCTTCATGTTTCGATGAAGAGCGTTGCAATACCTTTATATGCTCGCGAACAAAACTTTCTAAGTCTTCGAACTTAGGAATTTTACTGCCGCGATGATCCGACTCAAACAAACGAATGGTTTCGGAATCTAATTTCTTTAAACCCATATACAAAAATACGAAGTCGCAGAGGTCATCGATCTTCAAGTTCTTTACGGCGCGAACAGCTGACGCGAAAGTATCTAGAAATTTCTCTAAGTTTTGATCGTTACATGCCGTAATAGATTTCAAATCAGACATCTGATCTAAATAGGCGTTAGCTACCGATCTTTTATCCTCATACTTAGCTTTCAAAGTATTTAAAATTAAATTATAATTCCCGGCACTAAACGTAATTCCAGCGCAAGCGGTTATAGCTTTACCAGTCAATTTTTCAACGAGATAATGCAATTTTTCGTGATCTGTCAACGAATCGTTCTTATCTATTGTATTCTCAAAACTATCTATAAATCGACACCAATTGCGAATGTTACCATCAAACTCGGGTATTTGAATTGGTGGCAACTTAGGTCGGTCGCGAGTGGGGTTGGGTCGGTCAGACGGCTTCTCCAAACTCCTCGCGACGCGCTTGATACGACAATACAAATCGTCAAACGACGACAAGGCTTGATAACTCACTGAGTAATCGGGATCCAAATTCAACTCTAAAACGTTGATGTCATGCACTAAGGTTTCGAAATCCGGCTCGAAGGACCAAAAAATGGTGGCGCGTGGGCCAACGTGTGCGAGTGGACTGTATTGCGGGGAAGCAGATAACTGTTCTATTGACACTTTACACACAAAACAAGACAGGTGGCCGGGCTGCCGCGGATTCGATCCAGGCAGTGAATGCAGCCCGAGAAATTAGGAGAGGATGCACTAACCTTCACGACCCACGTGTTTTTCATCGCAGCCGGTACACGGATCTTCTCTTCCTTGCTCAGGAGCTGCCGTCAGCGTCGCTAGATCCCTTGAGGAACACACGAGAGGCACCATCCGATCGGTAAAGGTCTATGAGGCGGTTAAAATACAACAAATATTATTCATTTCTGAGAGACGCGCGCGCGCGATCGCCTTTACGCTGGCTAGTTCAAAGCGGCACTGAGTGTCTATATTTCACAAATGGCGGACGGAAGCCATATCTATGGTTTGTGCGGAGGGGAAGACGGATCTAAAAGGAGTGTGTTTCCATGTCAAAAAATACAGTTTCCACATCGGCGCAACCAATTATTATAATATTAAGTAATAAGAAATACACACAGAAATGTATTAAGATACAAATTTCATAGATGGCTCGTCAGTCATAAATTTTTGTAACATAGCTGTACTTTTGAACTGTAAATAAATAAGGTAGGTATTAGGTATTACCTCTTGAAGTATAGGCACCAGGGAATGGTAACGGCCCGCAACATAAACTTCACCAGCATCGAGACCCACGAGCGAAGCCTCTCCTCTATCTACCCATACCATACATTCTTCTGTATCGAAAGCCTGTAAATGGAATGATGTTTCAGTCAATTAGAAAAAAAAAATCAACACTATACTTCATTCAGTTACATATTACTTACTTAACTAAAGCTAAACAATCTTATGAAACAAATAAACTAGACCAAATAACTGATGCTCAGAGGAGAGAGACTGAGTAGCTTAAAATTCTAGCAAATAAAGATCTATTCTATTCTATTAAATTCAGATTTTAGTCTTTAAAGTGAGTTTCGAAACAGAAAAATATAAAAAAAAAACCTAACTTAACTAAATGGAGTATAGATTATATCAGTATTAAGCCCAAGCTTAGTTAAGCTGCCGGCCAGCAGTTTTGGTGTATTTCTAGTTGTCATATATATACAATTAAACATCTGCCTTTTATCTTTGACAAGAACTAAAAGGCAAGCCTACAAAAGTTCTGTTTATCTTCGGAGTAAGCAGTGATAACAGCCCACCTCTATCCTTACATATTTCATGAGCTTCCTCTATTCATTACTGTTTCTTTACAGTATCATTATTATAGTTTTTTTTTTCAATTGTAGTGTCATGTAGAAATAAATACCACATTTTTTTTTATTTTGTTTATCTTAGTAAATTATAAGAATTAAAGAAAAAATAAACTAAATGCGCTTACTCGTTTACACCGTAGCTCAATATAGTCTGACCCAAACAGTCCCTTGTCTTGCATGACAGACTTGGCCAGCTTCTCACATTTTTCCTGTTCTAGTACTGACGTGCTGCACCATGTTACAAAGTCTTGACCTTCCACTTTAGGAGTTTTGTCAATACCATTAATTATATTTGCTTCGCTGCCATAGATGTCGGCGTTTGTATATGATGCTACTGAGAAAGAAATACTGAATAAAGATTGAGGTGTACGACTTTGTTAACTTATTTAATTACTATATTACTTCGTCAACATTTTATCTAACATCGTTTTTATTGATAAAACAACAACTAATAATTACAAGCAAATACGTTACTTTTGTATTGTTAAAAAATTTTTGAAACTCACCAATAAAAATGAAAAAGAGTATGAATAGCGGGTGGCTACCCATTTTAATACTTAAAAATAATTCGGCTATTAGAATTTCAGTTATATACTTCAAATCTAATTAATCAGAGTATCGTATAATATTACAAACAAAACAATTCCATTCCATGGCCCCACCCGCAACTGTCAACCTACGCCTCCATTTATTTGTCTATGGTCACCTATTTGTAGTGTCAATACTGTCAGTCGTCGTTTGGGGAACATAAGTCCATATTGGTCCAAGTTCGAGTTGAGCTCCACATTCCATAAACACTAAATAATTTCAATATTAGGAAAAATAAGAAATTTTTATGCTCTTTCTCACGGAGACACAAATAGGCCGCTCTGATAACACGACCTACTTGCTTTACCCCGGCTATGTTATCGAGGAAAATTTCCGTGCAAAAGCCGGGGTATGCGTGTTTGTAAGGGCGGATGTTTGTTGTCGCCGTTTGCGCTGCCTTGAGGACCCATCCTTTTCAACCCTATGGGTACACGTAGACCATGGCTCTACGAGTCAGATCTATGTGTGCCTCTACCGTTACCATACATGAGATGCTGAGACAACTCGACTCTTTGAATATCTGAGTCAGGTGGCAGATGATGCGCAGGAACGGTTTCCGAACGCCGAAGTGGTATTTTTGGGGGACTTTAACGCCCACCACGAAACCTGGTTGGGCTCCGCCAAAACGGACCATGCGGGAAGAGCCGCCCATGCATTTTCTCTGGTGCATGGCCTGACCCAATTGGTACACAACGTCACTAGAATACCAAGAAGATCGGGCCTAGCACCCTCTCTGCTAGACCTTCTGCTGACGAGTCACCCAGACCTGTACAGTGTTTCGGTACAAGCCGCTTTAGGCAATTCCGACCACCTCACGACCCGTGCAGGGGAAGCGGCGTCTCTGGCTGCGCTGCGCTACCCTGATGGATCCCTGGCCCATGGACCGCAAGAGAAAGCCAATATGCTAGTAAATCTCTTTGCGGCCAATTCCCGAGTCGATGATTGCGGTATACAGCCGCCGACACTACCCAATGATGACCATGTAATGCCTGAAATACGTATCAGGCAATGCGATGTCCGTGCGGTACTTCAATCACTCGATGTCCGGAAAGCCAGTGGCCCGGATGGTATTCCAGCGGTGGTTTTACAAAAATGTGCAGTGGAGTTGTCTCCAATGCTTACGCGGCTGTACCGACTGTCCTACAGCTCGGGTACAGTGCCTTCGTCTTGGAAAGAGGCGAATGTACAGCCGCTCGAAGGGGGATCGCTCAGAGCCAGCCAACTATCCACCCATAGCCGTCACCTCAGTGCTGTGCAAGGTCTTCGAGCACATACAGCTCATGCGTCACCTAGAGGATCACTCCTTAATTAGTTATCGGCAATATGGCTTCAGGCCGAATCGGTCAGCGGGTGATCTTCTAACATACGTTACCCATCTTTGGGGTGAGGCTATGGACAAGCACGGCGAGTCACTGGCAATTAGTCTTGATATCGCCAAAGCTTTCGATAGAGTCTGGCACAAATCGCTTTTCTCCAAGCTACCAGCCTTTGGTCTGCCTCCTAGACTGTTCAACTGGATTGCTAGTTTCCTGCGCGAGTGCCGTAATCGCGTCCTCTGTGATGGACGGGCTTGGGAGTTCTTGCAGATAAATGCTGGCGTACCGCAAGGGTCTGTATTATCTCCCGCTCTCTTTCTTCTGCATATCAACAACATGATGTCCACCGGCAGCATACATTGCTATGCAGACGATAGCACCTTACACGGGAGTTATCACGGACAACCTGCGGCCAAACAGTCTGATATCGCGGAAAAAAGACAGCTTCTTGTCACTGAACTGGACCGGATCTTGAATCACATTTCTCAATGTGGCTCTGAGAACATGGTCGAGTTCAATGCCAAGAAGACGCAGGCTTGTGCGTTCACAGCAAAGGTATCTTCTTTCCTTCCCCTTCCTACTCTTCAGAACACGCCACTGCCACTGCAGGACAATCTCAATATCCTAGGCATGGATATTTGCTGCAAACTGAATAACAGAAATTACATCGAGAGCATCATCAAAACAGCCTTGCGGAAACTCGGATGCTGGAGCAGCGGTGTCTTCTCTATAAGACATAAATTCGCTCCTGCGTGGAATACTGCTCGCATCTCTGCGATGGCTCCGCGAAATACCTACTAGATGCTCTCGACAGGTTGCAGCGACGCGCGGTCCTAATTATTGGGAACCCTGAGGTCACGAACACCCTCGAGTCTTTGCAGATGCGTAGAGATATTGCTTCCTTGGCTGTTTTTTACCGTCTCTACCATGGTGAGTGTTCTGATGAGCTCTTCCAACTAATCCCGCCATCTCCTTTCCTACATAGGACAACACGTGCAGGCCTTAGACGTCACCCTCACACTGTGCTCTTTTCTTTGCCGCGCCACCAAGACCTAGGAATACATTACCAGCACACGTGTTTTCTTCTTCCTACAGTCCCGGGGCCTTTAAGCGGGGCGTAAAAAGCAACTGATGAGGCCGCCAAGCTGAGTGCCACCATTGTAACACTTAGTGTCTGTAATGGTGACCCTCTTTCCTGAGACTTTGCCTTTAGCTTACCATCAGGCGAGGTGAGGTCAAGTTGGCGTGTCCTATATAAAAAAAAACACTACTATAAACTAGTTGATTTTTCGTATTGCCCGTGTAGAGCAGCCAATTTCGCTTTCTATCGGGCTTTATGTCCACAATATAAAAGAGAATTGATTAGTACGTTTGACACTGACAATTTTGACATTTTTGAGAGAAATTTCAAGAAAATATATCCGTAAATTTTCAATTTTTAAAAGTTCTTTTGCAGTGTAAGTATGTTTATATTATGTTATTTGATGATCATCCTTAATTTTCCGATGTGAATATATTCCACAACACAATAATCTAATCAGTTATTTTGAATAATATTTATTACAATTGCCGAATTATTTTGCAGGTTAAGTAACATTTGTAAACAAATTTATAGCAAAAGCACGTGTTAATACCGATTTACAATGGTCGTGTTCACGTGTGGTCATTGCGGGGAATCTATACAAAAACCTAAGGTCGAGAAACATTATATGACAAAATGTAGAAACAGAAACCCCAATTTGTCGTGCATGGACTGCTTTAAAGATTTCTTGTAAGTATTAAAAAATAAAGAGTTGTTTATGTTTATTACAATATGACGTTAACTAAGCTGAGTTACGTGTCGTTTTTAAACTGTAGACTGGGACTAGTTAAAATCTGAATAGATTTCAGAGTTCTAATAAGTTTAATGAAGGTATATGGGTGTACAAAAAATCCCTTTAATATTCTTGTAGGTATATATTAAGAATGTATGTCAGCATGTTTATCATAGGTGTTTCAAAATGTCTGAATAGTAAGTTCCATGATTTGATTGCAACAAGACCCGAACCGTTGTACAATTATTATGTTTATATCACTTTTGACTTTTCAAACATCAGTACCACAAAAGCAGGATAAAAAGGTAAAAATTAAAACAAGAATAAATAGCTAAATGCTGAAGTAGCTTGGTTGCCGATTGACTGAATAGGTCAGACTGAAATTTGGTCCAGGAACAAAATTATAATTTGGAAATTATTTTTTATTCATATAATAGGCTCCAGTGGATTATGTGTACAAAATCAGAACAAGGGTATGACTATAAAGTTGAAAATATTATCATTCTGCCATGCCTGTCTATCACACAGTGGTAATCACTTGCCATCAGGTGTGATATGTGTGTCTGCCACCACATAAAAAAAAAGTTGTTTACTTTTATATTGTTATTTTCAGTGGGCAGGACTACGAAGTTCATAATAAATGTGTAACCGAAGAGGAACGTTACTCCGGCAAAGGTTTTGTGTCAAAGGAAAAGAAAGGTGAGAGGAAACAAAATACTTGGGTGGAAATGTTGCAATCTGTGCTTGATGAACAAAAAACTGCTTCCGGTAATGTATTAAAAATAATTGAGGCTGTTAGCAAACACTCTAATACTCCAAGAAAGAAGCCTAAATTCATCAATTTTGTAAAAAATGTTTGTGGCAATAAAACAAATCCAAAAGACATAGATCAGGCTTGGGATTTAATATCAGTTAAACTATCTGCCTTATCTAATGCTAACAATAGAAATCAAAATCAAAATAAAGGCCCCCTTAATGAACCTAAAGATAAAGAGGATGATGTGGTTGAAAAACCTAAATTAGAACTAGAAGAAGATGATTCTCAAACAACTACAGAAGTTCAAAATGGTGATTCAGAAGAAGAATTGCAAAAGACAGATGATAAAAAGTTGACCAAAAAACAAAGGAAAGAAGAAAAGAAACGCCAAAAATATGAAGCAGAGTTAAAAAGTGCAGTGGCACCACCTTTAGAGGAAGTAGAGGAAGAAGCAGAAAGTAAGAAAGGGAAAAAGAAGAAGAAGAAGTCTGAATCAGTGGATGATGAGGACAGCCCAACTGAAGGTAAAAATGGTAAAAACAAAAAACGCAAGAGACAAGACACAGTTAACAGTAATTGTAATGGACATACTGAACCAGTTGAAATCTGTACAGAAGCTGTTGAAAATGTACCACCTGTTAAAGGAAGAGTCCAGAAAAAGAAGCAAAAGACAGAAGAAGAAGAAGCAGAAGAAAGTCTTTGTCTTCATGATCAGAATGTTGCCAAAATTGGTGAATTAGCAGTTAGTGATGAGAAATTTAACTGGCATGCTGTAATTATGTCTGTTTTGGAGAAAAAAGGTAATGAAGTGCCTTTTAAAAGACTGCAGAAGAAGGTGTTAGCAGAATATTCTGAGGCTACTGGTCGGGATGTGGATGACAGAATTGCTGATAAGTTCATAAAGAAATTGAAGAGTGCCCCAAATGTAAGGGTAGACAAGAACAGAGTGTTACTTATTGATTAAAAAGTTATGTAAATATGGCCATAGTTGGAAGAGTTGTGTATCATGCTTGATTGAGAGGAACATTGGTAGTAATATCAAAGATAGTTGTTTCAAATTCACTGACATTAGTAAATCCTTATTTTCTGTAATCAATGGCTGTCTGACATCAATATAAAATAGTATTAAATAGTACATCATTTATATTGAAATTTTGTGTACAGTTGACATTGAATACTCTTTTTGTTAAAGGCGCGTTGTAGAATTCTTGTGCCTTGTTTTCTTTTTTTTCATACATAGCACAGATTGATTATAATCTGTTAACTGTTAGGAAAATATGGCCCCAAATTGTATTTTCTTTTTTGGATAGCAACTCTGAATTTCGCCTGTTATGTGAATTTGTGTATTGTGTGTCAAAGTCCTTTGAATGTCTTCTTTATGCAATAATAGAATTAAATAATAAGAAAATTGTGTTAAGACTTCAAGGTTAGACTTATTTTTCTATGTTATTGTAGTATGTAATCTGACTGGACTTACTCAAAATAGTTCTTTATGAAGAAAACATTGGATTTTATATGTATAGCTGTTACAGAAACGGTTCTGAAGTACATTATAATTTTTTGTCATTGATTACTGTTGACTATAAAAAATATTAATAGCATTGACTATTGAATTCAGTATATTTAATACCCCATGAACGTTTTTGGGTATGTAAGATTCTGTTCTAAAAATAGGATACTCAATTTGAAATCTATATGTAATGTTATAATTCAGTGTGTCTCATTAAGTTATATTGGAAAATTAGTTTAACTAATCGGTGATAGTATGTCAATAGGGCAGATTATGCCGATGCATTTTTTACTCATTGGACATTATTAGCAGTATATGTACTTTCTTTCACATTAGCGTGTTGCTAGGCGGTTTGATCAGTGTCAGCGAGACGATACCGTGACGGGCTCATGATTATATTAAAAACGTCGTTGTGTGTTCGCAGCAGGCACGTCAAGATCTTACGATTCCATCTTATATTAATCACCCTCTGTAAAAGAGCTCTAAGTATCTTCCTATCGGCATTCATTTTGCTGCGCGCACGCAGCATTGTCGCAGCGATATACGAGCCAAAAATTACTATGGTAACGTCACAAGTACGAGCGAGCTCCCCGCGGTCGCCGAAAAAAATCCTTAGACATTTCATAAAGAAATTGAAGTATACTCCAAATGTAAGAGACATTGCCAATCAAAGCACTAGAGTACTTAATAGCTGAAAACTGAAATATAGAGGTTGTTGCAATTTAAGTTTACCTAAGTTTTCAATGGCTTCCATTGCAAAATCATAGGTGGCGCATCCTACATTTTCATCCTTTGTCTTGTCATAGTACCCACTCAAGTTAGTTTTATACCACTTGGGTGGCAGACAAGCACATGGCTGAAAAATGGTTACCGTGTCCTCACGGGGGCCTCACACTCGTGTTGCCAACATTGTCAGAACCTCTTGTAATGCCATTCTTAAAGAACTCCAAATAGCAGTCGCTTGAAAAAACCATAGTAATTCTGTTTTAAAGTTCAGATATATATTTCAAATGTTATTGATTAATATAATGCCCAATTTATCCAGAAATTATTAGGGAACTGCATGTTTTACACAAGCAGATTCTTTCGGGCGCCGGTTCAGGGGGGCCGCACACCAAAGCAGCAAACTTACAGCAAATACTTGTGGAACCAATTAACGAACCTATCCATAGAAGTAAAAATTAGCCCACATGCAAAATAAACAGCGTTTGCTGTAAGCTTGCTGCTTGCTGCATTGGTGTGCGGCCTCCCTTACTGAATTATAGCATGAATTTGACAGGTTGATTCTTTAATAAAAAATGTATATCTTTTGTTGAGGAGAAACTTTCTTGTAGATTAATTTTATAAAATATTATATGTTTATAGTTAATTGCGACAAAGTTCTTGTAGTTTTTAGGTCTCGCGGATCTTATTAAATAAACTAAAGTTCCAAGTTATTGGTTTTATTTCTTTAAACACAATAAGAATAAGAAACACTCATGTAATGGTAGCGGCCATTTTTTTTAAAAAGAATTTTAACAGTATGGGGTTGCCAGACATGGCAGTCTTTTTCATTGTTGCCAACACTCCGCCTCAATGAAAATACTAAAAAACTTACTTAATATTTAACAAATGTCTAAACTTCTCTACTTTAATTTTACCCAGGGGTTTCGTGAACAAGTCAGCAACCTGATCATTTGTTCTTACATACTCAATATTTATAATTTTAGAATCTAACTTTTCTCTAACAAATTTTAGTTTGATATCTATGTGCTTTAACTTACTATGAAATTGGCCACTCTTACATAGCTTAATTACAGGCTGATTATCTTCATACATACAGACAGTAACAAATTTTTGTTTAATATCAAAATACAAGTTTCTCAACCAACATGCTTCGCTGGTTGCATTACTTAATGCTACAAACTCTGACTCGGTGGAAGACAATGAAACTGACATCTGTTTTCTTGATGCCCAAGACACCACACACTCAAATATTTTAAATACATAACCACAAGTTGATCTGCGGTCATTCTTATCCCCCGCCCAATCAGAGTCTACAAAGCCAACAATCTCATTACTATTTTCATATTTGTGAAACTCTAACTTTAAGTTAACTGTTCCTTTTACATAGCGCAGGAGATGCTTTAGCGCATTCCATAAATCTTTACTAGCACATGACTGATATCTGCTTAATATACTTATTGCTAAACACAAATCAGGGCGAGTACATAGCATAGCATACATTAATGATCCTATGATCATTCTGCATCTCTTCTCTAGCTCTTCACTCTCAGAACTTTCCCTTTTTAAGGTGCTATGGTCAAAACCCTCCTGCATAGGTGTAGCCACAGCACTGCACTGACTCATATTACATTTTTCAAGTAATTTTTCTAAATATTCGCTTTGACTCAACATAATACAATTTTTATCAATATTTTGACAAATTTTTATGCCTAAAAAATTACTTGCAAGCCCTAAATCTTTCATTTTGAAACATTTATTTAATTTTTCTTTTACATGTACAATCTCCCTATTATTTGTAGATGCAATTAACAAGTCATCGACATACAATAATATATATGTGGTACAATTTTCCTTCCTATTAATATACAAGCAGTATTCATAGTCAGATTGTTTAAATCCTAACTCACACATTACATCATTAAACTTTTTGTTCCAATTTTTTGGAGATTCTTTTAGTCCATACAAAGATTTATTAAGTTTTAAACACTCATCATTTTTAATTTTAACATACTCACAACCTTTAGGTAGACAAATGTACACATCTGAGTTTATATCTCCATTTAAGAAAGCGCTACAAACATCTAGTTGGTACACAGGTAATTTATCCTCATTACATATAGCTAAGAACAACCTAATAGAAGGTAATCTAGCAACAGGACTATAAACATCACTCAAAACATTTTGTTGAAAGCCTCTGGCTACTAATCTTGCCTTGTACATCATACCTGTTATATCCGTCTTCCTTTTAAGTACCCATTTGCAGTCTATAGGTTTACATGAAGAAGGCCTAGTTACTATACTCCAAGTGTTGTTTTCTTCAAGTGCATGAATTTCTCTGGCTATTGCTTCCTCCCAAGATTTATGTTCCGCACTTGCAACTGCTTCTTCATAGCTAGGATTCTCCTCACACATTAGACTCATATGGTAATCATTAAACTTCGATGGAAGTTTTCGCTCATCCCTTGATCTCAAGTTGTATCTCCCTTCTCCGATTTCTTCTGTGCTCTCCGCTACTCTGTTCCCATCTTCCTCTATTTCTCTGACTCTTAACTCTCTTTCCTCATCAGCTCTGGTCTCCTCAATAATATTTTTGTCTTCCTCACTTTTCTCAGCCTCTGTGCTCACACACTCTTGTATATTTGTACTTTCCATCATTTTCTCTTCTGTACTTCTCTCACAAAACTCTTCTCTACGTTTTGTTGGTAGAAAGATTATGTCTCTATGTATTTCAACTCTGTTTGAACTGGGTAGGTACACACGATAGCCCTTGGTGCACTCATCATATCCCATGAATATACCAGTCACATTCTTAGGGTCCCATTTCAACCTTTTCTCTTTAGGCACATGAATGGAAACTTTTGTCCCGAACACTTTAAAAATATTCAAATTGCAATCCTTCTTGTTGTAATAGCTCTGATATGGAGTTGTGGCACTGTTGGGACTTGGACCAGTTCGATTCAAAGTGTAAACTGCATTACTAACACCTTCAGCCCAAAAATGTTTATGCATACCTTGTATCATTGCACGAGCAGCCTCCACTAACGTGCGAATCTCTCTCTCAGCACGCCCATTTTGTTGAGGTGTATACGGCACACTTTTTTGATGAATAATACCTTTAGACTCCAAAATTTTTGTAACCTCACTATTTACAAACTCAGTGCCATTGTCAGTTCGTAGTATTTTTATTTTGCATGAAGTCTCACGTTCAGCTCGGGCTATGAACTTTTCTAGGCAACTTTTAACTTCACTCTTCTGTTTCATAAAAAACACAGTACGGTAGCCTGAAAAATCATCTTTCAGTACCAGGAAATATCTATTTCCTCCCAAAGACAGCTGTTCCATTGGACCGCATACATCTCCATGAATAATTTCCAATCTTTCTTTTGCTCTTGATTTGCTCTGCGGATAAGGAAATTTATGTTGTTTCCCGGCCAAACATTTCTCACAACAATAATTCTCACTGTCATCTTCAAAATCAATTTTATTTTTACGTAGAACTCGTTTTATTTGCTCAAAATTCTGATGTGATAGTCTTTCATGCCACACAGAAATTTTTTCTAACCTTTCACTCAATTGACAACTCGATACGTCAAATAAGGAACGTTCAGAAATTTGTGTTCCACTTTCAGCCACTGCTCCCAATATTAGATTTTTATTTGACACAAAGTTCATTTTGTAAAGTTTGTTTTCTCTATTAGCGATAGCCCGAATATCACCATTCTCATCAACAAACTGACACTGCTCACTATTAGAAACAAGATGAAAACCATTGTCTAACACTTGTCCGACTGAGAGCAGATTAAACTTCAGCTCTGGCACATATAACACATTAGATAATTTTGTTAACCTATATTTTTTAGAGTCCCATGCATACACAATCACTGTTCCTATACCTTTCACTTCTAACATCTTGCCATTGCCTACCCTTACTCTGGATAAAAAGTCTTTCTCACTTAACTCTCGAAACAGTTCTCTTTTGCTACACATATGTTCACTTGCGCCGGTGTCCAAATACCACACAGACTCAGTTTCATTTTCCCCACTGTCACACATAAATGCATTACTTTCATTTTCATTTTTCTGTTTATTTTCACTATTCATTTGCTTCTTTTTTAGTCTACATTGTTTGGAAATATGGCCCTTCTTTTTGCAGGTAAAACATTCTCTTGTATCTTTTTTCTTACATGAACTTGCATAATGTCCAATATTTCCACAATTGTAACATTTAATTGTATTTGAAGTACTCGCTTGGGGCTTTCTTGATGACAATAATGCCACAGTTTCCTCATTGGAGTTTTGACGCTCCTCTTCAATCAGTAGTCTGGATGTTATCTCACTTAGAGTCTGTTTCTCAAGCGGCACAGACTCCCATGCTGATCTGAAGTGTTTATATTGCTCGGGCAGTGACATCAGTACTTTGGTAATCATCATTTTTTCAGACACTGGCTCTTCTGCTAATTTAAGCTTTGTTTTTATGTCCTCAAGCTTAGAAAAAAACTTAGATAAAGGTTCTCCACTGTCAACACTCATTGTGAAAAACTTCTGTTGTAATAGGTGGACGCTCACAGTTGACTCTCTGTCGTAGACGACTTTCAGTTTTGCCCACATTTCATAAGATGACTGACATGAAAAAATATGAGTCAATGGTTCTTCTTCCATTCTAGTCACCAGTATCTCCTGGGCTTTTGAATCCAATCTCTTCCACTCTAATTGTTGCTTCACAATCGCCTCTGTTGTTCCTTCTGGATATTCTTTTGTGCCCATTACTACGTCTACCACTCCTCGGCTCCTCAAGATAACTTCAGTTTGGAACCTCCACACAGGCCAATTACTCGCTCCGGATAACTTCACGGTGTTGGTGAGTATGTTCGCTTCCATCTCGTCCTCCTTTTGACTTTACTCAGCCAAGCACAACTCAACTCGAAATACTCGACCAATACTCAACGAACGAAGCCGAACGATAACCCACGCCGCGCCGCTAAAAAAAAATGGCGTCGCCAAGTCACAAGTTACGAAAACCACTTCGCTCACAGCACCTCGCAACTCTCCTCACTCGCTCAACAACTAGGAACATTGATCTGGGCCCATAACCTGTAGTTTTTAGGTCTCGCGGATCTTATTAAATAAACTAAAGTTCCAAGTTATTGGTTTTATTTCTTTAAACACAATAAGAATAAGAAACACTCATGTAATGGTAGCGGCCATTTTTTTTAAAAAGAATTTTAACAGTATGGGGTTGCCAGACATGGCAGTCTTTTTCATTGTTGCCAACAGTTCTTAACTCTTAAATCGCTCATCTGTCAGGTGTGCTGTAGTTGTGTACTTATTTTATGTACTTTTTTACATTGGTGCTAAAGGCGGAATATTTAGAATACTTACCTGTTGGTACTGCTTAAGTTTTAAGGCCAATTTAAAAATTAGTTACTTGTTTTTAGGTAATCGGTTTCTATATATATAATCACCTCCTTATTAATAAAACTAATAGGGACTTAGTGATTCCTTAGATGAGTTCTGTTAGGTACCGTATAAATTCCAAGGTCATAAAAATTTATAAATAAGGAGGTGAGGTTCTATACTCAGGTTTATTACCTAATAATACCCTAACTAAATAAAATGTGTTCACTCTCAATATTAGTTTTATTATTTTTAATTTTGCAATTACCTAGTTCCGCTACAGAATTTGATACAATAAAAATATAGGTGCTATATAATTAATGTTTGTTCCACGGAACAGAGAAGTTTTTCTGTTCTGTGGTTTGATCAACTTCAGGATGTGTTAGTCAACACATGCTTCTAGCCTTGGATGCGACGTGGACTAACACAAAGGTGATGATGATGATGCCTGGTGCAAGCGTTTTCTCACCAGAGTAGGTAAGCGACCAATCGCGTGACGATATAAGCTGTTCATAAGTAACGTCATAATTACCTAACGCTGTTGTTATATGTATGTATCTGTGTATAATTATGTTAAACGTCCATACCTCGTCCCGTAAATACACACATAATTACGAAAAGCATCGAAAAGTCATTGGTGTGTGCCATGGTAAAACCAGGGATCGAACCCTAGACCTCGTCTCAGCAGTCCATTACCCATACCACTAGGCTTACTTTACTGACCAGCAGGCACATGCTGTAAAAACGTTTCGAACAATCGAACGGAGGACTTAGACTACAATATATCACTGTCGATTATCGATTTGCTCAACAATGCGACGTCACCAAATTTACAGCGTGTAAAATTGAAATCTCACCGCAGATTCAGCTGTCGAGTTTGTTCCATCGTTCGAAAGGTGGTCGTAGAGCATGTGCCCGCGGGTATAGTTTTCCGGCCGAAAAACATAAATTTTTATTGATGGTTATGAAAAAAAACAATTTAATTATTAACAAAACTTCTTAGATAGGTATCTCCTCTTGTTGATTGTGGCTATTATGCTTCTATTATAGTTGTATATATTGTATTTCGATCGAGGTATACCTCGGGGTACATATCTTGGACTTAACACGTGAGACAAATGAGGCCCTGGCACACACGGATTGTTTTGCAAAACTCGAGAATAGCTTGACCGATTCGGCGACTTTTTTTTCATAGAAAGTCTAGTAATGGTTTTGGAAAGAGAATTAGTCAAAAGGAGTTTCATTCTGCATACGCTCAGGCTGTGAAATTCTTCCTTCCTGCTAAGACTTTCCCCTCTAAGTGACTACAGTATGGGGTTCTTCAATAACATTTGAAGGTTCTTATGGATTATTGGCGTTGTACATGTCTATAAGCCATGGTTATCGCTTCCCACGAGGTGGGTGGTGTGCTTTTAATGCATCCAAGTAAGTACTATAAAAAACCGTTGCGGGCCATACGGAGAAAATTCGCGAGTCGCAAGTTGCCGACCGCTGCTATACGTCATTAAGAAATTCTACTATCTGCCAGCTGCCTCCATAGTTTAAGACTTGGTATCTTAATGTTGCTTACTGTGACGCAGAATCATAATAAAACTAGCTAAAAAGCAGTCATTCCCCATTTCCTATTTGATTTCGGGGAGTTCTCTAGTGTATCTCCGGAGTTCAAGGTTCAGCTCCTATGAAATTTATATGGAACTACCTGTAAGTTATACCAAACACAATGCAAAAAGAATTTTTAAATTCGGTTTCTAAATGACGGAAATATCGAAGAACATAGCGAAGAAGTCGGTTAAAAATATACTTACATGTCAAAACTATAGTGGTCTATAGTGGTCCAAACTATATAATTTTTTATGGGACCAAATGGGAACCTAAATCTGTATCGAACTAAAAAAGAATCACATAAATCGGATCATAAATCTCAGAGTAATCGGTGTACATACATAAAAAAAATAAAAAAGATACCAGCCGAATAGAAAACCTCCTCCTTTTTGGAAATCGGTTCAAAATAAGTGGTTCATAATAAATAAGTGCAAAAAGCCAACAGCACGTGGTATTCCCAGGCGGTCACCCATCCAAGTACTAACCACGCCCGATGTTGCTTAACTTCGGTGATCGGACGAGAACCGGTGTATTCAACGTGGTATGGCCGTTGGCGAATGCCATTCTTAATTTAATGTTCAATAATGTAAACGAATTTTTTAGGTGATAAATGTCCATCTTGGATTTTTCGCAGACTTTAATGGTGGCACTTCTCTTGACTATTTGTGTTTGCTATTTGATGTTTATTGATTTGTTAAAATATTTAACGATTTTTTTATACCACTTACGTGGCAGACAAGCACACGGCCCATCTGTTGGGAAGTGGTTATCGTGGCCTATGGACGTGTGCGACACCAGTGGCGTTACATACATTCAAATACTTCACAAAATAGGATTAACTTCATAGAGGTGTCACATATTGTGAATTATTATTGTCATATTTTGTCTAGGTACTGTTAAAGGCACTCTACTGGCCGTAAATAATTAAAAAATCTAAATAACTTGAATCGTTAATTGTAGGTACGTATGACGACTAGATATAGTTACCGGCATATATCTTGACCCCAAATCACTAGAGCCTGGTACAATTTAGACTAAGTATTTTTACTGTTGCTTGATGACACTTGGCGGTAAGTACTTATTGTTACACATGTTGATAACACACTTGTACATTTCCACGATATTTATTATGAACCTGACCGGTTTTGCTTCACTGTATTCTCAATACTGTCAATTTACTTATGAACAATTAAACTGTTATGGTCAAGGTTCGGTTCCGTGGTTAAGTAAAATTAAGACTACTGGTCCAAACTATATCAATTTTTTATGGGACCAAATGGCAACCTATATCTGTATCGAACTAAAAAATTATCACGTAAATCGGATCATAAATCTCAGAGTAATCGGTGTACATACATAAAAAAAATAAAAAAGATACCAGCCGAATAGAAAACCTCCTCCTTTTTGGAAGTCGGTTCAAAATAAGTGGTTCATAATTAAACAAGTGCAAAAAGCCAACAGCACGTGGTATTCCCAGGCGGTCACCCATCCAAGTACTAACCACGCCCGATGTTGCTTAACTTCGGTGATCGGACGAGAACCGGTGTATTCAACGTGGTATGGCCGTTGGCGAAGTAAACATAAAAATTAATATTCAATTGTGGTAAGTACCGACGTCATAGTTTTAAAACATTTTTTTTATTTGATTGAGGATTATCATGGATTTTTCGCAGACTTTAATGTGGCACTTCTCTTGGCTATATGTGTTTGCTATTTGATGTTTATTGATTTGGTAATTATTGTATATTTGACGTATTTTTTATACCACTTACAGACAAGCACACGGCTCACCTGATGGGAAGTAGTTACCATGGCCTATGGAAGTGTGCAACACCAGGAGAGTTACATACATTCAAATATAAACAGACCTAATTTACTTCACAAAAAAGTATTCACTTCATAGAGGTGTCACATGTGAATTATTGTCATATTTTGGCCGTATATAATAAAAAAATATCTAAATAACTTGTTAATTGTACGTATGACGATTAGGTAGGTATTGTTACCGGCATATATCTTGACCCCAAATCGCTAAAGCCTGATACAATTTAGATTAAGTATTTTTTATTGTTGATTGATGGCACTTGGTGGTACTTATTGTTACACATATTGATAACACACTTGCACTTTTCCATGTTATTTATTATGAACCTGACCGGTTTTGACCACTGTATTCTCAATACTGTCAATTTACTTATGAACAATTTAACTGTTAAGGTCAAGGTTCGGTTCCGTGGTTAAGTCTTTAATAGATTAAATATAATTTAGTTCCAGTTATATAAGATACCTACATATTATAACACCTACACACTAGCCCTAATGCAACTTTGGTAATCGAACCCACGATCTATATGGCGTATCTACTCAGCGGTAGAGCCCGTAGAACGTTGGATTTTTAAAATACTCTATCACCACGCTACAAAAATCGTCTTTATTGCAAAAAAATACATACATACATATAATCACGCCTTTATCCCCGGAGGGTTAGGCAGAGGTGAATTAACACCGAAATTTCACCAATCTTTAAATTAGGGGGTGAGCCTATTGTCGTCTTCTGGGCACTATTTGTTGACTCAAGCCATGAATCTGAGGCTGAGGCTGGGCTGTATATATCTGTCTGATGTTAAACATTCAAATAAAGTAAAATATTCATTTGACGCATGGATGATCTTGTTTTAAAATGGTATCCAATACTTTCTACTTACATGTAAAATAACTCGATAGCCCATTCTCGAACCCCTTGAAACATTGGATCCTATTTCATTTTTAATCTTGATTAGATAAAAGAATACGCTAAGCACACATTCCCGTTTGCAAGTCGTCGTTCGGAAATAAGAATAAAAAGAGATCGTAATACTTTGGTCTTCTTTTTGCCGTTGTCTTTGGTGCCGTCGCATCTGTATGTAACGAACAAGGAACTCTTTTGATCACTGTATTGATATTTAATTAGTTTTTACTACGTTATTTTTTTTAACGAAGGGTTTCTGAGCTCTTGGGAACAAAATCATGGAGTGGCCACCGAAATTAAATATCAGTGCTGTCCATTAATCATGTGATCAGGGGGGGGGGGGAGGGTTGTTCGGCAAAGTTACGAAATATCACGGTAGGGGGTAAAGTGATATATTATGTGTATTTATTTTTCTAAAGTACCGGCGAAAAAAAAGCAGTCTTATTTTTTTAAATAACTGATACCAAAAAATGCACGTGATTTTGATTTAAAACCTGACCATGTATGGGGGAGGGGGGTAAAAATTGCTAAAAAACATCATGTGATTCATGCACAGACCCTTCTTCAGGTCTTTGAATTTGAATTACTATCTAGGTCACTATCAGTAGAATTAGCACAGTGGAATGAAGTTTGTAAGACATTGGGAGAACGTTTAGGAGACCTTCTTCTGTAGTTCTTTTAAATGTTCATTTTTTTGAAGAATATTAGTTTGATAATACTAACATTCCCCTCCAGCTAAGCTAAAGCTTGTGTTGGGATTGGGTTCACGTCGGTTGTGTAATGGACAGGATTCGAGCCCGGAACCTTTCGATCGTAAGGCCGACTCCTTAACCCCGACGCTTCAAAGTTTTCTTAAGGTCTACGCTAAAAAGTATTTAACTAATTCTTTTCGTTGGTGTCCTCTACTAGTCTTCCAATTAATTTAATTGCGGCTTCCAAGACAGATTAACATTTCCGGGGCTGTTAATCATGGTGTACAGTAAGTGTTTGATATTATATCATATTGCAATGTGATATACATAAGGTTTGTAAGTAGGTACATGTGGCTATTCGATAAAATTGCTCATTTATGGTTTGGCGTTGAAGTAATAAGCTTCGTAAAAATGTCTTTCTAAAATGAGTACGATACCTATTTTAGATAACATACCTATTATTTACCAAAGTAATTCAAAGTGAATCGTTTTATCAATTTTCGTCGCAAGTATTTACGCAGAGCCCCTATTCTGCGTCTTTCTTCGAGGAGGCAAACAAAGAGGGACATCGAACCTTCAATAAGTGAGATGTCACACTGTGACAGCCAAGTTCCACACAATCAGAGTATAATGGGAGACGAGGAGGAAAATGAGGTACATTTCTTTCCTAATTACGTGTGTTTATTATATTATATGTGTTGAGCATTAGACAGGTCTTGTGGACCTAGCATGAACCAATAGGAACATACCTACTACTTAAATAGTGACGTAAATGTAAAAAAAACAAACGTATCAGCCCCGTTTCATAAATTAACATCCTAAATATTTAATTGTATAGTTACGGTATTATGTGCAATACATACACACATCATATACTCATGCACATTGCTCTCCAGGGTAGGCAGAGATGACAGCCCGCTATCTGCTTCTATCCTTACTCATTTCAATAACTACCTTTACTGTCTTAGATTTTTTATAGAAGCCCGCTGGTTGGCACACAACTTTTAATAGTTCAAATGTGTCCTTTTTTAATAGGTACATCATTAATTTTTTCAGTGTATGGTCTGCCTTATCCCCGAGAAGGAAAAAGGAAAAGAGGCAGATCACTGAAATGATGGGATGATTACATCAGGTAGGTGGCGGGAGTTGTGTGGAATAAAGCGGCCCAAGAAAGGCAGGTTGGAGGAGGCCTTTGCCGATTGGCAAACGGATTTGTAAAAATAAATAAGCAACAAATCAGGGAATAATATAAGTAGAGATATGAAGGTATTCCCGTCCGAATTGAGCAGTCTGACTAGGGAAGTACCTCCGCCCTACAGAATACTGCGGCCATAATAACTTTGTGTTGTGAGTAGGGTAGCCAGAGCTCACTGGAGAGTTTGTACTGTCAGAGGTAAGACTGAAGGCTTGTCCTGTTTTGTCTTCTGGACTGACGGCACAGTAACTCTGTGCTTACAGGGTCGGCAGCGCGAGTGTGACTCCTCTGGTGTTACACACGTCCATAGACCGCGGTAACCACTTTCTATCAGGTGGGTGGTGGTAGTGTTTTTAATAAAGGCTTATTATTATTATGGTCTGCCTAACATACGTTGTGTGGCCATCTAGTGAAACTGTTTTACTTCTGTAAGTAGAAGTTAGACAAAATTGTTGCTATTTGGCTATCTATCTACTGAGATTGTCAGACATTGGTCCATGCTAAACCTCCACATATTTAGGCAACATTCATAAAATGATGTCGTGTTGTTTTACTTCCGTTTAATGGCACAACCATGAGCATATGACGTATATATACAAGTTTATTGTCATGTCAGTTGTGTTTTATTTACAACAATGAACGCTTAGCTCGTATATTGTGCACGGAAATTAAGTAATAAACTGTGTATATTTTGTATTAATATGAACTTTTATGGTAGCGTGGGTTATTGCATAATATGCGAATGAAATCTTTATAGTATAGTTTTTTTTTTATGTGCGCAGAATTCCCACGGATACCTCCCCACCGGAGCCGGTGGAGGAGGTTATGTCGGACTCGAACCGACTAAAACGCACGCCGCCTGTGGGTCGTTTTGGTTGCCGAAGGTCTTTATAGTATAGTAGCTTTTTTATAGTATAGTAGGTTTAATCCGCGTGGATGTAAGTTTTCGCGCCCAAACGTAGCTTTTGTCCTTTCTCAAGGTCTAATCTGCTTGGTATTTTAGCTATTGTGGTGTGAATTCATAATTATATAACGGTTTAACCATGATTTTATCGCGAAAATTCCCGAACAGTTGTATAATTATGTAATCTACTCGTGTACTAAGTTGCATTAAAATCGGTTTAGGCGTAAAAGCGTAACATCCATACATACCGACAGAGTTATTTTCGCATTTATAATATTAGTATGGGTTTGTTATAATATTAGCTGCGTCCCGTGGCTCGGCTCACGTGAAATATTTAACCTTTAAATTGGGATAAAAAAGTTGATGGAATACTAGAGCATGAATAGTCTGTCGTTTATGTTATAAAACTGGCATAAAAAAGTTGATAAATAATCTACTTTGTGAACGAGCTCTGACGTCAGTCAGGTATTAAATCGATTATAATGGTTGATCTGTTCCTTGATACCAGAGTTCACGTCTTTGTGTTCGGTTCAACGAACTTAACGAGAAAGTCGCCATTTTATGATTTTTAATACCTACTTAGTTTGGCCGTTGTCGTTGGGGCAAACGAGTCCTAGAGTGGAGACCGCGAGAAGATAAACGAAAAGTAGGACGCGTCGAGGACAGACGACCTGAAAAAGGTGGATGCGAAATCAAAAAAACGCTTATCCGGGGAAGTAACCCGGAGGGAAATGGCGTGAGCGTGTGTATGTATGTATGTATGTACTTATTGTTACCTACAACTAGCCATCGACTCTAAGAAGAAGGAGCTACACAGAGGGTCTGATTGAAATTATTTGGTTCTACCAAGATTTACGGGGCTCACGCTAACCTCAGATGACCTTGAGTACTTCTGGTGATTGACAGATGTGGCTCTTGCGCAAACTTTCCTTTCGGAGCCTCAGTTCCACTCTCCTATACTTTCTCCTCCTATTGTTCTTAGCTCTTACGGGAGAGACTGCCTGTCTGATAGTCAACCTCGGGAAGACACCTGCACCAGAGTCTCTTCTGTGAGTAGCGGCCCACAGTTGAGGTTGGTTTTAGGCCCAAACTTCTCGGTGGTGCCTCCTTTAAGACTGTCATTTGCCCTTCAAGCTGATTCTATTAAAGGTAAACATAATAACACCTAATAGCATAAGTACCTACAGATTATTACCTCCGTTTACGTAAAGTATAACAGTATACAAGTAATTCGCCGGAATAGGGTCTGTGTTGGCACATGTGGCCCGCTAGGCTTTATAGCCTGTTTACTTATGCATAGCATAGGTATGTACAGCCGGTAAAAGTAACAAAGTGTGTTATAAAATGGCGGCAAAAATATGGTTCGTTAACTTCATTTGCTTTTGATTATGTATTTGGATAAAGTATTATATTGGATAAGTTATTATTATTATTATTATTATTATTATTATATATATTATTTTTAAACTGCTATGGCTGCGTGTCGCGACGTTGAAATGGTGATAAGAGGTATGATAACAACTGTTTTATTTTTTACTCAGTTAGATCAGCACTGGCGTTTTGGCGAAATATTGACGACAGGTATTGTATACTTACTTCTTCAAAAGTCAACCGCACACAAAGTAGAAGATGGTTTAGCACATAATAGTGTAGTAGCACTCGAATGATTATATTTTTTTATACTACTTAAGTGGCAAACAATACATGGACCACACGACCCATCTAATGGAAAGAGGTTACCTATTGACGTGTGCAGCACCAGGGGCATCATACTCGTGCTGCCGAACCTGTAGGAAACTTCTATGGCCCTTGAAGAACCCCATATTGATGATAATGAAAGGAACAAGTATTTGACCGTGCATATACAATTTATTTCTACTAAAAATACAACATTTACTTATATAGAATTGTTGTCGCGTCGTTTCTTGATGATATTTTGAATGAAAGAATTTGTGGACTGTATTTAATACTCGTTTAATGACGAAAAAGGTGACGAGTACAAGTTTGTGTGTAGATGGTAATGGCGAAAAAGAATACAAAGCAAATATGGCGCGCGGGAGCGGTCGGGGCGCGGTGATGCCAACGTAATAAATTATATATATTCGTTCCTTTCGACGTGTGGTACGGAACATGCTCCCGGGCTTGGAAGTACCAGGTTCCAAGGATTGCTATTCATCTTCAAAAAGAGGGCAAATCTTCGAGAACACCCTTCTGATGATGCCAGCTGACGTCCGGATGTCGGCAACTCTGGCGACGCCGTCCTTGCCAAGTATGATAGTTTCAATAAGCCCCAAATGCCATTGTAAGGGCGGCTGGTTGTCGTGCTTGATCAACACAAGCATGCCCGGTTTCAAATCGAGCTGTCTTTCTCTCCACTTTTTTCTGACTTGCAACTCCGACAAATACTCTTTGGCCTATCGTGACCAGAAGTGCTGACGCAGTTGTTCTAGCCGCTGATATCGTGTAAGTCGATGTTCCGGCGTGTCCTTCACATCGACAGGTACCGGCGCTGTCAAGGTACGGCCAACCAGGAAGTGTGCTGGACTCAGAGAATGAAAATCATGTGGATCGGGAGAAAGAGGACTTAAGGGACGGGAATTGAGAATGGCTTCCACCTGTGTAAGGACCGTGCTATACTCTTCGAATGTTAGGTGTGCCTTACCAACAACGCGTAGCAAATGGTACTTACAGGACTTGATTCACGCCTCCCACAGGCCACCAAAATGAGGAGCGTAAGGAGGTATAAATTTAAATTTAATTTTTTAATAATAATAATAATAATAATAATAATTTATTCATCAAAAATGAGGGCTGTACATTATACTAATACTAGTTTTACAATTATGGTCTTAATAGCTAAGTCATATAAGTAAGTACTATAATGTCTACATTAGAAGTAGCATATTATAAATGTGCCATAGAAGCTACCTATTTTAATATTTCTAACAGTTTCTCCGTGTCTGCGTAATCTAGTTTTTCTAAATATTTTGTAGCTAAAACCTTACAGTTCCAATAAATTAGATTATATATGGCTAGTATTTTGTTTAATTTGTTATACAGAAAGGGCCCTAAAAACATATAAAATTTATTTACGAACTCATGCTTAGCTTGTGGATTTTCACAAACTATATCTTTTCTTCTCTTATCTGAAGGTACTGCGGGTGTAGGGAGTTTGGTATGTTGGAGTAGTATGATGTTGAGAATAAATAATTGGCGAACTGTTAACACCTTACAGGCCCTGTAGAGTTGTTCTGTAGGAAACTTAAAAGGACGAAATGTGGCTACTTTTAAGATAGCTCTTTGAGCACGCTCTAATGGAAGTAAGATTGAGGGTCCAGCCCCACCCAGGACGTTATACAATAAGTAAGTATGGACTGACACAACGCCAAATATACCTGCTTAATTAATTTATAGCCCGATATTGCACGTAAATTCTTAAATATATACATTAATTTTCGTACTCTTGCACAAAGCAATTCAATATGTTTACGGAAATTCAGATTTGTGTCAATCGTTACTCCAAGATATTTTATATTGTCAGTTTTTGTTAATGTAGGACAAGCGCATGCAAGGTCAGCGGTTGTACAATAATGTGCATACATGTTTATGTTAGTCACAGGTTTATTAGTATTTCGCATTGTAAACTTATGTTTATCGGTATTTAGTGATAAAAGATTTCGTTGGAGCCATTTCGTCACATAATTAAAACCCTTTTGAACGTGTTTAAATAACTCATCTCTGGATTTAGCCGAGAACAAAAGAGCCGTATCATCAGCATATGATATAATATCGCCATTTTGAAGTTTTGAGTTGCAAAGGTCATTGATATAAATTAAGAATAAAGTTGTCCCTAATACACTCCCTTGCGGGATTCCGTATCCGCTATTTTGGAGTTCTGAGCTCACTTTCTGTCCAATTTTCACACATTGTTGACGATCCCTCAGATAATCTCTAAATAATAGTAATTCCAGTTTTTGTAATAATATGGAACATGATATGGAATCAAATGCCTTGGCTAGATCCAGGAAAATCCCCATAGTTTTCATGCCTTTATCCAGGTTGTTAGTTATGTAGTCTGTTAGAGTGTGTACAGCTTGGCTGTCGACCTATTCGGCCTGAAACCAAATTGATAGTCAGAGAGTAAGTTATTGTCTTCCAGATATTTTGTTAATCTGGTGTGTATAATTTTTTCTAATATTTTAGAGAGGCCTGTTAACACCGAGATAGGTCTGTAGTTATTGACACAAGATTTATCACCAGATTTAAATATCGGGGTAACGACTGCTCGTTTAAGTGATTTCGGGAAAATACCGTTAGTCAAGCACATTTCGTAAATATGGGTTAAAGGGGGAGCAAAGATGGATTTGAACTTTTTTAGTATGTTATTAGGAATGTTGTCCCACCCAGTAGAACAATTATCCTTCAGCCCCGCTATTATTCTAGTTATTTCCTCAGCGTCTGTATTTAATAAAACAAAGGAGTTTAGGGTAGAATAGGTTGAGCGTACATTTTGGGATTTCAAAGTAGTGGAACTATCGCTAGAGCAGGCTGGGTTTTGAATTTTTTCTGCGAGACTTTTGCCAACATTTACAAAGTAGGCGTTAATGTCATTCATTGTGTTGAGTGGGTTCCCATTAGAATTAGATAATAAATCGAGTGGTGGTACGGGTGGTTGTGACCTGAACGTATTCTTTTTGATGAATTTCCAAATTTGCTTAGTATTGTTGCCAGCCTTTTGCAGTTCATTCCTGTTGTGTTGCAACTTTAGTTTTTTAAGTAGGTTATTGCAAAAATTCCTATACCTTTTATATGTCAGTGAAGTATTTCGTTGTCAGGCGCATGCGTCGCCTTAAAATGTAGTCTATCTCTATGCCTTATACATCTGACGAGGCCTGGAGTAATCCATGGCTTAATGTTATTGTATTTTTTAGGTAATATTTTATAGCAAGTATTTCGTAATATTGCTGATTGGACAGATTCTATAAAGTAGTCTAATGAGGTATTTGGATCGCTTGAGGTTTAAACGGGGTCAAAATCAATGCTGCGTATATCATTTTCTAGGTTGCACATATTGACCTTAGTAATGTTGTGTGTGCAAGTTTTTCTCGGTGAATATGTTTCTAATGCCAATAAAATTGCTCGATGATCTGTAAGCCAAGAGTTAGTTATGAATGTTTTGGTTAGTACTTTACATTTTATAATAAAATGATCCATGCATGAAACAGTCTTAAATGTTGGACAATAGTGGGTGGGTAGCAGACCATGAGATGCGCACATATTCAGGTACCTATGTGCGTCAGCCTTGGCTTCCTCATGGACGATATTGATGTTTATATCCCCAATAATTATGATATTTTTATAAGATGTTAGCCTTTTTAAAGTAACATCAAGCGATTCCAAAAATATGTCTATACTTTGTGAAGGCGGCCGATAGATTGCGATGACTACTGTATCATCTTTTATTTCAATTATAAGACAGCTACATCCATGAAATAACGGTTCCTCCACTATTGTGTTTAGGTTATTCTTAACATATACCACCAATCCATCGTTTTGGTTAATGAAGTTACCGGAGGCGTAAGACGAGTAGTTATCAAGAGATGGTAAGTTATTTCCTTGGCCCTCCAGCCAACACTCTGTAAGAACTACGACATCACAACTTACGTTTAGATCGTGCAGCAAAACCTCTAGTGCACTCATGTTGCAGTTTATACTACGAATGTTTTGTGTTAGTAGTGTTAGTAATTTGCCTCCCGTGGGTAGGAATTGTTTACAATCTTCAACATTACAAATATTCATTTCCGACACGGAAAAACTATCTAGATCACATACCAGTTGATTTGCTGTCATTATTTAACTCTAACACTAATACAAATAAATTAGTTTTCTAATGTGCTTAAAGTATAGTTTGTTTGGTGACGCTCTTAGGCGCCCTCATAGTCTATTGAGTTTATATAATTAGCCTCCGCGTATTTACGAGCCGGGCAACTGTCATCACCTGTTTGATGGTCGCACTTCCTCTTAAAACGTTTGCACGTCGCACATACTGGGGGACAAGTTTTCTTAGTGCATTCCTTGTGGGAATGGCCTACTTCTCCACAGTGGTTGCAAGTGACTGTTTCTTCACGGCAGAACTTAGCGGCGTGTCCAAACATCTGACATTTAAAACATCTGGTCACAAGAGTGAAGTCCCTCACCGGACACGATTTGTTGACTAGTAGCGTAATTAACTATATCGTTTGAATTATTTTTAAGAGATTTTGTAAGTTCGTTCATTAGACCAACAAAATGTACCAGCAAACCGTAAGGTTTGTAACGGTACGTATTTACAATCGTTCACTTATCCACTAATAATACAAATCAAAAAAACGCTTATCCGGGTAAGTACCCCGGAGGGAAATGGCGTGAGCGTGTGTTTGTATGTATGTACTTATTGTTAGCTACAACTAGCCATTGATTCGAAGAAGAAGGAGCTACACAGAGGGTCAGATTAAAATTACTTGACCTTGAGTACTCCTGGTGATTGACGGATGTGGCTATTGCGCAAACTTTACTTTCAGAGCCTGATTTTATACTTTCTCCTCCTATTGTTCTTAGCTCTTACGGGAGAGACTGCCTGTCTGATAGTCAGCCTCGAGTAGAAACCTGCACTAGAGGCTCTGCTGTGAGTAGCGGCTCGCAGGCGAGGTGGATTTAGGCTCAAACTTCTTGGTGGTGCCACCTTTAAGACTGTCATGCCCTTCAAGCTGATTCTATTAAAGGTAAACATAATAACACCTAATAGCATAAGTACCTACAGATTATTACCTCCGTTTACGTAAAGTATAACAGTATACAAGTAATTCACCGGAATAGGGTCTGTGTTGGCACATGTGGCCCGCTAGGCTTTATAGCCTGTTTACTTATGCATAGCATAGGTATGCACAGTCGGTAAAAGTAACAAAGTGTGTTGATAAAATGGCGGCAAAAATAAGGTTCGTTAACTTCATTTGCTTTTGATTATGTATTTGGATAAAGTATTTTTAAACTGCTATGGCCGCGTGTCGCGACGGTGAAATGGTGATAAGAGGTATGGTAACAACTGTTTTACGTTCTATTCAGTCAGTTCGGCACTGGCATTTTGGCGATTTTTTTACGACAGGTATTGTATACTTACGTTTTTAAAAGTCAACCGCACACAAAGTAGAAGATGGTTTAGCACATAATAGTGTAGTAGCACTCGAATGATTATATTTTTTTATATTACTTAAGTGTCAGACAAGCACATGGACCACACGTCCCATGTCAGAAAGGTCACCATTGCCTATGGACGTGTGCTACACCAGGGGCGTCATACTCGTGCTGCCGACACTGTAGGAAACTTAAGGCCCTTGAAGAACCCAAATTGATGAAAATTAAATGAACAAGTATTTGACCGTGAATATACAATTTATTTCTACTAAAAATACTACAGATCCGGCAGTGGTTCCCGGCAGAAAGCCGCGTGGTTTCTGCCAGAGTAGAATTTGGACCACCCCGTCTCTTCCCATGTGGTGTCGTATATGGTGACAAAGAGATAGGGCTGTTTAACATGAGACAGATATATACAGCCCAGACTCACCATCAGATGGCTCGAGTCAATTATACCTAGTACCCGGAAGATGGCAATATGTTCACCTCCTATTACGTGTGACCGAATTTAATGATTGGTAAAATGTCGGTGATAATTCACCTCTGCCTAACCCTCCGGGGATAAAGGCGTGATATATATGTATGTATATACCTGTATAGAATAGTCGTCCAAAATTTTGTTCTAGTGACGCAATTTTGTCGCCACAAATCCGTCTATTTTTCATATGGCCCAATATAAAATTTGACTTTTATGGATCCGCTGGGTCTCCCTAAATACCCGCCTGTATAGCCGTAGCTTCGTGATGGTCCGCTAGGGATGTGACGTTCGTTGTTTCAATATATAAAACATTTACGTTATTAAATTGTAAATATTTTTTAGTTCAAATTAGTTAACAATGTGAGTAAGTATCAAGATATTTGAACTGGTTCTTTTCTTTTTAGATGAAATATAAACTATAATATAATATGTCAATATTAATAATAATCGAATAACCCACCCCAGATCGCTCCCGGTGCAAAGGTGCCCATCACACTTGCTGCGTTTCCACTCTGGATTGCGATGGCCAGACTCTGCACCAGGAACGAGCTTTACATTGAAGAAAAATTGCAGAAAACTGTTAAATAATTGAGTTACTAATAAAATCGGAAATAAAATATTACATTAGTAACTATGACAGCCTCTGTGGCGTGGCGGTAGTGAACGCGACTGCTACGCAGGAGGCGCGGGTTCGATCCCCTCTCAGTGCAAATATTTGTATGCATGAATATGGGTATTGGCATTGGTCTGGGTGTTTCTATGTATAATATGTTTGTTTACAAAAAAAAGTATTTAAGTATGTTTATCCGTATTCTAGATTCCATAACACGAGCTGGTTAAACTATGCTTACCATGGGTCTAGATAGCGTTGTGTAAAATATTGTAGAATATTTATTATTATTTACTTTATTTTAATATTCAACTTATAAGTTATATTTTTAAACACATATAAAAAACATATATTTAAAAATATAAAAAATAGTGCTCCACCGGTATCGGGTACAGGGACCAAGCTATCGGGTACAGGTGGTTAGGGCTCCAGAAAAAGAAACTTCCGCACGATGCGCACCGTATCAAGAAGCACAGCCTTCTGCATCTGGCCCTTGACCCAACCATCTAACCCGAGCCTCTTTATTATTATTATTATTATTATTATTCACCGAATAGCAAATTTCTCCCAAGTGAATTAACAATCTATAAAATGCGTTTTATAGATTCCCTGTAAGTATGCCCTCGATTTCTCGAAAATAAAATTGATAGTAAAATATCGATTTAAATCAATCTTTCGATGAACATCACTATTACCTATTGATTATAATCAGCTCGGCGAACCTTGATCCCTATGACACTGACAGTTATTCCCACGACACAACCTTGTAGTAGCGTCACCGTTATATTATAATCGAATTGGCGGTGTCTAAAAATGATATTTATTAATTTTAGGCAGATATATGCAATTACAATAATATCCCGTTGGAATTATAATAATTATTAACACTTACAAGAAATTATCTCAATCAGACTTTACGTTGACGTCCTGCAAAAGTTACTCCGTTTGGAAGATATCGACTAGTGCGGAAAAGTATCGATAAACAAATATCGAAAATGGAAACGAGTGTACAAAATACATCAATAGAGCACCTACGCTCTTAGTGTCAGATTTATAATCATTTAAGTTGTTTGCGATAATAAAATAAAGGAGATTTAACAAATTTATTGTATATACCTACTCAAATAAAACAAAAGCGGTTTATTTATGATTTTTTAATATACATTAATCTGAATCTGACAATGGTGTCACCGATTGCGTCTCAGACTCGGAATCCGAACTGCAGCTGCTTTCTCCTATGTTTATGATAAACGGCTGGTCTACTATATTGTCGTATCGCACGTCTCGATTCCAATCATCTAAGCATAGCTTTTTCGTCTTTTCAACCACTTTCCTCCAATTGTCCGGAGTCACTTGACTACATGCCTCTTGTAGCAACGTAAGCATTTTATTAGCTGTGAATGGTGGAGTGGTGTTAAGCCTGGCTGCACAACCTGAAACAATAATGGTTTAGATTGAAAATGATGCAAAGTCAAAGAGCGAGATCGGGGTAAGTACATTATAAGTACATAATTTTGTACGTTAAAAGTGTGTAATTGATATAAGCACATGGATAAAAATAAAAATGCAATTTGCTAGTGAAATAAAATAGCTTTAAATAGTACTAGCCGACTAGACAGTCACCAGTGACCTAAATAAAAACATGTTAAAATAAATAGAAATCAACCCACCTTTGATCTGCGCCCATATCATTTCGATTGCATTATATTGGCAGTGGTAGGGCGGTAGCCGAATCACGGTGTGCCCTTTTGATTTTGCCATCTCATCCAAGAAATATTTCTTCTTTGTTTGCTGTTTATGAAGGTTCAACAATCTAACTAATTCCTTTTTCAGCATTTGAGTATTAGCTGCCACACCATTGTTTTGCAGCCACTCTATTATTTCGCCTTTATTGTTGTTCGCGGTAGGCGCTTTATTAATTTGCACAGAGTGGTATGGGGCGTTGTCCATTAAAATGTAGTGGGGCTCGTTTAAATTGTCTAATAGTTTTGTGAACCATTTCTTGAAATTCTCAAAATTCATCTCTTCGTGATAATCACTTGTTTTCACGGATTTGAAGGCCCACAAGCAGTTAGGTACAAAACCTTTGGCTGTGCCAGCGTGGCAGATAATCAAACGCTGGCCCTTGCCTTCTGGTGCTTTGGTACAGGATTTCTCTGTGTCGTCTGTCCATGTTTTGGAGACTGAGTGATTGGCGTTGAGCCACGTTTCGTCCAGATAAACCACCTTGTCCCAGTTCTCGATGTTTTTTATTTGTCGTAGAAAATCACACCTCATCAATCCAATGTCCTTCCGCTCCATTATCACTTTTCTTTTGTCACACTTCCCATAACGAAATCCACATTTTTTTATAACTTGTCTGAGAGAAGTGAATCCACCTTTAAATAAATCAGCCGATTTCAGCGACGCTAATAATTTTGTGCAAGTCGGCAGTTCACCTCGAAAATAATAGCCGTAAATATGGTTTCGTATCGCTGCCATGTCGAAATCATCGGGGTTAGTTACGGGTCGTGCCCTATTATGTTTTTTCTTCTTTGGAGTTGATAATTTGTTCTCCTCCATCGACGATTCGCCGAACTTCTCCTTTGTAATTCGGGAAACGGTAGCTTTGCCAATTCCCAAAGCATCAGCAACACGGTCGCGTACGTTGTCAAGTGGCAACAAAGGTCCGCCATTTTGTAGTTCGCGAGCAAAATAGTCACGCAAGCGTACAACAAACTCCCGCGTTTCACTGTTGAGTACAGTTTTTCTCAGTCTTTTCGGCATTTTGAAACACCAACAAACACAAAACAGCAACAATAACAAAAACAGAAAACAACAATAGTAACAAACAAAGGATTCCGTTGACACAAGAAAACACGTGGCGCATACAAGGCGTTAGCACTCGTACTGGCGTAGCGAACTGACAGTACTAGCGTAGTGACAGATCAGATAGTGTTGCTATAACTAAAATTTTAATTCACATTAAAATTATACAGTCCGACCATGTTACCTCTGCATCGGAATATTGGCAACCCCATATACAAATACACGGATACTTGTAAATATAACAAGCATTATAATTATAGTAATGTAGATTATATTTTAAAAACATGTTTATCGATGTGGCTGAATGCAAGTCACGCCTTTGCCTATAAAAAGTTGCGATATATCGACACGACCCGTCACTAGTATGAACTGTCATAGGGATCAAGGTTCGCCGAGCTGATTATAATTACGCGATACGTCAAGCCGCCCGCTACAATAAAGTTGCCAGGCTATATAAATTGCCAGTAAATATTTTTTGCCTTCAAGTTAGGAAACCTGATGGTTTTAAAGGAAGTCTGTTTTAATCCGATTTGTCTTTGAACAGTCTTGTATGTAAGCCGATTATGTCAGATAGGAAAGGTGGATAAATTTAGTTCATCTTTTCTGTATTACAGATTTTGGTGTTCGTCATCCATGGCGTAACGTTTCACTGAAACAATATTCCTCTTAGCGTAAGAATGTCCATTTTTATCAAATTGATCAACTTTGATATCGCCAATTATTTGTGAAGTTCAGAGAATGATAATAATGATTTTGATTTGACATGTTCAATTACTCTTCTATAAATATATTATCACGGTATGAAGGAAATTAAGTGTTACCTTATACAGTTACCAATTTAACTGGTAATTATATTTTTGAGCCGTTTGGAGACGAAACGTTGGGTCCGTGGGGTCAAAAAGCGCGCGCGCACGCTTTTCAAAGAAATAGCGAAGCGACTAATCGACGCTTCCCGTGCCCACAGGGCTGGCCTTTACCTCGCTCAAAGAATTGGCACCGCCTTCAGCGTGGTAATGCCGCCTGCCTCTTGGGCACGGTACCAGTAGAGATCGATGGGGAGGAATTTTTCGATGCCTAAAATTGCAGTCTCCCTCTTTTTCTCCATTTCATTTTTGTATATATTGTATAGTTAGCATAGGTTTGTATAAATTTTATAAGTATTTTTATTATTTAAATTAAGTTATTTATTAGTTCAATTGTGTATATATATATATATATGTATTAAACAAATGTAATTCACAATCACGGGTCTACTGAAGAAAATATTTTTCTGAGATTAGAGATTATTGAATCCGGATTAGATATTTTCTTTGAACATCGTTCAAATAACCATAGTAAACAATAGACAAAAGGAATATTTTTCGGCGAATTATTAGATGATAAAGCAATTTATTCATTCACTACTATTCTAGGAGGTATAATATTTTAGAGAGAGGGGAGAGAGTATATTAATTAATTAAGTGACTCAATGAAGTAACATGATTTATTTTTGGGATGTATTTGTAAAATGCAAATAGAGTTTTTGCGCTATCAGTAGGAAGACCAAAAGCTTGTCCTGCTTCATTTTTTACACTGACGGCACAGAAACTCTCTGTGCTTACAGGGTTGGCAGCGCGAATGTGATGTGCCCTTGGTTTTGCACACGTCCATAGGCCACCGTAACCACTTTCCATCAGGTGGGCCGTGTGCTTGTCTGCCACCTAAGCGGTATTAAAAAAAATGAGCTCAAATGAGCGGATATCGAACACATGACCTGTGACTTAAAGGCGAACTCCCTGCCCCTGCACTGTAGGTGCTCCAACGCCAATACACTTTAGAAAGACTCCCACCATATATCAAAACGAGTATACAATACAACATACGTATAAAAAGTAGGTACACATATTCGTGTCTGTACATTAATTTGGGTTGATCAAGATTAACTTCAGCTTCGAAATGATTGAATACATTTGGGCAGTACAAAAGCTGATTCTAACAACACAAAGAATGTTTCCGAACGATTCGACTCGAGGGTTTGACCGGAAACCTTTATACGATATCGCTACAGTAACTCGCAGCATAAATATATAAAATGCAGGCTTTCTAAAGGTTGCGATTAAGTCCTATTTTGCTATTATTGTAAATGTGAAGATTTGCGAAGATGTTACTCAATCACGCTCCTTGGAGCACTAGTCCTTTCTAAGTTCTCAACAGTTTTTCATCCATTCCATATTGCGTTTATCTTGACTTTAGGTAGTGTAGTAGATGGCTCTGGGTAGGCCGGGGTACGAGGGCAGATGACGGTGACTTAGACGGCGTGCGTTTTAGTCGGTTCGAGTCCGACATAACCTCTTCCACCGGCTCTGGCAGGGCGGTATCCGGGGGGATATTTCGCACGATAAAAAAAGGTGGTAATTGTAGTTTAACCCCCCAAAGGGATCACAGAGAGCTTAAAGATGGTAGTTGTAGAATAGTAGTTGTTGATGGACATAGTTTGAAGTGTAAATTATCTCAAAGTGCTCGAACTATGTTGAATTGTTACCTACCAATAAATCGCAATGCAATCTGTTAAAATACTTTTATTTCGATGTTAAGAGATAAAAGTCATCAATAAAAATTAACATAACATAAACATAAACTCACGCCTATATCCCCGAAGGGGTAGGCAGAGGTGCTAGCACCCACATTTCAATGCAATGGGTGGCGTGCCTATTGCCATTAACCGGGCACTTATAAACCTGCGATAAATACACACATAACTTCGAAAAGCATAGAAAAGTCATTGGTGTGTGCCATGGTAAAACCTGGAATCGAGCCCGAGACCTCGTCCCAGCAGTCCATTACCCATGCCACTAGGCTACATCGGTTATTAAAATTATAAAAATTGTATTACACATTTAAAGCTTTTGCATAGGTCTATATATTAATTTAGTTAGTAGCAGTTTATTTATTTTTAATTTCGAATATTAATATAGTTGCATTTGACGGGAACGATCATATTATCGGAGAAACGGCTCTCAGCGTGAGTCTGTTAATCCACGAATAAGTAAAGTTATACGGCTATAAGTTGTCAAATTCATGGTCGACGGCGGAGTGTGTCACATATGTGGCTTATTATAAACTTTGGCTAATATGTTGATGAAGTTATAGTTTTAATGGACTGCTCTAAATCTCCTTTCGGTATCCGTATTAAGTGAAAAGAGATTGAGGAAGTTTATAATGATTAACTTCCTCAATCTCTTTTCAAAAATATGTTACATCCAAAGCTTGCACTAAGGTGCCCAGAGTAAATAGATTGAAAGCAGAGAATAAAACCTGAATGATGCAAAGGTAGCGATTGTGATTGCTGTGTACATGGAAATGCTGGTGTAAAATACACACAGGCTACCTTGACAAACATTAGAAATTGATAAATTTTGAGCCTGTACTACGATCAAAACAGAAAAACATGAGTACCAATATCCTAGTGCCACATTAAACAGAACAAGGAAACTCTAAACATTGTCGGCACTCTCGGTACCAAACTGTTTATTCATGACTCCGAGCGAATTAAACTGTGAGACGGCGATAAGCCCGGAACGGATATGGAAACAATACTGATCCGGTATTACTGGTTCAAGACAAAAGAACCCTCTGATTATTTATGAAATTTTTGACAGGCGTTAAATGTTTTATTTTGGTGAATAATCGGCGTTTCTTTTGAATATATATGGTAGATATAAAGCATATTTTATATCATTGAAAAGGCATCAAGACGGACGGAAGAACTGAAAAATATGAGGAGGTAGGACACGACGGTATTCCCGTCCGAATTGAGCAGTCCGACTGGGGAAGTACCTCCACCCTACAGAATACCGCGGCCTTAATAACCTCGTGTTGTGTTCCCGGCGATGAGCAGGGTAGCCAGAGCTCACTGGAGAGTTTTTGTGCTGTCAGTGGAAAGACCAAAAGCTTGTCCTGCTTTGTCTTCTACACTGGCAGCACAGGAATTCTCTATTGTTACAGTGTTGGCAGCACGAGTAGGACTCCCCTGGTGAATGGTGATGCACTCGTGTATAGACCACGGTAACCATTTTCCATCAGGTGGGCTATTTGCTTGTCTAAGTAGTATAAAACAAATATTGCAAAAAATTTGCTAATGCTTAAGCCTTTGATTGAAATATTTTAATGAAGTGAGTGAAATTAGTATTATAGTTTGTAACAGTTCTCTGTCGTTGGGGATGCCATTGACTTACCTTGACATACCTTAGAATCTTGGCAATGTTTTAATAACTCGCTTGAGACTGTTATATATTGAAGTACATCGTTTTTGTTTCACCCGTACTTAATTGTAGCTATAAAATACAAAACACACACTTTAAATAAACATCCCCGGGGGTTGCTCGACAGGTTTGTTGTTCAACATAAATCTTATGACATACTTACGTTTACATTAAGGCGGTATGACAAAATTCTGTAATTAATTAACAGGATTATTGCTAAGAACCGTGTACCTATGTATCATTGATCTAAAATATGTCGGTGTCTTCGTGTGTATTTAACAAAAAAAAACTAGATTTGATGGACAAAGGAAAATTATATTAAAGAAATATTAATTATACATGCTAAACCTGAGTTAAACCGCGGGCTTAGGCTAGTGATACCCTTTATTTATTTTTACATGTAGCCATCAGGAGGATGTATTTGAAGTCCCACCTCACATAAGATCTGGATGACCTGCTGGTAAATGATTTAGGTAAACAGTAAAGCTATCGATAGCTAGTTATATACTTAATTTAAAATAACATGAATCTACGTTATTTGGGTTATTTTGCAATGTATATTACCTATGTGAGAGCAAAATTAACTCGATAATATTAAAGGAGCGTCTAATAGACCCATATTTTAGCATTATCAACATCTCGAGTACAGATTACCTGTCGTTTAGAAATATCACGTATGAGTCTCCAAATGGGCACTCAGCAATTTTATAGCCAATTTAGCCCTAATGTTTATGAGCTTAAGGCGTACAGTTGTTAAAAAGTAAAACGTAGGTACATTTTATTTAAAAGTTCTAACGTTCACGTCAAATATTTATAAATGAATAAATGAGTGAATGAGCGAATGAGCAAAGAAGCGAATGAGTGAATGAGTGAATGAGTGAATGAGTGAATGAGTGAATGAGTGAATGAGTGAATGAGAGAATGAGAGAATGAGTGAATGAGTGAATGAGTGAATGAGTGAATGAGTGAATGAGTGAGTGAATGTATTGCGGAGGTGGAAGTAAGACACCACAGTTTGTTAATTTGTTTATTCCTACTTGTTATTATTTACAATACTAGACCTTTACAATACTATATTATATTATATTTGGTTAGGCTTCTAAATAGCTCAGACTCGAATTGTCGTCCTTGGTCTGTCGTGATATAGTTGGGACATCCGAAGCGTGTGATCCATCCTTCGTATAGGGTTTTGGCTATTGTTTCAGCTGTTATGTCCGAAATTGGAATTGCTTCTGGCCACGACGTACAACGATCGATTATCGTTACTATGTACCTCTTGTTTTCTGATGTCGAGAGGGGTCCCACAATATCCATGTGAATGTGACTAAATCGTTCTTCTGGCATAATTTTTCCTAGTGGTGAGACTGTGTGGCGATGAACCTTTGATTGCTGGCACTGTAGACAGGTTTTACACATTTCGTAAATGTCTTTGTGCATGTTTGTCCATACGTAATGTGATGCAATTAGCTTTTTTGTAGTATTTTTTCCAGGGTGACTCATGTTGTGAAAGCTATCAAAAATTGTTTTTCTGAACTGATATGGCAGATATGGGCTTGTTGTACCGGTAGATCTATCACAATAAATTTTTACGTTATTGTTTTGTACCGGTACCAGTACCATTCTTAATGACTTGTTTTGTCTCAGTTTTGCTAACTCCGGGTCATTGTCTTGATGTTTTCTAACTTCTTGCCAGTTGAGGGTTTGAGGTAGGTCTGTAGTTTCAATTACTCGTGACAGTGCGTCGGCCACGACGTTTTCGCTGCCTGTTACGTGCTGTATGTCTGTGCAAAATTGTGCGATGTATTCTAAATATCTTATTCTTCTAAGGGACTCGTCCACTGATGCCTTCTTGTCGAATGTATAAATCAATGGCTTATGGTCCGTGTAAATTGTAAATATGCGCCCTTCTATTAGTCGTCTGAAGTGTTTTATCGCCATGTAAATGCCCAATAGCTCTTTATCGTATGTGGAATATTTTGTCTGTGCTTCGCTCAACCCCTTTGAAAAGAATGATATCGGCTTCCATTTTCCTTGGACTTTTTGTTGAAGGACGGCGCCTACGCATTTTAAACTAGCATTTGTCATGATGGCTAGCGGTGCGTCCATTTCCGGGAACGCAAGGATTGTGACATCTCTTATGTCCTGTTTACAGGTTTCAAATGCTTGGTTAGCTTTGATATTCCACTCGATTGGAGTATTGTCGTTCTTCTTGGAGTTTATTAGGTATTTATTGAGCGGAGCTTGGTGTCTTGCTGCGTGTGGAATGTTATTTCTGTAGAAGTTCATCATTCCCAAAAATCGACGTAGCTCCTTTACTACCTTTGGTTTAGGGTATTCGCTTATTGCTCGTACTTTCTCAGACGTAGGAGTGATTCCTTGGCTCGTTATATGATAACCTAGGAAGTCTATCTCAATCTTTACGAATTCGCACTTGCTTGTATTTATTGAAAGTCCGTTTTTGCTTAAACGGGCGAATACCTCTTCTAAATGGGCGTAATGTGTTTCGGCATTTTGGCTGGCGATGAGTATGTCGTCTACAAATACATATGTGTAGTCCAAATCTTGGAACAGGGAGTCCATAAACCTCTGGAACGTTTGCCCACTGCCAGAGAGCCCAAATGGCATGGTCTTCCACTGGAACAGCCTTAGGGGCGTGATTATTGCTGTCTTTTCTGGTTCCGCAACCCTGATTTGGTGGAAAGCCTTTTTTATGTCAATTTTGCTAAAGACTGTTTTTCCACTTGCGATGTATGTAAAATCTAATAGTCTTGGTAAGGGGTATCTGTCGGGGACTGTAATTTTGTTTAAGGCGCGATAATCTCCGCATGGTCTCCATTCTCCATTCTTTTTCTTCACCATGTGTAGCGGAGATGCCCATGGACTACTTGACGGTTCCAGTATTCCTAAGTTTATTAGCTCTTGAAATTCCTTTTTGGCTGCCTTATATTTGTCGGGTGGTAGAGGGCGGGCGCGTGCGTATACAGGAGGACCTTTGGTGATGATGTGATGCTGCACACCGTGTTCTGGTGGTTTTTTAAACGAAGTCATTCGTGTTATACTTTCGTATTTTTCTAACAGGCGCCTTATACGTTCTGGTAAGGTCGCATCGATCGATCTGACTGAAAGTACTTTTGTCCTTACGTTATTGACAGGCGTTTTTAATTTTGTTTCTTCGTCGATCAATCGTTTCCCGTGCAAATCCACTAGTAGTTTGTGGTGCTCCAGGAAATCAGCTCCTAAAATAGGCATTTTGACATCTGCGATTATGAACGTCCAGGTATAAGGTCTGCGTAACCCCAGGTCCAATGTTAATGTGCGTTCGCCGTAGGTTTCTATTATTGACCCGTTTGCAGCATACAATTTGTAGTTGTTTGGGTTTTTCTTGCCCTGTGCGTTTTGTAATACCGAAATATTGGCCCCTGTGTCTATTAAAAATCTATAACCACTGTTTGAGTCAGTTATAGTCAGACGGTTGGCGGGTTGTATGGCACAGAGTCCCGTCTCATTCTGCGCTATTGGTCGTTTCCCGACCTCTCGTTTGCCGTACCTTTCTGCCAGGAACACGGTTGTTGACATTTGTAGGCGTTTTCTTTAAATTTTCTATGATAGTAACAGTGTTTATGTGTTACATCATAACGCGGTCGTGACCGTGATCGTGAATGCGACCTTCTGCGGAATTTGCTGCGTTGCGAAGATCGTCTATTGTTTATACGAAGCTCGTTGATTTCTACTTGCATCGCTGCAATTTGTGACGTGAGCGTTGTTATCAAACTAACGTTAGCAGATTCCGATGACGAGTGTTTTGTTGTGTAAGTGTAACGCATGCTGTCGTATATTCGGTCTGCCATCTCGCATAATTTTGCCAAATCCAAGTTATCAGAGACTGCTAAAATAGAAATAACCGAGGCAGGCAGTTGTCTGAACCATAGTAATCGTATGGTCTCGTCGTTCATTTTTCCGCAACTAGCCTCTTTCATCCTTCTTAGTAGTTGGGATGGGGTTGAGTCTCCTAGGTCCATTTCGGATAACAGTTTGTGGAAGCGTCGGTGTTCGCTTTCTTCGTAACAATGGATTAGCCGATTTTTTATTGCAGCGTATTTGTCGGTGTCTGGTGGGCAGTTGAGTATATCGCTGACCTGGTGTATGACGTCTTTTGACAGCTTTGCGATTACACTGTTGTACTTGTATTCGTCTCCTTGCTTTTGTGGGGCAATGATAGCCTCAAATTGTGCAAACCATAGGCGCGGTGAGTCGGTCCAAAACTGTGGTATGCGCTCTGCAATGGATATTGATGCCACCACTTGGCCATCACTGGCTGACTCAGCTGATGTAACGGGGTTTTTAGTCGGTGTCCCGGCTGGAATTATCGGTGCCATGATAGCGTCTAGCCTCTTGAAATTTCAGCTGGTTAGACCCGCTTGTGGGAAGCCAAAAGAAATGTGCTTTTTCGCTGGCGGTGGTGGTCGGTTGACTCGATTGTTCCCTAGATTTGCTGCTGAAAACCTTTTCAGGGCTGCAGTCGGCCTGCAATTATATCAGCACTAGGATCACGTCGGGGTCACCAATATTGCGGAGGTGGAAGTAAGACACCACAGTTTGTTAATTTGTTTATTCCTAATTGTTATTATTTACTTTACTAGACCTTATATACTATATTATTTTATAGCTATAGAGTGGGGGCTGGCAACAAGTGTCACGTACATAGGTTTGTGCATCGTTGCACTTTTGGTGTTATGGCAGAGGACGTGATTTCTTATTTGTGTCACATAAGAACTGAATTTATTTCCTTATAGAAATCACGTCACCTGATCATGACTGCCATAGAATGAATGAGCGAATGAGTGAATGAGTGAAAAAAAAAAATTCGTTTTTACAGGACCATGTGTGCCGACCATTCTAATCTAAATCAGCGATCTTTAGTAAAGTTTAGAGTTTGTATTACAAAATAACGCGAACAAATAATTACAGGTTCGAATTCAGAAATTATTTTTGTGTTGAATAGCCCGTTACTGAAAGGTTATATATCATCACGCTATTTCTCAAGGGAGCCAAGTAGTAACCATAAATGTGAACGAATCCGGTACATTCCCATATATTATTCGAAAATTAATAAAATGCGGGCATATTTTGATAGGAGGTAGGACACAATGGTATTCAGTTGAGCAATTCGGCCCTCCAGAATACCGCCGCCATAATAGCCTCGTGTTGTGTTTCCGGTGGTGAGTTGGGTAGCCAGAGTTTATTGGAGAGTTTTTGTGCTGTCAATATGAAGACCAAAGACCTACCCTGCTTTGTCTTCTACACTGACGGCACAGAAGCTCTCTGATACAGGGTCAGCAGCACGAGTGTGACTCCTCTGATGTTGCACACAACCCTAAGCCACTTTCCATCAGGTAGGCCGTGTGCTTGTCTGCCACCTAAATTGTATAAAAAATATGTTTCTTATGGTGATCCGGAGTTTCGAAGCCGAGGTAAATCATCAAGTCTACGTGTATGAAGTCTTACATATGAAGAAGTTGCAACACAAACTATTTAGAACAAAAAATGTATCACAGGTCTTGGGTGGTGTAAGATTAAATTTTGATTGATTCAGAAATTAGTAAATTTCTTCGCAATCTGTATAGATACAGAGCAGGTTTTACTAGGCCTGGCGGTGATGGGTGGAGCCACCTGTCACCCTGGCAGAAGAAGACTGCGGCAGTGGTGTGCCTTGCGCCCCTCCCCGTTTCCGGGGACGAATTGGGGACTCTGTGGTGTGGACCACAGGTAGCACCACGGTAGCTTAGTGGTATGGGTAATGGACTGCTGAGATGAGGTCTCGGTTTCAATCCCAGGTTTTACCATGGCACACACCAATGACTTTTCGAAGCTTTTCCAAGTTATGTGTGTATTTATCGCAGGTTTATAAGTGCCCGGTTAATGGCAATAGGCTCGCCACCTAGTACATTGGGACCTAAACATAAACTGGAGAAATGTAGGTGCTAGCACCTCTGCCTACCCCTTCGGGGATATAGGCGTGAGTTTATGTTATAGATACAAAAATACAAATCTTTCCTCTTTATAACGTTAGTACTTATAAATATAGTGAATATATTTACGTGTCCATTCTATACGTTTTATACATTCATCATTCTATTCACTGCCCAACAAATTGCCACTTATCCAGATTGGCTGGTTTTGAATAGATATCATTTTGTTCTGTGTAGCCATGTTTAAGTCGTATACATAAGAGTTCACTGTATCAAATCTGAACAAGATGCGCGCAACTCGAGTGGTTACGTGAAAAGCATATTTCAGCTCGTTAACTTGAAGCTAATGGGCTCAGGCCTTTATGTTTTGTGCACGAGTTTGTTAATAGCCACGATATTAACATCCGTACATCATAGCGATGAGGTTATTTTGTGTTCGTTGTTTTGCTTATTTTTTGTTTTTTTTTTCAACGCTACCTACAGCCATGGTAAGCATAGCTTAACTAGCTTGTGTATGTATATGTTAAACATACTTAAATACTTCTTTTTTGAAAATACATATATATAAAGCAGATTCTTATGAGAAAAAAGTTTATTAAAAATGACCTCCGTGATTTTCAATACAGGCCTTCAATCTGCACGGCCAGTTGTCTATCGCAGCACGAACAAGGTCCATGTCAATATCAGTGGCTGCCTTAATCAAGGATGTCTTGAGTGACTCCAAATTGGGATGAGGCTTTGAGCACGCCTTTTCCTCCAAATGTTGCCATATCTTATAATCTAACGGACTCAAATCTGGACTGGAGAAGGGCCAATCTTCGTGCCGGATAAGGTCGATTTCACGCGCCGCCAGCCAGTCTTGTGTGTTCTTCGCTTTATGAGCTGGCGCCGAATCTTGTTGGAATACCCAGTGCCTGTTATTGAACATGGTACGAGAAACAGGTTCCACAAGGTTCGTCAGGATTGTATTTTGATGTATGCAGTTGTGTACAACTGCATTCGTTTTTACACCTTTCTCACAAAAATGTACCTCTGTTAAGCCCCAATAAGAAACTCCCAACCAATGAGCGAAGATGGAAAATGACCTCGTTGGACACGTGGAATACGGTTGCTCGCTTCTTCACTACTGTGTGCGTACACCTCATTTTGTTTGTTGTGGCTCTCTTCTACGGTAAAAAAATTATCATCCGAAAGAATTTCCCGATATTTTTTTCCTGTGTACCGCTTCAACAAAGTGCGGCATCTCTTCAGTATCAGGTCCATTAGACGAGCATTCAAACGATGTCCTGTTTTTCGTCGATATGCCCGAAGCCCTAAGTTTTCATTTAACACCCTTTTCACCGTGGTTCTGCTTAACCCCATCTGAAGGGCCCACAGTTTCTGCTTACTTTTAGGATTTCTTTCGCGCCTTCACAGCTTTTATCTCTGCTGGAGTCCTAACAGACCGAGAGTGACCACTTCTTGACTTGTAATCTACACTAGAGTCTTCATTGTATCGTTTGATGGTACGATAAACGAATCTTTTGGTTATATTCAAATTTTTCAGTATATCAATAATTTAAATTGGCGCGTAACTGCAACGATGCAACGCAATAACTGCAACACGGTCTTCTTTAAGCGTCCACTCCATATTTAAAAAAGAGTAAAATTCTAACAAGTATACATTTTTATTTTCATGAACAATTCGAAATTCGAATTCAATAAACTTTTTTGTGGCCAGCATTCTAAAAGAAAAGTTTTTACTGTGTGACAATACTTATGACCTGACTGCGTATTATACATAGAAACACCCAGACCAATGTAAATATCAATTTTTTTTTATACAACTTATTTGGCAGACAAGCACATGGCCAACCTGATGGAAAATGGTTAATACTCAATACTCAATACTCAATACATTTATTGCATTCCATAATGTGATACAGATGTCAGATTAAGATGAAGTTACAATTATGGACCCTGTCGGGCACAGCACAATGTTTGGAGAGAGGGATAATTTACTATTATACAGTTTCATTACAATTTTAATTTTAGATATATATTAAGTTTTTTATACCTTGTCATTTGAAGAGTGATGATATGATAATGATGTGAGCAGAAGTTTTAATCACTGTTCAAGAGTAGGTATATACAATAAGGGAATTTAAATATAGGCAATATTAACTGATAATAATAAATTTAGTTCTATGTCGTATTAACTTTTTTAGTTTCATTAAAAATATAAATTACTAGTCTCTCAATACATAATGTTTTTAACAATTTTGAACACATGCAAAGTGAACATGATTATAAAAAATGATAGTATTAAATAACCATTTAGATGTCAATACAAAATACAAAATGTTTATATCAGATGTCAAATAAAATACCATCAAAATCATATTACCGTGACCTATGAACGTATGTAGCACCAGTGGAGTCACCCTGTGAATCCGTGCTGCCAACCCTGTGAACAGAGATTTTCTGTGACTTCAGTGCAGAACACAAAATCAGGACAAGCCTTTGGTCTTCCCACTGACAGCACAAAACCTCTCCAGTGAGCTCTGGCTACTCTACTCACCGTCGGGAACACAGCACGAAGTTATTATAGCCGTGGTATTCTGTGGGGTGGAGGTACTTCCCCAGTCTGAGTGCTCAATTCAGACGGGAATACCGTCGTGTCCTACCTCCTATAAAATATTCATGCATAAAATATTTGCACTGAGCGGGGAACGAACCCACGCCTCCTGCGTAGCAGTCGTGTTCACTACCGCCACGCCACAGAGCCTTTTTCCTTATTATCTTGACTATTAACTATTTAGTTAACACCACATTGTTTATCCTTCTTAGAAGTTTTAAATTAATAAACTGGGCAACCCAAATCTCAGGTAAGCCTAGTAAAGTAAAATCTGGAAACTTATTGCAGCGCCACCTACGTACGCAAAAGCTAGCTAAGAACCATCTCTGAACCTTTTTAGAACATTACTTTCATCTCTTCTCATAGTAGATCTACACTACGACAGTCGCTCGCTACTCAGTTTTTCATTCACTGGTGCTACTGTCAAACTTCCTCTAATATACTCATTCCTTATTCGATCCATTCTAGTCATACCACACTTGTTATACAACCTATATTGTGTCAAAAAAGGGGTTATGGGGATATTTGGGGCCCACCAAGATCTCCGGGGCCCAAGCTAACTTCAGCTGCCAGCTAATATACCTGTCGATCAATGAATAAGATGCTGGCTTAGGATTTTCTTTCCATCCAACAATCACTTCAGTCGACATACGTGCTCCAAAGTGCAAGATTTGTATGCAAAAAAGTTAAAGATTTGTCTAGTTTTTTGATGTTGGGTAGGACCGTTTAAAATGTCTGCCGCGTAAGTATTTATACCTAGTCTAGCCATAAATATTTTTACGAAGAAATTTTTTTTTTTTTATTGCAAATAATATTTATTACTCTTACAGTGTGTTAGTTTAATACATAAATATAAAACAATTTAAAATATAAAAAGCTTATTCGAAGTGGTCTCCATTGGCTGCAACACAGTCCTTTAAACGTTGAGGCCAGTTATCAATAGAAGCACGCACTCTTTCCATGGGAAAATTCTTCACTGCCAATCGTATGGATTGTTTTAGGGACTCCAAATTATCATGGCGTTTAGAGCAAGCCATACTCTCTAAAACTGACCATAAATCATAATCCAGCGGATTAAGATCGGGACTAGACGACGGCCAGTCTTCAGCTCTGATGAAGTCCGAAACGTTCACTTCCAACCAAGACTGCGTGGACCGAGCTTTATGACCCGGCGCTGAGTCTTGTTGGAAGGACCATACTTGGTTATTGAACATGGTGTTTTTAAGGGGTTTAACTACCTTCTCAAGAATGGTATCTTGATACACTTGTGCCGATGTTTTGATACCTTTTTCACAAAAATATGGCTCAGTCACTCCTTCATAGCTAACACCCCACCAAACCATCACTGAAGCCGGATAATGCCCACGTTGCACTCTGTCGACTAATTGGGAAGCTTCCTTAGAGCTTTGGGCATAAATACGGTCATTTTGTTTGTTAAAATGTTGCTCAAATGTAAAGATTTTCTCATCCGTAAACAAAATTTTTCTGTGACCTCCCTTTGCGTACCGCTTCAGTAGTTACTTCGATTTTACCACCCTATTCTTTTTTAAATTATCAGTTAAAAAATGACCAGTGCGTCTCTTATAGGCTGCAAGTCCTAAGTCATCTTTTAAAATGCGCGACATGGTTCTGGGTGCTATCTTCATCTCCCGAGATAAAATCTTTTGCTTTCGGACAGGATTTCTTCGAATTCTTTCCCTTACTGCTTTGACCACCTTTTTCGTACGGACACTACGTGGACGGCCAGATCTTTTTCTGTCACAAACAGAGGAGGTCTCATTGTACCTATTAATAGCCCGGTACACAAACATTTGACTAATACCAAGCGTATGGAGAGTTTTAAAAATTACATTCGGCTCCATACCAACTTTGTGTAATGCAATCACAGCGATTCGGTTTTCTTTATCACCCCACTCCATTTTAATATAGCAAAATATTGTACAATGTATTGGCGCCAAAATTAGAAAACACAATGAACAATCGTATAAAAATGACAGATTCCAAATTCAAATGTAATATCTTTCTTATTTTAATTGTAACAGTATTTATGGCCGGACTAAGTATATAACAAAAATAAATAAAAAGATTACTATTTTTGTAGATATTTTAAAATTTGTAATGAGTAAAACTGAGCGATAAACATGAAGAGTAACGATATTTTGTGTGCGAGCTACGCACACATCTCATCCTGCGAGTGCGTGCGTAGCTCCATTCGTAGCAAATTGGCTACGGCGTAGACAGCCTACGCAATATTGCAAAAGGTTATATAAAAAGAGCATTATTTTTTTTACTTTATATACACTTTACTTGGATTCTTGTTAATATCTGTAAATCAACAGCTTATGATAGAAGTGAATTGGAACGGTTCAAAGATATCTTAAACATTTACAACGAGATTCTTATTTCTTGAGGGCCTCTTCATTTAGTGAAGACATATGTTGTTGGTATATTGAAGGTCGTCTTTCAGTACACTGGCAGTCACCTTATAAAAGTCAAAATAAAACAAGTATTGGAAGGGAGGAAAGGGAGAGCAGAATGAGAGAATGTGAAACGTGTAAGCTTTGAATGCAATCGGTTTTATCTCTTTGAGAAGAGATTCCATGAGGATTGATGAGTTAGAGTTGATATTAAGGGATATTGATATTAAGACAGTAGACTCATTTTTTAAAAATTTAATAATCAATGGTAACTAAACGAAAGAGCAATGTCTAGACCGCTTTGTCTCATAGTAGTTACAGACATTCGGTAGACCTTATTGGTTTCAAATTAAACGGGATATTTACCATGTTTCATTTTTTGAGTTTCCGATATTTCGGCGCTGTTGTAAGCACCATGATCACGGAGAAACTTGGTGCTTGCAACAGCGCCAAAATATCGGAAACACAAAACAATGAAACATGGTAAATATCCCGTTTATTTTGATACTGATGTGAGTGACCATGATGGTTTAAATATCTTATTGATTATTAATGGTCTCATCATATTTTAGCCCAAAGAACTTCTTTGATTTGATATTCTTAGTTATTTTAATTTGAGACAAATAGTAATATGTACGCTTAATGTTTTTAAACGAAAATAATTTTACGATTCAAAATCTTCATGGAGGTGTACAAACTGCATGAGGCAACATCACTTCGAGGCCTATGCCAGTGTCACGTTTGAGCTGGTATATCTAAGTCGAGAGAGGCAGTCACTCCCGTTAAAACCAATATGAACTATAATCCTTTCAGGTAGGTGCCTACTTAACTAAACGTAAAGAATCTTGATGTGTCTTTTTAATTTGTTTTATTTAAAAACTCAGTATATAAATATTTTTCTGTTTAGAAACTCATTTTAAAGACTAAAAACCGAAATTGAATCACATATTAGTCAGTTAGTTGACCTAGTTTATTTGTTTAGTTTCTATTACATAGGTGTTCTTACGTGCTATCATTGTACACGAGAGTTCACCGCGAAGATCGGCTATGTTAGCCAGCTTCGAGCGCATCAGCGCCGAGCCGACTAGGAGTCGAAGTGGTCGCCATGGCCGAAATTGGTCGGAAGCATCATTTTTATAAAAAGTCACTTCAAGGTTGATTACTTAAGTACCTACCTGAATACTTAAGTATACTCGTAGATGTATATATAATAACCTATGATGTTAATAAAAATAAACATGATCCTTCTTCTTACAGTCTCGGATACTTCAATCGGAGGCGTAGTGGTCAAGGTACGAATCGCCATTCTAGGTACAGCATCTGTAATGACGTCCACGATTCTTTTGACACCCACAGCTTACAGTCAATTTGACGACCTAAATATTTATGAAAAAGATCGCATATGAAAAAAGTATATGTAACCCAAATACGTCAAAATTGCTAATACATGAGATCTCTGCTTATGCCTTCCAACAAACAATGAACATTCGTGTAACTTATGTTATGACAAGCGTAAATACGAGTATAAAGTGACATGTTGAGGAAGAAAACTGACATGATTTTGCATAATTTAAACCGTTATTACCTATGAGAGAGAAGCCTGACATTTGTTGAAAAATTTTGTTGTAGATTAAATTTGTATTGTTTTTTTTTATCTAAGACACGCCAACTTGACTTCACCTCGCCTGATGGTAAGCTAAAGGCAAAGTCTTAGGAAAGAGCCATTACAGACACTAAGTAATGTTACAATGGTGGCACTCAGCTTGGCGGCTTCATCAGATGCTTTTTCACGCTCCGCTTAAAGGACCCGGGACTGTAGATTGTTAAGTAAAGTTAGCAACAAAAGTTGTTGATAAAAACTTTGTAAACAAACATTGAAATCCTATTATGTGAAAGTTTATTACACTCTTTTTTTAGGTGTGAAAAATTTCCACGGAGATCTCCCCCGCCAGAGCCGATGGGAGAGATTATGTCGGACTCGAACCGACTAAAACGCACGGCGCCTGTGGGTCATCTTTGGTTGCCGACGGTGAAGTTAACAGATTGAAGGTGAAGGTTGAATGACCATCCCTTGTAGGAGCGGGATCCAAATTCCACGTGAGTGAAACCCCGGGTAACAGCTCCTTCATTAAAAAAAGTGTACTTATGTAATATCTAGATCTTCGGGTCCTATTCCAAGCCTACTAGTGAGTACTTTTAGTGTCGGAAGAGATTCTGTCGCAGACATTCCTCTCCTCTCAGGGTTAGGAGTCCACATGACAGTCAATCTAGTAAAAGTCAAGATAAATCAAATAATGGAAAGCAGGAGAAAGCGGGTCTCATACTCGGGAAAGCTTTGGATGTAACTGGGATTAAAGTTGTCATCATGATGATGATGGAGATTATGATGATTCTAACTATTTGTGATTTGGTGACAGTTAAAAATCATTTGCACCAAATAATAATAATATAATAATCTTTATTGGAACAAAAGAAATACAGACAAATACAGATTGTGTCGATGATAGCTGCAAAAGTATACACTGTGGCGCAGCCATCAACACCACTCCCATAATAGGAAGGAACCTAAGCTTATTGTTACGGATTCATACAAAATCAAAGAAAATGATCAGAAAAGACATGAAAGAATTCATTCAAACAATAGATTAGCCCAAATGATTATATGTACTTATATAATAAGTATGTATAAATTATTAAACTGTTTGTTATTAAACGCCACCAACTCCCAAATACTCCAACCAACATACATTTCCATCCAAAGGTTGCCTGGACGAAATTGTGTAAAGCGATAAGGCCGCCCTTTGTACTGCTCTTGTCTTCTCAATTTCTGTAATAAGAATATTGTAATTGGCGTACAATAAAGAATATAATAAATAAATAATAATGCGTCATTTGATCCGTAAATACGTCATATTATTGCTTGTACTTGTGTGGTATGACTACTAGTAGTATTATTACTAGAAATCGTAAAAGGGTAATTACCACGGATTGAGTTGTTCTTTAAAGTTTTGGAATAAAAACAGTCATTTAGAAGTATTAACAGTTCAAAATGTCTAAATAATGACCAGTTGGACTTATCATCAACGCTTTATATTCTACAAAAACCAACAAAAACGGACATTAACTGTAATTAGCGTTGATGGTGCTTGTAGGGACTTCAAACTATATCACTTGATGAAATGTTGTAGAATACAGGTATTTAAACTATCGTGGTCACTCACATCAGTATCACAATAAACGGGATATTTACCATGTTTCATTGTTTTGGGTTTCCGATATTTCGGCGCTGTTGTAAGCACCATGATCACGAAGGAAGTTCCGTTTTTGTTTGTTTGGAGGAACTTTCTCCTCAACCTCTACCTAACCTTTCGCCAAACACATATATATATAGATAACATGGACCGGCATTACGAGTATGACGCCCCTGGTGGCCTATGGCCGTGTGCAACACTAAGGGAGTCACAATCGCGTTGCCAACCCTGTAAGCACTAGAGTTTCAAATTCAAATGCTTTATTGTGAAACATAGGTACAAAGATGGTCTTTTACATCATTTGATCAGCTATGTTCAGCCATATCGGCATACAATATTTTGTGAGAAAATTATTAATTAATTACAAATTATCATACATTAAATTTAAATAACACTTATATCATTTATACCAGTCATGTCATATCATATAATGTTATTTATAGTCATTTTTATTAATTTTTATTTGGTCTTCTAAAAATTCATTTATATTGTAGTAACATTTCACTACTAGCAGCTTGTGCATTTTGTCTTTAAATGTAAAAGACAAAGCAGGACAAACTTTTGGTCTTCCCACTGGCAGTACAAAAACTTTCCAGTTAGCTCATCATTAGGTCTGTCCATAGTAATGAATCATGAAGAATTTGATAATATGAACAATCACAGGTAGCTATATCATTTAATTCAGCTATGTACCGTTATATACCACAGTCAGCGCCCTATTTTGTAAATACACTTTTTGTTCCAGTTACAGCAATATCCGTCAAACACGTGTCATTTAACCGGCTACAGACGTTGATCCCGAAACTTACAAAGGGTTAACTGCCCGGGTAGTGGTGTAATTAATCACTTTAGACGTTTCGCTAAGCGCCGTATGACGCGGTTATCTGAAGCTGGCACACCTCCGGCTAGGAAAGTTTGAAAGTAGTGTTGAAAGGAACAATTGATTGTTTTGTAATAAACAGTTAGCCGCGTGTTTTCCTGCAGAGTAGAATTTGGACTACCCCGTTTCTTCCCATGCGGTGTAGTACGAGGCGACTAAGGGATAAGACTGTTTAACATCAGACAGATATATACAGCTCAGACTCAGCCAGAGATGCATGGCTAGAGGCAACAATAGCCCGGAAAATGGTAATAGGCTCACCCCCTATTACGTGGAACCGAATACAATGATGGTGAAATGTGGGTGTTAATTCGATCTGCCTAACCCTCCGGGGATAAAGGCGTGATTATATGTATGTATATAAGTATGTACGTAATAAATATATTTTATGAGACCGTGTGCAATAGGTCGTAATCTTGTTACTAATATTATCTCAATAAGCGTCGGTGGCTTAGTGGTTAAGAAGTCGGCCTTACGATCCAGAGATTCCGGGTTCGAATCCTGACCGTTACACTACCGACGTGAACCCACTCCTAGCACAAGCAATTTAGCTTAGTTGGAGGGGTTACAGGGAATATTAGTGATTGCGGTTAAATAGTCTTAAAAAAAATAATAATCAAGTCAGAACGACTGAATGAATCTGGGCTGTATAAATCTGTCTGATGTTAAACAGCCCTATCCCTTAGTCACCTTGTACGACACCGCATGGGAAGTGATGGGGTGGGAACCACGCAAGGGGAAAAGGCTAGAAGGGGACAATCGCATTAGTATGGATGAAATACCAAGTGAATAATTTTAACTATAGACACATATGCGTAACTCCAACCATAGACAATATTTGTGTCTTAGGTGGGTAAGCGTTAAAACCCGGAATAGCGGTTAACTTTTCTCATTTTTCAAACTCTTCTTGACAAGTCTAAAGAATTATAAACTTAATATTACAATTTTCTTCTTAGAGTTTTATTTCTAGTTACGTTGTTATTTCCTTTTGTGATCGTTAGTCTAGATCTAAAAGCTGAAAAAGGTTCTTTTTACAAAGTTTACATAGCTGTACCAGACGTTTAGAAGTTTGAACACAAATGCGATTACATTTTTATTAATTTTCTGCTAAACTGTGTTTACTTAAAATTCAATAGTCTTCTTTGAACATTTGTTTTAAAGAAGTTCATTGTTTTGTACATTTTGATGTTACTACGGATTGGTTATCTAAATCACCAGATTTATGTCAAAACTGCGTCTAAAACTTAATGTTAAAGCTTCAAGAAACTAATCTCTACTGTATGTGCCTAAAGTAAATCAATATGACCTTCAATGTAAATCAAACAACCGACATAAATCATTCATCAATTTGATTAATTTACGACAATAGAATCGACACGTATACAAGCAAAAAGTGCGCTTATATTTGAGCAAATATAATGTTAGCGTTTGGGACGAAAGGGCCGCGGTCCCAGCTCAATCTCGTATGAATATTATATGAATGCAATAAAGCCTTTCGTTCTTCGTACCAGTGTTTGATTCTCATATGAGAATTATTAACGGGACCTCTATACCAATTTTTATCATAGGTATTCTGTTATTGCGGACTCGTTTTGAGTTGGGAATTTCATTTAACTTGCTTCTCTAGAGCAAAAGGTTGAAAATATTATGTTATAAATAACGGGTAGCCTCGGATGTTGGGTGATACCTACTTTAAATATTTCACTGGCGTTAAATGGGGCGGCACATATAGTAAATAAATCTCTGTAAGTATGTAAATACTTTCGGGGTTCAATACTCACCTGCTTGGTGATGCATCTGTTAAATATCGAACGAAGCTCTAGCGTTGGCTTTCAGACAAGTTTTTTTCTAGACAAGTGGCATTTCGTTGGCCCCGTATTGAAGAATAGAATGACCAATGTATGGGACTTGATGTACGGGAGAGTCGGTTATATTGGATCGCTTTGAACTTGGACTCGGATATTTGGTTTATAAAAGGACTTATTAATATATAAAACAAAGGTCTTTGAACAGTGCGTCCGACCTGTTATGACTTATGGTGCCGAAACATGGACACTTACAGTGGGGCTGGTCCATAGCTTAAAAGTCGCGCAGCGGGTTATGGAGTGAGCTATGCTTGGAGTTTCTCTGAAGGATAGAATTCGGAACGAAGTTATCCGACAGAGAACTAAAGTTACCGACATAGGTCACAGAATAAGCAAGTTGAAGTGGCAGTGGGCTGGCCACGTTTTTCGAAGGACCGATGGCCGTTGGAGCAAACGAGTCCTAGAGTGGAGACCGCGAGAAGGCAAACGGAAGGTAGGACACCCCCTGGTCAGATGGACGGACGACGATGAAAAGGTGGCTGGGACAGACTGGGTGCGGAAGGCGGAGGATCGGAGAAAATGGCGCACATTGGGGGAGGCCTATGTCCAGCAGTGGACTGCAGTGGGCTAATTGATTGATTGAATATATAAAATAAAGTTTAATAACCGCGGCAGCCTAGTAGTAAGGGTATTGGACTGCTGAGACAAGGTCTCGGGTTCGATCCCAGGTTTTACCATGGCACACACCAATGACTTTTCGATGCTTTTCGAAGTTATGTGTGTATTTTACGCAGGTTTATAAGTGCCCGGTTAATGGTAATAGGCTCGCCACCTATTACATTGGGACCTAAACATAAGCTGGCGAAATGTGGGTGCTAACACATCTGCCTACCCGTTCGGGGATATAGGCGTGAGTTTATGTTATGTTAAAATTAAGTTTAATGTCTTGATTATTATGTGATGAAAGAAAAATGGCTTGCCTCCACGTTAGGTTAGATAAATTGTAGTTTTTGCGGCAGTCTGGTACAATGCAGCAGACTAGTCTTTTAAATTGTACCATAGGTATTTAAATTGTACCAGACAGTAAAATACTACATAAAAAAGCTTATTTTGTATCAGTCTTGCGTGCGTTTAGTTTCTTTTGCCAGAAACAAAAATATAGCGTATACATACATATACTCACGCCTGTAAATGAATGAAGGTGTAGGCAGATATGTATTTCGGTCCTACGTAATAGGAAGCGAGACTATTGCCGTCAAGCGGGCACAAAAATATAGCTAATTATTTATGTACAATAATTAAATTGTTGAAAATTTGTTATAATTAAGTTGTTGTTTGTGTTGAAATGTTATGTTATGTATTTGTTTGAAAATAGTAGGGTAGTATGGGTGGTACGATTTAACGAACCAGGTAGATTTTGAATTAAACAAATGCAGCAACATAACTTCAAAACCTAGTCACACCAAGCAAATGAACAAAAATCTAAATTAAATTTGTAGTTATATAAAGTAGACTGCGTCGTTTAATTTACCAGTATTACGTGTAATTACCTTACAAATCAGTATGAAAATTTACAACAAAATCCACCAAAATGTATTTTTCGATCCCATATACAATTCTCGTAGGATGTCAACTTAAAATGGTGGGTATTTGGAGGCGACACTAAAGCATTGTTTGGTATTGACAGTGTACAAAAAGTGTCATTTAATGAGAAATTTAGTGGTGGTACGATTTAAAAGGCGGCATTTACTCGACTTTCCCCTACTTTTACGACAGTCGTTAACGCATGTCATAAATCCCAAATCCCATACATTTGAAATTCTGTTCTACAATACTCCGGCCTACGAATTGCTACTTATCTAGGGGGGCTGAGGTCCAAAGCGCAAACTTTGAACGTAACTGGGTTATAGACTTGGGCATGATGATGACTAAATTACTTTTCATTATCATTATCTCCAGTAATGTAGTGTATTCACCTATATTTATATATTTATATATTTATATATTTATATATTTATATATTTATATATTTATATATTTATATATTTATATATTTATATATTTATATATTTATATATTTATATATTTATATATTTATATATTTATATATTTATATATTTATATATTTATATATTTATATATTTATATATTTATATATTTATATATTTATATATTTATATATTTATATATTTATATATTTATATATTTATATATTTATATATTTATATATTACTTAACTTAATGAAACATTAATAAGGATTCTATAATAACATAACAAATTACACGAATTACAAGTATTTATTACTGATAATATCGAACCAATTTTATCGCCCTCGCCGCCAGGTGTGTTGCCCAAATTAATTATATTGTACTAATTTTTACGGCTCCCGCTTCGGTCGGATTAAATATTCGATACGAGTGTGACAAAGCTTCGAGTATTAAGTGAAATAATTATTTATTACCACTCATCATCCCCTGAGTCTTTTTCCGACTCAATAGGGGATATTACACAAAGGTAGGCTCAGCGGGCGCCACTAATACGTACAGTTAAATTAGTGAACCACAGAAATATATTAGGATAGACCGGCCATGTGAACGAAAAATGCGTGGCAATTTTTAGACAATTCCTGCCGTAGGAGGCAGGAACTTTCTAACGCCTAATTGGCTATCTAATATGCCATTTCCAACTGTAGAATAAAAATGGAGAACTATATTAAAAAAAAAGCTATTTCTTATGTCTTGTGAGTATTCATTGTGAAGAAGTCAATGCAGGTACACTGCTTATGGCCGTTCTATACTTATATATTTCTGTGGAGTGAACAAACTATGTCTTGTGACAAGACAAAGACTTGTCACTTGTCAATTACTTGAAGTTGACAAAAATGGCAGCAATTTTGAACATCCTGTCAAAATATTGTTACATATTTCTTCTGTTCTGTGCCACTGATAGTGACGCAATAATATTTTCCCGTTTCGTGCCACTTGTGGGACATTCAGTCGCATAAACCAGAATATATTAATCTTACTGTTTATACTAATGCTGCACTGTGTTATCAGTCAGAATATTGCAGTATTATCTCTCATTGGACGAGACCGGTTTAATAATAAATGCAGTTTAATTACGAAATGGCTGATCTTCAATCTTAGTATCCTACAAATAATCAAGCGGTTTGAAGACTATTTCCATTACCATTATGACCTAGAATTCCTTACCAGCTCACGTTTTCCTATTTTCCTTCATGGTAGGATTCAAATGGTTAAATTCAATAAGAGAAATTCTTGATATGTCCCCCTCACGAGAAAGCCTCAGGAATTTTCACCTACAAAATTTGCTGGAAAGTAGTAAATTTAAAAATGTCATAAGTTTTCTTTCTACAAATGCGGATACCGATGGTCCAATATCCTACGGGGATAAATTCGCACCTGCAGTGTGACAGGCAATATCTGCCCGCAGAAAAATGTACCTCAGGGAGGTGGGGGCTGCCCGGGATAACCGTTACTACGACGTTGGAAGCATTTTGTGAAATTTACAGTATATTTTAAAGGTATCGTCTAAATAACAAGGTAGGTAGGGTAAGTAAACTTGACGTCAACATGATATAACAATGTTATATTATTTTCTACTTCCACTTAGCGTTAATCTCGAAGCTTTCACTTCAGAGTCTGGGGTCCGCTTTACCAGTCTAACTGCGGATATGGCTAAAAATTAAAATTAAATTAAAATTTGTTTATTTCGGTTTCTTTAGTACATCTTACTAATGTTTGAGTACTCCTTTTAAGCAAACATATGCCTGTGTCAGGAGTACCCGCTCTTCTTACAGACATTTATAAACTATGTACAGGTTGTGGGTTTCTTATGAATGGCTTTAAAATAAGCACATTAATATAAAGCGTATGAAAGAGTGTGGGTGAGTGTGGGTGAGTGTGTGTGCGTGTGTGTGTGTGTGTGTGTGTGTGTGTGTGTGTGCTAAACTTCGATATTTTCCGTGAAACAACTGCCATCTTACATACATAACCCAAAGGAGATATCAAAGCATTGCAGCTAGACCAGTTGTTCGCATGGCAACCGGGACCAGCGGCTTGACATTCTCTCCGAGGCACGGCCAGACCAATGCAAATACATGAATATAGATTCATGCATACAAATATTTGCACTGAG